>OZ005656.1:168623643-169896143 GCA_963930645.1 Salticus scenicus | reverse complement strand
TTATATAAACTTGAAGATAATGAATTAACATTGATAAAAATTATTAATAGAAATTTTTTTAGATATATTATATAATTATAGAAAAAAAAAGTTCCACACACACGATTTTTTGAAAATTAATTAATTATTAATTATTAATTAATCACTAATTAATTAGTAATTCATTATTGATTAATCTTTAAAAATGAAAACATCTACATCTTGGACAGAATCTTTTATAATCTTTAAAAAGCTTAAAAATTTGAAATTTGAAATTTCGCTATTTCTTTTCTGACATAAAAAATAGTTATCATTGAAACCTAGTCTCAGATGTGCAAAATGTTTACAATTTAGAAAAACAATATCCTTGATTTTAACGTAAAAATAATATTTTTAATGTTTCCTTTTTTGTCTGTCAAAAAATTAGAATTATTCTTTATGAATTCTGAGAAAGGTTTAGTGTTCATTTAATTTTTTGACAGACTGTACTAGTAGCTCGTGAAACATCTTACTGTTTTTAACCTGCATTGTGGGGCTTCCCTGGAGATTCCCTCAATATGTTTTGGTTAATTATGATTTTCCGTCTGCCTTTTATGTTTTTAATTAATTTTTTGCGCTCATTTTTAGTCTTTATTTTAATATCTATTTACATATCTTCAGTTTTGTTCCTTTTTTCTTCGTCCATGAAATATATAGATATATATATATATATCTGGAAATGTTTAGCTTGCATATTTTTACTCTTGATGGAAAAATTAATTCATTTCACTTTCAAATAAAAATTACGTAATTACCCCTTTTCCTATTATTTTTAATGTACTGGGCGTAATGGATATTTCACAAATAACTGTAAGGAGTTAATAAAGTTTGATCTTTTTTTTTTTTTTTTTCCTTAAACATATACAATAATTATAAGTGTTACGTAAGCAAATTTTGCATAATAGTTAAACAATGACTACAACTAAATAAATATATATATATTTCTTTATTTAGTTTTACTTTATCGTTATACAAAATCTTTTTGTTATTATTATAATAAATGATAATAAATAAATACAAGAAAATAAAATAAATTGCAATAAACCTAACAAATTATATTTTAATAACAATATTGAAATTCTTCAAAATTTGTGTTTAACTTAGAAAGAAAAAATCTGCAGCTGTATTTAAATTATTTCAAGCTTTAATAAATAAGCTAATACATAAAATTGAATAAAGTAATCTATACAATTTTAAATATTTGGTAATTTATTATTATTATTATTTAAAAATACAGTGTAATTTTCATTTAAAATCAATTTTGGTATATAAAGTTTAAAATGTATAAAGGTTATTTTAAATCAAAGTTAAATCGCAAAGGAGAGAAACTGTTAGGCGAATCCGGTAAATGATTTTGTGCAAGAACTTGAGAACAAATAGGCGTATGTTATCTTGTAAATAGTCAATGGTATTTTACGTGTCTGAAAATAAATTCATATAAAATTTTAATCAGAAAAAATTTCAATATCCAAAATCGCCTTTATTACTTGGCTATTTATGTAAAATTATTTTTAAAAATCACTATTATATATATATATATATATAAAGTAGGCGTAGTACTGAATTTTATGTATTTTTTATTTTGTTACATGTAATAACAGACAGACGAAATTTATACAGATTACTAAAATAGACAATTCCATCGAAATTTATTAACAAAATTTTCATAAAAAGATAACACGTAATAAATAAAATTATTATTATTATTAATATTTAAATAATTTTATGCCATTTTCCCGCATGTATATCCTTTCCCTTAATGGGCAATAGAAAGCAAGGGAATTACATTCGACCTAGAACGTCGTCGTGTCGTTAGTTGGCTTTAACATCTATATCTAGAAACCCTAGATGGACTTCAATTCATTTCTATTTCAAATACAAATTAAATAATTACTTAATTTCTTATTATTTTTAATATACTTAAATAAAGATAATAACACAAATACTATGTGTTTTCCTTTGTATAATTCGTAAGTAAGAAGAATCAATTTCACACCAGAAAGTTTAAGTTACAGCAAGGCTATATGTAAACGTGTCAAAATTTCGTTTAAAAATATGTTTTTCTGTTAATGAAAACTTCCGGTGTGAAACTTATAACAAATTTGCGGTTTATAAGCAGAAAAAATATAATACTAATAAAATAACAAATTTCGATTTTTTTTTTTTTTTTTCAAACTGCAATTATAAATGTTCTTTAAACGAATTTTGAATAAAATATAGAATTAAGCTAAACGGTGATTACAACTACAAAAAAAAAAAAAAAAAAAAAAGTGTATTTATGTAGTTCTGTTTGAGTGTTATACAACATTTTTCTATTAAATTAAATTAATTCGTACAATAAACCCAGGAACTATAATTTTTATAATATTTTCTTTAGATCTTTGTCATTCAATACCAAATATCTAGAAATATGGTGTTACCTCTTCTTCTTCTTCTTCTTTTTTTTTTTTTTTTTTTCTCCTTCAGAATGTTTATGTTTATGGAAAAATTCTTTTCATTGAAGTGTATTAACAGTAAGGAAATTATCTAAAATTTGCGTATAAATTATAAAGAAAAAAAAAATAGTTACATTTAAATTCTTTAGAGATTTAAATAATGAGGGTATATATGAAATATAACAAATTAAACTGGATTATATTTCCAAAGTTTCAGGTAATTATAATATTTATTATTTATTATTGTTTAAAAAAACAAAGATGAATTGCAAGGGAGAGGGAGAAAAACTGTTTGGTGAGAGAGAAAATCCTGTAAATGTTGTTTTCTGACTGAGTGTGTGCAAGAACTGGAGAACAAACAGTGGAGGTGAATGCTTTCTGTGGATGCTCAATAGTACTTGCTGCAGATAAATTCATTTGAATTCGAAAATTTCGCAATATCAAAATGCTCACTTATTTGTCAGGATTTCAAAATCACTATGTTTTATTTAAAAATAAATAAATAAATAAAGTGTGCTATTGAATTCTGTTTTTCTTATATATAGTGATTGGCAGGCAAATTGCAGAAATGAAAAATAAATAAAACTTAGCACATTTGGACTGTTGTGCTTTAGAAATTAAATTAAATTTAAATAGAAAAAGAATTATTTTTTAATTATAGAAGAAGCAGATTTTATTTATACACACAGTTGCTGATATACAAAATTCAAAAGAATTATAAATTTTTCTCTTTGCTATTATAACATCATAATCTTTGTAATTGTACGCCTTTATAAGGGAAAAAAAAATGTTCTTATCCTTCCTTTTTTTAACAATTTAGTTCCCGAGCCCCAGTTCCCAGTTTCTCGAGCCTATTTTAAATTTTTGATATGCGTAATAGAAGGAGTTTCTCCGGTATTTAAAAAAAAAAAAAAAATCTGGAGTGACACCACTCGACTTTCCGAACATTGAGTAATTAACAGTTTTGTAGATAAAGTAAAGAAAGAGGAGTTGTTAAAATCAAAAGAGATAAAACCATAATAAAGTGTTTGAGTATTTTTCTCCATATATTACATGATGTTTTATTTAACGCTACTGAACTTTGAGCCCATAGATCATAATGATAAAGAATTTTCGTTGTGTCCCTGTAAAAAACCTATAAATGCTAGATTCACCAAAATGCTTATAGTTAGTGCAACAGTGATTTATAATATTCATATAAATTTTCAGCTCAATTGAATGAGGCGTTTAGATGCTATCAGACTTTTCAGATTTTGGTCCCATAGACCATAATGATAAAGAATTTTTCTTTGTGTCCCTGTAAAAAAACTATAAGTGCTAGATTCACCAAAATCTATAGAGTTCGTACTATGGTGACTTACAATATACGCACCAACTTTCAGCTCATTCGAACAAAGCGTTTAGACGCTAGCGTGTTCACTCACAGACATACACACATACATACATACATACACACATACACACACACATACATACATCATCGTAAAAATAGTGAAAACGGACTCAGGGGACCTCGATACGTATAGAAACATCAAAATCTCGAATTCGGATTTTTGACATGATTACAATACTTTCCTCACTATAGTGTTCGAAAAGTAAAAATCCTGTTGTAGATATTTTCCCGTGATGAATAAATTTAATCCGTTTCATTGTCAATTAGAACTTATGTAATTGCCCATTTTCTTATTATTTTTATTATACTTATGTAAATGTTATACACTATCTACCAATAAGTATTTCGACACTTTTGAATTTAGACATTTTGTCAAATATCTAGAAAAGTTCCTTAGGAATCATCTTGAAACTTTGGTAGCGTAAATAACATGTTATACCTCATATTTTTGAGCAAAAGCTGTGTCCCGCAGATGGAAAGGGGACCAGTAAAAAATAAAACAAAAAGAAAATGTTTTGAATCACCCTGTAAAAAGTAATACTTTAAATGCGTTTTGACTGTAGTATGTGATTATGAGTATTTTTCTCCTTATTTGTATAAATCTTTATGGGGCTACCACATACATTCATAGAGGTATAACGATTTTTTTTTTTAACTGAAAAAAAAAAAGAAAAAAAAAGTCCCTGTACATAAACCAGTAAAAGTGTTCACTCCATTTTCAATGGGGAATTTCCGATAGTGAACTTGAATAACATATATCACTTTCAAGAAATTCCATAAATATTTACGGGAGTTAGAGCGCGGACAGATAGACAGACAAACCAATGTTATAAATATTTTTCAACCTTGTTGGAATGTATTAAAAAGTGGAAATTGTTTTCGCAACTTAAAAAAAAAAAAAAAAAAAAAAAAAAAAAGGTTATATCTTCATGAATATATGTGATAGCCTCTTAAAAATTTATACAGACAATGAGAAAAATCCCCATAATCACACGCTACAGTCAAAACACATTTAAAGCATAAATTATTACAAGATGATCCAAAACATTTTGCTTTTTGTTTAATTTTTTACAGGTCTTCTTTTCCTTTTCAGGACACAACTTTTGTTGAAATATATGAGGTATAGCATTATTTTAAAAAACTGCCAAAGTTTTAGGATGATTCCTAAAGAACCTTTCTAGCTATTTGCAAAAGCGTCTAAATTCTAAAGTAGCCAAATAATTATTGGTAGATAGTGTATATCACGAACACTAATATGGAGGAGGTAACAATATTTGCTTTTATTTTTAAGCATTTACAGGAATTATAAGTGTTATTTAAGCAAACTATGCATAATTGCGAACTTTTGCGCATTATTATTATTATTATTATATATATTTTTTCCCCACTGGAAATTTTAACAGAAATTTTTATTGTATTTAATCAGTGAAAACTGTTACAGACGTATTAAAACATTTTTGGTAGCAAAGTAGCCTAAGTTGGCAAATATGTAAGAGGTATGATTAAGCTAAACGTTGACTGCAACTACACTAATTGTTATTATTATTATAATTATTATTATATCAGTGTTATATAATATATGTACATATATATATATTAACCCTCATCCTGTAGCCTGGGGTCCACACAGACCCCATGCTATAAAACCCATATTTATAGGGTTCCTAGAGTTTTAGAAGTAAAATTTGCATGCATTTAAATATTTTTAAAATAATAATTGCTTATTCTGATGTTTTGCTATTCACATTTATTTATAAAATAGAAAATAATAAAACAATAATAAAGTTTTCGGAGCCGTGTTATTTGTATGTGCCACGAATAACACGCGTTTGTTCTTAAAAATTTATTTTTTTTTTAATCCATTTTTTTTTTTTTTTTTTTTTAATATTCTCGTTCCTGGGGTCGGAGTGCATCCCAGGATACGGAAATGTGACATCTATATTTCAAGCGGGAAAAAAACCTAATAATCCCTGATATTTTTCCAATTAGATTTTAACCCTGAGTTACGCGCATATTGATATTAGATGCCATTGGCTGTGATCTCGCAGAATAGGATATGTATGTTTTGGCAACAAGTTAAATGTACCTGGGGTCCACGTGGACCCCAAGATACAGGATGAGGGTTAAATTAAATTTTTTTGGAATAAACCTGACAATTATTTATCTATAAAAAATCATTATAAATTTGTTTCTTCATCCATTTTTTAATTTCATTTATTTTTAATTAATTAATCAATTTGTTTTTTAAAGAACGTTTACGCGAGAATTTCTTTTATTATGATTGGAATAACAGTATTAAAATTTTTAAAACTTACATCTTGCTTAACATGGGAAAAATTGTAGCTGTCTTTAAATTTTTCAAAGATTAATTAATAAGAGAATGTATAGAAAATTTATCAGAGTTAGCTAGGCTATATTCATAAAACTTTAGCTAAATTTTATCGTGTTTACTATTATTATTATTATATTTAAAACTACAGAAGTCACTTTGGTCGTATAAAGTTTAAAACGTAGAAATGATATTTTAAACCGAAGTTGAACTGTAAGGGACAAATTCTATTTGGTGAAACCTGTAAATGTTGTTTTCTGATTGAGTATGGGCAAGACATGGAGAACAAACAATATAGGCGTGTGTTTTCTGTCGATGGTCAATATCAGTCGCATTGCAGTGCGGCTGCAAGTAAATTCACTTAAAATTTTGATTAGGAAAATTTCCAATTTTAAAGTGCTCATTTATTTGTTAGTTAAATATCTAATATTAATTTTTATAATAGCTGTGTTATTTTATGAGAACTAAATGTGGCAATGAATTTTATTCTTCGTTAGATATAATGACAGACAAATGAAAGTTGTTCAGCGTTGGAAAATATATTATTAATTGGTTGATGCTCTCATCGAAATTTATGAATTACTCTTTCATAAAAATTAACTTGACATATTATAAACGAAATATACTAAAAAATTTTTGAAATTTATTTTATGTTATTTTATTTATTTGTATTTAAAGAAAGTTGATTCACATGTATATTATTTTATTCAGAAGCTATAAACTTTCTTTTAGTAAAATCTAAAACTTTCAATTAATTTTATTATATTTTCGTTTTAACATAGAACTTCTAATATAATCATGTGGAAGGATGTTACAGTATATTTTAAGTAAGAATAAGAATAAAAATATACAAAGTCTGTTAAATAACAGAAAGGAAACTTATTTATTTATTTATCCACAACTGTCTATATACATATTTCAAAACGTTAAAATTATATCGCTGATTATCCTTTAAATTTAAATTACATGATTAGAATAATATAAATAAGAATATTCAAAGTCTGTTGAATAACAAAAAAGAGGTACGATTAAATATCGAGTTATCCTCAATTTTTAATATTTAATATATATTTTTAAAAGCATTAAAAATTTATTCTAGGTTATGCTTTAAACATTAATTATTAAGAAAAATATAAATAAGAATAGGAAAAATTTGTTGAGTAACAGTGGATAAAAAGTATTTATTATTTATTTTCAATTATGATGGTTGATTAAATTTTCCTTTTAACACCGATTCTTTAATAGAATTATGGACGAATTTTTAAGTATATATATTAAAATAAGAATGAGAATAAGAATTTAAAACGTCTGTTAAATAACAGCGGAAAGAAAGCGATTATTTATTTATCGTAAAATTTTAATTTTAAAACATTTCTTAAAATAATAATAATAATAACAATAAATTTGCTACTGAATACATTTAAATTTTAATTAATAAGAATAAGAATATGATAACTATGTTGAATAACAGAGGGGAGCATGTGGTTATTTATTTATTTATTTACTTATCCACATTTTATTTGCAATTATACATATATATACTATATATATATATATATTTCAAAAACGTTGAAAAATATACAATACTGAATATACTTTAAACTTTAATTAACAAGATAATAGGAATAATAATAATCTGAAAAGTCTATGAAATCACAGAGGAAAAGGGTAATTATTTATTGATTCATATATTTTTATGATTTTTTTAATTATACTTTAAATTATAAAAGTAATATATTGCTGATAATAATAATAATAATAAACAGTGAAAGTCATTTTATAGTGAAAATATTTTAATATTTGGCCAATTTTTCATTTGAAGTGCTTATTTGTTTTCTGAGTAATATTTTAAATCACAAATCACGTTAATAATTATATTTCCTTACTAATTTTTGTTTTTATCATGTTCTACACCTGATAAATAATGATAAGAAGTAAAACGTGGAATATAATTTATCGCGGAAGAATGTTTTAATCGAAAATTGAATTATAAAGTTTTGTAAAATTTATTTCAATTTAAATGTAGAGAATAAATAGCTGATATTATGTTTGTACAAACTTATCACATAATAGGAAAAATATACTTTTCTTATAAAAGTGGTTTTGATATGTACATTGCCACTTGGGTTTAAATGAAATTTGTTAGCTTAATCTTATCTTACCTTTGTTTATTTTTAAGTTAATAGAGATTTAAATTTCTTTACATTTAAAGTTTGGATTAAGTTTTATTTTGTTGATTAAATGTAAAATAATAATTTAAAAATAAATAAATAAATAAATAAATAAATACACAGTTTTTGTTTTATTTTCAATTACTTTGTTACTATATATCTTGTTTTTATTTTAACTTCTGTTGCAAGAAAAAAAGGAGAGAGAGAAGAGAAACTAATATCAAAAGTTTGAGAAATGTCGTAAAGATATAACTAAAGTACAAAAAAAAGTATAAAGTACAAAACGTATAAAAGTACAAAAGTAAAAAAGTATAAAAGTACAAAAAAAAAAAAGATATAACTAAAGTACAAAATAAAGTAAAAAAAAAAAAAATCACATGTTTTAAACGTTTAAATGAAAAATTTCGATAATTATGAAAGCATTATATTTTTATTATTAATTCATTTATTTCAGTTTTAAAAATTAGAATATTTTTAATATTTTCACTCTTTTTTGAAGGTATTACATAAAATACCAATTAAATTTTTAACTTTACCGAAAATTATATCCCTTGAATTTTTGTAATTAAAAACTCATTTTTCAGTTTTCTAGAATATATGAAACATATTCTAGGAACGCATTAAACATAATAAGTTGTTAGTTATTTTGAAGGCTTTAGAGAATTTCATTAATTTTTAAAGATTAAAAAAAAAAAAAAAAAAAAAAAAAAAAAAATACAATAATTTAATTTTATATATTCCAATAAAACAGCAGTCGGTTACTTTTAAATTAAACATTTTATATGAGAAAGCTACTTCCGGCTTAGCGTAAACAAACATTTTTATTCTCTCAGTGGCAACAAAAAAGAACTCAGTAGAACTTGGGAGATTTCAATTTTATTCGAGGTGAATATATATTAAGTACAGCATACAAATTTCGCAACACAAAAAAAGTGTCATCATATTTCTTACATAAAAGTCTCTAGTTCTCTCAAAGACTCTACGATGGAAGAAACATATGGTTAGCTCATAAAATTCAAAATACGACCTCATTAAAGTATAGGATTATAAATAAAATCGTCAGCAAACCTTTTTATAACCATGGAATATAATTACGGGGTGGAGCCAGAGAGAAAATATGAGGAAAAGTGTAGACAGATAGAACATATCCTGATGGGACACTCTTCGGTAGTTTGTAACCTATTATGACGTCATTTAAACCACCTCTTACCGCTATCGAAATCCTAGATAATAACATTGACTTCTTCCCCCCTTTTCCACGCTCGTATCCATTCTTGTAGAAACGCTAACATGGCAATATATCTTATCCGAAGTACAATGTTTGTGAACTTTCGATTCATTGACTGTCTATAGTAAGGCCTGGCTGACAGAAGGTAGCGTGGAACTAGGTACAATATGTGAACGATTCACGCTCGTAAATACCAACAGGCAGGGGTGCAGGCAAGGGCCTCATTGTAAGGATCCCGTCGACCCTTGACGGATAGCAGGCTTTAATAGGCCTTAAATACATGGCACATCGGCCGCATGTATAAAAGGGATTAGCTTACGCGTCGACGCGCTAAAAGGAATCATGGTGAAAGCTCCCCCCCCCCCCCCCCTATCATGGATTTGCCTTTTATTATTTTCTCTCACTCTTTTTCTGCCTTATCCGCATCTTTTCCAAACGCTTTTATTTGTCCCGGTTAATAGAATGAAGGAGAGGAATAATAATGATAAAAAAAGAAATGTCCTGGCCTATTTGTCGAGATATTCTATACAATCGCCATCTCTCAATGGCGATGGGGGATTATGACGATCTTCGTTCCCTATTCTTCCTGCCCTCCCCCCCCACACGAACGTTTCCCTTTTAAGCTCGATTATCACAGAATTGAAGCGTATCATTTGATTGCTAAATCGCTCCCTTGAAGAGGATATTTTTTTTTATGCTACTGTTAGAAATGATCACGTAAAGCTATTGAGAAGGTTTTTAAAAGTCGAAAAAAACATGGAGTGAGCTAAGTATCTCTTTTGAGTTCCGTTCTTGAGTAGGGTGTTGTGATTCGGTTTATAACGCATGTTTTTTAACTGCGGGGAACTTTTCGCTTATTTAAAAATGCGTAAACAATCAGTTGAAATTTCTTTCATGCTTCTGTATTTATTTTGAATGTGTTTCAACTATTGTTTAAAAACGTCCATTTATCTACAAATACATTATTTTCATTAAGGAACATGGGGGAAATTGCTCTTAATTTAAATAACAAATTATTATTGACTTTTCTGTAGACAGAGGAGAGAAATGAGATTTTAAAACATTTTAAAACAAAGAGGATGAGTTTTAATATTTCATATTTTCACAATTTTATTTGAGTAAAGAGACCGATGATTATAAAAAATAAAGTGAAAATAAGTAAAATAAAACTTAAATGTAAAGTCTTTTCTTATTTATAAAGTATTAAAATACTATTGAACTTCGGGCCATTAATGTATGAAATATATTTTAAAAATCATTTATTTATAAATGACTTCTCATTGTATAATATGATGTATCTTAAATTTCAATGAGATACCCTAAAAGCTGTCGGAAACACAATATTTATGTTTAGTGTGTAACAGATTTCTACAATAGTTTAAATAGTTTGGTAAAGATTTTGTTCCCTTAAAAAATAAAATACTGGTAATATTTTACAGATTATAATATTAATAACATATAAACTGTAACATTTTTGTAATTATATATAACCTTCGATGCACTTTTATACTATATCAACGTCGGTATCCAAAAATTGATATTTTAAAATGTCTGTAAATGATCACTGTAATTTTATGTATTTATACTTTATATTTATTTTGGTAATTTAGATATAACAATAAATATAAAGACTCTTTTTTTTTTGTGTGTGTGTGTGTGTGTGTGTATGTGTTAAAAAATGTTAATTCAAATGAAGAGAAAATAGAAAACTTAACAAATAAAGAGTGATGCCATCGATATATTATTACCTCCTGCAAACAAAAACTTTGTCTTTTTTTTTTTTTTTTTTTTTTTTTTTTTTAAAGCTTGTTTTTAATAAGAGAGGGGGGGGACTTAAAAGATATGGTTAAAGTGCGTTGTAAAAAAAAAAAAAAAAAAAAAAAAAAATGTTGTAAATGTTTAAAAGGCATAAAAACATACTTTTTTTTTTATACTCTTTTTTTATTTTATACATGTAATCTTTATTTAAAAATCCTGTCGAGGAAAATCGGTAAATGTACGCGACTTTTTTTTTTTTTTTTACTCAATACAACGGCTCGGGATTTAACTTATTTTATGATTTTTTTTTTTTCTCATTTATTTTTTTAGAACCTCAAACAGAATGCCATATCGGACAATCACTATTTACTTTATTCTAATGTTCATCTATTATTTTTCTCTTGACGATAGAAAGGAGTATATTTCATTTTCATTTTTATTTTTCTGAAAACAGAGGTGAGTTTAGTTTTTTTTTTTTTTTTTTTTTTCAGACAGTTAACATATTGTTTCAATATAGACAGTATTCTTTGCTATTAAATTGCATAGAAAAAAAGCTACGACCGGTCAGATTGAGAGACAAACAGACAGAGAAGTTCATAGAGTCATGGCAAATAAAGAATCGTTGTATAAATAAAGATGTTTATAGTGTTTTTTTTTTTTTTTTCCTTCTTCTTCCTAAGGATACATTAAAAATATTGTTTACATGGAAATTTCGAATTCCTAATTAATATTTAAATGATTACTTATAAAAAGGGTCGAGTTCTGATCAGTGGGCAATACTAGTTATACTAATAAGAAATTCTATATAATTTTAAAATAAGAGATGAATTCAGTTCTAATTAATTAAATTTTTAATGATTCATTAAATTAGAAATGTTTTAACTAAAATATATTTATCAAGAAATGTGTAATAAATTTTGAAGCAGTATTTGTTTAATAGCAGGAGATTTTAATGATCCTTTTATAGTGAATGCTATGAAATATACCTTCCTAAACAATATGGTTTAATATCATAACACATAAAAAAAAAAAAGTTGGGCATAAAAGTCTTCGAAAGGTGTATGATTATTACCATGGCTTTTGCTAGAGCAAAATGGAATGCCAAAAGGACAAAAATATCGAAAATAAAAATGAAACAAAACCCCCGACGCGACACTAAAAGAAGAAAAAAACGGGAATGAAACAAGCTGCAGCTTTTTGAAACAATCGAGCTTGTATATCCCCCAAGAGGATATGAAAAGGCTCAGGCCAACGTCATTTCACACAGCTACTATGAGGTGCAAGACAGCGCAAAGGAAAAGAATATAGATATAAAAAAAAGAGACTTGCCTTTTTTATGGACGGTGTCCTGGTCTCCAGGGGCTGATAGCCCAGCTTGGATGAACCCTGGCTATTGTTTTTAATTCTCCCCCGGAGTAACAAGGTTTGTCCAACCTTTATTACATGTCGGAGATTGGATTCTGAGCCTAACTGCTTGGCTTCCATTTCAGTGGAGGTTTTTGTTTTGCCGAACAATCCTAGTTCGATTGGGCAGAAGATTTTATCCAATTGCCCCGATAGGGGCTCGAAGTTACGTAGGCAATAGAAAGAAAACGATTTGGATGCACTCCCCCCCTCCTCGATTTTAGTTTTCTAGAATCTATTCGATTGATTTCGGTTTCATATATTTTAGTCGGTGTTATTGAAAGAAAAGGGTTGGAATGTGCCGCCATCTCCCTCGACAGTAAACATTAAGATCTTTGCTATTTTTCGTTCAATCATACGTATTTTTATTTTTCTTCTTGACTAGACTTTTTGCAGCTTTATTTTTGACGACAGAATGGTTACGGTTTACTGCGTAATTTGGTAAAATATTTTTTAATCAAAGTATTCTTTATATTCTTTGTTTTATTTCCGTATGTTTTGAGGAACTATTAGTATTGTATTTTTCTAATATGAATAAGAGAGACAATTTCAATCAAATGTGAAAGTAATATTAAAATTTAAATTTCCGAGTGAATAAAATCTTTCATTGTATTTGGATCATTTGATCATATTTTTTTGTTGGTCTTTAAAAAAGCCAAAAAGAAAAAAAAAAAAAAAAAAAAAGCATTTATATATGCAAGCGGCTTTAGAGTTTCGATAAAAAAACACAATTAATAAATTAGTTTTTTTTTTTTTTTTAGCGATTTATTTATTAGAGCAAAAGCAATAACGTAAATATTAATTTCTTATAATATTGTCTTTTTAAGGGCATTATCAATGGTTGCAGCGGTCCCATATTTCAGCGTTCATTTCAATATTTTATCACCACTACTTTTAAATACATTTTTTGTGAAGTTCTTAATGAAATACTAGTATTTTAAAAGTTACTGCTTGAAAACAGTGGTGATAAAAAAAAAAAAATTCCACGGCCTCTGAATTACAGAAAGATTTGTGCTAATTCGGCTCATTCAAATTTAGCAGTTTATGCACACAATGTGTTGTGCTTGGTCTTGGCGCTATGCATAATCACTTTAGACTTCTTTTTTTTTTTTTTTTTTTCAAAGCAGAATTTTCGAATAGATAAATAAAATAAATAAATTATTAATAATTGGTATTAGTAGATATGTTTATTTATTTATTTATTTATTTATTATTAATATTATTATTTACTTCAACTTATATGCACAAAACATCACTGTTTCCGTCCATTAACTTTTATTTCGACAAATGGATTAGAGAAACTCGTTAAAGCACCCTGCGGTATACAAGTACTACTTTTTGGCGGGACGTCTTAATTTTTTGATGTTTTGACTTTTGCCCAATTGAAATTAGTAAATTCTTATGAAACATCCAATTTTACACACAAACACACATATATTATTCAGTTGCATGACTTATACGAAACATCCCCCCTCCCCCCATTCTTAATTTCTTTAATATTATTTGATTGTATCAATATTTTTTTTTTTTTTCTTAATCGAGACAAATAAAATAGAGTAGCTTTTGATGATTGGTGACATTTTGATTATGATTATTCAAAGATTAAACTGAATTATTATCATTATTGTTATTACGTATTATTATTATTGTTTTGTAAGTCATCAAAAATGAATGTGAAGGAAATTAATACTTTTGATCATACATTCATAGATATTATTTGAGATACAGCTCACAATAGATAATATTTCACATTCTTAAATAACAATTTTGATTGTAATCCTTATTTTCATGTTTTTTTTTTTTTTTTTTTTTTTAGTTCCAAGACCAGAAGTAATAATAATAATAGAAAAAAAAAAAAAAAAAAAAAACTGAAATTATTTTAATTATTATATATTTTTTTGACTTTTTATTTTCGGGATTTTTTCCCCTTTTAATCATAAAAAATTGTAATTAAGTGAAAGAATAGACGTTATTTGTAGTACATGAAATCAACTGATATTACCTTTACTGTTTCCATTATTATTTTTATTATTTATTATCTAAAGACATAAGCAATTTCTTTTTTCAGTCTTTAAAAGAGATTTAGAATAATTAATGCAAAAAATTTTTTTCGAGATATAATTATGAGTCCTGTGATCATTTAGTATATGGCCTTGAACAATGAGTGATATATTATTTGAGTTGCACAAAAAACGATTATGAGAATTTGCATGATGACAGATGTTTGATAAAGTTTTTAATCTTGAGGGGGTGAGAAACTGACGGATTGAATGATTTCAGTTCATATGTTTTTCAGCATGCCCCTCAATCTGTTATGTTTCTTGTATCAATTTCAGTTAAAGATCTCTGTGTCAGCAAAATTCTGGTTTCGGGAGTGCCTTAGTCAAGACGTCGGCGGTCATCGCTTTTGAAGGAAAGTAGTCTATTTATATAAATCCTTCATATCTGATGTGCTTAATACAGTGATAACGCAAATTGGTATGCTTGCTCTTTACTTTGTGTTTATCGCTTTTTATGATCTTAATCGTAGACATGTTATCTCTTCGAACAGTTTTAGAGTATGCTTTGTTTCTTGCACTACGTTTGCGGCAGATACGTATTCGGCTTCAGCCGATGACATTGCCCCACATGTTTGCTTTTGGATATCCATTGGATGGGAGTATCTCCCAATTTAAACAAATTTCAGGAGGTGGACTTTCTGTCATTCTTGTCTCCTGCCCAGTCTGAATCAGAATATACCGTTAGTACGAGTTACTTTTTTATGCCGACATCTAGATTTAATTTTTTTGTGGTTTTGAGATGACGGATGACTCTTTACGGCCATCGAGTCCATTTGTCTTGGATTCTCAGTACGTCTGCTTAATATGTTAATGGCGGCAGTAATATCTCGACGTGTAATGGTAGCTGTATACAGAAATGAACCTATTGCGGTAGCATGTGCTTGTTTTTAATAAATTCTATTCGGTGTCCGTTCTAATATATCCAGTACCCATAGGTGTATTAATGGGCTTTGCGTCACTGAGATTAAAATTTTCAATTAATCGATTAATTTTGTTAATCTGATTTATGGAAAAGTTGCTATTTTGTAATCTCTCAATGTGTATCCCCAAATAGTAATTTAACTCGCCTAAATCTTTTACTTCGTATTCCTCATTTAATTGTTTGACGATTTTATTTATGTTTGCTTCGCTATCTGAGACCAAAAGACCTTCGATGTACAAAATTATGTACGTGACATTGTCTCTCTCAGCTCTTTTAAAAGGGCAGGGGTCTGCTTCGCTTTGTGAGAAATCTATTTTTCCCAGTGTTTCCCCAATTTTGAGATTCCAGGCTCTAGCTGCCTGCTTTAAACCGTAAATTGCCTTATTTAATCTACAAACTTTACTTTCTTCACCCCGTTCCTTCTTTCATGTATTGTCTTTAAAGCATTTCATGTTTCACTTGCTGTTAACAAATTTTTCACATGTATGATTTGTGAGTCTTCTGTTAATAGGTTAATAAGGGCTCTAGCCTTATTATCTATTTTATTCCATTCTGTTGTGACGGGGTTAGGTGACTCGTTGGTTATTGTGTCGTAGAGATTCTCTTTTATGAGGAACATTTTTATTTTAAAGCTTCATGTGGAATAATTGTTTTGATTCAACTTTTCGACAATTTGACACTTCTTGAAGGAAGTCATGTTTCACTTTTACTTTTTTTTAAGTCAATAATTTTAATTATTGTTTAGTAACTACAATTTGTTACAAATGTTGTGTGACTGTCGTAACCAGTTTATATTTTTCTTAAAGATAGTAGTTATTTATCAGTTCAGTCAATATACTATTAGATAAGTTTCTTTAGGAGAGCGAAGGAGTGAGTGATTCAGTACATATTTATATAGAACACATATCAGTCTCATAATCTTTATAAGAAATTTTTTTTTTTCAGTCTTTAAAATAGATTTAGAATAATTTTTGTCAAAAATTTTATTTGAGATATAATTATGAGTCCTGTGTTCATTTAGTATATGGCCTTGAGCAATGAATGATGTATTATTTGAGTTGCACAAGAAACGATTATGAGAATTTGTCTGATGGCAGACGTTTGATAAAGTTTTTAATCTTGAGTGGGCGAGAAATTGACGGATTGAATGATTTCAGTTCATACGTTTTTCAACAGACATGAAGAAATTTTTCGAAGCATTCATAAAATATTAAAAACGTTCTCTACTATTAAAAACGACATCTATACATATAAATAAATCGTCTTGATCTTCTTTAATACTTTTTGTTGATTCAAATTGATTATAAATCTTCCTCTAATTTAATAATAATAATAATAATAATAATGATAATAATAATAATAATAACAATCTTTCTAAATGGGTTTAGAAAAGAGAATTCAGTAAATTCAGTTTACACCCGACTCAAAAAAAAAAAAAAATAAAAATAAAAAAAATAAATAAATAAATAAAAATCAATGTTATTTATTCGTTTAAACTATTACAATTATTATTATTATTTATTTTCAAAATGAATAAAAAATATTCGATTTTATTCCGATTGTATATTAACTAAGAAACAAAAAAATGTTTCTACTGCTCACGATTAAAAATAGAACAAATTACTTATTACTAATAATTATTTTTAAATTTATTAAACGGGTATAACAAACTTCATTCCGATTTCCATGAAACGCTCACATACGAATACATACACAAAAAATATCTTTGGGTTTTCAGACGTAAATCTTTTATGCGTTTTCTATTATTGATACATCCCTTTATAGATGCTAAAATTTTGCTATTTTCGCATTGTATTTCTCTGCAGGAGTCTACAACAACAACCTTTTATCGCCAAACCAAACAGTTGTTGGAAATACATAGGGATATTTATTGAATAGATTTCCTCTTTGTGTAGGTTAGACCTACAATTGGTTTGTTGTTATTGTATAGGGTTTAAGTGTTTACATGTCTTTATAATTTTATTTTGAAAACAGATTTTTTTTTCTTTTCTGCTTTTTATAACTATTATTCACCTTTAAAAAATATCCTCGTGTGCGACTATTCCATTTCAGATATCAAAATATTTTTATTTGCTTTTAAATATGCATTGCATATTAAGTAGATTTATTTATAAAGTGAATCGAAAAATAGTTTGGTTTAATCTGTTAAAAAATAAAAAAATTAATAATAATAATAATAATAATAAAATGAACTAAATGATTTAAAATTCTATTATTGTATAAAGAACATGGGACTTACCGATGATACAAAAAACGTAGAAATGATTTTAAAGCCACTTCATTAAACACAAATATTCATTATTTTTTAAATTAGACAGTAGTCGTTTTTAAAATAAATTAAGAAATAAATAAATCAACTCATAAATCAAATATAAGGTCAGTTTAAAAGAATATATATATTACCTTTATTGAAAAATATTGCGTCTATTTTGAACGGTCTTTCGTCGTAGCGTTCTGGATTAATTCATAAATCAAAGCTTATAATTTAAAAATTTTTGATAAATTTTTTCCCGCTTACTAAATTAAAATCTAAATTAATATCTTCCAATAAATAAATAAATAAATAAACCAAATGAATTAAATTCATATTTATTTATTTATTTAGCTGTAAGAACGTATGAAAAAATGTTTACCCTATGATTTTGAATCTAAATGTGTACAAAAAGCTTGAGTTAATGAAAATGATGTTAGAAGTAATATTCCCGACCAATGTAAAAAAGAAAATAAATAAATAAATAATAATAATAATATAAAATGAAAAATGGCTAATTCAAGTAATTTATTGTACGTATTATATTTTTTTACTTTCTCTTACCCATAAGGTAGAGAAAGTATTGTTTTTGGGTCAAATTTTCGAACGCGAGATTTTGTTATATTTACACGTTTTGAGGTCCCCTGAATACGAAAAACATGTTTTTAGCAAATGGTCTGTGTGTCTGTGTGTGTGTGTGTCTGTCTGTTATCAGCATATCTCAAAAACAAATTATGGCAGAAAGTTCAAACTTGGTATTCTAAATGTGTATCATATAGGGATGCTACAGTAAGCTTTTCGTTAAGATCAAGCAAATGGTTCGTGTACAGGGACAATCAAGATAATTCTAATACATTACGTCTATGGGAGAAATTGCAGGAAAGTAGGGTTTAACGTCTATAGACTGCACTAAACCAAATGAAACAAGTATATATTTTTTGTAATAGAGACAGTTAACTGTGAAAAAAAAATTGTGTATGTAGGAACCTCGCCTCCCCCCCCCTGGGGGGGAAGTCCCCCCTCGAGGGGAGTAAATTTTCATGATGGGTATCTTTCAAAAGAGATCGCCAATACCTTTAAAACGAATGGTTGAACCATCGATCTGCGATAATTTAAAACAAAGTTATCGATTTTTTTTACTTTTAACGAAAAAAAAAAAAAAAAAAAAAAAAAAAACAGAAAAAAAAAATCGTACCTTTTTTTTTTTTTTTTTTTAAATATTAAAAATAAAATGGACATTTTTTGGATATTTAGTGTTATACTACTTCTCTAATATGGAAATCGTCTGCCTTATCATAAAAGATAATTTTTTTAAATAATAATTTTAATAAATTATTTTTTAAAAAGAGAATTATTTTTTAATAACCAAATTAAATTCTATATAAATGTAGGTGCATTAATGAAACGGTGGGTTGAGGGGGGCGGCAGCCCCCCTCACACAGAACTTATTATCATATAAAACTTTTCAGAGGCCTAATATGAATTGTTTAACATAGGTTTACATAACTGTACTCGCTATCTTACCTATTAATCTGCAACCTGTATTTATAGTATTAAATTTCAGGGTAAGAGAAAGTCGTGTGAGTGACACACCAGATTATTAATCTAAATTTTCTTTTTTATCTGTTTGAAGTTTTTCTCGGAAATAAAAGACTTTGGCTTAACTTAACGGCCCTCTTCACTTAACGTCACCGGAAACCCGAGACAATGTTATTTTATGGGGAATTTTCTTTACTTATAACTCATTAATTAATACATATTTTTAAATTCTGTTTTCCCATTCAGAAAATTTCCCAATTGTTAAACTGACGCACCTTTTTTTAAAAACGTACTTTTTTTTTTTTTTTTTAATTTTTGCTATTTTATTTTGAAATATCAAAAGGAAAAGTTTCACATATTGAAAATTCGTATTTTACAGCTTCAAACAATAATAATAGTAATAATAATAAAATACATTTTTAAAAAAGGTGTGTCAGTTTAACAATTGGGAATTTTCTGAATGTGAAAACAGAATTAAAAAATATTTATTACTTAATGAGTTATAAGTAAAGAAAATTTCCCATAGAATAACATTAGATTTGGCTTCAGGTAACGGTGAGTGAAGCGTGTCTTTATTTATTTTACTACTTGTCAATCCGATAGTTAATTATCGACTTTTAAACATGTAAATTTTTTGCAATTGCGTACAATACTTGTTCTGTCCCTTAATTCAAATAAAAGAAAATTGTTACCCGTTCATATTTTTTTCAACATAAAAGAAAATATATTTATTATTCGCTTCAAAAAAATTTATTTCTTTTATATCGGGAAGAAAAAAAAAAAAAAAAAAAAAAAAATTCCCCCACCCCTCTCACTTGCCCATTTTATTTTTCACCAACTTACCTTTCCTTTTTAATAATTTTAAAGCTACAATGATTTTTTTTTTTTTTTTTTTTAATATCTTTTGGACCAGTTATTCGTTTATTAGCTATAGAATTTTCACTGATTAAGAAGTGTACCAATTTTTGGAGCGATCGGTTGAACAACGTAATTTTGTACAGCGAAAGACCTGATGTATTCACGGTATAAAACACAGCAAATGATGAAGAAGTGAAATGTCTGACTGAAAGCAAAAATCCTGTTGAACTAAAAATTTAATTACGACTTATGTTAAATTGCAGTGCTACTTTAACTTCAGCTAAATTGTCCAATTTTGTGACCAAACGATTAATATTTCAATATTACAAAATTTTATTAAATCGTAATTTGTATGATTTTGACGTGTCTATAATAACTATAATCAGTTGTCTGAATTCATAGATATAATTGAATGATCTTCAATATTCAACACAGAATTTACAAGCGTTTGCTTTATAATTGGCTTGTGACAGAAAGTTTCGATGTTACCAATACTGATTTTATATGCGTGTACAAAGGAATACAGAAGGTCAATCACACACTACAGAAACAATTTTTTATTGATTTTTCTCGATTGCATTTTGAAAGAAAAATTTGAAAGTTGAGAATAATCACCGGGTATTACTTTTTTTTTTTTTTTTTTTTTTTTTTTTTTTAATATGCTTCTATATTTAATAGAAGAAAGTATTGGTTTTATAAAAACTTCCAACTTAAGGTTTTCGATGGATTTGCACATTTTGAGAGATTGAGAACACGATTTGATAATTTTTTGAAAATGTAAGTGACAAAATTTTGCGTCAACTGTATTTCAGGAACTATGCCATAGAATTTCATAAAAATTGATATGTACTTGTGCCTTGATGTTAATTAGTGCCTATAAACTTTTGGAGAAAATCGCCAGACAGGTGGCGTTGCCATTCCGTTTCTTCTAAATTTTTAACATAGCAGGACAAAGTTTTGAATAAATGTGCATAATGAGACGTATTTGCAACGAAACATTACAAAATTAAAAAGAATTATTTTAAATAGTAATAGTCAACCAGGATATTTTTTTTTTCGTGTGTATGTAGGAGAATTGCTTCTCCCTCTGCGGAAGGGGGAGGGGTATTTCAATACGGGTGTGTTTCTATAGAACTCGTCAATGCCTTTAAAACGAATGGTTGAATGATTTGTCTGTGATAATTAAAATTACTGATTTTTTCCATAAAAAAAAAAAAAAAAGAAAAAAGAAAGAAAGAAAAAAGACGCATTTTTAAAAGATGTCGTTTATAGCTGCATAAAATTGGCTTTATTTAGATATTTAGTGTGATTCTTTTTTGCTATGAAAATCGTCTGCTCTCTCCAGGGAAGATAATTTAGCACATAATTTTAAGAAATTATTTGTACTCAGTGAATTTGTATAGAAAAATATAGAAGAAAGTTTTGGGGCGGTCTCTCCATGCTAGTTTTAAATTAGAATGTTGGATAAAAGATTTATTTTGAATAAATTTGATAGATGGCTGGAGGGTTGCGTAATCGTGTTTTCCGAGAATAAATAATAGCACCAACAAATTATGTAAAAATTTCAGGTACTGCATTAAAAAAATGTATTTATAGTATGTGAAATTTTAAAGGAAATAAACAACTAGTAGAAAGAAAGTTAAAGAAATGACATCAAAATCTTATCCTAAGACTTTTCAAAAACATGCAAATACGAAGAAAGCGAAGTCTCTGATATTATAAGAAAATCTACCGACTCAAAGATAAATTGCATCGAAATTAGGAATAATGTCTTCTGACACTATATGTAAGACCTAAAGGTTTGGAACTAAAAAAGATGTTTAAACCTGAAGTTCATCTGTTTTTTGCAAAGGCACATTGCTAAAAGAATACAAATTGTAGAAAAGTATACATGAAAAATAACATAGCTCATGTAAAATAAAAATTTGTAGTAATACTTCATGAATTATGGTTATATTTAAGTAAATGTTACACTCCTGTTCAAAAGTTTAGCAAAATTTGCAAACGATCACTTTTTTAAAAATTAAAAACTTATCTCTCAATGAAATGTTTTCAAACATTGGGTATTTAAAGAACTGGGTCTTGCTCATGTTTTCAGTGAAGATTGGTTTAAGATAACAATTATGGGGCCGGTAACAAATTGAGCAAAATTAATAATGTTTGTGATCCCCCTGTATCGTTAAGTAAACGAAATGAACTGTAATTTTAGGTTATATTAATATATACACTGTCAAAAAAAGTCCTGTTTGCTGCAGTTTTCTGCCAAAAAAATACGTTCTACCAACGGAAAAATTACGTTGACAGAACGTATTTTTCTGAATTACCGAAATTTTCTGGCAGCAAACTGCAGCAAACAGGACTTTTTCTTGACAGTGTACCCAGTGCAATTTGTGGATGAATTTGTGTGATGATAGCATGTTAAATAAGGGAATTATAAGCATTTATTTTAAAACTCCAAGCAAAATCAACATGTTTTTTATTTATAATATACAGAGTTTTAAACGAAAAGTATTCCCACTTTCAGATAAGTTGTAAAAACGCTTTTAAAACAATATACTACAAACGGAATACAAATATCTTAAATATCTCATGAAATATGAACATTTTTATGAAAAACGTTTCTACTGGGCATGTACGAAAGATAAAACTTTTTTATTGGATAGGTTGAAAGCTAGATGTATTGAGCAACTTTTATCAAAAGTACATTTGAATACAATAAAAATTAAGAGAATTGTACAAAAAAGAACGAGCTAGATTTTAGATATTTTCCAAGAGTTCAAATTTCTTAAGGGGTTTTTCACATGCCGCTTAATTAATTTGAAGATCCAATTATTTCAACCACTTTCCAATGGTTGTTTTTAGGGAAAAACAACTTATGATCTCACAAATCACAGTAAATAAACAAAAATATGTTAGAGTTACAACCCTATAAGGGATTTTTCACAAAAAAGTACATTTAGAGTGTGGTTGAAATAATTGGATCTTAAAATTCACTAGTTAATTCTTTGCTTTAATCCTATCGTCTAGTCTGAACTCTGCGCTTGCCGCGAGGCTATTTTTGGGGAAAAACTCCTTATGATCTCACAAATTACAGTAAATATATATAAAAAAAAAAAAAAAAAATATTTTAGAGTTACAACCCTATAAGGGATTTTTCACAAAAAAGTACATTTAGAGTGTGGTTGAAATAATTGGATCTTAAAATTCACTAGTTAATTCTTTGCTTTAATCCTATCGTCTAGTCTGAACTCTGCGCTTGCCGCGAGGCTATTTTTGGGGAAAAACTCCTTATGATCTCACAAATCACAGTAAATATATATAAAAAAAAAAAAAAAAAATATTTTAGAGTTACAACCCTATAAGGGATTTTTCACAAAAAAGTACATTTAGAGTGTGGTTGAAATAATTGGATCTTAAAATTCACTAGTTAATTCTTTGCTTTAATCCTATCGTCTAGTCTGAACTCTGCGCTTGCCGCGAGGCTATTTTTGGGGAAAAACTCCTTATGATCTCACAAATCACAGTAAATATATATAAAAAAAAAAAAAAAAAATATTTTAGAGTTACAACCCTATAAGGGATTTTTCACAAAAAAGTACATTTAGAGTGTGGTTGAAATAATTGGATCTTAAAATTCACTAGTTAATTCTTTGCTTTAATCCTATCGTCTAGTCTGAACTCTGCGCTTGCCGCGAGGCTATTGAAATTGATGAGCCTATTATTTTTCTTTCCAGGTTGCAAGCTGTGAAGTCGTTCCTTCACATATATTAATTTTAATTACAGCTTTAAATAAAGGCAATAAATAATTATTATATTTTCAATAAATTAAATAGCTAATAAAAATAGATAACGAAATTCTAAATTACTTTTATTTATTCGTTTTTGTCTATAATAAATATCTTAATTCTAATAATACTTTATCCCTTATGCTATTAATAAATCGTCTGAGAACAAAAACATATTCCTTTTAAATGACATTCATAAGCTCTTCTAAATCATTTAATAAATAAAATATAAAAATAATATTATTTCCAGTCATAAGCCGTTGGATACATAATTACATTTTCATTCTTTAAAATTGCGTAAGTTTATTTATTCGAAGCTAAATTAAGCAATACATTTCCGTTCTAATATCATTAAAGAGTAATTTATATTTTTTTATCACAGGATGTGCAATAAATCCTAGTCTGGGTGTCTCCCTTAAATAACGGTCTTCTGGCGATAAAACTTGGCATAAACTGCTGTAACGAACTTACTAAATTCAAAATATTTATATTAAATTATTCTACAAACAAAGGATTAGCTTTGGCTGGAAAGTTTGGCACTGTTTTAATAATTTTGGCGTAATTCATCAGTCTGATCTTAATGGCAATAGAGTCAACTTCAGAATCCGCTCCTAATCTGACTTGATTAACTCGTAATCAAATAGCTCTCTCTCTCTACCTGAAAATTTGTTTTACACCACCTGAATGTCTCAAAGACAATAATTTTTATGTATCTTGTTAATTGAACTATCGAATAATTTTTAACCCATAGCTGTGATGTTTGATTTGAAAATAAAGTGCTGTCAGTTAAGAAGATTGTTTTTATTTACGGCCTTCTTTATCTATTTTCCTGGTGTATTGCGGTTATTCATCTTGCTTGCTTGAGAGAAATTTCCATGGGAACTTTAGCGCAAGAACTTTATTATAAGAATTGGTGCCAAAGACCTCTTCAGTGTGGTTGTAATCAAAAATAGAGAGAGAGGGGCAGTTACTAAAAAATCAGTTAATATGTCATCACAGCTGTTTTATTTTAAAAAATAAAAGACTGACTTTTGATATACCTTTTAATATGAACTAAAGAAGAGAAGTGTTTGATTAATTTGACTCATCATCGCATCACATGTAAACGGCAATGGCTCGAAGTATTACGCCGAGAAGTGTCTGCAGTTCTTCAATCGGATCGACGTGATTCCTTACCGGCTGGGATGGAAGGTCTGCTAGCGACCCTTTTCTTCCGATCTACTCTACATTTCTCGAATGTGATTTTTCTTTTTTTGCAAGCGATTGTCAGAACTACTTTTAAATCAGAAGTAAAAGGACTTCTTATTCTTTGTCCTCCTCTTCTTTCTGATCTCGTTAATAGGATTGAATCCTTTTCTGTCTTCAGAAATTTTGTTTATTCCTTAAAATTTTAATTTTTATATTTGTTGCATATTTATATATGGATGTATTTTCACTTTCTTCTATATGTAATATAGAGAAAGTATTGGATTCGTGAAAATTTTCGAACTCCGGTTTTCGATGGATTTACACATTTTAGAATGTCCTGAACACGATTTGATAGTTTTTAGAAAATGTCTGTCTGTGTGTATCACGATTTTTATGGACACTGTAACTCACGAACCAATGAATGAAATTTAACCAAACTTGGTATTTAGTTGCATCCTGACATAGACTGGTGCTGATTATATTTGGGGATCATTCGCTCAACAGGTGGCGCTGTGATAGCATTTTTTGTAATTTTTTAATGGCAGTATAGGACAAAATTTCGTATAAATGTGCATAATGAGAGTTATTTTAAACTTGTTATTGTAAAATTAATATGAATTATTGATAATAGTAGTAGTTAAGTAGAAAAAGAATTTTGTGCATGTGGGGACATCGGTTCCTCCCTGGGAGTAAATTTTCAAGATGGGTATCTTTCGAAAGGTCTCGTCAATACCTTTAAAACGATTTGCTGAACTATAAATCTGTGATAATTTAAAACAAAGTTATTGATTTTTTTTTACTTTTAGCGATAAAAAAAACTTAGAAAAAAAATCGTAATTTTTTTTTTTTTTAATTTTTCAACGAAATTTAACCAAACTTTGTATTTAGTTGGCCCCTGCCATAAACTGGTGCTGATTAGATTTGGGAATCAATCACTCAACAGGTGGCGCTGTGATCGTATTTTTTCTAAATTTTTAACATGGCAGTATAGGACAAAATTTCGTATAAATGTACATAATGAGAGTTATTCTTAACCTGTGATTGTAAAATTAATATGAATTATTGATAATAGTAGTAGTTAATTAGGAAAAAATTTGTGTGCATGTGGGGGCATCGCTTCCCCTTCTGGGGGGGGGGGGGAATGTTTAAGATGGGTATCTTTCGAAAGGTCTCATCAGTACCTTTAAAACGAATGGTTGAACTATAAATATGTGGTAATTTAAAACAAAGTTATCTTTTTTTTTTTTTTTTTTTTTTTTTACTTTTAACGAAAAAAAACTTAGAAAAAAAAAGCGTATTTTTTTTTTTAAATATTATTACTGAGTGAATTTGTATAGGAAAATATAGAAGAAGGTCTTGTGGTGGCCACAACATACTAGTTTTTTAATTCACTTTACTTGTACATTTTCATCTTCCATTTTGTACTAGCTGTTTATTTCGTTAAGCCGTGTGGTATACTTTGTGGTACAATATATTATTTATCTATTATTATTACTTTTTTTAATTTCTATTCTCCCTTAAAAATAAAAATAAAAATGAAAAGATATCCTTGTTTTCATAAACAGCGAATAATTTTTCTTTATATATAGTAATACAATTCATAACTAAAATTGTGTATATAATATTCTAATTAACCTAATGTTAAGGTCCATTAATTAATCTCATGTTCAAAAAGAAGTTTGTTGAACCGAATTAAAGAGCAAAATATTTTGTTCTCAATGAACTATTAGAGTATGATCCGATAATACACACCACATCCTTCTGAATAATAATGTTTACAAATAATAACATAAATATACATGTAAGTGTTCGAAACACAAAATTTACTTATATACACATTTTCCATATCTTTAAAATCTATCTCACTGGTATAAACATGTTATAAAAACATTAGTTACAAAAACGCTTAATAATTCATATCAAAAATAATAAAATTTAACTTTCATGAACAAAAACAGAATAAAATTATTGGTTCTTTTTTTTCTTTTTCAAGTTTCAAGAACATCGACAAACTATGTAGAACTGATACCATCAATTACTTTTAAGACATAAGCCGAAATAACAAAAGTCAGAGCAATGAAATTCTAATTGAAAAAAATAGGGATCTCCCCAACGAATCGACTGAAAAATTCGTGTTGAAAGTTAAATGAAAATAGAAGTACACTGTTAAAACTTCGTTGCTGTTAGAAGGAAAGCAATTTAGTTAATGTGGCTGATCGAAGCCATATTTGGTCACATATCTGATGGAAACAAAAACTGACGTATGTACGTTTTTACTTTCTCTTACCCATGATATGGTAGAGAAAGTATTATTTTTAGGTCAAATTTTCGAAGTTTCTTTATATATATATATATATATATATTCGTTTTGGGATTCCCTGAACTTTCAAAACAGGTTTTTAGTGGTTGGCCTGTATATCTGTGTTCGTGTTTGTGTGTCTGTTATCATTATAAATCTCAAGAACAAATAGCAGAAGGAAGAGGGTATTCTAAATCTGTGTCATATATAGGGATGCTATACTAAACTTTTCGTTGAGATCAAGCAAATGATTCGTATACAGGGACATACAACAGAATTTAAATATTTGTGGTAACATCAGTAGGCTGCAAAAAAAAAAAAAAAAAAAAAAAAAAAAAAATTAATAAATAAAATTAAATGAATATCTATTCTTTATGGGCCCAAAAGCATATTTTGTGTAGAACATAATATGAAAATCGTTGATCTTTCAATTTTTAATAAAATCACACAATCAACTGTGGAAGAAAATCATATTTATTGAAATTTTTTTTCCGACTGAGTGAAAATAATGCCTGGACCGAGACTCGAACCCCGGATCTTTGACTTACAAGGTCAAAGCTCTACCAATTGAGCTATCCAAGCCGACATCCCGGTCAGCATTACTCACTCAGACAACCTATGCAAGGAATTTGCATGCAATGAATTTCGTGGAAACAAAATCACTAACAAATAATTTTTAATTTTATAACTATCTGTCGCAAAATGGGCACATATTTTTCAAATGAAGAAAGATATGTAAACACTTACTGATATTGCTGCAATTTCATTTTTACTCTGAGAATGTTTAAATGATGTGTTACTAGCTATAACGTATCAGAATAGACCAGATTGTTTCTACCAAAAAGGTTGTCTGAGTGAGTAATGCTGACCGGGATGTCGGCCTGGATAGCTCAATTGGTAGAGCCTTGACCTTGTAAGTCAAAGATACGGGGTTCGAGTCCCGGTCCAGGCATTATTTTCACTCAATCGGAAAAATAAAATTTCAATAAACATTGATCTTTCGTTTACCGGGCTACACAACAGCATTTGAATGTATTTGGGCTATACTTGCAAATTACTAGAAATGAATTACAGGTTGCATTATGCTTTTTTACCATTGGACTAAATTTAAGTACATAATGTGGCGTTCATATAACTTACCGAAAATATATAGGGTCACCCCTAAATAAGCGGATTAATTCTTTCTATCGAATGCAATTGATACAAGTGCTTTACCATATTTTACAATGTCAAAGAAAACTGCTCAAGCATAAATATTAATTCCTTATACTCACACGGTAGACAAGCTCACTCTAATGTTTAAACTCTAATTTTTTTGTATGATATCGTATTTTGAAGCTCCCTGGCAAGTCAATTTTTTTGTGGTTGCTCTGTATTTATTTGTGTTATCAGCATAGCGTAAAGACAAATACTTGCAGGAAATTCAAATTTATATCTTAAAGTTTATAAGAGGTTGTCACTTAACAATTTTATCAAATCTTTGGTTATAGTTATCCAAAACATATAAAGATAGATTATTTTTATTTTTATTTAAAATTTTTTTAGATAGAAACATTTAAGTTTATTTTTACAAGTTTGTAATAATTTTTTTCCGGCCGGATAAAAAGCAAAATTTTGCATGCAATGAATTTCGTGGAAACAAAATCACTAACAAACAATTTTTAATTTTATAACTATCTGCCGCAAAATGGGCACATATTTTTCAAATGAAGAAAGATATGTAAACACTTACTGATATTGCTGCAATTTCGTTTTTACTCTGAGAATGTTTAAATGATGTGTTACTAGCTATAACGTATCAGAATATGCTATAGAATTTTTTAAAATTTTGTTTTCAACAATTTAAAAGTGCCTGAGGTATGCATGGACCCTCAGATCATAGTCATAGGACTAAGAGAGCCCAAGCAAATGAGTTAGGTTAATTCATTTACTTAAACTAGTAAAGAAGTATTAAGTAAATAAATATTGAATAAAATCTCGAATTAGCAACAACAACAACAACAACAGCAACAGTAATAAAAATAAATGAAACAAAGAAAAAAAAATTATTTTTAATTCAAATAGAATTAAGTTGTAATTTAATAAGAAGTTAATGTACAGTCGGTAACAAAAGTGTCCAAACACTAGCGAAAATTCCTATGCAAAAAAAGTACACTTCATACGGTTCAGTTAAATAAATCCTTATCGAATCATGTTCTTAGACTAACTAAGAAGAGAATTCGACAAGGATTTATTCAACAAAAGCGTATGAAGTGTACTTTTTTTACATAGGAATTTTCGCTAGTGTTTGGATACTTTTATTACCGACTGTAGATATAAAAAAGAATATTTTGTGGCCATTAGAAAACTTCCTTCTATATCATTCTATATAACAACTCTATCTACTGATTAACATGAACTGAAATTTAATCATTGCTTTTCATAATAAAGATTTTACATATTCAGTTTAGAAGAACTTTTATGAATAGATGCTGAGATGTGGCCATAAGAATAATCGCAGAAAGGAAGCAGGAGTAACGCCCCTTGTGGACTGATACACACCCAAATTAGGCCAGATTTATTTTCACAGTTTGTTCCTCACATATCAGGTTCTGTGTCTTTATACGCTACAGAAGTTGAGATGTAGCTCTCCTTTGCAAAGGTAAAATTGTCTAAGCAGCTGCCTAATATATATCTAAATGTAAGTAAATTATAATTTTTCAGGAAATTCTGCGCATCCATTCTTGATCTACAAAAAAGCTCCTATAAAGTTTTTTGTCACAGATGCACAGAAATACAGACATACATATAATTTCTAAAAATAGTTAAATTATATTCAAGACATCTCCAAACGTCTAAATTCATCGAAACTCACAAGACAAAGATTTTTATGAATTCAGTACACTCTTCTATGAAAATGGAAAAATGTAAAAAATTTATACGTTATCCTCCGTAAGATATCTTTTTAAATTAAACAGAAAAATTTGTTTTTGATAGTTTTCAAATGAAGCTTAGATCAAGTTAAATTTATAAGAAGAGCTCTGGCATCTTCTAATAATAACTATGCTCATGTAGAATTATTGTCAGAATAGATAAATCAGAAATAATTTTGGAATAAAATTAAAACTAATATTAAAACTAATTTATTTCATTTGAATTTTATGATTTTGTATTTACCAAGATTGCCAAATCCGGATACATAAACTATAATACAAAAATTGTTTTTTATTTCACGCATAAAAGTTATTTTTATTTTTGTAAAAAAAAAAAAAAAAAAAAAAAAAAAAAAAACTTAAATAAATAAATAAATAAATAATATATATATATATATATATATGTGTGTGTGTGTGTGTGTGTGTGTGTGTGTTTATATTTGTCTAACATAGTTTAAATTTATGAAATTTATTGTTGCATAATAAAGCTTAATGTTTCATTTAGATAATTATTAGGGGGACCGGAAAGTAATGTCGTTTCTGTGCATGTCGATATTTGATTGTCATTTGGTAGCTCATTACGTACTTGAAAAGCGTGTGAAAGAGATTTTGAGGTTATTGTATCATATTTGCTTCTGAATAATTAAGCATTGGACTTTTTTTTTTGCAATTTGGGGTGAAATGGCCAGACAAATACCAGAAGAGCATATCCGGCACTGTATGCTTTTTGAGTTTCGCAAGGGTAATACCGCAACTGCTGCGACTAAAAATATTTGCGATGTTTATCCAAGCACATTGGACGTTCGAAAATGCCAAAGATGGTTCTCCAAGTTCAGATCAGGCAATTTTGATCTCTCGGACGCCCATCGATCGGGAAGATCAACAACATTAGATAACGACGTGCTAAGGACAGAAGTGGAAGCAAATCCATGTCAAACAATTGAGGAACTCTCAAACAGCCTTAACCAACCTTAGTCAACCATCCAAGAACATTTGCTGCATATTGAAAGAATAAGCAGAGCTGGTGTTTGGGTCCCCCGTAATCTGTCCGAACAGAATAAAGCCAACCGGTCCATCACATGCAACGCATTGCTTCAACGGCACCGTACAGATCCGTTTTTTGATCACTTGATCACTGGAGACGAAAAATGGGTCCTGTAGGCAGTGGCTCAGCCGAAATGAATTACCACGAACTACTGCAAAGCCGGGTTTACACCCCAAAAAGGCACTTCTGTGTGTTTGGTGGAATACACGCGGAGTTGTTCACTTTGAAGTGTTAAAAGCTGGACAAACTGTTAATACAGATGTCTATTGGGAACAATTGAAACGAGTAAACCAGTCTTTGATTGAAAAGTATCCGGCAATTGTCAACAGAAAAGGAGTTATTCTGCAACATGACAATGCAAGACTGCACTGTGCAAAACGGACCTTAGAAAAAATTAACGAAATGGGGTGGGAGGTACTGCCTCACCCACCATACTCGCCCAATATTGCACCCTCGGATTACCATTTATTCCGATCACTGCAACATTGTCTTAGTGGCAAAAAATTAGAAAATTTTGATGATGTCCAAAATGCTATCTCGACATATTTTACAGAAAAACCGATTGATTTTTACCGTTCCGGCTTTGAAAATTTGTATACTAGATGGCAAAAGGTTGTTGATAACGAAGGTGAATATATTGTTGATTAGAAATATAATTTGTTAAAAATGTAGTCGTGTGAATTTAACTTAAGAAAACGACATTACTTTCCGGTCCCCCTAATATTACAAGCTTTCGTACTTTAAATCAATCACTTTTGTAACTTCTACAATATTACACGACAGAAATATTTTAGCAATTTCCCCCTATATAATATACATTATAACCTTACTTATTACAATTAATAAGTTTAAATTATTTTAAGTTATTCAAATTATATGTTCGTAATTATATTAGTAGGTCTTTTAACCATGTATATTTGTATACATTACACTAAATTATGTGCAAATTATGAGATATTTAACGTACTAATAAAATAAATTGACTTTAAATTTAGTGAACGGTTAACTCTTTCATAAATGATATTTCACATGCACAGTGCCAAAAAATCAATAAAAATAAAAAGGGAATTATTCTGAACCATATCATTTTACGCTATATGTAATAGAAAGGAAATTTATGTGTTTTTAAGCGAAAGCATTTAATTAAAACAATAAAATTTATTTTCCCAGTTTTAATTTTTCTTTTTTAAAAGGGAAATTTGGAGTGAGTGTTAAGGGCCCTCTTCACTCACCGCCGCCGGAAGCCGAAGCTAATATTATTCTATGGGAAATTTTTCTTTACAAATAACTTATTAACTAATACATATTTTTAAATTCTGTTTTCAAATTCTGAAAATTCCCAACTGTTAAATTGACGGACCTTTTTTAAAAAATCATTTTTTTAATTTTTTATATTTTATTTTGAAGCTGCAAAATACGAATTTTCAATATGTGAATTTTTTTCATTTTGCAACCTCAAAATAAAATATTAAAAATTAAAAAAATACATTTTTAAAAAAGGTCCGTCAATTTAACAGTTGGGAATTTTCTGAATGTGAAAACAGAATTTAAAAATATGTATTAGTTAATAAGTTATTTGTAAAGAAAATTTCCCCATAGAACAACATTATCTCGGGCTTCCGGCGACGGTAAGTGAAGAGGGCCGTTAAGGCCGAATCTTTAAACGAGGTCCTAGATCTGTTAACAAAAGAGGAAAAGACGAGAATAAAACATGTAGTCTAAATATGTAGGACATTTTGTGATAAATATTTTTAAAATATTTAGATTATGAGAACAAATGTTTAGAAAAATTGCTTTTAGTAATAATCGTATCATTTTGTTACATTTAATTTGGATATGAAAATGTTCAGAAAAGCAGCCAATGAGTCTTAAGTCGTTTGTATGTATTTCATTAGAATTATTTATTAAAATTGAAATTGAAATACTCGTAAACGTACTTCTTAAGCTTTTTAATAAAAACTTTGTAAAATAATTTGATAAGATATATTAATATTAAGATAAGTTTATTAATATTATACAAACTTGAAATAGGGTAGGTGCTCCAGTGATTTGCATGCTCCAGTAATTGACATCTATCCCGAAATAATTAATAAATAAGAAAAATAATAAAATCATACATTTTACAAATAAGAATTTTATCATTTTATGTCAAACACTGGAGCATAGGGTGCTAATAGCAGGTAAAATGAATAACTAGTAGCACCAAACACTCGAACATAGGGGGCCAATTACTGATAAAATGAAAAACTGGCAGTGTCAGTTACTGAAACATTGAATGGGTGTCAATTAAAAATTCACAAAATAATAATAATAATAATAATAATTCTTATCAAATGTATATATTTTAACATATATGTGGTTCTGAATGTCTTTCCTGCCATATGTACCAACTTAAGATTTCTAAAAATATTTTCTGATCACTAGAGCATTAAAAACATCAGAGATTGCTCTAAAAGTGTCAATCACTGGTGCATTTACCTTAAAGGCATTTTTTTTTTTTTTTTTAATCATAGACATATTACAGACATGTGAAAATTATTATAATAAATGGGAATTTTTAATTTCCTTTGTTTAATTCTATTTCATACCTATTTCTTTATTTATTTTATGCATGCATGCAATAATTCAAGAAAAGTACTTTTCACTTATTGAAATCAGTGATGTCTTTCATTGTTGTTTTTAGGAATTTTTGAACACTTTCCATCCAATTTAAATGTGTTTATGACTTCGGTTCTATGTTTGTCTGACCGCATTTATATTTTAATAAGTTTTCTTGAATTCCATAAAATTCTCTCTAACTGCATTTGCTTGTCACAGCACAATTATCAAATCATAAATACTTTTCTTCAGCATTGAAAAATGTAGAAAATGCATAACACAACTGGAAATATACCTCCAGCATTTTCCCGTAATGAATCAGAACAATTTTGTGTAGCCCTGTAAAAAAAGAAAAAATAATAATAATTTTCTAGAGGAAACACCCTTAAGAGGACTCTGTGCTTATCGTCGCCGGAAGCCAAAGTCAATGTTATTCTATGGAGAATTTTGCCCCTTTGTAACTCATAAGCTACTACATATTTTTAAGTTCCGTTTTCACATCCAAAAATTTTCCAACTGTTAAACAGATTATCGCTTTCTAAAAACTGATTTTTGGAATTTTTAATATTTTGTTTTGAAGTTGTAAAATGAGAAATTTAACAATGTGAAATTTTGCATTTTAAGCTTAAAAATGAAATATTAAAAATTAAGAAAAGCAATTTTTAGAAAGCAATAGAAAGTTTAGCAGTTGTGAAATTTCTGAGAGTGAAAACGGAATTTAAAAAATACGTATTAGTTAATGAGTTACAAAGTGGCAAAATTCCCCATATATTAACATTAGCTTCGGCTTTCGAAGACGATAAGTAGAGAGTCCCCTTAATTGTATGTAAAAAGGTGATGAAATGTGCTCATAAGGTATACGTCTCTCAGACTATAATGTATACAATTAATTTTTGCAAGTCCTTGTCAAAAAAAAAAAAAAAAAAAAAAAAAAAAAAAATTGTGTTAAATGTACTACTTGTAGTCAGTGCTGCCAGATTGAGGGAAATTTTTATTTAATAGCCACCACTAAATTTAATTTGAAACGATTTGTTAATTGTTTCAAACCATCTTTTAAAGAAATTTTCGATGTATTTAGGTAACCTTTACAGGTAAAATTTAACCGTGGTTGTTGAATAAAAATTTCCCTCAAATCTGGCAGCACTGCTTGTAGTAGGATTAATTACATTTTAAATCTGAATAACCTGAATAATATATATCATATTTATGAGATTGTTAAAATATTTAAAACGTAAACGCGATCAGACAGACAGACGAACCGAACTCATAAACATTTTAAAAGTTATTATTAACATATTGGTGGAAAATGTTAATAATAGCTTCTAAACTGTTGTTAAAGAATTAAATATAATTTACATTTACAAGTGAAATTACTTTTCTTGAATTATTGTGTTAATTAAAAAATAAAAAAGCTCAAGCTTATGCAGTACATACATAATTCTGTACAAAGCAGAATTTAATTTAGTACAATAGGACATTTGTTTTAGTCTATTCTTCCATATAAAGGCATGCGGTAACTGCTCTGTATTCTTTAGCAACACTTACTGTATTCATTCATTAAAAATTCTTTGATACAGCTTTAGTATAAGGCATTTTTAGCGACTTTTAAATTTTTGTTATTCTTTTGGCGATGAATTAAAATGGCTATCGCAATTGCATAAGTAAAGACCTTGGCGAGAAACATCCGAGCTACCTCGGTGCCAAATTTAAAATTTCACCAAAGGGATCCTATGCTAAAGCTGTTCTATTTTTTCATACGACTTTTCTCGATTTTATTTTAAATATTTTTTTTTTTTTTTAACTTGATGCGAAAAAAAAAAAAAAAAAAAGAAAAACAATTTTTTAATCGGGTTTAAATATAAAAAAAGGGTTTAATAAATAAGTAAATAAAACGAAATAAATAACTGAATATTTTACATCATATTTTACATCATATTTTACATTAAAATATGATGTTGTATACCTTAGCAATGGTTATTATATTCATTTCTTAAAATTCCTTTTGCACGTTTTATTATATTATATTATATTTAATTATTATTATTATTATTTTTAAACTAGTTGAAAATCATTCTGATATATTCAAGGTGAAACATAGCAAATGATGACGATGCGAAACGTCTGACTGTAAGCAATAAGCTTATCATAATAATAATAATAATAATAATAATAATAATAAAAGTTTCTCAATTAGTCTCACAATTTTCACACGTCTGTATTTTATGCACTGTGTTAGATTAATAATTTTTGTTAATGAACTGATATAACTTTACCATATGCAAGAATTTACCAATACATTTTAATGACTATTTTTAATGTTTCATTCCCATTTAACGCGTGGACCATAAATGGATGACTGAATTCGTAGCTCTACAACTCCGTTTTTTAACCACATCTCTAAAACTCAGGCAGGAATGAAACACCACATTTCCCGATGGACGCATTGGGGTGAATTAAAGTGAAGAATCGAATTGATACTGAACTATAGGACCCCCTCTTATAAACGAACCACGGGGATAAAATAAAATATAAAAGAAAGATATTAATTTGTTGGGAACGCTCCTCGTGAGAAAACTCAGGGGAAAAGGAGGCATTGTGTGGCGTGTGGCGTGGATTTTTAAAGGTCCCGGGACCCACAACAATAGGGTCCCACTTTGTTGGCCGTCTTTTTTGATTAGATTCTCATCTGTTTGCGTGGTGACAAATGAGCCTAGAAAACTATTAGTTAAAGTATGTCTCCTGGAATAGAAGATTCGATACGGCAATTTCTGGAGGGGGTAAGGAAACTATGAATGGATTTCGGTCACCTGTTGATACGCAGGTTTAGCATGGGAAGTGCTTTTTAAAAAGTCTTTTATCCTTAATGATAGTTTCATGGTATTGAGAAATATAAAAAAAAATAACGTGGGATACAGTGGCTATTTGGGAAAATGTGTGTATCTATGTGTGAATGTTTCCTTCTTTTTTAATAATAAGATTTCTGTAATGGCGGTAAAGGTTGATTCCAGCAGGGAAATGTTACGTTATTAAATAGTTGCCTACATAGGGAGTAAGAGTAGAAAAAAAATGACACATTTTTTGAAATAGCATGCAGTATAATCTTATAAATAATAAAAGTCCAAGGTTTCTGCAACTACCGATGAAAATAATGCCATAGCTAAAACAATGCTTTTGAAGAAAGAAAATAAAATTTTGCTTATGGTTTCCACGTGTGTAATTTAACTGAATAAAATAATGGAAATGATAATTTAACGGAATTATCTTATAAACACGTTTTTATAAAGTTTGAATTAAGAACTACGATGTCATTTTTAATTTCTTGTAGATGTTTGGAATTCAAAATACAGTGAAACCTCTCAAGTTGGACACCCCTCTAAGTTGGACACTTTTTCTCGGAACGGAATGTATCCATAGGATTAACACTATGTCCAACCTCTATAAGTTGGACACCCCTCTAACTTGGAAGTTGGACAGTCAAATACTGCCCTAAGCTGGACACTTTTACCCAATGAGACAGGAAAAAAAGATATAAAACTTTCATTTTCTCACTTTTTTTAGAAATTTTACTTATCCCTTGTAGAAATAGCTGTAAATATCTAAAAAACAATGTTTATTGTCACAATATATCCACCTCTATCACATCTTGTAAAAAAATATTTATTTTCTTCAATTGAAAAGCTTACAAATTACTGAATTTTGGGGCATAATGAAAGAGTCTTTCTTTTTATTGATTTACATGAATTGTTTTTGCCCTTTTCTCCAGGAAATATCCAGTAGAGAGCCTACAGGCATGTTTTGACTTAGACTGTTTTAAAATGAGCATTAGACAATACATTTCGGTTGTTAGGGTTCCTTTTCATTTGTCCCTTTTATTTTTCCTACCAAGTTTTACTTGAGTGTATAATTGCACTAAACTTAATATGTGAGAGATCTGTCTATAATGAAAAAAGATGCCGATTCAATATGGGTGCATATCAATCGACAGGTGTCACTGCTATACTGCCGTTTTCCCCGTTTACGTGAAAACTATAACTTATTTTTTAAAGCGAATAAATTCACCAAACTTCACAAGTGAGATGGCTATTTATAAAAATGGATGTTATCTTAATTTGGGTATAGATCAGCAGACAAAGTGGGGCTACTTTTAATCACATTTTCCGATTTCCATATGCATATGCAAAATCTTCACTGTGAGAAGTTATATTGATTAAATTTTCGTGCATATTAACAGGTGGATGGCGCTTTTACATAAAAAAATTATACAAGAGAGTGTTATTATGGTCACAATATACCAGTTTAAATTTAGATTTTAAATTGGCAAATTAATTATGTTTTTGTATATAAGTTATGAGAACTTAATTATGTTATACTTAGATGTGATTAAAAGTTAAAAGGCACGCGCAGATACAGTTTAATCAAATCGGAAAATGTAAGCACCCCTATAAGTTGGACACCTCTCTAAGTTGGACACTTTTTCCTGGAACCGTAGGTGTCCAACTTAGAGAGGTTTTACTGTATATGAACATCATTATGTAAAAAATGATTGGTTGGTTGGTTGGTTGGGTTTAAAATCGCACTTGTTCTGCGGTAGATGTAAAAAATGAAGCAATTTCTTTCAAATATCAAGTAAATTAATATTTAGTACTTTGAACTGGCAAGGAAAAATGAATTTTTAAATCTATGTGTAAAAATCGACCAGTTGATTAAAATACTTCTTAAGGTTCACGCATGAAGAAAATTATTTTCATCCCTTTACATCAGATTATTATATTTATTTGTTCATTTTACTTAATAATTCTTAAACTAAATCTTAAATATCCCTTTTTACTTTCTCTTACCCATAAGGTAGAGAAAGTATTGTTTTTGGGTCAAATTTTCGAACGCGAGATTTTGTTATATTTACACGTTTTGAGACCCCCGGAATACGAAAATCATGTTTTTAGCAAATGGTCTGTGTGTCTGTGAGTCTGTGTGTCTGTGAGTCTGTGTGTCTGTGAGTCTGTGTGTGTGTCTGTGTGTGTGTCTGTCTGTTATCAGCATATCTCAAAAACAAATTATGGCAGAAAGTTCAAACTTGGTATTCTAAATGTGTATCATATAGGGATGCTACAGTAAGCTTTTCGTTCTGATCAAGCAAATGGTTCGTGTACAGGGACAATCAAGAGAATTCTAATACATTACGTCTATGGGGGAAATTACAGGTAAGTAGAGTTTAACATCTATACACTGCACTAAACCAAATGAAACGAATATATATATATATATTGTAATAGAGATAGTCAACTGGGGAAAAAAAATGTGTATGTAGGAGCCTCGCCTCCCCCCTGGGGGGGAAGTCCCCCCTCGAGGGGAGTAAATTTTCATGATGGGTATCTTTCAAAAGAGCTCGCCAATACCTTTAAAATGAATGGTTGAACCACCGATCTGCGGTAATTTAAAACAAAGTTATCGATTTTTTTTACTTAAAAAAAAAAAAAAAACTTAGAAAAAAAAATCATTTTTTTTTTTTTTTTTTTTTTTTTTTTTTTTTTTTAATTCTGAGATTAAAATGGACTTTTTTCGGATATTTAGTGTTATACTACTTCTTTAATATGGAAATCGTCTGCATTATCATAAAACATAATTTTTTTAAATAATAATTTTAATAAATTATTTTTTAAAAACAGAATTATTTTTTAATAACCGAATTAAATTTTCTATAAATCTAAGTGCATTAATGAAACGGGGGGTTGAGGGGGGCGGTAGCTCCCCTCACACAGAATTAATTATCTTATAAGACTCTGCCGAAGCCTAATTTGAATTGCTTAACATAGGTTTACATAACATCGTTATTTTACCTCTTAATCTCCAACCTGTATTTATAGTATTAAATTTCAGGGTAAGAGAAAGTCGTGTGAGTGACACACCAGATTTTTTTTTTTTTTTTTTTTTTTTTTTTTGACTTGTTTGTTTAGAGAATTTGTATGAACCAAAAATATTTTTATTGTCTGTTTTCTCTATACTTTATTAAAAAATTAGGAATATTGAAATATATATACATATAACACACAGATATCATAAAGATGATCTGCTGAAGTAATATACATACAAGTAGAAAAACAAAGACAGAAGCAAAAAATTAAAATTTGTATTTGTATATGCTAGAAATGAAACAAATTTTACTGCTAATATATAACTTAAATAAATTTACCTTAAAAAAAAAAAAAAAAAAATCTGGTTGGCATAGGTTATTAAATCTTTTGAACTGTATGCACGCATGTGGCATTATTTAACCTTCAATGTTCTTTGAATACGTGATCACAAAATGGGCAGACAGATGGAGAGAAGGTCAGATAGATAATCTAATTGAATTCATAATCACTTTTAAAACATTGTTGGAAAGTGCAATTTCAGCGATTTCCAATTGTAGCCATTAATGTATCTGCATATTTTAATGAAGCTTTGTAAATCATAACGCTAAACATAACCTATTCTACAGAAAACATTTTTTAAACACATGAAAATAATGTAAATTTCATCATGATTTGTGCAGTACAAAGTTACTTAAATATGATTTATAAAAATGTTTGTCAAAAGGTGCATTGTATTGACCCTTTCATGGGTGTCTCTGGATGTCCCAAACCAGTTGTGCTATTTATACCATTATAAATAGGGATCATGCCATAGTGAACTTCAATAACATATATCATTTTGAAGAAGTTCTGGACATATTTACGGTTAAAGTTGGACAGATGGATAGACAGACATAGAGACATTTAGACAGGCAAAGAGAGTCAAACAGATGGACTAATTTAAATTATAATAACTCATAAAATTTGTTAAAAAATGTTAAAATTATTAATAAAAAGGAAAATGCAATTCCAGCAATTTTCAGTTATACCTCTTAACGTAACTGAATATTTTTATGTGGCCATATAAATTTTCATGCTCACCACAGCATATTCTAAAGATTTTTTTTTTTTTTCTTTTTTTTTTTTTTTTTTTTTTTTTTTTGGGGGGGGGGGGCATATGGATAATACAGATAAATTATATTATAATTTCCGTGAAATAAAGTTACTAAAATATAATTTATAGAAATACCTCTCATAGAACTCAGTGCTTCGGAATAATTTCGATTGTCCCTGTACTCGAACTAGTGGTGGCATTTGCTCCATTTTCAATACGGAACATTTGATAGTGAACTTGAATAACATATTTCAGTTTCAAAAATTTCTATCAATATTTACAGGAGTTAGAGCGAGGACAGACGGACAGACAGAGAGTCAAATCGAAGTCATAAACACTTTTCAACTTTGTTGGAAAATGTAAAAAAAAAAAAAACACAAGCATAAAGTTTTAGACCAACAGGAATGAGGATTGATTGTAGTTATCTTTTATTACATTCTCATCTGTTTTCATGCTGATATATGAATCTATGAAAGTATTAGTTAAGCATGCTTCGTAAAATGGAATAATTGAATTTTTCAGAAATTTTTGAAGATTGTACACTGTTAAAATTTTCAACAAGAAAACCACTCGAAATGATTTATCTTAAGAATTATGTAAAATTACAGCGGAAAGCAAATACAGATATTAATTTAAAAAATCTATATTTTAATTATGGTAATTGCTAGAATAGTTTTAACTAATTATTGGCAGGATTATTTTAGTAATTTATAATATTTTTCTGAATTAGAAATAGTTTTTTGAAGTTAAAAAAAAAAAAAAAAAATCTGGTATGTTACTGACACGACTTTCTCTTACCCTGAAATTTAATACTATAAATACAGGTTGGAGATTAAGAGGTAAGATCACGAGTACTGTTATGTAAACCTATGTTAAACAATTCAAATTAGGCTTCGTAAGAGTTTTATATGATAATTAGTTTTTGTGTGAGGGGTGCTTCCGCCCCCCTCAACCCCCCGTTTCATTAATGCACCTACATTTATATACAATTTAATTCGGTTATTAAAAAATAATTCTGTTTTAAAAAAAATAATTTATAAAAATTATTATTAAAAAAAATATCTTTTATGATAATGCAGACGATTTCTACATTAGAGAAGTAGTATAACACTAAATATATAAAAAAAAAGTTGAATTTATTCTCAATATTACAGTTTAAAAAAAAAAAAAAAAAGTTCAAAATGAAAAATAATCGATAACTTTATTTTAAATTATCGCAGATCGATGGTTCAACCATTCGTTTTAAAGGTACTGGAGAGCTCTTTTGAAAGATACCCATCATGAAAATTTACTTCCCTCGAGGGGGGACTTCCCCCCAGAGGGGGGGGGGCGGCGAGGCTTTTACATACACAATTTTTTTTTCCAGTTGACTATCTCTATTACAAAAATATATATTCGTTTCATTTGGTTTAGTGCAATCTATAGATGTTAAACTCTATTTACCTGCAATTTCCCCCATAGACGTAATGTATTTGAATACTTTTGAATGTCCCTGTACACGAACCATTTGCTTCATCTCAACGAAAAGTTACTGTAGCATCCCTATATGATACACATTTAGAATACCGAGTTTGGAATTTCTGCTACTATATGTTCTTGAGATATGCTGATAACAGACACACAGATAGACAGACACACAGACACACAGACACACAGATCGTTCGCTAAAAACGTGGTTTTCGTATGCTGGGGACCTCAGAACATGTAAATATAACAAAAACTCACGTTCGAAAATTTGACCCTAAAACAATACTTTCTCGACGGCTGGGTGTAAAACTTTGGTAGAGGAGTCTAAAAAAAGGTCTTGGTCTGTAGAAGTGTCATCAAAAGAGAAAGATAAATAATGTCTCCTCCCTGAAGGGGGGGGGGGGCAGGGTTAAAAACACGTTTGCGACCTTAACTCAGCTCTAAATTACTTCACGGTGAAGAAATTGTACATGGGAGACTAGACTCGAATACTGAAAAATCAATTTCTGCGATTTTGGAATTTTTGATTTTAAAGGGGGAAAGTAGATTTGGGTGGGGGGGAAGGGGGAAATTAGTTTGAAAGGGAAATCCGTTCTAGACCCACACATGTAGCCTCTCATTTTAAAGTTCTTAAAATTTCATGTTGATTGGGGATGTTTGTATACAATATAGTGCGCCCTCTGGTGGTGAAAAATGGAACTAGGTAATTTTGTAGTAGACCCTATCATCTTATACTTTATTTTAAAGGTCTTGGTATTTGCTGATCGTTGGTGATGTTCGTACAGAACATCCCTGGTGGTGGAAAGTGCAACTAAAGGATTTTGCAGTTGACATCACCATGTGACACCTTATTTGAAAGGTCTTGGAACGTATAATATACATAATAAACTTACTTTTACATACTATTACTACCCGGGTTACATGGGCTATGACCCTATCATGCTATACCTTATTTTAAAGGTCTTAGTATTTCCTGACCGTTGATGATGCTCGTAAAGAACACACCTCGCCCCCTAGCGGTGGAAAGTGCAACCAAAGGATTTTGCAGTTGACACCACCATGTGACACCTGATTTGAAAGGTCTTAGAACGTATAATTAAGATAATAAACTTACCTTTACATACCATTATTACCCGGGTTACATGAGCCTATCATGTACACCAACCCTATGATGTTACACCCTTTTTTAAAGGTCTTGGTATTTCCTGACCGTTGGTGATGTTCGCACAGAACACACTGCGCCTCCTGGTGGTGGTAAGTGCAACTAAAAGATTTTGCAGGTGACACCACTATGTGACATCTTATTTGAAAGGTCTTGGAACGTATAATAAAGATAACAAACTTACTTTTACATACCATTATTACCCGGATTAAATGGGTTATGACCCTATCATGTCACACCTTATTTTACAACTAAAGGATTTTACAGCTAAAGGATTTTTATTCCCGTATAATAAAGATAGTTAAAAACAAATTTTAAAGATTTTTAATCATTTCACCGCCATCTAGCGTAGAGTTTCTAAAGTAAGCTGAATTGACGCGAAATTTTTTGTTTACTTTTTGGCACAAGTCATCTCAAGTCTGCGTCGCTCTTCGATTTTTCCTGTCTGTTTTCTCCAAGACCTTGGTGACATTTAAATAAGCGGATTTAAAAAACGGACAGGAACAATCGAAGAGCTATTTTTGAAGCATTACGGTCAATAAAGTGACCGTCGAATTCGTCGGGTTCCAGCTTTGGGTGCCGTGGCAGTCAAGATCACTCTCGAGGTCTCACCTGGACGCCCCGTGGCCGATGGCTGGACCCAAAATATCGTCTTTAATGAAATACTCAATTAGAATTTGTAACTGTATTCGTGCTCATTCGTCATTCCATTTATACTCCTCTTTTTTTTTTTTTTTTTACTCAATAAAGATAGTTAAAAACAAATCTTAAAGATTTCAATCATTTCACCGCCATCTAGCGTAAATTTGGTAAAGTAAGCTGAATTGACGCGGAATTTTTTGTTTACTTTCTGTCACAAGCCATCTCCCGTCCGCGGCGCTCTTCGATTCTTCTTGTCCGTTTTCTCCAAGACGTTAGTGACATTTAAATATGCGGATTTAGAAAACGGACAGGAACAATCAAAGAGCGACGATTTTTGAAACATTACGATCAATAAAGTGTCCGTCGAATTCGACGGGTTCCAGCTTGTCCTAATCATTACTTTTAAACTGAAAACTATTGTAAATTTATAGATAATCCAAGAGAAAAAATAAAAGTCACTTTCAACAAATTTGCAGAAATTTTTTACAGTGTACAGAGCACGAGTAAAGATTCTGGTTATTTATAGATATAAAGTTATGGTTTGAATTCAGAGTCTTTTAATATTATTAAGAAATCTAGGCACTTAATGATATGAAAGCTGAAAGAAATATTGTGGATTATTTGGAAAATTGAATAAAAGAATGTTTATTTATTTTTTATTTGTAACATCTTATGAAGAATATCTTTAAGTGTGATAAATAATCCAAATGATCGAAACGGTCAAATTTGAAAGTGTTTTTCATAAGAGAGAAAAACCTGTATTTTTAGAGCCGCGGTAGCCTGGTCGGTAGAGCGCCGGGCTCGTGATTGAAGGTTGCGGGTTCGATACTCGATTCGATCAAAGACCGTTGAGTACACTAGAGAATCTCTATGGAGACAGGTGACAAATGGTGAAATCACGCTATGGAGCATGCTCGTAGCAGGCATTCTTTCTACCAAACTGGGTTTTGGTAGAAAAACTCGAACACTTCTCAGTTGAATATCAACAACAAAAAATTTACACTTATCGTTATTTTTTATAATAATCCTTCATTTCAGTTGGAGTTTTGAGAACGGTGCTTTAAAACCATTAAAACCACATTCAAATGTGGATGATCGTCAAAAAAAACCTTTTCAAACCAATCAGAAGATGACTCGCTATTGACGCCACTCTCCTTGTTGGCTCTCTAGTGTACACCACTGGTGGCTGGTGTACGCAAAATCCGTCGTGGCGCTAATGTCCTCCATGTTCCCATCCAAATTATATTTCTGGGAGTCACCGATGCGGGGCAGCCATTCCCACCGTAGAGAACCAAAAGTGTGATTGCATGTCTCCGGACCATCCTTAGAGACGCGTCCCAGACCGTCGCCAATTACCCATAGCGCAACACTAGTGCGAAATTAAACCCAACCAACCAACCAACCAGCCTGTATTTTTAAAAAAGAGATTTTTTTCGCAGGATAATTTGAAGTTTAGAAGAAAGAGAAATGTCATGAAAGAAGTTTGAAATCAATTATATATCTTTTCAAATTCGCCATATATAACGAAAACTCTTTTCAGCTTTTCAATATATTTTTCCATCAAAATTGTGTTGGCATGTTCGCGGACCCCAGACCGTCGCTAATTGCCCATTGCGTAGCTCTAATGTAACTTAAAACGCACCTAATCTTTCAATATTGCTACACTGTAAAAAATATGTCCTATTTGCTGCCAGAAATTCTCTGTAATTTGAGAAAATACGTTCTGACAACGTATTTTTTTTTCGTAAATTACGCGTATTTTCACAAATTACAGAGAATTTCTGGCAGAAAATAGGGCATATTTTTTACAGTGTAGCATTTCATGTTATGTATTTAAAATGGTACATTTTATAGAAACAACAGTTTATTTTAAAAAGCATTAATTACAAAATAAGTAAGTACAAGGAAAAAAAAAAAAAAAAAAACAAGTCCTTGGCTAGGTTTATTTCTTTCTCCTTAACAAGTAGCCGCCATTTTGAAATAAAATGGCGGCTACAAATTATTGATTGACTTGGTGATATTTGAATGATAAATCCCTAACTTTGGCTTAAATTGATCAAATATTTCAACAGTTACCATGATAACAAATTTTCAAGTAGCCGCCACTTGGAAACAATATAATGGAGCAAGTTGCACAGCAAACTCGTCCAAGATATTTAAAGCATAAGTTCACTGTCAAACTTTGGTTCGAATCAGTGCAGTGTTTCAAAAGTTATTGTTATGACAAATTTTCAAGTGGCAGTCTAAGTGACTGCAACTTGGAAACAAAATGGCGAAGCAACTTGACCAGCGAAATCATACAAGATATTTGTATGATATGTTCAATGTCCAATTTTAGTACAAATTAAATCAGTATTTCAAAAATTATCGTGATAAGAAATTTTCAAGTGGCACCGTGATTTCAAGTGGCCACCACTTGGAGAAAAAAAGCGGAGTGAGATACCCAGCGAATTAACTGAGATATTTGAATGGTAAATCAACTACCCAAATTAGATGCGAATTGATTTAGTTTTACAAAAGTTATCACAATGACAACTTTTCAAGTGGCTGCCACTTGGAAATAAAAATGCGGATCAAGTTACCAAGCGAACGTATCCAAAATATTCATATATGAATCATAAATTCGCAATCTAACTTTTGTTTGAATCGATTTAGTATTTTAAAAGTTATCTTGATAGCACATTTTCATGTGGCCGCAACTTGGAAACAAGATGTTGGAACAAGTTGCCCAGTGAATAAACTCATGCAAGATAATTATATGATAAGACCATTGTCAAACTTTGGTTCGAATAGAAACAGAATTTAAAAAGTTATTATGTTTATAAATTTTCAAGTGGTAGTCTAATTTCAAGTTGTCTCGCTTAGTTTATAACACCCGTACTTTGTTAAAAATGGCGGATAAAGTTCATTAATAAAAGTAGATAGAAAAGGAGAGTTCTAGCCTATGAGGCGGGTGCAAGGGTGCAAGGAAAGTCGTGCGGGTGCCGCACCACCCCCTGAGGGGTCTAGATGGGTTGGCGTTGACCTTGAGACATTCTCTAACTTAATCGCAAAAGATGACGAGGGTATTAATGAGGAAATTTAATTTTAAAAATTAATGAGTGATTTATTGTAAAAGGTGACGATGGTTTTAAAGAGATGTTTTCGGTAGAATGAAAAAAGTAGGATATTGTTTGTGAGTCATTAGAAAATTAATTAGGAGGTTAATTAAGAGGTTAATTAAGAAATTAATTAAGAAATTAATTTAAAAAATAAATTTAAAAATTGGGAAATAAATAAGGAATCGATTGAATTTAAGAATGTGGATGTGGATATAGTATGCAAGAAATAGAGTGATCTGACTGGGGTTCGAACCCGACACCTTGCAGTAAAAATATTTCCATAAGACAGTAGTTTTCGCGTGTGTGTGAGTGATTTTTATAGTATATGTCTGCACTGTTCTTTTAAAACTATGAATGCTAGTGTTCGAAAAGAATTCAATCGTTTTAATGATATTAATTAGAGAATAATAATTAAGAAAAATATTAATTAAGCATCTTCTTGTAAAAAACCATCAAATATTTTCCGAAAAAAAAGGCAATGAAAGCAAAAATTAAGTATAAAGAATGAAAGAAAGTTTAGAAACATAGATTTTGACTGAGATTCGAACCTGCTACCTTGCAGCAAAAAAATATTTCAGTAGTTTTCGCATATGTGTGAGTGATTTTTCTATTATATACCTATGCAGATCTTTTTAACCTAAGAATACTATTGTCTGAAAATTAATCAACCATAAAAATGATATTAATTACAGAATAATAATTAAAATAAATAAATAAAAAATAATAATTAAAGATCTTGTAAATATTCACCAGATGTTTTTCGAAAAAAGACAATGCACGTGAAAATTAAGCTAAAAGATGTTTAAAATCTCAAATGTATAAGTGAAATTAGATTAGGATGAAGGACGAGAATTGTTTTTTTGATAGATAACTAAAAAAGAGTGATTAAAATTTCTTATTAATTACTTAATTGAAGAAAGTTCGTTAAAAAAATACTTTTCATCATAAAGATTTTTTAATTGTGAATATCTAGTATCCATTTTAAACCGTATATATTCTTTTTCGTTATAAATAGAATAATATCTTAACGCAAAATACAGACTTCATTCGCTAATGGTGACGTCACAATGTTTTGGGGGAAAGGAGGGGACCATTCCTTAGGGCATTTTCTTAGAATCGGGTTAGGTACGGTATTGTCAAAAGATAGGGGGGGGGGGGAAATTCCAGTTTTGCCTCAACTTTTCACGTGTTTAAATATGTTTACTGTTGGATGTACTAAAAATTATCTGCTATTTTGAATTATGTTCAGTTCACTTCTTTATAAGAAAAATGTATATAATGTGAAATTAAAAGTAAATAAAAAACTTTAAAAATTCATCTTTTAAAAATAAATTAATAAAAATAAGTTGATTAATGTAAAAAACTGAAAAATTCGCTGTTTGAAAAGGAGTCTTAATAAGTTTAAGAAAATATCGTAACATATTGTATTATATTTTACATAAGAGAGTGAATCTATGATTTTTCAGAAGTTACTTTACTGCAAAAAAATAGCTGATGTCAAAAATTTCTCTAGCTTAAACAGTTATACTTCAGATATAACTTTTTTTGGGATCTTCTTATCACTGTCATCGAACATACATATATAATCACTCCCACATAAATTCTTTTATATATATTTAAAAAAATTTACAATGTTGTATTTAATTATAAATTATCTTTAAATTTCCTTACGCTCATTAAAATATTGTATCTATTTTTATTTCAAGTTTTGTATTATAGTACTAGAAATCTTCCAACATTCTTAAAATAAAATAAGTTTCTGAACAGAGTGATAATTAGAAATTCAATGTATTTTTTATCTATAGTTTAACCATTTTTTTGTAACTCCCTCACATTTCTTTAGTGTAAAGCCGTGAAATTTTACCAATAAAATCAGAAATAGGGTCGTAAAAATAAGAATTTGGCATGATTTTTAATAAATTTTAGGATATATCTACAAAAAATTTTAGAGTATTTGGCGATAATTCAGATTTGGTGAGAAACACCTAGTATTAATTCCGAGTGAAGAAAAATTTTATTACTTGTCAAATTTATTTTGAGAAGTGAGGTTGCTTATTTTATAACCTGAATTCAGTACTACATAATAATAGTTTTTTCAAGATGGATGTCAGAACAGATATCATTTTGTTAAACGCATTTACTCATATATTCAATAGATCACACATTCGCAATTCAGAACTAGAGATTATAAACCACCTTAAATTTCGAATGAATGAATTTATCAATTCAGAAATTAGCAATCAACTTTATGAAAATGTTGATATGTTATCTGAGGAAAATTTTCACATCTGTTTAGATATTGTCTTAAAAGAAATGATAAAAAATGAAATAAATTGGGACAAAGTTGTAATGTACTTAGTATTTTCAAGTGAGCTTATGGCGAAGCGCTTTAAGAGATCTGGTGACTTTATCATACCCTGGATAAAATTTTTTAATATCTTCCAGAAGTATTTAGGTAATTGGATTATTGATCATCAAGAATGTATAAAAGTCAAAGGAGAAAAGAAATCAATTTTTCAAAGAATGTGGAGTTTTATCACTCGATCATAATATGAAAATTGTAAAAATATTATCTGCTATGTTGAATTATGTTCAGTTCAATCTGTATAAGAACAATGTTCAAGAAAAATGTATGTAATGTGAAATTGAAAGTAAATAAAGAACTTTCAATGAAAATTTTGTTTAAGAAAAAATTATTTGAAGTAACATTCATCTTTAAAAAAATAAATAAATAAAAATAAAAATAAGTTGATCAATGTAAAAAACTGAAAAATTCACCGTTTGAAAAGAAGTCTTAATAAGTTTAAGAAAATATCGTAACATATTGTATCATATTTTACCTCTATCATTTTTCAGAAGTTACTTTTCTGCAAAAAATAGCTGATGTCAAAAATTTCTCTACCTAAAACAGTTATACTTTAGATATAACTTTTTGGAATCTTCTTATCACTATCATTGAACATACGTGTATGCTTAAAAATTTTTACAAAGGGGTATTTAATTATAAATTTTCTTTAAATTTCCTTATACTAGTTAAAATATTGTAAGTTTTTTTTTTTTTCAAGTTTTGTATTATAGTACTAGAAATCTCCCAACATTCTTAAAATAATATAAGTTTTCGAACAGAGTGATAATTAGAAATTACCATTTTTTTAGTTTTTATCGTGATCTGGAATCGAACCTGACACTTCCCTAACGACAACGTTAGAATTTTTTGTAATTCATCATAGTGAAATTCCTCACATGATATGTTACATTCACTCAGTTTTTCTTTACAGATAGCAAGTTTGTAAATGATGAAAGCTAACTTTGAAAAATTCAGAGTTGAAAAAATATTAATATATGTTTTATTAAATACATTCACCTTCACAGATGCATACTTAAGTTTTCTAAGTGTATGTAAACATACTTAAAAAATATTATAACCAAGTATTGTAGATTACAAATATATGTATACTTTAAAAATTTTACAAAGCTTTTAGAAATTAAGATAACTTATTCTTGAATAAAAATATAAGAAACCCATTTTCACAATAATAAGATTGAAAATGTAAGATGAAATCACAAAATTACCAACATAAGATACTGCAACTATTTAAAAAATTATGAAGTATTAAATTTTAATGTTTCACATGTGTTAATAACGCATCTTATTTTACAAAGTACTAAGTTTTTTAATCATTTAGTTTGAAGTTTTTCAAACATATGCTTATAAACCGAAATTTTTGTGAATGAAAAATTTTTCACACAAAGTATTTTAGAAAAAATATCATCTCAGAAATTAATTAACTTATTTTTAGAATAAAAATATAGGAAACTTGTTTTTTCTAATGATAAGAATGAAAATGTAAGATAAAATCTCATTCTTACCAACATAAGAGACTGCAAGTATTTAAAAAATTATGAAGTATGTAATTTTAATGTTTCACATGTGTTAATAACGCGTCTTATTTTACAAAGTACTAAGTTTTTTAAAGTCATTTAGTTTGAAGTTTTTCACGCATATGCTTATAAACGAAATTTTTGTAAATGAAAAATTTTTACACAAATTATTTTAATACAAATACTATCTCAGAAAAATTAACTTTTTCTTTTTAGATTGAAAATGTAAGATAAAAATCTAACACTTATCAAATTTAGAAGCAGCAGATGTATAATGAAATCATGAACTTGAAACTTTAAGTATTAACAACCTACATTCTTTGAAAATACTAAACCACAAGTTTCGACAAATCTATAAACAACTGTTAAAAAACATAGATATTAGAATATTTTTTACCCTAAAATGTTTAACGTAGATGGTACATCCATAAAAATACAGAGTTAAAGTGTACAAATTATCTGTTTAGACATGCCGATAAACTAGAATTTTCCACAAGATTCGACTATTATAGCAAGGTATGGGATAATATTTGGCTAAATTTCCACTAATATTGGCGATAGTTATAAAAATTTGGCATGAAATAAGAGAATTTGGCGTAAATTCTTAAGTAAAACTGATGAACGAAGAAAAAATTTGAATTAGTTACAATCTTTTCTCGCTGTAGAGTTGTCTAAGTTCTCATACTTAGTAGTTTTTAAAGTCTTACTTTTAGAGTGATTTTTTATACTTTGCTAAACTGAAGTACAAAATGGATTATACTTTACCGTCTGAGGAGGCACACGTTTCTGTTCAACAACCCCCTTCATCAAGTTTTGAGGATGAGAAGTTATCTAAACTTTTTATTTGTCCAACTTGTAAGAAGCCATTTAAAAAAAAAATCCTATCTTACTAGACATGTGAAGGTTCACAATGATATTAAACCTAATATTTGTTACGTGTGTGAGAAAGGATTTGTTACTTTACATCGTTTAAAAAGACATATGGAAACCCATAGAAAAATTTCCATAAGATACAAATGTGAATATTGTATTGAAAATTTCAATAACAAGTGTGATTTATTTAAACATAAGAGATTATTTCATCAAAAAGTCTTACCTGAACATCTATGTATTATTTGTAAAGATGTTTTTAAACACAAGTATGAATTAGAAAAACACAAGAGGGTGCATTATCGTAAACCTGAGTATCTATGTGAGGAATGTTCTATAACCTTTCCAACTAAACATGCTTTTTCAAACCATAAGCGAAAAAGTCATAAAAAGACTTTACATACATACTGTTGTGACGAATGTACTGATACTTTTTCAAACAAACGACATTTTTTAAAACATAAAAGAAATATGCATAAAAAATCTTCAATGCAAACTAGATGTGATGAATGCAGTGAAACTTTTCAGTGTAAGTATGAATCATTACAACATAAGAGAAAGAGTCATCTTAAAGACTTTAACATACGTAGAAATTGTAATGAACGAAGTACTAACAATGAATTACCAACAGTTAATAATGCCAGTGAGAATCTGGACCTGTTAAATTTTTTGGATAATTTTCACATTGAATGTATGAATGGTGTTCCTGACTTACCTTCCAACAACTTTCAGAATGAAAATATAGACTTAGACTTAAAAAAAAATTTGAATAATTCGAATGTGGAATATACAAGTGAAAATAATATTGATGGTTTATCTACCAAAGTTGAAAATAAGGTCTTAAATAATTTTAACCTGATACAAACTGATTTACCTCTAGTAAACTATGACAATGAAAGTCTGAACTCGTTAAATTTTTTGTATAACTTTAATCCCGAATGCTTGAATGTTTTTTCTACTAGCAACGAAAATATGAATTCGAATAATTTTAGTGAGAAGGAAAATGAGTTAGTGACAGATAACTTTAACAATGAAAATCTAGACTTGCTAAATTTTTTGAATAACTTTAATATTGAATGTATGAACGATATCCCAACAATATAGATTTGTGTGAATTTGCTGTCTTGTATTATTGTGAATGAATTTCAAATAAAAAGATTTCAATGAAAATGGTTTAATTTTTATTACAAAATCACCTTTTTTATAATATTTTCTATTAGAATACAAACTGAAGTGTCATCTTTTTTTAAAATAAAAACATGTAAAAAGTTTACCTGTATATTAACGATATACTTTTTCATTACTGTAGTAGAATTGATTGAGTATAATATTTAAACACTAAGTAAAAATTATGCACAATAGTAGTTTTATAAACTATCAAACTTACATCGAAGAAGAAAAAACTTGTAAAATTGTTTTACCACTCAACTGTAAAGTACTTGTGAAAATCTTAAATGAATTTATCTTATTAACAATTTTCCTGAAAAACTAACTTATAAAAATTTTAGATATAATTATGGAGTTAGTATTTTCCTAAGTATTACGTTTGAATCTTACTTTGAATATGCATCATGAAAGTGTTTTGCACTTTAACTAAAATCACAATCTCTATTCCAAAGAGTGTAATAATAATGTTATAGTAACAACTTAAACTTTTATATATAGATACTTTCACGATTATATTTTACTTTTTTTATTTTTAGAATACAGAAAATATTTTGTAAGAATTGTGAAAGCTTAATTTTGGAAGTTTGTGAAATTTCACAAAATTTTTTTAACATTTTTATCAAATGTTTTCTTTATGCCACATCACTTAGAAAAATTTAACTGTTTTTAACAGAATTGCTAACACAAAGCATTAAGTTAGAAAATTTATAGATAAAACTTATAAGATACGAAAAACCATATGTGAAGTAATAACAAAAGGTGTATATACTTTCAAGTTTAGACATGGTTCAACAAGCTTGAGGAGACACTAAAACCTGTAGCTGACGTCATAACCCCTGTGGCGTAACTTTTCCCTTACCACTACGTCACAAATGTATAATTTAACAAGAAGTACTTATGTCACCCCACAATTCCTGTCTTGTATTATTTTACTTTGTGTATAAAATCAATGATCTGTAAAAAACTTTGTCGTTTTTATACACTTTGAAGTAAAAATTTTCTCCATAAACATCAAGTTAATTTTTATAAGTATGAATTGATATGTATTTGTTTTAAATATCTCTAAGTTACATTATACCAAAGTATAATTTATAATATTTAAACAATTCCCACTTTACAAAAATTAACTTGTATGCATTTCTAGGTCTTTAATAAAAATCTTTAATTTTTTATCTCAAAGACTTTAAACTATTCGAGATGTCTGTAACTTAAGTGCAATCCAATACTATTTACAAATCTCAAAGAAAGTATTTTAAGATTACTTTGGTAAAATTTACTAAGTATTATAATATTTTTCAGTTATTAAACGAAAAATTGGGTAAGATTTACTAAGTGTTTCATTAAAGAAGAGAATGACACTGTGTCAAACGTGTCAAACACACGTTTTAAATGAAAAAAAAAAAAAAAAAAAAAACAAGCGTGCCCATAACTGGTTGCATGAAGGTGCCCACAACCTGGAATGGCAGCCATTTTTATAACGGCAGTAAAAGTAATTTTCGGTCCACATTTTGGCTGAATTCGATATTGCATCACAAAATATAGAGAAAATACTGCATAAATATACCTTGCATTTACATTTCTGAATTAATTTATTTCGAGTTATTTCATTCTGAAAATATTCACAAATTACTTTTGTGTTGCTTTTTCTCAGTTTTTTTTTTTTTTTTTTTTTTTTTTTTTTTTTTTGTTTCCGATGCTCTCATTTACTAAGAAAATGTGTTATCACAAAAACTGCGTACTGTCACAATACATGTTTTGACAGTATTCAAATTCACCATATTTACTTTTTGTTAAAATATATGGAGGGGCGCCCATAACCGGAGAATGCCTATAACAGGAAACATTTCCCTATACACTAAGCGACAATAAAAAAAAAAAAAAAAAAAAAAAAAAGCCGCACTGCAGAAAAAATGACTTATACCTTTTTTATTTCTAATAACTTTAAAATTAAGGGTTGAAACAGATTAAACTGTCTTGTTTGCATAATACCAAAGGGATGAAATGATACCTATGTACATTTTCGATATAATACTTCGTTTTATTACACTCTACGAAGTATTTTAGAAGAATCTGCATAAAACTTTCGTTTTAAACATAATGCAATAACCATACACTTTGTATTCTATTATAATTTATTATATGAAATAAGCAAGTTATATTTTATTATATGAAAATATATATATATATATATATATATATATATATATTTGTTAGATCTAAGCAATTTTTTATTAAAAATATGTATTCTGTATTGGGTTAATTCCATTTTTATATGGAATTACTGCTTTAGTGCAGAATGGCATAGTATTATACAGTGTTTTAATATAAATCTCAGACATTTCAATGTGCCAAATATCACAAATATTTTTTTCTAGTTCTGGCAGAGTTGTAGGCTGCAAATTTCGAATCTTCTCCCCTATCCCCCGCCTTTTTATAGACGAAACATTTTCGAGTGGATCGCGATTAGGACTATTTCCATGTCTGGTAAAAAAGAAATTCTACTATATCTTTTGTGGGATTGAACTTAAAGTGAAAAAAGGTATGATTACTTACAGAATTATAGGTCCTCATGGGAATGGATAGGAAATTTTGACAATTTGGAGTGAATAAACTTGCCACAGACGCCGCGTAGTAAGGTGCATTATCATCTTGAAATGCTGTTTCAGGAAATGTCCAAGATACCTCCAAAATAGTCGGTCAGGCACCACTTTTATAAAGACTGTGTTTTATTTCGAGTTAATTGATCCCTGGAGCATAAAAATTTGCTCGACTGTTGGAAAAGTTATGCACCTCTGTACCATAATGTACGGAGAATGTGTCAATGTTTTAAAAGTGCGATTTTCATTAAGTCGGTCATATTTTCGTTGTCAGATCTGCTTGTTTTCTTTAGCTCGAAATAGGTTAAACTTGACTCATCAGAGAGAACCAGTTCAGCCCAATAATTAACTAATAATTTTTTTTTTTTTTTTTAATTTTTTAGCCGTCTGAGGTCTTGCTTTCCTAATTCTCTTCACTAAGAGTGGAATTTTTTTTAATTTTATGTCATTTAAACCTGCTTTGTTTAATAGTTGCTTAGCTGTAGTTAAAAAAATTATGCTGCTAAACACTTTTTCTGTATCTTTTTTATGTTCTAAATGTAATACAAACCGATTTTATAAGCAATGGCTTTTTAACTTACGGTCCTCTCGCTTGGATGAGCAACATGGCCGCCTAAAGCCAAATTTCCAGCTTAAACGGCCAAAAAATTTTATATCTTGCTAAAAACCATTTTACCAATATTTAGTTAACATTTAATTATTTTGCCATCTCACGTATTAAAATATTTTTTGATTTTCATTAAAAAATTAATACTTTTTGTGGCATCGTTAACTGCCTTATTCTTACCATTTTTGAAATAATTTCTAAATTTTCCTGACAATTGCATTTTGTTTTTAACATAATAAAATCTGTTTGAAAATTTGCGTTTTAAACAATAAAATTGGCGGTTGTAGAAGGTGAAAAGAAAAATATCCAAGTGCGGCTTTTTTTTTTTTTTTTTTTTTTTGTCGCTTAGTGTATATATATAATTTCATGAAAATAAGTAGGAAAATCAAGTTTCCAACTTATATATTTCTCGAGTGATTAAAAATAGCGTTTCGAAAAAGAAAAGGGAACGATTAAAATGTACGAAAGACGATCGAAACAATGGGGCAATTATCAAAAAAACCTTAGATACCATAATTTGTAAAACGTTAAAGAAGAAAAAAAAAAAAAAAAAAAAAAAAAAAACTACATGTCTGCCTTTATTTATTCATTTATTTATTTATTTTTCAATCAGCCGCACTTATCTTCCGTCTATTCCTGGGTTGAATCCCCAGACCACTGATAATTACTTCATAGTTCTTGTGGCCTGTAGCTCTAGTGCGATGTTAACCCATTTAAACCCAACATTTTCAGTACGGAGGACTATTAGTTTCAAACTATAAATTCATCGAAAATATAATTGAATTTGGAAGCAATATTATAATTTGAAAAAAAAAAAAAAAAAAAAAAACTAACAGTCCTCCATTCTAAACTAAATTCTGCGTTTGCCAGAATTTCATTTTTTTTTTTTTTTTTTTTAAGAAAAGAAAAGAAAATTAATAATAATCAGTATCGAAAAAGTTTTTTTTTTTTTTTTTTTTTTTGTGGACAGAAGGGTGAGAAGGTCGAAATGTTTATATTTCATAAATATTTTACGCCAAGGCCGCTAATAGGAAATGCTGATCGTCTGCGTTTAATTTTGTTATTTTTTATACATAAAAATAAATATTCTGTTAAATTATTAAAACCTTCGATTTTTTTTTTTTCTTTTGAAACATATTCTGAAAATCTGATATTTAGAAGTATATTTGAAATAATTTAAAGTCAGTTAAGCCTACCATTTTTGTTGGTACTAGGAAAGGATGGTGGTATCGAGAACTATTGTTTGAATTCGAAATTATCATATTAACGGCCCTCTTCACTCACCGTCGCCGGAAACCCGAGCCAATGTTATTCTATGGGGAAATTTTCTTTACAAATAACTTATTAACTAATACATATTTTTAAATTCTGTTTTCACATTCCGAAAATTCACAACTGTTAAATTGACGGACCTTTTTTAAAAATGTATTTTTTTAATTTTTAATATTTTATTTTAAGATTGCAAAATGAAAAAAATTCACATACTGAAAATTCGCATTTTGCAGCTTCAAAATAAAATATAAAAAATTAAAAAAATAATTTTTTTAAAAAGGTGCGTCAATTTAACAGCTGGGAATTTCCAGAATGGGAAAACAGAATTTAAAAATATGTATTAGTTAATAAGTTATTTGTAAAGAAAAATTTCCCATAGAATAACATTAGGTTCGGCTTCCGGCGGCGGTGAGTGAAGAGGGCCCTTAAGATACATCTTTACAATGCGATTCTAAAACAATTTTTTAATATATAAGATGAATTCTTGCATACATGTTGGTCAGTTGTGTCCACAGATATAAGAAATAAACGTGAAAACTTAGAAGAAATAAACCGGAAAATTTCTATATACATATATATATTAGTTACTGGCTATTGTTTACGTTTAATTCTTTTCATATTTCTGTGAACGATCAAAATTTTTATGGCATGTCTCCGGACCACCCTTAGGCATGCATCCCCTTCTATTGCCAATTGTCCATAGCGTTTACACTAGTGCGACGAAAATAACCACCCACTCATTCACCCCTTTCATGTTTTAAAAATATTTAAAAAAAAATATATATATATACAGACACGACATTATTTCATTATTTAAAACATGAAAATCTGCCATTGACAGATTTTAATTTAGTGCCAGAGGCCTACTGCTAAACGTGTTAATATCGACAAATTTTTCTTTAGTTAATTCGTGACGATCTAAATTCCATGATAAAGTTTTCATTAAATCAAACCAATGTGTTTCAGCTGCAGATATTGTAACAAATAACGTTGGAAGTCCAAACTGTCTTATAGCCGCAAAACAACGTTTTTTCTTTTTCCTAATGAGGGGGAGGTGTGCCTTGGGGGGGACTCATGTCAAAGGTGTGCCTTGGGGGGGGACTCATGTCAAAGTTGTACCTTAGGGGGGACTCATGTCAAAGTTGTGCCTTGGGGGGGACTCATGTCAAAGTTGTGCCTGGGGGGGACTCATGTCAAAGTTGTGCCTTGGGGGGGACTCATGTCAAAGTTGTGCCTTGTGGGGGGACTTCATTCAATAAATCCCCATTCAATAAACCGACTGAAATAGGCCCTTAGCACTATTAAGAGTGTATTATAAAAATTCGACAACGCTGTACCAACTGAAATAGGGGTACCTTGGGGGGGACTCATGTCAAAGTTGTGCCTTGGGGGGACTTCATTCAATAAATCCCCATTCAATAAACCGACTGAAATAGGCCCTTAGCACTGTTAAGAGTGTATTATAAAAATTCGACAACGCTGTACCGACTGAAATAGGGGTACCTTGGGGGGGACTCATGTCAAAGTTGGGCCTGGGGAGACTCATGTCAAAGTTGTGCCTTGGGGGGGACTTCATTCAATAAATCCCCATTCAATAAATCGACTGAAATAGGCCCTTAGCACTATTAAGAGTGTATTATAAAAATTCGACAACTGTACCGACTGAAATAGGCCTCTAGCACTAATAAATAATATATATGCATACATAAATAAAATAGAAAAAAAAAACAAAATAAGTAAATAAAATAACTTTTATGTTTTATTTTTATATTCTTCTGGTTTAATTAGAAAAATTAAGTTTAAAATATAAAATATATCTCATTATTATTTTTTATCTAATGCATTTTATTTGACGAATAAACTGAAAAAAAAAAAAAAAAAAAAGCTTATAAATTTAGCCTGAAATAATCCATAATCATTTACAAAGAAAATAAATTTTGTAGATTATAAGTATATTTTAGCAAATATAATAAAATTCGACTTTATCGAATTACAGTTAGAATTTTCAAGAACTTTTGGGCGAAGAACACTTTGAAAAATTGAAATAAAGACATTAATAGAAACAGAAATATCAACAATTTATAAATCTTTAAAAGCATTTTGTACACTTGAAAAATAAAATCCATTTTTGATACAACACAGAAGATTTATAGCAAAAAACATAAATACAATAAAGTACAAAACTTTCAGCAGAGAACGGCACATTAGAAAATATAAATCCTCCAAAAAAGAAGAAATTTTGAATTACTTATATTTTCAAATCAACAATAGCCCAAATTATGTGGAGTTTAGTTGATTTTTTTCAATTTTATCGGGAGGAATAAGAATTCATTAAAAAGTATAATGAGCAAACGATATAATAAACAGAATAAAAAATGGCGTCTCGGAGGAAAAAGATAACGAAAAAGAATAATAAATGCAATGGCCGAATCGAAGAATTGATTTGGGAGTAGAAAATCACAAATGATGAATTGCAATATGTGTTATCGTTATGTCCGATTTCTTAAGAATGTGCGCGGTTCCATAGGCGAAGAGAAACTTTATTGAGAAACAATAGTTGTAGTTTTTTTCCCTTTGGTCCATTCTTTGAATAAGTTTTTTTTTTTTTTTTTTTTTTTTTTTTCTGTTAGTCTGCTGTAAGATTTCAGAGAAAATGGCGAAAATTGATTTTATAAGGTGCATTATTCGTGCCATTTTTTTGCTTCCTTATTTCTTTCTTTCATAAAGGGTTTTCGAAATTGCCGAAACTTAAGTTAAACCAAAGTAAGAGAATATTAAAGAAATGTTTATACACTAAGAACATACGGGAAATGTTTTGTCAGCTTGTGGAATATAAATAAGGAAAGGAAATGAAATCAACAGAGAATAAGAAAATCTTTTATATGAAAGTAATAAAGTATTTTAAGAGTATCATTTAATTCATTATTTTTTTGTTTATTTGTTTATTATTGAAATTTAGCTGTACGATTTTCGAACGAAAAAAATATTGATTAAACAAAATCGTCTGCTGTTATTGTTATTGTTATTTTTATTATTTGTTTGAATGTAGAAAAAATTAAGTTTAATCCTAAGCAGAATTTAATTTTGGAGGAGAAACTTATTATATATTTATTATTATTATTATTACTATTATTATTACTATTATTATTGTAATCAGTACGTTGCGAGATTGTTTGCTTTATTCAAAATATTCATAGCAGCGTAATATTTAATGGCTATTCTATCTTTAGATATAAACCACTGAGCAGAAATGTAAAGAGCGATGATTTCCTAACTTACGAGGAAACATTCAAAAGGTGTCGTCTTCAAAAAATATTGAAAAAAAAAAAAAAAAAAAAAAAAAAAGTGAAAAAATTATCGGCTGAAATGAATTACAGTGACCACAAAAAATTATCAAAATTATGCATATTTGGCGATTTCACATTGTCAGGCGATTGGTTTTGAGAACTTGACGGAGAAACAAAACACGGTTCTGTTCGTACACGGCAATCTCGGTGCTAGCGAACTGAACGCCTAACAGCGCTAAATCGCAAATTATGTTTAATTTTGATAATTTTTTGTGGTCGCTGTAATTCGTTTCAGCCGATAATTTTTTCATTTCCTGGTGTTTTATGAAGAGTAGAATCACACATATTTTTTTTTTCAATATTTTTTGAAGACGACACCTTTTGAATGTTTCCTTGTTAGAAAGGCAGCGATCTTCGCGGAACTGACTACTTTCGAATCGAGCCGGGCAATTGTTGCAACATTTTGCTCTGCCCGCTTCTAAATTTTGAAGCAGACGGCAGACAACTCTGTATTGTCTCCTCCTTATATCCTAGCTCAGTGATTTAAATATGCAAAACGCGAAATATATATATTGAAAACATTTTCAATATATATAAGATAATGATGCTTCACCTTAAAATATGAAATCGTTTTCCTTAGCAACGATTACTATATTGCTTTTTTTTATTATTGTGTAATATTATTATTTTTATTTATTTTTTATTTTTATTTATATTTTCTCTCAATTTCATTTTTAATGTATATACAATACACACACACACATACACACGAATATATATATAGTAAGTGATCAAATTATTAGATTTTTTTTTTTTAAGAGTGAAAGATATATTTCTATAAAATAAAATACTAAACTAAATGAAAAATGGTTTTCTTCTTTTTTTCTATTGGTATCAAATTAATATGTATATACAGTGGGTAATCAATTTTAGGGAAAATGGCTTGGAACTTCATACATAAAAATCATTTTAAAACTCATATTTTTCACTATTGATTTAGTTCAGAGTGCAATTAGGAGACCAACAACAAAATGAAGAAGGGCGAAAATACTTTGGATCACTCTGTATTACAAAAAGCTACAAATGACTTCTATAACTTTAATACATTGTTGCACGTACTATGTACAATAATTGCATGTTTTGGTGCGGGCATTGCACAATTATTTTGGCAGATATAATTTTTTGACAAGTTTTTTGCTTATAACTCGAACGGATTTCCATAAAATTTTACAAAACTTGCTGAAAAATTGACAAAGCATTGGAGAAACATTATTTTGAAACATAAGATTCACACGAATAATATTCGTTGAGATATGAGCCTTTTTATTAAATAATATTTTACTGCGCATGCGAGAAAGATGGAAAAAAATATTGCATTGGTTGAAAGCTAAATAAATATATTGAGCAACTTTTGTCAAAAGTTGTTCTTTTTTGCGAAAACCCCTTATAAACTCCCAAATATTACTAAATAAATAAAAATATGTTAAATTTACTAGTCTATATATATATATATATATATATATATATATATTTTTTTTTTTTTTTTTTTTTTCAAAAAAGAAGTTTTGTAATGTGGTTAAAATAATTGGATCTTCAAATTAAGTACGCAGGATGTGAAATACCCCTTATGAAATTTCAACTTTGGAGAAACCTAAAATCTAGCTCGTTCTTTTGCGGACAATTCGCTTAATTTTTACTCTATTCAAATGAGCTTTTGACAAAAGTTGCTCAAAATATCTAGCTTTCAAGTTTCAACCTATGCAATTTTTTAATTATTATTATTATTATTATTTCGCGCATGCTCAGTAAAATAACATTTACAAATGCTCATACTTTAATGAATATTACACGAGTGAATTTTATGTTTCAGAATAATGTTTCTTTAACGTTTTGTGAATTCTTCTGCAAGTTTTGTAAAGTTTTATGGAAATCCGTTCTAGTTATAAGCAAAAAACCTATCGAAACTAGTATGTTGTGGCTGCCACAAGACTTTCTTCTATATTTTACTATATAAATTCACTAAGTGTAAAAAATTTATAAAAACTATTATTTATTAAAATTATCTAACATGATGAATGCAAATGGTTTTCAGTTTAGAGAAAATTAATACTAAATATCCAAAGAAAGACAGTTTTATTGTCTATAAAGAACATCTTAAAAAATGTGTTTTGTAATGGTTATCTCACATATCATATTTCATACAGTTATATGCCATAGAAGTTGAAATATAGCCTTCCCGTTATCGAGGAAATTTGCAGTATAGCAGCGCCACTTATTGGCTGAAAAGCATCCAAATTGAATCATCATAATGTCTCGTAATAGCCTTCTCACATATCAAGTTTTGTTTGATGAAACGCAACAGAACCTGAGCTATAGCCTTTTCTTAAATTGCGGAAATCGTTTTGTAGCAGCGTCACCTGCGGAGTAGTTAAAACCAAAAGTTGATAGGCATTAATTTATATCAAGGTGCATCTATATATAAATTTATATGCAATGCTATGCGGTAGTTCCTGAGATATAACGTTTCCATAAATTACAGAAACCGCTGTGCAGCAGCGCCACCTGTTGTCCGATAAACATTCAAATTGAATCAGCATAATGTCTCATAATGGCTTTCTCACATGCAAGTTTTGTTTTATTATGTGCAATAGAACCTGAGATATAGCCTACTCTTAAATTGCGGAAATCGCTGTATAGCAACTCCATCTATTGAGTAGTTGGCACTAAATGTTGATAGGCACTAACTTAGGTCAAAGTGCATCTACATATAAATTTATGTACAATTCTGAGCAATAGTTCTTTAGATACAGTCGCCTCAAAATTCTTGTCTCTCTCTCTCTCTCACACACACACACACACACACACACACAGATAGATTGTCTAAAAATAGTCAAATCGTGTTTTAGACTTCTCAAAACGTGTAAATCCGTCGAAAAGTGGAAGTCGAAAATTTTTACGAATCCAATACCTTCTTCTATTGAAAATAGAGAAAAGTAAAGATTAGTAATTTTTTGGGGGGGGGAAAATACATATATATCCAACTCAATAATTACGCAATTCCCGCACCAAAACATACAGATATTGTACATAGTATATGAAGTAATGTATCAAAGTTACAAGTCACTTGTAGATTTTTTTTAATACAGGCAGATTCAAAGTATTAAAACTAATAATTTGATCACCCACTATATATATATTAATTTGATACCAAAAGAAAAGAAAAAGAAAACCATTTTTCATTTAGTTTAATATTTTGTTTTAAAGAAATATGTTTTTTGGTCTTAAAAAAAAAAAAAAGGGAAATATTTATCCCGTGCTTATGTTTTGCATATTATAAGAATTAAAATAATTCATAATTAAATTTTCATATGCATACACATGTTTACAATAAGTAGAATAAATCTCAATAGTGAAATGAATCTCTCATATTGCAGAGTGTATTTCATATATAAGATAAAGCATATAGCATGCATAGCGCGTAGCATATTATATATGCAACTGGATAGAATGTATATTAGATGTATATTAGAGTCCTGCACGGGTAGGGTTTTATCGACAGGGGAATTTTAAATGAACAACCAAACCCGACCCTAACCCTTAAAATAATAATAATAATAATAATAATAATAATAATAATAATCTGCTCGAAAACCGATCCGAACTCGCAATAGAGAATTTTGATCAACCGAACCCCACTCAGAAATCCGAATCTAAATGATAGATAATAATTCATCTGAAAATCATGTAAAACATTTTTAAGTTAAGGTAAACGCACCAGCAGTGGAACATGTACCAGTAATGGATACATTTAATTTTAAACTCGGAAAATAAGCTACCTAAAAATTCTGAAGATTCGAGTAATGTTCAGGAAGGAAGTTATAGTCCTCTACTGCTAAACCCTTTAACTAAAAATTATTCTGCCCATTAGTTTTAAAATAATGTTAGTTTAACAAAAGAAATTTGCACTTTTTGTGATTTTGCCGTTTGCTTCTTATCTCTTTGAATAAGAAAATGAAATTTTATTTGTTCTCTCTCTGCTTATTTTTAACTGATTTCTTCTACCTGTTGCTTTCATATGACTAAAATAAGTATGCAGAATTCTTTTCTTTTGATGTTTTTTAAATCTTGTATTAATACATAGTATTTTTATGGGGGTCCACTACTGGTACCAAAAAATGTTATCATGACCAATAGTGGACAGCCCTATCCTCTACTGGCTCATGTGACTTTTAAGGTCAGATCCAGTAGTGGAAAAAATTCTGTAATCTCGGAATTTTAGAGTTGAATTCAGTGGTTTTAAACGTCACTCTAAAGCTACTCATTTAGCGATTGGCGCCAGTCTGGGACTCACTCCTAGAAGGGTAAGGAGACATGCTATCACAATTTTGATCTTCTGCGGAGAAGGTGGGTCCCAGGCTTTCCCAAACTTAGAAAACTGAACAAAATGAAAATTCGCTTGAATCAGGAGATAATCTTGGGACATTTTAGTTTTTTATTAGTATTTCTTTTTTTGGGTTCAATAATGGACTAGTTGGTTAAGTTCGGTTCCCATAGAAACATCGACATAGAAATAGCATAACTACGGTTAATATTTAAAGAGTTGAGCATGAGTGAATTTTACGTCGCACTGCTGCTACACTATGGGCAGTTAACGACGGTCTGAAACTCATCCCTAAGGATAGTCCAGAGACATTTGATAACCCTCAAAAGTTTAACTTTGATGGAGGACGTTACGGCCACGAGGAGAAAATTGTCATGTGATGTCTCCTGACTAGTTAGTGATTCCTAGACTGTCTCCAATAACCAACAGTGTAGCACTAGTGCGACGTAAAATTCACTCAAATTTCAGCCTTAAAAGTTGACCTCAACGGAGATTCATGTATGTGAGGACAAATTGCTAAAACGGGTCTGTCCCCAGGACATAGAAACACTTGGTCACCTTAAAGCAAAAATTCAAAGGGGTCTACTACTGGAACAAAAAAGAGTCCACTGCTGGGGTTTTAGTGTGTCCACTACTGGTTCGTTTTAAGCTCTCCGGAGTTTTTATTTTTTACACATATAAGTGCTACAATTAGCAATTTTCATAATACAGTCGTGTTAAGAAAGAGTTAGTAAAGGTGTGAAATAGTAATTATTTTTTGAAACTCTAAAATTTAGGAAATTACACAAAAAATAGACGGAAAATGTCTTAAAGTGTCCACTACTGGTGCGTTTACCTTAATTTGTTTTTTGTCTTTAATAATTTTAAAGTTAAAATGACATTTTTAGTACGACAGATCACGCCATTTCTTTCAGACAGCGTCGTTACTAATTTTGTATCTATCACCTTGAACGAACATGCAAACATTTTTGTTTTTATCTAACTATAAAAAGCTGAAAGATTGCCATTCTATTTTTTGTGATTTTTAGTGCGGGTTATTAGATTTTATAAAAGAAATCGTATACCTATTAATCAGGAGAAAATCTAGCTAATGCCTTTTTTTTTTTAACGTTCAATCGAATAACTAGTTCAAAATATATTAAATAAAAACCTCATTTTAACTTTAAAATTATTAAAAAGAAAAAAAAATTATGCTATAAATAAATAAATAAATAATATATTTCTCTTTATGCCGAAAAAGAAAATGAACGTGTAAACATTGTTTTTTAAATATCTGAAATAAAATTGAGAAAAATTGTGCTAAAGAAATGGAACAGCTTCAGTATACAACCCTTGGTGAAATTTGAAATTTATCACCGAAGTAACCCAGACGTTTCTCGCCAAGATCTTTACTTATGCAATTAAGATTGTTATTGTAGTTCATTCCCAAAATGACAAAAAAAAAAAAAAAAAAAAAAAAAAAGTGGGGGCGAGGCTTTTATGCTTAAAGCTATATCGAAGAAATTTTAAGAAATGAATATAGTAATCCATGCTAGGAGATGAAACATAGTTACTGCTTGCCTTTTATGTGGAAAAATGGATTAAAGTAAATCCTGTTGTACTAAATTAGATTCTATTTTGTGCAGAATTTTATATCTACTATTTAAAAACAAAAATAGGCTTAGGATATTTTATTTATTTACCCTAACAGCACAGTTAGGCTTAACTTATCCTCAGTACATCTTAAGGATGTTTCTGGGATGCCTTTTCATCCAGAAGACATCCTGAAGATATCCTGGGGAGGCGATGTGCTGTATGGGTAATATCTTTTGGGCCAATTATTCAATTGAACTAAAAATATACAGTCGGTAACAAAAGTCTCCGAACACTAGCAAAAATTCCTATATAAAAAAGTACACTTAATACAGTTTTGTTAAATAAATTCTTGTCGAATCCTGTTTTTAGACTGACTAAGAACAGGATTCGACAAGGATTTATTTAACAAAACTGTATTAAGTGTACTTTTATTACATAAGAATTTTTTCTAGTGTTCGGAGACTTTCGTTACCGACTGTACAGAGTCAGTTAAGTTTTGTTCTGATTAATAAGTGTACCAATTTTTGATAAAATATAATAATTCGGACAGATACAATGAGAAACTTTCAGTTTTTTTTTTTTTTTTTTTTTTTAAATTTAAAATGGAAACAAAATTATCTGCACGTTCATTCAAAGTTATAGATAAAATTTGGTAACGCCGATGACTGAGTACGACCTGTCATACTAATAAATAAATAAATAAATAAATAATAATAATAATATTAATATTAATAAAATCTTTTTTTCTCCCTTTGTCTTATTCATATTAGTATAACAAGACATTTTAACAATCTACAGCTTGTATAGGTCCAAAAGATCATAAAAAAATTTGTATTTTTCTCAACAAGTCTGTATATCATGTCGCATAATTGCTAGTATTTGAAGAAATTAAATAATATTTATCACCACTATTTTTTAAATCGATATGTCTCGTATTAAATTTCTACGATTAAACCAGTTAAGAATTGTTGGTACTATAAAATTTCCTGGAAAATACGGGGGAGTTCGCAGTTGTGACATTGTAATATAAAATATATATGTACGCATTTATAAATGTCATCTATAATCAATAATTTATTAATAATTTAAATGATTAATGGCTTAATAAACACATTGGTGGGTTTAAAAAATAATACAATTATAATATTTCTGGCACATAAATTAAATGTAAGAATGAAATAGATATTTTAAATTTTGTTTATTTTTAAAACAGTATTTTTTAATGAAAATGTTTCTATACATAATTATTAAATTAATTAATTTAATATTCAGAAAATATATGCGAATTAATTCGAAAAAAAAATATTTCCCTATGCTATCATATATTCAAAAGTAATTAAAGAATGCTGGATACAGTTTTTATAATAATAATATTATTATTAATTTTTTGTTCTTATTTTAACTTTAGCGGTATTTTTCCGGGAGAGGAAATAAATAGAGGAAGTTGAATTTTATGTACACATAAATGGGAAAATTTAAAACCTGGATAACTGACATTATTGAAAAAAAAAAAAATCTAAATGATATGTTTAAATTGATCAATCTTCTTTTAATAAACATAATAAAAATTTATGGAGTTTTCAGCGATTGGTATTTTGAATACCATTTTTTATATGAAGCAATCTTTGTATTCTTATTTCGTAGATACATACTGCAAACGATTAATGAAGATTATAATTAAACTAGTTAACATAGGTGGACTCTACTCAGTTCTCCATAATGTATTTGTTATCATAAATTTCCAGTACAGGACAGACAATATTCTTATTAAAAGAAATTAATTTGATCGATCACTCAAAACATGACAGACTGAAATGCCGAACCTAATAGGTTACCAACATATCAGTTCGAAACATTTACCTTATCCTAAATTCTTAATTAATTTTATTGGGGTCGATTTCGTATTTTAATTTTCATGTTATTTCCTGCTATTTTCAATGCAATGACCCTCATGATGCAAGTTTGTGTAAAATATTGTTCTATTCTGATATGTTAAGAAAATCGTAAATTTCGAATAACTTACGAAATTTTCAAATTAGAATATTCCTAGTCAATGATGTTCAAACCAGTATCATAAGTGTATTTTAAAAAAGTCTGACATCTTTGTGATAGAAATATCCCTGAAGATGGACTTTTAAGCAAAATTTTGCCTTATTCTGCCATGTTAAGAAATTCGAGAACTTCGGATAATTTACGAAATTTTCCAAGTATAATGTTCATAGTTAATGATGTTCATCCCAGCATCATACTAAATATTAAAAGTCGAATCAGACATTTTTAAGATAAAAATATTCCTTTTAAGGCACATTTAAATGAAATTTAACCCTACTCTCTCACATTAATAAAATCGTAAATTTTAAATAACTTACGAAATTTTTAAAGTAAAATGTTGCAAATGAATAGAGTTCTTCGCAGTGCATAAATAATATTTTGAAACCAGTCCGACCTTTTTACGATCATTTGATCATGAGATATCATGTATACATACTAAAAAACTAACACACTAACAAATGCCCTACAGACGGATACCACACCAAGTTTGCTATTTTCGGATTCTTCACACCTGAAAACGAGTAAAAAAGAAAAAATCGAGGTAGAAAATTTTCACGATTAATTAACTTCCCCACAGTCAGTTATATATATATAAGTGATGATTATATAGTGATGATTATCTGGTGATAATTATAGTGAAGTGATTCTCCAAGCGTCGTAATATGTAAAGCTGACTGTTCTCTTTATTATTAAGATAAAAAACTATTAAAAGTTTAAAATTAGAAAACATTTCACGTGTATATATAATATATAAAAAGTGACAAACCACTTTAAAAAACACGTAGATAAACTATTTTTATTAAAAATGACACAAAGCTTTTCGCCATTATAACAATAGCATCATCAGGTGTAATTACGTTACATAGAACCAGCAATATATAAAAAAGAGAAGTTCAAACGGTTTAAAGTTACGGTTACAATAAAATTTTTTTTAAAGTTACGATTACAATAAAATTTTTTTAAAGTTACGGTTACAATAAAATTTTTTTAAAGTTACGGTTACAATAAATTTTTTTTCATTTTAATATCATTTTCAGTATTATTATTATTATTATTATTATTTCCTCTATGAGCACAACGTGTGCCATATTCCAAGGATATGGCAAGGATGCAGCATCCTTGGAGTTAATATCTTTATTGTACTTGATAATATTCACTACTTCTGTCATTAGCAGGTCTTGAAAGTCGCGAGGGGCTGAAATAACTTCGGACTGGGTCCACAGAGGAATAGCTTCAGGGTGCTCGTAAAGAAAGTCTACTAGAATTGAACTTTTTTTCTTTTTAACATTACGAATGTGTTCAATAATTCTTGCTTTAAGAGTGCGACGTTTTTGCCCAATGTAGTGAAACAGTTCGTCATTATATTTCAAATGATATTGAAATGAAAATTTTTTTTATTGTAACAGTAACTTTAAAAAATTTTTATTGTAACCGTAACTTTAAGCCGTTTGAACTTCTCTTTTTTATATATTGCTGGTTCTATGTAATGTAATTACACCTGATGATGCTATTGTTATAATGACGAAAAGCCTTGTGTCGTTTTTAATAAAAATAGTTTATCTACGTGTTTTTTAAAGTGGTTTGTTACTTTTTATATTTTATCTTTATTCTTTGCTAAAATGCTCTGTTTGACCTGAAGATGTCCCGTAACTCATGGCGAAAAGCTCTGTTCATCAAATACTGTAAATTTGATTTTAATAAATAATGACGTGTTTTAAAGTGTGTTTTTAGCTTTTATTGCTTTTTAATAATTAGAATGTACGCGTGTTTTTAAAAATCTCAATTTAAGAGATTATATTTTGCTACTTACAGAGTAGACATACACTACAAGTAATAGCTAAGTATATTTTATAGCAGATAGCCAAATTTACCCTTTCAAAAAAGTTCGAATAAAAGATTCAGTTTAGTACTTGTTTCTTTAATTATAGTTTTCTACACTTTTAGTAATCAAAATAAAGGTCAAGGTCAAGAGGTTGCTGGAAATATGCAACCCTCACAAGTTTTCTGCATCATATTCTTAATTTTAAAATGTATAAGTCCTCTCAAAAATGATAAAGAAATTTTTCAAAGAATAAGCTGTAATAACTTTATATAAGTTAAATATTTAAGTTAACTATATAATATATAACTATAAGTAATATATAAGTTAACGTTAAATATTATCAATTTTACACGAAATCTTTTATTATACACACATTAATCTTACTGTTAATGTTAATTGTTTTGTTATATTACAAATAAATTTAATGCATAAATGAAGCAATCTTAAGAAAAAATTTGCAGCATAAACTTTTGCTGATGCCAGACTAAACTTAAATATTTTTTTCTGTAACAACTCAATCGTTCTAAACCAACCGCCTATTTTACCTACTATATTTTAAAGATTAATTTATGCAAAAATATCCTTTCAATGAACATTTAACACTCATCCCCTCCCCCCCCCCCCCCCCCAAAAAAAAAAAAAAAAAAAAAAAAAAAAAGTATTAAGTTGATGCAATTTGTATTCGTTTCATTTAGAGATTTAATTTTTAGCCTTTTATTTGTTTAATTAAAAAATCTTATTCATATTTGAACCACGAGCTTTAATGTATGAAATTTCTTTTAATAATACTTTTTAAATAGCATTCACATATAAGTACTTATATAAAGTTAACTATGTGGACATTATTCCATACAATTTGTAATAATTAGAAATTGATTTATTTTTTATGAAAGTGTTTCGAATAAATGAATAACAGATTATTGTCATAATACAATACACCGTGATCGGTATGTTTTGAGTAAATATTGTTGTTAGTTTTTTTTTTTTTTTTTTTTTTTTTTAAATTATTATTATACCAAATCAGTTATACGAAAAAATAGCTAAAAAAATAAAACGAGAAACATATCAAAAGAAATTACTTATGATACCTGAACAATTTGAACATTTATTTATCAGTTATTGAACACTAAAAAGATTCACGGCAATATTATGTTTTTTTTTTTTTTTTTTTCTGTTTTCTTAAAGCCATTCATCCTTTAGATTGGCGTCCAGACTAACAACATTTTCGTGTTCTATATTTATTTTAGAAAACTTATATTTATTTTATAAAACTTATGTTTAGAAAGAAAATATGTTTAACATTACATGCGGAACTTTAGCATTAAAAAATAAGAGATGTAGTATATGTTTCATTATTATTATTATTTTATTATTATTATTAATGAAATGACTATTTTCAACAAATATTTTATTTCATTTTAATTTTTTTGTATGAATTTTGTCTTATTTGTTAATAACTTATGTACATATTTTATCTTATATATTCCTTGGATTAGCCATAGTTTGGATCTTAAACCATATTTAATGTTATTAACCGCTGTGCTATCATCTGCAGTTGTACTTAACTATATACCTTGAAATTCTTAATTATAAAATAAATAAATAAAAAATATTATTAAAATATAAACATTTCGTCCTTCTCACACACCCCCCTCCCCCCCCCCCCCCCCAAAAAAAAAAAAAATAATAAAAAAAAAACTTTTTCGATACTGTCCGTTCCGATACTGATTATTATTAATTTTCTTTTCTTTTCTTAAAAAAAAAAAAAAAAAAAAAAAAGAAAGAAAGAAAGAAAGAAAAGACTGGCAAAAGCAGAATTTAGTTTAGTATGGAGGACTGTTAGTTTATTTTTTTAATTATAACATCGCTTTCAAATTATTCAATTATATTTTCGATAAATTTTCGATTTCGATAAATGTCCAACTATCGTAAAACTGGTATCGTAAAAATCCGTAGATTAAGACTAATAGTCCTCCGTACTAATAAGCATTATTATTATTATTATTACTATCTTGTACCTGCGGGATAAAGCATTTTTTATTGAATATAAATTATTACAAATATTTTTTAAATGCAAAAAAAAAAAAAAAAAAAAAAAAAAAACTTTATAATAGTAGTCTATTTTACACTTAATAGTATGTGAAATAGACTAAAGAATAATAGTCTATCTCATACTGGCATGGAATGGTAACTTCAATTGAAACTGATACTTATCAATTACTTTTTTTAAATGGTATAAAAATGACTAAGTGTAGCTGCTTTTACCTACTTCCTAAACCAAACTGAATAAAAATGGCCGCTAATTTTTACCTATATTCCCCAGTATTGGCTTTAAATAAATAGCATCGTGTTAATTAGATACAATTTGTATTCTTTTTTAATTAGATATTTAATTTTTATTATTTTCTTTGTCTAAATTAAAGAATTTATTTTATTTTATTTTATTTATTTTTTGTATGATGTAATGAAAATTGTATGATAAATAAATTGTGCCAATATTTCTCACCTTTAAAAAGTATTTACATTTGAAAGTTGAAAATGTTTTAATAAAATGTATAAAAAGTGCTTTGAAAAATATTTGTCATAAATAACACAATTCCACATTTTTCTTTACGAAATCACATTTACACCTACAAGTAATTTTATTTTATTTAACGTAGCATAGCCGCTCTAGACAAACATTAATCGCCTAATCTCATTACGGGAATATTTTTCTTCTAAAAGTACAATCTTTTTCATGTAGAAAAGGTAAATATATCTTAGTACATGTCAGACGATGAGAAAATAATAATGTCATTTATATGAACATAAAAAACGCATTAAAAGCTTTATCATTAACATTTTAAAAATAACCCTCCAACTAAAATAAGACTCATTCATTAATCAAAAGACAAAAATAAGAAAAATCTCCAAATTTGTTGATACATCTGCTAATTTTCTAATTGAAATTGTTAAACTTTTCCTTATTACAGATACTTTCTCTTTTCCTTACTACATTTTTTTACAGACAATCTCTCTGAGTGAAACCTGTTCTTTTTCATAATTGCACCATGAAAACAGAAATCCATCCTCTCTTAACTACTCTTATAGCTTCTCTCATTAACGCTTATCTAACTTTGTTTATTGACTTTTGAAGGCTCATGGTAAATTAAGTTTGGGTAAAACATCCCGGTCCATCGGTCCAGAAGACATCTTTTCAAATTTGGGATAATTTTATTTTGCTTATTTTATCCTCCTTTTTTTTTTTTGGTCTCATTTCCATTAGAAAGACTGGACCTTCTCCTAATTATCCTCCTTGACAGTAATTGAAAGTTATTTACAGACGAACAGACTTTCTAGAAGTTTCTAATGGAAAAATAAAGGAGACCTTTTGCCGTTAATCTCCCTATCAAGCAACAATTATAACTCTGAGAATCATTAAGAGAAAAGAGTATGTGTGTGTGTGTGTGTACGGGAGATAAAAAAGAAAAAATTTCTATGACGCCGGCATTATAACTTATACAAAACTTGTAATTTTTAAAAAGCTGATATCTCTCCCCCTCCTCCCTTCGTTCTCCAAACTCAATCTGGACGACGTTACAGTCCATTATTGGAAAGGCAATTTTTTTGAATAGACGCTTTCGCCAAAATGCTTCTTTTCTTATATGCTAGGAGATAAATGCAGCTACGAGGAAAATAAGGCGCTATATTTTCGAGAGATGGAGCCATTATTATGCAAATGATGTCGATATAATTAGGCAATCTTAACTTTATGAGTGCCCTCGCAAATTCCAGCTGGGGCTTTGAGCAAGGGCTACCATCTGCGCCCCGTCATCTTTTAAGAGGGAAAAGGATGACTCTATTTTTAAAAGGCGCCTGCAGAGATAATGGTTTTTGAGGACGAAAAAATGTAGCTACCACGTAAAGGCGAGCTTAGATCTTTTGGAGTGGAGCGGAAATTGTGATTTAAATTTCGGTTAGATTAATACCAGAAATGCCTCCACTAGTATGATTATTATTTTAGTTCCGATGAGCGTTGCTTTAGTTTTCCGTTTTGGAGGCTTTACTTAAAAATACCCACAGTAACAGGTGGGATTTGTACGAAAACTTTCCGATTCCAAATCTCTGAGATCATAAGTTATAGTATGAAGGATTTTCCAGATTTTCCACTGTCGGAGAATCAATGATAAATTAAAATAATTAGTAATAAGCCTCGTGTAATTTAGTAAATACTTTATTCTGTGTTTACTTTTAAATATTTGTTTCATTTATATTCTTTAAAAGAGACTTCACATATACAAATACGATGTGTGGATTAAAATTTTAATATAACCAAGAAATTCTGGCATGAAGTAAAAATGAATAAGTATAACAGCATACTGACTAAAAACTGTATGAAATTTTAACTATGTATACTGTTTATCAGTGACACTTGAAATACAGAAGATTACTTTTATTTCTATATTGCTATCTACATTTTATTTAGAATTCAAAGAGGAATGAAAAAGTAAAATTATTATTTTCAGAAATCGGTTTTACTTATCAAATAAATTATAACACATCCTATAAATAACACAGAAATCATAAACTTTTTGACATGGGAATATGATGGTTTATGTATCAATGGATTTATATCGAAAAATATGGCTTATTAATATTTAAAAAATATTAAAAATTCAAGTTTTGATTATTACTCTGGTAAAATTATGTTAAGAATTTCCAGTAATAGCGATATCTATGAAATAATGCTTTAACTGATAGTCTGACTGTTTCCGTACATCTTTTTGTAAAACGAACCACTGTACGAAGTACTGACTGTGAGTCCATTTCACAAATGAACACTTCTCTTATTATCATAAATAAAAATATATATTATCAATTAAAAAAAAAAAAAAAATCTTTGGATACTTCAAAAATGTTTTTATTGAGGTAATATATTAATAACTACAAAAATGTAATCATTAATAATTATTAAATTCCAAATATCTAATAGTATTTTTTTAGTTGTACTAACATTTATAACCTTCTGAAAGAAATTTTCTTTCTCTTATAGATTTTAGTTTAAGTTGAACTCCTGAATGTTTTTTTTTCGAAATATTTAAATAAAATAAATAAATAATATTAATATTATGAGACTTTATCATGTATTTCTCATGGGGGGGGGGAAGGGGATTTTGCGTTTTTTCTGAAATCTCTTGAAATATTTGGAAGAGGTATACTTTGACAACCTTTTGTTTCAACTTATTTAATTCCTATTAAATAAAACATGCACGAATTAATTTTCCGCATTTATTTATTTTTTTATCAATTGAATAAATTAACATAAAAAAGATAGGATTAGAAAATGAGAATACGACATAAGAAAATAAAAGTAATTTCGTATTGCATTTACAATGGAGTAATTAGTGAAATTTTTTTCATTGCCAACATGTCGAATTTTTTTCATATAAATTCAGATTAGAGAAAATTATATGAAAACATTCAATGTCCAAAGAAAGTAATTTTTGCACTTATATGAAAATGCTTATTATTATTATTATTATTCATTTTAAAATCCATAATTTGTTTCAAATTATCACATACCTACGGTTCAAGTATTCGTTTAAAAGGTATTGATGAAATATTTTAAACTAGCGAACCCGTGCGAAACTTTTGCACTTTTTTTCTTTTCTTATTACCTTTAAAATTTGAAACTCATAAATATTATACCAATTTCACCACCTAATTAAAATTTTAATTTACCAGAAGCCAAATTATGGTTAACTTGCCAGTTAGCCCACAACTCTATTTAGCAATTTTCTTTCGGTGATTAAGGCGAAATGCGATTTTTTCGGAAATATGGTTGCTATGGGTTCCAAACTTAAACAAATGTTGCAAAGAATCCAGAACGATATCGTTATCGTTCAAAACGGCGCTAAAAGAAAATAGCCAAATAGGGTCGGGGACCAACCTGCAAGATTGACCTAATTTATTATTATAACCAAATAAATATTGTGCAATAGTAAAACCAAAATCATACAAAGAAAAGTTTCAAAATAAAATTCATGGTTGACGACCCAGTTTTCATATTTCCGCAGGAAGTACAGTTTTAGTAAAGGACCCCCCCCCCCCCATACACCTTTTAAATTTTTATCGCCAAGAGTGCGATGACATTTTATTTATTTTGGCATAATTTTTTGTTTAAAAAAAATATATATATGTATATCCTATTTTGATTATACTCTTTGATTGCGTTTTTTAGTCAATTTATGATAATAACTTATATTCTGTATATATTTTTAAAATATTGCTAGGTTTAAAATGACGCTTGCAAAGATTCCGAAGAAGCAACTTTCAAAAATACATTTTTCCATAAAATATCGTCATCATACAAATGTCGTCATTTTTTCTTATTAGTCATTGAGCTGAGTCCGCTTGCTTAAATATTTTTCATATTTAAATATTTTTTATTCTCGCGTATTTTATTAATTTCACCGAATTTCACAGCTATTGTATCGTTTCGACGAAAATTAATTGTAATTGGTCCAAGTTAGAGAATTATTATATAGATTATACCACATTAAAAATTAACGCCTCCACGTGCGGAAGGGGAGGGCACGATATTTTTACATATATGCTATTTTTTTCTGGGTAAGTATTTTTATTGCAAATATTTTTCTTTCATTTCACATTGAAAAGTCGAAAATAATTCTCATTATGTATATTTATATAAAATTTTGTCATTTTACTGCTATATTAAAAACTATAAAAAAACAAATTGGGATGACAGCGTCACCTGTTGATTTGTGGTCTCCAAATCTAATTAGCATTAATTTAAGTCAATATCTAACTAAATACCAAGTTTGGTTAAATTTAGTCTATTGATTTGTGAGATACAGCTTCCACGAAGTTTATGGTATATACACACACAGATACACAGACAGATATATATAATAATGATCAAATAGTGCTCAGGCATCACAAAACATATAAATGCATTGGAAGCCGGTGGTTGAAAATTTTTAGGAATCCAATACTTTATTCTTATACACACACACACACACACACACACACACACACACACACACATATATATATATATATATATATATAGAGAGAGAGAGAGAGAGAGAGAGAGAAGGACGTAAAGAAAATATACATTTAATGACTAGTGTATATTCATAGTTAATATAATATTTAAAACAATGAATACAAGCCATACAAGCAAAACATTAATAAAATTTCTATAAATTAAAATAAACAAGTTTTTCCAAAACTAATATAAGTAGTTTAATATCCCCCCCCACACACCACACACACACAAGAAATTTTTTTTTCTTAATTTAAAATAACAATATCAACTGAATAAAACTAGGTATTATTTTAGTGACTTGAATAATAGAAAAAAACCTAAAAAATATGCATATATTTTAAAAATTTCGGATGAAAATTATTATTAAGAATTTTTTCTGGCTGTCCTACAAACAGCGTTTTAAAAATTTCTTTATTTTTACATGGGAATATATACACATTAATATTTTTTAAGAATTTGTAAGTCGCCTATCTTATAAATTCATTCAAACATTAAGTAAATGTTTGGAGAAGTATCCATTCTGTAAACGCATTTTCTGCAAAAATGCACACAAATTAATCTAAATTTCAGTCACATTCTTTTATACTAAAGGGTGAAATAAGAACTTCCTACACAGACTAGTAGAAAGGAAATTTACAGATTTTATTTATTTTCATTTATTTTTTATTTTCATTTTATTAGTTCCCCATCATACTACAGGTATGGGGAACTTAGGTAATCGTGAAAATTTTCGGCCTCGGTTTTTTTTACTTTTTTACACGTTTTCAGGTGTGAGGGATGCGAAAATGACAAAATTTGTATGGTGTCCGTCTGTAGGATGTTGGTACGTTAGTCTGAGTACACGATATCTCAAGAACAAATTGTCGCAGAAAAGCCAGATCAGTTTTAAAATATTATTTTCGATACTGACAAGAACTCTATTCATTTACAACATTCGAATTAAAAAACTTCGTAAGTTATTAGAAATTTACGATTTTCTTAACATGGGAGAATAGAACAAAATTTCACTTAAACGTGCATTTAATGGAAACGTTTTACTGTAAAAATGTCAGACCAGTTTTAAAATATCAGTTTTGATGCCGGAATGAACATCAGTAACTATAAATATGCTACTTTGAAAATTTCGCAAGTTATTGGAAATTTACGAAATTCTTAACATGGCAGAATAGGGCAAATTTTCACATAAAAGTCAATTTTGAGAGATATTTTCCTTGTAAAGATATCAGACTACTTTTGAAATGTTATATAGGACACTGGAATGAATATTAATGACTATGAATTTTCCAATATAAAAATTTCGTAAGTTATTTGAAATTTACGGATTTCTTAACATGGCAGAATAGAGCAAAATTTCACATAAACGTCAATCTTGAGGGATATTTTCATCGTAAAGATGTCAAACCACTTTCGAAAAATTATTTCAGGCATGGATATCACAGACTATGATTTCTCCAATTTAAAAAATTCGTAAGTTATTTGGAATTTGCGATTTACTTAACGTGTCAGAATAAGGCAAAATTGAGCATAAACTTCCATTTTGAGGATCATAAATAAATTATTCGTAATTTATGATTTTATCAACATAGCGAAATTGGAAATTTTTCATATAAATATGAATTTTGAGGATTATTGCATAGGAAATAGTAGCATGAAAACTAAACAACGGAATTGACCCTGATAAAATAAATTAATAGATTAGAATAAGATAAATATATCGAAGTGAACGGTGGGTAGCCAATTAGGCGGGGATTTCATTCTGTCACAGTATCAAGCTTTGGTCAAATTCATTTCTTTTAACATTATTATAATATGTCTTGCACTAGAAATTTATGAGAACATAAATATGATGGGGAACTGAGCAGAGTCTACCTATGCCAACTAGTTTTATTTTATTTTTTGAAGAGATACATAAATAATAATAATAATAATAATAATAATAATAATAATAATAATAATAAATCGCTCTAAAACTTTGCTGCTTCAATGAAAATACTTTTATTAAAATCAAATGGATATTTGGATATAGAAGATTTTTTTTTTTTGTATTTTTTTAAATGAACTGATAGAAAATTATAATAATCATATTACGGAAACAAGCAACTTTGAAATTAATTATTATTGTTTTGCATTCTATTGCTTCTCAAATCCAGTACTGCCATGAATATATCACTTTTCATGCATATAAAGTGTTTTAAATAGCAAAAAGTAAGTTTGAGATGAAAAAGCCTCTTTTATGGGAAAAATAATACGAATGAATGCTGAATTTCAAAATTCTTCATGCTAATTTTAAAGCTTTTTTTTTTTTTTTTTTTTCTTTTAATACTGTGCATTTTTAGATATAAGTGAACACATATGAGCTTTGAATGTTTAATATCTCAATTACAGCAACAGTCCCCCCCCCCAAAAAAAAAAAAAAAGTTTAAAATTTGAAATTTTTATTAATTTTTGCTATGCGACTAACAAGGAGAGGTCACGACATGGAAAATTCAGATCGGGACGAAACTCCGCAGGATTATAGTATACTATGAGGGTAACAACATATTAAAGCAGTAGGACCCACTATCCACAAAATTTCGAGAAAAAAGCATTTAAAGTTTCAGTAATCTTTAAATACAAGTTATTTCGTAAGCGAGCAAGCGCCCCAGTGGTGTGATCTTAAAGCGCGAGTCTGCTAGCCAGACGACTTGGGTTCGAGGCTACCTCGAGACTACTTTTTTTTTTTTTTTTTTTTTTTTTTTTTTCTTTAACTTTTTATGTAATTTAAACTTTTTACTTATTTTTACTTTATTTTATAATTCAATTCAAAATTTGAAAATTTTAATAAAATATTATTATTATTTTTTTTTAATATAAAATAAATAAGTTTTTCTATTTTTAGTATTTATAACTTAAAAATACAATAAATTTCTATAACTTAAAAAATAAATTTTAGTTTTATTTTAATTGTAAAATAAGGTAAAACTAAAGAAACTGTTTTTGATTATTTATCGAAATATATTTTATTTTATTTTAGGTATGCTTGAAACAATAGTACATTTTGTCTTTTAAATTAAAAAAAAAATAATAATAATACAGAGAAATGATCATTTTATTGCATATATAATTACTATCCAAATTAAATAATTACTTCTCCAATCAATACAGTTTCTTGAAAAATTATAGTATAAGATTACAACGCTATTAAAAATTATTTCAGGGAAAGAAATGTTATCTTTAAATGTAGTTTTTAAATGTTAATGAACATCGTTTCTTTTTCGATACGACTTCCTTTTTTTTTTTTATCCTTCCTTGCACAAAATAATTCCACCTGCCCTTTATTATTAACAAGCTAGAAGCGTTTACGCAATTTATACACATTCAAACAAAATCAGGAAACTCAAACCAAGATTTAAGTAACACCTGCTAACTATTTTACACTTTGTTTACAGCTTGCTTATTTTTTAATTATTTAAATATTTGTCTGTTTTTCTTTATGTTTCTTATTTAGGGTTTTGTAAAACCAAACTTTATTTTTTAAGTTATAGAAATTTGTTGTATTTTTAAGTTATAAATATTAAAAATAGAAAAATTTATTTTATACTCAAGAAAATTAAATAATTTATTAAAATTTTCAAATTTTGAATTGAATTGTAAAATAAAGTAAAAATAAATAAAAAGTTTAGATTACATAAAAAGTTAGAGAAAAAAAAAAAAAAAAAAAAAAAAAAAAAAAGAGTTGTCTCGATGTAGCCTCGAACCTAAGTCGTCTGGCTAGCAGACTCGCGCTTTAAGATCACACCACTGGGGCGCTCGCTCATTTATGAAATAACTTCTATTTAAAGATTACTAAAACTTTAAATGCCTTTTTCTCGAAATTTTGTGGATAGTGGGTCCTATTGCTTTAATATGTTGTTACCCTCATAGTATACTACAATCCTGCGCAATTTCGTCCCGATTTGAATTTTCCATGTCGTGACCTCTCCTTGTAAGTTTAAGAGTGCGTAATAAATGTAATGATTTTTTTTATTTGAAAATGAATATTCAGTTATTTCGGATAAGCACAGTGGCAAACATTCAAAAAAAAAATTTAAAAGTATTGAATGAAAACGAATTAGCAACGAGCATTTTAAATAATTAATTATTCTCGAAATGTGATATTCAAGAAAAATAAAGTTAAAGTTAATAATAATAATAATAATTGTATAATGTTTGAGGAACTATAAAAGGATGCTATTTTTAAATTATTAGACAGCTTCGCGAATTTTATAATGAAGTTGATGTTGGTGTTGAAACTGGAGTTAAGACCGATTGTCTACTTTAGAAATCGGGATGTTGTCCTCCATGGGAGGTCATTCTAAGGGATATTCCTTGTATTCCAGTTCCGATGTTAAACACAATAGAAACATTATTTCAAAATTTAGCTTCCTTCTGTTTGAAATATGTAAGATATAAAATTTATCATAACTAGAAATAAAAAAAAGTACTAAACTAGTATATGTTTGTTGTCGTTTTTGCTTAATATTTTATTAATAAACTTGAAATATATTAAAAATCAATTTTAGATTAAAAAAAAAAAATTTGTCATTTAAAATAATAATAATAATAATAAGCTAGTGGTTTCTTGGTAACGGTCTGCAACAACAACAACAACTACTACTATTACTACTACTATTATTACTATTACAACAATACCACCAACAACAACAATAATAATAATAATAATAAGCTAGTGGGTTTTTGACAAAGGGCTGCAACAATAACAACAAATACTTCTACTATTACTTTAACAATAATAATAATTAAGTAGTTGTTGCTGTTATACTAATAGGAAAGTAATCAAATAAAGAAAAAAAAAACTTGTATTTTTTCCAAAACAGTATTTTTTGCCAGTAGATGCTTTGAAAATATGTAAATCGGAAAAATTTATAATGAAAGAACTACTCTTTCGCTACCAGATAGCTTTATTTTCATTCTCTAACCAGTTCAGTTAAATGTTGATATGTTTTTAAACGAATATATATATTTTTTTAAATCATAAATTTTCTGCTTTAAAAAGTTGAAATTATCAAAACCTTAAAATACTAGAAGTTTTTTGAAACATTGTAGCTATTATTTAATCGATTATTTATTTTATTTAAAAAAAAGGGGGTTGAGGGGAAGGTTGAATGAATTACCTAACTTGAACTACATGGACACTTGAAAAAGAAAAAGAAAAAAAAGATCATATATATTACTGTTAAATTTAACTACGAAAAAAAAAAAAGCGTGTTACTTTCAAATTTATTAGAATGTAACTTTCGATTTGTGTTAGAGAGTTACTTTCCAAATTTATTTATTAGAAAAGTTAGCTTGACACATTCGAATTTACTTACGAGAGTATTAACTTTCACATTTTTAAACACATTTTCAAAACTTTCAAATTAGCTGTAATATCATAGTTACCAAATTAGCACCTTTTGTCTACCGGAAAATTTCAGTAGAAATATTTATTTTATTTAATCAACGAATTGCAACGGCTTTCAATGATTAAGTAAAATATAAATTTTTAATAAAATTTTCCAGTAGCCAAAATGTACTAAGTTGGCAGCTGTGAATAACATTATTTTATGTCGTTGAACACTTACAAAATTAAAAACAAGAAAGTATTTTTTTTTATGAGAAAATTTTTTTAAAGTGTTCATAACTTTTATTTATTTATCTCACCGTAAGTGCTAGAACTTCTATAAACATTCTTAAATTAGTTTAAAATAATAATAATAATAATAATAATATATGTTATTATAAGTTTTTATCTATTTTTTTAATGAAAATTTTACGATTTTTTAATTTTTAATAATCTTTAAAAATTGAATGTATACATATAACATTTTTATCTAGAACAAAGCATTGTTTTTAAATGCATTCAGCAAAAATGAAATATATACCCCCCCCCCCCAAAAAAAAAAAAAAAAAAAAAAAAGACAAATGAACTAGATTCTTAAAAATCATTTAGTGAATAAATCTATATAATATTTCTCTAACGAGGACCATTTACAATTACTTTTGTATAAACGATACGCTATTGACTTAATATAATACGCGAGGATAAAAAATTAATAAATAAGCAGTATTTAAGTACGTGGACTGACTCAGTTCAGAAATCTAATTAAAAAAAAAAAAAAAAAAAAAAATGACGACATTTGTCTGATGAGATCATTTTGCAGAAAAATCTATTGTTAAAAGTTACATTTTTTTAGACCCTTGCATATGTCATTTTAAATTTAGCAATACTTTAAAGATATAAACAAAATATGAACTTTTGTCATAACTATAATTAGCGTTTAATCCCACAAAATCTAATGATAAATTAGCTTCTGATGAATTAAAATTTCAATTGAATGGTGAAATTGGTATACAACATATAAGTTCAATTTTTTAAAGGTAAACAAATAAAGAAAGAAATTGCGAAAATTTTGCACGGGTTTGCAAGTATGATATAATTTGTTATATTTATTATTTTCTCTTTATTACTTCTATAACAATGTTTGGATAACTTTTTCATATTGTTTGTTACATCATGGTTTAAAATGAACTAGCACAAAATGAACATAAAAAATTATTTGAACATACACAAATGAACACTTAATATTCACTTTGCACCGTTCTAAAGATATTTTGTACTGTACATACAAGTGACCATGTAATGTGCGCTTTTCTTTTTCGCCTGCACAGCACTCACTCTACTATAAAACCAGTTTTACAGGGAGTTTGAAGTGGTAATGCCAGTAAGGGAAAGAAGCCGCAACAAGAAAAGAAATGAAAACGGGTTACATTAAAAATATTTTTTCTGAACCACAGTTATCTATTAGGTGTAATTAAGTTTTATTATAAGATTGCAGTCTTGTTTTTATTTTTCAGGAATTAATGAAATGCAATTTTCTTTCTTTCTTTTCTTTTCTTTTTTTTAAATATGTATTAAAATAATAAAAAGATATTGAATTTTTAAAAAGCATTTTAAACACATTTGTGTGATTCTACAAAAACCTCACATCACAAAATAATAATCTTAAAAATGTTTTAAAATACTTATTTATTTTTAATTTTATTTTACTTGTTAAAAAAAAAAAAAAAAAAATCGATATTTAAGATTTTATAAAATTAAATAGGTAAAAAAAAAAAAAAAAAAAAAAAAAAAAAACACGAAAGAAAATAAATAAAAATAAAAATAAAAATATGTCTACAGAAGTGACTTTTATGAACAAGTCAGAGTTCTATAATTTCAATATTTATAGCTTACGTATTTTATCTCGTATATTAAGTAAGTAAGTACATTGTTTTTAGAAAATAATATTTTAAATTTAAGAAAATCTAAGACATTTTTTCTCTGTTTATTGCCGCAATATTTATTTATTTATTTATTTTTTTTAAGAAAGCTTGTCCCAAAATTTTACATTATTTCCGTAGACATTTTACAACTTAAAAATATAAATTCAATAAATAAAGATACTTGTCTTTTCTTTGTAACAAAGAAATAAAGAAGCCATTTTAGGAATGTAAACAAGTTGCTTTAAATAAGTTTAGAGCATTGTACACGGGTTAGATTGGGAGAAGCTTCCGTAGTTCTTGTTTAAAATTTCTGAAAAATCCCCTGTTGGTTATATTTATTATTTATTGATCTCTTATGAAAATTTATACTTTTGAGTACATGCAAAAAATATATCTAATTTAAAAAATATTATAAAAATTTTGAAATAAAAAGTTCCTTAACGCTCTCATTTCGGAATCCTAAACTTTTGGAAATATCGCACTGCATTTAATGGTAAGATGGCTTATGGAATTTTGATGTAAAGGACAAATTTTAATTGAAACGATAATATATATATATATATATATATATATATATATATATATATATATATATATATATTTATATAGTTTATGGTATTATCATGTATCTATTGATTGCTAAATTTTAATAACGGTCTTAAGTTTTTCACTATATATATACATACATGTTTAACTGCATGCAGTTATACTTATCTGGGACAAGTCTTTATGATGAACGGAAACATCATAGAAGAAATTAACAACAGAGTGAAAGTTGCATGGAGAGCATTCGAAAGAAATAGCGCTATATTCAAAAGCGACCTTCCGATTTGTTTGAAAAGAAAAGTTTTTGATTGGTGCATTTTACCTGTTTTAACTTATGCTTCAGAAACTTGGGCAGTTTGGCACCTAGGAGAGGCCTTCATCCTGCAGTGGATTGATAAAGGCTGGAATTGATGATGAGGATATATTCAACGTTAAGTATCTTTAAATATTATCTTATAATTCTATAGCCTGGAGGTAAAGGACACTATGTCACAAAAATGTAATTTTTTAGGAATAATGTTATAATGAAATTCGTTTGTTATGAATAAAGAAAGTTGACATGTTTTTGTTATATAGTTTTCTAGTAGGTATATAATTACTGTAGTAATAGGGTTATTGCAAAAACGGTCATACGTTTTTAAAGTCTCAGTAAAAAATAAATAAATAAATGAATAATAAAAAATAAATAAATAAATAAATAAATAAATAATAATAATAATAATAATCAAATAAAGCAATATTTATTGATAAATATATCACTTAACACTATTTGTGATTAAAAATTAATGCAAAGTAAAAATAAAATAAAATGAATTAATCATCTATTTAAAGATAATGTCTATTTCTAAATGCCTTTGGAATATGGTTACCTGTAATTGCAGAGGTATATGTCATTAGGACTGCGAACAGGGATACCATCCTTCATTTGCAAACTTCATCGCTTCAAACAAATTGATAGCACTTGCAATCTGCCCGATTTCATTACTCTTATCCCGCGATTTGATCCTCCCATTCTCAAATATATACTCAAAAGTTGAAAGCTCAAAGTCAAAATTCCTCATGATTACAATTCTTTCTTATATAGCATATATTCAGAAAGTAAAAATGTCAGAATAAAAAGGGAAATAAAGTCAAATACTCGGGAAATTTTTGCCATTATATATTATAAATAATAATAATAATATTTAATAAAGAAGCATCACAAAACTGGCGTTGTAAAAATTATTACTTACAAACTTTGAATAAACACCATAAAATGCAATAAACTCGCAACAATTGTTTCAGGTCGAAAAAACACACGACCCTTCATCAGGCGAACAAAGTAAGCACGAGTGCTGCAGTCAAAGCGGCAACCGCAATAATAATAATAATAATTCATGCATTTATGCAATTTTTTTTTTTTCTGAAAGGTATATAATTAGTCTAAAAAAAAGTTTAATTCAAAAATTGTAATAGCTTTTAAAATAATAATAATATTAATAATAAAAATATAAAAATGAAAGGAAAAGAAAAGTTTAAACAGACATATTTATTGATAATTTTGATTTTTAATTTATTTGTTTTTGATTATCATGCTTATTTATGGTTGAAAATTATTTATGGTTAAAAATAAATGTAAATTATAACATAAAATAAGTTAATCATTTATTTAACTATAATGTCGATTTCTAAGTGGTTTTGGAGTATCTTATTTGTAACTACAGAGACAGACATCCTTAGAAATACTAACAGGAGGTACACTTCTTTAATTCAAAATTCGATCATTAAAAAGAAAATTCAGATCACGTGTAATCTGCCCCGATTTTATTCCGGTTACCGTGATATGATTTTCTTCCTTTGATGCACACATACCTACATCATTGTAAAAATACAAAAAATAATTCAGGAGATCTCAAAACATATAGATACAGAAAAATCTGGCAGTCAAATTTTTTCATGAATATTTTCCTTACATAGAACACTATTTACCAATAAGTATCTGGTCACTTTCGAATTTAGACGTCTTGTCAAATACCTAGAAATAGTCTTAAAAAATTATCTTGAAACTTTGGGAGTATAAAGAACATATTATATTTCAGCAAAAGTTTTGTCCTGAAGAGGAAAGGGAGACCAATAAAAAAATTCCTAAAAAATCAAAATGTTTTAGAACACCCTGTAAAAAGTAATGCTTTAAATGCGTTTTATCTGTAGCATGGGATTCTGAGGATTGTTCTAATTATCTGGATACGTTTTTATCAAGCTACCACATATATGCTTGAAGATATAACAGTTTCTTTAAAGAATTACAATAAAAAATTCTAATTTTTTATTTATAACACACGTTGGGTCTCAGTGCAAATCCTTTTTAGGAAACTTGATGTATACTACATTAAACGCAGCATACAGCAATCAGAATGCAAAATGGTTAAATATTTTACGAAATATGAAAATTTTTACTAAATAATTTTTAACTACAGATGCACAAGCTTTTGAAAAATTTGATTTGCATAATGTAATAGTATTGATCTACTTATATGAAAACCCCAAACAAATATCGTGTAAATTCATAAAGTTATGAGTTATAGAATGAGGAGAATTTCAGTTCCTCTGAAGAAGAAAAAAAAAAAAAAAAAAAAAAACGGAAGATGATGGAAAATTTTATAAATATTATTTTTTTTCAATCAGCGAATATTGTATTGGCATTGATTGAATTAGAATAAAAATGTGCATAAAACCCCTTATAGCTTAGCTTTTATTTTGAGAGAAATGGAATTTCTGTTCCTTCTATCTCTCATAACTTTTTGAATTTACGCAATATTTGCTTGGAGTTTTCATATAAGTAGCTCAATAGTTTTGGCCCTAAATTTATGCGAATAAAATTTTTGAAAAGCTTGCGCATGCATAGTAAAAAAATCTGGAGTGACTCCACTCGACTTTCCGAACATTGAGTAACTAACAGTTTTGTAGATAAAATAAAGAAAGAGGAATTGCTAAACAAACAAAAGAGAGAAAACCATAATAGAGTGTTTTTTTCTCCATATATCACACGAGGTTTTATTTAACGCTACTGAACTTTGAGCCCTTAGATCATAATGATAAAGAATTTTTCGTTTTGTCCCTGTAAAAATCTATAGATGCTAGATTCACCAAAATGCTTATAGTTAGTGCAACAGTGATTTATAATATTCATACAAATTTTCAGCTCAATTGAATAAGGCGTTTAGATGCTATCGCACTTTTAAAAATTTGGTCTCATAGGCCATAATGATAAAGAATTTTTCTTTGTGTCCCTGTAAAAAAACTGTAGTGCTAGATTCACCAAAATCTATACAGTTGGTGCAAATGCGACCTATAACATGTGTACAATTTTTTTGCTCAGATTAATAAGGCGTTTAGACGCTATCACACTTTTAAAAATTTGGCCCCATTGGCCTTAATGATAAAGAATTTTTCTTTGTGTCCCTGTAAAAAAACTATAAGTGCTAGATTCTCCAAAATCTATACAGATTGAGTATCTGTGACCTATAATATAGGTATAAAATTTTTGCTCAATTGAATAAGGCGTTTAGATGCTATCGCACATTTAAGATTTTGGTCCCATAGGCCATAATGATGAAGAATTTTTCTTTGTGTCCCTGTAAAAAAACTGTAGTGCTAGATTCACCAAAATCTATACAGTTGGTGCAACTGTGACCTATAACATGTGTACAATTTTTTGCTCAGATTAATAAGGCGTTTAGAAGCTATCACACTTTTAAAAATTTGGCCCCATAGGCCATAATGATAAAGAATTTTTCTTTGTGTCCCTGTAAAAAAACTATGAGAGCTAGATTCACCAAAATCTATACAGATTGAGTATCTGTGACCTATAATATGTGTATAAAATTTTTGCTCAATTGAATAAGGCGTTTAGATGCTATCGCACTTTTAAGATTTTGCTCCCATAGGCCATAATGATAAAGAATTTTTCTTTGTGTCCCTGTAAAAAAACTATAAGTGCTAGATTCACCAAAATCTATAGGGTTCGTACTATGGTGACTTACAATATGCGTACCAACTTTCAGGTTAATCGAACAAAGCCTTTAGACGCTAGCGTGTTCACAGACATACACACATACACACATACACACACACATACATACATCATCGTAAAAATAGTGAAAACGGACTCAGGGGACCTCAAAACGTATAGAAACATCAAAATCTCGAATTCGGATTTTTGACATGATTACAATACTTTCCTCACTATAGTGTTCGGAAAGTAAAAATATTTAGTAAAAATGGTAATGTTTTGTAAGATATTTAACATTTTTGCATTCTGATTGCAGTATACTTTGTCGATTTAGTATGCCAGGTATTCTAAAAATGGCTTTGCGCTGCATCTAATACGCTACGTGTTATAATCAAAAAAGTGGATTTTTTTGAGTCATTTTTTAAAGAAATCGTTATATCTCCATGAGTTTAGGTGCTAGTCTCGTAAAACAATTATGCACATAGAAGAATACTAATAATCACATGCTACAGTTAAAACACATTTCAAGCATTTCTTTTTACAGGTGATCCAAAATATTTTGACTTTTGTTTAATTTTTGACTGGTCCCTTTTTCCTCTTCAGGACAAAACTTTTGCTGAGATATATGAGGTATAACATCTTCTTTATGCCCCAAAGATTTCAAGATAATTCCTTAAGAACTTTTCTATATATTTGACAAAACGTCTAAAGTTAAAAGTATCCAAATAATACTTATTGGTAGATTGTGTGTATATACGGAACTCAAAAATGTTCAATGTTATAACAAGGGAATGAAGTTAAAAGTTCCAGGCAACTTTTGCAGAGCTTTCACATGCGACTTAAAAAAAAAATATTTATATATATATATATATATTATATATTATCGTACCACTATTTCCATAACATAAAATTTATAATAAATTTATACAGTCGAAGTGCAGATTTATCTCTGAAAATATTTTATAAATTTTATCTGTTGGAAATTGTGATATGGAAAGAATATAAATAAAAGTCACATGTGGCAACCCTCCTTTTGTAATTAATTCTTTTATTTCTTATAAAAATCAAAATACTTTTTCTGGTAATTATATAATTTCTCTAAAATGCACGTTTTTTTTTTTTAAATAGTCATACATTTTTAAAATGTAAAAAAAAAAAAAAAAAAAAAAGAAAAAAAAAAAAAAAAGAAAAAGAAAGAATGAAAAATATTTATTGATCAATATGTCACTAAACATTATTTATGATTGAAAATAAATGAAAAACAGAAAATGAAATAAAATGAATTAATCATTTATTTAACGATAATGTCTACTTCTAAGTGGCTTCGGAGTGTGTTTACTTGTAATTACAGAGACAGACGTCATTAGAAATGCGAACAGGGGTACACTCCTTCAATTTCAAATTTGATCATTTAAAACAAATTGAGAGCACTTGCGATCTGCCCCGATTTCATTCCTCTTATCGCGATTTGATTTTCTCACTTTCAAATGTATCTTTCTCATTGGAGAACTTTCCATTCCAAGAAGGAGAGGCACTTACATTAAGAATCGCATGAAATGGAGGGAAAATTTAAGTTAAAAAACAAAATGACACGACAAGGCGATAAAAAATACTCTACAATCCCCCTATTACCCGTCATTTTCTCTTTTTTTTAAAGCGAGCGTCTTTTAAGATAATCAGAGAAGAGCGACTGATAACAACAGAACAAGAGAAACAAAGAAAAAATAAAAGTCTTTGAAAAACTTTTCAATTCGCATTTTGTCTCCAAGACAATTCCATTTTAATAACTTTTAAAAAACATAGAACTCGAACGAAATAGCTCTGAAAATAAACAAACAAAAAAGGAATTTCAGGCGATAACGATGCAATAACGTCGCTTTAAAACGTCGACTACATTTCCTTCAATTTAATAAATAAATAAATATCCTTTTTATCGTCGTGTTCTTTTCCAAATACGACAGATTACGTGGCGTAGATTCATTTGTCTTCATAGAGCACTTTACAGAGACAAGAAGGGGGTGGGTAGAAAGCAATAGAGCACTGGGGTGGTCCAGACAATGACAATCGAGCCGAAAGTGTCAGTGGAAAGAAAACAAATAATAATAACAAAGAAAAGCCTCATCTGATAGCCTTTACGTCCCCCCCCCCTCCCTTCTCTTCTCCTAGATTGCTGGAAACTTAATAATCGCTAAAGCGCGCTTGCTTTTTTGACAAGCCTCGCGCTTTTTAACTATGTTAGTGTTCATGAAAAATCACCTGACTCTTCGCCTTTACGGCTGCTAACTTAATTCGATGGAAAAGCACTTGCCCGAGTTTTTCTATCCCTTCGTTGATGTGCAGTAATGACATCTCTCCCCCCCCCCCCCTTTATACTCCGTTCATGTTATCGTACTCCCCTTTTTTGTTAAAGAGGAGGGGGGACACGCATTAAACCAAATGGGTGAGGGTTGTTTTAATAAGAGGCAACGATTAAGAGATGGTCACCGATTCGAGTTCTATTGAGATTTAACGTGTCGTAATGGATGATGTGCTATTGGATTTCGACGTTGATGGGTATGGAGTAGTTATGGTGCTCTATAAAGCATCATGGGAAATTACTTGATTGGTAACTTCTATTTCCGATCAAACTGCATGTATTACATAGTAATTTAAGCTATGTATTTAAGCTTATGTCTATGAATTTAAGCTTATGTCTATGTATCAATACATTTAAATTAAAAAATGCATTTATCACTGTTTTAAATTATTTTGATTCGATTTTTAAACTTCATCAACTGATTATTATTTTTATGTTTCTTGCTCACATGTTAATGTCTTAGCATGTCAAGCTAGTTTCAAGTATGATTTTCACTACAGTGGCTTTAACCCCCCCCCCCCCCAAAAAAAAAAAAAAAAAAAAAAAAAGACAGAAAGAAAGAAAGAAGGGGGGGGGGAATCTGCTTTGTACATTGATTTTACTAGCTACAGTATTTAAAATTTAATTTGTTTGGAATTAATTTTAAATTATTTCAATTAATTTTAGTTTCTTTTTTTTATACTAGTTAGTTGAACTGGTTAGTTACAATATTAGTTACAACAGTTAGTTACAACGGTTAGTTAGTTACTAGTTAGTTACAACTAGCTAATTACAACTAATATGATGTTAAGAATTATAAATCATGAAAAAATTTAGCATATAAGAGATACAATATTAATGCCAATTTCATTCGAAAAATAATTTAAAATTTTTAAATCAGGGTAAATTTTAGTACACAGGAGATACATTATTAAGGCATTACGTTAAAAAAATTAAATAAATAAAGCCTTGATTGATGATTAAAGATGAATAAAATACACACGTTATTATTATTTATTACACTCACTCATCCATGTCAAAAAAGAATAAATTTTTTCAATGGAATAATAATAGAAATATTATCTTTCAAAAAGCAACAATTTTTTAAAAGAACCCAATACATTACTACATGAAATGAATAATAATGTTAATAATAATAATAATAATAATAATAATAATAATAATAATAATAATAATAATAATAGGTAACATCCAGCTACAACAGAACTTTTATTAAAGTGTTAATTTTCTTGTATATTGCCACATTTCAAATGCACCAGACGATCACACGCGTTGTATTTGGTTGAATTTACTCTTGCTCGGCATGGTAGCAGGTGCTCCAAACAAATGATGCAGAAGTCGGCATCATCATCTGATTGTGGATGTTCCCATTTTTAGCGGACTTGGCCGGCAGTTTGACAGGTGGAGTTCTCTTACTTTTTCTAGGCTTCTTCTGGAGGGACACAGAAGCTGTGAGGAAGTCCATCTTCTCGGGCACTCGATTTTATGGGTTTCTTATCTACTAAGTAATCCAAATGGCTTTAACCAGTGCCTTAAAATCCACTTCTTTTGGATCGGTTGACTTTTCCGGGATTGAGATGGCTAAAAATGCCTAAAAATAGTTGAACACAAATAAAATATGTTATGTTGTTATAAATGATCATATTTGACAATTTGTAAGTCAAACACACGCTTTAAATAAAAGAAATGGGTTCCCACAACCGGTTACATGAAGGGGCCCACAACCGGGAATGACAATCGTTTTTATAATGACAGAAAAAACTATTTTCAATCCACATTTTGGCTTAATTCGATATTTCATCACAAAATATGTTGAATATACTGCATGAATATATATTACACTTACATTTTTGAATTAATGCACTTCGATTTATCGCATTCTAAAAACATTCACAAATTACTTTTGTGTTACTTTTTTTCAGATTTGTTTTTTCGATGCTTACACTTACTAAGCAAATGCGTCTATTCAATTCGGTGTTAGCACAAAAACTGTGTACTGTCACAATACAAGTTTGACAATACTCAAATCCACCATCTTTGCTTTTTGTTAAAAGATATGGTGGGGTGCCCATAACCGGAAACTGCCCACAACCGGAGACATTCCCCATTGTAATTTGGATTGTAACTTGTATATAAAAATTATCGCGTGATAAATTTAATTTATATTTATATTATTAGTAATTAAGCTCTGAAATTCCAGACCCATCAGAGTTTCTGGTTCATTGCAGAGATAACAGTGCAGTTAAGCAGTGAGTAAATTTTATGGGCTAAATTCAAACGATGTTTAAAACTTATATTCTTTTATTAAATTAAATATTGATCTAAATAAAATAATCTGATAAGGCACTCACACTATTTTCTCTTACCGCATATCCAGAAAAAAGGATTTGATTAAAACTACACGAAATCAGTTTTGTAGAGAAATAACCTCAAAAGTTGAGGTTATTTTGTTATTTTTAATCAAATTTTTATCAGAAATAAAATCAGGTTTTTTTTTTTAATGATAATGCGTGTAAACAAATTTACAAAATTATTGCAAAATTTCTTCGTATTTGCTGATATGAACAAAAATATTTTATTTAACTTTACGATAATTTTTGTATTTTTGTAATTAAGGAACACTTTTTTGTAAGGAAAAACGAAACATTTTTTTTAGAATTGTAACAAAAGCTATTCTTTTAATCAATACAAAATTTCGATTGGAACACACTTATGCAGCAGAAGTTTTTGTTGTGTTAACCAAATTTTTGTTAGTTCATCTGTTCACCAAAGCATTTCTCTGAGTGCAAATGACGATAGACGTATGATTATAGTTTAAAGTGTAACATTTGAAGTTTTACATTATATTTTTACGTATAATTTCAACAATTTTTTTTTTTTTTTTTTTTTTTTTTTTGCATTTGCTGATATGAACAAAAATATTTTACTTAACTTTACGATAATTTTTGTATATTTGTAATTAAAGAAAAATTTTTTGTAACAAAAATTAAACATTTTTGTTAGAATTATAACAAAATTTCTTTCAATCAAAACAAAATTTCGATTGGAACACACTTATACAAAAATTTTTGTTGTGTTAACCAAATTTTTATTAATTCAACAAATAAAAAAACTTTGTTTTTATATATAAGAAAAATGAAACATTTTTGTTAGAATTGCAACAAAACTATTTTTTTTTTTTCTTAGTTCAAGACAAAATTTTGATTGGAACATACTTAAGCAGAAATTTTTGTTATGCTAATTAAATTTTTAGTTAATTCAACAAAGCATTTCTCTGAGTGAATGGCTATAGACATATATGATAAGGGTTTAAGATGTAACATATGAAGTATATACATTATTACTACGTATAATTTCAACAAATTTGTTCGCATTTGCTAATATGGGGTAAGCTTGCGCATGCGTAGCTAAAAATTATTTTATAAAAATGCTCATATTTCGTAAGATATTTAACACTTTTGCAGTATGCTATGTCTAATGTAGTATGCAAAGTTTTCTAAAAAGTCCGTGCAGTGGGTCTAATACTCTAAGTGTTACAATAAAAAAAAAAAAAAAAAAAAAAAAAAAACTTTTTTATTTATTTATTAGAAAATGTTATATCTCCATTTATATAAGCAGTATTCTCATAAAAATTTGTATGGATAATTAAAAAACTTCTCATAATCACGTGCTACAGCCAAAATGCATTTGAAGCATACTTTTTTCAGGGTTACTACAGTGTTTTTTAGTTTCATATTTTAGTAAAATTGAAATTTTGAATTTTTATTCCAATTTTGCCATTTTGAAAATCTTTTTCGTCCTAAAGAGAAATGCTGAAACGTATTTTGCCTCTTTTCAGAATGATGACATTATAATTATCAAAACCTAATTTCAACTTGATTACTCTGTGTGACTACATTAATTGTTGTATTATTGGTTACGCAAGTACTACAAAAGTGTTAGTCTATTATCTAATGAAATCTTTTATCCAAATTTATAGAGTTATTCTTATAAAAATTCAAGCAAATATTGTAAAAAAAACAGGAAGATTTCGTCGACGAAATGAGGTAAATTTGGTATACTCTAAAGAAAAAAAATATCGATAAAAGGTTTTATTTAAAATTCATTTTGAATCAATGCCTATTATTTTATAATTAACTAATTTAAATCACCACAATTTTGGTTGTATAGCAAAAAGGGAGTGAAAAATAGTAAAAATGCAGGGGAATATATATATATATATATATATATATGGAAAAAAAAATCGCAAGTGTAAAAAAACAATAAATAAATAAAAAAATAAAAAGTAAAAAGTAAAAAGCAATTAAAATTAGTCAAAAAATGTGCGAAAAACAGTTCAGCCAAATGCATCGAGAGGAGTGTTTATCGTTGATAGTTATTCCTCACCTTGTATGTTCACCCCATGAAACTATTTTTAAAGCAAAATGGTTGCAAAACGTAGAAAAATACTGGAATGTAATCATACTAACTGTTTAAAATGAAGCTCATCGCGATGGCTCTGTGTGAATATTGTAATTGCTCTATTCTTTGTTTCTTTGGTGCTACATGAAATTTTTATGAATAAAAATGCATTAACAACCAGAAATGTATTACATTCACGACATTTTTATTTTTAAATTTTTAATTATTATAAATATTTATTTTATTTTATTTCATTTAAAAAAAGAAATCTTCGATCGAAAATATATTTTCATTATGTGATTTACATTACAGCAAAATTACAATCGTTTGAAAAAACCGAGAACAAATGGTTTATTAACAATAAGAATGTATTTGACGTTACAATTTGCCTAAAAATTTAATTACATATTTTTCTTGTGTATATGAAATTACAGCTCTCTACCAACTAAAAGTAATATTAAGCATTTATGTAAGTGTAAAGGAAAAAAAAAATCATCAGCAAAAACATTTTTAAAAAATAATTGTTTGCAATTTAGCATCAATCTCTATAAACTTTTTTTTGGAATATCTTTATTTTACCGTTAAAAATACAGTTACTTTTTTAGCCGTATATGTGAGCATCATTTGCTGCTAAAATCAGTGTTAGAGCAACACGCCGATCCAAGTGGTCAGTAAAAACCTGCTGCCACACTCCCAAATTTGCATAATTGCCGTTGCAAAACAGGCAATAATTAGGAGACCCTCGCCTCTAGTGAACAAGTTAAAGAACTGAATCTCGTCAACTTACGAAGTGCTACGGAGACATTAGGTTTTCTTTTGGGGGGAATTTTTTTTTTCCTCTTCCAGACAATATAAGCCTTTTCTTTCTTAACTTACATTAAGCTAATGTCGTTGAAACTTAAATTTTTTGCAGCCCTTTGATAATTTTTTTTTCTTTCCTTCAGTGGCTTCGAAATCTTTAGCTTCTTTTGGGGAGGCGACAGCTGCGTAAGTCATATGAAGATTTCGAGGAAAAGATGGCGTAAGTCCAATCATGATGCAGGATTCCTTAAAGATTTGATGCAATGAGTCGATTACGCCAATAAAAAGAAATTAGATAAACTATATGCTGAAAATTCTAAATTAGATTTCTCTTCTTTATGCTTTCAATTTAAGAGAAGATAGAATTCTGATAAAAGAGGCATCAGTTTCTCGGTGATAGCTCATTTGCGTTTTAAGTGCGGGATTAGATTTTCATTCCTTTTGATATATATATTTCTGCAGGTAATCGCATGAGGATAAAGCTTGATAGGAGATTCTTTTAGCCACCTTTGCCTTCATGAATTTGATCATATTTCCAATTTCTTTCTTTATTTCAAGGAAAATTATATTCTTTTATTTCCGACATTGTTATATATTACAGTTATTTAAACGCAAAGTTTTCAAATTGCGTTATCGTTATCATCCGTTATTGGATTATCATACTTAGGGAATTCTGAGGAAAAGATCGACTTGTATTTAGAGAGGCGTTATTTTATTTTATTTTTTTCGCATTTTTCTATCATTTCATATTCAAAAGTGTTTTGAATTCAAAATAAATAAATAAATTTACAGCATGGGTTTTAAAAGTATCAGTACAATGAATAGATTTAAATATCTTATAAGGTTTTAGGAGGGTAAATGGTATTTGTGTGAACTTAAATATATTTATTCGATAATAATATTTTTTGATGAAATTAGTAAATGGTGAATTTAACAAGTACTATGTATGGAAAAAAGTGGAGAAAATATAATATATATGTTATATTCGTATATTTATTCGCTTATGAAATTTTGAGAATAAAGTTATCTTTTCTATTATCTTCTATATATACGTAAGAAGAATAAAATATTGGATTTATGAAAATATTCAACTTCCGGTTTTTGATCGATTTGCATGTTTTGAAGTTTTTTGATCATGATTCGACTATTTTAAGAAAATGTGTGTATTGTCTGTGTGCCTGTGTGTGTGTATGTGTGTGTGTGCAAGCAAAATTCTGTGCATGCTGTAAACTGAATTTAACAAAACTTGATATTTAGTTGTGCTTTGACTTTAATTGATGCTGATTAGATTTTGGAATATATCGCACAATAAGTGGCGCTGCTATGCTTAAATTCCCCTCATTTAAGGGAAAGTTATATCTCATTTTAAAAAGTTTATAAGTGCACAATCTTTGGTATGTATAAGGGTCTTTATGAAAAGCTACGATAATTCAATTTTGGTCCATATCGGCTGTTTTGGGTGCTGTTGGTGCTGTTACGGTGCAATTTCCATACTGAAGGAAAACGCTTTCTTTCAATTTCCGTGTTATATAAATGCAACGAACTTGGTATGTAAAATGGCTATTATGATAAATTATATTGTTTCAATTTAGGTGCATATCAGACTGCAGGTCGCGCTGCTATGATATAATGTTTCCCGTTTACGGGAAGACTATATCTCAACTTCTGTGATGTTACATATATGCACCAAACTTGATATGTGAAATAGATATTATAAAAATATATGCTTATGCAATTTTGGTATATATCAAAACACAGGTGGCTCTGTTGTTTTTCACTAACTCAATTTTTCAGCATCTACTAATTTACATTGCGCCAAACTGCATATTTTCTGTGATTTTTCAGATGGCTGTATTTCAGGTACTATTGGATAATATTGCACCATACTGCGCATGTAAAATCTGTAGTGTGAGAAGTTATTTTCATTAAACTTTTGTGCATTTTAACTGTAAACGGCGCTTTTCCATAAAATGATATAGAAGAAAATTATGTGGTGTTCACACTATACAAGACCATTATTATTTTTATTATTTTTATTGAACGTTTCATTTGATGAAATTTATGATTATGAACTAATATAGCATAAAATAGCTATTGAATTACTAAAATCTTATAAAATGCATAATCTGTTACTGTTAAAAAGTAATCAAAGCTTATTAAGAATTGATAATATAATTTTTATTAAGGACTGATATATTAGGTGGAAAATTCTTTTTACTCGTTTTCCTCATTTTAAATTAGATTTTGACTTCAGATTTTGCGCACACGTTTATTTATTTTTTTTATAATTATGCAACATTATTTCGTTTTATGAAATCAGTGATGACCATCTATTAAATCTGCTTTTTACTTTTTGCATGTATGCATTATTTTTTATTAATAAACTCTTTTTCCTTTTTAATAGAGGATTTTTACTTTTTTTTTTTTTTTTTAATAGCCAGAATAATGAAATACTGTTTGTTAGATTAACTATTAATATTCTAGTCGGTTTTCGAACTCTTAACAGTCGGTATTTCAAAATAGACTTATTTTTAAATTTGCCAAGTTAAAAGCAGAAGCCAAATGTCATGATAAATCACCAATAATAATAATAATAAGAGGTTATTCAAAATTTAACATTTTTTAAAATTATTATTTAAGGAATTTTGAGTAATGAAATGTAATTTAAATTTAATTATTCGTGAAAATTAACTTCAGTGCAAATTCATCAAAATCGTTGATAGTTTATTTATCGAAGGGATAACACCAAAATACCTCGAATATATTATTACTATTATTATTATTACTCTACCCAAATCCGATTTCGATAACAGAAAGTACCATTTTTTTTTTTCCCCGGTTTGAATTTATTAACATATATATTATTTTTAATATCACTAGTATTGGCCAGTGGTCGAAACTTGACCACTTTTTGCAAAGCAAAGCAAATCATTAACACGTTGAGCGCCATGTTAGCCATTGGTGGCTGACAGTGTCAAATATGATATAAAACCGCGTCAACCATCGGTGTTTGACAGAGTAAAATGTGATATAAAGCTAAAAATATTACATTGTTTTAAGTAATTACTGAAAATTTATTTAAAATTTATTTAATTTTTATTTATTCCAGGATAATATCATAAAGGAGTTTTAATGGATTTTATTAAGAATTCGCGTGGCTCTCAACGTGTTAAATTGTAACAGAGCAGCGTCGCTTATCGGCTGATATGCACCCAAATTGAAACAGCATAATTTTACATAATTTCCATATCGTGTATCATATTTGATGCATTTATACACTAAAGAAGTTGAGATATAGCCTCCACTTAAATGGGGTGAATCACAACATAGCAGCACAAATTATTTTATGATATATTCCAACAGCTAATCAGCACCAATTTAAATAAAAAAGGTCTAACCAATTATCAACCGTATTTAAATTCCGAAAATTGGTTCATGAGATACTACAAAATTTCCCTAACACATAATACACACACAGACAAATAGTCATTTTCTAAAAATAAGCTAATCATGTATAGAACATCTCAAAACGTGTAAATTCATCGAAAATCAGAAGTCAAAAACATTCACGAATCCATTACTTTCTACTATATCATTTTATATGAGAACGCCACCTACCGATTAACATGAACAAAACTTCAATTTATATAAACAATATAATCAATATTTAATCGTTTTCAAGAACTCACAAAACATGTAAATTCATCGCAAAACGGAAATTGAAAAATTTTCTGAATCTTATAATTTCTTAAGATATAGTAATAAATCCACTCATTTAAAAATAAATATATAACAATAATAATAAATAAATAGTTAATTTCAGTTAGCTAAAAATTCTGTCTTCAAATTAGAGCTGGCATAAATCACACACACACACACACACAAACAAAAAATTATATCATAAATAAATTAGAAATAGAAATAGAACTTTCATGAATCAAATCCTTTTTTAATTTGCGTATATGTTCAATAGTATAAAACTTCGGCCTACCATTCATTCACTCATAATCATTTTTCTACTCTAATGGCCGTTTCTCTTAAAATGAAAAATCTGTAGTCGATAGTTTAAGAATGCTACATCTATACAAATTACTGTGTCCGTGGTTTTATTTAAAATTTTAGTAATTGCCAGATTTAACAACTTTCTTCTTTAGGAATTTTTTAGTACAAAAGAATATGTGTATAAAATGAAAAAATGCATAAAAAAATAAAAGTATTTTAAATTACCTTCTTGGTATAGTAAGAAAATAACTTTTGTATTCTGTAAATCTGGCTAATCTTACCTTTCGAATGGTACCTTTTCAATCCTCTACTCCCATAATTAATATGTTAAAAGTGTACACAAATTTCATATTTGCCTATTAATATATAGATTAATTTTTTTATATTTTTTATGAAATCATTCTTAACTATTTTTTTATGTTTTTCTCTAATTCAACTAAATATTTTGATATATATATATTATGGTGACGATAATTTGTTGGTTTAAAGCGGTGGCCGATAAAGAAAATTGCCAAATCATCAACTGGCGGCACTTATATCTATATATATAAAAATGAATGTTTGTCTGTATGTTATTTATAAAATCGTAAACGGCTTGACCGATTTCGATCATTCGTTTTTTGTTTTTTTCCTTATAGGTCAGGGATGGTTAAGAAAAAAAAAATTGAAAAAATCTTTAAAATTAATTAAAATATGAAAATAATAAACTTATTGACTTATATTAGGAGTGGATCAAGACAGCACATTTGCTCCTTTGAAATAGACATCTAAATTTTTAATTGTTGCCTTTAATTTTTTCAACCATAAAATAAAATATGCTTTCACGTGAGAAAAAAAAAGTAAATAAATAAATAAAATATTAAATTTGTTCATGCATGTACTTACGGATAATACGTAAGTATCGTAATTTCGTGCACTTTTGCGATTCAAACACATCAAGGAAGGGGTATCCATTGGGTTTTTTTTTTTTGTTTGTTTGTTTTTTTTTGAGGGGGGGGGGGAGTTGTGTGCGCGATAGTGATTTCAGCGAAAAAAAGTTACATGCGTTTTCAGATTCATACACAGTTAGACAGGGGTGTCCAGTGATGTTTTTTTTTGCTTTTCATGTGAGCGAAGCGAACATACGCGCGTGATAGTGATGGCTTCGAAAACGAGTTACATGCGTTCTCAGATTCATGCAGAGCGAGGCTGGGGTGTCCAGTGATGTTTTTTTGGTTTTCATGTGAGCGAAGCGAACATACGTGCGTGATAGTGATGGCTTCAAAAACGAGTTACATGCGCTCTCAGATTCATGCACAGCGAGGTAGGGGTGTCCAGTGATGTTTTTTTTGGTTTTCATGTGAGCGAAGCGATCATACGTGCGTGATAGTGATGGCTTCGAAAACGAGTTACATGCGTTCTCAGATTCATGCACAGCGAGGCAGGGGTGTCCAGTGATGTTTCTTTTTGGTTTTCATGTGAGCGAAGCGAGCATACGTGCGTGATAGTGAGGGCTTCGAAAACGAGTTACATGCGCTCTCAGATTCATGCACAGCGAGGTAGGCGGTTTCCAGTGATATATACATGTGCGCGAAGCGTATATACGTGCATTATACAACACAAGCTTACGTGTTTTCCCATTACATCTTTCGTTTTCTATTTCCTTACTTTTAGTGGAAGGGCCTAAATTCATAACGGGGGTTTCAGGTAGCAGGAGGCTTTCTTACAAAAGAAAATATCTAATCCGCATTTTAAAGCATTTGAATGTCAAAAGAAAATATTAATATTTTATTTTTTATTTTATTTATTTTACTTTTTTCAAGTGTAAGCATATTTTATATTATGGTTGAAAAAATCAAAATAAAGGCAACAATTAAAAATTTAGATGTCTATTTCAAAGGAGCAAATGTGCTGTCTCGATCCACTCCTCTTATATTGACTTAATATAAGCCATTTAAATTTTTAATTGTTGCCAAAAAAAGTTTACGAGATATATTTATTTATTGTTTTCAGCATAAAATGAAATATGCTTTCATGCGAAAAATCAGAAATTACTAAATGTTAAATTGGTCGATGAGAAAATGACACATTATAATTTTAAAATAAAATAGTAATATTACAAATCTAACATATTTCTCCTGAATTTTATTTCACAGCATTTTTTTTATATACCTCAACTTCAGATTTTTTTTTAGTATGGCGGATGAAACACGCTTGGCATAAAAGTTAATTCAGCATTATGGTAAAGGTATTTTCTTATTGATAATTCTTGACAATTTTTTACAATTTTGATGCTGAAGTAGATCGGACTTTTTTCGCCAAGGAAAAGATAGAAAGAAATACGCAAGCGAAGTGATGACGTCACTGGCCGTTCGTGGATGCAAGAAAAATATTTCCTATGTTAAACGCCCATTGGATTTTTTGTAAAAAATTATTAAAAATCGAGAAAAAATATTTCCCGATTTTAATCCACATATTTAGGTATAGATATGTATTAGTTATCATGTCCATGCATTAGATTAAGTTATTTTTGTTGTAAAATTGACAAAATTTGAATTTTTAATTTCAAAACTCTAGAAAAAAAAAAAAAAAAATGGCAAACTTCCATATTCGATTGAAAACACAAACATTTAATTTCAAAGGATGATATTAACACAATAAATATCCAACTAATATACTGATTAAAAGGGAAATGATAAATATTCTATCATAATTTGAAGTGGAATTTGTTTTCAAATGTCTAAATAAAGTATCTGATATAAGATACTAATATGTTGTAGCGGAATAGATTTGATATCGGTCATCCTTGGTAGAAAAATAAAATATCGCCAAATTATTTGGCGAACATAATTTAATTCCTTTCAAAAATCATGGTTATTTTAACAACTTATTTTAAGACAGTAATGAATAATATGAAACAATATTTCGTACAATGCATATTACGAAAATATACATCTGGCATGTATATTTTCGTATTACGTTTTTGATCACCAAATACAATAAGCGCCAAGAACGACAGAGTTTTGAAATTTAAAATTAAAATTTTGTCAATTTGACAGCAAAATAAGTCAATCTAACACATGCACATGATAACTAATACATATGTGTACCCAAATATGGGGATTAAAATCGGGTAATAATGTTCTTCGATTTTTAATCATTTTTTACAAAAAAATCCAATGGGCGATTGACATAGGAAATCATTTTCTTGCATCCACGGACGGTCCGTGACTTCACACTTCGCTTGCGTATAGGAACAATAATCGCATAAATTATATTTTGGTTTAAAACGGCAACAAAAATTTAAAAGTCGCCAAGGGCATTAAGGCTGTACCATGATCAAGTTTACATACTAATTTATTTATTTTTCTATATACTAACTACTATTAACTAAGCATGGAGTATATATAACCACAAAATAATAATTGTCTCATGCGATAGAAGTTGCCGATCATAGCATATTGTAATATTATATGTGGCTTGAAATTGCTGTCATTCTATGGTTGATTGATTAAATCAAATAAATATAGGAAATAACTTGAGAGCAAATATTATGTACATCACATATAATGTTGTTCATATGTAACTGGGATTCAGATATAAAAGAGTTACTTCAAATTTTTCGATACTGTCAGTATCGAAACTGTTATGTATGATAAGCAACCAAATGGAAGCCCACGGGTAAGCCATTGTCGCAGGCAATAGGGACAGGCACCGGAGATTGCAAGGACGAACAAGGCGCTGCCTAAGGCAGCGGGAACACAAAGCAAGCTTTTGACCGATTTCAGTTTTTTTTTTTTTTTTTTTTTTCATAAAGCATATAGAAAAGAGTTTGCCAGCGAAGCGGGCAAAGCCGTCCAAAATTGTTTAAGAACTAAAATATTATTCAATAATTCGCCGGGAAATGAAAAAAAAAAAAAAAAAAAAATCATTTATTTGTAAAAAAAAAAAAAAAAAAAATTAAAAATTTGAAACTCATAAATATTATATGAATTTCACCACATAGTTAAAATTTTAATTAACCAGTCACCAAATTATTATTAGAACCAGATTAATATTGTGCAATAGTGAACTAAAATCATACAAAGAAAGGTTTCGAAATAAAATTCATAATTGACGACCCAGTTTTTATACTTCCACAACGCAGTACTGTTTTAGTATAGAATCCCTATGGACGAATTTTAAATTTTTATCGCCATGTTGGCGATAACTTTTTATTTATTTATTTTGGCATTTTATTTTTTCTTTCAATGAGTTACAAATTTTTTTGAGTGTACTTTATCAGACTGTGTTTTGCACAGCACCACAATGATAAGGTTTCATTTCATTACATATTATGATCAAACCGTCAGTTCCCACACATACACATCAAAATTTCCACGTGAACGAAGTCGCGGGTAACAGCTAGTGACATTATAAATATATATTCTTTTAAATTAAATTTTAGACTTATTTTATTTACTTGAAATCACCATTAAAATTTATTTTTCTCAATGAATATTTGCTATTGTAACGTCATTTTTTCTGCTACAAATCATCCTTCTTTCGTTATTTTATTCATTCCTCCAAAGCTAGGGTAATTTTTTCCCCAATACATTTTTGTTACAATGACGTCAGTTTCAAACGTGTAGTTTTGAGAAACTTCGGCATTTTTTAATAAGAAGATTAGATTAGATTATATTATTATTTAATAGAAGATAAGGTTATAATTATTGGTAACACAAAAGTGCTATTATGATAATCAATTTTAAAGAAATAATACATTTAGATTAACCACATAAGCTGTTCAAATCTAAGTGTATGATACAATAAATAATTTGAGTTACTAAAATTTAGAATGTTCTAGGGATAAGACAATGATAAAATAGACATATAAATGACCAATATGAAAATAATAATAATAATAATAATAATAATAATAAGTTTCATTACGAAAAATGGTAATTTCAAAAGGAAAATAATAATAACTTTCATTACATATATAATCACAGGTGCCAGTTTTTCTGATTTTTTCATACCAGTATTTCTTAAGAAATATTCTTCTTTACTTAACGCTTTCAACCTCACTACGGCATACATGTCCCAGTGGAGTTAAAAGGTCGACCGTCAAATACAATAAAACTGATGTTGAATGTTAGAGATAATTTGCCGTTGGAAAGGTCATTAAGGGCCCTTTTCACTCACCGCCGCCGCAAGCCGAAGCTAAAGTTATTCTATGGGAAATTTTTCTTTACAAATAACTTATTAACTAATACATATTTTTAAATTCTGCTTTCACATTCTGAAAATTCCCAGCCGTTAAATTGACGCACTTAAAAAAAAAAAAAAAAAAAAAAAAAAAAAAAAAAAAAAAATATTTATTTTATTTTGAAGGTGCAAAATGCGAATATTCAATATGTGAATTTTTTTCATTTTGCAATTTCAAAATAAAATATTAAAAATTAAAAAAATACATTTAAAAAAAAAAAAGTGCGTCAGTTTTACAGTTGGGAATTTTCTGAATGTGGAAACAGAATTTAAAAATATGTATTAGTTAATAAGTTATTTGTAAAGAAAATTTCCCCATAGAATAAAATTGGCTCGGGCTTCCGATGCCAGTAAGTGAATAGGGCCGTTAAGAAGAAGAACTGCTGAGCCAAACAAAATAAAGCAACCCAAACAAAAACTATTTGCGTCATGTGTAAGATTGCACTCTGCAAAACATGTTTTGTAATGTACCATACATGAAAATGCATGAATAATATTAAATAAGTGTTTTGCAATAAAATTACTTCAAAATTATTGTAAAATTAGTTTAGAACTAGGGCACTGAACTTTTTACTGTATTTTATATTGTCACTTCAACTCCACTGGAAAACATGTGTGCCATCTAGAAAGACCAGTGGAAAATATGTCCCACTTCCACAACTGACCCTACAGTTAATTTTTGTTTTTAATATGGCAGAATATTGCTATTTCTATTTGAAGAGCTTGTTTCCAAAAGGCGTTAAGTCAAAAATTTCAAAAATCGACTTTTCGATGCAAAAGGTCGCAACACACGTCTAACAATATATTTTCAATAAGTAGAAGTCCCAAACGAAGTTAAGTCATAATGAAAACAGAAATTGAAATCCGTGTTTTTTTCCAAAAAGAATTAAGTCATAGGTAAGTTTTGTATCAAAAGGGATTAAGTCAAGTTCAACCAATTGTAGCGTGCCTTGAGATAACGTGGTTTGTCTGGACTTCGGTGAAAAGTCAAAAGTAAGGAAAAGGATGTTGTTGTAGATTGTCACATTCAGAGTTTTTTTTTTTTTTTTTTTTTCCGTAGAAAAATATAAAGAGGAATGTACTTATAACCTTTATTATAATGTATTTGTAAAAGATTTTAATATTGGTTTTGGAACCCCGAAAAAAGATATTTGTTCCTTCAGTATTAGGAAAAAAATACAAATGAATTCAGAAAAATGTACAGAAAAAAGAAAAGACCCTGTTAACCGAAATTTTGATTCATAAACACCGGAGGAAAATATTTTATTCACTTTTAAGGGAAAAGCTTAGAGGAAAAGATAAAATTACAATATGTTTTGACTTATGCAAAATCAGGGATTAAAAAATTATACCATGTTAAGAATGCTTTCAGCAGTGGATGCTCGTACTCAAAAAGACCTCATCTTCACATATTACTTACCAGTGCGTTGTTCACTCATACTTATCAGCAGATAGAACGATCGGCCGAGTGGAGACTAGTTTAAAAAAAGTGAATAAAATTTTACTCTCTAATGAATATTTTGAACAATTTTCTAAGCTTGGAAATCTTTTCGAGAATAAGAAACAGTCGAATATTTTAGATTAGAAAAATTTTGCACATAGTTGTCTGAAAAGCAAACAAGGTTTCTTGATTTCAGAGGCAAAAACACTGGAAATTACGAAGCGAGATGTGGGAGTCAAGACAACGTACTGTGGCTCGTTTTGCCGTCAAAAGATTTTGAAATGAGAGAAACAAAATTCTCCCATGGGCCCCTTCTGAAATAAAAACAATAAGCAATATGAAACAAGCAAAGAAAAACAGATGTTTTAAAATTAATTAACGTTTTGGGAATTTACAAATTTCACGAATGTTTTTATTTTTATGAATAATTTTGCAACGATACTGCTAACGCTAACATAAGTGAAAATAATGATAAAGATGGAGAAATAGAATCTGTAAATAAAGATTTGTAGTAAGTAATTACCTTCCAAAATTGTATAGCTAAAGTTTATGCTGTATTTACATAAAAAAAAAAAATACTTGGATACTTTCAAATGGAAGTAAGTCATTTCATTTCGTTATTTGTTCGTGCCAAAAGGGAGTAAGTCATAGTTTTGTTCCAAAAGGAGTTAAGTCATTTTTTTCTTTTTTTATTTCTAAATAGCTATACTATCAGGATTTTTTTAAACATGTAATTTCATGTTATTATCATCCATAGAGTACTGGGAAAAATTATCTTTTCCTTAAATTCAATAATAAATCTTACATAACAAAATCGTGTTTTTTCAAGAACTGAAAAAAGTGACTTAACGCCATTTGGAAACAAGCTCTTCATTTTATTTGACCTACTAAAGCATTATTAGTTCCCCATCATTCTACAGGTATGGGGAACTTAGGTAATCGTGAAAATTAGTTCCCCATCATACTATAGGTATGGGGAACTTAGGTAATCGTGAAAAATTTCGACCTAGGTTTTTTGACTTTTTTATACGTTTTCAGGTGTGAAGAATCCGAAAATGACAAAATTTGTATGGTGTCTGTCTGTAGGGTGTCTGTTAGTGTGTCAGTCCGTTAGTGTGTTAGTGTGTTAGTCCGTTAGTTTGTTAGTCTGTTTACACGGTATCTCACGAACAAATGATCGCAGAGAGGTCAAATCAGTTTTAAAATATTACTTTCGATACTGGCAAGAATCCTATTCATTTGCAACATTCGAATTAAAAAGCTTCGTAAGTTATGAGAAATTTACGATTTTCTTAACATGGGAGAATAGGACAAAATTTAAATGTGCATTAATTGGAAACTTTTTACTGTAAAAATATCGGACCAGTTTTAAAATATCAGTTTTGATGGAATGAACATCAGTAACTATAAAAATGCTCCTTTGAAAATTTCGCAAGTTATTGGAAATTTACGAATTTCTTAACATGGCAGAATAGAGCAAAATTTCACATAAACGTCAATCTTGAGGGATATTTTCATTGTAAAGATGTCAAACCACTTTCAAAATATTATTTAGGATACTGGCATGAATATCATTGACTATGATTTTTCTAATTTAAAAATTTCGTAAGTTATTTGGAATTTACGATTTACTTAACATGTCAGATTAAGACAAAATTGAGTTTGAGGATCATAAATACATTAGACAACTTCAAAATTACATTTATGATATTTGTTTGAACATGATTGAATACAAATATTCCAATAGGAAAATTTCGTCAATTAATCGTAATTTGCGATTTTATCAACATAGCGAAAATGTAAATTTTTCGTATAAATATGAATTTTTCGGATTAATGCATTGGAAATAGTAGCATGAAAACTAAACAACGGAATAGACCCTGATAAAATAAATTAATAGATTAGAATAAGATAAATATATCGAAGTGAATGGTGGATAGCTTATTAGGCGGGGATTTCATTCTATCACTGTATCAAGCTTTGGTCAAATTCATTTCTTTTAACATGATTATAATATGTCTCGCACTAGAAATTTATGAGAACATAAATATGATGGGGAACTGAGCAGAGTCCATCTATGCCAACTAGTTTATTTTTGGAAAGGAAAAAAACTGGTAGCGAAAGGGTTAAAGATCCAAAATTCTTCAATTAAATAAAACGAATATAGCTATTATATAATACTGGCATGAAAAAGTCGGAATAACTGGCACCTATCTATGTAATAAACAGCGAAAAACATTGATGGAGAATAAAATAGATTTTATTATATTATTTTGACTTAAACATATTGTATATTTATACATATGTATTATACAATGACGTGCATGGTTTTTAACTTTAATTTGAATTTCTGTTTATGTGAATGTTATTTTTGAATCTTGACAGTGTAAATAACATGAAGAATCTGTAGCTTATGGTACAGTTATTATTATTATTATTATTTGTTTAAACCATTGCGGATGCAAATGCTCTTCTTAAAAAAAAAAAAAAAAAAAAAAAAAAATCAAGTATAATCCCTTTTTAGAAACTACGGAACATTTCAGTTTTCTTTTATACGTGCTGACAATAAATATTACTTTTCTTAATTAACAGCGGATTTCTTAAATTAATTACTTGTGAAGTAATTTCATTTCGAAAGTGTGAGCAACATTTTATACACTGTAAAAAAATTTGTGTAAGAATACACAACATTATTGAGGTAACTTATTTTCCTCAACCATGTTGTGAAATGTTATCAGCTGCAGCTGTGTAACAGAGACATACCAAATGAGGCAGCTTACTTGTCACAACCATGTAGAGAAATTTTACCAGTTGTAATTGCGTGGCGTTTCACTATATGCCTCTGCTACACAGCTATAGCTGATAACATTTCTCAATATGGTTGAGAAAAAAAGGTTCCCTCAATAACGTTATGTATTCTTACACAAAATATGTTACAGTGTAACAACAATATAACGTCTTATTTATAGAGCTGAAACATGTGATTTATTCATTATTATTGGCAGTTCGTAAATTATTCCCCTAGAAAATTTGAAAAATTTATAAAATCAATCTATCCTATAACTTCATATACACTATAAAACTATTTAAAGAAAATTTCTGTTTTCTAAAACTACAAAGATTTACTTTAAAACTGCATATCAATCTGTCAATATCAATATATATATATATATATATTTCAGTAAATAGATAAAGTCTGTAACTATTAACAGAGGTTTAATCTTGTGAGTACATATATTTTTTATTTTGCGTCAGAAAAATTTTATATCAAAGTAGCAACAAGTCTTTTGGTACATGCATTAACAAAACATCATCTCATTCATTAATTATGACGATACTTTTCTCAATAATAATAATAAAAAAAAATATTGAGAATGTTTACTAAATCGAAAATTGTAATGAAAAACTAAAAGTTGTTTTAATAAATTTTAAAACAGTTTTAAATGCAACTGATAAAAGATGATAATTTTTAAACTTTCGAAGCATCAACTTAAAAAATATATTGGAAATATTTTTCTTTCTTTCTTTCTTTTTAAAAAGAACTATACAAATAATAAATGTGAAGAATAATGTGTTTATATAATTTGTAAATTCATCAAAGTAAATCAGTATTTTAAGTTAAGTGTTAAGAAATGTAATTTTAACAATTTAAGGAAATAAATTATTATTATTTGAAGCTTAAAATTTTAAAATGTTAGCTTTAGTATTTTATTACGAGCCAATATTATTTTACTTTTAAGAATTATTCAAGAAACTGTACAATTTGCGATTATCGAGTATTTCTCTAGATATTTGACAAACATCTAAATTCGACAGTTTCCACATTGTCACCAATCTGTGTATAATGTATAAAGGATTTCAATATTACGTCTCAAAATAGTGATGATACATGCAAACTTGTTAATGTTAAATTATTAACCTTTAAACCGATGCTTTAAAAAAATTCATATACTGATTTTATGGACGAATAAAATAGATACGTGTTAAATTATTTTTCCTGCATTTTTCATATTATTAATTATATTTACAGACACATCATATGTTCGACTAAGAATTTTTTTTTCTAAATTTCAAGGCGTCTTTGCGTCTTGTGTGACATAGAGAAATTATTGACTCTTTGGAAACGCCATCAAGTAAAAAAAAAAAAAAAAAAAAAAAAAAAAATTCAAATGTGAAAAAATTGTATGCTTAAACAATTTCCTACAAAAATTCAGTATATCTTATTTATTGATATAATGCTTTAAAGAAAAAACAAAGGTAATTCTACCCCAATTCTATTAAAATATATGCATGTTATTTTAATTACATTGCTACAATCATCTGATATACCGAAGGTTAAATAGATTATTTTTTCTTTTTCTGACGTGATTGTTTTTTTTTTTTTTTTTTTTTTTTTTTTTAAAGCATCTAAAACTCGACTTAGACCTTTTTTCAACTACTTTCATAGCAATCATATTCTTAATACGAGCGTCATTAGGCCATAGCAGAGCCCCTGTCTCGGTCATTACGACCCATCCGTTTTCGAGCCCCGGCAGCCAATCAATGTTATGCCACTCGCGCACCACATTATAATGTCTGCATTTTGCATGCACTATTTTTTCTCCTCCCAGCTCAATTTCTTTTCAAAAATCTTTATTCTGTTTAGAAAAAACGCTTCAAGCATTTGCTTTATTTTTTTATTTTTTAAATTGGTTGAACAGTTTTTCCCCCACAATAAAATGTGGCAACATTTTAGTATTTTTAAGTGTATGCAACTGAAAGATAACTTTGCTGTGCATTTTTCAACACAAAAATAATTCAGTACAAACTTTAAAATCTATTCTTTTATATAAGAATAAATGATGTTATAATTACCATGGTAATAATAAAGCGAGAAACAAAAATTTACAATAGTTATACATTGCATATCTTTCAACAATGCATACCTTTCTTTCATTGTACTTTAACATTTTTTAGATGTAAAAAATTGTTTAGAAAAACTGTTTATATTTTAATTAAAAAAAAAAAAAAAGTTTTTAAACAAATTATGACTAAATATAAATGTTTCCTTTTTTCAGAAAATCACTTGATTATTAGTTATAACGAACGATTGGAACAAATTGGTATATTTTGTATAATAAATGAGACAAGATTTGTTAATTTTGTAAAAATAAAGTTAGTTAAAACCATCAAAATCGATGAGGTCATATGCATGCATATTTACTATATTTAGTTCCACAATAAAGTTTTACTGACTTTTTCATTTTTCAGAAAATTATTTTATCTATTAGTTATTTATTCATTTATTATGTGAACAATATCAAAGTAAACAGATAATTTGATTTAATGGCAAATTCAGTCTATTTTTTTTTTTTTTTTTTTTTTTTTTTTCGAACACCGATTATTGGATATGACGGATAATTAGAAGATATTGGAATATTTTAATTAATAAATGAAACCAGATTTCTTAATTTTTGTAAAAGTAAAGAAAATTTCTACCATTAAAATTTCTAAGGTTATATGGATAGATCTAAATATATAGTAACTTTACAGAAAAGTTATATTTATTTTATTATTTTTCTTTGTTATTTTATTATTTTTATCTTATTATCTTTATTATTTTTAGCTATAAACCATATCAGTTTTCTAATTATTTATCTTATGTTAAAATAATGTATGTTCTGTTTTGTAATATTGTATGTAAAAGATGCCATTTATAGTAGTCAATAATTTCGGTTCTGTGTCTAATTATTTTTCTGAAATATCGATATTTTTACACAAGTTTCAAACAAATTGAATTACTGTTGCGTTCTGTAGAGTTACAGTAATAATAATAATTATAATAATTATAAAAATAATAATAAGATGAAGAAGAAGAAGTTGAGGTTGAGTGGGTTTTACGTCGTACTAGTGATAACGAAATGAGCGTACCGTCGTCAGTATTAATGACGGTACGCTCAATGTTACCGAAACAGCTCTCTTCAATTACAATATTACCTTTGTCGTTTTACACGCTGAAGAATTTTCTTGTGCTTACTAAAAACATTCTTTAGATGAAATTTTGAATTTATATATTCATTATTTAAATGCTTACTTTAAAAATTGGCCGAATTTCGATCACTGGATGATACTAGCAGCATTCTCGTTTATGACAGAAGAGTTTTGTTTATAGCGGGAATAAAATGCTGTTCAATTCCTCAGATATGAAAGTAGGAAATAGACAAAAAGGTCTGAAAATATGTGCAAAACTGAGAGATAATTTAATTTTTACCATAAAAGGAGAAACAGATACAAGAAATGATACTTTCCATAAGCAAATACATAAGAATACATGAAAATAAATTGATCAAGAACATGTAAAAACATAGAATATTAAACAACAATAAGAATATGTAGAAATAAAAAAATAAAAAAATTATTTTTAAAAAATTTAAGAAAAGTCTGAAATTCCTACAAAAGTCTGAAAAATCTTATGCCTGATTTCTGGACATATTCGAAGCAAGGGGAAAAAAAAAATCCCTTTTTGGCAAGCTTAAAAGCAAAGGTAGATTCCTTTACGTTAATGTTACAAAAGTAAAGAAATATTACATATGCATTAACACATACTTAGCCAACGACTTTGTTCCCACACATTGCATTATTTACGTCGCTATTCTATTTTCAAGAAATTTAATTTTCAACTACAAAAGGTATTATTCATTCTACTTAAAATTTTAGGCTAGATTTATTGATCAGTAAATGTTTAATTTCTTTTAAATCCAAGTTCATAATCATTGAACAAATAGAAGTCATAAAAATACACAATTTGGAGACAAAACTAGCGACTTAGCAATGAAATTTGTGATTTGGCGGCAAAATTTGACAGTTGAAGACGAAATTTTTGACTTGGCGACGAAATTATTTATTTAACGACAAAATTTGGCGAGCTTGGCAGCTTTGGCGTCATTATATTTCCTTCCCCCGCAAAAACCTCATATCTCTTCACAGACCAATATCTTGTTTCCTCAAGATAAAAAGTCAAAGGAAGCTGTAACGTATTACTCTCAATTTCAATCGTAAATTTTTAATTCTTGTCTAAACCGGCGTTCTAAACTATTCACCAAAAACAATATTTTTATTAAGACTAACGTATTATTTTAATTTTATATTTTTAAATTATTAATTAAAACGGTTAACATGATTTTATATTTTCAGTGATCTTTTTTATTATCGTCTGCACATAACGTAAGCATCAGATTATAAATGTAAACAATTAAAGCTACAGGAAAAGTCGGCTTCATCACAAATGACGAAAAGTCACTTTTTAACTTGTAACTTTTAAGCAATTGAAGCGCTATCGAAAAAGTTTAAATACAAAAATTATTCTTTAAGGTAAGGCGGTAATTCACCTGATTTGAAGTTTTTCTAATTTTCAATATTAAAGAAATTATGGGCAAATGAAAATTTCCTCCCCCCACCATTCCCACCTCCTTTGAGCTGGATACTCCATCTACGAACCCGACCGAGATTTTTATTGTCCTGACGACATATTCTGAGCTGGTTAAATTTAAATAAAAATAAGTAATTTAAAAAAAAAAAAAAATTAAAGTCAGTTCCTACCTACTTCACTAAATGCCGAAAGATGTCAATTTTCTGCAAATAAGCAGAAATATTTTTTTCCGAATTTTTTTTCGTTAAAAGATAAAAAAAATCGATAACTTTATTTTAAATTACCACATATCTATAGTTCAACCATTCGTTTGAAAGATATTGACGAGATCTTTCGAAAAATACCCATATTGAAAATTTACTCCCCCCGAGGGGGGGGGGGGGAGCGATCCTCCCACATGCACAAAACTGTATTAACATCAATGTCATCCACTAAAAGTTTTAAAAAATGTATTTGACCTTGAGTGGATGAATAAAAAGTATTTTATTAACGATTGAAAATTTGAACAAGATATATAAATATAAATAGGGAGAGTGTGATCTAATAGTAAGAATTGAATAAGTCCTGTTATCGTGTTCACAACTTAACATGGGAAAAAGCGATATATATATATATAAATAAACTTTTGAACAGAGGGTAATTTTGGGTTCTAGGGGTCATGATCGGTGAAGATATGAAGAAATTTTCGAGAAGTCGTGTCATGAGGACCATTGCAATAGGTAGATTTCCTATAAGGAATCAGATTGTGTTGGAAATATTTTTACACTGGCCTCCAAAATTAAGGTTTCATCTGTTTTCTTGTTTTCTTCTTTTGCGCATAATTTTGAAACAAGTGAACATAAGAATATAAATTTTGGATGGTATAAACTTCGTGAAATCATTAATCGAGTTTTGTATAATTTTAACATAAGTAACAATTTTTATAAACTGATATAATTTTTCTCGAAAGTTGCCATAAGAAGAAATAAAAAGCTTAATCAGTTTTAGAAAAGAAAAGTAAATAATAACGGGTGCAAAGGTGCATTATAGATAGGTGAAGCCTTCAAAAGTTAAATTAAAACCAGATTTTTCTTCCTATATCTACTTTTTTATTTTTCCATAAGGGATTTTTTGGAAAATATAATTATTAATTTATAAACTTTGATCATTGTCAAAATAATAAAAATGTCAACGAATAGTTTTAAAACGAAAATCTCATTTAATTTTCATGTTCGTGTGTAGATTTTTTAAAAAAGTTATTCACATACGGAAATAGAAGAAAAAAGAAGAAACAGAAAAGTGAATACAGGAATTTGAGAATTGCCAAAATAATAAAAATATCAATAAATAATTTTAAAACGAACATTTCATTAAATTTTTATGTTCATCAGTACACATTTTTTAAAGTTATTCACATAAAAAAGAAGAAGAAGAAGAAGAAAGAAGAAGCAGAAAAGTTAATACGGGAAGAAAAATCTAGTTTTAATCAATCATTTGGATGCATATGCGTCTTCACCTATCTGGAATGCACCTTTGACACCTTTTCTCATTTAGTTTTCTTTGCAAAATCGTTTGAATTTTTCCTTTCTTTCAATGCTTACTTTAGAGAAAAATTAAAGTTATACCATTTTAAAAATTATTACTCATGTTACAATTATATAAAATTCGATTAATGATTGAATGAAGATGCCACCCAAATTTTATATTCATAAGTTCATTTGTTCCAAAATTTAGCCCAAAAGAAGAAAACGAGAAAACAGGTCGTACCTTAACTTTTGGAGGCCTGTGTATTAACAAACAGAGTAGTTCCAATATTTCATGATAACTTTAGATGTTTTGCTTCTCTCTTTAGATTAGCTGGGCAGAAAATATTTCAACTGTATTATGGATTTACTGCTACGTTTCATTCATTTTTTTAAACTTTTGAATGCTTCGGAAAATTAGAATGCTGCGACTTCAAACTTTTCTAAAGGAAAAGTGTAATTTTCCATTACTGGATTCAAAGAGTTAAAGATTTTTTTTTTTTTTCCCTTCTTCGCGATGTATCACTTTCCATTTCTCCCCACAGTGGCTGTCAAAGTCTAAATTGCCATTCAAACTTTCTAGTAAAAGTCAACCCGGATCTTGGATTCTCTGGTGGCCACGAAACTAAAGAACTGCGACAAAAGACAGAGCAAACTTTTCCAATGGCTTTTGTCGCTCATTAGTTGAAGACAATTAGCGAAAATTGGCGCTCATTTGGGGGCTATTTTAATTAGAGGCATATTTTCTGGAATAACTATTCGAGAAAATTGTTTGGCAAAAGCAAAAGATTCTTCTTCCGAAATGGCAGCCGTCATAAAATAAGAAAGCAATTAAGGGCAATCAGGGTAAACGAAGAGCCTCTTCGGCTGCCATGTTGGGGGAAAAAAATAGAATCTGAAGAAGTTCATTAAATTGTTTAAGATGAAGATAATGTTAGTTAAACAATGATTTGTTTTGCTTTTTTTAATGCAAGTTTATGTTATTTATTGTTAGAATACTTTTAATATCACATTTATGTACGTAAAGTATATTAAAATGCATTATTACGAAAAGTTATTTTGTTATTTTTCAATAGTTTATCCTTGTTTAATTAACATAAATCTCATCAATGATTTTTCTAAGATAATGAAATTTTCAAAGATTTAATGATTATGGATGAACCGGTTTTTTTTTTTTTATGAAGGAAGATGGCTTCTAGGGATTTGATTTCTTGTTTAATGCTTCTTTACTAAGCTGATTCAAAGCTCTTAAATACATTTACAAAGAAGAAGTAAAAATTTGACCTAAGGAAAAAGAAAGAAACCAGTAGGTGCATTTAATTCCGTCTGATAAAGAGAAACTTATAAAAAAAACGAAAGAATCTCATCGAAATATCTTCAGGAAATTTATATACCAGAACGTTCTGCTGTAAAAATCTCAGTTATTTATGTGTAAATACAAGCAGTTTTCTCTAAATACGTTCAGAAAGTTTTAAGTTTCGAAGTGCACTTTAACTTTCAGAAAAAAAAGTAGCCATTTTCGGTTGTAATTTCTACGCCCCACCTGGCGCTACCAGTAGCCAAGAGGTTCTGCTCCCGAAGCTAGTAGACGGAAGGTACCGAATTCAAACTCAAATCGCTCTAGTCAGTCTAGTTATTAGAAGTTTTCCACGGATTTCACCGGAAATAACATTAATGGGGAGTATAATTCCTGAGAAAGACCTCTCCGTAGAGAATTCCTCCCTAGGCCTAGGTCCCTAGCGCTGACAATCCACTACCACCTTAAACCTTACACCAATATCATTTTACCGTAAATCTCGAAAGCATAAGCATAAAATAAAAAGTGCACATATATTATCTATATTAAAGTAGAATATGTAGAATAAAATACGCACATTTATCGAAAAAACAAGATCGAAAAACATTTATCGATGAAACTTTGTAAGTTTTAATGGTGTTGAGAATAAGTTCAGTCTCAAAGCCTGTATCTCAAAAAGTCACAAAAAAGTGCTATTTGAAGATAACTTTTATTATTATTATTATTTTATTTCTTGGAATCTATAGTCTTCTTGAACAGCTAAAATTGTGGCATCCCCATTTTTCACGGCTTAGTTGAGTCTGTGGATTAGGCATTGTGTTTTCGGTGTTCTTTCAGTGCAATTTCGAAGTTTAGTGGAGACTTTGGTATATAGCTACAATGTGTGATTCAAGTGTTTCGCACACACTATCGCAACGGATTTCCCTTCATCTTTCAAATGCACAAAATGATGTTACTCGTCGAACATTGAATGATTTTCGTTAATAATTAATTAACTCGGCTGCACGAAATTATTCGGATTCATTATCGGACATAAATGGAAATAGCTCGAAGTGCATTTTTAGTTTTGTTATAAAATTCTCATTATATATATATATACAGTAACCGCCGCTTAATAAAATCACTGGTTAATAAAATCAGCTGCTTAATCTGATCAAATTGCCAGGACCAGAATCAAATCAATACAAACAACTTTTAAAGCCGCCGTCTAATAAAATCCGCGTCGACGGTTAATAAACTCAAAAATATCTCCTCAGCAGCCAAAATTATCATTTATGCATACAAAAAAAAAAAAAAAAAAAAAAAACTTTTTTTTTTTTTTTAATAGAAAAATTAAAGCACAACAAATCCTCCTTTATCGCTCATTGTTGAAGATTTTACACCTGTAGCACAGTTACAAATTAAACACGCCCCCATAACTTATCTCCGTAACAATTTCAAGGAACATATTTTTCAAAGCGCAGTAATAAAATAGAAATTTGATTTGAAATGATTTTTTTCCCCTAATTATTAGAAGGCAATTTCTAGTTCTTATTTTGAAATTACTATCATTTATGGGGTTTAAACGGAAAGATTTTAAATTTATAAGAAAAGCGTGAACGTTTGGTAAAGTAATGATGATTTTCCTCTAACGAAAGGGCACGGGAACTTAGAATGCATTTACTTATAACGAAGAAACAATTAGTTAATTATCTACCAAAAATTAATTAATATTGTTTACTAATTCCATTATTCGTTACCTTTTGAAGTTTCTTTCAAAGTAATACCTTTTCCTTAAGGGCAGCAACGTTCGCCAGATATAAAAATCAGCCGCGTAATAAAATCACTTTTGGCTCAGAACGAATGTGATTTTAATAAGCGGCGGGAACTGTATATATATTTTTTTATGTAATACTTTTTTGTACTATACATGTTGTGCATGCAAACTTTAGACAACATGCATGAACACACAAAAGCAATTTTTTTTCCCTTATTCTTTAAAATTAAAATGATAAAGATAGCTTTTAGGATATTTCTTCTTCTATAATCGAAATCAAAATACCAGGTGATCCCAAAATCACTAGACTTTTTAAAACCTTATAATTATTAAACTATTTACAATAAAATTATGCGGTTTACATAGAAATGCTCAGAAACATGAGGGATTTTTGTTTTTAATGAAAAACAATATATTTATATTAGTTACATTTTTGACCAAAATGTGGCGCTGGAGTTCAATTAACAGACTTAAATTATAATACATTTCACTGATATGAATACAAGTGTTTCACTACCTACAGCTAGTCTATTTTAATACCATCACTGATAATTACAGCCGTCAGACGACTGAAGACACCTTGCACAGCGTTAAAAGGCATGTCAGAGGGTATACCTGACACATGGTGGCGTATAAGTTCTTTTAACTGCGCCATAGACGTAGGCCGATCTCTATATACACGTGACTTTAAATAACCCCATAACTAAAAGTCACAAGGTGTAAGATCTGGAGACCTTGGGGGCCATTCGTGTGAAAAACATTGACTAAGGACATGGTTTCCTCCAAATGTCGACCTCAGAAGTGTCGTGATAGGAGTAGCTATGTGCGGAGATGCTCCATCCTGCATAAATGTTATTGAATGAAGTGCTTGTCTCTCTTGCAAGATAGGGATAACTTTTTTTTTTAATTTCGCTTCATATCTTTCACCTGTGACAGAAACTGTTTGAAATGTTATGAGATAATGCGCAATTAACTCATCTGCTTATTTAACGCATGATAAGATTGTATTTTGCCTGAAACACTAGCGCCACCTGTTGACGAAAATTATAACTAATGTGCTATATATTTCTTTCATAAAAAAAAAAAAAAAAAAAAAAAAAATCCCCCATGTTTCAGAGCATTTCTGTGCAAACCGCATCGTTTTATTGTGAATAGTTTAATAATTATAAGGTTTTAAAATGTCTAGTGACTTTTGGGTTACCCGGTATATATTAGGGGGTTATTACGGCGGTAAAGTCTATTGAAGAACGTTTCCATCAAAATCGAGCTGTATAAAAAGATCCCCTGGAAAGAAGCTCCTCAAGATTTCGTCTCATGAAACGTCACTGGATTTTAGTGCTGCAATGATTGTATGGAAGAAATGAAAGAACAATAATAACAGTAAACATAAAATCCGTAGCTTATCTTTATTTTCTACGTAATAGATATGAAATTTTACACAAAACAGAATTTAATTTAGCCCGGCAGGACTTGTCTTCAGTCGTTCCTTCTATATAAATGGATATGGTAGTTGTGCCGTTTTCTTTATCAACGGTTACTGTCTTTGTTTCTTAAACTTTTTTAAATATTTAAACTTAAAAACGTCTTCCCACACCATAAAATTAAAGAAAGCAGGACCGGTTTCGAAAGGACATTTTGCTTTTGCTTCCAAGGCAGTTGTACGGGTTTTTGCACCTGAAGAAAAAAGGCCACATCCTTTCGAAACCGGTAGTGCTTTCTTTAATTTTATACTATGTGAAGAAGTTTTTAAGTTTAAATATTGATCGGACACCAGTTTTTTAATTTAGTATTGCGCTTAACCTTATTCTGAGCTTCCTGTATATATATATATATATATATATTTTTTTTTTTTTTTTTTTTTTTTTTTTTTTTGCAGCTTTAGTATAGGATTCCCTTGGCGAACTTTAAATTTCTTTTTTCCATTTTACCGATGAATTAAATCATAGCAATACTGCTGTCGCTATTGAGTAAAAAAACCCTTGGTGTGAAACATCCGAGCTACATCGATGTTAAATCTCAAATCTCTTCAAGGGATTCATATACGAAATCTGTTCCATTTCTTTTACATGATTTTTCTCCATTTTATTTTATTTATTTATATTTATTTATTTTTAACTTTATGCGAGAAGGAAAAAAAGCAAAAAAAAATTTAATTGGTCAAAAAATATAAAAAGCGGCAAAAATAAATAAAATAAAATAAAATAAAATAAAATAAAATAAAATAACTGATTTTTTTTTTACCTTAAATTACGAAGTTGCGTTCCTTAGCAATGGTTATGATATTCTTTTTTTTCTTTTTTTTTTTCTTTTTATTTCTTCCATCCTTTTTTTCTACTTCAATTTTAATTTTAATTTTAATTTTGATTTTGATTTAATTGTTTTTTAATTTATTGCCAAAAGAAAAAACATCCTGACATTTTAGGGATGAAACACGGCAAATGATAACGACGCGAAATGTCTGTATGGAAGCAATAGTCCTACCGTACTAATAACTTCGCACGAACTTTTTTTTCATGCGTAAAAATTAGAAAAACGATTGCAATTTAAAAATGCGCAAAGTATTCGTGAAATATGCGGTATTCGTTCTACATATGTTTGGCCGAATAGCTTGGTTTTTATTTATCTATTTTTATTTTTTTCATAGACAGAAGAATTTTTTTTTTTTTTTTTCCCTAGAACTGGTTGGACGATGTAACGAGTAAATGCAGGTGGAAAGTGTTTCACAATACATGTGAAATATGTGATTTTTCTTTCTTTATTAAATACCCTTTTAAAGGCGGAAATAAAAAATAATGGATTGCTATTCCCCAGAGAATGTTTGTCAGAAACATTTTTTAAACTCCAATTTTACGATGTTCAGTTAATAAAAATTTTAGCTTTAAATTCGTATTTTATACCGATACTTATAATATTTTCTCCCGGAAATAGTTGTTACATCTTACCTTTATTTAACTGCTTCATTACAGCATTATCAAGTATTTAGAATTTTAAATTTTTAAAGGAAACAGCTTTATGTTGAATAAATTAGTTGCTCGTGAAAATAAATTCTTTAATTATAACTATTATAATTTTACATAATCATGTTTAAGGTTGGCCCTTTCGATATTACCTAGAACACTAATGCTCAAACTATGCCCCCGTTAGAGCGTTACACAAGTTTTATGGATAAATCCAGATCTTTTTCGCCATAAAGCTCGATTATTCAGAGTTTAAATAATGGCAAATATTACTCACTTCTACATTCCATTAATATCCGGGCCTTGCATATTCGAAGCGGCTATTAATAATGTGCCCCCTATCCAGGCTTGTATTCCGCGTTTATCATTTCGCAAACTCCATAAAACTAGAATGCCGAGTCAAACACGCAGTTTCCTCTATCTTTCGTGTTTATTATTATCCAGAAAGTGCCTGCAAAATTGGCTTTTCACGTTCCGTTATAACAGCGACTGCATTCTGTAGTATCCGGGCACGACCAAATTATGTTTTGATGCCATTCCTGGTCATTATAATCCGTTCAGTCTCGGCCGGCAGTCCTTAATCACGCGCCGAACTGACCGGTACAGCTGCCGTTCCTAAATTCGAACACCCCTCTCTTTCTCCCACCGTACCGCGCCCTTGTAAGCAAGCGAGTGCGTAATCAAGTCCCGACAACATGACAACACACAGTTTGCCGTATATATTAGGAAACTTCCCAGGTACGGAGTATGTATATCAAATAACTGGGGGAAAAGTTGCCCTGGTGCAATCTGTAAAACCTCTTTTGCCACCGCAGCTGGCACTGAAGGCTGCTATTGGGACTAGTATGTTTGAGAGGGGGCAGGGGGGCTTCTGCTGGTCAACTCAGGGGCGTGAGAGTAGTGCGTGGGTGGGGATGTGACAGAGAATGATGAATGAGATCTTCATCGAACGGTCTGCATACAGCAGGTGGAAAAGGACTGCCCTTCTATATAATCCATATTCGCTCCCGCAACCGTCGACTAAATAGAGGCTGATAAACTGATGGTCGAATCAAAAGAGGAATTAGGAGAAGATTGAAGTGTCATAGATGGAAGGAGATGTACACTAGTTTCCTGGTCATCCCAATTATTTTATCGATATCGTAAACCATCTTACTCTAAGCGGAGATTGCAGAAACGCATTGAGAGAACTCTTAATTTGCAGAGTAAGAAAGACATAACAATTTAATTTTATTAGATAAAAAGAAAATGTCACCATTTTTTTTTTTTTTTAACCCGTTATAGTTATAAGATTATTCACTGAACATTTGCGTCATAATTAGTTGGTTACACGTAGCACTTTTAGAATATCGCCCAGAAAGAGGTACTATTGACCAGCCACCCGTCCATGGAGTGCATCCCATCCAAGCCTAGACCTCTAGAGTAGACATTCGGCTTTTAAAACCTTACGTCAACATCACTTTTGTACGAAGACACTCAAGATAGAAATGGTTATTTCTACTTTTCGTTCGCTCTTTTTTAACACGCTTTTATTAGCTTCACCTGTATGTAAGTTTGCAACCGCTCTGGGAGCAAACAAAAAATCTATATTGTAAAAAAAGACTTTCCCTACGTAAATGCTGTGGCTGTGAGGTAAAGCTCCGGGCTACGAACCTAAAGGTCCAACGTTCGAGGCCAGCCAGGAGAGATTTTTTAAAAATGGTTTTTGTTTAGTTCTAAATTATTTATTTCTCATTCCTTCATTATGTTATTTTTAACATGCTTTTATTAACTTGATATGATGTAACTATTGATGTATGTAACGGAATCTTGGAATTCAATTTTCGACCACTTCTGTTCGTTCGATTATCCTGAAATTTTGCACACGACTTCATAGTCGATGACAATACTGCATACAAGTGTTTCCAGGCTCCTATCCCATCAGGGGCAAACAAAAAAATCTACATATATACAGTGAAACCTCTCAAGTTGGACACCCCTCTAAGTTGGACGCCTTTTTTCGCAACGGAATGTATCCATTAACATTATGTCTAACCCCTATAAGTTGGACACCTCTCTAAGTTGAATACTTTTTCTTGGAACCGTAGGTGTCCAACTTAGAGAGGCTTTACTGTATTAAACTCTATTGTATGTGGCACGGGATTTGGCCGTATTTGTATAACGTTGAGTGGCAACAATTAATCAATTAATTTTTTTTTTATTAAAAATGTAAATATTATGGTGTGTCACTCACACGATTTTTTCTTACCCTGCATTTTAATTATAAATATAGATATTTTGTGCTTTTTAGTTCACATTTCAATAAAAGCATGTTCTTTAATTTTTTAAAAATATAATATTACTAGCAGGCTTTGCCCGCTTCGCTGGACGTTAAACTTAAATGATTTGTCAAAATGCCATATCTTTATTAATAACCTAAGTTCTCGCTGTGATTGGTAGAGGTTTTCTCGCTCCCAATGTTAGGAGTCTGGGTCCCCACTATCTTCGTCACAACTTACCCACTTCTTACTTCCCCACCCTCAGCGGGTGAGTTCGAAGTTTTGCAAAATCCCACTAATGTACATAATGCGTACACTTTAATCAATATCCACACACTAAAATTCGCCATTCTAAGATAATTCAAAGCGAATTCAAACGAAAAAACATGTTTTTACACATGTTTGTTGCCCTCCGACTCCGAGAAGGGGGATGGGGGGGTTCGAATTTCGTGAAATGCAGTTACAATAAGTGCCGGATGCATACAAACAATTTACACACCAAATTTCGTGACCACAGAAGTCTTTAAAAGACAGTATTATAAATAAATAAATACAAAAAGCACAGCTTAAGTATCGGAACCCTTCGGTGACTTTAAATATTTTAAGCCGATTTTGCGATGAACTGAATTGGCTATCTCAATTGTGCAATTAAAGATCTTGGCGAGAAACGTCCGAGCTACTTCGCTGCCGAATTTCAAATTTTGCAAAAGGGATACAATACTAAAGCTGTTCCATATCGAATGTGGGTTGAAAACGGAAAAAGGGTAAAATAAATTAGAAATATCAGACCTATATTTATAAATTTGATACGGAATGAAAGGGGCGATTTTGCTGAATCCAGGGGTTCAAACAGTTTTTCGATGCGACAATTAGATTTTTAAAAAATAACTAAAGTATGAAATTTAAGTGGCAACGGAAAAACGGATAAAGGGAAAAATAAATTAGAAATATCAGACCTATCATTACAAATTCAGTACCAAATGAAAGAGGTGATTTTTCTGAATCCTGGGGTGTAAACAGTTTTTTGATACAACAATTAGATTTTATAAAATTAACTAAAGTATGAAACTTAGATGGCAACACTTCATTTCAATCTTTTCATAATTTGTAGTGAAAATCACGCGAATACAAAAGTCTTTAACTTAAAAATTTATTTTTATATTTTATTTTTTCATTCAAAGCATTTTAGTGAAAAAATATTTATGGCGCATGCGCAGGCGTTTTTTACACACAATTTAAACACTAATCATAATTTTGAAAATTTCTATAGATATAATTTCAAGTTGGGTGAAGACCTAAGTTTCTGCCAAGCGCCGTTGAATTCCGCCCAGTCGTTCTCGAGTGATGCCCGGACAAATGTGTTTTAGTCTTTTACCCCCTGGGGGGGAACGGGGGGGGGGAATTTCTGAAAAGTTGATAGATATAATTTTAAGTTGGGTGAAGACCTAAATTCCTGCCAAGCGTCATTGAATTCCGTCCAGCCGTTCTCAAGTGATGCCCGGACAAAAAAAGCGGCATTCGGACACGATGACACACACACACACAGGCAAAATTTTCTGAAGTCATTTTCAGCTTTCATGGGGTGTAAAACGTGAAGATATCGCAAAATTTTTCGATTCCGACAAATTTACAGACAAAACTCTGATTTTATTAATATAGATTTAGTTTAATGTTTAGCAAATGGTACTCCGATTAGCATGGATATGTTTATAGGCTGGAATACTATTAAAATTATTGTTATACTAATAAAAATGCAATGATATCATTATAATACGATTGCATGGGGTCCGAATATCTCTTCATGCTCGTGAATAGATATGTGGAAAGACGTGGTAGGTACCAAAAGAAGTGAAATAATAAAAATAATCGAGTTGCCCATTTAAATTAAATTATTTGAATTAGTTTAAAACATATCTACTTAAAATCCAAAACAAGTTCAAGATAAGTGGCATAATGTAGTGCTAAAAAAATGTCTGCCTACAGTAGTGCCAACCACCTGCAGCGGTTGAGCAGTACAATACAACCAGCGGTAAAAGGATAGATTACAGAAATCTTATAGTCCAAAATTATATGTAATTCCAAAATTCATGCCGAAAAGAAGTTTTAAGGATCTCAATGGATTATTATTATTATTTTTATAAAGGGGGGATAAAAAACAGTGATCTTTTAAAAATTAATTTTAATATAGTGAACAGCGTAGCGAAAAGCCTGCTGGTAATATGCTAAAAAGTGTAAAAATTTTATTTTGAAATTTATCATTATGGTTTTATTTGTATTTGTATTTGTATTTGTAATTTTTATTTTTTATTTTTTATTTATTTTTAATGTTTTGAAAGCTGTTTAATCTGTAAATACACCTTTTTTTACATTTGACTATTGCCTGTGCGAATCGCCATTTGAAATATTTTAAAATAAAATATAAAGAATTCTTTCATTTATCTAGCATTGTTATTCGTAGAATTTAATTTTTTTAGAAATATTTATCAAGCAATTTTAAAGATAAAAGTTTTTTTTTTTTTTTTTTTTTTTTTTTTTTAAATTCCTTTAATTCCAAATAATCTTTCCAATCGTCGTTTTGGGACAATTTATTTGTTTTTTTAATTGATCATGTAGAAACAATTTATGAAAATTACCGTATCCAATTTAGTGTTTTTTATTTCACCAATTCCAGATAAATTACTAATTCTCTAATGTATTTTAAGTCACTAAAATGCCAAGTTATTATCTCGAAAGCACTTTTTTACTCATTAAAGAAATAAAAATAATGACTTCTCTATCCTATACGGATTTAAATTCTGTTTACTTTTCAATAGAGGAGATCATTAAATGCCTTTCTGTGATATTAGACCACAATTTTCACTCAGGCATATTCTTAAAATTAGTACAAAAAATTAAAAAAAACCACCAATACTTTTCAATTCAATTAATTCTTTATAATACATAGGGAATCATTATTTGCATAGAAAGCTCATTTCATGATTATGTCTTCCTTCAAAGGAAAAAAAAAAAAAAAAAAAAAAAAAAATGGCAATCTTTTTACGAGGTTCTTCGTTTCAATTGTCTAGAGCAAGAGGTGATTGTATCTTTTCACAAATAAACAAGCGAATAACTGGAGAAATACATTTTAATGGTGGTAGAAAAAAAAAAAAAAATGAATATATAAAAATAACAACGTTTCAATAGAGAATCTTGGATAAGTATTTAATTAATATTTATCTCTTCATTTTAATGATCTGGGCAAATAAACTCCCTAATTATATTCAAAAATTAGAGGAGGAAAAAAAAATATGAAATCTTGGGACATTAAGAATTCTGATAAGGATGGAAGTTTTTCTCAATTAAATTCATATCAGCTGTCTCTTGATTTGGTCCTAAGGAAAATATCTATTTGCGTCAAAAAGACATAAAGCGAATCAGTGTTTGAGGGAATTTAATTATTATAAGGAGTAATAAGATTGGTTCATTTTCTTTGGCTGAAAGAGGAAAAGGGGAAAAAAAGCATTAATAGCCATTGACTTCAACTCAGATTTTTAAGAAAGCTATATAGTTTTTAATTGATTAATTTTTTTAAAAAACTTATTACTTTTTATTTATCTATGTGTATGGTATGATTTAATTAGTTTTTTATTATAATTTAAAAAATAAAAAATAAAACATATTAATATAAAAATATTTAATTAAGCTTAAGTTCTTATTATAATGATATATTTTCTCGCTACCCATAAATTTCGTGTTTTAAATTTAAATTTATTAATTTCATAATTATTTAGGTTCTCTTACCAATGTATATGACCAAGAAAATATTGTTTTTCGATCAAACATTTAAAATTGTGGTTTTGTTATATTTAAGCATTTTAATGTCCCATGAATCCGAAAATCAAGCTTTTAGCAGTTTCTTTTTGTGCACTGAAAAAAAAAAAAAAAATGTTGCCTTAATATAGAATGAATAAGTGGTTATTTTCTAAATCCCTTAGCTAGAAATATAGATTTCCGAGCTATGCGCATAAGGCACGCCAATAAACTGAATAGACGAAATGAACGAGAATTTCTAGTCTACACATTTCTAGATGGTGAAACAATTATATTCTGAATATTCTGAATCTTTTGTATTGCGAGAAATTCCCGCTTGATTTTCTAGAATTGGGTAATAAACCATGATTATAGTTGCTGAAACCCGTCTCTTGTATTCGCATTTATTTGCAGAGATTTTTAAATAACATTGCCCTCGAGAATATAGACAAACTCTCTAGAATTCTAATAGGGGTTTCTAGAACTCACTTTCAAAGGGGACTACAATTGATAAGGATGACATGGGACTATTTTTTCTAGAACCACAATTTAAAATCTAGATGTCGGTTACAGAATTTTTTTTCAGTGTGTGTATGTGTCTGTTATCAGCATATCTCAAGAACAAATAATAGCAGAAAGTCTAATATCAGTATTCTGAATCTGTATCATATAATGATGCTATATCAAACTTTTCGCTAAGATCATGCAAATGGTTTCCGTACTGGGACACCCAAGATAATTCAAATACATCATTCAAAACGTCCATGAGCGAAATTTCCAGTAGGTACAGTTTAACATTTATATGCCTCACTAAACAATGGGAAAATTCTTCATACTCATACAATAAACAAAGTATTAAGTTAAAATTTTAGCGCTTGTTTATATATAATTATGAGATTTAAGTTTTCCTGTGTACTAAAGACAAGTTTTTAGCGGTTGATACTTATGTACGTTTATAAATAACGTATAACTTAACAATTAATTGAAAGAAATTCAAAAGCTGTATTTTGGAGCTCGTATGAGGTTGTTATTTGAAAAGTTTCATCAAGACTGAAAAGTTTTATGGAGTGTTGGGGGTGAAAATTGTCTGAATAATTTGGAATAAACTTTTAAATTTTATAATAGTCTTGAATTCTATATAAATGTAGGTACCATATTCAAACATAGGTTGCGGAAGGCAGTAGCTCTCTCACACAAAATTATTTGTCAAATAAAATTGTTTTCAAACTTTGTTTAAAATTTTACAGTGCTTGTTATGTTACCCCTAAATCTACATTTTATCTTTATACAATTGAATTGCAGGGTAAGAGTAAGTTGTATGAGTGACACACCAGATTATTTTTAATATTAGAGAATGATGATGTCATATATCTTGCGTTTTTACTTGCAACTGTCATTGAATTTCTTTTTTTAATCAATGTTTATTATAGTTATAAAATTAATTTACTTTAACTTAAAACTTGAAAAAGTTTATTGTTTGTCCCTTTTTAATCTCTTTTAGAAATCTAATGCAATTTTTGCAACTAGTCAAAATGAAATTTTAACAGAAATATATATTTGTATTACAATTGTATTACCACATGCTGTAATAGTAATATCCAGTATTTTCATCATGGCTCCCATACATTTCAAGTTTTATACACTTGTACATTATAGAAGTCGTAATATAGCCATAGAGGATATTCATTGGAGCATTCATAGAAAATTGTGTAACATAGCAGCAACACCTTTAAGGGGATATATTCCGAAATCTAATCGTGATCAAAATATTTCAAGGCCCAATCAAAAATAACGTTTTGTTGAATGATTTAAAACCCTCCACAAAATTTTGGTGACACACACAGAAAGGTATTTAAAAAATAAATAAATAAATAAATAAAATAAAAAAGCAGCATTCATGGGAATCCCAAAACATATAAACGCTTCGAAAACGAGAAATCTGAAAATTTCATGAATCAAAAACTTCTTTTTACTACTTTCCAACAAAAATGAAAAATGTATATTACTTCGGACTGTCTACCTGTTCGTCTGTCTATCCGTCTATCTATCCGCGTTCTAACTAACGTAAATATTAATGGAATTTCTTGAAACTGATATATGTTTATTAATGTTCATTACCGGATGTTCTCTACTAAAAATGAAGTGAATACTGTTACTGTTTTGAGTACAGGGACACCCGAAAGTATACCAAAGCATTGCGTTCTATGAGAGGTATTTCTGTAAACCATATTTTAATGCCTTTACTTTTCACAAACTTTAATGAAATTTAAGTATGTTATTCAAGTTCACAATCGGGTGTTCCCTATTGAAAATTGAGTAAATTAGTGATGTCTCTTTAATCAAATGCTATAAAAGATATTCGGAAAAGATTATACAAAGCGAAATATCTAACTTGTAAGAAACACACATATGTCTGGTTATAAGTCTACGATAACATCGCGACGTACATAGCGTACATCATCAATGCAAGTAGAACTAAAATTGTTTCTCTCAATTTACTTTTTTTTTTTAACATTATAGTATAAAAGTAAACACTGTCATTATTTTTCATTAAAAAAAAAAAAAAAAAAAATAAATAAATAAAAGAAAATAAAGAATAAACATAAACAAGAAACGCATAAATGGTACTCCAGTTTGCTATTTTATTTTCTATGCTACTTTTAAAAGTGTAAAAGTTAGACTTCTTTTCCTTCCAAAGAGAATAAAATATTACTTCCATAATTAGCACTCCCCAAAAGAAACGACTGACTTTAAAAAGAACCCCCGATCTTATTCCTTACAGACAATTTCATGAAAGCTTTTTGCAATCTTGAATAATTAAGCCTCATTTATGCATTATGTTTTGTGAGACGTTAAAGACTGATTACATTGCATCCACTGGAAGATGATTTTTTCCCTCTCTCTTCTTAAATGTCAGATTTCTCACAGGATTCGTAAGAAATCTTAATAAAGTATCATTTAAAATATATAGAATATGATTTTAAAAAATGTGAATAAAATTAACCAAATAAAATTACTACCTGACGCCCTCTAAAATAAAAATAATAAAAACTTATTTTACATTATGCATTAAGACAATTTTCAACAATTTTTAATATATTTTCAAAATTCTCAATTACAGCATCATTTATCCCCATCCACTAAACTGTTATAATCTAAGTTTATATAGAAATCTAGAGTAAGAGAAAGTAAGGTTGTTCCGCACCAGATTATTTCAGTATTATTTGCAGTAGCTGATAGGTATTTGGATGTTGTGTTAGAAATACTGGGTTATTTACAACTATCTAATTAAGTTATGTGTTGAATCTGTACTCAAACGTCCAACTTTACCATAAAATTATTTCATAAAAAGAGATTATCTATGTTTGTATAAAGCTGAAAGTTTGTCGTTTTATCTGTCCGAATCGGATGATTAGTTCAAAAAGTATTAAATTAAACAAAAAAAAAAATTAATTTTAAAATTATTAAAAATAAAAGACAGATTGATACCAAAAATAAATAAATCTGTAACCGCAAATTACAGTTTTCAAACGAGTTATAACACTGCAGCTTCAGTCGATGGTTTCTATCTGAGGGAAAACATCTTCACCAATAATGTTTTTTCCAGTCAGCATCGCAAATAAACTTCATGTACGCACCATGTAGGAGGCAAAATAAGAAATAAACTGGTCTAATCGCAAAATTGTGCAATTTATAGGCCTTTCATTTGCATATTTTTTTCCCATCCGTGCGAAAAATTTAAATATTTCTCTAACTATCGTCGGCAAAAAATGTAACTATATTTTTCCTTTATAAAATAAAATAAAATAAAATAAAATCCCCTTCAATAGAATGATTTTTTCACAAACCGCGTACAATTCTATCAATTCTATTCAATTCTATCAATTCATGAATTTTTAAAATGTCTACAAACTTATGGGACACCCTGTATATATAAATTAATGCCTCCAAAAATGCGTTTTCCTTATGAAAAGGCTATAACCTTTGTAAAAAAGTTCTATAGAGCAGCTAACATGTTTTATCAACCTCCTGGGATGGGTTTGGAATATATTTATTCAAAATATTCGGTCGCAATATCATAAAACTGAAATTTTTTTATTTTATTTTAACCCTTTGCTGGCCCTGTTTAATTTCACTCCTTTGGTCAGTGTTGCTAAATTTAAGGATTTTTTTTTTTTAAATTCAATATCCACCAATAAATTTTATCTGTAACAGTTGCCTAATCATTTCAAAAGTTATTCATCCATTATGTATATCAAATATCTCTCCTCAAAATTATTGGTATAGTTAAATAAAAGAATACCTAAATTTGGCAACATATTTTACAGCGCTTTAGAGTGTTAGGGACGGCAAAGGGTTAATTTAATTTTAATTTCATCCATAGACCTATTATAAGAGTGGACGGAGCATTCCATTATTAAGATAATATAAGGAAAGGTGCAAAGATGAAACCATGTGAATGTTGAAAAAGGTTACCTTTTTTGGAATTTATCGCGTTATTGGCAATTTTTGTTTTGAATATAAATATATATTATTATTATTATTATTAAAAGATACAACAAGCAAAACTAGTGTAAAATATTACAGCTGCTGAAATTTATTTTTACCTTGTTATTAACATCTAACAAAGTGCAAAAGTTTTTATAACTTTGGTTTGTCTATACTCGTTTTAACGCTCATAAATAATTACGGACATTTTTGAAATAATATAAGATATAATATAGTTAAACTAATTCAATTTAGAGAAATAAGTATAGCAATTATAAGCATTTTATAAAAATAATTACTTAAAAAGAACGAAATAATAAAATATTAAAAATAATCTTACCTGTGAAATAAAATCCTTATTTTATATACTTCTAGGGTTTTTAAAGTACATCTAATTACTATTTCTTGCTATAAAATTCTTTTTAAATTCAAAACAATTTAACTTTTAAAGTAAAAAGAACTTTCACAGAAAAGGGGAAAATATCGTCTGCTTAATAAAAAGCAGAGTTTAGAGCATGGCGAGTGAATTAAAATATTAGCCAGTTTGGCTTTCTGTAGGTCAACATTCACATGACCTTTTTATGAGTTATCTTTGCCACTAAAAAAGGTTACCATTGTCCCGTCCACTCTTATAATAGGTCTATGATTCCATCTCATACTTCCTTTACTTTGACTTTTCTATAATTCAAAAATTTTATAAGCAGTACTTTAACCCAAGCAGGGCTGGGTAGACCTGCTAGTAACAAATAAGTTATTGGTCTAAGCAAAAGATAAAATGTACACACTGTACGTCTATAGTCGTAGTCTACGATAACATCATTGCATATAGTTTACATTGATTCTTTATTATTATTTTTCCTTTCTTCTTAAAACATTACTAGCTGGAACCCGTCGACTTCGACGGTCACTTTATTGACCGTAATGTTTCAAAAATCGTCGTATCATTATTTAAATGTATTTCAAGTTAAAACATCTAATATAATTTACAACATTTCACTTAAAAAAAAAAGAAATTCGGAAAAATGGTTATAAATTGAAATACTATATATGACAGCACTTTCTACAAAGTACTGTCAATGTGACGTCAAACTAACTCCAAATAAAACAGTTGCTATCTTTTATTTTCTGTTTCTTTTAATACTAAGGCTACATGTTAGCTGACCCGCCCGGCGTTGCCCGGACCCATGATAATAACCTTAATTGAACCTTAAATTTGTATGATTTTATATCTTTAACTCGATTTTGTTTGAATTTCTATTTTTAAATAAAGGCATCGCGAAAAAAGTAATCAGCTGTAACAAAAAAATTACCTCGAACCGAACGAAACTCAGTCTTGTGACAACGGTGTCTGCGGCAGCACATACGTGAGCCGCTAATAACATAAAAAAAAATTCCCAAAAATTAACCTGCAACCGAAAGAACCCGCCTGGTGTTGGCCGGCCCATGATAATAACCTTAAATGCACCTTAAATTTGTATGGTTTTATATCTTTAACTCGATTTTGTTTGATTTTCTATTTTTAAATGAAAACATCACAAATAATAATAATAATAATAATCTGTAACAAAAAAAAGTTACTTCAAACGGAACGGAACTCGGATTCGTATCCCAGTGCCTGTGGCACGTATATGCAGGCCGCTATTAACATGAAAAAATTCTCAAAAATTAACCTTGAACCGAACGAACATCTGACTCGTGTTACCGCTGCCTGCGGCTGCGGCACCGTATAGCAGTCATGCTACGCAAGCACTGCAAAATCCACTTTCCTCCAACAGGGAGCGCAGTATGTTGTATACGAACATCACCAATCACCTTGAATTTCCAAGACCTTTCAAATAAGGTGTCACATGGTGGTGTCAACTGCAAAATCCTTTAGTTGCACTTTCCACCGCAAGGGGCGCAGTTTGTTCTGTACGAACATCACCAACGGTGAGGAAATACCAAGACCATTAAAATAAGATATAACATGATAGGGTCTACTACAAAATCACCTAGTTCCATTTTTCACCACCAGAGGGCGCACTATATTGTATACAAACGTCCCCAATCAACATGAAATTTCAAGACCTCTATCACCAATCGCCTTGGATTTCCAAGACCTTTTAAATAAGGTGTCACATGGTTTTGTCAACTGCCAAATCCTTTAGTTGCAGTTTCCACCGCCAGGGGGCGCACTGTGTTCTGTACGAACATCACCAACGGTCAGGAAATACCAAGACCTTTAAAATAAGATGTAACATGATAGGGTCTACAGCAAAATCACTTAGTTCCATTTTTCACCACCAGGGGTCGGACTATACTGTATACAAACATCCCCAATCGACATGAAATTTCAAGACCTTTAAAATGAGGTGCTACATGTGTGGGTGTAGAACGGATTTCCCTCTCAAACTAATTTCCCCCCTTTACCCTCCCCTCCAAATCTACTTTCCCCCTTTAAAATCGAAAATTCCAAATTCGCAGATATTGATTTTTTAGTATTCGACTCTAGTCCCCATATGTACAATTTCTTCCCCGTGAAGTAATTTGAAGCTTAGTTAAGCTCGTAAACGTGTTTTTAACACGAAACGGGTTGGAAACGGTTTCCCACCCGTTTCCCCCCCTTTGACTTTTTTTATTTTTCTCTTCTCATAGCACATCTACAGACCAAGACCTTTTTTTAGACACCTCAACCAAATTTTTACACCAAGTAGTTCTCTCAATATAGTGGAGACAGACAAAAACATGTTTCAAATTAATATATAGATTTTTTCATGTTGCTACACTGTAAAAAAGGATCAATAATTAAAAAATAAAATGATAACACGTGAATTTTGTTTTTATAAGGCAATAAAAATTCAGATAAACTCTCTGTATTGTTGCATTTCCGAAAATGACGTCATTCGTTTTTAACCCAAACGGGTGGGAAACGGTTTCCCACCCGTTTCCTCCGGGGGGGAAACCATTCGACTTTTTTTTATTTTTCTCTTTTCATAGCACATCTACAGACCAAGACCTTTCTTTAGACACCTCAACCGAATTTTTACACCTAGCCGTTCTCTCAATATAGTGGAGACAGACAAAAACATGTTTCAAATTAATATATAGATAGTAAAAAGAAACTTATTTATTTATTTTTTCAAAGAAAATAATAAGCGTAAATAAGAAACATATAAATGGTGCTCCAGTTTGCTATTTTATTTACTTTGTTAGTTTTAAACGCGTGTGAGAGTCAAAAATATTTTCCTTCCAAATTAAAAATGTGAAGAGAATAAAATATTGCTACCTTAATTAGCATTTCCCTAAAGAAATAACTGGTTTTAAAAGAACCCCTGATCTTATTCCTCCATAGACAATTTCATGAGCGCTTTTTGCAATCTTAAATAATTAAACCTCATTTTTGCTTTATGTTTTCTGAGCCGTAAAGGGCTGATTACACTGCAACCTACTGGAAGATGACTTTTTTCCTTTTCTTCTTTCATGTCAGATTTCTCAAAGGACTGGTAAGAAATCTTAATAAAGTGTCATTTGAAATATCTGGAATAGAATAAAAAAGAGAATAAAATTAATAAAAATAATAATATTATTTGACGTCTTCTAAAATTAAAAATAAGAAAACCTTACTTTTGATTACGCTTTAATTAAGGTGGTTCTGAAATTCAATTTCGCCATTAATTGTCAACAGTCAGATTTTTTTTACCATTTAAGATTTATTTCTGCGCACAACCACGAAGGTACTGCACACAAAATTAAATTAAAGACCTAGAATACTTGGTAGTACAAAAAAATTGGAAATATATTCTATACATATTGAAGCAGTGATTAGAAAGAAAACAAGCAAACGAAGAAATAAATTAGTTAATATAATAAAGAAAAGTAAACGGTTTATGTGCGCAGGCATTATATATATAATTTATTTTTAGAATAAAATGTAAATAAATAAATGAAAATTTACAATCCTCCATCAGAGGGAAAAGAAAAGAGGTGTGTTTCTGCCATTATAAAACATAGCTTCCTAAACATAGATGCCTGTTGAGTTGCTCGGAAACGTGGTAACAGTTGAAGCGGTAGACAGCGTCACCTGGTGCAGATTGCGCGACTTTTTTATTCAACTGTCACCAATAATTTTAAGAAGTGATATATGATCGTTTGATATGAATCGACGTTTCTTCGATTCTGTTCGCCTTTTATGTATATCATATCCCACTTTTAAAAATTTTGGTGGCTGTTGAATAAAAAAGTCGCGCAATCAGTACCAGGTAGCACTGCCTACCGCTTCAACTATTGCCAAGTTTCCGAGCTAGGCGACAGTCATCTAGTTTAGGAGATTATGATAAAATTTACTTCTAAATCGTTTTACAGGGTGATCAAAATTAAACTTGGCCTATATAGCGCCCTCTGTAGCTGTAAGTAAAATACAAATTGAGTCGAAAATTTATATACAGACATTTCAAAGTATGCTCTCAAAGATTCTGCAAAAATAAATTAGTAAATAAATAAAATAAAATGAATTCCACTAGGAGGCTATACATCAAAATACAAACAAGCTACAAATTTCAATATAAACATATTTACTCATTACAGACATTTCCCCCAAATTCTTATGTACTTACTGACTTTCACTCATAGAATAATAATAAAGGAAGAAGGAGCATAAGTGTTTCTAATAAGCTGTTGTGTTGCCACAACAAACAGCGATATTATTATTTTTCTATGGCCCTACTTTAAGGTTTTGAGTAGCAAAAGTAGCTTTCGCTGGCATTTCACTAGAAGGGGTTTGTAAGCATTAAGAGTATTGCCATGCTCCTTCTTCTTATTATTATTCTATGCTTTCACTACGGTATGTTTGTGAATCTCAAGCTAATAAAAAATTGTTGCCAATATTTTTTCGGCAGAAAAAAAAAAAAAAAAAAAAGGACATTTATTTAAATGAGGAAAATAAATTAGAAAAATCAGAAAATAAATTAGAAATATCAGTGGTATCGTTACAAATAAGGTACCAAATGAAAGGGGAAAATTTTTGTGAATCCGATTTATTAAACAGCTTATCGATTGGACAATTAGATTTTTTAAAATTAACTAAAGTATGAATTTTAGGTGGCAACGGCTGAATATTGTATGGAAACTGTTAAGAGAAATAAAAAAAAAATCTGTTTCACATTAAGTCACATGATTTTGAAGTGGAATTAAAAATTGCAGTTTTCATTTTTTTTTTTTTTTTTTTCTCTCACGAACACAAAAATATAATATGCAGCCTGAACCCCACAAGACCAACTTGCATTTCAAATTTCACCAATTTTTTTGGTTAATAAACAAAAAAGTTACTTTTTTTTTTTCTTCAAATTAAATTTTATTCTAACTTCGAAAAGATTTATGTGATACGATACATTAAGAATTTGGGTTTTAAAAGTTTTTTAAATAGATTATTGTTATTTTTTAGAGACTGTTTAGTGGTGTAAAGACTGTTGTTTAATGTGGGGGCCCCATCATTTATTTGTGTGGAAATGAAGAACAGTGATAGATCAAACACCGACCGCAGCTGATCTCTAGTCATCTGTCACAAATTGTCCATTATGACAGTCAAGTTTTGTAAAATAGTTTTAAGATTACCACACTTTCTGCTAAGCTAACAGCCTTCGTAATTGAATGAATGTTACTCAGTGGATCTCCTCCTTTTATACCCTGAATTTGCGCTCAATCGATTTGCTTATGTAAACCACTAGATTGTATTCTTCTTCACTTGATCATTCTTTGTACAGTCATAATGTTTCAAAATGCGAAAATGACAGTTTTAAATATCGCACTGTTTAAAAATGTTATAATAGACTCAAGTCATTTATTGGATATCATTTCAAGTAATTTGATTGTACTGCGCGGTTTAGCTTTTTTTTTTTTTTTTTTTATTTTATTTTATTTTTTTTTTTAAATAGAGCCTTTTAGCGCATTCTTTGAAATGTCTATCTACAAAGTTTAAACTCAATCAGCATTTTAGTTATGCCTACATAGAGTTTTCTGAATAGGCCAAGTTTAATTATGGTCACCCTGCATATAAAGCATTACCTACCGGTTGGCCTGAACAACAATTTAATCATAGTTTTCACAATAAAGATTTCGTGGTTGTGGAACAATTTTGACCAACACATGCTAATATGTCGCGATGTGGGGAATTGCAAAAGGTGTATAATAATAGCACAACCTTTCATCGCGGAGAAAAGGTCACGCAGAAAGAAAATCGCCGGAAAAAAAATCACCTGTAAAAACAGCCACCGGAAAAATAAGTTTAATCATCTTGATAAATGAAAAAAAAAACAGGCTTTTTATTAACTTTTAGTTGAATTATCTTTCTTTAATGAATCATAATTTAATTAATGAATGAAAATTAATTTAAAATTTAAATAAAAAATTGTAAATTTTTTAATTAAAATTAATTTTAAATTGTTAATTAATTTTAAAATTCTTATAATTAAATTTATAAATGTTAAAATTAATTGTTATAAGTAAAAATAATTGTTATAACTAAATATAATTGTTATAATTAATTTTAAAATTGTTTTTTTTTTTTCTCATCGTAACTACTTCTTATTCCATTCATTTATTTACCTACTTATTAATTTTGAAGAATTGAGTTCATTGTAATTTTTATACAGTATTAAGTTTATCATTTTATTTTATTCATGAACTAGCAGGCAACGCCCGCTTCACTGGCCCCTATTTTTAAACGAATCACTATAATTACTGAATTCTCAAAATTGCATTAATTTTTATCACCTGAACAAAAAAAAGAGAAACAAAATCTGATTAGGTAAAATGTCGCACCGGGTTCTCACTGCCTTCGGAAAAAATTCCCAAAATGCTCTAACTCTTATTTCTATTATTTCCCCCTTCCCCCCCTCCCGTCTATCCTAATAATTTTACAAATTTGAAAATATCCGCAATCGATTTGTAAGTATCAAAAACCTCTATGCACCAGTTTTGAACGATCTATCTCTATTTTTATTTTTTTGCCCCTCCGCACCCCCCCCCTTTCCGCCCCTCCCGATAATTTTAAAAAATCGAAAATATCCGCAATCGATTTGTAGGTATCGAAAACCTCTATGTAGCAATTTTGAATGATCTAACTCTATTTTATTTTTTTGCCCCTCCACCCCCCCCCTCCCGGCCCTCCTAATAACTTTTCACTTTCGAAAATATCCTCATTCGACTTGCAGGCCTCTAAAACCTATCTGTACCAATTTTGAACGGCCTAACTGTATTTATATTTGTTTTTGCCCATTTAAATTTCGTTCACTAATTCGTGAGATACAGCGTCCACAAAATTTGTGATACTCACACTCAGACACACTGGCAGATATTTTCTAAAAATAGTCAAATTGTATTCAGGACATCCGAAAACGTATAAATCCATCAAAAACTGCAGTTAGAAAATTTTCACGTATCTAATACTTTCTCTTTATATATAACTAAAGGGAAAAAGAAAAAATGAGTGCATCTATTTGCAATTTACAGTATTTGCATTTAAATGGTTTATTTTTCCGCTTTAACATATGTTTTTCATACTTATTACAGCAATTAATAGAAGGTGATAATATGTATATATTTATAAACTTCAAATGAGACTAAAATGAAAAGTAAATAAAAAAGAAAAGAATAAAGACTACAGGTCAGAATGTGATAAATCATATCTTTATTCTGAGCCATATTCTAATGCAATCCTATCGTAAAACAGAACAATTAGGGTCACCTTCGGGAGGGGCCGTGCCCTTAGCGACCGTGCCCTTAGCGGAAATCTATAAACCCGTGTCCTTAGCGGAAATGTTATCTCCCCTCGGTGGCGTGCTTTCAGCATACGTGCCTTTAGCGGCAATGTATAATAAATTTAAAAATAAATTAATAAATAAAAAATGAGATCTTCAATTTTCCTCTACACTTTATCCACATTTAGCACAGGCTATATTTTGATTCAGAAGTAACCCGTCGCAAAAATAGGTATGCGTACTGTAGAATATCCGTTATTTGAGGGAATGGTGATCTGTAACCATATGAAGTTTAATGAATCACAGTACTCCATACGAAAACGAACATTATTGCCATTTTATGATTTTATTTAAGTTTTTGGAAAAATATAATTAAGCATTACACCTTTTAAAACTAAAACAAAAATGAAAAATCATTAGGTATACATTGATTATCAACACATTCCAACTGCACGTATTCGTTGTTCTAACATTCTATGTTCTTTGTCTATACTATCACACAATGGACAAACAGAAAGACAGACATATAGATTAACTGAATTCATAATCACTCTGAAACATTGTTGGAAATGCCTAACACAAACAGATATGCTGCTCTTAATTTCCTATTTGCACCCCTTAATGTATCGAAACATTTTTGCATAGTCCTGTAAATCTGGAGGTTAAGCATATTATAGTTTATACAAAACATTTTCTTAGCATATAAACAATAAATGCGAAATTATTTATGATTTTTTGATGAAGTTATTTAAAATGTCTCCCCTAAACCGCAAGGCATTGGCATTTTTTGGATGTCTCTGTACACAAACCAGTCGCAAAGGTTCTATTAGAGCCATTTTAAGTAGGAAATAATCAATAATGAATTTGAATAACACATATCATTAAAATAAATAAAAATAAAAACTAGTATGCTGTGGCCACCACAAGATTTTCTTCTATATTTTCCTATACAAATTCACTAAGTGCAAATAACCAATTTTTATCTTAGAGAAAACTAACACTAAATATCCAAATAAAGACAGATTTATTGTCTATAAATGACATCTTAAAACATGCATGTTTAAATTAGTTATCTCACATATCAAGTTTCGTACAGTTTATGCCATTGAAGTTGAGATATAACTTTATCGTTATCGAGGAAATTTGCAGTATAGCAGAGCTACCTATTGACCGATAAGGATCCAAATTGAATCAGCATAATGTCTCATAATGGCTTTCACATATATCACGTTTTGTTCGATTATAAGCAATAGAACCTGAGATATAGCCACACCTTAAATTGCGGAAATCGCTGTATAGCAGCGCCACCTGTTGAGCGGTTGACACTAAAAGTTTATAGACACTTATTTAGACTAGAGTGCATCAATATATAAACTTATATGCAATTCTATGCAGTAGTTCCTGAGATATAGTTTTCCCTTAAATTGCAGAAATATCTGTATAGCAGCGCCACCTGTCAGTCCATAAGCATTCAAATTGAATCAGCATAATGTCTCACAATGGCCTTCTCATATCAAGTTTTGATTGATTATACACAATAGAACCTGAGATGTAGCTTCCCCTTAAATTGTGGAAATTGCTGTATATCAGAGCCACCTGTTGAGTGGTTGGCATCAAAAGTTGACAGGCATTAATATAGCTCAAGGTGCATCTACACGTAAATTCTTATGCAATTCTAAACAGTAGTTCCGGAGATAGAGTTGCCACAAAAATCCCCCCCCCCATACACACAAGTGCTAAGTTATTAAAATTTTGTTTGTAGAACGAGGTTTGTTATCCAGAATGAACATACCTTCTTCTTTTCGCTAAGGGCACAGCTTCTTCTATTCATCCTTCTTCTCTTTGACCCCATTCCGCTAAGGGCACGTTCCGCTAAGGGTACGGTCGCTAAGGGCACGACACCATTCGGGAAAGCTTTCAAGTTTTTACGAAATTTTCGTAAATGATTGTATACTTAACGGAATAATTGTGACATTTACCAATTTTTAATTTCTTTTTGTAGAGAGAGTATTGTTTTGAAGTTAATTTTTTTAAATTAATAGTTGTTGTTATATTATCATATTTTCATTCTGGAGCATTCTCTAAAAATATAATTTTATCGTAAAGCAGAATAATTATGGTAATTTGTAAAATCTCTCAAGTTTTTACGAAATTTACTTGCATAAATGATAGTATATTTAACGGAATAATTGCACCATATACCGTTACTCTATTTTTATAGAGCAAGTATATTTTTTAAGAATTTTTTTTTCAAATTTAATATTTTGCTATATTTATACATTTTATGGTAACCAGGATTTGAAAATCAGCTTTTAAGCGGATGGTTTTGTGTTTATGTATCTGTGTACGTTATCAGCATTAATTAAGAATATTCAACAACAGGAAGTCTATAATCGATCTCTGTATCACATAGTTGTCAATTTTTAAAATTTTTGGCTACCGGGAAATTTTAATATATTTATTTTATTTAATCAGTGAAAATTGTTACATATATATATGTATATATATAAATTTCTGTTAAAAATTTCCAATATCTAAAAATCGTAAAGGTCGGCCACTATGGTGTCATATAGGGATGTTATTTGAAGCTTTTATTGAAATCGGACAAGTAGTTCTTGTGCAGGGGCAAACGCAGTTCTTCAAATACGTTACGTCTATGGGTAAACTTTTTGGTAAGTGGAGTTTAGCATCTTTAGACTGTACTAAGCAAAAATTGACATACTTTTTTTTTTCTTTTTAATACATAGAAGCATGTTTCGCAATAATAATTGTATGAAAAAATATACAACCTTCGTTTAGATGGACACATAAAACATTTCCGATATAATAGTGGTATGTTTAGAAATGGGTCGAAATGCATTTCAAATTACGCCGTGCATTTTTTTTTTTTTTTTTTTTTCTGCGCGCGTGCGTGTGTGCTGTGATCCACTTAATTTTTAGAAAATTCACCTAATAAATTGCATTGATATTGAAAGAGATTATTTTCAATATTACTAAGATTTGGTAAATTTAGCTTGTTCCATTGAACTCGAAATTATCATTTTCCAATTTCCAATTGCCAATTAAGCAACTTTAGTGCGATGAAATAAATCCACGCAACCTCAAAATTTTCTGAGCGATCCTCATATAGGGTAGGTGCTCCAGTGATTGACATGCTCCAGTAATTGACATCTATCCCGAAATAATAAATAATAAAAATAATAAAATCATATATTTTACATATAAGAATTTTAACATTTTATATCAAACATTGGAGCATAGGGTGCTAATAAGTGGTAAAATGAATAACTAGCAGTGTCAAACACTGGAATATAGGGGACCAATTACTGATAGAATGAAACACTGGCAGCGTCAATTACTGGAACACTGAGTGGGTGTCAAATAAAAATTCATAAAAAAATAATAATAATTGTTATCAAATGTATATATTTTAACTTATATGTGGTTCTGAATGTCTTTCATACCATATGTATTAACTTAAGATTTCAAAAAATATTTTCTGATGACTAGAACATTAAAAACATCAGAGATTGCTCTAAAAGTGTCAATCACTAGTGCACTTACCCTATAAAAGAAAGAAAAAGAACTAAAAGACGAAATGCGAATAATTTTATCAACATATAAAGAAAATTCTGCAATGGTTGAAACGGTGAGTGAAGTGATTTGTGCGCGTGCGCATATTTGTTTTGAGCATCATTTTTGTTTATTTAAGCTTTATTTATCACGAAAAGAAAAGAGAAAAACAAAGACAAGTATATCTTCTAGTTCAAAACGGAAATTTTAGGTAGATTGGAGTATAGTGGAATCCCCTCTTCATTAATAGGACAAGGGAAGATGAAAATTGTCCAAATCAATGCAATTAAGAATATACAGTTAGGTATTATAAAATAAATGAAGCGCTATAATACTTTTAAAATAATATCATTCCACGGTTCTTCAAACATTATTTAAAAGCTCTTATAAAATTTTAAACTATAAATTTACTTTTCATGTGTTCCATAATTTCGGGAATATCGAATTATTTATGGTACTCCATGCAAATTCGTATTATCTAATCCCTTTAAAAAATTGTATGACTGTTAAGGGCCCTCTTCACTCACCGCCGCCGGAAGCCGAAGCTAATGTTATTCTATGGGAAATTTTCTTTACAAATAACTTATTAACTAATACATATTTTTATATTCTGTTTTCACATTCTGAAAATTCCCAGCTGTTAAATTGACGGACCTTTTTGAAAAAATTATTTTTTAAATTTTTTATATTTTATTTTGCAGCTGTAAAATACTAATTTTCAATATGTGAAATTTTCTCATTTTGCATTTTCAAAATAAAATATAAAAAATTTAAAAAATACATTTTTTGAAAAAGGTCCGTCAATTTAACAGTTGGGAATTTTCTGAATGTGAAAACAAAATTTAAAAATATGTATTAGTTAATAAGTTATTTGTAAAGAAAATTTCCTCATAGAATAACACTGGCTCAGGCTTCCGGCGACGGTAAGTGAAGAGTGCCGTTAACCAGTGTATATGTCACAAAACTGGGTATTCATTTTAAAATCAAGAAATTATTACCTTTTATTACGAATTCTCAGATTAAATCAATAAACAAAAATTCGTAAAAAATTCAATTTTTGTACTTTTTTTTTTTTTTTTTTTTTTTTAATTTTATTTTTTTTTTTGTAACTGATTTTTAAATTAAGATAAAGAAAATAAAATACTCAGATGTGTTCATTAACATACAAAACACGCATAGTTAAAAAATTGGAGATTTAAAATAATTTAGAAATCGCATAGAACATTTTAAAATTAGACATTATTTTGCATTTTTTTCCCATAAAAGAAGCCTTCCCATCACTAAAATTACTTTTTATCTTTTGCTCTGTAGGGTGATTCCATGGAAGAAGATAACATCAGTCACAAAAAAATGATAATAATTTCTCTTTTTTTGCCACCAATATCCGCATACAGAAATTTTAATGGCACATTTACTGCGACATTTATAATTGAATAGACTAGTGATTATTGTTACAAAATACTGGTGGTAGCAGAATTATCTCTATTTGGGACTGACGTTACACTTTTCATGAAATTACCCTAGGATAAGTGCACCAGTGATTGATACTTTTAGAGCAATCTCTGATGTTTTTAATGTTCTAGTCATGAGACAATATTTTTAGAAATCTTAAGTTAGTACATATGGTATGAAAGACGTTCAGAACCACATATATGTTAAAATATATACATTTGTTAGCAATTTTTTTTTCAGGAATTTTTATTTGACACCCCCTCAATGTTCCAGTAACTGACACTGCCAGTTTTTCATTTTGTCAGTAATTGGGACACTATGTTTCAGTGTTTGACACTGCTACACTGTTAAAAAATTTTCTGTAAATTTACAGAGAATCTATTGGTAATTAATTATATTAAGTCTTACGTAAATTTACAGAGAATTAAAAAAAGAGATTCTGTCAAAATGCAGAGAAACTATTCTGTAAATCAATCATAGTCTCTGTAAATTTACATAGATCAAAATATTCAAGTCTCTGTAAATTTAAATCTGTGAAACATCATAGTCTCTGTAAATCTACATATGTAAAAATATGTAACTCTCCGTAAATTCGAGCATGTATAAGCATATAAGTCTCTGTAAATTTACCATTGTAAAAATAACCACGTCTCTGTAAGGTTACATATGTAAAATCATCCAAATCTCTGTAAAATTACATATGGAAGTGCATCCAAGTCTCTGTAAAATTACATACGTAAGAACATCCAAGTCTCCGTAAATTTCGTATATAATATTATGAAAATCTCAGTAAATTTATCCATGTAAAAATACCTAATATTTGAAGGCCCCACCATTAGCTGAGAAGCTCTGCTCTCAACGTTTGAAGGCGGAAGGTGCATAGTTCGATCCCAGGTTGCGATTTTCGACCTACCCATTCGGAATTTTCCGCGGATTTCTCCAAAACTTGTATAAATATGGGATAAGACATTTTAGAAAGACCTACACTTACCGCAATCTTCACAGGTCTAGAAACCTAGCACATCCAATCGGCTTTAACTAACGCCGATTAAATATTAGTATGTTTATAAGCGTATCGAAGACACTCTAAATTGGCATATACTTAAAATAAATTCCATTATTATCAATTTACAAGTACAAAAATATCCAACAGTAAGTTTATCTTCATGAATATAGGTAATCATCTAGTAAATATGTTACATAAGTACAGATTCTTATTCAACTTAAGGAAAAGAAACTTAAAGTTGGATGTTTTTGCACTTGTAAATTCATAGCCTTGGGATTTATTTTAAATGCGCGTCAGTTTAGAGTGTTTTGAATAGGCTTCTAAATATATTATTATTATTATATTATTGTGGTGGTAAAATCACATTGGTTACTCCAGAGTTCTAGGCCTGTATAGAATGCCTTATGTGTAGGTCATTCTAAGGTGTTCTATCCTTTATTTACAAAAGTTTTATAAGAAAACCTTGGAAAATTTCGAATGGGTAGGCTGAAAATCTCAACCTGAGATCGAACTTTGCACCTCCCACCTTCAAACTTTAAGATAAGAACTCCTCGGAAATTGATGGGACAAGAAGACCAGACTTTAGTATATATATATAGACATGCTATATATTTATCAAAACTACATTAAAATTCAGAGGTATAAAGTTGGTTAAGCTTGTATTACCTTTGGTAGGATTTGTAATGATGCGTTTTAATAGGTTTTTAACTACAATTTTTATTAATGTTGTGGTGCATTTTGCATACATTAAACTTTTAATAAAAAATTTAAAACAGAAGCTGATTTATATTATGGTACTCCTAATAAAATTATCAGAAATAATTGCAAAATATGTCATATGTTTGCTTAATATTGCTCGGTTATATTTAGTCCATACCAAAATAAAAACTTAATTCCCTCATTTATGTAGAATATGACTCAATATGTAGAATATGACTCAATAGTGAAAGATCTCACAGGTCTAAATCTAAAATATTGATTTGATAATTATGACTGATATTGATGGTTTTTGCTCGGCTGAAACCGAAACTAGATTTTACTCTATCACATATTTTTATCAATACAGGGTGCGCTGTTTTTTTTTTTTTTTTTTTCATGACTCTTCCATTAATACAATTGGACGGTTACTTTTATAGTATGATTCCATGATTGATTACAATTAATCATGGAATCATACTAGAAACTACCGAAAGAGAAGGAATTGTGTCGGTAGACACCCTGTATTGGCTAAGGCTATGTGTAACAGAGGAAAATTGGCTTCCTTTTCGGCTACAGCACATTAAAAATATAGGTATCAACTAAAATAAATTAAATTTTGCCAACATTATATTTGTAGATCTGTGTTAACAACCTCAGTTTCTTTCATTCAAAACATACATCCACTTTGTAAATACACTTAAAAAAAAATATTTTAACAAATATATGTATATGTATATATATATATATATATATATATATATATATATTACATTTTGATTATATATAAACTTAAAACAATTAAGAATGTAATTAAAACACTAATCGTTTAAAATGCATTATGCTCTTAAAATGGTGTAAACTTTCTAAATTGAAGGGGGGGGGGGAAGGAAGAAGTACTAAAAATTTGTTAGGTACATCTTTCCATACCTTTAGGTATGGAAAGGTTAGGTACCTTTCCATAATGACCGTACACTTTCGATTTCAGACATTTTTTAAAGTATTTAAAAAAATGTTAAACAAATCATTTTGAAACTTCAGAGGTGTGAAAGGAGGACCGGTAAAAAAAAAGTAAAATGAAAGTATTTGGCTTCACCCTGTAATAATTAATGCTTGAAATACGATCTGGTAGTAGCATGTGATTATAGGACTCTTTCTCATTAACTCTAAGTTTATATGTCTCTACCGCATATAATCAGAGAGATAAAGGTTTCTTTAAAAAATTGCAAAAAATTTTCCTTTTTTTTTTTTTTTTTAGCTATAACACGAAAAGTATGAAAAGACAGTGCAAAGTTATTTTCAGGAAACTCGACATACAATAATAAACACTGCATGCTGCAATCACAATGAAAAAAATATTAAATATCTAATGGAATGAGTATTTTTACTAAATTTCTAACTGCGCATGCGTAAATGTTCAGTAACATTTCCTTTTCAAAATTTAACAGTCAAATTTATTGAGCTACTTATGTAAAAACCCCAAACAAAAATCGTGTAAACTCAAAAAGTTCTACGTCATAGAATAAATTGAATTTCTGCTGTTCCCCAACAAAGAAATTGTTAAGAGGGCTTTCCCAATATTTATTTACAGAAAATTGCATCACCGTTCATCGAATTAAAATAAAAATGTGAGTAAAACTCCTTATACTTTAGCGTTTCTTCGAGAGAAACTGAAGACCAGTTCATTCTTTGGCGTAGAACTTTTTGAGTTTACACAATACTTGTTTGGAGTTTTTATGTAAGTAGTTTAATGCATTTGGCTACTAAATTATACAAATGAAATTTAGCTAAAACTTAGTCATACGCAGTTAAAAATTATTTAGTAAAAATGCTCACATTTCATTATATATTTAATATTTTTTTCATTCTAATTGCAGTATGTTGTGTCTATGTTGTATATTGGGTTTCCCGAATATAGCTTTGTACTGGATTTAATACCTTGCATGTTATAGCAAAAAAAAAAAAAAAAAAGTTCAGAAAATTTTTAAAGAAATCTTTATATCTCCCATATTACACGCGGTAGAGACTTAAAAATTTATACAGAAAATGAGGATGAGCCCCATAATCATGTGCTACAGCCAGATTGTATTTCGAGCATTACTTTATACTGGGTGATGCCAAATACTCTTATTTTTCTTTAATTTTTTACTGGTCTCCTTTTCACTTTTGGCACAAACAAATAACTGAAGTACATGAGGTACAACATGTTTTTTACACTCCTGAAGTTTCAAGATGATTTGTACAGTACTTTTTGAGTTATTTTAAAACGCATCTGAAATCGAAAGTGTCCGGTCATTTATGGAAAGGTAGTGTAGTAAATGAATTTGAATTTTTAAATACTCACATTGATTTTTATATTAGCTAAAAAAAAAGAAATTACTAATTCATTTCCATATAAAGGTCTCTCTAAAAACTATGTATACAATTTTGGTAGTTTATTAAAAAAGCAAATTTGTGCAACATATTAATGCAATGCATAACTTGTCACTTAAATCAAGACTAACAAATCTGATGCAAATTTTATTTCAAACTGTAACAAATTTTGAACATTTTTCAATATTCTGTTTTTAATAAAATTGGTTTCTAAAAGTTATTTTATTAGAAAATAAAAATTCTCATTTCAGATCAGATTTCTAATACGTAATCGTAGAAGTATAGGAACATATTAAAATTCCAATACCTAAATAATTTTATTTTTTATAATTAATTCATTCATTGCAATGTGTAGAATAATTTCCTTAATTACTTCAGTTTCCGGGATATAAATATTTTTAAATAGACGGCAAGTGGAGAGAAAATGTTCGTACGTATTAAATAGTATATAAAGAAATATAGAGCTTTTAATATTTTTAAATATTAATTTAGGGTTCAATGCAGATGAAAATCTGGTACTCTTTTGGATTTTGTCACTAGTTCCATAAACTCAAATTTTTAAAATATATAACTTTTTGTTAAAGAAACCATTAGATTATTTTGAATTAAAAATATTTTGACTTTTTTTCTTTACAAAAACAAATTTTAAAACATTTTTCTTCTACAAAATAGGATCTAAGGAAGAAACAAATTCTACGCTTTTACACATGAAAGCAGCATCCTGGTAATTTACTAGAATCATTGCAAAAAGCTCACTAAGAAGAAAAACATCTTTGCTGCAAAGAAAACATACAATTAAAAATAATTAAAAAATAAAACATACTGAATTAGATTTAAATTAAACTTTATTTTACTAACATAACACTGAATGTATGTTGTTTTTCTAAATGAGATTTATAAAAGATAAATGGTGAAAAATTCTTTAACAGGATAAATATTTGGTATTTGTAAATGTCTTTGATGAGGGTATTTTACGGCATTTTCTATTTTCATATTTCTTAGACAACTTGTTTCGTTTCTTATATCAGGATCGATTTCCATTATAACTAGAAAAAAGAAAAATGATGAAAAATTACTATTGTAGGAAAACACTTTAATTATAAATTTTTAAAACAAAATCTGCATCCTATGACATTTTAAGCAAATAATGAAAAGAAAGGATTGTAATTCCATGGCACTAAAAAAAAAAATAAGTATACATAAACGAATTTTAATGTGTATCTTATATACTCCATCTAAATAGAATCTAATAAAAAAATCATCTAAAGAAAATAAAAGTAGATATTCATGGTATTTTAAATCATTAATACAGGAAAAAATCACTTATATAATGAAATCATACGATATTTAAGCACCATTTTATGAACGCCAGTGTAGCAGGAATATTTTTGAAGTATTTTATATTAAAATCAAGTATAAATTGGATTGGATTTGGGAATAAGGCCGATTAATTGCTGTAGGTCTTAGGCCTACTTTGAAAAGACTTTATCCCCGAGCTTTTAAAAGACTTCCCCCCCCCTTCCTATATGAAATTTTAAAGTTTGCCCCTGTGTTCCCCTCCCCCCCCTTTTATTTCTTCTTTTTTTAACAAATGTTCGAAACTGGGGGGGGGGGGGAACTCGGCCTTAGTTCCAAGCACTCTCATAACTTTATCATACTCCGAATTAAAAACTGTCCAGTTATTAAAATCTTCCCCTTACAAAGAAGGAAAAGAGAAAACATGTTTAAGAAAAATTATTTCTGTCAATGCAAAAACTTGTCTGAATTTTTTTTTGACAATGCATTATTAAGCAGGATCTATTAGTAGCGCTGCCAGATTTGGGGACTTTTTTATTCAACATTCACCTCTAAATTTTTATTGTAACAGTTGCTTAATCACTTCGAAGAATAATCGACTATTATGTATGTCCTATTCCCCTTCTCAAAATTATTGGTGATAGTTGAATAAAAAAGTACCCAAGTCTGGCAACACTGTCTATTAGCTATATTTCAGTGAAACTGTATTTTTAAATTGCAGTTGCTTCACAATCGTCTGCGTCCGCCTCCCTACATAAACATGTATCTGCAGTATTAGCATGCTTATGATTATGGTATATTCATTCAGGATAATTCAAAAATACAGTTGAATTTTGTACTTAAAAGTAACGTTTTATGTGGATCGGTTATTTTGAGATATAAATTAGTCCGCAACATATAACAGCCTGGATAAAATTTCGTATTAATTTAAACATTTCCTCACTCAATTTAATATACACTCTGTACTTTGAATCCTTAAATATCAAGCTGTATTCTGAAAAATATTAACTTGTCAGAAAATTTAATTTGTCCCCCAACCCACCCCTCTATTACCATGGCTCGGCAACTGCAACAATAGTTTTCTTTTTCTTACATTGTGGTTTTTTAACTTGTGCATATATATGCATACATATACACACGCAAGCAGATTTTCAAAATTTTCAAAAAGCAAAATTAATAACATTGGACGGTTTAGAATACAAACCGTCCTGCCCTCCCTTAAAAAATAATTTAAAAAATTGTCGGATAAAACTCCCATCAATAAAATCTTTATTTTGTATTTCGATTTTTAAATTTACTTATTTTTTATTATTTAAACTATTAATTAGATAATGTGGAATTGACTTACTTCCTCAATTCCTACTGTTTTGATTTAAGGTAATCTATATTATTTTTCAGTCTTTCAGCAAATGCCAGCAAACTCTTTTAATGACAGGAAGAGGCTGTAAAAAGAATATATAAGAAAACATATAGAAGTTTCAGACGATATTAAACTAAAAACTAATAGGATGTGGCCACCACATGACTTTCTTCCATATAATATTACACAAAACTTATACAATAAAAATTACTTATTAAATTATCAAATTCTTTTCATTTATAAATGCAGAAGATTTTTATCTGATAGAATTATCACTAAATGCCGAAAGATGTCAGTTTTTTTTCCAAATCAAAAGAAATGACTTCTTTCCAAGTTTTTTTTCGTTAAAAGAAAAAAAAAAAAAAAAAAAGAAAAAAATGGATAACTTTGTTTTAAATTATCACAGATCTATAGTTCAACCATTAGTTTTAAAGGTATTGACGATATCTTTCGAAAGATACCCATATTGAAAATTTACTCCCCCTGGGGGGTACGTAACCCCAGGGGGGAGCGATGCCCCCCATGCAAATTTTTCCCTCTAGTTAACTACTACTATTATCAATAATTCATATTAATTTTACAATCACACGATTAAAATAACTCTCATTATGTACATTTATACGAAATTTTGTCCTATATTGTCATGTTGAAAATTTAGAAAAATGCGATCACAGCACCACCTGTTGAGTCATTGTTCCATAAATCTAATCAGTACTAGTTAATGTCAGGGTCCAACTAAACACCAAGTTTGGTTAAATTTCGTTCATTGGTTCGTGAGATACAGCGTCCACAAAATTTGTGATACACACACAGAGAGAGACAGACATTTTCTAAAAACAGTCTAAACTGTCTAATCCTCAGAACAAAATTTTCTGGTTCTTTAAAATCCCTCCACACACACACACCTCACAAAGAAAAAAAAAATTATGCTTAACATGATTCTTTTTTTTTTTTTTTTTTTTTTTTGTGTGTGTGTATGTAAAAAATTAATTGTATATTTTCTGGCCCAGTTTTGATAGGGCAGTATCAATTAGATCTATTTTAGCGAAAAAGTAGTTTTAAATTACAACCAATTGTCAATTTCAGCTATCTCTGCCTTACAGAATAAATTTGTGGACGAAATATTGTCACGAAGTTACGGCACAAAAGTACAAAAAACATATGTGCATTAGTTATACTTTTGAAATTTGTAGTTTTGAATTGGTTCGAAAAATGTAACCTTGATAAAATTTCGCATTCATTTAAACATTTCTTCGTACAACTTAATGTTATGTTTTCAATCTTTGAATATCAATTTGTACACAGAAAATTAACAAGTTTGAAAGTGTAATTTAACTTCTTCCCCATTCATTCCCGCTGCGGGTAAAGAAACAATTTTATTAGTTTTTCTATGTTGCTTGTTTCTGCTTTGTTAAAATATTGTACACACAAACAGATTTTCAAACATCTCAGAAAACAAAACTGAAAATATTGTGTTTGTATCCATACAAATCATTCCCATCCCCCCCCCCCCCATACACACGCACACTAAAAAATGTTTAGCATCAAAGATCTATATAATTCGCAATAATATTTCTGGTCTTTATGGTTCTGATTCAAATTTAACTTTATTCCTTTCGGAGAAAAACATTGCTCATTTAATAAACTTTTCTGGCCATTAGACATATGCTCTTCTCAAAAAATAAAGAAAAGAAAAGAAACGCTTAAGAAACAATGTTTTAATTCATACCAAAATCTTGTCGGAAAGTTTTCGGACTTTGTGTTGATAGGACAGTGTAAGTTAGACTTATTTCAACAAAAAAGTATTTTTTTAATTGCAGTTAACCTGTAATCAACGTCTCCGCCCCGCCGTATAAGCGTGTAGGTGTAGTTTCGGCAACGTATGGTTAGGAAATATTTATCTAGTGTAATTCGACAATCCAGTTGTTTTTATACTTCAAAATAATTCCGAATTAAATTGAACTTTTTTAAACTTCGATTTGAATTTATTCACAGAATGTAGCCTGTGTAAAATTTAGTATTAAACATTTCTCTACTCAGCTTGATTCATAAACTATACATTTAATCTTTAAACATCAATTTGTGAGTAGATTGTTCTACTAGTTTGAAAATTTAATTTAATCTCCCTCTCCTCCCCCCCCCTTCCAGTATTATCGCTGTGGAAAAAAAAAAAATTTTATCGTTTTTCTTGCATTGTTTCTTAATTTATATATTAAATGTTAACACTCAAAAAAAAAAAAAAAAAACTAAAAACATTGCTGGGTTGATGTACAACTCCTCTCCCCCGTAAAAATAGTGTTTAACATCAAATACTCATATATAATTTGTAATAATGTTTCTCTGTTTTTATGGATGTGCTAAACTGTGTTTAACACCCCCCCCCCCACACACACACTTTTTTCATCCTTTACAATAACTGCTTTCTAACAAATTAATATATCCATGTTTATTTTGTATATCTTCTGCTAAAGCAATTTTCTTCTAAACTCTAGAAGAAAAAGCGGCTCAGATTATAAGAAATAATTTCTATAATTTTGCCCTCCACCGTAAATACATAAAATATTATGTAACAGAAATACGAAGCTAGATACTTACATACTAGATTCTAGGTATCTTTAAATTGAATAACTCTGTTTATAAGGTTCAGGATTTAAATATAAAAAAAATAACCGCTAATATAACTAACATGAACAGTCATTGTTTTTGTTGATTATTAAAATAGGATAAAAGATTATATAAAATTTAACTTACCTAATTATGAATTCCAAATGAAAACATGAATTGCTTTAAGTTCTTCAATACAGACAACAACAACAAACTTTTAATGTGTAGATACGAAGATAAACATTCCGCAGAAATAATCTAATTTTCCCTAACGTTCCCTTTTCCCTCCCCTTTTTACGTAATAGTACACTGCAATGAAACAAACTATTCAGTATATTTTTGCCTTCAAAACTTCTAGTTATATATATATATATATATATATATATATATATATGTATGCATGTATTTACTTTAATATAAAAATAATTTAAGGTTATGCATTTACATAGTTTTTTATTTAATGTATCAGTCAAAATCCCTACAGGAAAAACGTTGTTTTGAAAAGGGAAATATCTGTAAATTAAGAACTGAGTTTCTTGGTTCAATGCTTTTAACAGAGAACTCATGTAAATTTACGGAGAGTCTCAATACTTTTTCTGTACATTTACAGAAATTTTTGGCAGTGAACCGAGTTTCTTGATTTACTGCTTTTAACAGTGAACTCATGTACATTTACGGAGATTCTCAATACTTTTTCTGTATTTTTACAGAAATTTTTAACAGTGTAGTTATTAATTTTACCAGTTATTAGCACCCTATGCTCCAGTGTTTGACATAAAATGTTAAAATTATTATATGTAAAGTATATGATTTTCTTATTTTTCTTATTTATTAATTACTAGCAGGCTTTGCCCGCTTCGCTGGACACTATATTTAAATGATTTCTTTGTAACTGAATATATTTCGATTGGTGACTATTTTCGTCACAGCTTTATTATGGGACCTCCTTGGCAATATCAAACATTTTTTGAGCTTCTCGAATCTGTACAACAAAACTATTATTAAAACAAATATTTTCGAAAACAGTCCAATAGCTGGTGTTAATTCTTCGAATATTCTGGAAAGAGTTGAAGCTGTTACTCGTACAGTATAAGTCATTATTCGATGAATGTTCTGGGACAGTCCAAAAATAGTCACTTGTTCCACAGGAGTAAAGCAAATAACATCAACTACACCAGCGCAAAAATTTTCGCTCACTCACGAAAAATGTCCAGTCGCTTAGAGCTCAATCCCTAAAGTGCAATGACTCAGAATAGGTCTCTGAATAGCTTTGGATCGCAGTGACTACATACTCTTTCCCAAAAATCAACTCACACCTACTGATAACTTTTGGCGATGGGGCTTGGAGATGACTTCATCGAGAATCCCTTGGTAAGCTTAAGGTCTATGTTCCCGTGTGTCGGAGAGCTTCGAAACATCGGGAACACTAAACTACCATTTTTAACCAAATTTGGTAACCCACTCGCCAAGTTTGTCGCCAAGACTATGCTTTCTATTAAACATATCTTTATTTAGTTATTTAAATATTAATTTGAATTAATCAAATATTTCTGCCCGACAGCGTGCAAGTGCAGTCACACACAGCAGCTTATTTATTTGTATGTTAAATTAGAGTAGTGATTGGTATATAAAAAAAGAAATGAATTTAAATTTACATTTAAACCAGTTTATAAAGTTTCTATATTAAAAAAAAAAAAAAAAAAAAACTTGGACTCATGTCAAAGTTGTACCTTGGGGGGGGGGGGGGACTCATGTCAAAGTTGGGCTTTGGGGGGACTCATGTCAAAGTTGTGCCTGGGGGGACTCATGTCAAAGTTGTGCCTTGGGGGGACTCATGTCATAGTTGTGCTTTGGGGGGAACTCATGTCAAAAATGTGCCTTGGGGGGGGGGGGCATGTCAAAGTTGTGGGGGGACTCATGTCAAAGTTGTGCCTTGGTTGGGACTCATGTCAAAGTTGTACCTTGGGGGGGACTCATGTCAAAGTTGTACCTTGAGGGGGACTCATGTCAAAGTTGGGCCTTGGGGAGACTCATGTCAAAGTTGTGCCTTGGGGGGGGGGTATCATATCAAAGTTGTGCCTTGGGGGGGGACTCATGTCAAAGTTGTGCCTTTGGGGGGACTCATGTCAAAGTTGTGCCTGAGGGGGACTCATGTCAAAGTTGTGCCTTGGGGAGGACTCATGTCATAGTTGTGCCTTGGGGGGACTCATGTCAATGTCATTTTGAAAAGATTTTGATGAAATTCTGGCAAAAGCAGAATTTAGTTTAGGATGGAGGACTATTAGTTTTTTTTTTCTTCCCAATTATCACATCGCTTTCAAATTATTCAATTATATTTTCGATAAATTTTAGATTTCGATAAATGTCCAACTATCGAAAAATGATTTTGACAAATGTCCAACTATCGAAAACGACAACGCAAAAATCGCTGTCTGAAACTAATAGGCCCTCAGTCCTAAAAATAAATAAATAAATAAACATTATCGTGCTACACAACTTTATTATATCTCTTCCTTGGCGGCTTTTGAATTTTTGTCGCCATATTAGCTTTTTTTTTTTTTGTATAATTTCTTGCATAAAAATAGAAAGCGTTTATCGGATACCTTTTCGTTAACATATAAGAACCCTTCATATTCTGTTTATTTTATTAATTAATGGTTTTTAGGTTTAAAATAGTGCTTGATAAAATAAATTTTCTATTTTTAAAACTGCACTTTTTTTTCTATAAAATTATCTACTCAGATAAAAATAGATCATTTATGTGACTACTATTTCAGTTTATTTTTTTCGTTTTGTAATATTTTTCTTGAACTACCTAGATTAAAATCGCTGTTGCTAAATTAAACCTCTTGGCGAAAAATGTTCGGTGTACTTCAACGCAACAATTTAAAAAATCACCCAGGAGGATCTATAAATAAAACTGATTTTAGTCAACATATAATAGCATCGTAAACTATATTAGAACTTTATCAATGCGTAAATTAAATTTTAAATTAAAAATGACGTCAATTTTTGTCAGATGCATAATTTATTTTTATTTTTTTTAATTTTTTATTGTTCACGTTTAGATAAATGTATTTATTTTCCTGTTGGAAAAAAAAATAAATAAACTCTTTTTTTTTCTTTTGGCAACAATTAAATTATTGATAAAATTTAAATGGCTAATTTTTTGCTATTATTAGCTTACAAAATTGCTATTTTATGCATAAAAATTGCAAAAACAAATTTTTTTTCGGAATAAAAGGTAGCCAACTTTTTAAGTTAGGGTATAAGCTATCTCCATTACAAATTTCATCGAAATCCGTCGAGCAGTTTTGGCGTGAAACTCAGTCAAATAAATTCACGGACATTCACATTTATATATATATAAGATTTCGAGATAGATGTCAATTACTGGAGCATGCCAATCACTGGAGCACCTACCCAATAGATTAAAAATTATAGATTTCATGACAGTATACATGATTAAAGAAGCGTTAAAATATAAAACAAAACCACAAAAATATAATTTCAACGTCACTTGTCCCCTAAATCTATTAATATCCACTCTGATGACCCTTCGTCAAGCGAACAAAGTAGTCACGAGTGCTGCAAACAAAGCGGCAACGCAAAACAATTGTTGCGAGTTCTTGCATTTTATGGTGTTTATTCAAAGTTTTGTACTTATTAAGATATATTGTTGTTTTATATATGTATTCCTAAACTTTATTTGCATATTTATAAAACACATATATAACTATTATTTGTTTTCTTTTACATGGGGCAATATGGGTAAAAATGTGCGTAAAAATTAGTGTTTGTTAATTTATTTTCAAGTAAATGTATAGATATAATTTTAATGCAAAATAGGCAAATAATAAATAAAAACAAAAATATATGATTTCTTTGGGATATTGTAAAAATTATCGAGTTTCTGATAAAAGAATTGAAAAGTTTTATTATTAATATTTGAATTTCAAAATTATCTGAATATAATAAGAATAATAAGAAATAAAAAAAATAACGTATGATAATATTTTAATTGATTTCTCATTTGTTAATTTAGTTTTATATTTATTTTTATTTCATTTAAAGTAAATGTTTTTATTATATTTTTTAAACTAGAAATTTATCCATTAGAAAACATCATTTTAAAAGGAATTATAATTCATATTAATTTATTATACGAAACAAGTTTAGCCCACTGAACCCTGGTGTTGGGTCACAATTATCTATTTTGTGAGTGCACACAAATTCTTAATTGTTAATTATTTTTGTTGTTATTATTATTATTACAGAATGCATTAAAAATATTCTTTAACCCTTTGTATCCCACCGGAACTTTAAATCCCATAAAAAAAATTCCTCAATATAGCCTAAATTTACTACAGGATTTCATTCGGGTTATAGTTTAAGTTTTAGCCCTTATAGTTTAAGCTTTCCCTATAGTTAAGCTGTATATTAAACTAAAGTTGATACTTTCGCGACCGCTGACGTAGATTCACATTATTTGAAAATCTGTAACTCCACCAGAGGGCACCTTTTGCAATTTGTATGCTATATATTTCTTAAATACAAAGGGCATTCCATAAAAACTGAGAGTTATTTTTTTACGTAGTGGCAACACCGCGAAACTAAAAAATAGAAGTGCAGGCGATTTTTTCAAACTGTTAACTGTACGTTTATACAAAATTCTAAACGAAGCAGACGACTTTATTTTCCTATTTCCGTGCTTGTTTAAAGAACTGTTTTATTTGCCCTACAGAAATGGAGATGAGTGATTCAGAGTTAAAAAACGAAATGCGTTGTGTCATAAAATTTTGCTATCGTTTGGGCAAAACAGCTCCAGAAACAGTTAAGTTAATGAAATAAGCTTACAAAGACAAATGTTTTGGTGAGTCTATGATTTTTAGATGGCATGGTGATTTCAAAAAAAGGCCGTTTGTCTGCAGAACTGGCTCCTAGGCCTGGGCGACCAAAAAGTGTTGTGAATAATCGAAATGTTAATACTGTGTGGGTAATCCTTGAAGAAAATCGGCGAATGACATGTGAGGAGATAGCGGCATCAACAAACATTTCGAAAACGTCGATATTTCGCATTCTACGCAACAATTTACAGTTTCGCTATGTTTGTTCCAGATGGGTCCCTCATCACCTTACTAAAGAACAAATGAAAACAAGAATTCACCAATGTTGTGAATGGAAACAGATGCTTCAAAATGATCCAAATCTCCTAAAGACTGTAATAACAGGTGATGAAACTTGGGTGTATCATTATGATCCCCTTACCAAGTCCGCAACAAGTGTATGGAAACATACTGATTCTGCGTCATGAACTGGTAGGGAATTGGACATTACATCACGATAATGCTCGCCCGCATGTCGCTACTTCTGTTCAGCAATATCTTAGTAAATGCAATATTAAAATCATGCCACATCCCCCTTACAGTCCAGATCTCGCACCATGCGATTTCTGGCTGTTTCCGACATTGAAGGAGAAGCTCCGTGGCAGTAAATTTAATACAGATTCTGAAGTTATTTCAGCAGTGAAGGGTTCTTTGAAGCAGCTTCCAGAAAAGGGCTTCTCTACTTGTTTTGAAAAGTGGGTTGAACGATGGGACCGTTGCATATCATCTGACGGAAGGTATTTTGAAAAAGAATGATGTATTTTTTGCTGTAAATATATTTCTCGATTTTTTATGATTTTATTCTCAGTTTTTATGGAATGCCCTTTGTATATAACCAATATTCACATTTTTACAATGAAATGGATACAAATACTTTGATTTGAAAGAATATAATTATAATTATCCATTTCTAATATAAATGTGAATACAGAAAATTTTGTTCTGAAATATTGTAACATGGGAGACCCATAGCCACCAAAAATTTTTAGAAGTGGCATTTGATACACATAATCAACGATTATTCGAGTCGATTCGCCTTTTATGTATATCAAATGCCACTTCTAAAAATTTTTGGTGGATCTTGGATAAACACTGAAGGGATGAGCGGTGAATCGACCAACTAGCGACTACTAACTATGTTGTGACTAAATCGATATTAGAAATTGTGAGTTTATTGAATGTCCTTTCCATGTCAGAAGTTCAAGTTCATTTTTTCAAGTATTTCCTGAAAAAAAAAAAAAAAAAAAAAAAAAAAAAAAATCTAATTATTTGATTATTTACTGGAAGATAATTTTGCTACAGAAAAAAACGTATAACTATTTTATATTACTAATTAATTGCGTTAAATTTTAGTGAATATATAATTAAACAACTTATTAGTTTTTAATTATACATCCATTCCACCGAGACCAACTTATTTTAGAATAAGTTAAGCAGTTCACTGAGAAAAAATTCTGTAACTGACATCTAGAATCTAAATTGTGGCTTTCGAAAAATAGTTCCATGTCATCCTTATAAATTCGTGTCCCCTTGGTGAGCGAGTTCTAGAAGCCCCTATTAGAATTCTAGAGCGTTTGCCTATATTCTCGAGGGCAAAGTTATTTAAAAATCTCTGCAAATAAATGAGACTACAAGAAGCGGGTTTCTGCAACTATAATCTTGGTTTATTACCAAATTCTAGAAAATCAAGCGAGAATTTCTCGCAATATAAATGATTGAGAATATTTAGAGTATTCAGAATATTGTTTCACCACTCTAGAAATTCTTGATCATTTCGTCTATTCAGTTTATTGGCGTGCCTTATGCGCATAGCTCGGAACTCTATATTTCTAGTTAAGGGATTTAGAAAATATTATTCCTTCTAGAGAAAGGCGGTATATTTTTTTTTCTCGGTGTTGTTTTCCGTATAATCCATCAAAAGCTATGCTTATTAAAAAGTTTTTTTTTTTTTTTAATATGCTTAGAAATCACAAAAAGTATCTTTAATACACTACAAAAAGAAAAAAAAAAAAAAAAAAAAAACTTCTGTGACTAACATTTAGAAAATAAATAGTGAGTCTAGTAAAAATAGTTCATGTCATCTTTATAAATCCTAAAAATAATAGATTAAAAAAAAAAACCTTCGCTAGCAAGTTCTAGAAACCCTTATTAAAATTCTAGAGCATTTTTTTTTTTTTTTTTAATATTACCGTATATTCAATATTATTTAAAAATCTCTGCAAATAAATACGAACACAAAAGGCGAATTCTAATTACTATAATTCTAGATATAAATCACTTCTAGAAATCAAAAGGCAATCTCGCGCAATACAAAGGTTTCATGAAATAATGTATCGTTTCACCATCGAGAAAAGTATAGACTAAAAATTCTTGATCTTTTCATCTATTCAGTTTATTAGTTTACCTCATACGTGTAACTTGGAAATCTATTTTTCTAGTTTAGGTATTCATAAAATGACTGTTTATTCTTCTTAGATGAAAGTGGCAGATTTTTTTCCTCAATGTATTAATTTTTAAATTTGAGTAGAATTATGTACTGTAGAATTATGTACTGTATTTGAGTAGAATTATGTACTATTATAGTGATAATGTACTTAACGCGTCACAAAATGTAATTAAATTTAGCACAGTAAAAAAAAAAAAAAAAATATATATTATAAGTTATTTTCAACTACAGCCTTAATGTATCGGATTTATTTTATGCGGCTCTGTAAACGAATAGCGAATGCTTTTTTGATCCTATTTTATGTAAAGAATACTTTTCATGTGTATAAAAAATATATTTAATGCAATTTTGTGTGTAATACTCTAAAAAATGTACCAATGAGAAAGTTCACCCATGGGAGTAATATTTTAAAGATTTTGTATGTCCTAATACACAAAGCATTTGTACGATTGTAATAAAAATCCCAAGTATCATCCTTATATGATACAAATTTAGAATACTGAGTTTCGCTTTCCTACTAATATCCGTTTTCAGGTTATGCTGATATCAGTCTTACAGACAGATATACACACATGGACAGACAGACAAACAGACTAACACCTAAAACTTTATTTTTGTGTTCAGGAGGCCCCAAATGATGCAATTATAACAAAAACTCAGTTTCGAAAATTTGCTCTCCAAAACAATACTTTTTCGAACATATATTAATAAGAGAAAGTTAAAAAAAAAAAAAAAAATTAAGATTACTAAAACAAATGTATATTGGACTTGTTTTGGTTATAACTTTCTTTTTTCTTTTTTAAGGTAATCTTTGGTTTTATCTTTTTTCTTTTAGGTGATATCATAGTCAAAAGACTCCTCACACATTATACACACATATTTCCAGTGACCAATGCCCAAAAAACTCTTAGTCGAACCCAGGCGATCTTAACCCGCCAGTGCATGGGTGGGAAAAAGACACAATTTTCTTTCAATATTTGAGTGGTTACAATATAACACCCACAAAATAAAATCACACAATAAAAATACCAAGTATAAAATTTTACGTTTATTATAATTCTTTTTCACAGAATATAGGGTAAGTGCATCAGTGATTGACACTTTTAGAACAATCTCTGATGTTTTTAATGTTCTAGTCATCAGAAAATATTTTTAGAAATATCAAGTTAGTACATAGGGTACGAAAGACATTCAGAACCACATATATGTTAAAATATATACATTTGATAACAATTATTTTTTTTATGGATTTTTATTTGACACCCACTCAATGTTACAGTAATTGACACTACCAGTTTTTCATTTAATCAGTAACTGGCACCCTATGTTCCAGTGCTTGACACTGCTAGTTATTCATTTTACCAGTTATTAGCACCCTATGCTGCAGTGTTTGACATAAAATGTTAAAATTCTTATATGTAAAATATAGGATATTATTTTTCTTATTTATTAATTATTTCGGGATAGATGTCAATTACTGGAGCATATCAATCTCTGGAGCATCTACCCTATAAAATGTTTCTCGTACATTGCATTCTAGTAAATAAAATGGGTCTCGCAGACCCAACCCGTGTACTGGCGGGTTAAAACAAGCAAGTGTGGTGAAAACTCGATATCGAAAATTTTGCCCAAATGCAATATTCCATTACCTAAAGTTAGTTAAGTAATGGAAAAAATTATTTTTTTTTGCACCAACCATTTTTTTTTTTTTTTTTTTTTTTTTTTTTTTTTTTTTTTAATCAAGAAAACAATTCTCTGAATGTATGTAAGTTCAGAAATTAAAAATACAAAAGAAATTAAAAACAATAATACACAAAGCAATTTACCCGAAGCAGTATTTATTTTAACTTAAAAATATACAGTACAAAATTCATTTAGATGACATTTCCTGCTGATGACATGCAGACACAACTGCTTCGGGCGGTTGAGTTTTGGAGGGTCCAGTTTTTAGGATATTGCAAAACAGGGCTATGGATTGAAGACTTTTACAGTTTAATTATGATGTCATTTATATTGTTTATTATGCTTTAAATAGATCAGAAGATACAGTAATTTATGGCAATTGTTTCTTTCGAGCCTTTTTCTTGCTGTATGGAAAGCAAGTACAAAAATGATTTTCAAAATTGTCTCTTTGTTGCTTCCACCAAATTCGTGGTTTAGTTTTTTTCTTTGGAACAACACATTGGGAAGACTTTCTTTCAGTTTCGTTTTCTATTTTACAGTTTTCATGAAAATTTCTTTCGTTGAAATCAGATATAAGCTCAACTTCGTAACTTTCCAATATATTCGAGTCTAAATTGATAGTTCTGACATTATTTTCAAGCTTAGGAGGATTGTCTTTGACATTTGCATGTATTACTTTGGTGACGTCACATGGTTTCACAATACGACTACTTCTGTCATTGACATTATCTTGTTGTATTTTGTTATATAGATTCTCTTCAAATACATATTTACTAACTGGATGATTTTCTTTTGCAAAACTGTGACGTGCTTTGCCTTTTACCCATTTTTTCATTCCAAAAACATTTTTATCTGTACAGTAAGTTCTTATTTGAGGGCCGATTATATTTTCCCATGTAAGGTGTGGATTGACTTTTTCTGAGATGATTTTAGGCCAACTGACTTTATTTTTTATATTTTCGTCGTCCAATAAAACTTTCATGGTGACATTCAACTGTGTTTTGCTACTTTTGAATTCGATGGTGAAGTTATCAAATCCATCCTCTGTTTTTCCCTGATAGATATAATTGATTCTTTCAAGATTCATAAGAGTCAGTTCTGAGAGTTTAAATTCGTATATTTCTTTACTTATTTCACCTCGACGATACTTTTTACGTAATTCCTCCATTTTCAAAACAAAAATAACTCACTTAAATCACAATTTTTTTCAAAATTCGCTTTTTAATAAGAGACAGTCTCAAATTACACGCTACTCGTAATTTGCTCAATGACTGTAAAGAAATTATTGTTGAGGAACCCAATGTGCACTTTTTATTTTGACCATTGTTGTCGTTTATTTTTAGTATTGTTATAAAATATCCTAAATTCGTATCAATGGCTTTAATGTTACTTATATTGTTGTTGTATGATGAGTCTAATTAATTGTTGTAGAAAAAAAACATTCTTATTGAACTTAGGCATTTGTAAACATTTCTCATACCGGCAAAAAAAGTGATGCGAATAAAAAAAGCTTTATTGAGATTGAGAAAAATCTACTTAAAGATAACGGTAAAACATTGAATAGCAATGACATAGACCTGACACAACTGCCTCCTTGGTGGTTAATTTTCAGTATAGAGATGTGACGAGTCAGTAACAAAAGTGTTCGAACACTAGCAAAAATTCCTATATAAAAAAAGTACACTTAATACAGTTTTGTTAAATAAATCCTTGTCGAATCCTGTACTTAGTCAGTCTAAGAACAGGATTCGACAAGGATTTATTTAGCAAAACTGTATTAAGCGTACTTTTTTATATAGGAATTTTTGCCAGTGTTGGGACACTTTTGTTACCGACTGTACGCTGGGGCACTTTATACAGATTTTTCTATAATATAAAGTTAAATTTGCTTTTTTTAAAATTTAAAATTTTTTTTTTTTATGTCACCTTTTTTTTTACTGGAGTGTTTATTGTTAAAATTAAAATTTAATGTTGAATATATTTAAGCACAAAATATTGCTCGAAATATTTAAGGCTCTTTGAGATTTTGCGATGGATTCTTTGTAATATACCCATAATAAAAATAAGCAAAAATTGTGCGGAACACGTGGGACATTAAACATAGAACGCATAAGAAACATTAACAATATAAGGAAAAAAATGGTACTGCGCGTCATCAAACAGAAACATCAAAATCTCAGATTCGGATTTTTGACATGATTGCAATACTTTCCTTACATATGAATGTTCGGAAAGTAAACAATCATAACAAATTGAGTTATTTGGATCTTGGGACTTGGACGGATGACCTTTCTTTTCTGTATTTGCATAAAACACTGCACTGAAAAAAAAAAAAAATAATAATAATAAATATAAATAATAGTCCTCCGTGCTAAACTAAATTCTGCTTTTGCCAGAATTTCGTCAAAATCTTTTTTTTTTTTTTTTTTTTTTCTTTAAAGAAAAAGAAAAGAAAATTAATAATATATTTCAAGAGGACTAATGTGCAAGTTGTACCTGACGGGACTAAAGTGAAAGTTGTACCTCAAGGGACTAATGTGAAAGTTGAACCTCACGAGACAAATGTGCAAGTTGCATCGAACGAACAAACTATTTCTTTCAACGAAAATGCCTACTAACCCTGGACGATAGGTCTAATATATCGTATCATATTATATATCGTAATATAACTCAATACTTATTTCGCTTCCTTCTTCGACTCGTTTTAATACGCATTTTTTATATGCATGAGCAGCCCCCGAAAAACAAAAACATTAAATCATTAAATTCATTTTTTTACTTATTTTTATTTCATATTATTTCACGCGCACTTTTTATTTCCTAATTCAAAATTATTAAAAAAAAAAAACTTTTTCGATATCGCTTGTAGCGATACTGATTATTATTAATTTTCTTTTCTTTTTCTTTCAATAATAATAATAATAATAATAATAAAAAGATTTTGATGAAATTCTGGTAAAAGCAGAATTTAGTTTAGGACGGAGGACTATTAGTTTTTTTTTTTTTTTTTTTTTTTCTTTTTTCAAATTATAACATCGCTTTCAAATTATTCAATTATATTTTCGATAAATTTTAGAATTCGACAAATGTCCAACTATCGAAATCGACAACGCAAAAATCCCAGATTGAGACTAATAGGCCCTCAGTCCTAAAAAAAAAAGCATAGAGACTATTAAATTTTGCAAAACAATTTGTTTTTTATGTTTCTTTCAAGGCAATTTTTAAACTTTATTTTCATAACTGAAAATACCTTAAAATTGGTTTTGACGTGACTCTTTTTTGATAAAATGCGGAACACAAATTTAATTTAAGTATTCTGATGTAGATTTTTAATAATTTCCTGGAAATTTCATTTGCATACACATAACCTTCTTTCCATTAAAGCTTAAAGGTTTAATTTAATCTTTTAAAATCGTTCCTTTTAATTATAATCATATAACGTCATTGTAACATTAAAATATATAAAAAATTCAATAATTTTTCAATTTATTCCTTTTTTTTTTACTCTTCAACAAATTGCATACTGATGCGATTGAAAACTGCATTAGAGTCATAATTTGTACTTTTAACTGTAATTGTTACACGGATAATTAAGAATCAGAATCTGTCATTAAAAGTGATGTTATATATTCGCCAAGGGGAAATCAAAGAATACGGCAAAAACTCCAAATGTTGCACAAGTATCAATTAATTGCTCCAGTAATTTATATCCGAATGTGAGGAGAATGAATTTAAAAAAAAAAAAAATAATGCAACGGTCTTTGCTTAATTGAGGCCCAGACAATATTTCAATGATTACGACAATTACTTAAGAAGTAAAAATAACGTCATTTAAATCACAGAAACAGCGCTCAAAAAAGCTGGAAAAAATAAAAATGTGAAAGCTATAACATTTAATCGGGAAATTACTTCTCTGCTACTTTTAATTAAATTAGAGCCGCTGTGTTTTTTTAATGTTTAAAGATTGCGTAACTGATGTTTTATGGTTATTTAAATATCATTCACAGAATTCTCCTGCACGAAAAATGCCCTTTGTATGAAGCGAGATGGGGGGAGAAAAGGAAACATCAAAAATGGCGTGATAATTTTATTTATAATACGTAATGGGCAAAACAGTGTGACATATCCGATTCAATCTATCTTCTTGTTCAGAAAAGAGGCATTTTAAGTGAATAACTTTTGAAAGGCCGGCCGGTAATTGTTAAGTTATTTCGAAAACAAATTAAGCGAGCATTTTTGCTTCTCCAGGGGATATATATTTATATAGATATATATTCAAATGGAGGAATTCATAAGGAGGAATTGTAGAGGAAGATATGTATATATAAAGAGAAAGCCAAAAGTAAAAAGAAATGCAATCGTGTGATTTCTGGGGAAAACGTCTCCGTCCTAATTAATGATAAGATTTAATTTTCCTGTTCTTTTCTCGGGCATGCTAATGAGCCTTAAGTGAAACCCTCAAGGGGGAGGAAAAGCAGAAAAGTTTTAAGTTTAAAAGTGGAAGATTCTTGTTGCATTTTTAATCGTATGTCGCAAATGGCTAACAAGAGAGATTAATTCTGACTGACTGTTTCTCTAAGGATTAAGGAGGGAGTTTTCTTTGTCGCAGTTTTCCTAATCAGTTTTAGCGTTCTCTTATGAATCTTTATAATTATTTTCTTGAGATAAATAAATAGGGGGTGAGGGAACACGGGGAGAAAGACAGAGCCCCGGGCAAAAGTTTTGAGTGAAGGTTTCTCTAGAAAAATGAACCCCCCAATCTTTACTCGCTAATAGGTTTTCCCCATATTTATGGCCTAAATACTCAAAGAGGAATACTTTTGAATGCTTTAAATGCTTTTTACTGATGAAATTTGGAATTGGCATTTTAAGTGAAAAGCCGAATAGGTAATTTATCTTCGAGAAGCCTTCGAAAAAGAATCCGATTTGTACGGAGACACTGTGAATGGTAGACCTGGAGTTGAAAGTAGAAGAATGTCGCAGTTCTGGAAGAGAATCGGAGTTTCATAGATGGAACGGAAACTAACTTTTTTTTAAAGAAAGGAATTTAGACAATAACGGCAAATGTGATCGGAGAAACTAATTAATTTGTATCTGCAAGATAAGTTTTGGTGAAAATCTTTTAAGTTTGCACTGTGCTCTAGATAAAACAAACAATTTAGATATTCACATTTAGGAAAAATTCCTACTAAAATTGTTCAAATGGCTCATCAAAATTCTTGGTTCCCCTTTTCTTAACTTTTAATTTGAGAATTAGTCATAATAAATTTCTAGTTATTAATAATTTCATTTATTATTTTCATTTATTATTTTTATGCGATAATTCCTCTTTTATTTTGAAAGTCAGTTAAGTTATCAATTTAATAAACTTTCTCGTTAAAGAAATAAACAATATAGACAAAATTTAATTATTAATGGAAATTAGTAGTCTGACAAATGCACTCATAAAAAAAAAAAAAAAAAAAAAAAAAAAAGCGAAATTATTATAATGGTTACATTACATTTATTAGGTCAGATATTTTACGAAAACAACAGTCTTTAAGATGCGTTTTAGAGCAATAAAATTTATTTGAACATAATTTTTTTTTTAACGATATCAATAAAAAATTGCAAAATCATAAATATTATTGAAAAGAAATATTTGGTAAGAGGTTATTGTTTAAAATGAGGAAGATTATTACTTACTTCCTTGAACTTTTTCTTTTGAGGCGTCATACTAATAAATAAAGTTTACAAGATTTTAGGAACCTAAGGCACCAATTAAAATAGTCAATTTTCAGTTTCATGTGTAATTGGGTGACGTTTAGTTTTTTTTTTTTTTTTTTTTTTTTTTTTTAAATAAAGTAGGGGATCTGCCCCTGCTCGCTCCGCTCACCATTCCCCGAGGGAGACTGCTCCTCCCCCGATTTACTTCACTTATTAACCCCATCGGGGCTCTACCCGCCTATTCGTTGCTTTGCCTTTCACAGAACAGGAATATTAATAGTGCACAACACAAGACAAAGCAGAAAAAGATTATAAAAAAATCCCCGGTACTTTTCCATTTCGCCAGCGTAAGCACGAGGTCGCCAAAAATGATGCAACCGACTCCAATCATTAAGCACCTAAGAAAGAATAATTGTTTCAAAACACTTCCAGTAATAATAAGAAAATTAAGGATACACGACTGTTTATTTATTTTTACTTTATATTTTTAAGAAGTAAATTTTCTGAAATTTTGCTTAAAGCTAGCTTTTAAAAGTGTTGTCCCGTAACAAATGTAGCATTTATTTTATCAAATACATAATAACGGATATGAATTAATTTTAAATTGAAAAAAGAAAATAATAAAATAAAATAAAATAAGAAAATAAATCTAAGTTACAAATTAAATTTTAATCCATCAATCCATTGTTTTCACCAACAAAGTTTGCTTGGCGAGATTTGCGCTGGCGAAATGGAAATGTACCGATTTTTTTTCTCACCATAATTAGAAATATGAGATGCATCATAGAAATGTCTAATTCTGTAATGTTAAAAAATTATCAGTGCGAAGTTGGAAGATGAGTTTATACATGAGTTATAATTAGTCATATGAGTATATATGAGTTATATGAGTCATTTACAAATAAGTTTGAATTGGACTCTATTTTTTTTTTTTTTTTTTTTTTTTTTTGGGGGGGGGGGGGGGGGAATATATTACTAAACATTTTAAAATATGTTTTAAAATAAAAAAGATAAATATATTTTAAAGACAAAAAGAAATGCAGTCAGTACAGACTCGACATTATTTCATTATTTATTTAAAAAAGAAAAAAAAAAACTTACATATATAAACAACATAAAAAATTTCCAATAAGAAAATTAATTTTCTAAAAGTAGGAAAAAAAAAATATTTGCAGATGACAAATTAAAATCCTAAATTCATTTTTTCGTTGAAAATATCCAAAATACCTATTTATAGCAACATTGACATTTATTTTCTTTTTTTTACACTATGGATCACATTTTAATTTTCGAGTGAAAAATGGCATCATAACAGAAAAACATCATAAGAGATACTTTTTTTCAAGTTGGCAAATAGAGTACTTTTATAAACCCAACGTTTTTAGTTAATAACTTCATTAATTAAAATGATTGAAATTTCTAAGCAGCTGAAATGTCTTTCTTAGAATATTCCGCAAACATTGATACCTCTTATGACACGAAGGACACTGCCCTCCGCGAAAAGATGCGGTAGCAGAAAAAAAAAAAAAAAAAAAAAAAAAAAAAAAAACTGCAATAATACGACCCTTGTACATTTAACTCCTGCAATTTAGTAACCATTTACAATTCATCACCAATAATCAATTTTGTACTATTTAGTCGTTATCGAAACTTAAAGGGACATGTTTTGATGGGTACTAAATAGTTAAAAATATAAAATCATAAACTATTTAATTTATTCAATCTTGGTAAAATTTTTAATTATGATTTGATTCCATGAAAATATTGGCAAGTTTTTTACACAAAATCATTTAGGACATTTAATTGTAAGCACTATGTTTAAACTTTGACTATTCATAGAAAATTGACATGCACAAAATTTTTAAAGGGTGTTATATGCATGACTTATTTTTTTTTATTTGTAAATTAAATAATCAAACACAAACCAATAGACTTTTAGTTTCAAATTGTAAAACACTTTCCTAATTTAAACAATGTTACTGTAATATTCATATATATGTACACATACACGCACTACACTTAAAAATTGCACATTAGATTACGGTTAAGGAGCAGAAAAAAGTGTTCAAATTACTGATCACAAATATAAAGTTACGTTCATAAATCACTCATGATTTTTCTCTCGAAGAAGAGAAATACCTTTAATAAACGGTCAATACTATGAAATTTACATCAATTTGTTAAAAATACAAGTGCTACATTTTTTTCTTGAAGAAGAGCCATATAATTTTGCTGTTAACTCTCCGAATTTTACAGAAATATCTTATACTTCATAGGAACAAAAGTATTTGGACACTTTCTAAACTAGACTTTTAGTCGAATATTCAAAGTAATTATAATTAATGCATTCTCTTGGAACTTCGGAGGGTGTAAAGAATCTGTTATACTCCATATATTTGAACAAAAGTTTTGTACCACGAGGGGACCGGAAACAAAGGGAAGAAACAAAATAATACTTTGGATCGCTCTGTAAAAAATGATGTTTGAATTGCGCTTTAGCTGTAGCATGTGATTATAAAAATGAAAATGCAACGGAAGACTGACATTGAGGAGTAATAAGTTAACGGCTTTGAAATAACTTTGCATTTTATAGTATTTATTATTCAAAGTTTTTAATTTATTAATATGATTATGCTGCTTCTTTTAAGTGCACGTATTCCTTTGTATGTCAATAACAAGCACAAACTACACAAACATTTCTTTAACAAATTTGATGTTAAATATCTAATAAAATATGAGCAGTTTTACAAAATAATGTTTAACTGCGCTTACGCAGGCATTAATAAAGATTCATTTGAATATTTTATTAGATAAATGTGTAGAGTTACGCTTGTGAAAAAAATCCAAATCAAATATCGGAAAAATGTAGCAAGATATCATCGGTCAAATAAATTTTAAGTAGTACATTCAATCAGATTAATTTAAAATACACACACACACACACACAAAAAAAAAAAAAAAAAAAAAAAAAAAAAAAAAAAAACCAAGCAACTCTAACAGAAGTTTTGCTCCTTTTTTTTTTTTTTTAACAGATTTTATTGTCATTAACTAATTAAAAAAAAAATACTTATGAATGCTGTTTTCATATCGTGGAGGAACCTGCAATGTTTTTGGATAAAATAATTTCATTGCTTTAGAAACCATACACGCATTTTAATTTAAAGAAAATTTCTCCTGGTGACAACTCTTTAGACTTTTGGATATTTTATTATTTATATTCTTCTTTATACTATATACTTTGCTGTTTTTGATAGAGTTCAACATTCCTCACAATTTTAATTTGGTAATTTTATTGGTACTTTCTTTTTTTTTCTGTTTACAATATAGATAATTTTAATAATTTTGTGGAATTTTTTTTTTATAACATATGAATTTGTACTGTTCCTTTTTTGAACTGTTATACTTGAATAACTACACACACACAGACACATATATACATATTTGATGATAATGATAGTAGTAATAATCCACCATTATAACGATCAAACACCAGAAAGGAAGACTTAATAAACCAATAAATGATTACATAAGGAAATGAAACATTACACAACAAAAGGTATTAACAAAGTATTCCCCTAAATACTGCTGTATCTTTATCAAGGCAATCACATAAGCAGGCTATTAAAAAATAAATTGTTACTAAGACAGTGATATACAGTCTGAATATAATTAAACTGGCAGTGCTTACTGTGTTCTGTGTTGCGATCTAATTGCAAGAATGGTACCAAAATTTAAAGGAAGATTAAACAAGACGAGGAAGAAGGATTCCTCAATATAAATAAAAATAATAACTAATTAATTAATTAATTAATAAAAATTCCAAAATTTATTGCTTAGGAAATATGTGGGGCAGTATTTCTAAATAATGCTTTTTTCGCAATTCATAATTCAAAATTGATGATTGCGTTCATTTTTTTTAAGCATTGCTTTTGCCCATTTATTATTTTGAAATTGGAGACACTGCGCTAATTTCTCTGACAAGGAAACATTCAAAAGGTGTCGTCTTCAAAAAATATTGAATATATATGTATATATATATATGTGTGTGTGTGTGTGTGTGTGTGTGATTCTACTCTTCATAAAACACCAGAAAGTGAAAAAATTATCGGCTGAAATGAATTACAGCGACCACAAAAAATTATCACAATTAAGAATTTTTGGCGATTTAGCGCTGTTAGGCGATAAGTTCGCTAGCAACGAGATTGCCGTGTACGAAGAGAAGTGTGTTTTGCTTCTCCGCCAAGTAGTCAAAATCAATCGCCTAACAGTGTGAAATCGCCAAATATACTTAAGTTTTATAATTGTCGCTGTAATTCATTTCAGCCGATACTTTTTTCACTTTCTGGTGTTTTATGAAGAATAGAATCACATATATTTTTCTCAGTATTTTTTGAAGACGACACCTTTTGAATGTTTACTTGTGAGAGAAAAGCTTTATTTAGAGAAACAGCGTCACATATTCTCCTATTGGCAAATCTTGAAATTTATCTTTATTATTTTTATTTTTATTTTTATTATTATTTTATTATTATTATTATTATTATTTTCTGTATCATTCGTCTCCTGACTTGTTTAATCTTTCCACACATTAGTTTAATTATGGCCCCAGTGTATAATGTATGCATTTCACTCAACCTAAGCACGTAGTTATAACTATTAACAACATTAACATACGTTTTAAAGTCTTTGAAATGATATGTTAGAAACCGGAAAGAATTTGTTAATCAGAAACAAAGAAATAGTCTCAAAAAGGGATTAAATATAGAATGCGCATTACATTAATGAGATATTACCACTCAAAAATAAATTACGTGCAGTTATATCAGATGTTAAAAATATATGCTAAGGACATTAAGCGGAGTATTATTTTACCAGCATTACGTAAAATTAATTCAATTATATTTAGATCCATTGAAATGAAATCACCATTCAGGAAACTATTTATCACATTATTTCATAAAACTTTCCGGAAAAGGAAAAAAAAAAAAAAAAAAAAAAAAAAAAAAACCTTGCATTAACTATGATACCATTTTCTAATGATAGCAAATGTTTATTGATAATTTATTAACTGTCAAAATTTTAGCTTTCAAAATCCATTTACAAATTATACTATGAAAATTGCAAAGCACTTTCATAAAATAATCCAGAAAATCGTTTGAATTGCGCTTTTAAACATTTCTTGAAACCTCTTCAATGCATCGGAATTTATTGTAGCAGACACTGGTAATTACAATTTCATGCCATTAACAGAAGTGCATTGCATCTTAAAATGACCGCAACTTTTAACATGACGCCTTGGGATTGATTTTAACCACCCCTCAAGGCTCTTCAAAGGCGCTGTTTGGGGGCATTCACTATCCCGTTAAGCGATTTTTCGTTGGCATAAATCCATAGTTTATTGCCGATTGCATCTTCCCTAAACTAATCTTTAATGCTATACGGCTCCATTAGAATCAGTTCAGTGGTGGCCAAGGAAAACTGGAGATTCATTTAATCGGAAACCAGGTGGCAGCTGTAATGCATAAATTGGATGCAGATGGCATGGAAATATTCTGTATATGGCGTTTGGTAGCCAAACGCTTGATTGAAAATTCAAATGTCGACGTATTTTTTGAAATTTACCGCTATTCCAGAATCTATTAGCAAATTTTGAGTGGAAAGTTAAGTAATTTATTTCGGATTGATGTCTCAAATGCTTTTGAATAATACATTTGGAATACATTGAAAATTCGTTTTATGAGATTCATGATAAACTTGATTAATGTTTTTGTTGGAGAAAATAAATACGTGTTTTTAGTTTTCTAAAAAAAATTTATTGATGCTGTGAAAAGTTTAATTATAAATTATAGTGCTTTTAATTTATCTGTGCATTTATTTGCCTACCTATGTATCAGTTTAACTATTTAATTACCAGTCTGTTTGCTCATTATTTTATTCTATATTCAATAGAAAAATGTCTTGGATACATAAAAACTTCCCAGTTCCGGTTTTCGATGGAGTTACGCGTTCTGAGATATCCAGGGGCTCTATTCTCGTTTAGTCGTTACGCGGAAACCGGTTGTTGTGAAGCGAGACAACGACGATTTGCTATTCTCATTCGAGCTTGTTTACAGTCGTTAAGTTACCGGTAGCTAGGAGGCAGTTGTTCAGCTTAAAAATCGTCGTTTATCACAATAGAAATGGGCGCGTCTGTATAATGTTTTAGTTTACTCAGTTAAAGGGACATTTCACATTTTCTACCATTGAAAACCGGTTGTCAACATCGCTATTCACAATTTTCCCCACCCAAAACGGATTACGAATGACCCCATGCAACTGATTGGTTTAAAATGTCACCGTCGAGCGCAGAGAGTTTCTGGAACCACTCAAGATAACAACGGTAGACCAGAATAGCACTTAGCTGGAAGATGGTTATTACGGTAGATAGAACAGTTGTTACAGACTGTCGTTAACGATTACAAGTGGTGGTTAGTAAGCAATTAGACGAGAATAGAGCCCCTGAACAAGACTCAACTATTTTAAGAAATGGTTTATTTGTGTGTGTGGCAAAAACTTTGCGGGAGCTCTAAATTAAAAATTAATGCACAGAATTTCATGAAAAGTTACACTTAGTTACACATTAACATAAATTCGTGCCTGTTAGCTTTTGATGGTTAATGCCCATAAGGTTGAACTGCTGTGCTGAAATTTCCCACAATTACGAGAATATTATCTGTCAGCTTCTATAATATAAAATTTCGCAAAACTCACGAGATACAAGATAACTAGTATAAAAAAAGAATATTCACCTAACTTAGGACTTATTGAGTAACTGATACATGTTGACAAACTTTATGACTAATTGTATATGTTGACTAACTGTATGACTAACTGAAATATTGACCAAACTTCATATATAAATTCTTTATTGTGAAATGTTAAGATTAAATTTTGGTGCAATGGTAGCTAATGATGTTATATAGAATGACATGGGAAAATGTTTTGTGTTGGCAACAACATACTAGTTCGCGTATTTATTAGTACACATTCATGTAAGTTATGGATTTTACTAGAGTTTCCTTTAAGGAGTTAAATAGATTTTGAAGGCTAAAAAATGCATACTTTCACTTTTTTCTTTTCTTTTCTTTCTTTCTTTCTGTTTTTTTTTTTTTTTTTTTTTTTAATATATAAATAAAAGTTTTTGTTCACAATTTTCAGCATGTGAATTAGAGCAACATCTATACAATGTTTTATAAAATTTTCATAAAAATTTTTTGAAAAATTCAGCTGGTGGGTTCTGGTTTATGGAGATTCTTCAGAAAAGCGATGGCCATGATTTCTCAAAAACTAATTAAAGCAACGATCTTGTTGAAATTTTTCAGATGATTCTACCATCAGTATCTATTGATCAATTTAACAACAAATGCATATTTAAACGTTTATTGCGAGAAATTATGATGATTAAATTTTTGTACATCTTAACAGGAAGGTGGTGCTGCTTCACAGAATGATATAGAAGAAAGTGTTGTCATGACCACAGCCTATTAGTGGGGTTGGGGACAAAATATCGCCGACGTAAATGAATACAAAGCAAAAATGAGTTGGTAATTATTATTAATGTTGTATAAAATTTCATGACAACACATACCTTAGTCAGAACACTGACATTCTGACAAACCTACAACAAAATTTTTTATAAATTTTACTTAAAATAATTTAAAGACTATATTTATTAACTTTTGCCAAAATTAGTCATAATGAATTCAATCGTGCTTATCAATTTTAAAAATTGTAATTCAAGTTGGGGAACAGTGTTCACCTTTAATGTAAGCAGTGATGTACACAATTTTTAAAATGTATTTTGAATAGTGAAAAGCAAAAGATAAAATAACTTAAAAATAAACATCGATAAAATAATGAAATTCAACTCTATGATTTATTTAATTATTTATTTTAATTAATGAATTAATATTTATAAGGCCCTGTGGCCCCCATCAGAGATCACACGTGACACAAAATAAAATTTTAAAATAGATCATACTATTTTTTTGACGCGATATTTTGTCCGGCGATATTTTATCCCGCGATTTTATGTCCGGATCTCTAGTGTTATGTAAGAGTAGAAATTATCTTTAAATATTTTATCTATCAAATAATGGTAAAAGAAATGAAAGTATGCTACCGTAATATCTGGGATATAATGACTGTGAACAAATTTTGGAACAGATTGATACACATTTTAGAGAAAGTGTACATTCATATGTTACATTATAGTCACGACTAAGGCTGCAGTAACTTTTATATTATTCCAGAATGCTATGTAGCCTTAAAATGATCCGATTAATTGTTCTAAAAAGCCATTAGTTATTCTAAAATTATTAAAAAGTGAAATTGATTATTCTAAACTGCTTATTCTTTCCATTCATACTCTATAGCAAAAAAAAAGTGGCGCACCAAGAAGGAGTAATGCAAACTGGACAAAAGTTGACATACATACATGTTTTGATGGAATCAAACACCAATTCTTCATTATCGTCTATCCTACGTGCAACTGGTACTTCAGTGACTTCAAATACCCTTAATAGGAGGCTCAGTGGGGTTGAGCTCAGTTCCCGGATCTCTCTTCCACTGAGGACGTTTGGAGCATTATAAAAAGGGTTCTACAACCAGCTCGGGATTTTACCAATCTAACGCAACAACTGGACAGAATTTGGCACGATACTTCACAAAAGCACATCTGCCAACTCTATCAATTATTACCAAGTCGAATAACTGCGTACATAAGGGCCAGAGGTGGACCAACGCGTTATTGACTTGTTTACTTTGTGAGGACCTTTCTCTTGATTAAATCATTAAAATTTTCTGAAACTGTAATCAATTGTTTTTCTCCACATGTACATCACATGTACATCACATCTACCAATTTTTGTCCCATTCGGACCACCCATTCCACCCCATCTACCAATTTTTGTCCCTACTTCTTCTTGGAGAATCTTTTTTTTTTTTTTTTTTTTTTTTTGTTATAGAGTGTATGTCTATTTTTTTTTATTAAAAACCTAATTTCACTTTATCGCAGATTCACTAATCAAAAAACAGGGAACAATCTTTTTGCGATATTTTATATAAAGCATGTTTATGGAAAATGATTTCTTGAGAATGATATTGTTGAAAGATCTACTGAATAAGCATACTTACCACTGCATTTTTCCAGGGTAAAAAAGAAAATAAAAGAATCTGGCGTGTCACTCACACGACTTTCTCTTACCCTGCATTTCAATATTATAAATATAGGTTACATATTAAGTCTTAAGATCAACAAAGTATGATAATAAAATTGAATATACTTGAAAAATAATCTAAAATACGTTTAAGAAAAGTTTTATTTGATGTACACTAAGCGACAAAAAAGAAAACGCCGCACTTGGATATTTTCCATTTTTCTTTCTGTAATCGCTAATTTTATTGTTTCAAAAGTAAATTTTGAACAGATTTTATCACGTTGTGTTCTGCGTACAATTTAGGATTTGGCCAAGTGTTAAAAACAAGATGCAATTGTTCGGAAAATTGTAATTTTAGAAAGTATTTCAAAGAGTAAGGCAATTAACGATACCACAAAAAAATATTAATTCTAGAGCGAAAATAAAAAAAAATATTTTAATACGTGGGTTGTCAAAATGATTAAAGGTTAACAAAATATTAGTAATCTTTTTTTTTTTAACAAGATATAATATTTTTTGGCTGTTTAAACTGCACATTTTTTCTTAGGCGGCCACGTTACTCATTCAATCGAGATGACCGCAAGTTAAAAAGCCAGTGCTTAAAAAATCAGTTTGTATCACATTTAGAACATAGAAGGGATTCAGAAAAAGTGTTTAGTAACATAATTTATCTAAATACAGTGCAATAACAATTAAACAAAGCAGGTTTAATTGCAAGAAAATGTGAAAAAAAAAAAAATCATTCTTAACGAAAAGAATTAGAAAACCAGGACATTAGAGGGTTAAAAAAAATTAAAAAATGATTGGGTTAATTATTGGGCTGAAGTGGTTCTCTCTGATGAATTAAGTACCGCCCCTCTCACTCCTCCGTTCAATTATAGTGTGTACAATTGTAAAAGAAAAAAAAAAAAAAAAAAAAAAAAGCCTGTTATTAATTTGCTTTTAAACTTGCCAATCTTGATAAAATTTTTAAGTGGCAACATAACACGAACTTCAAAATACCAAATTTAAATTTCCTGTACTATTTTGTTTTTAAGTTATACTAACAGATATGCATACAAATCAACAACTAAAAATTGGACTTTCGTAATCAGGCCAACACAAAACGTGATATTATACAAAAAAACATAGTTGAAGATAGAACTTAAAAAATACTGTGCTTACAGTACGGATAAAAATTTCCGAGTAGTGTTCGTCGACATAGTAAAATGTAATAGAAAAGTTCAATAGAAAAAAACGTTTGGCTCAATTTTGGGTAGCCCTGTATATTTTCCATAAATAATATGCACTTTAAAAATATTGTGCACTTAAATTTAGTCTTACATGAAATATGTATCCACAAAATGAATTACAATTCCAGCAATTTCCAAGTATAGCCCCCGATATATGTAAATACTTTGGGTAGCCCTGTAAACGAATGACGAATGATTTAAATATCACAATCTACACAAAACATGCTTTTATGCGTATTAAAAAAAATTGTTCATTCCGTTTTATTTAAGACAATCTACAGATGTTAAACTGTACTTACCTTCAATTTCCCCCATAGACGTAATGTATTTGAATGCTCCTGGGTAGCCCTGTACACGAACCATTTGGTTGATCTCAACGAAAAGTTTAGTGTAGCATCCCTATGTTATACTCATTTAGAATTACGAGTTTGGACTATCTGCTATTTCATCCTGATATATGTTGATAACAGACAGACACACAAACACAGAGACAAACAGCTAAAAACATGATTTTCGGATTCAGAGGGCCCCAAAACATGTAAATACAGCAAAAACTCACTTTCAAAAATTTGACCCACAAGCAATACTTTCTGCACCATAGGGGCAAGAGAAAATAAAAAAATAAAAAATGCTAAGAAAAAAAAAAGCATTATTATTATTTAAAATAATCTGGTGTGTCGCTCATACGACCATCTCTTACCCTGCATTTAAATACTGTGAAGATAGATTACAGGTTAAGTTCTAGGATTAATAAGTTAAGACAGTAAACTTTAATATATCTTAAAAATAATATGGTGTGTCACTCACACGACTTCTCTTACTCTGAAATTTAATACTATAAATACAGGTTGGAGATTAAGGGGTAAGATAACGAGTTCTGTAATGCAAACCTATGTTAAACAATTCAAATTAGGCTTCGAAAGGGGGGTTTTATATGATAATTAGTACTGTATGAGGGGGGCTAACGTCGCACTCAACCGCCCGTTTCATTACTGCATCTACATTGATATAGAACTTAAATCAGTTATTAAAATTAAAAGTTCACTTAAAATTATTCAGACAACTTTCACACGCAACATTTCTTGAAAATTTTCAATCTGAATCAAACTTTTCCAGCAGCAAATTTATATTAACTTCAAAATACAACGTTTGGATCTCCAAAATTATTCGTTTTTAAGTTACTCTAAGAGACAGAGGCAAACATCAAACGTTAAAAACTTGACTTCGGTAATCAGGAAGCCTCAAACCATGTAAGTATACAAAAAAAGAACGATGAATATTTAGCTTAAAAACATACATTATTTACCACATATCTAAGGGGAATTAATTTAAAATCCTGAACAGCTTTCCTGAAAATTGTAAAATATTATAGTAAAGCACGCCCACTAACAACAAAAAAGAATATTATCGTTTAAATATTTGCATCCCTGTATATCTTATGAAGATTATATACAAACCGCATGGTGCGCCTAAATATAATCTTATAGTAATAATACACGTTTTAGTCTGAAATACACTTCCATCAATTTGCAACTATTGTCGCACTTTTATCTAGTTTTTTTGGGTAGCCCTGTAAACGAACAGTGAATGATTTCCCTACCATATTCTACATGAGACATGTTTTTAAGCAAATAAAAAATATATATTCGTTTCATTTGGTTTAGCGCAGTCTATAGATGTTAAACTCTACTTACCTGCAAGTTTCCCCGTAGACGTAATGCATTTGAATTCTCTTGGGTGTCCCTGTACACGAACCATTTGCTTGATCTGAACGAAAAGTTTAGTGTAACATCCCTGTATCATACACATTTATTATGCCAATTTTGGACTTCCTGCTATAATTTGCTTTTGAGATATTCTGATAACAGACACACACACACAGACAGACCAATCGATAAAAACATAATTTTTGAATTCAGGGTACCTCAAAACGTGTAAATATAACAAAAACTCACGTTCAAATATTTGACTCTAATACAAAATTTTCTCTACTTTATGGGTAAGAGAAAGTAATAATCTAAAGTAGGTCCAGAAACAGTCTTATTTAACATATAGTTCAGCGTGAGGACCCCTTCACCCCCACCCTCCCCCGTTTTATTATAGTGCCGATATATTTTTTTTTTTTTTAATCAAGGCTGTTAATGATTTACCTTCAAACTTGCCATTCTTGATCAATATTTTAAATGACAAACCATTACAAAGTTTAAAATACCAAATTCGAGTTTCCTGCCGTTATTTGTTTTTAAGTTATGCTGATGACAGATATAGATACAGATCAACCACTAAAAATTGGACTTTCGTAAACAAGACACCTTAAAACGTGATATAATAATAACAATAAACAAATTGTATGCCTAATCGAACTTCAAAAAATACTTTGTTTACAGTGTGGGTACGAAAAATTAATTTTCCTCCCCGAGCAGTGTTTGTCGACATGGTAAAATGTAGCAAAGCACTTCGATCAATTACATTCAATAGAAAAGAACGTTTGGCTCAATTTCGGGTGGCCCTGTATATAGTCTATAGATAATATGCACTTTAAAAAATATTGTGTACTTAAATTTAGTCTTACATCATTTTAGGTTGATTTCTTTAGAAATCGACCTATTGCAATCACTTCGTTTATCTATGCATATATCAATCAATCTATTATGAAAATATTGTCATCACGATAGCTCCCGAAATAATACTCCAAATCGAACCAAAGTTGGACAACGAGCATATCTTTTAAATATCTTGGAAGAATTCATTAACCAAGTTTCTTCGCCTTTTTGTTTTCAAGTGGCGGCCACTTGAAAATTTCAAATCCACATTGTAAAAAGCGTATTTAAAGTCGGATTTGTTTGAATTTTAATGTAAATATAGACTACATAAAGTTCTCAATCAAGCTTGTTAATGAGCTTTATCCGCTATTTTTAACAAAGTGGACGATATTTTAATTTAAGCGGGGCCACTTAAAATCCGGCTACCAATTGAAAATTTAAAATCACGATAACATCCGAAATAATACTCCAAATCGAACCAAATTTGGACAGTGAACTTATCTTATAAATATCTTGGATGATTTTGTTAACCAAGTTGCTCCGCCATGTTGTTTTTAAGTGAAGACCACTTGAAAATTTCAGATTCACATTATAAAAAGCGTAGTTCGAATTTGTTTGAATTGTGATGTATACATGACCATATAAGGGTCTTAACCAAGTTTATTAATGAACTTTTCTGACATTTTTAACAAAGTGGCGGATATCTTAAACTAAGTGGGTCCAGTTGAAATCAGGCTACCACTTGAAAATTTAAAATAGCGATAACTTCCGAAATTATACTCCAAATCGAACCAAATTTGGATAGCAAAACAAAATTGCTCAGCCATTTGGTTTTCAAGTGCAAGCCACTTGAAAATTTCAAATTCACACTGTAAAAAGCGTACTTAAGACCGGATTTGCTTGAATTTTGATGTATATATAGATTATATAAGAGTCACAACCGAGTTTATTAATGAACTTTATCTGCCATTTTTAACGAAGTGCGGATGTTATAAACTAAGCGAGGCAACTTGAAATTAAGCTACCACTTGAAAATTTATAAATATTATAGACAATGATCTTATCATATAATTATCTTATCTTAGATGAGTTCACTGGGCAACTTGTTCCCACATCTTGTTTCCAAGTTACGGGCCCTTGAAAATGTGCCATGACGATAACTTTAAAAATATGTACTAAACTGATTCAAACAAAACTTGGATAGCGAATTTATGGTTCAAATATTTTGGATAAGTTCGCTTGGTAACTTGATCCGCAATTTTATTTCCAAGTGGTGCCCACTTGAAAATTTGTCATTATGATAACTTTTGTAATACCGAATCAATTCGCATCAAATTTGGGTAGTGGATTTATCATTCAAATATCTCAGATAAGTTCACTGGGCATCTCACTCTGCTTTTTTGTTTCCAAATGGTGGTCACTTGAAATTATGGTGCCACTTGAAAATTTCTTATCACGATAATTATTGAAATACTGAATTAGTTTGAACTAAAATTGGACACTGAACGTATCATAGAAATATCTTGGATGATTTCGGTGGGCAAGTTTCTTCGCCATTTTGTTTCCAAGTTACAGCTACTTAGATTGCCACTTGAAAGTTTGTCATAACAATAACTTTTGAAATACTGCACAGATTCGAACCAAAGTATGACAGTGAACGTATGCTTCAAATATCTTGAATGAATTTGCTGGGCAACTTGCTCCGTTATATTGTTTCCAAGTAGCGGCCAATTGAAAATTTGTTATCACGATAACTTTTGAAATACTTAATCAATTCAAATCAAATTTGAAAAATGGTTTTATCATTCAAATAACTATGATTTCGGTGGGCAAATTTCTCTGCAATTTTGTTTCCAAGTTGCATCCACTTGAACGCTGCCACTTGAGATTTTGCGATAACTTTTGAAATATTGAATTTATTCGAATCAAAGTTGGACAGTAGACTTATCTTACAAATACCTTGGATTAGTTCACTGAACAAATTGCTCCACTATTTTGATCCAAGTGCTGGCCACTTAATTTTTCAACACGATGACTTTTGAGATTCTATATTAATTTAAACGAAATTATATATAGTAGACTTATCTCACATATGCATTTGATAAACTTGTTTGCCAACTTGGCCTGCCATCCTGTTCTCAAGTACTGGTCATTTGAAAGGTTTAAATTCACGAAAAAAGTTATTTGGGAACAGATTTGCTTAAAACTCAATACGTACATAGCCTACATCAATATTTTTTACCGAGTCCATTAATAATTTGTAGCCACCATTTTGTTTTAAAATGGCGGCTACTTGATAAGGAAAAAGAAATCAACGTACCCTTCCGAATGAGTCGGAAGGACTTGTTTATATTTTACAGATTTTTCAAAATTTAGAAACATACATTTTTGCTTGAAAAATATGACGATTAAAAGCTGATCACGATTTTGAGCCTAGGTAACTCTTTAGAAGTACTATAATTTTTGAACAAACAAGTCTTATTTTATTCATAAGTATTCATTGAATAATAAACAGAATAGGTGGCATGGGTTCTTGGGAATAAACATGAATAAAGTGTAGTGAAAACGACAATGCACCGATTACAGAGTTTCAGATAAATTAATTAATAACCGACATTCAGGGAAGAAGACAAATTACCCGTTCAGCAATCCATCGTTCACTGTAACCGCATCATTAGAAGCTAAGCGGGGGATAAATTCTTTCTTAACCTTTGACCTCCTCCCAACATTCATTGGATGGCAAAGGTGCGATGGCACATCTTTTCTCCCCATTCCTATGTGTGCTCTTCTCCATCGTTTAGACACATTAAAATTCAGCCCCAAATAGAAGGTTTACCAAAAGGTAGCAATTTGGCGAGTAAGTTGGCAGGAAAAAAGAAATCCAGGAAGATGATATGAGAATGGAAATAATGAGAAGAGGTTTAAAAGGCAGGGTGAATCTGTTTTATAAAAAAAAGCGTTAAAGAGCAATTGTGCGATAATTTTTTATAACTTATGAATTATACAGTTATATAAGAACATGCAAACAAATAAACAAAGCTTTCTTTTTTTTTTTTTTTTTTTTTTTTGTGAAACGTTATATTTGAGTTAAATAAACAATATTATAAATCATATGCGGTTCTTTTGTTTAATAGATACAACTCAGAAAATGAAAATTTACAGAATTTAAAAAATGCTTCAAGGCATAAAAACAAATGATTTATATTCAAAATGAATTGGTAAATAATTCAGAATTTTTTATATCTAGTGTGAAAAGTAGGCAAATTACTTAAACCTGATCCCTTTTACATCCAGTTTGATGAAGGTTTACAAACAACAGAATTATAAACATCATACGCAAATAATTAGACAAACTATTATTTTGAGTATTTAAAAAGTTATTTAAATACATATGAGAAAGTATATTTAAAATTTACTGCGGTCATTAAAAAAAAAAAAAGGAAAATAAATCTAACTTTTTTTTCTTTCTTTTTTGCAGCGTTATTTAATAAGTAATATTACGAGATAATGGAACAGCTAAAAATGTTTAAAAATGTGTTTAACATTTATTACTTCGGATAATATGTGAAAAATTGTGGGGAAAAGATTGTAACTGTTAAATTAATTTAAGATCAGTAGATATTGAATTTATTTACATAAAGTTCCAGTTTATGCTAAAGTCACATTTGAAGAAAGTAAATCAGATAACTCAGAATAAATTTTATATTATATCGGACGATTATTAATTAGAGCATTATTTTACATTTGCAATTTTTAAAAGAAATTATTGTCAATTTAAAAATTAAAAATAAATAAATAAATAAAGGGAATTTTTTTTTCTCTTTTTTCTCCTTTATCTCCTTTTTTCATTTTTATCTTTTTGTTTATTTATTTATTTATTTTTACTGAAGGCTGTAATTTTTTTTTTTTTTTTTTTTTTTTTTTTTTTTTTTCAGTAACTATTAAATTCTTCTATAAAAGTTTTCAATTCATGTTTTTTTAACCTGTAAACAAAGACAGATTTATAAAACTTCATTTAATTTGCTTAAGCCCACACCACCCTTTTAAAATATTCTAAACTTATTGTTTAAATGACTTACATGGTAGTATGTTATTTAAATTTGATGCAATCTGAAAAGTTCTGCTTTTTGTATTATGTCCCTAAAGAATGTTCTGTCTATCACAAGATTTTCTTCCATATTATTCTATAGAAAAGAACCACCTATATGTTTAAATTCCCCCCAAAAAAATAATCATAAATTCTCACAATAATGATTTTATGTCAGTATTTAACTAAATTTAAATTTTGTTATAATTCTGTGGATTAATTTTTGATTTAGAGCTCCCCGAAATATTTTATTCCGCACAAAGACAGATGGATATTTACCAAAAATGGCCTCAAATTGTCAACTCAAATTGAACATCTCAAATTGTGTATAAGCATCAGAAAACGGAAATCGAAGATTTTTAATTGTTCAATACATTCTTCTAAGAAAGTAAAACGAACTTTAAGGAAGTTTTATATTTATTACTTCGGCTCACATATGTAAAATATATGTGATAAAACAAATAAAAAATGGAGAAAAACATGCATTTATTATTTTAATATAAGCGAGTTTTTAATATAAGCGCTTATTTTAATATAAGCGAATAATATCTTTTAAAACTCAATGTCATTTTAAATTATTACAGTTTAAAACTAAAAAGTCTACGCGAAAAGGAGATAATGATTTTTTATGCTTTTAGTTTTAAAATGAACATAAGTACTAATTTAATGTACTAATTTAATTGTTAACACTAATCATTTTCATGTTATTTAATAAAGAGATTTTAATGACGTATTAAATGTGCAATAAAATAAATCTATTAAGATAATTAGATGTATTCTTAGGGTGGAGAAATACCTTTTCATAAAAATGATGTTTATTACTGCTAAAAAAAATAAAAAAGAAAAGAAAAGAAAAGAAAAAAGAAAGAAAGAAAACAGAAAAGAAAAGGAAACAGAAAAAAAAAAAAAAACTTTTCTATTGTACATCAAATTTTATATCTACTTTTTGTAAATTTATAGTACTTCTGTTTTTTTAGTAATTTGTTTCAAGTGTTTAATTTTATATTTTTTTATGTTTATAACTTATACAATGTAAAGAAAAACCATAGATTTAATTCCAAAAAGCATTTAACTATTGTATTTTAAAGAAAACAAAACACAAAGAATTTAGCATTAAAAAAAAGTTCCGAAATTATACTTTTTATTTCAAAAAATTGCATTAAAAGAAAGGGGGGGGGGGGAGAAAGAAAGAGGAAAATTTATATAATAATACTACCTTATATTTACTTATAATCAAAATGACTAAAGTTATGAAATTGTATTATTTTATCATTTCGTTCTTTTTCTCACGTTATTATTATTATTACTATTACTATTATTACTATTATTATTAGTAGTATTATTTTAGTTATGCTGATAACAATATTAAATACAGACACACACATAAATAAAACTTGAATTGGTAATAAATAAATAAATAAATAAAAATAAATAAAATAAAATAAAACTTGACATTAGATGTGCACTTAGCAAATTTACAGAACTTAAAGAAAGATATGTGGAATAAATATTTGAATAGGTATATATCAGTTTTATATTCTTTCCAACCAGTAAATATGAAATACTTTTCAGGCTATTTTTTATTTACTAGGGACAATTAGGACCAACAATTAGGATCAATGAAAATTTATTAAATTTCTTAAATTATATTACTATACGATGTATAACACTCGTTTGTCTACAAGCATCGTTCATTCTTATTTCCAAATTTAATTTCTCTTATTATTATTTTTTTTTTCGCGTTAAAAAGACAGTATGTGTTCTAAATTAAAGCATATGGTACACCTAGAATTTAGATATAGTTTTGCAAAGCTATTTTATAAGAAAATAATGATAATTTGCATTGCATTACGAAGTAAATTTTTGAAAAAAAAAAAGTGTTAAAAATTAAATCATAAAATAAAAAGTTTTTAAACATGAAACAAATATGATTTTGACATTAAAAATGCTTTTCACGAAGAAATTTCAGTTTGCTTTTTTTTTTTTTTTACATTAATCAAGTGTTTAAATGCAAAAAAAAAAAAAAAAAAAAAAAAAATTCTAAATTTATCTAGTATTTTCATTTAACATAAAAAAAAAAGGAGGGAGAGAGAGAGAGAGAGAGAGAGAAAGAAAGAAAAACTTTATAAATAATCAAATTTTAAATTTAAATTTATCATTTTCATATTAGATATAAGAATATTGGATATTTAACATTGGTATTTTCTATGAAGCAAATTCAAAACTAAGTTATGATTCAAATTGTACCTTTTTAGATTATAAAGATTAAAATATGAGATTTAAAAAAAAAAAAAAAAATGCCATCAACTTATAAAAATAAATGATCTTCCAGAAAAGGGCTGCTTATCTTGTGCTCTATTTTGTGTTCTAATGTTTTTTCTATTTTTTATGTATATATTTAATCCAATTTTTGTTTAGCAAGATTTTATTTGTAATATAAAGTATCAAAAAAAAAAAAAAAAGAGCGCAACTTTTGAGTAAATAATAACAGATAAATTTATTGATGAAAATTGAGTAATATTGTATTTTTTGTTGTGTATGTTACCTGTATACATAATCACAGGTAGAATGCACTGCAAAAAAAAAAAAAAAAAATGTAAATTACTTAATTTCCTCAATAAATTTGCATGTTATTATGTACTCAAAAGTTGCGCTCTTTGTGCACAATCTGTACAACAATGCAAAAATTTGCATTCCTGTGGTGGAAAAAGTAAAAGTTAAGTTTATTTTACAACATATCAAGTGTTGTAACTGGAAAAGTAGTTTTACAGGTGAAATACTCTTGCATAAATAATGCATATTTCTAAATTTTTCTGCTTATCTAGGAAATATAATTCGATGGAATAAGTTCTGATCTCTGGTTTTTCGAATTTAGATACAAATTTTAGTTTTATAAATTAATTTTTTCTCTTTATATTATCATAGTCTGATTTTTATATCAATAATTAAGCCATATAGTTGCCAACATGTAAGTTTTTTGGCTACTGGAAATTTTTTATTGATTTTTTTTCATATATTTTTATAACAGTTATCACTGATTTTATAAAACAAAAATTCCTATCCGATTTTTCCGATGGTTAAAAAGTATAAAAGTTGGTAGTTATAACTGAGCTATAATTAATTAAATTCTAGAAAAAAGAAGCAAAATAAGAAATGTAAATTTCGTTTAAGAATGAAAGTGGCCTACCTTAAAGTCAGTGAAAGAAAAAATTTGAACACTGTCTTTGACTTACATTCCTTTTGTTCATATAGTACATTTATTACCAAAACGAATATTTGCTTATGTTATTTTATTTTTCATGTTTCTGGGTGCATCACTGAGTCAAGAAAGCATTTCCGACCCTGCATTGCTGTATAATTCTGAGCCGTCATGATACACCCTATTCGTCATAGAAGTTTCTAAAACGTGGTACTGTAACATTTTGTGTGCGCAAAATTACTTATCGAAATAATATATTATTTTAGAGGAATGTCTAAAGGCGAAGCTGTGTCATTTCTTCTGTGTGCTATTTACAGAGACTTGTCAGCAAAGAATTAAATCAAATGTTACACTTACGTTACTTTATCTTACCCAACATTAATATGAAAATACTATTACAGTTTAAAGTGGAATTTAAGTGTTATGCTGTATTTAAACATTTCCGACGTATGTTAAAACAGTTTTATTTGACTTACATATCAGTGGGGGAGTGCTATCCGCGATTGTAATGAAATGCTCGCCCTCTGGTGGGCTAAGGTGAAATTACAATAAACATGCTTTAATTCGGCTTTCATTAAGCCGCCATTGCATGCCGATGTTTAGTTTCACATATATTTATTGAATAAAAATGAATAAATCCGGTGGAAAAGATAACACATACTGTTGTGTGCTCCAGTGTAACTCCAAAGGACCAAGAAATCCAGAATTAAGCTTCCATTTATTTCCAAATGACAAATTTAAAATTTCAGTTGCTTCGGCTAATGGAAGTAAAGAATTAATCAGATGATTTAAAGCTAATATTTGTTCAACTTCAGTTAAAAATCTACTTCCGATCGAACTTTGAATAAACTGAATTATTTTTTTCCAAAAGCAATCAATTTTCCATGATGTAATGGCGGAGAAATTATAGTACGAATATTAAGTAGAATAACAAAAAGAACAATAATAAATACACGTGGCTATAATATTTACTAACAACAAAAACTGAAAAAGCGCCATCTATCGATCATTACAAACGCGGATTGTCCCTTCAACACCTATTTAAATATTATAGCTACATTCATAAATACTTACAGCTACATGTTTAAAAAAATATATATTTTAATTATACAAAGATCTTACGTCTGCATCACTCATCGAAACTCATTCGTCTACTTTTGAGTAGCCCTGTATATATTGTCTATAAATTGAATAAGTGCCAGTAAAATATTTAAATTTGAACAATAAAATAATTGATAACAAAATGATAATAAATGCATTTCCAATCTTTGACAATTATGGCTCTAAAATATCACAATTAATTTATGGGACCCTGTAAAAAAAACAGGAATGTTTTTTGTACTGTTTTTGTACTTTCTAATCAAAATATGAATATAAAAAATATATGTTTATTTCCTTTTGTTCAGTGCAATCTTAAAAATCTTAAATGTATCAACGAAAAATATCCCCCATATATATGATGTATTTGAATACTTTTCTAGATCCCTGTATACTAACCACTTGCTCGATTTGAATAAAAATTTTCGAGTAACATTCCCATATGATGAAGATTTAGAATTCAGAGTTTGGACCCCCTGCTAATATTTTGATTTTGAGTACTAGTAACAGAGTAACATATACAGATACAAACTATTTGCCAAATTCTTAATTTTTGTATTCAGGTAACTTCAAAAAGTATAACTACAGCAAAAACTAAAAATTGGAAATTCGACTCAAAGAAAAAGAATACGTTCTCTTCCATACATGGGTAAGAAAGAAGTAAAAACAGGCTTCTCAAGAAACTTTTATAGCGATATCTTGCCAAATGTAGCCAGAACACTAAATCTTTTCTTCCTGATCTAAATCGATTCTGTGAAGTTTTTGGTAGCGCAGGCCATCCCTTTAATTACCGTTGATTCGATCGTTAGGTGGGCGAGCAAAAGCCAATTTGTGCGAGGCTATAAGTGGAGCATGAAATTAATTAATAATTAAAGATTGACGAAAGAGTGTTCGAGAGTATCTCATAATGTTTATATAGTGAGACTTTATGACGTCATAAAGATATCGAAAGATGATAAACAAGTAAAGGAGGTATTTTTGTTGAATTTTGCTTAATATCATATCATCAGATTCATTGTGAGGTGGAATCCTTTTAAGCTGATAGTCAATTTCAAATTTTAAAGTTTTTGCTTTTGGTATTTCACGAGTTAATGTGTTTTAGAACGATATAAGAATTAAAGTTTATCAATGTAAAAGTTTCTCCATTTTTTTTTTTTTTTTCTTGGATTGTTATCTTCAATCTATGAAGATATAAGATTATACATTATTACACATTTGAGTTTCGAGTTAAATTTATATGGAAATGGGTACATTAAGTGGGAATTTTATTTTTATTTTGTTTTATATTTGTCCTTAATTACTTTCGATAATTATTTATTTTAATTGGACAAACTAGAAGAAAGAAAATAATTTCTAAATTATACCGAGGTATAATGAGGAAATAAAATAAGCTATAGCATGCTGTTTTCTTATCTAAACTGCAAGAGGCGTTAATAGTTTATGTGACGAAATTGAGAATATAAAGGTTTGTGAGTAATTATTAACTAAATTAATATTTAAACTTCTGTACATTTCCTGAATATAAAAAAAAAAATATTTACTTTTGCTTTGAATTATTGAAATTCAGTCCTTAAACGCATACCTGCCAATATGCTAATTAATATTCCGTAGTATTATTAGCCCCACCTTCCTTTTTACAACAGTATTTTTTTAGAGTATTTTTCTTCTTATTTAATCGTAATTGCATTTGGAGAATATTTCTCTACAAATTTATTGCTGCGAGAAAAAAGGGCGGGATTAACAACATTATGGAATATTAATTACGATGTTAGCAGGTATGCTTAAAAGACTGAAAAATTAAATTTGTTCATCACATCAATTACAATAAACCAATATAGCCTTTTCTTTTCATAAAAATACGAAATATTTAATCGCATAATTTTTCTAACATATTTACATAGGCTAAACTAGACCTGATAACTGAAAATTTAAACTATTCGTCAGTGTCTGGTAGATTCTCTTAAATTACTTTCCACTTACTGTAAATTTTTCAACTGGATGTCGATTCCTTACTAATATACAGAATTCACGCTTTTTTTTTTTTTCTTTTTTCAACGTTAATCCAATAATATTAATTTGCCACAAATGAACACTATTTCTACTATTTTACCATGTTTTTATTAACTCGCTTTCTTGTTTGTCCAGTACAAATCTTGCAATAGATTTTTGACTAACTTCCCGACTAGCTAGACCTTTGAAACTTTTAGAATAGCCCAGAACACGATGACAATGCATTCTTTTACAACTTTTATTCAGCTAATAAATATTTGAAAATTTCTTATAATTGCTCTATTTATTACGCATTTTATCATTTTCTTTCAAGTTAATAGGATAATTCATAAAAAAAAAAAAAAAAAAAAAAAGTATTTATTATTACATAGAATTGTCAAGTTCATATGATTCTACAGAATATTTAAAAACGGGGTATAAAAAAAGTTCTTTTTATCTTACAATTATACGTGTCTAATTCGAAAAATATCCCATATTTTTGGAATCAATTTCTGAAATACAGTATCACCCAAGGCTTTTAGCGTTTCTAAAATTTAATGTGCATTTTATTATATTGTCATCACTATTAAAAAAAAAAAATCCTTGAGGTTTCAATGCTATAATATAATTAAAAAGAATAACTGTTCTGAAATATTGGTTACAACATAATAGAATGCGATTAAAATTTTAGGAGCGTTGCAAGTCCTGTGTGAACTCACTGCTGTTAGAGTATGAACTAGAGTGTGAGTGCTGTTAGAGTGTGAACTCACTGCTGTTAGAGAGAGAACTCACTGCCGTGTTCCTACACGGGTCGGGTAAAATTCACCCGCAAAATGATTTTCGGCCTGTAACACGACCTGCGACAAATTAATGTTAAAATGATGGCTGACGTTAAAAATCGTTGTTTTAAATTACTGTTTTAAAGTTACGAAAGTTTGTATACATATGCATTAAAATATAGCAATATTAAGTATATTATTATTATTATTATTTTGAAACTATTAAAATAAAATAAATAAATAAATAAAAGGCTCCATGTGACTTTGTTTTTAATCCCCCTACTCTCCCATCGCGATTTTATATTATTATACGTTATTAATATATTCTAAACATACTTATTTATTTATTTATTTATTTTTAAATATATTTTAGTTTGGATGAATGAATGAATGAAACTTTGCATTGAAACATTTTTTCTTCTTTTTTAAGTCAACTTATTAATCAATATACAAATTAATACACAAATATGTTTATAATATAAATCTAGGATAAATCTTACTCGCTTTGGACGCCAAAGAGAAATACTGGAAACCGCCAAATGCCGAAATTTTAAAGCACATAAATGCTTGAAAATTTTCTCGTCGTTCAAGACGTTATAGATTTTTTCTGCGTTTAATTATCTACTGCCAAGCCACATTTTGATATTTATGTTTATAATATATTAAGAAACTGTAGTAATGTAAAAACTAGGAGAAAATTAAAAAAAAAAATAAATCACATATTTTATGCAACATATTTTATTTATTTATTTATTTATTTATCTTTAAATAAAATTTTGAATTTTACTTTTTAAATTTAAATAGTTTTCGTGAAATTTTAATGTACTTAATATTCAAACATTTTAATGATTATGTATGTTAACTTTAAAAACTCTAAGACAATAATTTACAAGAACGATTTTCAATGTCCACCATTTACTTAAATTTATGTTACATAAGGCGCAGAACTACAATTTTACTACATAAAAGACAGTTATGTAATTGAACAGACCTTTCGGAGAACTGTATTACATGAAAAATTACAAGCATGTAATTCTATTAGTATATAACAATAAGTATATTAATAATTAATAGTATAATTATAAACAAAACTTCTGTGTATAATGCAACAAAATTTCAAATTTATTAAAACTTACATTATAAAATCTATTATTTCAAATATTTTGAAAATATATACAAAATGTCAAATAAGAAGCAAATGCACATTTGAAAGACAAATAATTTTCAAAAATAATATTTTAAACGTTAAGCATCAATATTACTTACAAACTTTGAATAAACTGCATTGCCGCTTTGACTGCAGCACTCGTGCTTACTTTATTCGCCTGATGAAGGATCGTGTGTTTTTTCGACCCGAAACAATTGTTGCGAGTTTATTGCATTTTATGGTGTTTATTCAAAGTTTGTAAGTAATATTTTTACAACGCCAGTTTTGTGGTGCTTTTTATTAAAGTTAAGCATCAATATTTGAGCAATTGTAATTAACTCATGTTGCTTTAAATTGGTATGGAAAAATGAAATGACATCTAATCACTGCATTTAGAATGTTATATTCGTAAAAATAATAAAGAAAAAATTTTTCAAAGAAAAATAATTTGCGAGTATACAGGCGGATCAGAAATTAATGCAAACTCGACCGGCACCAGACTTGCAAATCGCATAGCTACCGACCGCTACAAAAAAAAAAAAAAAAAGAGATTTTTTTAACATCCGTATTTATTTATTTATTTATTATTATTATTTTATAGAAAATGTTTGTAAATTTTTGTAGCAGTTTTCTAGGAATAAATAAAGAGAAAAATATTCTATAAAAGAATACCGCTGTCAAAAAATCGTAACGGTTGTTAGACATGAAATCGGGTAACCCGCAGGTAGTCGCGGTTATCTCACCCAATGCAGGACCCTACTGTTGCTTAACTTAATTTACATTTACATAGAAAAAAAAGTAATTTTTACTGTGTCGATTAAATAAAGTCAAAATTATCAAGGTCACAAGAGGAAATTGGTGGTGAGTTGTCAATTATTTTTAACACGCTTTTATTAGCTTCACCTGTATGTATGTATGTATGTTTGTAACTGCTCTGTGAGCAAACAAAAAAATTATATTGTAAAAAAATACTTTCCCTACGTGAACGATGTGGCGTTGAGGTAAGGCGCCGCGCTACGAACCTAAAGGTCCAGCGTTCGATCCCAATCAGGGGAGAATTTTTAAAAAAGGTTTTTGTTTAATTCTAAGTTATTTTAATTAAATGTATGTAAATATTATGGTGTGTCATTCCCACGATTTTCTCTTACCCTGCATTTTAATACTAAGATATATATTTTGTTCACATTTCTATAAAAGCGTGTTCTTTAATTTTTTAAAACTATAATATTATTTTATTGCCACTTTATTTTGTTTAGTCGTCATGTAGAGAAGTGTCAGGTATTTTCAGGTCTAGTCAAAATTAAAGGCTTTATCAAAAATTCTCTCTCTCTCTTTTTTTTTAATGCATTTTTCATTTTGTTATCTAAATATTTTTTTATTAAAAAAAAAAAAAAAAAAAGTATATTTTAAAATAAAATATTCAAAAGAATTATTTATGAAATTTATACAAAAAATATAATGAACTAATATTTTTATGAAAATTGATTTAAAATTAAAATAAGTTCTAAAAATTTCATTCATTTCAATTTACAGTTCAATTGAAAACATATTTAAAAAGCTTCTTGAAAAATAATTTTAATATTAAAATAATATTTTTATGTGTATTGAATAAACCTAATAAGTTATAAATGTGTAAAAATGAAAAAAAAAGGTCTAAAAATTACTATTATATTTATATCGTGACACGAGTGTGTGTGTATATATATAACCTATCTATTTTCTTTGGTTTTCGTTTAACTACTTCTGTATTGTTTTGGTTAATTATATTCATAATTCAAACAATAACATGGTGCATTTTTTACACTATTATTATTATTTTTTTTTAATTTATTGTTTATTCTAATATATCAGTTTAAACTGATTTTTTTTTTAAATATTTTAAAATTAAAAGTAATATTAATTTATTCGGTTATTAAGAAAATAGTACAACTTATTTATTTTACGCTACAAATTATAATCATTTTACAGCGTTATTAATAGATTTATATTCTGAATAAAACACGCTATGATCATTGTTATCATAAATATTAATACCACTGTGATTATAAATATTAATAAAAGAAACCAATCATTCCATCTTACGTAATTATTCTACACTTCTATGTTCAGCGAAATATAAAGCGAGGGATCCATAATTAAATTTAAATATTAAACACTTATTTTTACTGGGAATAGAATTTTAATTATTTAATTGATTAAACGAAAATATTTATTCTCATATTTATAAGGAGATGAAAATCCAAATCAATAAATTATGATTTGAAATTATAATAAGCACTATGTATTGATAACAATGCCATGTGTAATTCCTGTAAAACTACTTTTACTGTTACACAACACTATTGGAGGAGTAAGTAATGAAGCGTAACAGTACGTATTGTTATCAATGCCATGTGCAATTTCTGTAAAACTACTTTTACTGTTACACAACTATATAGGAGGAATAAGTTATGAAACGTATTAACATTTATTTTTACAGAGAATGTAATTTATTTATTTAATTGATTAAATGAAGAAAAAATTCACATTTATAGTGAGATAAAACTCTGATGTCAATCAATTATGATTTGAAATTTTAATCTTAATATACTACGTGTTATTAACAATACCATGTGCAATTCCTGTAAAACTACTTTTACTGTTACACAACTCTATTGGAGGAGTAAATAATGAAACGTATTAACATTTATTTTTACAGAGAATGTAATTCAATTATTTAATTGATTAAATAATAATAATAATAATAATAATAATAATAATAATAATAATAATATATATTCGTTTTTACAGTGAGATAAAAATCCGATGTCAATCAATTATGATTTGCAATTTTAATATTAATATACTACGTATTAATAACAATGCCATTAGCAATTCCTGTAAAACTACTTTTACTGTTACACAACTCTATTGGAGGAGTAAATAATGAAACGTAACAATATGTTCTGAAATCAATGCCATGTGCAATTCTGTATAAATAATTTATTGTTACACAATTTGATTGGAGGAGAAAGTAATAAAACGTATTAACATTTACTTTTACAGGGAATCTAGTTCAATTATTTAATTGATTAAATGAAAAAAAGAAAAATCATATTTATTGTGAGATAAAAATCCGATGTCAATGAATTATAGTTTGAAATTTTAATATTAATATACTACGTATTAATAACAATGCCATGTGCAATTCCTGTAAAACTACTTTTACTGTTACTCAACTGTATTGGAGGAGCAAGTAAGGAAAAGTAACAACATATATTGGTATCAATGCATGTACAATTCCTGTAAAACTACTTTTACAGTTACACAACCCTATTGGAGGAATAAGTAATAAAACGTAACACTACGTACTGAAATCAATGCCATGTGCAGGTCTGTATAAATAATGTATTGTTACACAATTCGATTGGAGGAGAAAGTAATGAGATGTATTGACATTTACTTTTACAGAGAATGTAATTCTATTACTTACTTGATTAAAAATATATATATATATATTTGCATATTTATATCGAGATAAAAATCCAATGTCAACCAATTATAATTTGAAATTTTAATATTAATATACTACTTATTAATAACAATGCCATGTGCAATTCCTGTAAAACTACTTTTACTGTTACGCAACTCTATTGGAGGAATAAATAGAACATTGTATTAATATTTGCAGAAAATATAATTTTGTTCAATTGATTAAACCAAAATAGAATTTTCATATTTAGAATGAGATGAAAATCCGATGTCAGTTATTTATGATTTGAAATTGTAATATTAATACACTATAATGATGCAAAATCTAGGGCGGAATAATAATTAGTTAGCAGGGGGCATATTATCTTAAAATTTTTCAAAATATTCCAGAACTTGAATTTATTTATTTATTTGTTTTTGAATTCAAATATTTATCTAGAATATTCAAAATACTTGATCTTTTGTTATACCATATTTCAACGCATGTATGTAAAATTTTATAATACTAAGACAATTATTTATGAAAAAAAAAATAATAAAAAGATAAAATAAAAACTACACAAAAAAAAGAAAAAAAAACGAAAGAAGGAAAGGAAAAAAATAAGAAAAAAATAAGTAAATAAAATAACAAGTGCAAAACTTTGAACAGACACTATAAAATTCAAGAACTCGAAGCAATTGTTCCGGGTCGAGAAAAGACACAACCCTTCATCAACCGAACAAAGTAGGCACGAGTGCTACAAAAAATCTGCAACGTAGCTCTTGTGTTTGCAGCACTCGTGCCTATTATGTTCGTCTGACGAAGGGTCGTGTCTTCTTTCGACCCGAGACAGTTGTTGCGAGTTCTTCCATTTTATTATACATGAAATACATTTTTAGCACGTTCAAAGAACGTTCAAAAATTGTTTACATAACGTTGTGAGAACGTGTGTATAGAACGTTTTCAGAACGTTTCTACACTATTTTAGAACGTTTACAGTACGTTTTCTAGAACGTTCTGAAAATGTGTATAACGTTTTGAAAACGTTCTAAAAACGTTTAGAACGTTCTGAGACCGTATACATAGAACGTTCTCTGGACGCTTCTATAACACCGATGGTGATAGCTACACGTTCATTGAACGTTCCCTGAACCGTACTATTGTACGTCTTCAAGATGGACAGATAGACGTCTATAACACGTTCAAAGGGAACGTTCTTAGAACGTGTTTGCAGAACAATTTTTGAACGTTCGGAGAACGTTTCGGCGCTGCTTGGGTATGTATTGATAATAATGTCATGTGCAATTTTTTTTTAAAGTACTTTTACTGTTACACAACTCAATTGTAGGCGTAATTAATGAAACGTATTGGGCAATTTTTTTTCTCTGATTTCTCCTTTCCTCATTTCTCCTCCTTTTCTTTTTCTTTCTTTCTTTTTTTTTTTTCTTTTCCTTTTTCTCTTTTTGTTTTATTTATTTATTTTGATTCGGTAGAAAATAGATACATAAAATGTCAAAAAAAAAAAAAAAAAAAGAAAGAAAAAAAAAGAAAAGAAGGAAAGAAGGAAAAAAAGAAAAAGAAAGAAAAAAGAAAGAAAAGAAAAATTCCTGAGTAAAAATAATCTTGTTTGAATTAATGTCTAGTACCTGCAATGGACTTTTAAATAAAAATATACTTTTTTAAAATTTTGTCTTAATATGTATATAGTTTTTTTTTTACCAATTTAGTAAATTTTATCATAAGTTTTTAAAACAGGAGATATGTGTTGGAAAAAATTTAATATTGTTTTTTATAATTTAACAAATAGTTTTTATAGGATAATTTAATTTAAAAAAAAATACTTGGATTAGATACATGATATTACTTTTTTTGTAACGCTTTTCCAATTTTTGCTACATATAACAGATGCATATTATTTTTAATTGTTTATCTTAAAAATATATATAAATTGAAAAAAATATATGCTTATGGTTACCGAAGTTTAATGATTTTAGAAAATTATTACTAATTTGGAAAATAAACAAATAGATAAATAACGCTGGATATTTTTAATTGTTGATGTTAAATTTTGATGGTGTGTACGTAATTTATTCGATAAATTGTAGACGTTTAAAAAGAACTTTAAACTTGTATTTGAGAATTCATAGTGCTCCGTCAATCGCATTCCTTACAATAGGGAGAAAAAAGGAAAAACATAAACAGAATTTTTAAAATATAAAATAATTATTTTTTTAGATTTGTTGTTTTTCTCAATAAGTATTTTTTTTTTTTTTTTTTTTTTTTTTTCCATTTCTAAAAGAAATTTGATTTGTTATTTTATGTAAAGGTGACGAACTATTCTGAAAATAAATTCCTATATTAAATGCTCAAACAAATTTACTATACTTATAAAAGTATAAGTTTTCATATAAGGATATAATTTTTAATAATTTATAGCTTAAAAACGATGCAATAAATAAAATTACACTAATTTCTATATAATATTATTAACAAATCAAAGTACCATTGTGCTAGAAATCGGGGAAAATAGCGCTATAAAAATTGTCACTCAGCCAGCGATATCGGCCACACTCTCTTTTAACCCACTCTAAAGTATGTCCAACTCGTGAAAGTGTCCGGGAGAAGAGGTGAGGATAGAGGGAGTGAGGCAGGAGCTGAATGGAATGTCTATCCGAACTCCAAACCATCACCTTTGAATGGGTCATCTTTCCCTCTGTCTCTCTCACTCACCCTCTCTTCTAAAAGCCACACGACGATGATGATGATGACGACGAAAGCGGCGAAGGGTTGACTGGCAGCCATCTCCACCAATTGCAAAACGCATAGCTGTGTCTTTGGATTGCCCCGCCCCAGAAATTGCGCAGCTGGGAGAGGGGACGGTAACATTAGTCCTCCGCGAACATGGAGATTTTTCTCATTTCAATGATGGATCTCTTCTTGGGCCCCAATATCGTCTCTGGCTCTCTCTCTCTCACATGCACACACCCGCTCCCAACCCCCTTGCATCGCACGCTTTGCATACAGAAGCCAACTTGCAGCTGTTACGGGTTCCCGCCGCTCATTTTCTTCGCCGATCCCCTAGGGGCAGGGGCTGCTAAATCGACATTAGCCCCCCACACTAGCACTAACCTTATCCCCCTCCTTAATTTTTTTTTTTGTTTCGTATCATTTTTTCCTGCGGTAACGTCGTGCCACAGATGAGGAATGAGAGCTCTCATTATATCTCCAACTAAGTCTTCATATTGTGACAGCGGGCCCCAATTGTATTGCACTAGGAATATGAGTTGAAAAAACGCATTTGTTTTGATCCCTTGGCTATTAATATAACGCTCTCGTTATATTTACCACCCCACCCACACGCAGAAAATTCCGGATTTTCCGCTCATTTTTTCGCCACTGCCGGTAAGCGGAATTAATTGCCATTCAGTGCCAGCTCATGACCGGATTTATTTTATGTCCGTAGTGAAAGAACGAGGGCTGGAGTATCTGAGATTTTTTTTTCCACTCTCTCTTCTCTTGTTTTTCATTATTTATGAAGTAGAAAAATCTGTGTCTGGAGTTAGTAATAGACAATTGTTCTATACGAAAGAAGACGCATCGCTGAAATTTTCAGTCGTTTCAAAAATATTTACTATCTCCGAATTTCAATATAAATTTTAGAGGCAGTTAGACATCCATCTCCGTTTATAAGAAAAAAATGATTTATGTTTTCATGGCTATCTATTTCTTTAAAAAATATCTTTTTATAATGATTAGATTGCTATAACAATTTAGCCCATATATAACAATGTGATATTACATATTGCTGTCAAAAAGTAGAAACCATTATAAAAAATTAGTAAAGTCGTCAAAAGTTTTGAAATTTTATTTTTTGGCTGAAAGAGGTATTTACTAACGTTAGACTTTAGAAGCACGACGACAAATATTTATAATATAATTAAAATTAATTTATTAAATAGATAAATAAATAAAACTTAATTTGCAAATTTGTATAACTATTTGTAAAATGTTGTCCAAATTATTCAGATTTTTTTTTTTTTTTTTTTGACATTTTTTCCCCCTTTTTTAATAAAATACTGAACGAAGCGACCTTGAACATAAGACATTCAAAGATCATATTTTCCACTAGTCACGAGTGCAATTAAGAGACCAACCACAAATTGAAGAACACAAGTATTTTGGATCACCCTGTATCGTAAAATAATAAAATTATGATTCGCAACTTTAACACATAATTTTACATCCCAAGTGCAATTTTTATGCTTTTTTGTGGGAATTGTATGATTATTTAGACATATATATATATATGTTTATTTATTTATTTATTATTATTTTTGTATGTGTTTTGCATATAAAAAGAATGGATTTCAACATAATTTTAAAAAAATTCAGTAAACATGCCAAATAATTAGAGAATCGTTATTCCGAAAAATAAAATACGCACGTGTAGTTTTTGCTGTGATATGAGTATTTGTAATAAATATATATTTACTGCGCATGTGCGAAAGGTAGAAATTCTTTTATTACATTGATTGAATGCTTGATATAGTGGGCAATTTATGCTAAAATATCATATGAATAGAACAAAAAATAAAAATTAAAAAATTAGCAAAAGAATGAGCAAGATTTTAAATATTTTTCAGAGTTGAAATTTCATAAGTTGTTTTTCACTTGTCATGTATTTGATTTAGTGATCTAGTTCTTAAAAATCACGTTTCTTTTTTCTTTCTTTCTTTTTTTTTTTTTTTTTTTTTTTTTTTGTTGTTGTGTGTGTGTGTGTGTGTGTGTGTGTGAAAAACGCTTTATAGGCTTATAACTCAAACATTTTTTTTTTTTTTTTTTTTTTTTTTTTTAACTTTCTTCTATATTCAATAGAAAAAAGTATTGGATTCGTGAAATTTTTCGATCTCGGGTTTTTGATGGATTTACACGTTTTGAGAGCTGTAGAACACGATTTGACTATTTTTAGAATATGTCTGTCTCTGAGTGTGTGCGACAAAATGTTGTGGCAACTGTAAATCAGGAACTACTGCAAAAAATTTCATACAAATTGGTATGTAGTTACACCTTGACATAAATTAGTGCCTATCAACTTTTGGTAAAAATTGTCTTACAGGTTGCGTTTCCATTCCGCTTTTTCTAAATTTTTAACATGGTGGTATAGGACAAAATTTTGCATAAATGTGAATAAAGAGAATTATTTTTTAATAATCCTTATGAAATTTACAAGAATTATTTATAATAGAGATAGTCAACTGGGAAATTTTTTTGTGTATGTAGGAGCACCGGCTTCCCCCCCCCCTCCTGGGGGGGGAAGTCCCCCTCGAGGAGAATAAATTTTCATGATGGGTATCTTTCAAAAGAGCTCGCCAATACCTTTAAAATGAATGGTTGAACGATAGACTCGATAATTTGAAATAAAGTTATTGATTTTTTTCCTTTTTAACATTTTTTTTTTTTTTTTTTTTTTTTTAATGTAATATCTAGAATAAAATGAACTTTTTTTTGGATATTTAGTGTTATACTACTTCTCTGATATGGAAATCGTACTGCATTATCATGGAAGATAATTTTATTAAATAGTGATTTTAATGAAATATTTTTACTAAATGAATTTGCATAAGAAATTATAGAACAAAGTCATGTGGTGTCCACAACATTCTAGTTTTTTTTTTTTTTATTATTTATTTATTTACTAAGATTTGTGAGTTCAAAAAGGGTTTTTTCCCAAATAAGGACTTTTGCAACTTGGATGAAATAATTAGATCTCTAAATTAAATATGTGGCATGCGAGAAACACCTTATGAAATTTCAGCTCTGAAAAATATCTGAAATCTTGTTCATTCTTTTGCCGAAAATTTTCTTAATTTTTACTCTATTCATTTGAATTTTTGACATAAGTTTCACAATATATCAAGCTTCCCACCTACGTAATTAAAAAATTTCCATGTTTTTCGCATGCGCAGTAAAAAAACATTAAAAAAAAAATACTCACAAATTAGCGAAAATTAAATGTGTGCATTTTATTTTATTTTATTTTATTTTATTTTATTTTATTTATTTTATTTACTTATTTATTTATTTTTAAAATCCATTCTTTTTTTGGGCGTGAAACACTTACTAAAAAAATTAATAATTTTTGAAAAAAGCATACACATATTGCCCATAGTATGGGAAATTATGTGTTAAATTTACAAGTCATTTGTAGTATTCTATGATACAGGATAATCCAAAATATTTGTATTTTTTTTCAATTTGTGGTTTGCCCTCTACTTACACTCGGAACTAAATTAATAGTGGAAAATGTGAGTTTGTAAATGTTCCTCCTAAAGTTCAAGGTCATTTCGTTCAGTATATTTTTAGAAACTAAAAGAAAAGTTGTTAAAAAAAAAAAAAAAAAAAACTAATAACTTGGCCAACACTGTATTTAAAGAGTTCATTTTAAAATCAGTCATCAAGGTCAAATTTGTTGAATATTTATTTCATTTGAAGCAGCTTTAAGATACTACGAAATTATTATTTACAAAAACAATTGCTTTTTTTTTTTTTTTTTTTGAGAATTAGTTTTCAAATTTATTTGTATTGAGGTATTTTTAAGGGATTAGGTACCTTTGCAGGAAAAAAAGAAAAGCAGAAAAAAATGATCATAACTTTATTGTTGACAATTCAAAAAATAATTAATTTAAAACTTGTAAATTTTATCAGGGGTTAAGTAATGTTTTATTTCTCTATTACAGCCATTAAAATACTACTATAGGTTTTATTTATTTATTTATTTATTTATAAAATTGTCACAGCAAATTTTTTGTTCATGTACAATCATGCAAGCACAGTATTTCTGTGATGGTTAGCCAAACTTTGATGAAACTTTATCAGCTTTTAATGACATATATGAAATGACTTCTAATTAGCTTTTTAACATTAAAAGTTTTGTAATTATGGGCATAATTACGCAAAAATAGTGATAATTTGTTTTTAATAATTCTATATATATTTTTTTTTTTTCAAAAGAATGGAACTTTTTATCAAAATTATTTTTGTTATTTTTAATACAGGTTATTTTTTCATGTGTACATTTTTTCTTATGTTCATGCGATGTATCATTTGCATGTAATCCTATGCGCAAATTTTATATCGACAAAAAATTACATCTGACATTTTAAAGAAAAAATAAATTACATTAAAAAATGTACAACTATTCTAAAAGCTATAATAGACAAATAAATTCTTTTTTAACACCTCTTAAAAATTATTGTAATGGTAAATATATTTGTGATTTTTCCATAAATATCTTTTATAATATTTTAATGAAGCCTTATTCTGTGTTTAGAATTCCCTAAACACAAGTTATAATTACAAAAACTCGTTAAGCTAAAAATCTGCAATTGTGTATATTATGAAATATAAGAATATATATATATAATATAAAAATTTATACTTCGTTTTTATGACCATTTGTAATTGAAAACTTTATAATTTTAAATATACTGTAAAAATTATAACAAATGAAAAAAGTCATAAAGTATACTGTGATAAATCCCTCACTCACTGGAAAAAGAAAATGAACGAAAAATCATGCGGTATGCAGTGATTATTAACATTTTCCAGCTGTACGTACTTCTTGTATCGTATAACTTTTAATGTTCTTTGCCTACATTAACACAATAGACAGACAGAAGGCCTGAAAGGCATACAAATAGACTATTAGTATTCATCATAACTGTTAAACACTGAGTGTTAAAAACGTTTAACGCAAAAGAAAATGCAACCCTCAGATTCTAATTGTAGCCCTTACTGTATCTGAATACTTTGTTGTAGCGATGTAAATCTAAAGGTTAACCATTTCATATTCTGTATAAAATATTATTTTAGCATATTAACAATAAATGCCAATTTATTTGGGATTTTTACAGTAGAAAATTATTTAAATGTGATTTACAAAAATGTCTGTCCTAAAACGCAAACATTGCAATTCTTTTTTTTTTTTTATGTCCCTGTACGAAACCATTTGTACAGAACCCATCAATGCCATTTTAAATAGGAAACATTCCATCGCAATTTCCAATAACATATATCCATTTTTAAAAATTCTGAAAATATTTAAGGACGTTAGAGGCGGAGAGACGGGCAGATAGCAAGATGGACAGTCAGGCAGACAGATACGCAAATTGAAATCCTATTTACACTTAAAAATATTGTTATGAAGTGTTAAAAACGTTTAATATAAACGAAAATGCAATTGCAGCAAATTTTGAATAATAGCCCTTAACGTAACTGAATATTTTTGTGTGGCCCTGTAAATATAATGCTACTTTATTCTATAGAAAGCATTCCTTTGTGTATAGGAAAAACATATTTCATATACACAAAGGTTCAGTAAAGGTACTAAAATATGACGCATAGAAATACCTCTCACAGAACACAATGCTTTGGAATACTTCCGGATGTCCTTGTATACACATCAGTTGAAGTATCCCCTCCATATTCAATAGAAAACGTGTGATAGTGAACTCGAACAACATATGCCAGTTTCAAGAAATTCCATGGATATTTATGGAAGTTGGAGTGCGGACAGACAGACAGACAAACGGAAGGAAGTCATTAACACTCTTCAACCTTGTTGGAAAGTGTTAAAAAGAAGAATGGAAGAAAGAAAGAAAAACAAACAAATATTAAATGAGAAAATGAGCAAAAATTGAGGATTCGAATTATAACAAAACTATAAAAAGCAATTTTACGAAAAATGACTTTTATAAATCCATTATTATTATATTTTATTGCTTTTAATTAATTTGTAGAAAACAACGTTCCAAAGTCCTTTTTTCGTATTAACATCTCAACTTTGAAAATGTTCCTCGTTCTTTCCATTGAATAAATATGAATAAAGATTATGGGTGTCTATGAAAATATATAATATACATAAAACGTCTCATATACAATACAAAATTAGTTTTTTTTTTTAAATATTAAAATAAACAAAATTAAAAAAAACACACACACACACACACCAAAAAAAAAAAAAAAAAAAAAAAAAAAAAATGGAATATTGACTTTAATAATGAAATATCAAAAAGTAAAATTAAAAAAGAGGGTAAAACTTTACCATTCTTTCTTACACCCTACAAAACTCTATATGTTGTTACATCCATAACTTATACAATGAAAGAAAATGTAAGTGCTTATATATGCTATAAGTTAAAAATTTACAGTAAAAAATACCCATTAACTAAAAAGAAGAAGAAGATAATGAGTGTTAAATATTTAGCAAAATCGTAGCTATTCTAAATTCTAAATACAATCCTTTTTTAAAATGTTAGTGTTTACTGTTATAAAGCTAAACCTTTGCTGTTTACTAAACATGTATATGTATTATAATAGTAATAAAAACTTTAAATAATAAAGACAAAATATAAATTTTTGTATAAAAATTTTAGTTTCATGATAACTGTAGCTTTATAAATTTTGTATAAATTTAAATTAATAATTATTAAATTAATAATTATATTTTTTATTAAATAAATGAAAAAAAAATAATTATATAATTATAGTACATTAATTATAAAACAACAATTCCTAACGAAATTCCACAGAATGTATGAAACTGCATCCTTTTTCTTACTTTCTCATACCCGTACAATATAGAGAAAGTATTGATTCAAGGATTAATTTTTAGAATTGAAATTTTACCATAATTCCACGTTTTAAGGTCTCCTGAATCCGAAAATTTTGTTTTAGCGGTTAATCTACGTATGCGTGTCTTTTTTCAGCACAAGTCAAAAGCAAGTGTTAGCAGCAATTTTATGTTCGGTATTTCATATCTGCATGACGTGGTGATATCATTAAAAAACTGTTTTTCAGAAATCATACAAATGATCTTCGTTTATATATAAAATATAAAAGGACATAAAAGAGAAATCAAATACGTTACCATTATGGTGTGAAATTTCTCGTTGCTAGATTTTAATATTTTTAAAATACGTTTAATATAATGGGACTCACATATATATACTTTTTAAATCTACAACTACCTCTACTACTACTTCTAATAATAATATATAACAACATGTTTTCGATAGAATACGGTAAGAAAATACAGGACTACACCACAGAACATAGATATATTGGGAGCTAAGATTGAAAACAGCTCGGAGTGCATTTAAATTTGCATTATTATTATTACAATAATAATAATAATAATTATTATTATTATTATTATCAACGTAATAAATTTAAATCCACTATTTCGTGCATACACAATTTAAAAACAATATACAGCGCTACTCAATATAAGATGTATTCATTTTTTATATTAGATGTAATTGGTGCAAATGTTTTACAAAATTATACCATGCACAGGAAATCTATTCAATACAATTGTTTTTACTTGGTAGCATGGTATAAATGCCAATGTAGACTGTTAATTAAAGCTAGAGAAATTAATGTGTATGCCACACCATATTATTTAATAAACTAATTATTTTAAGGTGTGTGTGTGTGGAGGAGGTAGGGGTATGTCATTACTTTTAAAATAAAATCCTTATTATTTTCCCACCCTTTCATTTTTCCTTTCATTTATTTTTATTAATTTGAATGTTTTTTAACAGGAAATTTACTTTTTTAGAAGTCACAGAAAACTCGTTTTATTTATCTCCATAAAAAATATAAATTAGAAAAAAAAAATCTATATATATATATATATATATATATATATGCACAAAAAGAACTTTCTATCTCTATTGAAGTAGAAACCAGATTTGCCTTTGCTTCCGTAGACAATGGATGTATTTTTTGCCTCTAAAGGAGAATGATTGATTCTTCCAAAACTCACTGTATTTTCGAAAGTTCTTTTGATATTTAAAAAAAAATACTTTCCTTAATATTATATTCTAAAACAATTTTTAAAACTATAAATGAAATCCTTTTTTTGGATAAATAAGTTGTGTCTAAAATGTAGGGATGATGGACTATTAATTCAAAAATTTAATGAAATTTATTATTACATTTACATTTAGAACCCCTTTTTTAAAATCCCCTTCAAAATAATCGCCACCAATATTTATACGGTCTTAACTCTTCATTAGATTTAAAAAAAAAAAAAAAAAAAAAAAAAAAAAAGGAAAACTGAATTCTTCGCTTTTGACAGAAAGTAAAGTAATTTGATAGAAGTGGTCGCTTTAGGTTTTTTCCTAAATTTCAAGATAAAATCACAGGGAACTAAATCGGGTGAATAGGAAGAGTAGGACTTGATTGTTACCCCCTCCCCCCTTTATATATATATATATATATAAATTGGTTAAGTAATCGTGCTGTGTATGTAGCTTCACGTTATCGTGGAGCAAAAGACATTCTCTTCATGACCTTTTTATACTCAGTAATAAACAAAACAAATTATTGGCTCCTGTAAACAAATAGGCTCCTGTAAAAACAAATTATTTGTCTTTACAATTCTCAGGAGTAAAATTAGCCGTCTTGTTCCTCGTCAATCGCAAAAAAGAAGAAAAAAAAATATTTAAATAAATATACAAAAATGTTGCAACATTTTACTAATGTCTACTAAATACGATGACAGAAATAATTTTTCAATAAGCTATTTTTAATGTGCTTCACACAGTCATTGCCAGTACTTTTTAAAGGAATTTTGTATATTGAATATAAATTATGTACATGTTGAAAGTTTTTCATTGGCTTATTTTTGATTATTTATTATTTTGTTATAAATAAATTTCTATAAATTTCAAAAAATCTTTCCCCTAACCAAGCTTTTATCTTAAAGTTATTTGAAAATTAAACTACATACCTTTAAGTAATTAATAATTACAGAAATTTTATGCTATACATTATTTGCAAAAGTATTTGTAAAGTTATTTGTAAAATTTATGAAAATTTTAAATTTAGATGAAGATTTTAGTCCTATTCTAGTTTATTTTTATCTGAACCTATAAACTTCTCAGTCGTTGAAAGGTTCTATTCTTAAAGCTGGTAGATGGAAAGTTCCGGGTTTTATTTGAGGTCTCTCTCTTCAGACTTGTCATTTGGAGGTTTTTTTTTTTTTTAATGGTTTTCTCCGAAACTAGCGTAAATATGGGTTAGGTCCCTTAGAAAAATTCCTACGGAAGGCTTTCCACCCAGGCCAATGACCCTCAAGCAGTCAATCAGCCTTATCACCTACACAACCATCCGATCTATAATTATGATTTAAATGAAATTTTTAAAATGAAAATTAATTTATTTTATGCACTAACAATTAATTAGTTACAAATTTAATAAAAAGATAACATATTAAATTAGTATTTCTGAATAAACAAATTGTTCATAAAAAGAAATGGTTAAATTAAAAAAATAATAAATAATAAAAAGCAATTTAAGTTCTTAGAAATGTAATATATTAAATATTCAACGTAAAACAAAAAGTAATAAACACATTTTTTTTGTATAAGTAAGTTAATTTTGTATTTGATTAAAAAATTATTTTTTGAAATTTGGCCTCTACTGCCGATTAAAACACTTTATGTTACTTTTTTTTTTTTTTTTTTTATAAATATGTAATATTCTTTAAAATAAATTAACTTCACAAAAGACATCATGCACTATTAATGCTATACTTCAGTTTATTTATGTATTATTTATTGTTCTGCTCTAAGATAATTTCACAGATTTCATTAATAATGTGCTATGAACATTGAGTGTTTTAAAAATTTCTCAGTTCAGCCATTGATTCCACTGTCTCCATCTTAGTATCATAACCATTAAATTGAAAATCATTATTCATATTACAGAGCTATTAAAATAAATATCGTTATTCATACTGCCCTGATTCTAGTAGCATACAAATATTATACTCTTAATTTTATTGAACTTTCGAACATTGAAGCAGACGATAATATTGAAAATGTTCTCTTTCAATTCTTCAGACGATTTAATTATCGCTTTATGCTAGCACTTTTCTGTCATCATGATAAAACTTTCTCTGGAATTATATTCCATTAAATATCATTAGAATGAACCTAGATTTGAATATTATCTTGCAGCCTTAATGTTGAAATAAATCACATTCACAAACAACACCGTGCGTCTCGCAGTTAACATAATTTTGTTGATTTCTGCATAATGCATTCTCCCAACCCAGCGGTAATCGCTTCTTCGTATAGATTTCGTCGATAATGTGCAAAGCAAATATTGAGTTCCCTTCTTATTTCCCTTCTTGAGAAGAAAGAGCGAAGGCTGTGCATTTGCCACCCAGGGGCGCAAATTCTTTTGCGAGAGAATCCTCATCAACACCTTTTCCGTTAGACCGCACATTTGCATCTCTTTTTTGGAAATGTGTTATTCTAACCCGATATTCGTAAAATTTCCATTCTTGCAGAGGCGTGTGCGAGGGTAATTGGTGCAAGTCAAGGAGGAATTGTCAAAAAATTTCTGAGAATGTCATGAGCAAGAAAGTGTTCAGAAAAAGAATGTTTAATGTAGGAATAGAAACCTCTTATGGAGCCTCTTTACTATGAAAAATTCTAGAATATTCTTATTATTTTTATACATGTTATTTTCTTTCCTTTTTCCTTTCTTTTTTTCAGTTTGAGAAATCAAAGCCTTGAGGAGAAACATAAAAATTAACTGCTTTAGTTGTGTTATCTAAAACTGTCTTATTCAAAAATGTTTTTACTTTCTCTTATTCATGCAATGGTAGAGAAAGTATGCCGTTTAGATCAGATTTCCATAATTAGGTTTTTGCTATGCTTACACATTTTAAGGTCACCTGAATCCAAAAATCAGGATTTTAGCGATTGATCTCTCTCTGTGTGTACCTGTGTGTACGTGTCTGTTATAAGCGTAACTCAAGAATCAATTTTAGCAAGAAATTTAAACTCGGGTATTCTAACTCTGCATAATATGAGGATGCCAGTTGAAACTTTTTATTAGAATAGTATTAATAATTCGTGTATAGAAACACGTCTATGGACGAAATTTCTAAAAAATATAATTTAAAACTCTTGGTTAGTTGGTTGGTTGGTTTTTACGTCGCCTAACACTCTTGGTATGCGCATTGATTTTTTCTTTCTTTTAATATACATATATATATATATATATATATATATATATATATATATATATATATATATATATATATATATATATACAGGGTGATCGGCTTAAAAGAGTACCCGTTTTTTTTTTTTTCTTATTACCCTTAAATATGATAGATGTGGTAACTATTCAGTACCTTGTTTAAGTGTGGGAGACAATTTCTAACACAGTTGGACGGTTACAACTTTATTTTGTGAGGTAAAACAGAAAGGGAGACGCACAGTGTCCTGTGATAATTTTGCTTTTGAAAAACATAATTTAATTCAAATTTTGTACATTATCATTCTTTACAGGAAATGTTTAAAATGTTCGCTACCATTTTGAATGCAAACGTGAACACGTCGAATCAAGTTTTTTGACACACTTCGCAGCATTGACGAGATTTCTTCAGATATGATCTGTTTTAATTCATCGATGTTTGCAGGACTTTTCTGGAAAACCCTATGAAATGATAATGTAAAAATGATAATGATAATATAAATGTAATGTTGGAATGATAATGTAAAAAAATTTGAATTAAATTATGTTTTTCATATATAATATAATCACAGGATTAAATAACCTTGTGTGTCTCCATTTCTGTTTTACCTCGCAAATAAAGTTGTAACAATCCAATAGTGTTGGAAATTGTCTCCCACACTTAAACAAAGTTGAAACAATTATACTTCAGTGTTAGAATAGTTACCCCATCCGTCATATTTAAGGGTAATAAGAAAAACCAACGGGTGCTCTTTTAAATTGATCACCCTGTATATATATGCATAAAAGCATGTTTAGAAATGATAGGGTGTGAAAATCATTTATTATGTGAATTCGTTTACAGCGTCACACAAAAGAATTCGGACTTATTAGAATTATACTTGGAAAAAGTTGAAAATGCATTTCAAGTTGATAATTATTTTATCCTGCACATATTGAAAGTACTAGCTTTGATTTCAAATTTCCACGTCGATATTTTGTTGTAATTACGCATTTTAAGATTCCCTGAATACGAAAATCATGTTTTTAATGGTTGATATATGTATATGTCTGTTAATAGTATAACTTAAAAACAAATAATTGTAGGAAATTCAAATTGGATATATTTTTAAGTTTATATGAAGGTGTTGCTTGAAATGTTTGGCCAAGATTGGCAAATTTCCCGCTCTAGTATGATTGAAATTTGTCTCAATAATTTAGAATAAACTTTTAAATTTAACAATAGCTTTAAAATTTTTATGAATGTAAGTAAGTTACTATATTCAATCGGAGGTTTGCAGGGGACATAACTCCTATCACAAAGAAATATATTTCAATCAAAAGTGTTTCTAAAACAATATTTTATTCTTTTAAAATACATTTTCATATAATAGTTTCATTTTACACCTCATTCTGTAATCTTACTTTATAATATTCAAATGCAGGGTAAGAAAAAATTCTTATTAGGTTGTGGATAGAGGTTATACATTTGACGATTTATATAATCTCCTGCAGAACAATCATCATTAAAAATCACACAAATAATGTTACTGGATGACCCCAAATAGCCAAAAAACGGATGCGATGCGCTTTTACTCATATACACTCAGACAGAGCGCGAGCAACCCCAACTTTATAAGAACTAACTTACTATAAAGATTAAATATTAATTAGCGTGAAGCATTAAAAAATGTTGTTAAGTTAAAATTTTGAATTTTTAAAAAACTAAAGTAGTTTTTAATAAATTTTAATATACTTAATATTTCAATGAATTTTTCGACAAGTTTACATAATTCAAGTAATTTGAATAATAAATAAATAAAAATTTGTATAACGTTTATCGTGCTCTGAAGCATAATTGTTCGAAATGTTTAACATTGAGTAGAATCTTGAACAAAATAGAGCTTGATCATAATAATTAAGTCCAACAGATTAAATGAAACTTAAAAAACACATTAAAACCATAATGCATACATGATTCTAATTTCCGGTTTATTAATAAATTTGTTCAGGACCAAGCCCATTTTGTGCTTACGTTCATTCATTAAAAGTATAATGCACATTTATAAATAATAAAATGCACTTCTAAAGTATTTATGCTCATAAACTTCTCTCTGTAATATTATAATTCAGCGCATTACCACACAAGTGATATATTGTATATAAACATACAGACTATTCATTCATGCGTAGAATAGAAGATAATTAAATATTTATCCTAAAGATTCTTACTCACTCTAAACATTCAAACACATTTATTTAGAAACATTTAGATTCCCACCTAGGACATTACTAATTAAAATAGGGTAGTAACTGGTAGTTCATATAATTCTATCTTCATTTAAAACACAAAATAAATATTTTAATTCATGTATGAGACAACATTTAGATTAATTGTATATTTATTTTCTATGTAAAGAAAGTTAAAAATTAAAATATTATTTCTGCAATCTAATATAACATATTTAGATGTTATCTAAAGTAGTGCAGTATCATATTTTTAAATTTCATTAATTTTATCTTTACTTTCTTCTCTGTACATAAGAAGAAAGTATTAGATTCATGGAAATTAAATTATCAATGGATTTATACGTTTTGTGGTATCCTGATTATGATTCCGCCATTTTTAGAAAATGTATGTCTATCTATGTTTCTGTGTATTACCAAAATTTTGTGGATGCTGAATCTTATGAATCAGTACGCGGAATTTAAGAAAACTTTATATTTAGTTTCAGCTGGAGTTGAAATGATGTATATTTGAATATATCGCTTAAAAGGTGGACCTACTATGTGCAATTTCTCCTGATTAAAGGAAGACCATAACTCAGCTTCTATTGCAAATCTTGATATGTATTAGAGCCATGACGAAAAACTATATTGATCAAATTTGGGGGCATATTGATCGATAGGTGGCGTTATTTTGCTACAGTAAAATTCTGTTTACGGGAAGACAATATTTCCGCTTTTATATTACATAAATGCGTCCACTTTAGTGATATAGATATGAAAAATTATGCTGATTCAATTTGGGAGTATATCGGACAACAGGTGGCGCTGCTGTGGTTCATTTACTGAATTTTTCAAATGACTACATTTCAATACCTGCAAATTAAAATTGCGTCAAACTGAATACATAAAACCTTTATTGTGCGATGATAGTTTTGAATATAAATTGAATATAATTTCTAATATATTTTTCGAAATATTTTTATGTTATTATTATTATTATTATTATTATTACGTATTACAGCTATTTGATCCAAAGTTTACAAATGAATGAGTTATATAAAATTTTTGTGCATATTAAAAAAACTCTTATGCAATTATTTTCAAATTTTATAACTGAATGAGTTATATCATTAGACTTAATACGTTTTTAAACATTGTTTCAAAAAGCATATGGTTCATAACAGTAAAAGTTATAAATAAGTTAGGCTTTTCACAATAAAAAAAAGCATAAATAAAGAATAAAAATAAAAATAAATAAATAAATAAATAATAATAATAATAATAATATTGTTAGTAATTCATTCGTTCATTTTTTCTTATCTCTTTTCTTTTACATGTCAACGTTACAAAATTCATGTTTAACTATACAAATAATCTTTTAAAAACACTTCTTAACCAGTAAATTTAAATCAACGATTTGGCAAAAGCAAGAAAAGTAAGAATCAATGATATACATGCAAAGGGAAACAAAAAATAACAATAAAAGAACAAAAGAATGTTTTACAAATGCACGAGAAGTATTTATTTATTATTAACATGATTGAAATAGGCTCCCATCCATAATAATATACAGAGCCATTACAAAGGAATAAAAACTGCTCTTACATAATGAATAAAGAACAAAATCTTAAAGAAATGAGAATTTTATAAGACTTATTAATCAATCTATGAAAGTCCAAATGTATTTGAATTCATTAAACTAAAAGTAAACATAATGATTCTTTAATGAGTGAGTAACGGCTCTTTTCTTTCTCCAAATACCCTTTCAAAAAATTTACATATTAATGCTTTCATAAAATCCAATATTTTTGGTTGCATCATGGTGTATACCATTTTCCATTAACAAAAAGCTGTCGACTTATTCCATTTTTCCATGTAATTTTGAAATTATATGAATTGCAAAGGAATACATCCGGGAACTTATTTTTGAATTTCCTTCCCTCCACCTCCGTTGTATCATTGATTATCGTGAATTTTTCCCAGTTTCTTATGCGAGAAAAGATTGTATAAATATTTATTACCGGCTGCAAGATTTCGCTAATGTAATGTTGCCACTGCCAGTCTGGAAGCGCATATTAATAAACATCAGATAATTCTAATGGAATCCGCTTTTGAGCCCCCCCCCCTTTTTTTTATTACTTGGAGTGGCAATATTCAAAATGTGCCGTAGCTGCTCAATTTTCTTGGTGACACAAGTGCTGTCAATTTATTATTAGGAACTGAGATTTTTTTTTTTTTCTTTTTTTGGTTTTATTATTTTGTTGTCAATATTAAAAAAAGTGTTTTGAATATTTGCCTTTTTAAACGAGAAATGATAAAGAAGCAGTTTTTTTCTTTTCTTTCTTTTTATACATTATTCTTTATTCGAAAAATTTTCCCCTGATTTCAATATTCAAATAGGTTGTTATGAATATTGAAGATTTCAATTAATAAAGTGAAAACATTTATCGATTAAGACATCATATATTTTCTTTCTTTCTTTCTTTCTTTCTTTTTTTTTTTTTTTTTTTTTTTTTTAGAGCAAAGTCTTGAGTTAGAACGAAAAATTTTTTTCCTCCTAATTTTCGATAAATGAAAAACATATTTTATAACAATAAATGTGGCTTTAATTTTCTACGTTTTAACAATTTTATTACATTATTCGCTAATTACTTTGGCAATTTTTATGATTTTTAATAAGTGCTCTAATATGGTATTTAGAAAATTTTATTTGTATTATTTACACCTCATTTAATTAACTTAATTTATCAACATTCTTATTTCTAAGACATTTTTCATTATTGTTATTAACTTAAATCTTGTATACATTTGTCGTTCTACTGATTGGTAGGTACTTACTAAGATTGTTTTCTCTTTTAAGAAGAAGGAGAGGGGTAGTTAACACTCTTATGTCAAAGTCTATTCGGTTAATAGATATAAATTAATAGGGAAAAAATAAAGATAAACGTAACCATAAAATGCAAAATGAGGTTAGAACATATAAGGAATTTAATCATGCACTTATTCTTTTTTTCTTTTTCTTTCTTTTTTTTTTTTTTTTTTTTTTTGAGAAATTTCAAGATAGCCTTAACGGCCCTCTTCACTTACCGTCGCCGGAAACCCGAACTAATGTAACTCTCTACAATGTAACTCTCTCTAACTCTTTACAAATAACTTATTAACTAATAAATATTTTTAAATTCTGTTTTCACATTTAGAAAATTCTCAATTGTTAAATTGACGGACCTTTTTAAAAAAAGGTATTTTTTAAAATTTTTAATATATTATTTTGAAATTGCAAAATGAAAAAAATTCACATATTGAAAATTCGTATTTTGCAGCTTCAAAATAAAATATAAAAAAATAAAAAAATAATTTTTTAAAAAAGGTCCGTCAGTTTAACAACTGGGAATTTTCAGAATGGGAAAACAGAATTTAAAAATATGTATTAGTTAATAAGTTATTTGTAAAAAAAATTTCCCATAGAATAACATTAGCTTCGGCTTCCGGCGGCGGTGAATGAAACAGGCCCTTAAGCTCAGACCTTTGACCTTTATCACATACGTTAGCACATGCTGATTATGATGAACATTTGAAATTGTCTTAAATACAATAATAATGAAATTGCATTTATATACATATATATATATATATATATATATATGTGTGTGTGTGTGTGTGTGTGTGTGTGTGTGTGTGTGTGTGTAGCATATTTCTTTTCTTTAAAAATAAATAAATAAGTAAATAAATGGTCTATAATATTTAAAAATATTCATTATACTAATACATATTCCTTGTTTAATAATATTTAGTTAAGTAATTGAAATTTACATTATTCAAAGTTTTTAAAAGTAAGTTAAATAAATAATATTAGTTCTTAGGTCATTTTGATAGCTTCAACTCAACTTAGTGTTTGTTTAAATATTTCACACTACTTACGTTAAGTGTAGTTCTCAACATGTGCTATATGACTTTATTTCTGGTGAAGCTCTGCTTTTTCTAATTGTATGTTTTAATCTATCTTATTATCTCTTTTCTATTGGCAGTAATATTTCAATTGCAAGGTTGGGTTGCCTTGAATGTATTTTGCATAATATCACTTGCGAAAAAATGAAACCTTGCATTTTTTTTAGCTCCGTGACTCCTTGACGATTTACCTCTACATTTCTGCGCAGCTTATTTTATTTTTTAATTCAATTATTTATGTCCTGTTCCATAAAATTAAGTTTTTTTAACACGCTTTTATTAGCTTCACCTGTATGTATGTATGTATGTTTGTTTGTTTGTTTGTAACTTCTCTGGGAGCAAACAAAAAATTTATATTGTAAAAAAAATATTTTCTCTAGGTGAACGATGTGGCGTAGAGGTAAGGCGCCGCACTACGAACCTAAAGATCCAGCGTTCGATCCCCGTCAGGGGAGATTTTTTAAAAATGGTTTTTGTTAATTCTAAGTTATTTTAATTAAAGATTTAAATGTATGTAAATATTACGGTGTGTCACTCACACGATTTTCTCTTACCCTGAATTTTAATACTAAGATAGATATTTTGTGCTTTTTAGTTCACATTTCTATAAAAGCGTGTTCTTTAATTTTTTAAAACTATAATATTATTTTCATCTTTCTTTTGGTTCATTTTGTTACTGTTAGTTCGAATAGAAAACTTTTGATTACAATCATTAAAAAGCTCTTTCTTGTAACATTTCTATATGTTTTTTATTCTCATAGGAATTATTTTAAAATAGGTATTCTTCCTCTTTTATTATCTAAGTTAAAAAAAATACTGGTCAAATTATATTTAAATATTTTATTTTAGTTAACTTGTTAGAGAATAGGCTTTTGTGGATTGTTGTAGAAAAATAATCATGTATTTATTTTCGATTATAATTATTATTGATATTATAAAATACATACACACACACATACATATATATTCTACTATTTCCCCTTAAAATACTATCCTAAAGTTATCCTTCTTTTCTTCAGCATCAAAATACACGGTCCTATATTATATTTCATCAGGTATTGTAGTCTAATGAATTAAAGTAAGTAATATTATTAATCTTAAATATTAAATAAATTTCAGGTAACTAGTTACTTTGTTTGGCCTGTGTATGTTTCTGTGGTGGTTTATTTGACTGACTATTCTTCGTTTACATTATTTTCTATTGTTATCAAATGGATGATATATATATATATATATATATATATATATAATGATGATTCCTTAAGCATAGAAAAGCCAAGTAACAGATACAAGATCACTTAAACCACAAAGACCAATAAGAATGATTAATTTCATCAAGGTATCAAATACGCGTATTTAAAGAAACCAAATTTATTAATTAACAGCCGCAAAACATTCGAAATAATAAACTAACTCAACAAAATCTTAACAGAAAACTTTTAACTGAAACGAAATTTATGAGTAAATGCAGACAATTTTTCTTATGTTTTATGTTATATATTTTTTATTATATATATAATTGATATGTAATTACAGTAATCCGGTAATTCGAAGTTAAAAATAGTTTCTCTGACTGAATATGATCATTTGAAAGCAACATATATATATTAAAAAAAGAAAAAAACCGATTAAAAAAAAAAAAAAAAAAAAAAAAAAAAATATTTTTACTATTTGCCTCAAACAGTTGCTTTCAGAATTTAGATTCAGTTTTTCTCTTTCACCTGAACATGTTGAATATTTAGCGACACGTAAGAGGGATCAGACAGCCACGAAAAAACACCATCCTTTTAAAGTCTACTAGGTTTTCTAACAAAAGCGTTATCCAACTCAAATTTCCATCTGAACGCTGGAAATGTCTGCAGCAAATGTGACTACTCCTGTTGCACTCAGACGGGATTTAGTCTCACCAGAAGAGAGCAACATTGCGGTTTTAGTGGTTTGAGGGCGAGGGGACCAGAAAAGCCCCGGCTTTTAGTAACAGAGGGATTTAAAGGGGGCGTAACGGCAGACCTAGTTGCGGGGAAAAGAATGTTCCGCCCGCAGATGTTGCAACAACGCCTAAATTTGTCATTGCCCTTTGTTGAAACAGTCTGCATTTACTAAGAGACATCGAGTTTTAAATTTAAGTCAACTCATTCTGAAAATATAAGTGGACTATTAGACTTTATGTTTTATTTTTTAAGTTATTATTATTATTATTATTATTATTATTATTATTATTATTTTTTTTTCAATTAATAACTCCCTCTTTTCTTTTCTTTTTTTTCCCTTTTCTTTCTATTTTTTTTCCCTTTTCTCTCTCTCTCTTTTTTTTTTTTTTTTTTTTTTGTCTAATATAAATGTAATAAAAATACAAAAATAAACTTTTTCAATCCCTATAAAACTTCAAAATAACTATAATAATAATAATAATAAATAAATAAATAAATAAAATTAAAAATATTTGAAATTCAGTCGTAAATTGAATGTACTTTGGGTAAAATGCCTATCTTTAAAACATGTGCAATGAACGTATTGCAACAAATGTGTTATGTCATTGTTCATCTGCTTATTTATTTATTTTATTCTATTTTAATTAATTAATTAATTAATTTTGTTGTTATTTTCTCTCACCATGTATTTAAGTTCGGCATATCTCTTTTATTATTATTTTTGTAAGACCAGAATCATAGTACTTTCAAAGAGGAAAAAAGGATCATCGCAATTTGAGGTAGGCCTTTTTGAAATTTAGATAATACAAAATAATATATTACAAAATTTAAGAGCTTATAAACGCGTAAAGAAGCAGCAAAGAACTTTTTATTATTATAAGTGAAGAATTTTGCATTAAAATTTGTTAGCGAAATGTTTTCAATAAAACGAAATTGCAAAAAAAAAAAAAAAAAAAAAAAAATCAATTATTTTGTGATGAAAGTTGCCATAAAAAAAAAATAGAAATAAAGGATAAAGATAAAGAAAATGTAAACTAAAGTTGTCTTATCTCTATCTATAGTTTTTGCGATTTTTCTCCCATTCAAAAATTTTCTGAAATAAGTGTAACTCGTTACAATTTAAAAAAAAAAAAAATAATTAATTAATTAAAAAAAAAAGAAGGAAAATGTCTAAAAAAAAAAAGAAGAAGAAGAAGCAGTATAGACAGAGTTTGTTTGTTTTTCAAAGAAGCCTTTTTTTTTTTTTTTTTTTTTTTTTTTTTAATAGTTATCTATATATATAAAATCGTTTGTCCTGAGTGAGTGAGTGAGGGGTTCATCATCGCCCAGCCCAAACCTCATGACTTAGAAGCATGAAATTTTGTGACAATGTTCCTTCTATTACGTAGACATCCATTAAAAAGCAATTTTACGAAATTGGCCCCCAAAGAGGGGGATGGAGGGAAAAACTTGATTTCACAAAATCCTTTATATCTCAAGCAAAAAAAAAAAAAAAAAAAGAGCGATCTCTGCAAAATTTTTGCTTTAAAATATAGTTAACACAAATATCTAAAAACAAATTTCTGGAATTTTAGAAATTCGGTCCCCAAAAGAGGAAAAACTTGATTTCACATGAGGAAAAACTTGATTTCACATGCGGAAAACGCGATTTCACATAGCTCTATATATCTCAAAAAAAAAAAAAAAAAAAAAAAAAAAAAAAAACAGAAATACGTAAAATTTTTGCAGCTCACACAGATATCTAAAAAAAATTTCTGGAATTTTAGAAATGCGTCCAGGTGGGGCAAGAAAAGGGGTGGAGTATGGGGCAAAAAAAAAAAAAAAAAAAAAGAAATACAGTTAGACCGTTCAAAATTGGCAGAGATAGGTTATTCTTGAATGAGGATATTCGCGAAAGTGTAAAGTTATTAGGAGGGGCTGGAAGGGGGGGGGGCGGAGAAAAAAAATAAAAATGGAGTTAGATGGTTCAAAATTGGTAGATAGAGGTTTTTGATACCTACAAAACGATTGCGGATATTTTCGAATTTGTAAAATTTTTAGGAGAGCCGGGAAGGGGTGGGTGGGGGGGGGCGAAGTGGCAAGACGATAGAAATAGACCGTTCAAATTTGGTACGTATAGGTTTTGGGACCTACAAGTAGAATATAGATATTTTCAAAAGGGAAAAATTATTAGGATATACGGGAAGGGGGGGCGAAGGGACCAAAATATAGAAGTAAGAGTTAGAGCGTTGAAAATTAGTATTATTAGGTTTTAAGGTCCGTTAAATCGATTGCGGAGATTTACCAAAGTGTAGAATTATTACGAGGGGAGGGAAGGGGGCCAGTCAGGGGCTAAAACAAGGAAATTTAGATAGAATGTTGGAAATTAGTATTGTTAGGTTTAAAAGCCCGAGAAAACGATTGCGGATATTTTTGAAAGTGTAAAATAATTAGGAGGGGCGGGAACGGTGGGCGAAGAAACACGGGTGCCGTGAGGGCGTGTATACTTTGCCGCAGGCAGTGGGGGCTCGGACCGATTTTTCACCTATGAGAGAAGAATTTTTTTTGTATTTTATATTTATGTTTTTCCCATGATGGTTTTTCCCTTACGATAATATAGTGATTCATTAAGAGTGTCGAACATAAATGCGCGCGCAGCACACAATAGCCTGCGCTGCCGAAGGAAATGGGAATTCAGTGTGACATTTTTCCCGATCAGAATTTTATTTTCCCTTTTCGTTACATGATAAAAATTAATACAATTTTGAGAATTCATTAATTATAGTGATTCGTTTAAAAATAGTGACTGGCGAAGCGTGCGTAGCCTGCTAGTAATATATAAGTATAAATAAATAAATAAAAATAATAAATGACTAAATGAATGAATAAAAAAGAGAGGAGTCATATAGAATGCTTGAATTAATTCTGTTAAAAAAAAAGTAAACAATTAAAATATTGTAAAGTTATTTGTCAGTCATTAATTCTGTACTGATAAGTATAAAGGAGTTATGTCCAAAAATATCGATTTTGAGTTAAGTACGTAGTCAGACTGAGAAAAAAATTCTCCATCGATTGGTATAAAGGATTTAAGCCCATGTCATTTAGTCTTTGAGAAAATGCATTGGTAAAAAAGATTCAAGTGAGAAATTTAGCATTCATGTTTGGTATAAAAGGTTTAATTCAATTTGTTCCCTTTATGAAATGAAATTTGATAATCACTTGAATGGTATAAAGGGTATAAGTCAACATAATCCCTTTTTCCTGATCGAGTCTTCTGATTAGTTTTCAGTATAAAGGATTTAAGTCCACTTTTCTCTTTTTGCGCTGTGCCACTTGGCGGTCAACAGGCTTTAATCCAATGTAATAATGAGATTATAATTATTCAATTGCTTATTATTGTATTTTATGCTTTAATTTATAAATGTAGAACTGGTATCGATAAAAAAATATCCACTTTTCAATTGAAATTTAATAAATATAAATAATTTACTACATCATTCTTTACCAATAATTTACTACATTTAACATCAGAGAAAAGCAGATTTAGCTTATGAACAGAAAAGGCTTGGCAAAGCAGAAGCCAAAACTGATACCTCAAAACTGTGTTTAGTTTTTGATTTACAACAGTGTCTAGCAACTCCATTTCTGTCATCATCTGTAGCTTTCAACAAACGCCAACTTTGAACTTTTAATTTGACTATACGTGACAATGCCATAGGTAAGTCATGTCATTACATGTGGCACGATGGTCGTGAAACTAACGAAATTGGTTCATGTCTTTACGACTACCTACGAAATGTACCTTACACTGTTACAAGTGTAACTTTCTATTCTGACACATCAACACAACAAAAACATCCATGTGTCAGCGATGTTTTTGAATGCGATGGCTGACTTCCCTCATTTCTCCAGCATCAATCACAAATTTCTAATTTCAGGTCACTCGCACATGGAATGTGACGTAGACCATGCTCTTATTGAGAGAGAAAAGAAAAGTATGGCATTTCAAGTATTCCACCCACATGATTGGTATCAGCTTTTTCGGTCTACAGGGAAGAAAAATAAATTCACTGTTAGAGAGATGACTCAAGATGAATTTTTTGATTTTGCATTACTGTCAATAAATACTCTCGTTGTGCGAAAGAATAATGTTGATGGAGAGCCGTTCAAGTGACAAGATGTACAATGATTGGTATTGACAGGAAGGGGATCAGATATTTTTTAGGGACAGTCTACTTGAAGGCACTTTCAAAAAAATTAGTATTCTTCGAAGAGGCAAAACAAATCTCCGAATTACCCAGATTCAAAAACGGTATAACAAATTTGTTCCAATCGCAGTGCAGAAGAAGAGAGATCAACTTACTTTGCTTCCTCTTGTGCCTCCAGTATTCCATAACTTTTACAAAACTTTACGAACACCAGCTAGCATAGAAAACATTGACCCTGACTTAGAATTTAGTGATACTGATGAAAATGACTATTAATCACCATGACCCATGATTCAGTGGAAGGAAACACGAATATAATATTGTGATGGTCAATATTCTATTAATCCTAATGCTTTGTAATTGGTGCACTCTTAAAAATGGTTTCTTAAAAATGAGCTAAATTGTCTCAAAATAGCTCCGAAACAATATAGGGGAGACTGGGGCACAGTGGACCACTTTTACACTTTTAATTTTTTTTCAACAAAAATAAAAAAGCAAGGTACCTGAAAAAATTAGCAAACATTCTTTAAACCTTGCTTGACATGTTCTAATTTTTTATAACAATACTTTTAATACATTACGAATAAAAAAATAAATTGTGTGCACTCACAAGGTGGACCACTGTGCCCCATCACCCGGGCACAGTGGTCCACAACCCGAGGTACAGTGGACCAACCTCTGTTGTTCATGTTTAATTAATATAAATTACTCATTTTTTTCCCTAAAATTAGTTTCTTATGCAATTCTAGTCTAAATAACATAATTCGAATATTTTCATGAAATACAATTACCAAAATTTAAAGGAATAATAAAAAATAAATAAATAAATAAATAAGAAATCAAATTAGAGTAAGAATTCTATATCAGATTTCCTTTGTCTTTTACGTGTCATCACTAAAAACAATAAGATATATTTTTAATTTGTTTATTAATGTTATATAGTTAAAATTATGAAATATGTAATTAAACATTATGTTACTATTCAAATATTTTTATTAATTATTTTGAGATATTAGTACTTTACATTATATTTGTGAGATAGGTTTAACTAAAATTATTCTACTTTTATCTTTTACATGTTATTTCTAAAAACAACAACAATAAATTTATATAACCTACTATTTATTATATCACATATTCATTTTATTTATTTTTTTAATATTAAGCAATTCAAATAGTTATTAAATTTAGATATTCATAATTATTATACTACTATTCAACTATTTTCCCTTTTCAGAAATTTATATAATGTTAAGATTATTATTTTTTTATTAAATATTTTGAGTCACATTATATTTGTATATGTAAATTCAACTAAAATAAATAATGTGTTAAATATAATTTGGAGTTATAGGCACATTGGAAGGTGGCCCACTGTGCCCCATGTCCAAACAAAACAAATAATAATATTAAAATACTATATAGACTATAAATATGCTAAAAATTTTTATAAATTTAAAAACAACAATATCTTAGCTTTTCTTAACAACTGTCCTATACTTGTAGTCAATAGTTCTGTCCTGATAAAATTTAAAAAACTTCAAACTTTAAAAATTAATTTGAGCAGCTCAAAACATAAAAGGTGTATAAAATGGCTACCATAGCATTTACCATGTTTTTTTTTTTTTTTTTTTTTTTTTTTGGATGTGTAGAAGTAGTACCATGCTTCCATCTATGAATCTCAATATAAACTATAAGAACCCCAGTCTTTCCCCTATACTTAAATTTGAAAACCCATGTACTCATTTTTGAGTATATTGGCATGAAAAATATATGGATATTGGGATTCTTATTGTTCAACCCTATTTTTGAATTTTTCAATATACTCAAAAACGAGTACATGGATTTTCAAATTTAAGTATATATATTGTTTCAGAGCTATTTTGAGACAATTTAGCTCATTTTTAAGGAACTATTTTTTACAATGTGTTTTAACTTTAGTGTTTTGCTTGTGGATTATTAATGACGTATTTTGTTGCCATTTAATAGGGTGATACATATTTTTGTTTTTGAATCTATTGTTTTATTTTTGAATCTATTATTATGTTCTTTTTTGTTTATCATCATTATTATTATTATTAACTATTTTCAACTATAGTATATCGTTTATTATGATTTATATTCTTCTAATCTTCAAAAGTTTTATAACAAAAAAGGACAATGAAATTTTATAACAACAGCTTCTAGAGGTAAAATACAAAAATATTTCATCATTTCTCAAACTGATTTATCTCTCAATCAGTTTAGCTTGAGTAGTATTGTACATCAGATATTTTTTTTTTTATTTGGTGTATATTATCAAGTGCATATTATCTTTATTTAATTACTTCATAGACATTGAAGGTTTTTGAGCATTAATTTTCAATAATTGTGTAATAATTCCTATCTTCAATATGATAGTCTATGATATTGTATTCAATTCCTTGTTTGAGGTAATAAATTCTTTCAATAATGCTGATCGTTCATGTTTCCCGAACTTGGATTTACCATGGACCCTTACCTTATAACATTTCATTAATCTTAGATTTCTAAGATGAAAGCATTTGGTAATCCGGCATAACTTTGTTCATATATGTTATTAAAGTCATGAATCAATATGTTGAGGAAGTTAGAATTGATAAGACCCTATTTCTATTAGGTTCAAATTATTTTGAACATCTACTGAGGTCATAAATCCAGTAATTTTTAATGCTGCAGCCAAGTATATGGACTGTCAGCATAATCATAATGTTAAATGAATGTACAAGTCAAAGTTGTAAAAAGGAGTTAAGTCCTGGGTTGAGTGATACAAAGGATTTAAGTCCTGCAGGCATTTTTTCAAAACTATATAAATCTGTTAAAAATAAACAAACTTCAAAATTAAATGTATGTAGTTTATTCACAAAATTGTATATTATGATAATATCCTGGTTAAAACTGTATTGAACGGATACGTTTTTATACAGAATTTTTTAAACTTTATTTTTCGTCTCCTGAAAAATCAAGAATATGGACTTAAATCCTTTATACTTATCAGTACAGAATTATAGAGCACTTTTGTACACTGAAAATAAAAGGGTCTTAAAGTAAGACATAAAAACAACTGAAACGGCATTTAAGACACGTAAATGTCTTAAAATGTACCCTAGACGTTATAGATATTTTAGTTTAAGACAGAATTATGTCTGAAATATCAATTCAGACACAAAAATGTCTGAAACACGTAAATACCCGAATTTTCAGACACTTTAGAAATTCAGATACTTGCATTACATAGAATTTTTTTTTTATTTTTTTTATGGAATCTACTTTAAGAAAATATGCTTATCCTACTTCTTTCCACATTCAATAAATATATTATTATTTTATATAATAAGCAGTTAAACTACTTAAATTATGGTAGCTTTATGAAATTATATTTTTATGGAATAATACTCTAGGGATGTGAATGATATTTGCATGCTATTATCTTTAACACAATTCATAAACAACATATTTAGACACAAAACTTATTTTTTTCAATATATATATATATATATTTGTGTTTAAAGCTTTCTTATATTAAAAGAAAAAGTGTGAAGACGGATGTAGCAAGAAATTTGTAGAGAATAAAGCGAATTTATAAGTGAAAAATCATGAATAATTTGTGCATATTTTTTTTTTCATTATTTCTTCTTATTATTATTCATTTAAAAACTTTTTTCTTTCACAAATTCACTTACATTTAAATGTAAAACTACAAATTTTCCTGTATTCATGATTACAGTTCGTTTTTATCTAAATATCACTTTAAGGAAAGAAATCGTTATCATCGAGGGATGAAACCTTCCAATACTTGTTATGCATTATTAAAAAATTCTGGTCCTCTAAATATGAAATTTAAGATAATAATATTTATTAAGTTTAAGATACCATACTATCAATAGTTTTATGGCAAAAAATTAGAAATAAAACATAACACTGCGATTAGTTTCACGAATACTGCAGTATATTATATCATAAAGACACGCACTGTTGTATTCTGTGGTAGCGTGATTGGTAAACGCTTCGCTCCGACGATGCTTGGCTCGAGGTTTCGGTTTCCTTAGACAGTGTGAGTTCGAATCCCAACGCCGGAAAATGAGGCTTTTCTTTTTCTTTTTTTATATAAATATTTCATTAATGCTCTAAACAATTCTAAAATATATTTTTAACATAAAAACATAATCGCACTCCATATTTATTTATTTATATATTTATTAAAAAGCCTTAAAAACGGTAGTATTTTTAAGCCTAACATGGCGGTGTTTTTAAGCCTAAAACATGGCGGCGTTTTAAGACACTTGCAATATCTTAATTTCTGATGCAAAAAGGTGTCTTAAAAAGTAAGACTTTTTTTTTCGCTTAAAATATGACCATCCATTTAAGACACTTTTTAAACTGAATTTAAAACATTTACGTTTACAGTGTATATTTATAGGGAAAGAAACCGCCTTTGTTGGCTATAATAAACTCTGTGGGAGACAGATTATGATTCATATTGGGTTGAACAAAAGCCCCTAACACATTTTAGACTTCAGTACAAAATCAAGTAAGTGGCGTACAAGAAAGCGGTTTGCACAACAATACTTTTATGGTCAAAAGTTCGGTTAAATAAATTTAAAAAAAAATTGCAAGTTTCTCCCTTAATGGTGCTATTTGTCTCTATGTTTTGTTTATATGGCATTTACGTGTTTATACATTATTTTATATTTATTTTGTTTTTCTTGTAGTTTTGCTATGACTGTCTCTATTCAATCGCCTTTTGATTTCTTCTTGTGAGATTATGTGATGGACAAACTGTATGCTTCTTCTTTGTCCGTTGAATTTAGTGAAGGCCGTGAGACTAACATAATATGTATTAATTAAATGTAACTTCCATCTTTATAAAACAGTTAATTATAAATATGTAGTTAACCTATCGAGCAGTTATAGGTAAGTAAAAGCACTTAATCTGTTTATTTAGATATTCCAAAAGTATGAGAAGACGATGAAATAAGCTCATCCTGTATTTCCAAATAATCTTGTCAATATCTTATTCTCATTTATTTTCTGGAACTAGAAAGCATGTTTCAAATTTATGATTAGAATTTCATAATTCACTAAAATATTGTGAATTCAGATAAAATAAACTACCAGCATTTATCGCTTGATTAAAAAGTAGTTTTAATTCTAAATATTTCTTGAATGAATGACATGGGAGTATCTCAAACAGGGAAATTAGAGTTAAACTGCGAGAGAGTTATAAAAATGCGTATGATGCATACAGTGAAACCACAGACATCAGAAGAAGAAATTACAAAATCGTCAAATTTAACACATGTAGAATACATGTCCGATTAGTAATAAATAAAATGTCTGTTATAAAATATAAGATCAGTTTTTTGAATAAAATGTTTTTGAGCTTATAATATCCTAACACAAAATGCATATCTTCCGCAATCAATGCTAGCGAACACGTGATTTGAATTAAATTACCGTTTGGGTATAGTTCCAACCACAAATGGTGCTTTGTCATAGACAAATTTGCCAAGGACATATTTTGTCTCTTATGCAATTACTATAACGGATAAAAAATTCTTAACTTTTGCAAAAATAATCAGACAGAGACGCTGATCTAGTGATTTCTGAACGTGAAATAAGAGCAAATGAGAGCAAGACAACTGTTCATCAAGTTAATTTTGGGAAAATTTACGGACATTAGTAGAAGCGGTCACCCAAGAAAATGAATCCATAAATTATCATATGATAAGAAAGAGGGTCATATGATCTACAATAACCTCTTTTAATAAGATTATGGATTCAAAGGAGCCTTTTATCAGTTAAAGTATTATTTCAAGATGTTTGACTACACATTTTGCTGTATTAATTGATAAATCCGCAAAGAAACCTTGATTTAGTCCAAAGTATAAAGAGAAATGACTAGAGTTTGCGACATGGATGAAAATTACTCCAGAAGACCGTCTAGATTACAATTTGGTGGAAAATTAATATGATATGGTAGATAAGTGTAAATTTTTTACATATCTTTTTACATCGCATATCAATGATTTCATGCGAACATAAACACTTTAATAATAAGATATTCTGAACATAAACTGCAAAAGCGTTTCTGTTTCATTAATACTATAAAAGTATAAAAAAAAATAATCTGGTGTGTCACTCACACGACTTTCTCTTACCCTGAAATTTAATACTGTAAATACAGGTTGGAGATAGGTAAGATAACGAGTTCTGTTATGTAAATCTATGTTTAACAATTCAAATTTGGCTTCGGAAGAGTTTTATATGATAATTAGTTCTGTGTGAGAGGGCTACCGTCCCCTCAATCCGCCGTTCCATTAATGCACCTACATTTATATAGAATTGAATTCTGTAATTACAATTCAAAGATTACTTAAAATTATACAGACAATTTTTACACGCAACATTCATTGAGACTTATCAATCTTGATAAAACTTTTCCAGCAACAAACTTATATTAACTTCAAAATACAACATTTGGATCTCCTAAAATTAGTCGTTTTTAAGTCACTTTAAGAGACACAGGCAAAGATCAAACGTTAAAAAACTTGACCACGGTAATCAGGAAGCCTCAAAACGTGTAAATATACAAAATACAAAAACAAAAAAAAAACAAGCGATGAATATTTAGCTTAAAACATACATTATTTACCATATCTCTATGAGGAATTTATTTAAATTCCAAAACAGCTTTCCTGGAAATGGTAAAATATTATTATTAAAGCACATCCACTAACAACAAATAACGTTTAAAAATTTTTGATAAATTAAAAATTTGTTATATCTTATGAACTAATAGTTCAATTTGCAAACTTTTTTTCCTCTTATATGCAGAAAAGATTTATCTTCAATTTGTCTTCGGGATTTTTAATTAGGAGCAAAGCATTTTTGGTAATCCAAAAGTTATGCATGAAATAAGTACTTTTTCCAATTAAAATTAATGTTTAAAAAATTTATTATTATAGTCAGAAATCCTGAAGACAAATTGAAGATAAATCCTTTCTGTATATAAAGATGAAAAAGTTTGTAAATTGAACCATTAGTTCATAAGATATAACAAATTTTTAATTTATCAAAAATTTTAAATTTTAAATTTTTAAAATTTTATTAAAATTTTTTTAAGATTCTTTATTGCTCAACTTCATCGTCAAAAAAAGCTTCAATTTCAGAAAAAATAATTACAGCAATTCATCAATAAATAATAAAAACAAAAATTTGGTGTCCCGGACCCCCTTAAAAAGGAATAAAAGGAACCTAATGTGAAGAATTTTCAAAAGCTTTCACTCCTAGACTTTTACTTCGATTGACTTAACACTTTTGAAAAAAAAATGTATTCTAGACAAATTGTACTATAACATAAAAAAAAAAAGATTTTTTGAAATTTTGAAACTTTTTAACCCTTTTAGTAAAAATTAAACGAACCTAATAAAGGGAATTTTCAAATCTCTCCCTCCTAGACTTTATTCTGATTGACTTGAAACTTTAGGAAAATACACTAGACAAATTGTACCATTAGATAAAGTAATAATAATAATAATAATAATAATAATAAATGATTTTCTGAAATTTTAAAACCCATGTAACACCTTAAATTTTAGTGAACTTTGCAAAAACGGAATCCTAATCGAAAAATGAAGTTTTTAAAAAGTTCGGTAATAGAAAGTACACCTTAAATTTAAATTAAATGGCATGATGTGTTTTCGCTATTATAAGAAAATTTTCAATTAATGGGTAATCGACATTGCATTTTCATATATTTCGTTGCTGAGTGCATTAATACATTTCAGCAGTATACGATTTTATTTAGGATATTTAAATAAATATATGCAAAAGGTTTTATGGTAAAGGCTATAAACTTTGAATAAATTTAATTCCAAAACTTTTAAGCTAGGTGGTTTAAAATTTGGTATCTAAATCTATAAGGTATATTTGACGGTAAATAAAGATATTTTTTCTAAACTGAATGAAAACTAAACATTAGGGGAAATGAAAACTAAACATTATTTGTATACATTGAAAATGTATAAAATGTATACATTATGATATAAAATATACATTATGTTTTATTGAAATAAAATAATTAGATATCGAGAATCAATTAAATAATAAAAATATACCCTCTAACGATAAAGAATTCAATCCTGTATGAATTTTTCAGTTTGCATAATGAGAAATTTTTTTTTTGAAATTTATAAAAAACATCGTTGTATTCGTCAAAAGTTTCTGTTTAATATAATATTTTCTTAATTAAAATAAATTTATTTTTCTATTAAAATTCATATTCATGCGATCTTCAAAATCGAAATTCAAGCTTCTGAAACACTAATATGAATTTTTAAAGCGATCTATTTAATTTTAATACAAACACAATTCGCTTTGATACAACTCTACGATATTAAAATTCGCTTTCTCGATGCACCACATTGGAAAAGAAGCATTAAAAAAAAAAAAAAAAAAAAAAAAAAAACAGTTTGAGATAAATATAATAATGATGTAACAGCAAGTGCGTAAAAGATTCTATATATAAAAATACTCAACCACTGCCAAGAAACTGTATAACATTACCAAATGAGCGAAAATAAAAGCTAGAGTCCCAACGGCTCCCTTTTCCTTACTGACAAAAGCCGAAATTAAATTTTAATAAAAAGGCTGCTCGGAACTCTTGACAGTTCATCGAGCGCAGCCAGAAATAAACTCATTTCACATTTGAATAATCTTTTCTTTCGTATTTATACTTTTAAATTGTAGCGCCTCTCTGCCTAGCCATCTGCATTTCTCTGCTGTGCATATCTTTCTGCGTGTGCTTGTATGTGTATAGATATATATTAATATATATGTGTGTATATGTATAAAGGCAGATATATATATCCAGCATTTCCATTTCTGCCATCTTTCAATTACATGAACATCTGGAAAGGAATTTCATCAAAACAGGCTTACGGAGTTTTTCCATTTCTTATCTTAGAAAGGAGCTGGATATTCATGCCGAAAATTGCGTTATTTTTTCGTCCATCTCTCTCTCTTTCTCCTTCTATCTGTCTCTCCATGGATATCCAATCCGATGTTGAGGGGGGATGGAGGTAAAGGCCTAGGAACGTGTAAAAGAAACCCTTTCTGCCTCCCTGTAATAGGGGCTATGGATGGGAATTCCTGAGAGAAAAGTCTTATTGTGGCGACATATCTAAAGAGAAACCGAAATTATGCAAACCCATTCTCCCATCTCTTTTCCTTTTATACTTATCTATCTATTCCTTTTCCTTCAAAACTCCGCGATTCAAGTCCGTTATAACTCTCAATTCTTCCCCCACAAATTTCATATTTCCCCTCTATCCAAAAGAGGCCCCTTTTGTTTTCAGAAAGGCGCGCTGGTTTCTCCTTATATGCAAATCTGGACTATACCTACGTGCGTTACACTCCGTTCATAGATATTACACTTTCCGCGTCTCAAAATGGATCCGGGAGAAAGTAAAGGGGGCAGAAAAGGATTTGAAGATGGCACCTCCGCCTGTTCCGCTCCCCCACTCTCCAAACGTGATTCCGGTCCAATCTTTTGAGGCCCCCTACGCCCTCCAAGCTAATCTAGGAACATCTTACATAAAATTAAGGCAAGGAAAAATGAGCTCTCTCATCTCTCGCAATAGTGCCGTAACTGAGGTACTTTTACCAGATTTATACCTCCTACCCCTCTCTCATCCGCAACTCCGGAGTGTCGTATTTAAAGGATAGGTACCGGTACCTGCACAGTATATGAAAATTTTGCCGTAGAATATGCAGAGAATAACTGCCCTTAAAATGATTTTCAGAACGTCTATTCTCCTCCCTTTAGTGGGTAGTAATCAAAAGTAAGAATTTGAGAAACCAGCGGAATTGGCTGAAGAGCTTGAAATATTCCGCTCTTTTCCTATTTGAATATGGCATGTGCTGAGTTTTAAATGAGAGAGAATAAGTTGAGGCGATGAAATATTGTCTTGAATTCCAGTAGTATCAAAAATGAATGAGATGGAAAATTTCAAGTAATTTACTACGAGGCTTTGAATGAGAAGATGAAAGTCAACAAATGCATGACAATAAAATATGGAATCTTAAATTACTTTGTTTTAATATTGAAATTTTATTTAAATAGGCAGACATAGAGCATTGCGTAGTGAATAAATATTTTTCAATAATTTTTAACAAATTTTCTTTGTTCTCTTTTTAAAACTTTATTCTTAAGAAAACTATACGGAAATAACGATTTCATCATAAAAATTTAAATTGCAATATATTTAGGAAGAGCTTAGTTATTTGTTAATTCAGAGTTTAATAGTTTAAGGTTCACTCGTCTGGACCATTAATCACTAGCCATTAACACCTTAACTGTCATTTGACCCACTCGGTAGATCATGTACAAAATTCTAAAATTTTAGAAATAATATTCATATTGTTTTCTTACAAAAACAATTCTCCTTGCTAGTCTCACAGAACAGTCGGAGGAAGGTGTCGAAGTTCTTTTTTAATATTTCTGTAAAATCCCCTGTTAATTATATTGGTTATTTATTGGTCATTTGTAAAAATTTACGCTTTTGAGTAGAGTACGCATCTATATATATATATATATATATATATATAATAAAGTAAGATGCGTGTGTGCGTACTTGTGTATCCGGAGCTTTTTGGGAAAACGGCTGATCGCAGAGCTACAAAAATGAGCATGGAGATTCGTAATGACCTCTCATTATGTGTATACCTCGAAGCCTGATTTTCGAATTTTTATCAAGTTTTTATTATTATTATTATTATTGTTATTATTAATTAAAATTGGAAAATGATAACCTCATAATAGCTTTAAAATTAGCCATTTAAATAATATCTACAATTTAATTGTTGCCAAAAAGTTTACGAGTTCATTTTTTTTTCTACATAAAAATAAATACATTTAATTAAACGTGAATGATAAAAACTTATAAAAACTTTATTATGCATCTCGCAAAAATTAACGTTATTATAACTTAATATAGTTAATGATGCTAATATATGTTGTTCTAAAAGAATCATTATTATTTTATTATTATTTATAAAACTTATATAATATATTATGTTTATTCCCAAGTTGCTGTAAAAAAAAAAAAAAAAAAAAAAAAAGAAAAAGAAAAAAGAAACTACCCATCAGATCACATTTGACGGCGTGCCGTTTCTTTGCTATTCTAAACTCTATGGATCATAAATTAATTTTATCAGTTTTATTTATAGATCCTCTCGGGTGATTTATTAAATTTTGGCGCTGAAGTACATCGAACATTTTTCTCCAAGAACTTTAATTTAGCAACAGCCCTTTTAATGCAAATAGCGGAACAAAATTTTAAATTAATTATAGGAAAAAAAAGAGAGAAAAAGAAAAGAAAAGAAACAGAAATAATAGTCACATAAATGTTGTACTTTATCTGAACAGATAACTTTATAGAAAGAAAATGCAGTTTTAAAATAGAAAATTTATTTCAAAAAGCATTATTTTAAACTTAAAAAACATTAAAAATATAAACAAAATATGAAGGATACTTATAAACTAACGAAAAGTTGCAAACGATAAAAGTAATAGCAAAATAGGTACTGAAAAATTTCCCCCTTTTATACAAGAAATTATTAAATAATAATAATGATAATAATAATAATATATAATATATTATATATATATATATATATATATATATATATAATATATATATATATGTGTGTATATGGGTGGGTGTTGTTTAGGTGGATGGTTGGGTGGGATTGTAAAAAAAAAAGTTGGATCATTACTTTTTTTACTCTAAGAAGCGGCACTCATTCCTCTATATTTTGTTCTTTTGAATCCACGAAACACTTTTATCTATACAAGATACTTATGAATTGCGAATTTACGTAACTCAAATTAATCTCTGTAATAAATCAAAATTAAATTTAATTAATTAATTTTTAATTTAAATTTAAATTTTTACTTTAAGGTTTATAAGTTAAAAATAAGAAGAAACTAATTAAACTAAAATTAAAATTTATTTTTATTTAATCGTTCAGTAGATGAATTAGTTTCCCTTATTAACTGTGAATTTAAGAGTTTTCGGCCTCATGGCTGTTGTGGAGTGTTTTAACTTTTTCGGTGTGCTTTTCAAAAGTAAAGAATGATAAAACTTCGTTTTATTATATTTTCTTAGGGTTTATTTATTAGGAAAAAATTGATGTTTGAAGTTTAATATGTTTATTTCTTTTCTGTTTCTTTCTTCCTTTTTTTTTTTTTTTTTTTTTTTCACTCCATAAGTTTACTTCTCTCTTGGTTTTTTCCACAAATTATTTGAAATTATTTTCAAATGTTTTAGGCGATCTCGTAAATTTTTAGCAGCTTGCATACAGCATGACAGAAAGATCACCTAATTTGCATACAACATTCCTTCAATGCCCTTAAAAAAGTAATGAATTTGTATGTTTCAATATCAAGTTGCTTATCTTTTTCTTTTCGTCAACTTCTTTAATTTTTTTTTATAGTTCTTCATGTTATACTTGGTTTCATATAATGCAATGTTTGAAAAGGTTTCAATATATATATATATATATACTAGCTGACCCGACAAACGTTGTTTTGTCATATAAATTATTTCTAGAGAATATTTTGCTAGAAAAAAATAACTAACTTATTGTAAGTGTGTTAGGGTGTGGTATATAAGTGGAAGATGTATGGAGCGCTGTGAACTGTGAAAGAATATAAAAATAACAAAACACCAATCATTTATTTTTTTAATTTATTAAAATTGATTCTTTAAAATTATATACATATCGCTACTTATAACAATATTACTAAAAAACAATATCATTCCCTTAATGCAACAGAGTGTACAATATTTTTTGTTATCCCATCTTTCGCCAATACAAACAAACTGGATGGTTTGCCCACTCGAGAGCCACGTATAATTGTCCGTGTGAAAAACATGATGTGCTCAAATCTAAGCCACAGTCAGACATCGTTTGGCTCTGAGACTTATTGATAGTCATTGCAAATGCCAATCTAATTGGAAATTGAGGGCGTTTAAATTGAATTGGCGCATCTGTGGGTATAATAGGAATTCGCAGTAGTAATATAGTTTCACCTCGGAATTTGTCATTTAAAATGATGGCTTCGATAACATTTTTCATTAATTTTTTTATGACTAATCGCGTGCCGTTGCACAACCGTGGTGGGTTCAAATTACGAAGCAAAATAACCGGAGATCCAACCTTCAGTTGTAAAATATGCGGTGACATGCCTGGTAAATCCAATGAGTTTAAAAACTTTGTTGGATAATTTACAGCTTCGGTGACATCGCAAACTGTATCATCAGATTTGTATGACACCAAGTCTCCTGGTAACAAATGTTGTATCTTGAGATTCAATTCGTTGACGTTCACATTTTTTGCTGCTAAAATTGCTCTTTCTGCCAGCCACTCATGATTTGTGTATCATCTGTGTACATTGGGAAATATCTGGTCAATAAGAGCATCTTGAGAATCAATGATTGTGCAGAAATCGGTCGGTAATTTTATGCATCCAGTTTTATCTGTAGTAACTTTTCCATCGCCGATATCTAACAATTGTTTTAAGAATGTTTCAGCGGATGGATCTTGAAGCTTTTGAACGCACAAATTTACTTTCAGTTGTACTTTTTCAACATTAAGCCACAATAACGATGATTTTAAGCACGCGTTGATCTCATCAGCGTATGTTGAACGCTGAATAACGGGAAGTGCTTGTCTGAAATCACCTGAAAAGAGTAACAGAGTGCCGCCAAATAGTTTGTCGTTGTTTTTTATATCTTTCAATGTCCTGTTCGACGCCTCAATCGAATGTTTGTGTTCCATAGTGCATTCATCCCAGATAAGAATTTTACACTATTTCAGCACTGTGGGCATGGACGATTGTTTTTTTATGTTGCACACTGCGTCTGGGTTATTTTGAATATTTAGTGGCAGTTTAAATAATAAATGAGCTGTTCTGCATCCATCCAATAAAGTTGCCGCAATGCCAGATGATGCAACAGCCAATGCGAGGCCATTATTTGATCGTATTTCGACGAGAATTAGCGAAATAAGGAATGTTTTGCCAGTTCCACCTGGTGCACCCCCCCCCCCCCCCCCAAAAAAAAAAGAATCCACCTTGTCCTGCCAAAACTGCGAGCATGATGCGGTCGTAAATGGTTCTTTGTTCTTCATTCATTAGTGGGACATTGCGAGCAACAATCGCTGCCATTTCGACAGTATTGTATTGTAGTTCACGATTCAATTCAGTGCTTATTAAATCAGATGCATTTCGATTTGTTGAATGCATACCGAAATGACTGAGTGGTAAGTTGGCAATGATAATGCAAAGATCTTCAATAGCAATCAATGCTTCATTGTACATAGCGTCACTGAATACTATCGTTAGATCGTTGCACCGTAAACGATGTTGATGCAATATATCATTAGTCATTGAATCTTTGTGATTATCCCATAATGTCTCTGCTCGGGCCGAGAAACATGTAGTCAACATTATAGCGAATAGTAGACGAATTTGTTTTGCTGTACACTTCAGTCCTACTTCCGCAAGCATACACTCCCACTGGTTGTCATCTTCCAGCAAGCCGAGTGCAAGGCATGCATCTTTATACGTTGGATACTGTTGTCCATTCACTTTACGTAAATCTTGAAATGACAAAGGGCCGATGACATTAACCAATAACAGTCGAAGATAAAAGCACTCAGTCTGCCATGGATTGACCGTAAATACTCGTTCCAAGGTGTTTGATTTGAATAAACCGGGACATGCATCAATCAGCGTGCCTTGCTTGCGGGGCATCCATTTTTTTGTTGGAGCCCATGTGAAATAGCGTGGTACTTCTGAATAGAGTAATGTCCGTGCAAAAGCACCAAAAGCATCCGCACGATTACACAATTCAAAAAATTCGGTGAGTGTAGTTTTTGGTGGATTTATAGCACGATCAATCGCTGTCTCGCTCGTGAAATATACGCGCTGGCCATTTTCAAGATGGACGGCTAAATGAAGAACTGCTGGATCCCGTTCATGAATTGGGAAACCAAAGATACGCCAAACAGCTTCATTGGAGCTCACGTACCGGCCAATTTGGTAAAGTGTTATTTCATCGTTGTTATTCACCGGAGGAGCGTTCACATTGGTATTTTCAACTCGAAATACAGCCATATCACTGCCTTTATTCACATACTTGCAAATGTATTTGATGCTCTTCACTGAACTGCAGAACTGAACATTAATATGAGCATTGAATGTTTTGCTCAGCAGAGGCGAATATGGGACCACCCATCGGTTATCAATGTCAATATCTATGTTTTTGACATAGATGACCGATATAGATGATAATATTGTCCGCCATTATCGGGAATTCTTCGACGATATATTGAATATCCGTCAACATTTGTGATCGTGAAATTTTTCGGAAAACTTTTAGTACATTTTCCATCTGCACAAATAATAATGGCCTAAAAATTCATTTTACATTTTAAAATAAAATAACTCCGTCGGATATTGACGAATTTTTTAAAAGAATATACCATTTTAACTAATTTTAACATTTTAACAATATTAACGTTGAAAAATATTTTAAACACTTACGGTTAAAAATTCATTTTTCATTTCAACATTAAATAAATTCTGACATCGTGTTTACGATTCTAAAATAATTACTTTGAAAAAAATATTTTAAACACTTAGTAAGATACGGTTGCGATTCTAAAAATATTAATTTTGAAAAAATATTTTAAACACTTCGTAAGATACGGTTAAAAATTCATTTTTAACACGCTTTTATTAGCTTCACCTGTATGTATGTATGTATGTTTGTTTGTAACTTCTCTGGGAGCAAACAAAGAATTTATATCGTAAAAAAATACTTTCCCTCCGTGAACGATGCGGCGTCGAGGTAAGGCGCCGCGCTACGAATCTAAAGGTCCAGCGTTCGATTCCCGTTAGGGGAGATTTTTTAAAAATGGTTTTTGTTAATTCCAAGTTATTTTAATTAAAGATTTAAATGTATGTAAGTATTACGGTGTTTTTACCTCTTAAAGTTTACGGTGTGTTTTTCTCTTACCCTGAATTTTAATACTAAGATAGATATTTCGTGCTTTTTAGTTCACATTTCTATAAAAGCGTGTTCTTTAATTTTTTAAAACTATAATATTATTCATTTCAACATTAAATAAATTCTGACATCGTGTTTACGACAACTCACGCCATCTAGGTGGAAAAGTTGTTGAAAGAGTTGGTTAAAAATTAATTAAGAAAGAACTAATTAAGTTACAACTTTCATTTGTAAATCTAAACCATTCTCGAATCCACCTGAAGACACACAAAAAATTTCATTAAACTCAGTCCAGCCGTTTAGGAGGAGTTCAGTGACATACACACGCACAAAAGAAATATATATATAAAGATATCAATTGCTAATATGGCTACAAAAAGTTAAAATCCGCAAAGGGAGAGATATAATAAAGCTGTGTACCATGACAAGGTTTACTTATTATTATTATTTTCCTATACTAATCACCACGTCATTTAAATGTGCAAATTAATGTATTGCCCTCCGTAATCAGAGGTATATCCGTGCACTTGCACGCTGTCAGGCACAAATATTTGATTAATTCAAATTAATATTTAAATAAATAATTAAAAATAAAAGTATGTTTAATGCGAAATATATATAACCACAAAAACATTAGTTACCTAAAATAACGCTCATAGCATATTGTATTACCAGGCATATTGGCGTGAAATTGCCGTCATTTATGGTCGACAGGATACATAAAATAAAATATAGAATATAATATGAGAATAAACACTATATATATCGTACATAAAGTGTTGTTTATATGTAATTGTGATTTACATATAAAAGTGCTACTTCGATATTTTTCGATACTCTTCGTTTCAAAACTGTCATTCGATAAGTACCCAAATTGAAGTTTAAGTTGTCGCAAGTACAAAAGACACGAGCCTGAGACGTTGCAGTGAGGAAATCTCTGCCGAAGGACCCGCAGCAATGTTTTTGAGCAATTTCAGTGTATTTTCTATTTAGTTTATTTTATAAAGCGGCATTAATTTTTTTTTTTTTTTTTTAAATTCATTCAAATATAGTGACCATAGTGAAGCGAGCAAAGCCTACTAGTTAAAAGTACATTTAACTTCAAAAACATTTTAAAAAAAACTTTAAAATAAAAGTTTTTCTTAAAGCTTTTGGTTCGGCATTTCATCGCAATCTTGGGGTAAGATGGCCATCCATTTAGATGACTTATGGGATTTCAGTGTAAAATGCAAATTTTTATGAAACAGTATATATTTATTTTGAAACACATGGTAGGCATACACAAAACAAACAAGACATAAGTCCGTTTATTTATATACAAAAAGGAGGAATTGGTTTGGCATGAAGAACAGAGACTAAGTTTAAAAATTTTCCGAATAATGATTTTCCTGTTTAAACTACGGTTTACATAAGTAATTGAACAGGGGGGAAGTAAAAAATTTTTATGTAGATTATCGTCCAAACTAGTGTAAGAAATTCCTGAAATGTTTCAAATGATTATAATATACGTCTCGTTACTGATATATTTCTTCTATGAGTGGCTGGCGTTCCCCTACGGCGCCTGGATATAAGAGAACCACGTGACGCGACATCCTCTCTAATGCGGCATCTTACCCCAACTTACCCTATAATACGTCTCTAATATGTTCCTCGATTGTATTGTGACTCGTTGTTTATAAATTTTCTGTTCTTTCAAATAAGGATTAAGCTGAAGTAAAAGAAAACGTAACAAAGGAAAAGAAAAAAAAAAAAGAGAGAGAGAGAGGTTAATTGATTAAAAAAAACATATAATATGGAGTAACCCACTGGTGGGTCATCTGCTCTACACCCGAACAAAATTTAAGATTATTATTATTATTATTATTATAAATATTAATGTGTTTAGACAGCAATCGAATATTTTAAAGTAGCTGTTTCAAAACTTTTCATCATAATAGATCTCTAGAATCACAATTTAAAATCCCACAAAAAACAAAAGAAGAATATTCTTTTTGAATTTGTTAGACTTTTACAGCATACATTATGACTTTAGGTTAGAGTATCATGCTGATAATGCAGTGGTCGGGGGTTCAGTCTTCGATGGCCAATGCATTACTTTTTTGAAGATAGTTAAAAGAAAAGATGTCAATTGATAAAAGAAGCTATCGAGACTTTTGAAATTTATGGCTTAACGAATAATCGTACAAAAACTAATAACTAAGAATATTGGTCTCGAATGCTTTTTAAAATATTTTGACTATTTAAAAATTTTCATGTCTAGTAAAAGTGATATATCTACATTTTTTTTTTTTTTTTTTTTTCTAAAATTTTCTTAGTGTTGAAACTTTCATTTCTTTGCCAGAATTAATTTTTATTTTATGCTTTTTAGGTCTCTCACAGTAAAAAAGCTTCTAATGTTAAAAAATGTTTTTTTACTTAAACTTTTATTTGTTTAATTTTATTATTAGTTTTTTAACCTAACATATGAGCAAAACTTAGTACCACTGGTGATTACTGAAACGGGGGAGCCACCCACTCCGTTAATTATAGAAATTACGATGACATAAATCCTGACAACCCTGGCGGTGAATCTCAGACTGTGTAAATAGCACACTAAACATAGTGTAATGCTAATCAACTCAATCCAAACCAAAAGTATGAACCATTAAAATATATATATATAAATAAATAAATAAATAAATATGTCAATTTTAACAAACATTAGTAAAACATATTTTTATTAGGTAAATGTATTCCGAAGCTACTGCTGGGGCCGTGGTAGCCTGGTTGGTAGGGCACCGAGCTCATAAATAGAGCCGTAAATGACCTCCATGTTTTCAAAAGATAACCTCTGAGGGTCACCAAATCGATGGAACCATCCCCTTGGTGGAGGACCAAATTATCATGGCATGCCTCCAGACCATTCTAGGGGTGAGTTCTAGTCCATCGCAAATTACCCATTACGTAGCTCTAGTGCGACGCTAAACCTACTGCTACTCTTAACCTTAACCAAAACCATTGATAATAAATAAAAGTTCAAGCAACTGACGTATAAATCAGTGCATTACAATTAATACGTTTTTAAAATTTAATAATACAACAGAATTGATAAAAATTATTTTTAACAAAAATGTTTCGTTTTTAAAAAAGGTTAAAATTAGAACATTTGTTGAAAACGAACGCTTAAAATACAATTTTCTCTCTTTTTTTTAACTAATTATTCTTGAATAAAAAATAATTTATTCTCAAAAGAATTGCATCTACCTATGACAAACTATTACAAGATCATTTAACAGAAACCAACTTCCATTACAATCTCATCTCTTATGGCATTATACAGTATTCAGCATTCAACACATAAGCTTCATCTCCCTTAACAATAACAATATATTGCAACATAAAGCATAGTTTTTTTTAGAAAAAAGCTGAAAAAATTCTCCGGATTGAGCTTGTCAGTCACGGCCTGGGACATAATAAAAGGAGAGGATTATGGGGGCGAGCCTTTATTCACGGCACATGCCGACTGTTTGTGCGAAAGAGAGCCTTTGCCTTTTTTTTTAAGTATATTTTTTTATCTCCTTTCGCTGAAAGACCATAATGGCCGTTGTATCCCCATAATCCGCAAAATTAATTGCCTACGCTTGCCGTGTCGATTAAATCCTCAATTTTCTCCGGGGAGGTTCCGGGCGGATTAAGGTAGGGTACCACGGATCCGACATCTGCGGGGCTTCTAATTAAGAACGACGCCCTACATCGACCGTTCAAGTGGCGGTGGCTTACTTTATTTATTTATTTTTTTCGTGCCCCCGCTCTGCACTCGATTTGAGCTTTCGTTTCCTCCGTATATATAAAGTATTGGTGAGGGGCGCAGCGGCGTAAGTTTCGGAGTAAATTCTTGCTTGTTCTGGAGAAGAGAAATTAATTGGTATTTATAGGGTGGATATTTAATCTCTCGTCAGATTTTTTTGAATATTTTGCTATTTATGAAATAGTTATTGGGTTGTTTCATAACATGATCGATGAATTATTGTTAGTGATATTTGCAGTTATTTTGAAAGGTTAATGGCGTTTAATTTCATTAGTGGCTGCAAAAATATGGATTAAAAAGGGCAATGAAGGTTATTGCTGAAACTCAGATTAAAGAAAATCCTTTTGATGGAGTATTGTTTTTTTCTTAACCCTATGAATTTAGTGTTTAATTAATGAATGTGTAATGAAGAAGAGTTAACCTGAAATATGGTTTTGTTTATGACAACTTATTTTTGCATTTTCAGTGGTTGCTGGTAGCAATAATTTCTTTTTAAAAATGCATAAACGATTGTACTGGCCAAAAAAGAATTAAAAGGAGGGGGGGGGGACTTTTGAGTCTTAAATGCATTTATATATAAAAGAGCATAATCCAGTTTAAAAAATTAGTTTATTTAAGCCTTGCTAAAGAAACTTTTTGATTTTAACAACACTAAATTATCAAGTAAATAACCCCCCCCCCCCCCCTATACGTACAACATTAAAGATACAGTTCAACTTTCACAGGAAAAGAAATGCTAATTTAGGGTAATTTAGCTGCACCCAAGGTTTTAATATATTTAGTGCTAAGTACCATTTTGTAGTGCTTACTAATAAATTGGTACTTTGACATCAAAAGAGCTGGATATTTAACCTCTCGTGCGATTTTGTTTCAGATCTTTTCCTATTTATAAAATAATTATTCGGTTATTTGCTAGCATAATCAATGAATTATTTTGGGTTATGGTGTTTAATTTCATTAATGACTTCAAAAACATGCATTAAAAAGGCAATGAAGCAGGGGTGTTTGCGTTTCGTTTTTTTTTTTTTTTTTTTTTTAATTTCCACCAATAATTACGAATTGTATTTTTGGTTATAGTAACTGCTAAACATTACTAGAAAACTAACAATAATATTACTGTTAAAAAATTCTGGTAGCGAATTCAAGAGACACCCTTGATATATGTTATTGCTAAACCTCAAATTAAAGAAAATTTACGTGATGAAATAGTTTTCTTTAACCCCATGAATGTAATGTTTATTTAATAGATATATAATGAAGAAGAGCTAACGTGAGATAATTTGTTGTTTATGGTAACTATGCTAGGGATTTGTTTTATAATGGTTGCTGGTATAAACGTTTACTTTTTAAAAATAAATAAGTAATTGCATTGCTCAAAAAATTGGGAAATCTGTGAATTTCAAATACATTATATTATAAACAACACAGCATTACCTAATTTGAGAACTAGTTCATTAAAGCCTGAATGAAGAAATTATTTAATTGTAATAGTAGATTGTCCTTGCATGTTTACATTTATCACATGAAAGATGCAGTTTAAAAATCATGTTAATTTTCGAAACGAGATTACATCTCCAAAGCAAATGCAACTCACTATGGCCCATCATTTGGTCGAAATGGGTACGTTCAAAAGCACGTGCGTCCTAGGTGCAAAATAAAAACTGTCGTCAAAATTGAAGAATTAAACAAACAATTTTTATTATTACTGACAACGTATCGCTAATAGGTTTTTTTTAAAGGCTGTTGAAATTAGGGATTCATTTGATTCGGACACCCTACATTACTCATGACCATGTTGAATTAAGCTTATTATCCTATCGTATTTCAAAAGTGACTCTTTTTTTTTTTTTTTTTTTTGAGTTATTAAAATGATTGAATCCCAAATATAATTCATCATTAGTAGTTAAAAAATCATTTAATAAGTAATTAAAAAAGCATTTTAATAGCTATAAAATTGACTTAAACAGAGCAGTTTTATAATTTTTTGTATGTGTTATTATACAACCTTACTGCCCAAATATCCTCATGTATTTAGAGGAAATATGACTTTTGTTGAAGTAAATGTTCTATTTTTTACTTTATATTAAAAAATTTTGGTTTATCGCTATGAAATAAAAAGCAGTTTGGTGTCATGTTTAATTTCAATTTTCGTCTTTTTATAAAAAATAAACATATTTTTTATCGTCACTTACGAAGAGAGCAGACTTTTGCGATATACATATAATTAAAAATATTATACTATTATCGTATATGTGTAAAATATATGCAATAAATATTTATTCATAAAATATTAAAAGAGTTACATAAGTATATGAGTTGGGTACTGATTTTATCCATCATACTATAGTGTCGTTATATTTGTGTTTTACTGTTGGGAGTGAAGTCTTTTTTCCTGGAAACCTTATTTCAATATTTTTCTGTTTTATATTTTTTTTTTTTTTTTTTTTTTGTAGTCGAAATATACGGTGCATAACTTTAACAAATCTCTAAAGGAAAATGTTTATTTAATTATATTTTTTTAATGAGATACTTTTAAATATAGGCTTCGTAACTTTTTTTTTTCTTAGGCATTTTTTTTCTCTCTTTTATTCGATTATCATACCTCTGGCATAAATGTAGCAGATTTATACTTAAATTTGATTATAATTTTTTTTTTTTTTTTTTTCTTAGGCATTTTTTTCCCTTTTTTATTCGATGATCATACTTCTGGCATAAATGTAGCAGATTTATACTTAAATTTGGTTATAGTTTTTTTTCTTAGGCATATTTTTTCCTCTTTTATTCGATGATCATACCTCTGGCATAAATGTAGCAGATTCATACTTAAATTTGGTTATAGTTTTTTTTTTTTAATGCAAAGGAATTAAAATAATGCTGCTTTCTTTATGCTTTCAAATATAATTCTTGAAACTAAACACAGTTTAGTTATCTAATTATTCCATTTAGACTATTATAAAAATACAAATATCGGATAATTTCATAGTAGTCTTACCCCTTTGGAAGAAATCGAATTACTTTAATTATCAAATTCGAAAAATATCAAAATCTGCAAAATTGATGCAGATTATGCAATTATGCGTTATTATTGAATTTTTATTCAATTATGTGTTTCATAATAAGGAACTAAATCTCACCAAAGCAGTGTATTTCATTATATTTCTTTGATTTTTATTACACAGTTTGTTTTTATTTATTTATTTTTATTCTTTCAAAAGACAGCAAACGTTAATGTTAAATTATCATACTTAAAGTTAATTTATTTTCATGCATAGTTCTCATAAAAAGAACAAAAAACTTTGAACCTATGAAACAGAAACATGTTGTAAATGTAGATTTCAAAACTTTAATAATTAAATTATTTATTGTAGCGTTTTAAAGTAACCGTTTTATTACATAGTTTTTTTTTTTAACCTGTGAAATTTCTAAAATTTCAATAGATTATAAGCTGTTATCCTAACACTCATACACTAGAATTCAGATTGTTACAAAAGTTCAGATAAAAATATGTGCTTCAGATGAAATTCTCTCTTTTTTTATAACGATTATCGAAAACATACATATACAGTGTGTCCATAATTAAACTTGACATTTCCGAGCACTCTGTATTAAAAATTGTGTTACACAATTTTCTGAAAATTGGGTAATAGAATAATCATATTATGGAAATTTTATATAGCAAAAAATTTTTTTTAAACTACAACTAGATGGTTTATTAGGTTTAATGAGTATATAACAGGAATCTGCAAATTTTAACAGTTGGAAATCTACGAAATTTAATATTGTTTACAAAACTTGCTCGATGTCCATCCTTTTCTGGGTTCAGTCCTTCTGGGGATTGTTACACGCATGGCATCCTATGCTATCTTTAAGGTCGGAAACAGTTGCTATGAAATTACAGTCTACCAAGTCTTTCAGGCATCCCCCAGCTAAAAGTAAAAAAAAAAAAAAAAAAAAAAAAAAATTCAAGGCTGGTGATGTTGGAGGTCAAGCTGTAATCATTTTCCCTCAATCATATTCCTATTAGAAATCCTAAACCTAATACACCCTCTAGTGGTGGCTTTCAGAACTTTTTTGTATTAGATAAAATCCCCATTCTCTGATTATGCTATTATTATCGAATTTTCATGAAATTCTGCAACGTAGATTTTGATACACAGCACTCTGAAATGTCAAGTTTAATTATGGGCATCATTTATTTTGTATCACCAGAAAAATATAAAATATTTGAAAATGTCCCTTTTTACCATATGATTATTGCTTAAATTATTTATTTTAAATTAGTAACCCATCCAGTTTTTAGGCAAACTGAATTGGCATTGCTCATGCGTCTTAATGAATAAAAGACATTTACAATATGAAGACATATTTACAATCTTAGGCAGGAAAGTTTGGTGAGGTGTAAAAATTTAAAAACAAACATTAAAAGTAGTTATAACATGTTACATTTTATAGCTTTTTTATTGTTTTTGATCACAATTTATTTCTGCACATATATTAGCTGAAAATGTAGAAATCTAGTTGAAGAGGATCTAATGTATCTTTCAATGATTCTCCCCTTCCTCCCTACTTTCCTTTAAAAGAAAAAAAAAAAAAAAAAAAAGAAAGAAAGAAAGAAAGAAATTGTGTATAATCTTAATCTTTGAAAGAAATTTCGATCTAGAATTAAACTCCTGAACTGCAAATTATTTTGAGTTAGAACTGCTCAGGAAGGCAATTTAATTTTTTTTAGTTTTGAGAGCAGGGATTATAGAAAACTAACTGTATACAAATTACGTTCAAAGTGGTACTCACCCTGGTTTAAATATACATCTATTCTAGAATTTCAAATTGCTGGCAATTGAAGCTCGTCGTTATCAGTTTTCTCAAGAAAATTCATGACGAGTTGGACTCATGACTTAAATTCAAGTGTTAATAAATTAAATGATTTTAATGTGTCCTTGAGTCCAAACTGCTTTTATTTATTTATATTTTTTTATTTATATTTATATTTTTATTATTTTTTTTCCCCCATGCTTTTGAATACATCTTTTTTTTTTTTTTTTCCTTTAAAATAAATATGAATGTTGTAGAAGTTAACTCGGTTAGTAATCTAATGGCGTTTCTCATTTTTCTATACACTCAAAAGAATGTGAAGGTTTCGTTTTTATCTGGTTTTCGATTTACATTATGTACTTTTACGATACATTTAAAAAATTTTTTTTTTTTTTTTTTTTTTTTTCGAAAAAATTGAAAATATTTAAACATTCTTTTCAGACAATAATTAAACCAATGCATTTGCCTGATTTTTTTTTTTTTTTTTTTTTTTTTAATAAAAGTATAAAATAAAAGTATAAGGAATTTGTAAAAATCATGCTATCTTGGGAGAGCTTTGAGATGCGTCAAGCAAAGAAAGGTCACGATATTAATCTAACATAAGATATATCTGATTTTGGAGAAAAGGGGAAAAATCAAGAAAACCCTCTTTAAACAAAGTTATTTCGATATGAAATTCCTGAAAATGGCCTTTATTTCCATTTAAAAATGTTTCCATATATTTACTATATTTTGTTCAGAATATATCCTTATAAAGAAATTCAATATTATACTTAAATTTAATTTGTTTATTCGGAGAAAATTAATTGTCTTGTAGATGATGCCAATGTTAAAAATTTAAGGAAGTAAAACACTTCATCAATACATATATTTATTTACTGTTATTAACACTTAACAAATTAGTTTGATTCAAAAATTTACAATTGGTTTTCTTCTTCTTCTTCTACTACTACTTTTTTTTTTTTTTTTTTCCAAAACTAACTTAATTTTCCTAACACTCAAACAAATTTTATAAAAGCTTTAATGTGTATAAATTTATAAAAATATTCATATTAGAAAAATTATAAATACACCTTTCACCTACCTAAGCTATTGCCTCAGATATTTCTCTCTCTCTCTCTCTCTCTCTCTCTCTCTCTCTCTCTCTCTCTTTTTTTTTTATCTTACATTTTATACCATTTTTATTTAAAATATTTGAAATTCTTGATAAGAAATTTTTTTTTCATCTTATCTCAAACGATATCTGTCAGAAAAACGAATGAAAGTACCAACAAAAAAAAAACCTTTTTAGATTAATTTTTGAAGTGAGTTTATTTTGTCGCCTGCTCAAAAGTCTTCGATGAAGGGGGTTTTTTAATGAAGTCTTATCTTTTGTCAAGTCGTGTAAATCAAAAACTATTGACTTGCACCCGTACATTAATTAGTTTTTCTCGCTTTTGTACGCAGTTTGGCTGCTTAACCTGTCTCCTTATAATAAATGGCGTCCCACAGTTTTCTCGCTAATATATATTGCAGGTTAAATCCCACTTCGAAACGAAAGTAATAAACTTCTATCTGAAAGAAATGAAAAGTTCTCGAAAAGGACAGGATGAAAAATGTGCCAAGGAATAATCAATGGACGTTCGGAATTATAATTGGAAGTGGGGTATAAATTGCAACGCTTTGTGACATTGACAAGTAATGAAAATTCATTTGGCTTTAAGTTAAAAAATGCGAGGACTTTGGAGAATTCAGCTTTTAGCCCTTAGTAGGTTAGATAATATATTTTACGAATTTCATTTAATGTATTCTTGCGTTAAACTTTTATACGTTTGATAATAAATGTAAATGTATTATTATTATTTGAAGTTTGCTGTAAGGGCAGCTAAACAATTGAATAATTCAATAAATTGGTTTGTATCTGTAGGGATATTACTTTTTTTTTTCTCTCTCTCTCTCTCTTTCTCTCTCTCTTTGTTATTTCTTTTTATGTTTTAAGAAATATGAATAATCTGAGAAAAAGAATAATTGAATGTGAACCGTAATTTGTAAGGTTTTTGAACTTAGGAGGTAAATTTTGCAATTAAAAAAATGGGAAAACTTTGGGGAATTCAGTTACCTTTTAGTAGGTTAGATAATATATTTTACAATTTTCTTTGATATATTCGAATGCTAAAACTTATAGGCTTGATAACAAATGTCAATATATCATTATTTGGAGTCTGCTATAATTCCAGACACGTTACTGAATAATTCAATAAATTAGTGCAGTATCTATAAGGCTTTTGTTATTATTATTATTATTATTATTTCTCTTTTTCATTTTCTCTTTGAATCATTGCTTCTTTTCTTCTGCTCACTTTCTTAAAAAGTATTGTTTTAGGCAGGATTTTGAAATCAGTTTTTTCTATATATGTTTTGAGGTCCCTTGAATCTGAAAAACGTGTACTTAGTGGTTAGTTTCTGTGTGTGTTTTTGTCTGTCTATGCGAGTCTGTGTGTGACTCTTTTATCAGCATAACTCAAGAATAAATATTAGCAGGAAATTCAAACTCGATATTCTGAATCGGTTTAGTATGAAATGTTACTCGAAACTTTTTATTAACCCGTTAACGCCCAAATTAATTTTACAAAAGATTATTAGCTGATTATTTCACTTCTAAATTAATATAGACAACTGACAGTAAAATATATTAACTTAAACAATACTTCTGATAGTTTTAAATTTAAAGCCGATCCTCATTTATTGACGTTTAGTGTTCTAGCGTGAAAACTTCGAGATAGCAGATTAATTTCCTATTATATGTTGACAAAGATCTCGAAAGTAAAGTATTATAATATGTATAATTATTGAACTTGATTTAAGTTAGTGTACCTGCGCAAAAAGCAAATATATGTGCGACGAATGAAAAATCATAAAATGGCTATCCAAATTATGAAATAATTAATAGTAGGCACATAAAACTTTCAGGGATCATTTAGATTGATACTATAAACTGTCACTAAAAAGAAGAAATCATTCCCAGAAACCACAAAAAAATATACGTGCCATTTTATTAACAATCCTCAAATGAGGACACTGGGCGCTAACGGGTTAAATTCAGACAAATGACTAGTTTAAAGGGGAATACAACGGTACTCAAATACATCACGTCTACAGGCAAAAACTTTTGTAGACACAGTTTATCATCTTTAGACGGCACTAAACGAATTGAAATAAATAAATATATATTTTATATTTATAAAAGCTAGTTCCATTTGGAATATGGAATGAAAATTATTTATCAGTCATTTATATGGCTGTAAAATAATTTGGATACGTTAGAAACTTGAAAATTCTTTTAAAAGTGTATTTAGAGTTTTGATATGAATTTTCTCCCTGTTTTAAATTTATCTACCCAAGTAATGTGTATATAATTTAAAGACACAATTCAGATCCCTCAAATTTAAGCTGATGCATTTTTCTCTTTCGAATGTAATTGATGGAATTATTCCATGCCCAGGAATACTATTTAAGATCTATACTTACTTTCCTATGCCTATGTAAATGATAGGCACATCACAACTAATGATCATCACAAACAAAACAAATGATCATCACAAACTAAAATTTCATTAGCTAAATTGACTCCCTTTCCCTATCAGATTAAGATTTTCTTTAAATGATATTAAGAAATGTTTCCACTTTTTATAAATTTGCAATTTTAATTTAAACATTTTTTCAACAAAAATTAATTTTTCCTTTTAATTTCTGTGCACTTGAAACCATCGTTCAGATTCAGCAACTAGAATTTTCCATATCCAAGATAATGTAAACCTGTCATTTTAATTACTTTTCATATTTATATTTGTAATTAAATGTATACTTTTTGAACTCTAACCAAAATAAAACTAATTTTTTAATATTAATTGTAAAGTAGTTAGAAAATTTTTAAACCTAATTGAAAATAAGTTTTTAAATAATAAATAAATTTAAAATAATAATACTAATAATAATATCCTGTATAGATCCTTTAGTGTATCTTCAAATAAAAAATAATGCGTTACATATGTTACATTTAAAAATTATATTTCTTATCTTAATTAATTTAAAAATATCAACCATATGCACTATTATCATAATAAATCAGTTTACTAGATAAGATATCATTTTAAGAAATTTTGAAATCGTATAATTTTTCGTTGTTGTATCTTGTATTGATTTCAAAAACTGCTTCCTATTTGCCTGTAAAACTAGTTTCTTTACATCAATAGACTAATATCTGGAAAGCAAATAATAAGCTTTTAAACGCTTTCGTTTGACTGTTTGAGACATATAAAGGTTTGGAACTATTACTAATGAATCAATGAAAGTTAAAATATAGGTTTTAAATTTCTTTAAATAAAGTGTTTGAAAACTGGTACATCAAGCAGTACAAACAAAAATATTGTCGTTTAATTGCTAAAAACAGTATACATTTATTTACTTATTAATTATTATTAAATAAAGAAACATAGCTTGAATTTTTAAAATAAAACTCCAAAAAAATTTATTTTATTGTCACTCTTATCTTTTACGAAATTCTTCAGACGAACCAAACCAATTTGTCAATTTAAATTTCACGCTGAAAGCGTGCACATTTTTATATTTTCTTCTTCTTTTTTTTCACACTTTGTTTGAAAGGACCAAGGTAATATGGCATACACTCAAAAATGGAACTTTCATTATGTTTAATAATTTAATTAGAAGTTAAAGACACTGTTTTTGTTTTGAGGTACAGTGCATTTAAGGATTAAAATATTACTGTTTAATTAATAAATTATTAATTATTAATATGCGATACACACATACAATGTATACATGTATTATATTTGAATCGTGTATTATATACTAATATTTAAAAAAAAAATGGTAAAAATACGAGGGTGAATCAAATGTAGACGAGCCTTTTGTTCAAGCAAAATTTATTTTATAGGAAACATCTACATTTCTACAAATTATTTTTCTACATAATATCTCCCTTTTATGACACATTTTCCCCGACGTTTTGGTAATATTTTCATTCCTTTTCTCGTAGAATGAAGTTGGACGATCATCTAATCAGTTGCACACGAATGTTTCCAGTTAATCATCGGCCTCAGATTCCTTGCCTCCAAGTGCTTTAAAAACACAAACAAATTTAATTGAATATTAAGAAATTTTAAATAGTATTAAAAAAATTACATTAAAAAATAGAAAATTCAAAACTATACAGAATAAAGTGTAGGAAATTTCAAAAACTTCATTATGTATTAAAATAAATTGTTTAATTTAATACACTGAAAATATTGAATTTAGTTACATTTTTTTAACATATCTAAAACCGCTGCAATGTAACCTGGAAGTGTTATATGGGCATATAAATGCAAATAATTCAGTGTAATTACTAATGAATATTTAATATTTAACTGTAAAAAATTTCAAATTTGCATATCTTTTTCCAAAGATATTCTAAATTTAAACTAATATGAAGTAGGATTTTTTTATTTTTCTAAATAAAATAAAATACTTTCTTTTGGTTTAACCCTTTTAAATTTAGATATAAATATAAATATAATATATATGTTCTATGTAATGCTTTTACTAAAGCAATTTATTTATGAATCTTTAAACTCTTTAATTTATAACTTAGACCTTCGTAAATATAACTAAAACTAGGGAAAATCTCCAACGTCTTGAATGCCAACGGGTACAATGAAATAGTAGACAGCTGTTTCGGTAACATTTAGCATATCGTCATCAGTGCATTTCCTGGTTTTAATTATCCAGCACCAAGTCTCCTCTTCATATTCCGTAAATATAATTTATAATTTAGTTTTTGTAATTAATTTCTAATTAAATTTGTGTTTTTCTTTAATTTTTTTTTTTTTTTAATTTTAAAAAGCAATTGTAAATAAAAAGAAAGTTGAAAAAAATATGCAATTTAATCGATAACCATTTTTAAATTAATAAACAAATTCTAAAACATTTATTAAAATCATAATTGAATATCAAATTTATGTCCTTCAGCATATTAAAAAATGATGCGTTAGATGTGTTCTATTTAAACAATTTAATAATTAATTTTTTTTTTATCTTAATTTATTTTAAAATTTCAATCTTACACATACTAATATCATAATAAATTCGTTTACTAGATGAGGTTCTATATTCAAGAAGTTCTGAAATCGTTTAATTTTTCGTTATAAATATCCTTTATTGGGTAAAATAACTGCCGCTATTTGCCTGTAAAACGAGTTACTTTGCACGTATAGAATTGCATCTGGAAAGCAAATATACTCTATTAAATGTTTCCGTTTGCTTGTTTGAATGATATAGGGGATTTGAATTATTATTAATGAATTAAAGTAAATGTTTTAAAATATCACTGATAAATTAATTAATGAGTTTTAAATCATTAATATACGAGTTTAAACACACACATCAAGTTGTACATTTATTTAATAATCCTTGAATCGTGTATGATATACTTAATGAATCTTAAAAAAATACTAACAGTATATTGAGAAATGTTTATTAACATTTTTTAATGCAATTGTGGTGAAAATAACGTATACTTCAAACTAAAGATACGGAATAAATAATTAATCAAACTTTACAGTCACAATTAATTCCGAAAACTGAAAATTATTCATGTCAAGACTAAACAAGCCTATCCCTGAAATTATTATTTAAAAATAACAGTTATAAATAATGTATTTAATTAATTAAAAAAAATACCCAGTCTTAAGGGAGAAAAAAATAAATAAAATTTTAAAGTTAATAAACCAAAATAATTTTTTAAAATCACAAACAAATTTAATATTAGATATTTATAAATACTAAATAGTATGTATAGAATCATATTAAATAGTGAAACAAAAACTTTTGTGAATATCAGAAAATGCAGAGAAATTTTGTTGAAATTTCGTAAACTCATTAACAATATTTTTTGATTAGTCGTAAACAAATCTGGCTTTTTGGTTCAAGGCAACAATTCCCCCCCCCCACACACACAAAAAAGTAGTTTTAATCAAATCCTTTCCAAGGGTTTTATGAAATATTCTTATTGCCTAAAGTCACTAAAGTGGCTTTTCATCCTTAAATATACGTTATATTATATTTCTTGCTCAATTTACTTAAAGAATTCAGTAAAAATCTTAAACTGAGCAACATTTTAGTCTACTTCGGGCTTTTCGAAAAATATTTTAATGAAGCGTTGAATATTTTTGAGGAATGTTAAAAAAATAACAATAAATTTTATTTTACGTTAATGAGAAATATAAACAAAATTGGGAGAATAAAATCTTGTATCTCAGTGAAAGATTCTTAAAGCATATTATTTTGTTTAAAAATTCAAATGAGAGATTTACAGGTAGAAGTTTCTCTATCCAAGTGGAAGTTATTAAAAGAGTATAGTTTTTTTTTTTTTTTTTTTATGGAAGTACGTAAATGCACACTGTATAAAATTCCTGTAAATTTACAATAATTCTTAGTTAAAAGTAACTAATCGACATTCTCCCTATTTATTCTGTTTTCTTATTTCTTTTATTTTTTTAATTTCTTGATATATAAAAATTTAAAAAGAATTTTTCTACTTTAGAAAAATAATTCTAAGTCAGAAATATATTCTCGTCAATAACACTGGACTACAGTGGTTCAGTAACAACGGTCAAATTATTACTTTAATTATTAATTCCAATTTTTATTTAAATATCTGCAAGTAAAAATGTCCCACTACGTCACATTTTTCTGTTAGAGTATCAGAAAATGGCAATTTTTACGATTGCAACCATGTTTGTTCAATTTTTTTTTTGTTAAAGTATCAGAAAATGGAAAATTTCACTATTTTTTTAATGATTTTTACAATACAGTCGACAGCAAAAGTATCCGAGTACTAGTCAGTAATTCCGATATCAAAAAAGTACATTTAATACTATTTTGTTAAATAAATCCTTGTCGAATCATGTCCTTAGACTGACTAAGAACATGACTCAACAAGGATTTATTTAACAAAGCAGTATTAAGGGTACATTTTTTAGACAGGGATTATTGCTAGTGCTCAGGTACTTTTGCTGCCGACTGTATCACACATCACCTTTTGTGCTATCAACCCTGCCTCCTGGCCATCCTCTCTGCTGGCAACCCCTGTTTGGAAACCCTGTATTCGCACCTTATCTTTTTTTTTTCCTGGTATTCTAGTTAACAGATACTTTTTGTTAAGTATGATTGTGCTGTTTTATAGTTAAAGTTTCATGTTTGAAATGGCAAATTTTCAGTGAAGAACTTGTAAAACCGTATCCGATAAGTTTTGCTGCATTTGTGAACTATTCCTATTAAAATCACAAGGAAGACATTTAACACAAGACGTAAAAAAGCCTATTTTTTGTATTTTGGTTTTAAAATAACAAATAATTACAATTCAATCATTTAGTGTATTTTCCATGTTTTTACGTTCTACTTAGTCTACAATATGTATATTATCTCCATATTAGCATTATTCCATGCTAAATTAATAATATTGATACTAATAATGCATGTTTTCTAAAGACTTTTTTACATTGCTTCCAGTACAGATTAAATAATCGTAAGAAAAAAACTGTACGTGTTACAGATTTTTCACTATTATTTTTTAATTTTGCACTGCAGAATTAGTTGAAAATAGCTAATTTCATTTCTGTTACCCCCAAAAAATGTTTTTTGTCGACTAGTGTAATTAATGAAATTGGTATTATTCATTAAAATACATATATAATAAAAATCTTTTTAACATTTCCGTTTATTTTTCACTGTAAGTTTAGATAATACATAAGATAAAAGATTACCAATAGTTTTCTGTTGAAATTTTTAACAGTGTAGTTCAAAATTAATATATATATATATATATATATATATATTTCAATATTATAAACCAGGGCTGGCCAACCCGCGGCCCGCCATGTAAGGTTCTGCGGCCCGAGACAGAGTTCACGAAATTTCTAATTTAAGACCTTCGGTTAAAACATTTAAAATTAATAAATTATTTGACTTTTTTAAATGAAAAACTGATTAATGTGGCTAAAGAAATAAATATCACGCTCATTGATATGAATAAAACATTATCAGATAAATAATTGATTCTTAGTATTATGCTTATGAATATATAACCATAAATTTTAAACTGTTTTACAGTTATGTTATGAACAAAAATATATTTAATATTAATATTTTCTGTTTTAAATCCTCACGAGTCCACTGGAAAAATAAGTTCAATATGTATATGGTTCATGCATTTATACAATACGGTCTAAGTAAAATAGGTTTCTGATGCGGCCCGCCAAATGTTTTGAGTTGTACAGGCCTGTTATAAATAATAATTTCTTTAATATTTGTAAAAATAGCAGCTTTAAAAATAAATATAATTATCTCTGTAAATGAAAATTTCCAACCTTTAACATAATAGCAAAAATAGACTTTTAATTGTTTTCTTAATCGCCTTTACTTAGGTCTATTATCAAGTTGTATTTTTTTTATTTATTTATTTATTTATTTTTTTCATTTCATAAGACAGAATAAATGCCATTTACAATAAATTCATCGCTTGAATAATAATTTAAACACTGTTTTCTTCAATTAACTCGGGAATTTAATACTTTAAAAACTAAATAGAAAGGTAAAAAATTATTCGATACGACAAGTAGCAGTCGAATTTTAACATTTTTTCACAGACAATTTTAGTTCGTTTAAATTTAACATGATCTGATTTTTTTTTTAGTAAAACTGAAAAACATATATGTTACGAAATATTATAAATATTAATATGTGTTTCTTGCTAAATAACTTTATAAATTCTAAACAAATATTTATTATTTTAAATAAAATTTAATAAATTGTAAAAACAATACAAACACCAAATTCAAATGTTTTCATGTAAAATGCTATTTTATGCAAAGCCGTTTTAAGTAACTGTTCCCTTAATGCATAAATTTGATGACTAAGGTGTTTGAATATTCGTCAAAAATTTATGTTGCTTTTTTAAGAGAATCTGATTTATTAAATAAAGAAAAGAAAAAAAAAAAAAAAAAAAAAAAAAAGAGGGAGAGGGAGAAAAAGAGAAAGAATAAATGGGTTGAGGGAGACAGTTATCTTTAAGAATTCTAATTATTGGAAAGAAGATGACTATCACAACACTTTTCGTCAATTAAAAAAATGAACCTGTTTGTTAGTATGATTCTGTTATATATAATTTCCATAAAACAATTTTATGGTTAATAATAAATTCCATAAAATGTATCTTATTAGGTAATGTTTAAAAAACTCTAAGTCCTTATAGAACTATATTCCTTGATAACTTTATGTTGTTGTTTCTTATGCCACTCGAAAATTCCGAGCTCCGGTAGTCAAACTATCCGGATTTAAAGCAGGATGGGTGCGCCTTCTGTTTAACAGAGGAGAGCTTCCCTAGGGAGGAAGAACGACTTAGCTTCAGAAGCTGGCGAAAGGTGGCAGCACCAGCAAATAGGAACTCGAATTTTGTTCCGGATCAAGGCCGAGTTAAACCCATGTTCCGGTACCCCCAGAGGTATAATTTTTAATGGAGGACTTCGCGACCACGGCAGAATTTAACTTGCACCAGTCTCCATTAGCGTACACGACGGTCTTCGGCCGGCTCGAGGAGGACCGAACCCGCAATCTTTCGATCATGAACTCGCTGCTCTTACCGACCAGGCTACCACAGCCTATATTATATTTCATTAATCTAATGATAACTTAATGCATGCAAGATATTAAACTTAGTGAACATTGTTTCTCAATAGATGTCACCAATTAGAAAACTAATGAACATTAACAGTTAAATTTCTTTGTTTTTAAAGACTTTGAGAATTTTTAATTATTGAATTTGTCATTTTTAATTATTTTATTTATCGTTTGTTATTATTATATATAATATAATTATTATATTGGTCAATAAAATTAAAGTTAGCACACTTGTTGCTGACGAAATGCTCTCGATCTACAACACACCACTACACTAAGATTCAACTTCGAAAGTAACACATTTTTAATCTGAATTGGAAGTCTCCCACATATTCTCCAGATTTAGCTCCACCAGACTTAATAGTTTTTTCTTTTTTTTTTTTTTAATTATGAAGAACTTCAAATACATTCCAATAAATGACTTGCTTCAAAAAATAGCATAGCCTTCCATCAAGTTTCCGTGTTGTGCCTGAAAATAAGTTGACAAAGATGAAAAAAAAAATATTTTTTTTTAAATATACTTTTTTCAAAATTATTTTTATTGCTTTTTATCATCTGCCAAATATGTAGATTCTTAAAGTAAAACATGAAAAAAAGAGGATAATGTTTATAATGCATTATCATAATATTAATTTTTACAGTCTAAGTTTAATCCATTTCGTTTGTTGCAAATTGACGTATTAATTAAAATGCATATTTGACTGTACCAGATACGTTAAATTTGTAATCTTAGAAACGGATCGATAAGGGTTACTATTTTAATCTGATAATTATGTCCATTTCTAAATATCTTAATCTTCAAACATGCATCTTTCCTATCCATCCAAATGTTTCCGTAAAATTTGGAATTCAATCGGATTAAGACATACACTCTTATAAATTAGGCTAGTTGGATAGAGATAACACATACAGCCAATGTCTGCGTGATTATATCCTTATCACCCCGCCTTTAATGTCTTCAGCACAAATGGAATCAGGCCGAGTGTTTTGTCAGATTAAATTTGATCCAATGGGCGTTCAATAATCACAGACTTCGAGTAGGAATAATGTGTGTGTCCCGATTTTCCTAAATAGTGGATGATTAAAGCTGAAGCATTGGAGGAGGAATCAGTGTTATTTATTCTCTGCCTTTTACAGATTAAAGCTCGAATTGAAATTGAGAGATCGTTTCAAATGGGATATTTTGTTGAATTTAGAAATTATAATTACAGTTTGGAAAATTTCTGAGATTTGGAATGGGTATTTGAAACTATCAGATTCGAAATAATCTGAGATAAATTTCGACATTTCCAGTGGAACTTGAATAGTTGAATTTAAAGAAATATACGTTATTCTAAATTATTGATGACGTTATAGATTTAATGTCAAATTTACATGCAATGTATTTAGTAAGTGTTAGGAGACATTTTAAAATTCTATGGTAAAAGGATATAATAGAAATATAAATTCTAAAATATTTCTACTAATTTATGATTTTTTTTTTTTTTTTTTTTTTTTGTTGTTGTTGTTAATTTGGATTTAATTTTTTTCTAAGAAGTTTTCTAATTTTCAGCGACATTCATTCCGAGATATAATACAGTATCTGCACGATGTGTGAATAAAGCCCGACGTGTGATCTATGCATCTATGCGCATAAGCTATTTGAATTTAAGAGATTTAAATATTTCTTGTGGAAAAATTTCTTCAATTTGTGTTTCACATGACGCGCTGCATCAAAATTGAAGAAAATGTAGAATTTATTTTGTTTAATGTTATTTTTTAAGTACTGAGATTTTTGAACAAAAACTTTGACCTTTATGGAATTTGTAGAAGAATTTATCCAATATTCTTTGAGAAAAATGTTGATACAAACTTCTAAAACACGTAAATTTATTTCGAATATTTTTACTTTCTCTTACCCTTACGGTAGAGAAAGTATTGTTTTAGGGCCAAATTTTCGAAAGTGAATTTTTGTTATATCTACATGTTCTGAGGTCCCCTGAATACGAAAATCATGTTTTTAGCGAATGGTCTGTGTGTGTGTGTGTGTTTGTATGTGTGTGTCTGTGTGTGTGTCTGTTATCAGCATATCTCAAGAACAAATAGTAGCAGAAATTCCAAACTCGGTATTCTAAATGTGTATCATATAGGGGTGCCACACTAAGCTTTTCGTTGAGATGAAGCAAATGGTTCGTGCACAGGGACACTCAAAAATATTCAAATACATTACGTCTATGGGGGAAATTGCAGGTAAGTAGAGTTTAACATCTATAAACAGCACTAAACCAAATGAAACGAATATATATTTTTTGTAATAGAGATAGTCAACTGCGATTTTTTTTTTTTTTCTGCGTGTGTGTACGTAGCAGCCTCACCTCCCCCTATAAGTCCCCCCTCAATGGAAGTAAATTTTCATGATGAGTATCTTTCAAAAGAGCTCGCCAATACCTTTAAAACGAATGGTTGAACCATCGATCTGAGATAATTTAAAATAAAGTTATCGATTTTTTTCATTTTTGACAAAAACATAAAAAAATAAATAAAATAAATGTAATATATATATATATATATATATATATATATATAAATGATAGCTATCTTAATAAACTTTAACCTTAATATTTTAGCATTTAATCGATACATGTCAATAGCAACACAAAATATATATATATATATATACATAATTTGAATAATTTAATTCCTTTGCAACATTCAGCAAATGAAAGATAGATGAAAATACCAACATATCAAATTTTAAATGAGATGTATTTCGAATAAAATTATTGTCACGATGATAATTTAATTTCATTACACTGATTAGTAAAATCGTGTCAAAGAACTTACGCAGAAGAGAAATGGCACAAACATAATACATAAGCACTAGTATCGCAAAGTGGTCGAAACTCGACCATTTTTTTTTTGCAAAGCGAGGCAAAGCAAAGTTATTGCCTTGTCCTAAACGGAATGCAATTGCAACACAGCTGCGGCAATTGTTTGCCAATATTCACTCTAACTGAATCAGCAGAGTTTTACTTAATATAACTATTTCTCTCTGTAGATGTTAGCCTTTCCTGAAATGAGAGAAAATCGCAACGTGAAAACGCCCCTTGTTGTGTGATACAGCCCAGACGCTAATAGGTACCATGTCAGACCAAGGTCCAACCAAGTATCAAATTCTGTTAAATTAATTCGATTGGTTCATAAAGTACAGTGTTTGAACAAAACAAAACAAAAAAAAAAAAGATATTTTTTAAAAATGGTCGAATTGAGTTCGGGAAATTTCAAAACGTGTAACTTTATCAAAAACCGAAAATCTAAAACATTTCTGAATCTTATATTTTCATGCAGAGGAAAGAATAATAAATCCACTTTTTAAAAAATAAAAATAAGTAGTCAATTTCACTAATTTCACTTAATTAAAATGCAAAAATGCAAGGACTGCATGGATACCCTCGTATCTGGGACAGTCGATGATGGGGCGCGCTTGCGTGTCACCTGTCTTAATTAAAATGCAAGGAAATCTCAAAACGTGTAAATTCATCGAAAACCGGAAATCAAAAGTTTTTATGAATCTTCTACTTGCTTCTTCTACCCACAAAAGCTAGCAATAAAGACACTTTTTTAAAAAATTAGTAGCCAATTTCAGTTAATTGAAACGTAAAGAAAGCTCAAAACATGTAAATTCAGCAAAAAACGGAAATCGGAATTTTTTCCGTATCGTCTACTTATACATGCAGCAGTTAGTAACAAATCCATTTTCCTTTTATTTAGTATATTAGTTCAATATTTATTGTTTAAATATCACCCTTTGAAATGAAATGTTTATGTTTACATTCGAAACTGGAAGTTTGCCATTTTTTTTTCTGGAGTTTTGTGATTTTAAATTAAAATTTTATCAATTTTACAGAAAAAATAACTCAATCAAACACATGTAGACAGTAACTTATATATAACTATACCCAAATATCGGAATTAAAATCGGCAGATAATTTCCGTTATTTTTTAATAATTTTTTACAAAAAACTCAATGGACAATTAACATAGAAAATCTTTTACATGGCTCCATGGACAGACAGTGACGTCATCACTTCGCTTGCGTATAGTGATGCTACATTATACAAATTACTGTGTCTATGGTTTTATTTGAGCTTTATGAAATTGCCAGATTTAACAACTTTCTACTTTTAGGTATTTTTTAATGTGAAGGAATACGTGTATAAAAGGGGAAAATGGGGGAAAATGCATAAAAAATAAATGTATTTTTATATACCTTCTTGGCATCGTAAGAAAATAATATTTGTATTCGCACCTTCCGGCTAACCATACCTTTCGAATGATACCATTTTCAACCCTCTACTCCCATAATTAATATGTTAAAAAGGGACAACAAATTTTATGCTTGCCTATTAATATATAGATAACGATGAGGTAATTTGCAAAAACCATTAAACCAATAGAAACATTCATCAAATAATAGAAATGGAAAGAGATAAACTAACCAAAAGGATCCGATAAAAGAAAAGAGAATTCGTGAAATGAAAAATAGTTTTTTAAATACTTAAAACCAGAAATGCTCACACATCAGGAAATTTTCACCTCTGGTCAGCGTAATGTAAGATTTCGGAAAGCTGTATAGCTAATTCAAGCAATATACAACTCAAGTCTCTATCTTGCAACAAAACAAAATAAAAAAGGAAATTAGATTAAACAGTAACACAAACCAAAATTGAAACATGGAATAAGTATTTTTAATAAGTCCACATGTGAACGATTCCATAGAGATATAGTAGAAATAAACAGGTATCCAAAAAGAACATTGGTGAAAAGAAAAGATTAAAAGTAAAGAAACGGTTAATCGACCTCGGTGCTACTGAAATGAAATAAATGAATGCATTAAGTGGTAGTTATTAATCTTAAAAATTTAAAAGCTAATAACAATATTAAAAAAGGTGATATTTAAAAGGGTTATTTAATTTTACCGTTAATCTTTTCTTATTTTCAGTTTATATTTAACGTTCAACGTAACGTGAGCAAGCGCCATCTTACGTGAAAAAAAGTGATTTACTATTAAGTAATTACAGAAAATGTACGATTTAACTTACAATTTTTAATAGATATAGTAATATATATAAATCTATCATCCCCATGTTATCGATCAAAAAATTTTGATGCCGAAAAAAGTTCTAAAATCAGCCATTAGAGATTATTGAAAAAAAAATAATAATAAAAAGAAAAATGAATTTGTATCTGGAGTTTTTCATTCACCTTTAGTAAATAAATTATTCATAAATTTTATTTACTAAATTATCCGTGTGTATTCCTGTGTGTGATTTACTCGGGGAAAGGCAGCCATTAGAGTGACTTTTCCCGAAAAAAAAAGGTATTTTACTTTAGTTTAGTTTAATATTTATTCTTAAGCAATCTCATCAAAAGGCCAACATGTGATGATTTAGACATTAGGATTATGTTTATTGGTGAATTATTATATTTATTTATTTATTTATTTTTGTAATTATTAATTAATATATATATTACTTCTCTAATATGGAAATCGTCTGCATTATCACGGAAGATAATTTTTTTAAATAATAATTTTAATAAATTATTTTTACCGAGCGAATTTGTATAGGAAAATATAGAAGAAAGTCGTGTGGTGGCCACAACAGCAACACACTAGTTACTTGTTAGTGGATTACGCTTTACTAATAATATCTTACCATTTCCAGGAAAGCTGTTCGGGAATTGAAATAAATTCCTCATATATAGATATGGTAAATAACGTATGTTTTAAGCTAAATATTCATAGCTTATTTTTTGTACATTGACATGTTTTGAGACTTCCTGATTACCGTAGTCCAGTTTTTTAACATCTGATCTTTGTCTGTGTCTCTTAGAGTAACTTAAAAACGAATAATTTTAAGAGATCCAAATGTTGTATTTTGAAGTTAACGAAGTTTGTTGCTGGAAAAGTTTGATCAAGATTGATAAGTTTCAATGAATGCTGCGTGTGAAAATTGTCTGTATAATTTTAAGTAAACTTTTAATTTTAATAACAGAATTAAATTCTACATAAATGTAGGTGCATTAATGAAACAGGTGGTTAAGGGGGGGCGGTAGTTCCACTCACACAGAACTAATTATCATATAAAACTCTTCCGAAACCAAATTTGAATTGTTTAACATAGGTTTACATAACAGTACTCGTTATCTTACCTCTTAATCTCCAACCTGTATTTATAGTATTCAATTTCAGGGTAAGAGAAAGTCATGTGAGTGACACACCAGATTATTTTAAACGTATTTAAGTTTTAATACTGATTACGATACAATAAAAAATAAAATTACACAGTGAAAAAATAAAGACAAAAATGTTAAATGAATGAATTATTTGAAAACAAAAAAAAAATCCTCTTGCACTTTTTAAATGTTACCGCCATATTTTATTTAAATTCACATATTTAAATTCATAAGAAAATACGCTATTGAAAAGATTACATTATTGGGTAATATGAAACTTGGAATGATATTTCTTTATATAATTAGTGTTTATAAATTTGTATGAAGCCCCAACTGGTTTTCAAATTTAGATCGATATTTTTTCAAAAAACCGGAAACAAGCACAACATACTGTTTTAAAAGATTGAGTCAGTGTTTTATTTCTGAGAAAGACTAGTGAACTCTTTGGGACATTTTAATAGTTCTATGTTTAAGTAAAAAAAATTCAGAGTTACATATTTTAAAATAATTTGACAATCCTATAAAATTGAAATATTTTACAATCTATAAATTAATGAATTAATTCCATTTATTGAAAAATCTTTTACTAAGAAAAACTATTAAGAGTTTTTTTTTTTTTTTTTTTTTTTTTAAAGAAAGAGAGAGAGAGAATGGGGAAAAGAGTTTTTAAAAGGAAATTAAAGTTAAAATGAGTTAAAAAGATTTTAAAGAGCGTAAAAATAGGAATTTTGAAATTAATGCTATGACAAGAGTCTAAAACTGTCTACATTACGGAAGCAATATAATCTTATGTTTGTATATAAAACTCAAATAGTTAGTTTCAGTTGTGAAGAACTAGACATCAGACTGCTTTCTTGTCCAATTTAAATACTAAATATTAATTTATCTTAATAAATTTTGGTGCACTTGTGTATTTGTATGTCTTGCTTACAATTCAATGCAAAATAGCGTAACAGACATGACAAAAAAAAAAAAAAAACATATATTTTTAGTGACTCATCTTTATTACTCATTTGCTCCATATTAAGACATTTAAAAATAGCTGAGTTGGTTTAAAATCAAAATTTAGTCCTTTTGTCCACTTTCGCATGAAATTAATCAAAACACTGTATGAGTATAGTCCAACCTGTTTTCATGTTTTGGCATCATGACTGCTGAATTGAAATCCTTTTACCTACACTGAGAAAAAAATATACCACTTTCATCTAGAATAAATAAGTGGTCATTTTCTCAATCCTTTAACTAGAAATATAGATTTCCGAGCTATGGGCATTAGTCACGCCAATAAACTGAATCGATGAAATGATCGAGAATTTCTAGTCTACACATTTCTAGATGATGAAACACACATTTCTAGATTCAGAATAGTCTAAATATCCTGAATATTTTGTATTACGAGAAATTCTCGCTTGATTTTCTAGAATTGGGTAATAAACCATGATTATAGTTGCTGAAACCCGCCTCTTGTGTTCGTATTTATTTGCAGAGATTTTTAAATAACTTTGCCCTCGAGAATATTGGTAAACTCTCTAGAATTTTAATAAGGGTTTCTAGCACTCGCTTTCAAAGGAGACTAGAATTCATAAGGATGACATGAAACTATTTTTTCTAGAGACACAATTTAGATTCTAGATGTCAATTACAGAATTTTTTCTCAATATTGTTCTAAGTTCGAAGTTAAAATCCCCTTGTTTCTTTTAGAACTTTTATCTTGACATTTTTAAGATCAAAGAAGAAAACATTCTTGCTGTTAATATACCGATGTTTTCTTTAATTTACCTATCCATTTCTTTTAGAGTTTGGAGAACATAGAGCATATAAAAAAATTACGAGTGGCATCTCAGCAAACATCTGTGCCTCGGTGTACCCATTAAGAAATCCCGCCTTTACCTCCGTACCTATGAAGAATCCCGACAATGGCGAACGAGAGATTTTTAGAGTCAGGGTGGGCCGAATGACAGGCGGCTGATGATGAAGATGTGCCAACTTAGCTAGGTCATAAAATTTTACGACTCGTCAGCTTTGCATAGAACGAGCGTGGGCCCGCTCCAGCACGTTTATGATTTCTGGGGCCCGTTGTTGATCAAAGGGGCCCGAAACGACTCCATATTCCGGAATTAAAACTAATAAACGTCGAGAATGGTTCATCAGCACATGTTTTTGATGAGTTTGAAGTCGCGCCCTTGGTACTCTGTGTGATGGGCGGTGTACTAAAAAAAGGAGAGAAAGAGAGAAGGATAGGGGCAATTATATTTGAGAGCTATTTAGGTCGTGAGTTATGGAAGAGTGGGATTTATAGACTTATGCGTATTCGATAAGGGGAATAGTCTGAAATATTTGGAAGGGCAGTCAAAACATTTGTTTTTTCCCCTCTAGGTATTTTAAAACTTTCGAGATGTGATGAGTCTCAAAATTATAATTATTTACACTGATATCAACAAATGATCACATTCATGCACGAAAATTTTTTTAAATAATATAGTTATGCAAATAGTTCAACCGAACAAATGCTTAAACAAGTCACCATTAAAAATAATTTATACCATTAAAATAATGAAAAAATGTATTTATTAAGAGAAAAAATTAAATAGTTTTTCAATACAAAGGAAACTTATAGACAAGTCAAAGTAAAAGGAGAAGAAAAATCAAATTTAAAAAAAAAAAAAAAAAAAAAACTTCTGAATATATTAGTAGTGAAATACCGTTAACTAATAGAAGGAGAATATTTCACGAAATTTTATTAACCACGAAAAATATAAAAAGCAACACTAAATAATTGATTATTTAAATCCAGGTTTTCTTATAGGTCAAGCATATTGAATTTTACAATATTTAAAACAAAATAATTTAAATTCCCTTAAAATTCAATTATAAAATGACTTAATTTTTTTTATTAAAATCTTTAAATTTTGATTTCAATAAATAATTAACATTTAATATTTTATATCGTCCTATTATATAACTCTCATTAAAAATAAATACATAAATAATTAAATAAAAAAGCAAATAAAATTTTGCTAAAACTCAAAAGTCTGAAAAATCCCAGATAAAACCCCTCAAAAGTCTCATAAAATCTCTAAAACCTAATAAAACTTAAAAAGAAAAAAAAAAAAAAAAAACTTGGATTTTTCAAGCTTTGTATGCGGATTTATAATTAAATACCAGTTTCGTGTTTGTATATGTTCTGTAATATTCTTTAACGCGCACTGAAAATCCTTTACTGTACAAATTTATGTAAATAAAAAAAGTGGTTTATTTGTGTTAGTTTTTTACTGTAATAACGATTTTACGAAAAAAATAATAAAAAAGTAGTTGTAGGAATTTGAAAAACTGACACGTTTAAAACATACGATAAATCAAACAATTAAAAGTATATGGGAATCAATAAATGTTATTAAATCACGTGTATGGTATAAAAGTATCTAAAACTATAATTTAACAAAACTCATTCTTATTCAGGATTTACTAATTACAAAAAAGCACGGTAGCCGTATGATAAAAACACCAATACTTCAACAAACGTGTTGCAAAATTTATACGAACAACTCTATTAGATACAAAAGGAGCAAATACATTCCCACTATCTGTCAAATGGAGGAAAATGTCGAAAAATATGCGCTTTAAAACGGCAAAGAGCCGAGATTTCGCCAATAAAAAATGCCACTTGGTGAGGCAGTGTAACAAGATTTATAAAGGCCCAATAAAAACCATTTACAGCCACGGGAAGTGCGCCGGACATTCATTCCTGGAATTGACACATCCGGGAGAATCGCATTTTGTAGTTTTCTAAATTCGTCCGGCACTGAGTGTTGATGTAATGGCTTTTCCGCCCCGGTTACCATTATTCATTGAAACTTCTTTCCTTTGAAGTTGGCGGGAATGGTGGAGATGGCTTACTTATAATAAGAGACTTTGTGATTTTGGCGATATTTCTGTTATATTGGCATATGTTATATTGGCTTATTCTGCATTTAAGGCTTAGTTAGTTTTAGCATTAAGTTATCGTATTGTCAGTTTGTTGTCAATATAATTATTAAACCAAGATTGGGATCAGCCGCTCAGATAGTGTGGTGGTAAGGTAAGCGTACCCGATTCCATATAGTTTGGTTTGGCCCTAGTTTCGAATTGCGGACAACTCATGAATATGTTGCCCCTATTAGGGGTAGTGGTGTCCGCTCAGTGGGTGCTTTTTCACAAATGGTCATCAATTCGGAGAATTCCCGGCGAATACTTTGTCGCAAATGCCGCGCCATTGCGAATAAATAAATAAATTAATTAATAAAATCTGATCGGTAGTTTATGAGGTGAATTCGCGATCACTTGATTACTTGTTACGTTTTACGTGATGTGAATGCCCACGTGATCGTGAACTCGATTAAAGCAATTCCGATCAATCATTATATCGACATTTTGGTATAATTGTCAAAGGTATTTGGGTTAGCTCAGATTTCATTATTCAACAAATTTTCGTGAAGTTTTTGTAAATCCATCCAATTTTTTTTTTTTTTTTTTTTTTTTTTTTTTTTTTTTACATTTCTATGACCATAAAAGTTCAATATCACTAAATAATTTGTAGTAGTATATGAAATATTAGATTTGGGTAATGAAATATACAATCCATCATGGTTACAAAAGGAAATTTACAAAAACCTTCAACATATTTTACAGAAAAATTTAATAACTATTACTACATGGGCCAATACATATGACATGATTAAATAACTATATTCATTGCAATTTCATATGTTATGAATGGCTGAGGGTGGCTCGAATTTATATTACTTTTAGAAATCCCTTGTGGAATAGATTGTATCATACATAAACACTAGACTGTTAAATGTTTTGTATAGCCTGTTCAAATCATGGACATAGCAAAAGGCATTGAAAGATTGTTATCATTAATGCAATTAATCAAGTTACTAGACCAAGCGCTACAAAAAATATGAGGTGCCTATGATTTATTTTAATCTCCAATTCTACAATTAAAATATACTGTTTCAGTCAGTGGAAAAGTAACACCTCATCTCTAAATGTGTTACTTTTCCACGAACGCGCGCACGTAGTTACTTTCCAACAAACGTAGCAAGAAATGTCAGGAGTGTGCACATAACCTCAAGACATTCTAAAACAGGAAATAAATATCCCCAAACTAAATAGCGAGTGATTAAATGTAGATACTAATGGATGAAATCGAATTAAATAACAATTATAAACTTTTCTATATAACTTTTTTCTCTTTTGATTTTTCATTCCGTAACATTTAATGAATTATAATTATTTACAATTAATGCATGTGAGAAGGAAACTAGAGCTAATTTTCATTTTTGATTACCATTTTCACTTGTAGTAACAAATTGAATCTATAAATATTTGCTACTTTGATTTAACTTATAGTTTTCTCGTTGAACAGTGTAATTATAATTAAATTTTTCTAATTGGAATCAGTGCCTGATTTAAGGCAGGGCATTAGGGGCATGTGCCCTGGGCCCATACACTGAGGGGGCCTCCAAGAAATTCCATCATACATTAAAAAAAAATATATATACTTAAAATGAAAAATTTTCAAATTTTGCTATAGTGGTCGTTTGTTTTTTTGTTTTTTCGTCAATGGATGGAGGTGTTACTGCATTGTTATATAAATCAGCGGTAAGATCTTTCAAGGAAACTATCATTTCATCGAAAAAATTGCAATATTTTCGCTAAACGCAAATACAATTGCATTACTACTGATACTGCATTCCAAACTGTTACAGGCTAACTCGCAGCGATAAAATGAAAAGTGGAGAGAATTTTTAGACGCGTGAATCAAAAATATGCGATTTGTTTTGTTTTGTGTAATATTAAAGCATGAGGAAAAGAGCCCATTGAACATGAGTGCCTTGGGCCTCCAAGTGAGTAAATCGGTCCCTGATTGGAATTTATTCCAGTTTTAACATTAGTACTAATGGTAATGTTCTTAAATAATTTTATAACTTTAGTTAGTGTCAACATTTATTATTAATGTCAACATTTATTATTAATGTCAACATTTATTATTAATGTCAACATTTATTATTAATGTCAACATTTTATTATTTAATTGACATTCTGTTCCCTAAACAGTCTTTGTATTATTAAATTTGCTCTGATATCTTTACTAGTATTCTTGTTGGACAATGAGTGAAAATTATAGCAGATCATATTTTTAACTTTCTATGCTATGATTGACCATATTGTTTCTTTTTAAATAATTTTAGGTTGAACGAACTTAGTAAATCTAGTCTAAAATATCAGTATTTAGTTATAATACTCAAGTATTCTAAACAAAGTTTTATTTTTCTGAATTAATTTCAGACAAAATACTGATGAAATTTTGGTTTGGATAATACTTGTTTATAGCTATTAAATAAAAAGGCTAGCAAAACATTCTTTCAAATATTTACTTGAATTCTCCGTGTAATTTTTTATAAATGCTACTTTCTTAAAAATTTTTTTTTTTTGAATAAAGAAAAAAAAAAAACCCTCCTATATTTATATTGAAGTATTCAGATCTAATTTTGAGTGAAATTAATTAATATTTATGTATTTATATTTTGAATATGGAATTATACTGAGCTTTGTCTACTACTATACATGCATCCTCAAAAATCAAATGTGCCAGTAAAATGTGCCAGGAAAGAACTGGCCACTACTGGTTATGGGGACATTTTGTTGTGTCATTAGTAGACACTCATAAAAATTTTATATGTTAACACAAAATTAAAAATTTAACGCAATAAATAAATTTTACACACTTATTTTAGTCTTATAATAGCAAAGGGTATAGAAATCAGTTAAAAACAAGAAGTAACAAAGCAAGCAAAATTACATGTCTTTATTCAAAGCTACAAGAAAAAGTAGCAAAATTACGAAAAGTGAATTTTTTATTTTATTTATTTATTTATTTTATTTATTTATTTTATTTTATTTTATTTATTTATTTATTTTTTTTAAAGTTCAACTAGTGTTATTGTAAACTGGCGCTAGAAATATTTGTAGTTTAATATATTAACATTAGAGCGTTATGACACCAATTTGGAAAATTGCTTGAACCGATGAAAGATTTAGAAAACTTATTTTTAGAGTTTAATAGCCTAAAAGTTAAAAAAATTGTAGAATTTTCTGCTTTATGTTTTTATTAATTCATATCATAGAATTTACAAGCAATTATCATTTGAAATAGTACTAAGGCTTAAAGATACGTAAATTAGAAATTATTAGGCTTAAAGGTCAAATATTCGTAATTAAATCAGAAATTATTAAACTTAAAACTTTTAATGTAAAATATATTTAACATTTAACATGGCATTTCCGTGAGAAACTTAACATGAAACTGGTACGTTATAATCATCACAAAACTCCCTTTTGTATCTTCTATATAACAACGTCTTCCTCCACTGATTAATAGTCACACAAATTTAATCATAGCCTCTCACAATAAAGATTTTATGTATTCAACCTAATGCAGATTTAACAAGTAGATGATTATGGACGGAAAAATCACAGAAGTTGAATAATAGCAGAGTCATCTGCGCTATAAATAGAACTAGCATTCGTCATCAAATTAAGTCAACATTATATATATATATATATAATGGTCATCTTGTAAAACAAGTTCGTTGAATTTATACGTCGTTAAATACGAGATATAGCCTTCCCATGCACAAGGCAAATTGCAGCCTAGCAGCGCAACCAAATTAAATCAGCGTAGTGCTTCATAATAGCTCTTTCACAAGTCAGGTTCACTGCATTTAGAAGTCATAGAATCTGAGGTACAGAGATTTTTTATGTACGGGGAAATTCACAGCATAGCAGTGCTATCTGTCAGCCAATATGCACCCAAATTGAATCACCATATTGTTTCATAATGACCCTCTCACATACCAAGCGTTGTGTCGTTATACATGATGAGAATTGGGATGTAGCCTTTCCGCAAATGGGAGAAATAGCAACATATCAGCGCAAACTGTTGAGCGAAGTTCATAAGGCAACAATTCATTTAAAGTATAACTAAAAATATTTTTTTGTGAAATTTTGTGTATTAGTTCTTGAACTAGAGCTACCACAATTTTTTATCTCTCCCTCTTTCTCTTTCACACATACACAGACAAATAGACGTTTTCTAAAAATAGTTATATCATCTTCTGTTTCTGGGCTTCTCAAAACGTGTAAATCCGTCGAAAGCCAGAAGTCGAAATTTTTTACGAATCTAATACTTTATTGGAAAATGTAAAAATAAAATATTATTATCAAATTACAACATAACTGTCATGAGTTGTGATAAAATATTCCACCATTATTTGTCGATAAAATGTGCAGATGATGCTCCATAAAAAACTTTTATCAGTTGATTTTTCTGTTTTATATTAATACCGAATTCCGTTCAATATTTTGTCACTATTGAAATTCTTTATTTATTAGTTAATTTTAAAACTAAGTAATTATTTTGGAATACTCCGTATATATTACGTGCAATATATACACGTAATTTGGTTTACAATTACTAAATTGGCTATTATGTGAGGTTTACATAAATTCGACATGCATGCCATATACGTTTCGTTAACCAATAATGCATGACACATTTTACCCATAAATGACAAGTTGTAACAGGTATAGCTCAAAATATATATTGTACACTTCAAACAATGCCGATATAACTGCATAATCGAATATATTCTATCACGTAGAACAGATTAGTACAATATAAGTTTCTATAGGTAATGCAGCATATAGAATCACCTATTAATATAATGCATATTTATCTTAAACATTTTTAAACATATTACACAAAAAACAATACATCCAGAAAGCATTTCCTTAAATTTCAAACGCTTAATTAAAAGATTTTTTATGGTATTAGATAAATTCTTAATAAAGGAAAAAATTATACAGTAGAGCTTCGCTTATCCGCGGCAATGTGGACCGAGAATACCTCGGATAATCGAAAACTTGGATAACACGAACTCTGTTATAAATCGAAGGGGAAACACATAGCAAAGTTTAAAATGGATTAAAACGTAGTCAATGAAGTAAAATAATCTATATATTACATATTTAAATGTAGTCAGTTAAAAATGCAATACCATACATACATATATAAATTATAAAATACAGTGATGTATTCAAAAGTTTGCCAAAGTTATCTACGTCATTTGTCAAAAACAAAATTGTGATCTTTTCGTGATTACCTCAGTTAATCCGGAACTCGGTTAATCGTGGCTCAGATAACCGCGACTCTACTTCATTTTAGTTTCTGTGGTTTAATATATATATATATATATATTAACCGGAGCTATTTATAGACTGTCTAATAAATCACGAATATAATATGAACTGAGGTCATAAAAGCAAATTACAAAACTTAAGGTTGCAGATGAGTCAGATTCATCTTTTCTTCCTCCTCATACAGCCCAACAAGACTTTCTGTTGCTTGACGATTTTTCAATTTTCAAAAAAAAAAAAAAAAAAAAAAAAAAGGTAAGAAAAATGCCTATTTTAGGTTGATTTCTATAGAAGTCACTTCGTTTATCTATCTATCTATCTATGAAATTTTTGTCATCATCATAACTCCCGAAATAATATTCCAAATCGAACTAAATTTGGACAGCGAACCTATCTTATAAATATCTTAGAGGAGTTCGTTAACCAAGTTGCTCAGACTTTTTGTTTTCAAGTGGCTGCCACTTGAAAATATCAAATCCACATTGTAAAAAGCGTATTTAAGGCTGGATTTGCTTGAATTTTGATGTAAATATAGACCACACAAGGGTCTCAATGAAGTTTATTAATGAATTTTATCGGCTATTTTTAACAAAGTGGCGGATATCTTAAACTAAGCGGGGCCACTTGAAATCAGGCTACCAATTGAAAATTGAAAATTACGTTAACTTCCGAAATAATACTCCAAATCAAACCAAATTTGGACAGTGAACTTATCTTATAAATATCTTGTATGAGTTTCTTAACCAAACAGCTCCATCATTTGCTTTTCAAGTGGAGGCCACTTGAAAATTTCAAATTCAAACTGTAAAAAAAAAAAATTCAATATAAAAATTCAAGCCAAACCGGTATTTAAGGTCGGTTTGGCTTGAATTATTATGTATACACAGACTACAAAAGGGTCACAACAAAGATTATTAATGAACTTTTTAACAAACTGCAGATGTTATAAACTAAGCGAGACAACTTGAAGTTAGGCTACCACTTGAAAATTTATAAACATGATAACCTTTTAAATTCTGATTCAATTCAAACTAAAGCTGGACAGTGATCTTATCATATAATTATCTTGGATGAGTTCACTGGGCAACTTACTCTGACATCATGTTTCCAAGTTGCGACCACTTGAAATCACGTTGTCACTTGAATATGTGCCATCACGATAACATTTAAAATACTACACTGATTCAAACAAAAGTAGGATAGTGAACTTATGGTTCGATTATGTTGCATAAATTCGCTTGGTAACTTGATACACAATTTTATTTCCAAGTGGCAGCTACTTGAAAATTTGTCATTATGATAGCTTTTGTAATACTGAAACAATTCGCATCAAATTTGGGTAGTGGATTTGTCGTTCAAATATCTCAGATAAGTTCGCTAGGCATCTCGCTCCGCTTTTGTATCCAAGTGGTGGCCACTTGAAATCACGGTACCACGGTTTTTTAAAACTCAAAAGAAAAATAAATAATAATCAAGTTGTATCAATAGAATCCTTATTTCATCATTAAAGTTATAGAGGGCAATTCAAAGAATATTTTTTAAAAATGCAAAAAGCAAAGAATTGTAGGGTTTTTTCTTTACTTAAAAAAAAATATATAAAAAAAACTTTATTAAATTGTATGAACAGAATTGCTTTTAGTTTTGGTGAAAAGGTTTTCCTCAATAAATTTATTTAAAATTGTTTAAAAAATATTGTAAAGTGTTTTATTTTTTTATTTATTTATTTATTTATTTTATTTTTTTTTTTTTAAGAATAATCTTTAATCAAAATGCAACCCTCAGCAAATCGCAGCAAATTTCCAAATGACTTGAGAGGTTTTTTATTATTTTATTTTTGGGGCTATTTTGACAATAAGACATTTTTTTTTTTTTTTTTTAAACAGTATCGCTCGAATTTCTTCCAAGTGAACACAGAAAATGCTAGAATTTTGTGAAATCGACGTAAACTTTGCTGCATTGAGTTTCTTCATGAGAAGTCAAGTAAATGAAACCGCCAGTGGGTTATCAATTTGATTCCTGAAATAAGAAAAATAATATTAATATTTAATATAAAAGTATAAGTTATTTTACAATTCTTATCATACTTGTACTTTTTTTTTATAGTTGCCTAATGCTTCATAATGTCGTTTTTAATCTTTTATTTCTAGTTTTTCTTGCACTTTTTTTGCTTGATCTTAAATATTTCAGGATTTATGATGTTTCTTTTTTTTTTTTTTTTTTTAGTATTCTTATAAGATATATAAATCTGAAAAAAAACATTGAGATAAATAAGTCGTATAAATAAATAAAAAAGAGAAGAAAAAGAGAAAGGAAAAATTATATATTTTTTTATATTCATTCAAATGGCATTAGGAAAATATTGATGCAGTTGTATTACCTTATTTGTCACTAGCAAACTTTGCCCAGTCACTGGTCACTATATTCAAATGAATAATAAAAATAAAAATATATGTATTCACTACCTTTTTATGTTATTTTATAAAAAAAAAAAAAAAAAAAAAAAAAAAAAAACACAAATCTGTTGAAATCACTTTGAACCTTGCCTCAGGTACCCCCGGTACCCCCTGATTTCGACAGCATCTTCCCTACCCTTATTTTAACGAATCCATGTTCCCACTGCCTATGGCAATGCCTTACTAGGGCAATTTAATTGGTACTTATCGGATGACATATAGATCGTCTACTAATCAAGAAGTAGGATTTTGAAGATAGCTATATCGTAGTATCGATTAAACATTTCAGTTTTGTCTCCACATATTATTAAGACCTAGTAACACTATATTTCTATCCCCTACTCTGTAATAATAAAATCATAAGTAAAATATTTTTATAATTTTATTACTATTAAATGCATTATAAAATTATACATAACTTAATTGTTATAAATTTGCTTAAATTTAAAATTTAATAAATTTAATCTTTTCTACAATATTACCATTTGATGCCAATGAATGCAGTAAATAAATAAATAAATAAATAAATATAAATAAATATTTTTTCAAAGTAGTAATTAAATAAACAATAAAAATAAATATAATATAATAGCTATTGTTAAAGAACGTAGATGATTGAAATAAAAGAATAAATTTAAGGAAATGAAACAGAAAAATCCATGGATAAAATCAAGTAAATTAAAGAAAATTTAAAATCGAAAATCGAGAAAATCTATTTCAGATGCTTCCCTGCAAGGTCCAAGCTACTGTTCTGTCAAGTTCTGTAGCCACGCACACAGTGGAGATATTAAATATATAATATATATATATATATATATATATATATTATTATTATTATTATTATTAAAATTAAAAAGCTAAAATCCCCCCTCCTCCTCCCCCCCCCCCAAAAAAAAAATGTGAATTATAATTCTTTAGGGTCCAAGCTCCCCTCTGTCAAGTTTTGTAGCTTTGCCTGAGCTCTAGAGTACAGAAACTCGTACAGTGCACAACTACCTTTTCCTATAATAATGCAAACTAACGTAAATAATGTAAACTAATTAAAACTAAATAGTACAGTAAAACCTCTCTAAGTTGGACGTGGAAAAGTGTCCAACTTAGAGGGGTGCTTAAATTTTTCGATTTAATTAAATTATATTTATGCATGCCTTTTAACTTTTAATCACATCTAAATATAACTCAATCAAGTATTCACGACTTGTGTCAAAAAATAAAATAATTAATTTGCCGATTTAAAATCTAAATTTAAACTGGTATGTTGTAGCCATTATAGTATTTTTTTTTTTATATATAACATTTCTCATATAACATTATAATTTCTCATATAACAACGCCACGTACAAGTTAACATGCACAAAAGTTTAATCAACATAGCTTCTAACAACAATGATTTTGCATATCCATTTTGGTGCAATTTTATCCAATAGATGCTAGATAGTCATAAAAAATGCAGAATGTGACTATAAATAGCACCACCTGTTGGCTGATATATACCCAATCTAAGCTAACGCTCATTTTCTGATTGGTCATCTCACATATGGAGTTTGGTGAATTTATTTGGTATAAAAATCGAGATAGTTTCCCCGTGAATGGGTAAAACTGCAACATAGCAGCGACACCTGTCGTTTGGTATGCACCCAATTTGAATCAGCATCGTTTTTCATTATAGATCTTTCATATATTAAGTTTAGTGAAATTATGCACACAGGTTAAAACTCAGTTGGAAAAGTAAAACGGACAAAGGAAAAATAACCCTAACGACATAATATATTGTCCAATGCCCATTTTAAGACTGCCTCAGTCAAAACATGTCTGTAGGCTCTCTGCTGGATATTTCCTGAAGAAAAGGACACGGACAAGGCATGCAAATCAAAAAAGACTCTTGTATTATGCGCTAAACTGCTGTAATTTGTGAATGTTTAAACTGAAGAAAAATATTTTTTATAAGTTAAGGCAAAGGTGAATGTATTTCGACAAGGAACATTGCTTTTTAGATATTTACAGCTATTTCTACAAGAAATAAGTAAAATTTCTAAAAAAAAGAAAAAAAAATGAGAGAAAATTGAAGTTTTTTTTCTCCCTGTCTCTTCGGTTAAAAGTGTCCAACTTAGGGCAGCATTTGAATGTCCAACTTATACAGGTTGGACATAATGTGTAAATCTTATGAATACATTCCATTACGGAAAAAAAGTGTCCAACTTAACAGGTTTTACTGTACCAATACACTTCAATATACCTTTATACTTGATACTACTTGATACTAAATACCAATATACTTCGATATATTAATAATAAATAGCTGTAAATGAAAAATCTTCCCTTGACTGTTGTATATGCCGAAGTGAAGCTTAACCTATATCAAGTTTAAGACAAATTTTTAAATATAATCTGAGCCGAGTAAATTATGTGAGGAATATTTATAGAATTATTCTCATTAAAAATATATTAAGTTTAACGAAAGTCTCATGTAAGATGCTCGTATGTTCGCACAGAATTAAATGTAATATTCAAAATTTGCTATAATCGAATTTCATGCGACATCGCAAAATTGTGTATGTAGTATATGTGTAAGTTTCATTGGAGAATTTTGATAAATTGAGATCTGTAAGTGGTTAATTTCCTGAATTATGTTTTGGATTTACACATGTATTTCGCGCATAATGCTGTAAAGTTTCCATCTATAACTTTTTATACATCATTTCATTTATTAAAATACGTTACCAAAGTTTACTTAATTCCCTTTCATTTGTTGCCCAATTCTAAATTAAACCCAATTTTTTTATTTTTATAAAATGTTGAAAATGTTTTAATTTAATTTAATTTAATTTAATTTAATTTATAAATTTATTTTGTATACGTATGCATCTAACTGTGAAAGCAGTTTTGCATGTATCTCTGAACAACAGGTATAATGCAAGGCATATCCGGAAGTTCTGTTATAAGGTAAAACAAAACAAGTACATATTTCGATAAAATATTTCATGTGAAAAAAAAAAGTTTAAAATTGTGACAGTTTTTCAATACTTTCACCATTTTGCAATTGTAATAGCGCCACATACAGTTTTGTATTCGTTTTTTATATGAAGGTGCCGCCTGTGATATCAACCAAGTAACAACGTGTTCTTTGATCTAATCGGAATTGTTAAATACCTTGCTACCAAACAACGATTTCACTAAAAAAAAACTGGAGGGTGGAGGGGAGTCATTGGGAGCAAGCAGGTTCATCATTAATCAAAGATGAACCCTCACTGATCATTACCAACCAACATTACCACGTTTTTCGTTAAACTGTCGCACCTTTATCTCCTTACCATAGCACAGCAATTATGGCATTTTATTTTTTTCCGTCCAGCTCAGTAAAAATGTTGATGATGCTTAATGATTTAATGTTCTTTGCACTGAGAAAATTATTTACGATCTTACCCCAAAAGCCATTTGATTATCAAATAGTTTTATTATTTAAAATACATAGCACGAAGCGTACGTTTAACATTCAGAATTTAGACCGACATCAACACTTTTTCAATAGTACAGGTAAGTACCCACACATATACTAAACTGTGATTTCAGCGATGGGGAAGCATGAAATACACATGGTACTTACTTTCTGGATGCATTTCAGATATTTATCATTCTAGAAGCCCGTTTTGAAAAGTGACTAATATATAATTTTTTTCTCGGTGTTGGAGACGTTTAGTTACGTAAAATCCCAAAATAAAAGAATTAGTTATATGAACCTACGAGGGTGATCAAAAAAAAAGTTTACAAGTCGAACAAAGAAATATTTATTAACAATAGACAGAAAATACAAAAGAGAATTAAGAGGCATACGTGCCTATCACTTTTAGGCATAATCACCAAGTCTATTTAGGCATTTATCAGAACGCAGAACCAACTTGTTTAACCCGTCTTGGTAGAAATCAGGTCCCTGTCCATTGAGCCAGGTCTCGGCGGATGTTTTCACAGCACTGTCTGAAGAGAACTGTGTGCCGGATAAGTGCTCCTTCAACCTCGGAAACAGGAAATAGTTACTGGGTGCCAAATATGGGCTGTATGGGGGTGACTCCAGATTTCCCACCTGATCCGTCGCAACAATTCCTGCGTTGCTTGAGCAGTATGGGGCCTGGCATTGTCATGCAGGAGGATGACACCTTCACTCAACATGCCCGGCCGTTTGCGTCAGATGCTTCGCGGACACATTCTTTGCCCATAAAAATCGAAAGTTTAAGTACACCCATACGCTTAACCATAGGTGTCAACTTGTAGGGTTTTTCAACACAAATATTTCTTTGCAAAAAAAAAAAATCAAGTTTCATTCCAGAACATTGCTAAAAAACTTATTAAAAATCTCGATTAAAAATTTTCGGTAGCAAGAAAACGTACAATTTTGGCAGCTATGTTTAAGTCACAGGTTAATGTTTAAAATTTCGATAGTCTTTCATATTACAAGATACTGATATTATATTTTGAATTTGGATCCGTGTAAATTCCTTTAGAATTGAAATTTTTAATGTCTGTCAGTCTGGTCTGATTATGCTTTCGTTATTTTCATTTACCGAGACTCTAACTTTTGTATAAACAAACTATCGCCACAATATTTATGCACATTGAAAAGGTACACACCACTATTTACGATTAACTTTCGTATATTTTATATTATGTTAGGTCTACCGAGAAATCTGTTCATTAGAATTAAAAAACTGATACATGTTTTTATATCTGACTCTTTATATAACATTTAAGAATTTGATCATGTGTCACATAACAATTTTTAAACGAAAATTGACAGAATTTTCCAGAAGAATTAATGTATTTTTTAGAGGGATGCCTCAAGAAACTGAATTGGTGATCATCTATTAAACGGTAACAATGCGATATTGTAAACAATTTGGTTTAAAGTGAGTAAAATGTGAATACAGAGGCTGTTCGCACATTTTTAGATGATTTTATTTCGCCGTAAGAAAAAATCGTCTGCACGGAAAATTTTATTTTCACAACAGTTATATTTTTGGAAGTTTCATTTATCTTCTGATATTTAGAATTTTTGTTTACATACAAAAAGATGCTTTTAAAAAAGCAGTGGATGGAAGGATACGTTTCCACTCTTTCCGAAGAGGACTTTTAGTGAACTCTTTATGAAAAGCATTTATCAGGAGAAAACTGGAAAAATGTCGCAACAATATATGAATCTTGGGTCTATTTAAGTGATTGCAATAAAAAAAAGATCAATTTATTATCACATAACGGGAGAAAATTTTTTTTTGCAACATGGTTCAAAGAATCAAAAGAAAGTTTTTCTAAAGGATTTATGATTGTCGCTGGTTTTTCATACAAAGGCAAGTTATGAGTAAAAAAAGTTGACAAAAATGTCAAAATCAACTCTAAATACTACCAAGACCAAGAACATATTTTAATTCCAATTTTTAAAAATGAAAATCCAGATCTTTATCCACAATGCTATCAATCCGTTGAACTATATCAAGACAAAGCAAGCAGCCACACATCACAACCCGCAATTTCTTATCTAGGAAAAAATGGAACAAAAAATGGGATTTAAAACCATACCCTTCACTGACATTCCTGCTAAATATCCTGATATATCACCGTTGGACTTTTGTGCATTTCGACTCTTAAAATCTGCATTATCTAAACGTCGACCTACAACGCTTTGTGGACTTTGGAAAGCCGTTCAAGAAGAGTAGAAAAAAATACCTTTTCCGATATTACAAAAAGCATTATTATCATAAAAATTACGTTGTAGAATGTTAGTTAAGTACAAGGGCTATCAAACGGAACATATAAAACACGAAATATGAGTGAAATTTTTTCAGTACACTCCATCAAAATCGTCTAAAAAATGTGCGAACACCCTCTGTAAAAATGTGTTGCCTAGAAACATTTTGTATTATTAATAAATATGTCAACTGATGTGCAATTACCACCATATTTGATAAAAACAAAACGAAAACAAGAAAATAGATACTGTAAATTAGCTGTTATTATTATATTTTAAAAAGCCAGTAAACCGCAGGTGAAGAGTTAGACAGTTATTTTAATATCTAAAAAAAGATATACAAAATAATATTTAAAAGAGAAGTAAATATATATATATATATATATATATCATCAATAAATTTATCATTTATTACAGTACATCCCAATTAAACTTTAAATTTCCTTATGCACAAACATAAAGAGGAAATTTTGTGTAATTAAATGCGTAATTTTTAAAAGATGTATATTTATTTGGAAGTTTTTCTTATTCTTTGCTTATTGACATCGTATATGTCTTCAAATTTCTCTGTTAGAAAAATTCTTCTCCGAAAAATCTCGTGAATGCTAGGTTATAAAAACTCAAAATGTTTTTTGGATTAAATGAAATTAGATTTTCTAGTTTTATTATTCTTCATGACATAAATTTCTAACACATGTGTTAGAAAAGGAGTTTAAAATAACTAACAATACTGTTTTTATTTTGAATGCATGCATATAAAAAAAAATATTCTCTCTTACTTTTTAGTTTATCAAAGTATTTGTACATTTTTAAAACTAATAATATTAAATCTTGCAGTAATTTTTTTTAAGCAATTTATTTTCTCTTGACGTATCTCACTTAAAATTAGATCATTATCAAATTACAGTGAAATTAAAAGAAACTAACTAAAGAAAAAAAGAACTGTATTTAGAAAATTAAAAAGAACAACGTTAAAGAGTTTTGTATCTTTAAAGAAAAAAAAAAAAAAAAAAAAGTTATAAATAAGGAGTTTAAGCTTGCGAAGAATAAAAGTGATTTCATGTAAATAAAAGTTTGAAAGATATATTAAAAGTTCTGAATGGAAAAAGAAATTTACGAACAATTTAATGAGCGAAGAGAGAAAAAAATATATAAAGATGCTCAAATGTTCTCATTTTTCTATTAATTTTAAACTGTAAAAGAAAATCCCTAAACTTTTACCCTATTTTTTTTTCATCCAGTAAAATTTAGTTGTTTTTAATAATAATAAAAAAGGAAATCTTTCGGGTTATTTGATTATAATCATCAGCATCTGTTACAGCAATATTTCTACGTACGTTTTCTAACATTAAAATAAAAATTTGATGCACAGAATGTTGATACAAATTGAAAATTGATTGACAAATTGCAAAACAAAGAATGTATTAAAGTTCATTGGCTTATAATAATTTTTGAGATTTACTTTATTTTTATGTATTTTGTGGGGGTTGGAGGGGGGGGGGTTAAGGCACATAAATCAGACTAAATAAAATCAAGAAAATTGTTTTTAATCTGACCTTGCGATCAAATTTTAAATTTGTTATCATTTATAGCCTTTTTTTTATTTATTTATTTGTGTATTGTAATCACATAAAAAATAAACTTGAATACATGTACACAGTAAAATTTCCGCAACTTACTAACCGTAATTTAGTGAAGATAAACCGCAGGCTATCTTAAAAAGAAAACATTGATTTTTGGGGACTGCGGCTTATCTATCAGTGTGGGCTATCTAATGATAATGCCAAATTCCGTCGTTCATACTTCTTGGAACAGTCGATCTTCTCCGAAAACAGAAGTTTAGTATTCGAGTCTCTCGAGCACTGATTCACGCTTATAATCTCTTATTTATTAACTAATAATCCCTTATTTTGATTAATTTGCATATACGTCTGAAGTTTGTCATCTTGTTCCCTTGTTTTTGATTTTTTGCATCGTATTTGTATATTGGCTTTAATTTTGGTTTTATTTTATTTTATAATTTTTTTCTATACAGTGCCTTTTAAAATAATTTATTACTTTTATTTATAATTAATTATTGTTATGACCTTTTTATATATGCCCGGATTCCCCCAACTTGTTTCCGTGTTTCTCATGTTTGTTGCATTACATCTGCATACTGGTACAGTTTGATTTTATTTTCTTTATACCGAATTATTTTTTAAATAATTTATTATTTTCATTTATAATTAATAATTTATTATTTCTATTAACCTGCGTAGATGTCAAAAGACTGATATCATTTTTCCACACACAACATTTTAATAAGCTGCGGCTTATATACACTAAATTACGGTATTATAAATCGTATTGGCTTTCAATCTATAATAATATACTATAAAATTTTAATTATGTTGCATCAGTCAACTTTTTTTTTACATAAAATAATATCTTGCTTACTTTTAATTAATTAAAGAGTGGATGTAACCCCGCATTAAGAATTTATCACGCTGTACATGCATAGGATATCCACTTCAAAAATTGAATTTATATTCAAATGGCAAGCATTATTTACAATTGAATAATAAATACCTTTTACGTATTTCGGCATTAATTTATGATGAAATAGCATTAAGTGATATATTTTTCTCTTGTGGAAAAATAAAAATTGATGAAATAAAGGAGTTTAAATAATTATTAAAATTTATACAGATATAGATATTGAAAAATTACATCTTTCAGAAATTTAAACAGAATGATTCCAGTTTACAAAATAATTAGCCAATTTCTATTTAAATTGTTTAAAAAACGGACTCAAGTAGTTAAAAAGAATATTAAAGTTTGGGAAAAGTTTCACACATCTCTCATATCTCGGTAACGCGTCGAGATTTCTGAAAACTTCAAAAACATGATAAATAAATAATAAAAAAAAAACTTGTTTGATTAAAAAAAAAAAAAAAAAAAAATGGAGTTAAGGGGGGCCCTAAAGTGGGAAAAAAGTGAATTTTCTAAAGTGAAGTTTTTATTTATTTAATATATATATATATATATATATTTTTTTTTTTTTTTTCTAGGTCGATGGAAAGGTCTTTTCAAGATTATTATTATTTTTTTCTAATGTTCTGTTCTATTGTGTTGTTTATGAGGTTAGATGACTGATAACAGAAGACCCCTTTCCCATTTGAAATTTCAAAGTTTACCTCCTCTAAGCCTATTATGTCCTCCATCATCTTTTTTTTTTTAAACATATCTGTATCAAATTCCCTGAGCTTGCTTTTTACAGTTTTTTTTAAATTTCAATGCATATCCAAGTTGAATAAGACTTTTTTTTTTTTGACTCTGTATCTGTTTGACACGTTAAATAAAAAACAACATAAAGGTTAAATTATATTCTTTAGGGAGATCAACTCACTTTTATGGAAGTTTAAGCGGGCATACTAAACACCTTTCATTTTAAAAAGCAACGATTCCAGCACAAAAGTTAGCGCATTGGGTGGCGGTAAGATTAGCTTTAGAACTTTCAGTTCTCAGATACCAGGGTCGTACCCTAGTACAAGCATGGATGTTCGGATTGGTTCGGAATCTATATTTTAAGCTATAGATCCTGGTTCTAATAAGCTTGCGTGTGCAAAAAATGGCGCATCACACCAAACTCAAAAGTCTTCTGGATGCTGTTTTAAACATCTCAATATAATTTCAAGTAGTAAAATGATCATTGTTGATTGGCAAGTTGTCATTTTTTTTTTTTTTTTTTTTTTTTTTTTTCGTAATAATTAAAGGAAGTTAAAATTTATTAATATTTTGACTATATTCAAGTTACATTAAACTGGAAATAATAAGACACTAATAATATTATTTAAATAATTTATCGATTTATACAAAGAATTGCTATATTTATATTAATTTTAGCTTTGTCATCGTGTAATTGATTATCTTTTAGCAATTTTACTGTGTTGCTTACGATTTAGCTCCTTTACCGGTATAACCCTAAAGTTTCTGTCAGAAATTCCGAAATTGTCCATAAATCGAGATTGCACTTTATCTAATAATCAGATAAATATATCATTAGAGCGATTGGCCGATATTTTAGCACTTAACATGGCAGTCGAAGTATACGTTGAAAATGGGTATAAATTTAAATAACTGTTAACCCTTAAAAACCTACTTCCTTTAAGCAGCACCCGAAATGAAATTGTTCATTAACTTATTTATCCTGTTAGTACAATAGTTGCTAGTCGAAAAAGTTGTAAATTGGGTTTTAACTTTACTTTTGAATTTTGTAATCGTTTAAAATGTATATTCAAAATGATGTTTAATCCTCGTGAGCAAAAGATAACCGTATAGGCAAACCTGTTTAATAAATAATATTATTTACTAAATTTAGAAGAAAATCAACCAAACTACTTATGGATTTTTATGAAGGTTATCCATATAATTGCGTTGAACTCTTTGTAGCTCTGTGTATTATTTTTTTCCCATGGCAATCAGTTCAGTCAGTGCCTCTCACTGCGTACGTTCATCTTGATTTTCCTTTCTCCCTTACCAAGAGAAGAGGAATAATAAGTTCCCCTTCGACTGAGATGGATGATGAGAAGCGTCAAGAATTATGGGGGCCTCGAAAAGAAAATGTTAATGTAATTTTCATAGTGAGGCATTACGTGTCGGAAGATGATCGAAAGGGAGGGAATCCTAACTTCCTATTCGTCCATTTTTTTCCGGTGGGATTTTTTGCCCCCCACCTTCTGGGATTCTATTGGGCATCGTTTAGGATTCATGGATGACGATCGGGCGTCGATGGCCATGATTGATTTGGACGAAGAACGTTTGATTTGAGAAGAAAGAGGTAAAGAGGCGATTGAGGATCTTAATCTGTTTGGAATGGAGACTTATTGAGAATCGTTTGAAAAGAAGAGTCGAATTGATTTGGGATTCATTTGAGGTGCGAGAATGATAATGGTGGGATGAAAATTTTGTTTATAAAGAAAGAAAATTTGTTTTTCTTTCATTGCAGTTTTTCATATTGTTGAAAAAGGGGGTAATATAAAAATGATTTACACTTGCGATTGATTGCACTTGCAAATGATTGTACTTGAAGAGGAAAATATTTTTATATATCACGTGTTATCAAGTAAATGATTTCTTTGCAATACTTTTTAAATCTATTTAATGATTGTTTACCAATTGTTCTGAAATTTCCTGTATCAAACGAAGGGGTAATAAAACTCATCTAAACGAGCAATTTTTGTCATGCAAAGCATGGTCGCAACGCAAGTAGTAAACCGCTAGATGACGCTTCAGGTTGAATGCAATGGTGACTGCGTAAAAACTAGTGAATGAATCTTAAGCTCTCACGATTATTCTGTTCTAAATTAATCGAAAACATTTGTTTGCAAAAATTATTTCGTTTAAGACTGATTTTGTTACAAACGATATTTTGTACTTATGGACTTGTGGCAATTAGTTTAACTGTTTATTCTAGTTGATAGAATTTCGGGTAAAAAGTGCATTAATGTCCACAAACTTGAAATGCACGAAATGCATATGTTCGCCTTTACTTGATTTGTAAAATCAGATATTCCATTTAGTCGCCGGTAACAATGACAATGATTGAAAAAAAAAAAAAAAAAAAAAAAAAAAAAAACAGTTTTTTGATTTAATTTTTTCTCTTATACTTTCTACCATATTTTAGCCAAAATTCTATCAAATAGAATGAAGCACATAAAAGTCGTTTGCAACAAAACATTTTTATCCAAAATTCAATCAGCTAGCTAAAACAGTGAAAGGTTGTTGCTACAAGTTCATAAAAATCGCTTGCAACAAAACTTGTTAGCCGAAATTCTATCAACTAAAATAAACAATTGAAAGTTGTTGGCAAGTACAAACAAATCGTTTGCGACAGAATTAGTTGTAAAAAAATTAATCATTTGAAAACAAAGTAATTATTTTAGTTTAATTTACAGCAGAATAATAGTGCGAGCTGATGTTCATTCGCTAGGTTTGACTCAGTCACTATTGCACTCAATCTGAAGCGCCATCTAGCTGTTCACTACTTGTGTTGCGGACTGCGAACATGTTTTGTATGACAAAATAGCTCGTTTAGATTTGTGGTATCACACTTTAAATTTTTTACTAGGAGTTCTGGAAAAAAATTTAAAACCCTATATATATATATACCTGTAACGTCCTATATATATAGAGAGAGAGAGATAGATATAGAAGAGCGGAGGGAAAAATGAAATTGTACTACTTCTTGTTAAACCCACCATAACAAACTAAAATATTTTGTATTACTGTGAATTCGACACAAGCAAACTTTCAAGTTTTGTTAATAAGTTTTGGTGTTTTTATGTTAAAAAAGTTAAGGTTTTTATGCAAAATTTTTAGTTAATAAAAATAAAATTTATTGTAAGGTAATATAAGACCAAGCTTGTGATATGGAATAGTTATGAAGGGAAATATAGAACACTCATTTCCTTAAGATATAATATAAATAGGATGGCATTTTTACAGAAAATCATGAAAAATTGGAATATAAACATTTTATTTTGAAATCATTATTGAAAATAAACATTTATTGCAAAATTATCAACATTCAAGTTTCAGAAAAATCGCAAATAATATTGACTAGTTAGTATTCCATATTGCCCATAACGATATCTTGGAGTATAAACCAACCTCAACCACCAAATAAGTAGAAAAATGTTCATTGGAATCAGAATACTAACTACCTCAACTCCTCTACCAATGACACTAGGTTTTCATTCATTTTACTGCTTCGTAAATAGATTACAGAACTCGTAATCTAATCACGAAAAATGCCGGAATCTTGATGAACCAAAGAAGATGTGTGACACAAAAACTACACTTCTCACTGACACAAGGTGAATTACCATTCTTATCTGTGGCCTACTGGAGACATCTGACGGGCTTCCGATGGGCTGCTGCACCATACATGTGAGATATAATGGTGTATTTCATTTTATACGACTGTTCATTTCCCTACCGTTCCTCTGTGTGATAAAAGACAAGCCTCTATTCAAAGATGGCCTACAAATTTCAATATTCACACTACGTTAAAGACGCCATTGTAAAAAATGTTCAGTGCAGACTGCAGCTTCGGCAGCGTAAAACGTACAATCATCAGTGCAGAGCGACGAAATGGATTATTGCTCACATATATAGGTAGGTAGGTAAGCGTATTATAGAGCTATTCCGCTCTATAATTCGCTTCCCTAATACCTATCAATATGACCAATAACACATTTCGTCATTCTGCACTGATGGCGGTACGCTTTACGCTATCGAAGCTGCAGTCTACACTTAACATTTTTTACATTGGCGTCTTTAACGTTGTGTAAATATTGAAATTTGTAGACCACCTTTGAATAGAGGCTTTTCTTTTATCATACATAGAGGAATAGTAGGGAAATGAATAGTCGCATAAAATGAAATATCATTACATCTCACATGTATGGTGCAGCAGCCTATCGTCAAATGTCCTCAATAGGCCACAGATCGGTAATTCACCTTGTGTCAATGAGAAGAGTAGTTTTTGTGTCATACATCTTCTTTGGTTCATCAAGATTCCGGCATTTTTAAAATGTCATTTAAACCTATGTTAATGACTTAAATTGGCATAAGAGCTAAACGGGAATGGAATAACAAATGTAGAAATGCGACAAATTGAAAATATCTGTCGCTAGACGGGCGAAAGCCAACTAGTAATATGAAAATATAATCAATGTATTTATAACCTAAATCAGAATAATAATATAATAATGATAATAGTCTAATAAATATATTTATTTCAAGTTTGGTTTAAATCTGTTAAAAATTGCAATTATGTATTCTACCCATATACTCACATATTTATTTCTATATAGAAATTAACTCAATGTATCAATACTTGAGAAGCATGTAATTCATATTTTTCAGTTTGCAAATTGAAGTACTGCGAATTATTTTAATTATTTAAATTCGGAATAGGTACTTTTAACTTTTTTTTTTTTTTTTTTTTTTTTTTTTTTTTAATAAACATTTTTTGTATAATGCTTCAAATAAGGTCCAAACTGGAAATCAATTGTTGAATGGTCGATTTACCTTACTCTTTTACATGCCCGATGGGTCAAAAATGAGCCAAATCTGTTTTTTAATAAAATTCTGAAAATAAAACTTTTGACCCCTACAGAATTGATTGTAGATTTAAAAAGACTCGAAACAAAGACATATACAGTCGAACCTCGTTAACGTGAACACTGTTAACGTGAATTACTTTTAACTAGTGCTGGACGATATCAGAAATTAAATATCGCGATATATCACCAAGTTAATATCGATATTAGTGATATATTGCGATATTTCTTTCAAGGCAGGAAAAAATAGACATTTGTTATTTTTTAAAGACATATGCACACGAATTTTAAAGTATACAAGTATAGAGTGTTTTCCATGTATTTTCTGGTATATTACTACCATAACTTTATCATTAAAAAAAAAAATCATAAAAAGTGAATTAATGTTTTGTGTTTCTTATAACTTATACTATTGCTTTTTAGTATACCTCTGTATAGTTTATCCTCTATTCTTCCCATTTTAAGCTTTAATTATTTTAAAATCATATTTTAACACAGCTAATATGTGATCTGTGTTTTATTTGTACCAAGTATATCAAAATTCATATTTCTACTAAAAATAAAGCTTCAGAAAAATTGTCTTAAGATGTAGGTATTAAATAAAAATGAAAATCATTTTAAATAGTTCAGAATTGCCATTATAAATAGTTCAGAATTGCCATTGAATACACCTTTTTTGGTTGTAGAAAGTAATATTTTTTACTTAAAACTCTTATATGCATCCTAAATGTCAGTTACTTGTCATTTTTATTTTTGTATCCTCTTACCAAATCATTACAATATCTTTTAAATATATATGTTCAATTCACATTCGTAATAGTTTCACAGTAATTGAAATTTGAATTACATATTATATATATATATATATATATATATATACGAGGTGTGGCTATTAAATAACGAGACTATTGCTGCTACAGATGGACTACATATGCGCCAAATGCAAACGACCAACAGCTGTGCAGCGTAAAGCCTTCTCTTTCGATTGCTGCTCTTCCCGTGTTTGTAGAGAAATCAGTCTGGCCGTAACCTTCGTTTGTGTAAGAGGTGTTTGTTTCGTTTTGCTGAAAAGTGTAAAAGTAGAGCAACGAATTGTCGTGAAATTCCACTTGAAACTTGGTAAAATCGCTAGTGAAACTTATCTCTTATTAAAACAAGTTTATGGCGATGAATGTTTATCACGTGTACGAGTTTGTGAGTGGTTCAACCATTTCTAAGATGGTTGAGAAGACTTTGGAGATGATGACCGAAATTCAAAGCGATGAGGATCCTATTTTTTCGACATTCATGGTATTGTGTACCTTCACTGGGTTCCTGAATGTCAAACTATTAATCAACATTACTACCTTGAGGTGCTTGCTCAACTCCGTGAAGGGGTAAGGAAAAAACGACCCGAATTGTGGAAGAACAAGTCATGGGTTCTCCATCAAGACAACGCGCCGGCTCACACGTCATTGTCTTTCAAGGCGTTTCTAGCCAAATACAACATCCCAGTTTTAGACCATCCGCCTTTTTCGCCTGACCTGGTCTCATGTGAGTTTTATCCGTTCCCCAAAGTCAAATCTGCATTAAAAGGAACAAGATTTGAGTCAGTTAAAGCTGTGAAATAAAAAGCGGCACGCCTCATGCAGGAGCTCACAGGACAAGACTTCCAGCATTGTTTTGAACAATGGAAAATGCGCATGGAGCATTGTAGGGATAGAGGAGGAGTGTATATTGAAGGTGATAATAACTAAATATGTATAAATTTAAAATAAAATGTTTTACAGCAATAGTCTCGTTATTTAATAGCCACACCTCGTATATATATATATATATATATATATATACATATATATATATGTCTGTGTGTGTGTGTGTGTGTATTTATGTATTTAAACAAAATTATGCTGAAGTTTCATTTTCTTACTTAAAGTAACTCATTTTGCATTTAAACCAATTTTATTTAACATATACGGCTTTAAAAATAAAATAAATAAATAAATAAATAAATGGAAAAATAAAAAATAAATGATACAGAAAAAAGTAATAAACTATTCAATATTATATAATTTCTTTAAAGAAACTGTCACTGTAAAATTACTGACGATAAAACTTTATTTTACATCAGTTAGATAGCACCCTTTCTCCCTTCCCATATTATCCAATAGGATTTTTGTCGCTTCGTTTTATAAAAATATTTTATTCAAAAATGAACCTTTTCGAATTCTGTTTTTTTAATATTACTCTTTGAACAGGTCGTCTTTTAGCTTAGTGAGCAATTTTTCGAAAAAATAAATTTAAATATTTTACTTAGAGATCCACACTTAGAGTCCATAATTTACTTATTAAAATAAAATATTTAAATTAATTTTTTCGAAAAATTGCTCACTAAGCTAAAAGGCGACCCGTTCAAAGAGTAATATTCAAAAAACAGAATTTGAAAAACTTCATTTTTGAATGAGATATTTTTATAAAACGAAGCAACGAAAATCCCATTGGATAACATGGGAAAGGAGAAAGGGAGCTATCTGACTGATGTACAGTCTTAATAAAAAAATATTTTATTGAAATATTTAATAATAATAAAATAATTTTAAATAAAATTACATTCCATAATTGCTTATATTTTCAGAAGTTTTTTATTAAACGCTAAGAAAATTTGCAAAAAAACTCTTCTAGTAGATATCAGTTCAGTGATGCCAGATGGTCGAAAATTATTTCCCCAAACAGGTCTTCAAATTTCCCCAAATCACGGTTTTTTTTTTTTTTTTTTTTTCGAAAAAATCCCCAACTTGATTTCTACTAAAAAGGGAAAATAAATTTTTTTTCAAAAAAAAAAAAAAAAAAAAAAAAAAAATATCAAGCAGATTTTTCTATGATTTAAGCTCAGATTTTTCCCGAAATGAAGGCAATTTTTGAAAAAAATCCCCAAATAACAATAAAGCTATTGAAAGTCTCTAGACTTAGGGATAAATCATTACGTTACCAACATTGACAGAAAGTTGAAAAACGCCCCAGATTTGTCCCCAAAAATTTTAGAATTCCCCAAAAAAAGTCCCCACAAACATTTGGTCTCCAAAATTGTCCCCAGAAGCCTCAAAACTCCCCAAAATGGGGACAAAATCCCCAATCTGGCATCACTGTATCAGTTCGGCTTTGATGATCTTTATTAAACATATGTTGAAGCGTGTTATTGGCCATTTTATATCGAGACTTTGAAATAGACCAATATCAATGAACCAATAGCAGGAAAGGAGCTAAAACAGAAGATATTGTTTTCATTCGTCATATTGCCTTTTCTGTGGTTTCCATCACCTACGATATGCATGAATGTAGAGTGGGAATTCAATATAGTGTAATATATCAGAACCCATAATAGATATCTCGGATAGGAATATATCGTTTCGACTAATATCAAATCTCTTTCCTAGTAAACACACCTGCTGATTATAGGTATTGTGATATTGGAGTATGTCTGATGAATTTTTTCTGAAGGGGTAGAACCGTGACCTTGAACGAAGTCAGCTTATTCACGGGATAATCAAAGCAGATGGCTTTCAATAAATACTGTTTTATTATTATTATTATTATTATTATGCGGTGGCCTTTTTAAAGCAGTGATGTTTAGATTTGAGGCTATGAAGGATGAGGAAGTATATGTAATTAGAGGAAAGTAGAAAATGAGTATTAGAATAAGATATTCGGCGCTTTTTTCTTCGGGTCTCGTTAGCTGTTGTATGTTGGCTGATCGGGTTTCATTCGCTCGAGTTTCGTTCACTCGGGTGCGCACTCGGCAATATCGTTAAAGGGATATATTGGAGGAGCTAGATCTTAAATATTGTTATCGGGATATTAAAAAAATATCGATACTTGGGGATATATTGATAAATAATCCAGCCCTACTTTTAACATGAACTTTTTCCCCAATCCTCGTCAAAATGAAGATTAGTTATTGATAGCATGAGCTACTGATAAGATGAACAAATTTTTTATCCCCCTTGATATTCACGTTAACGAGGTTCAACTGTATATATATCATCATATATATATATATATATATACAAGTCACTAAATATAAAAGGAGAATTGCAAACCTGAGGAGCTGACCTGATGAAGACCTCATTGTTTTTTGGGGTTTTATTTCATTTTATTCATTGATAATCTATTCCTATATATATATATATATATATATATATATATCAGGGGTAGAAATTAAGAAAAGTAAGTCAGTGGTCCATAGGACCAGTAATTTTAAGATTTCACTGCTTCAGGCATTCTTTGACTAATCCGTTCAACCATTCTACTATACTTTTTGAAATATTTAAAAATTTGTAAAATTCTGTTTTACATAAACTTTATTTGTTTGATTTAAAAATTTACTAATTGCAAATATGATTTGGTAAATACGAAAACATTTTACAAGCATGATAATTTTTTGTAAATTAAAAAAGTACAAACGAACTTGTACATAAAAAATTTATGCTTGAATCAGCAAGCCAAATTTCACATTTATACCATAAAGAATTAAAAGTAAGAAAAATGTTTTTAAAGCGAAATTAATTGTAAAACTACTGAGAATAGGCAAGAATGCTAATTTTAATAAGGTACACTTACTGTTCTTATAATTGTTTCATGCTATTTTACGACAAATTTACGAACAATTTAAGAAAAAATGAAAAAACAGAAAAGCTCACTGGTCCAGTGGACCACTAGAATTTATATTTTGCTGGTCCGTAGAATATTTTTGTGGTCCCGAATCAACGGACCACTGTTGATTTCGATCCCTGTATATATATATATATATATGTGTGTGTGTGTGTGTGTTTGTATATATATATATTCAATTTTTTGTTTTTTAATATCATCTAGAAATGGATTATGTTGAATTCATCTGTTTATTTATATTATCTAAAACTGTTCATAGTTATAAAATTATTTCTTTTAGAAATTAAAAAAATATATATATAGTTTATCTATTCTTTTAATTTTTATCATTCAAAAAAAAAAAAAAAAAAAAAAAAAAAAAATTATCATGAATCATTTGAAACTCAGTGAGGAAGTAATTAATTCATTAATTTAATTAATTACCTGTCACTTTGATGTTTATATGAACATCTCCAATGAGCTTTTAAGTACGCGAAATCTCCGAAATCTGGATTCCAACCAAAGAAGAAAAAAGATTATTAAGTAGAAAGGAAAATAGCTAAAAATGAATCGCCTAAAAAACAACGAAAGTAAATATAGGCAATTAAGAGTGAATGATCTTAAATAACTGGTGATAATTAATTTCGTAAAACATAACGTGATAATTAATTTTATTTACTCTGTTTTTAGATACATTATATTGTATTTAGTACCTCAAAAATAAATTACAAGTCGTAGAGCGTGTTTTTTTTTTTTTTTTTTTTTTGCATAGAAAGGTAATTCACCAGAAAATCTGCACTTCCAAAGTCGCTAAATAAACTTTCTTAGTTAAAATTATAATTATTATCTTCTATATAAATAAAGCATTGAATTCTAGAAAATCTTCGACCTGCAGCTCTCGATGGATTTACACTTATTGAGATGTCCTGAATATGGTTTGATAATTTCAAAAAAAATATATCTGTCTGTGTCTAAAGTATATCCAAAATTTTGTGGGAGCGGTATTTCATTGATCAAATGGGCGTAAATCAGTATACGTTTATATTTAATTGTACTTTTGGTTTAGTTAGTGTTGATTTGCTTTTCGTAAAAATCGCCTAACATATGGTGTTACCATTTTATTTTTTCATAATTTTTAATATGGCAGTGTATAGCAAAATTTAAAATAAATGTGCACAAAAGAATTATTCTTAAAAAATCATTAACAAACTGATAGGAATTATTTATATTAGCAATACAGGTATCTAGGGTTTTTTTTTTTTTTTTTTTTTTTTTTTTTTTGTATATTTAGGGGCATTGCTCTCCCCCTCCCTTGGGAGAAAGTAAATATCTGAGGTGTAAATTTTCAGTATGAAAAATTTTTTAATAGAACTCGTCAATACCCTCAAAATGAATGTTTGAATGTAAAAATTTAACACAAAGTTCTCATTTTCTTAGTAATAAAAATAAAAATAGAAACTTCAGATGTCGTTTATAGGACACAAAATTGACTTTCTTCCGTCTTTAGCTTTACATTTCTCTGAAATGAAAATTGTCTGCATTCATCTTGGAAAATAATTTTAATAAATATTAATTTCAATAAATTAACTAAAAATAATTAAATAATAATTTTAATAATTTGTATTGCGGTAATTTTATAAATATAGAAGAAAGCTTTTTGACTAACACAACATACTACATTTTGTTTTTACATATAAATGTACGATGATTTTTAACTTTATTAATAAATGGTTGAAATTAAATCAATCTAAAAAATAAAAAAATGTGTTTGCAGGAAGAAATATATTACTTATATAGACTGTCGAGAATTGTATTTTAATAGTCATAGTTGATGTGTTTTATTCCATATACATGGAGTTAGTGAGTGTTTTTTCCGTAGAAAATGTATGAATTTAACATCATATTTGCATAATGCTATTACCATAAGGGATATTTCTTTGAAAGAAAGCTTGTCGAAAATTTTTTCATCCCTTCTGTGGACTTTTTAAAGCTCAAAAAAAAAAAAAAAAAAAAAAACTTGATGGAGGTAAACTTAAAAGAGAATAAAGAATTTTTCTAGGTGACAAATGAGAAAAAGTATAAGTTATTTTGAAAATGCAAGCCAACTGCTTTTAATAAGTTTGAAAATTATTATTCAAGGTTGATATGAATAGCACAAATCTAAAGTATCAACCATAAGCTATTGTTTAGAAAAGCAGATATTATTTTTCGTTTATGTGAACAACACTGTAAAAAAAAAAAATCAGTATTTTACAACAAAAGGTGCTGGCACCGCGGCTGCCAGCACAGTTGCTGTAAAATTTACAAGCGGCTGTTTTTTATGGTGCTGTAAAACTTACTGCACTCTACTGTGAATTTTACAAGATGTTGTTTTTAGTAGTGCTGTAAAATTAACTGCACTTTGCTGTGAATTTTACAAGATGCTGTTTTAAAAAGTGTTGTAAAATTAACTACACTTTGCTGTGAATTTTACAAGATGCTGTTTTAAAAAGTGTTGTAAAATTTACAGCAAAGTGTAGTTAATTTTACAACACTTTTTAAAACAGCATCTTGTAAAATTCACAGCAAAGTGCAGTTAATTTTACAGCACTACTAAAAACAACATCTTGTAAAATTCACAGTAGAGTGCAGTAAATTTTACAGCACCATAAAAAACAGCCGCTTGTAAATTTTACAGCAACTGTGCTGGCAGCCACGGTGCCAGCACCTCTTGTTGTAAAATACTGATTTTTTTTTTTTTTTTTTTTTTTACAGTGTAGGCAGTGATGCCAGATTGCGGATTTTCGAGGCTTCTGGGGGCAATTTTGGGGACCAAATGTTTCTGGGGACTTTTTTGGGGAATTCTAAAATTTTTGGGGACAAATCTGGAGAGTTCTTCAACTTTCTGTCAATGTTGGCAACGTAATGATTTATCCCTACGACTAGAGACTTTCAATAGCTTTATTGTTATTTGAGGATTTTTTTCAAAAATTGCCTTCATTTGGAGAAAAATCTGAGCTCAAATCATGGAAAAATCTGCTTGATTTTGTTTTTGTTTTTGTTTTTTAAGAAATTTTTATTTTCCCTTTTTAGTAGAAATCAAGCTGCGGATTTTTTCGGAAAAAAAAAAAAAAAAAAAAAAAAAAACCTGATTTGGGAAAATTTAAGACCTGTTTGGGGAAAAATTTTTCGACCATTTGGCATCACTGAGTGTAGGCGCCGCGCCATCAAACACAGAAAGATCAAAAGAGAGAAAAGACGTTTGTTTGTTCCTTCAAAGAAAACATGATGCTGCTAGTTGGATCTAGCTTCTAGGTGCTAGAGATTTGTTTTCTCCAATATAAATATCAGAAATATTTTAATGGCAAATTTTCGGGATGACAAATTTGTGATTCATAATTGCAAAGTAGGTGCCTACTGTTTCCATTTGAAGACAACTGTCATTCTACTGTTTTTAGAAGTTTTTTTATTCTAAGACTTTAATTATAAATTCAGGATTTCTAGTACGAGGGGAAAAAAATCACTTGATAAGTTTTCTTTAAAAAAAAAAGAAAAGAAAATACTTGTAAATTTACTTAAAAAAATAAAATAAATAAATAAAATTAATTCTCTGTTACATTATTTTCAAATAAGGGATATATAAACGATGAGGATATGAAATATATAAACGTCATCATTAAAATGATCAAACACAAAAAAGTAGGACTTGACTTAATCAATAAAAGATTATATATGTACTGATAAAAATATCTGTAACTGATATCTAGAATCTAAATTGTGTCTTCAGAAAAAGTAGTTCCATGTCATCCTTATAAATTCTAGTCCCCTTTAAAAGGGCGTTCTAGAAACTCCTATCAGAAATCTAGAGCGTTTGACGATATACTCGAGGGCAAAGTTATTTAAAAATATTTACAAACTAGCAGGCTACGCCCGCTTCGCTGGTCACTATATTTAAATGAATTTTCAAAAGAATTGGATCAGTATTTATTTTTTACATCACATTACACATAAAAAAATAAAAAAATAAAAATAAACTGAAATCGCTTTAGATCTCACTTCTTCGGATACCCGTTGCCTAAGGCAGCTCTTTTTTCTGCCCGTACTGCATCGGGTCCAGTTTCTCACTGTCTACAGACAGGTCTTTCCCGGGCACGTCTATCTGGGTATTTACGACGACTTGTGGATTTTCTGTTATTTAAGAACTACGATTTTAAAGATGACTGTATCTCAGCATCTATTATATATTTTAGTTTTTGAACCATGTGTTTTATAGCCCCCGTTGTTTACACTATATTACGATTTGATTACGACCAGTGCAATAAAATAAAATAAAAAATTAAATTTTCTTTTAAAAGGAATTAAATACATGAAAAACAAACGAATATTTATCAGTTTAATCCTTTCTACTATAAACTACCATTTTTTTCACCCAATAAATATTATAAATAATAATAATAATAATAATAAATATTTTTCTTTTAAAGGAATTAATTAAAAAAATGAAAAATAAAAAGTTGTTATACTATAAAATTTATACATAAACGTAACAATTTATTTCTATCGCATTTTACTATTTTGATTTTAAATAAATATAAAAATAATAATAATAAAAAAAAAGAAAATCGCCTCAAATGAATGTATTAAATAAAAAATGAATTGCATAATAGCCGTTGCTAAGATACGCAGACGATTACAATCGAAGAATAAATTCATGAAAAATGAAAAATAAAAGCCAATGTTTAAAATCGAAAAAACATGAATTAAAAAAATTCAAATTCGAAATTCGAAAAAATCTCGATGAGGGGCACACCTGCAGGGTCCCAGGTACCTACATGCCAAATTTGGAAGCTCTGCGATCAATAGTGTGAGCACCAGAGCGCAGACACACACAGACACTTCTCTTTATTTATATAGACTAGCAGGCTACGCCCGCTTCGCTGGTCACTATATTTAAATGAATTTTCGAAAGAATTGAATTAATATTTATTTTTTTACACCACATTAGAGACAAAAACTTAAGAAGAAAAAATGAAGAATAAAAAAGAAACTGAAATTACTCCAAACCTTGCTTCGGGTACCCGCTGTCTACGGCATCTCTTTTCCCGCCCGTGCTGCATTGAGGGGTCCAGGTTCCCACTGTCTGCAGAAAGATCTTTCCCGGGCACTTCAATCTGGATATTTTTCGACGACAGGGGGGATCTGCTACTATTTAAGAACTGCGATTTTAAAGATAACTGTATCTCAGCATCTATTAAATATTTTAGTTTTGAACCATGTATTTTATTGCCCATGCTATTTGCACTATATTAAGATTTGATTCTGACCAATGTAATAAAATAAAATAAAATAAAAAGTAGATTAATATGTATATATATATATAAACAAATAAATTTTAATCTTTTTAATCCTTTTTACTAATATACTACCACTTTACCCGATAAATACTGTAAATAAATAAAAAATCAATGAATAAAAGTTTTTTCTTTTAAAGAAATTAATTAAAAAATGAAAAATAAGAAGTTGTTCTACTATCCGCGTTTGTAATGATCGATAGATGGCGCTCTCTGAACACTGCAGTTGTTAGTAAATATAACAGCCACGTGTAATTATTATTCTTTCTCCGCCATTTCATCATGGAAAGTCGATTGCATAATATGAGGATATGCAGTGGTGTGATAATTTCACCTTAGCCCACCAGAGGGCGAGCATTTCATTACAATCGCGGATAAAAAAATTAAACATATCTGTTATAAATACGTTTTTAAATTTAAAACTAATTATACTTAATTTTTTCTACTGCATTGTGATTTTATTTTCAATAAATATAACAAATTAAAAAAAAAAAAAAAAAAAATCGCCTTCAAATGAATGTATTAAATAAAAATAAGTTGCGTAATAGCCGTTGCTAAGATACGCAGACGATTGAAGCAAAACAATAAATCTATGAAAATTAAACAAAGAAGCCAATATTTAAAATCGGAAAGACATTAATTTAAAAAATTCAAATTCGAAATTTGAAAAAATCTCGATGAGGGGGCACTCCTGCAGGGTCCCAGGTACCTATATCCCAAAATCTAAAAATTTAATATATTTAATTTTTCTACTGTATGTGTATAACTATTTGATTTCAATAAATATAATAAAAAAGATTTCTTCCTCAAATGAATTTAAATAAATAAATAGTTTAATAGCCGTTGCTAAGATACGCAGAGTTTTGAAACGAAAGAAATTTCTGAAAAAGGAAACATTGAAGCCAATTTTTAAAATCGAAAAAACATTAATTAAAAAAATTCAAATTCGAAATTCGAAAAAATCTCGATGAAGTGCATACCTGCAGGGTCCCAGGTATCTATATGCCAAATTTGGAAGCTCTGCGATCAATAGTGTGAGCACCAGAGCGCAGACAGACAAACACACACACACACACACACAGACACACACACAGATACACAGACACTTCTCTTTATTTATATAGATAAGTGCGATTACACGAGGCTGGTTTCAGCAACTATAATCTTAGTTACCCAATTCTAGAAAATCAAGCGAGAATTTCTCGCAATACTATTCAGACTATTGTTTCACCGTCTAGAAATGTGTAGACTAGAAATTCTCAATCATTTCGTCTATACAATTTATTGGCGTGCCTTACGCGCATAGCTCGGAAGTCAATATGTCTAGGTAAGGGATTTAGAAAAACTAGTGGGACGTTAAACGCAACCAACCACACGTAATTGTTTATCAATTAATTCAAGGCCCCTTTCATGATGTCTGATCATTGTTAAGATTAATTATTATCATTACAGATGGTATTATAATTAATAATTATGCTATTGCGCTAATTAAATTGAAATTTTTAAATATTTATAAATCTGTATGAATTATTTTCATTATGTAAATATCGTCTTATTTAATGAAATCTATTCTGATATATTGGTAACATTTATGTCTATTTATTAGCGAGATAACTAAAATATGTGCTAAGTTAAAAAAAAAAAAAAAAAAAAAAAAAAAAAAAGTTTATATATTTATATCTATCTATCTATCTATCTATCTGTCTGTCTGTCTGTCTGTCTCTCTCTATATATATATATATTACTGTTTACTTTTGATAAATTACACAGGTCTGCGATGAAAAAATTGTCGGTAAAGTGAGTGGTGTTTTTTATAGATATTTGAATGCTGATTTCTGGAAAAATAATGAAAAAATTCCATCACGTACAGTTTCATCACAAATCGCAATTTGTTTTTACGAATTTAGTATATTTTGGACCAAAAAAGGTTTTTTTTATATGAGTTTGATAAATATATTTAAGGACTTAGATAGTAAATTAGTAGATTAAACTACTAAACAGGAAAGAATATATTATTTTTTATCCAAACTATTTCTCTGAATCGGTAAACTGCCCGTTAAACATAATATTGAAGATCACGGAAGTCAGTTGAAATCTGATACCTCTCCTTGCACGTGTCTGTCCTTCATCCCTTCTCCCACCCAAAGAATATCTCACACCCCTTTTCGATGACCTTTTCTCTACTCCCCATTTAGTGTCTTTCTCTGCTCTGTATTGTATACACGTATTTATATTCCGATCTGCAAGTTTTAGGACATAGTATTTTTTTTGCTCTAGAGAGCAATGGCTTCCAGAGGATGTGTGAATTCACCGAATTGTTTCTGCTGTATTTGTGGTAACTATATATAGTTAAAAAACAACAACAAAGAAACATTTCCGATTTTGTAAAAAAAAATCTATTATGTTTATTTTGGCATGAAATTAGGAGATCAAGACAAGCCTTGGGCTCCAATGTTTGCTGTATTTGTGTAGAAGAATTAAGACAATGGAGTCAACGTCTTTTCGGTTTGGTATACCAATGATTTGGAGAGAACCAAAAAACCATAGTGATGATTGTTATTTTTGTACTTGTAATGTGAAAGGTTTTAATTTGAAGAACAAAAAACAGATATTTTATCCTAACATTCCATCTGCCATACGACCTGTCCCCCATGGACCTGGTATACTGGTTCCTTCACCTCCAGATACTATTGAAAACATTTCTTATTCAGATACTGAATCTGAATCTGAAATTGATGAGGTTGATGAAGTATATGACTCCACTAGCGATGAGCCTAAACTTTTCACCCAGGCTGAGTTAAATGATTTAGTCAGGGATTTAAATCTACCCAAGGATTCGTCAGAAGTTTTAGGTTCTAGATTGAAAAAAAAAAAAAAAATTGCTAGCTCCTGGTACTTCATTTTCTTGGTTTCGGTTCAGAGAAAAAGAGTTTATTCCGTATTTTTCTCAAGCTGGTGACCTTGTTTATTGTAGTGATATTCCAGGCCTCATAAAAAGTTTCAAAATTGAATATAAACCTGAAGGATGGAGACTTTTTATCGATTCGTCAAAAAGAAGTCTTAAAGCAGTACTATTGCATAATGGAAATGAGTATGCATCTGTTCCTGTTGGATATTCAGTACATTTGAAAGAAGTTTACAAAAATATTGATTTAATTCTAAATAAACTATCATATTCAGATCACGAATGGACAGTTTGCGGTGATCTTAAAGTAATTGCAATGTTACTTGGGCAGCAGAAAGGATACACGAAATTCCCTTGTTTTCTTTGTGAATGGGACAGCCGAGACAGAAAACAACATTATATCAAGAAAGAATGGCCAATCAGGAAGACATTAGATCCTGGATTCAAAAATATTCAAAGAAAAAATCTGGTCGATCCAAAAAAAGTGTTACTTCCACCGCTCCACATCAAGTTAGGTCTTATAAAACAATTTGTCAAGGCTTTACCAAAAGAAGGTGAATGCTTCAAATATCTTTGTGATCAGTTCCCTGGTTTATCCGAACAAAAACTGAAAGAAGATGTGTTTGTGGGACCTGATATCAGGAAAATGATGAAAGATGAAAATTTCGAGAAGAAAATGGAAAAAAACGAAAGAGAAGCCTGGAAATCTTTGAAACTTGTTATTACTAGTTTTCTTGGAAACAAGAAAGACCCTAACTACAAATCTATTGTAGAAGAAATGATAAAAAATTTCAAGATTTTAGGTTGTAGTAATGAGCTTAAAAGTTCACTTTCTTGATTCACACCTGGACTATTTTCCTGAAAATTTAGGAGCAGTTAGTGAGGAACAGGGTGAAAGATTTCATCAAGATATAAAGGAAATGGAAAAGCGATATCAAGGAAAATGGAATGTCAATATGATTGCCGACTACTGCTGGATGCTGCAAAGAGACAATCCCAGCAATTTCCACAAAAGGAAAAGTGGAAAAAGGACTTTTGAGGTAAAAAAAAAAAAAACGTTATTATAAGGACTTGTAACATTCTATATATACTAAAAAATTATTTGAACTTAGATATAATTTTAATTTGTATGTGTTTAATACTTAACGGAATTTAAATAAAATGTCAAAATTTTTCAATTTCAACTGTTTCCATGAAAATGTGCAACCACTTTGTAAAAAATACTTACGTGATAGAAGGAATTGGTATTCATTTTTGGAATCAGCACCAAAAATAACGTAAGAATCAGTCATTAAAGTTAAAACAATTTTCAAAAAAGTATTTTTTTGCAGGACTGTGTTATTTTAACTAAATGAATTTATACGTGAATGTCAAAATATTGATTAAAAAATTTCTTTATCAAAGCACGCAGTATAAAGAAATATATATAAGAAAAGGATTTATTTCCACAAAATAATATTGCTAGTAAAATACAAAGCTTCCAGTGAATAGCATAAAATTTAAATCAGAATTGACTCCGTACGACCGTTGGTACATTTAAAAATTACCAGGCTTTATAAAAAAAAATAATAATAAATAAATAAAAAACAAATTCCCGAATATTTCAGTGGTCAAACAATTGTAAAAGTTACAATAGCGTTTTTAAAATTTATTCCCATGTTTATAGCTTTTGCTATTACATCTTAATTGTTTTGTGTGTCACTGCAAAATATCTAATTGGGAACCTGTAATTTCCAGTGAAAACGATACTGTAAAAAATTAATAAAACCTATATCGGTTTCATTCTTTTTTAAATAACTTAATGTACTTTAGGAAATTAACCATAGGGTATAAATACTTGTTAATATTTGTTTCCCTGTAAAAGAACTACAAATAATATGAATGTTTTTTTTTTTAATAGTAATCGTACTTTAGCGAATGAAAGATTCAAAGTAACGTATATCAGCCCTGTTCTCTTTAAATAATTTAGCATCATTAACACTAATTTCAAATTATTTGAGTCTACATATCGTATTATATAAAAATTCGACTCAGAATCCCTAAGTAAACTTTGTCCCGCAATCATAAAAGTCTATATATTTCTGTCAATGGTGACCTGTAACAAGCCTTCTCAATGTTACCTGAATCGAATGTTTAGGTTAGATGCTAGCGTACAAATATTTTGAGCCATTAGGCCATAATAAATAAGAATATTTTTTTTTGTGTTTTTATAAAAGAATTACAAGTTCTACGCGCATGCATATTTTAAAATATACCATTATACAATCTGCAATTCATCCGACAGTAACACAATCTTAAATTTTTAGCTCAAACGAACAAAGAAAGCGTTTAGAGACTATGATGTTCAATCAAACATATATATATATATACACACACACGTAATCGTATATTACCAAGAATGAATTCAGGAAACCTCAAAACATAGATGTACATTAAAATCCCACTGTCAAAATTTTTAATGTGTATAGTTGTTTTTCTTACATAAATACATTGAGAATGTAATAAACACGGTGCATGCTTTAAAATGCATTTTTAGTTTTAGATCAGTCGACATTTCTTTCTTTCTTTTTTTTTTTTTTTTTTTTTTTTAATTAAATAACTTAAGTTCAGGTTTTCTTTACTTTTGATTCATTGACATAAAATTTTTGTAATAGATAAAAAAATAATCAAGATTTTCTTTTTCTTTCTTTTTTTTTTTTTTTTTTTTTGTTTAATGCAGTTTACTATTTTATTTGTCAATAAAATTTTAAATTCAAGGTTTCTTTTACAAAAAGAAAAAAGAAAAGAAAAAGAAATTTATAACACAAATATTTTGCTTTTAATAATTAAGTAATAGTTTTAAATAAATATATAAATTTATTTTTTAATATCTCCGTTCAGTTTGATCTGTAATTTAATAAGAAGTTTTTTAAGACTTTCTAAAGCAGTTTTTGAAAGTGCATGGTATAAAGTAATTATATAAGGTATATATAAATTAAAAAAAAAAAAGAAATTACATCAAATTTATATTATTTTCTAAATAAAATAAACTTATTTAAAATTAAAATTAATCTTTAGCGCATATATTTATTACAATTTTATAATATTGAGCTAGAACAAGAGCCCTGCAAAATTCGGATTTCAATCGACACGTATTCGACAGTTGAATTTGATATCAAGCCGAAATCTGACCCAATCTTGATAATATAGTTAATATGGACTGAAAAACTAATTCAAAACCAACTTGGACACACAATTTTTTATTCTCAAAAATTTATCTAAATAATTATTTCTTCTAAAATTTATGAATTACTTTTTCATAAAAAAGAAATCAATGTCTATTAAGTTGGGGAAGATTATTAACAATTTAAGATTTAAATTCACCTCCCCCAGCCCCCCCCCCACAAAAAAAAAATACTACAAATTAAATAAGGCAGTTGATTATCTTTTACTTCTAAAAACAAATGAACGCTGTTGCTAAGCGGTTTATATAGCCATCTGCGGTCATAATTGCTGATTCATCTACATATTTTACAGAAAAACTTACACATCCGTTTTAGATCAAATATGTTTTGCTTACTTAGACATTTTTTTTTTTTTTTTTTTTTTATGAAGACATGAGATGTTTTCAGCTGCACTTTTAAAAGATTCAACTGGAAAATTATGCGAAAATTAAACCGAAATTAGAAATTTATTTTATGCACACATTTTAGAGTCTAATATTTATTTTATTATTTATTAGTGGTAGTAATTTTAGTGATTACATTTTTCAAAAATAGAAAAAAGCATTTTTATTTTTTATTAAGAAAAAGTACCATTCGAAAAAAAATTAAAATGCAGAGTAAAGATTGAGTATCTCGAATTCTCGAATACTTATTTTTAAATGAATACTATTGTAAATTTACAGAGACTCTGGATAATTATATTATCGTTATAATGTTAACAATAATCTTTTGTGACACTGACACAATTTTCTCTTACTCTGCAGTATTTCTTTCTTTCTTTCTTTTTCTTTTTTTTTTTTTTTGCTGAGAATTTTTATTATTATATTATTCATGCACTAGCTGGTTTTACCCGCTTAAAGAAATAAATAAATAAATCACTATTTTTCATATAACTTTATACAAAGAAAACTTAAAAAATAATAATAATAAATAAAAAATAAATAATCATGACCTCGCTGAAAGTATCTGCTGCCTACGGTAGCATCTTTCCCATTTGCGCTGTGTCCGGTCCAGGTTACTGACTCAGGGGTGAAACTTTTCAGGGGCTACCCCTGAATTCAGGGTTTTTGAAATTTTTGCTGTTTCTGATTTCCATGTAAATTATTTTGTTTTTACAGAAATTTCTTATTTTGAATGTTTAATTTGCCTCACAATGTATTAAGAACTCTCCAAATATCATTTAATACAGGTAGTCATATGATATTTCATTATTAAATCTTACCTATCTGCATGCAAATATCAGTTTTCAGGGGTTTTGCATGCTAGGTAGTTTCACCCCTGCGACTGCAGCAACTTAATTTTTGGGCACTTCAATTTCGGTATTTATCAGATAAATCATGGAGCTGCTATTACTCAAGAACTACAATTTTAAAAAATGACTGTAGCTCAGTATCAATTACACATTTGAGTTTTGAAACCATGTATTTCACTGACCTCGATCTCTCTAAATTATTACCATTTGATTTCAGTTAGCACAATATATATATATTACTTTTCAAAAAAATTAAATAAAAACAAATACATTTTAATTAAATTCAAAATTCAACACGTTTAAACTTTTTTACACACTACCATTTGTTACTGATAAATACAATAAATAAATAAAGTATCCTTCTCAAAGGAATATATATATATATATATATATATATATATATATATATATATATATATATCTTAATATATATAAATCTCGTGTCACAATGTTTGTCCTCAATGGACTCCTAAACCACTTAACCGATTATAATAAAATTCGCACACCATGTGCAGTTCGATCCAACTTGAGAGATAGGATAGTTTAAATCTCAAATTATAGTCGCAATTTTAATTTATTGCTAATTATTTGTCTGTTATTATTTGACAGTCACAATTATCTGTTAACTCCAAATGATTCTAACAGATGTCGATACCTTTCGACTGGGTTGAAATGAAAGCTGAAATATATTTGGTGCTGCCATCTACACAAAGAATCTTCAACTTTTTAACCTATTAATAAATTTCGTATAATTCAATTATTTCCACTTTTTAAATTTTTGGTGTTAGCATAGCCGGCCACGTGTTACTTAGACTGAAGTGTAAATTGAATTCATATTATAATGAAGATAATACAGTGAAATTAATCCTGTTTTTTACTTATTTGTGCTTCATTGATCAAAACTTTATAATTTAATCTGTATATATATATAAATTACGTGTGACGATGTTTGTCCGGGGTAAACTCCTAAACTAAGGAACTGATTTTGATGAAATTTTGCACACTGTGTGCAGTTTGATCCAACTTGAGAGATAGGATAGTTTTTATCTCAATTTATTGTCACAATATTGTTTTATTGCAATTATTTGTTAATTATAGACCTTTATTAAAGTTGCTCCAAAATATCTGTGAGTTCCATTAATTTAATTGTTGCCAAAAAAAAAAAAAAAAAAAAAAAAAAAAAATACGAGTTCATTTTCTTTCGACATAAAAATAAATACATTTAATCAAACGTGAACGTTAAAAAATTATAAAAAGTTAAATTATGCATCTCACGAAAATTGACGTCATAATCAATTTAAAGATTTTATACACATTGATAAAGTGCTAATGTAGTTCTATCATAGATATAGTAATATATATAGATCTCTCATCCCCATGTTATCGTAGAAAGATTTTTGATGCCGAAAAAAGATAAAAAATAAAAGCTTTGGAAACAGCCATTAAGTGGTATTGAAAAAAAAAAAAAAAAAAAAAAAAAGAAAAAGAAAAGAAAGAAAGAAATATGAATTTGAAACTGTATTTTGAGTCTTCCATTCCCCTTTAGCAAATAAATTATTCATAAATTTTATTTGCTAAAATATTAGTATGTATTCCCGTGTGTATTCACTCGGGGAAAGACGGCCATATTTTGGTAAAAACGTCGTCTTTTCCCAAATGAAAAGGAATAACTTTTTTCTCCCCAATGATCACTCTATTCTATATATGCTATACTATATCTATGAGTTCTATACGCAAGCGAAGTGTGACTCACTGACCGTCTGTGCAGCCAAGAAAAAGATTTCCTATGTTAATTGCCCACTGGATTTTTTGTAAGAAATTATTAAAAATCGAGGAAATTTATTTCCCGATTTTAATCCTTATATTTGGGTATAGATATGTATTAGTTATCGCGGGTGTTAGATTGAATTATTTTGCTGTCAAATTGACAAAATTTTAATTTTAAATTTTTAAACTCTGTCGCCCTTGGCTTTTATTATTATTATTATTATTATTTGGCGATCAAAAGCGTAACACGAAAATATACATGCCAGATGTATGCATTGTACGAAATGTAATATGTATTATTCATTGTACGTATGTATGACATGTAATATGTATTGTACGAAATATTGTTTCATATTATTCATTACTCTTTTAATATAAGTTGTTAAAATAACCATGATTTTTGAAAGGAATTAAATATTTTCGCCAGATAATTTGGCGATATTCTTTTTTTTTCGCCAAGGATGACAGAAATGAAATCTATTCCGCTGCAAAATATTAGTATCTTACATCAGATATTTTATTTAGACATTTGAAAACAAATTTGACTTCAAACTATGATAGAATATTTATCATTTTCCTTTTAATTTGTATATTATTAGTATATTAAAATTTAAAAGCATGGTATATAAAAAGTTTTTTTTTTTTTTTTTTTTTTTTAAATCTTATAATTATTCTTATCTTAATCCTCAATGTTTCCCATCTTTATTGACTTGAATTTACTATTAAAATTTTAACATACTCAAAAACTTCTCATCTCTTCGTTAAAATACACTAAACTTTTCCAAAATCTTTTTGTATTTAAAATGATACATGTATTTACTTTAAATGTCCAATATTTCATAAGATTTCCAATTTTAAAGTTTTAAAATATTTATCAAATTTACTTATTTTTCTGGTTTAGCCTTATTGTTTTCCCTTTTATAACTACAGCTGTTGCCCTCTTTAAAATATTTAAAATGATGAGGTCATTTAATAGTAAAATTATCCATTATAGCATATATTATATTTCACTCCTCCATAAAAATTGATTTTAAAATCGTCTGTTTCTTTTATACTTTTATTTTAATAGAATTTTAATAGAATTTAATTTATATATTAGTCATTTTAGCAATTTTATCCAAAGTAGCATTAGAAATAATATATATCACTTCTCCATTAAAATTTATAGGACCCTACAATAAAATTAATTTGTGCTTAATATCAACACTACGAAAATTTTTATCAATCGCTTCCAAATTTTGACCTAAGTTTCAAATCTCAACCCTGTGGGTTTTTACATCGGCTACAACGTTTTCGTCTTTGTTCGTAAATAATAATTTAACTGTACTAAATAGTTTACAGCCGTATAATTCAACGTATAACTTAGTCACAGCAACGCGTGGCCGGGTCTGCTAGTATATATATATATTATAAAACATATAACGTAACAACCGTGCTGCTAAGAGATGCTGACGAATAAAACTAAAGAATAAATGTAAGAAAATGAAAAGAAAAAAAGAAAAAAGATTAAAATTAGAAATTTGAAAATATCTCAGTGAGGTGTGCAGTCGTCCAAGCTATCTATTTGCCAAAATGTGTTGCTGTGCGATTAATAGCCTGAACGCAAAAGCACTCACAAACAAACATTCCACTTTTTTCATAAGTTTACATTTAATGTATGTGTCTGTTAAATAAAAATATCTGAAACAGGTGTATATTTAATACTCTTACATATTTTATGCAGCTACATTTATATTGAACGAATTTCTACTTACTATAGTTTTAAAAAAAAAAAAAAAATGTTCACAATTTGACTTGGCTAATCAAAGAATAACCAGACCATAATCCGATTTCCAAGGAAAGTAATAATAATAATAATAAATTCGCCTCACAAAAAAAAAAAAAAAAAAAAAAAAAGGGGCTTTGAGGGCCCTCTTCACTTACCGCCGCCGGAAGCCGATGCTAATGTTATTCTATGGAAATTTTTTATATACAAATAACTTATTAACAAATAAATATTTTTAAATTCTGTTTTCACATCCTGAAAATTCTCAGCTGTTAAATTGACGGACCTTTTTTAAAAAAATATTTTTTTAATTTTTTATATTTTATTTTGAAGCTGCAAAATACGAATTTTTAATATGTGAAATTTTCTCATTTTGCAAGTTAAAAATAAAATATTAAAAATTAAAAAAATACATTTTTAAAAAAAGGTCCGTCAATTTACCAGTTTGGAATTTTCTGAATGGGAAAACAGAATTAAAAAATATGTATTAATTAATACGTTATTTGTAAAGAAAATTTCTCCATAGAATAACATTGGCTCGGGCTTCCGGCGATCGTAAGTGAAGAAGGCCGTTAAAGCATTCCCAATTTTTGTTCTTATTCTGTCCCGAAAGTATACCTATTTTAATTTTTAAAATAAAGTATATGCATCATACTGTCATGCAAACATATTTAAATAGCAATAAAATAAATTAGCGATAATATTTGTGGTGCCTGCTTTTTCGCACCTGGTTCTTTTCTTTCGGTAAATTCATTTCGAGACACATCAAGACACTGATTCACACTTGGTTTACTTTTAAACGTATATTTACTTACGGCACAAACATAAAATACATAACGAACACAGAAATTAACATCAAGTAAAGTATTTTCTAAAAAACATGTAGAATGGAACGTTAGTCCATCTTGATTCACATACGCACACACTGTTGCCACACTTTCGTACCAAACTTTTTAGTTCTTGTTTTTTTAATACTCTCGAAATCAGAGGTGCGGCGTTCACACCTTCCCTCCAGTTTCACTTGAGGGACAATGGCCTTCACAGTGAAACTACTAACAAACATTTGTGGATAATTTATATAACTGTTCATGAAAGTCTAATTGTCCTTTTAAATTCTTAATTATTGTTTCACCTTTAAATAAATGTTCATGAAAGTTTAATTGTCCTTTTAAATTCTTAATTATTGTCTCATCTTTGACCTAATATGCGATGTTCCATCAAGAGCAATAACATTTATATTTCACTTAATATTTAAATATTTTCTATGGTATAAAATAAGTAACATTTAAACACATAATAGAAATAAAATATATATATAATATATATGAATAAACATTTATCCTGACATGGATTTTCTTATGCACTTTAAATAATCTTAATGAATTAATATACTTGAATATAAGAAACAAAATAAACACACACACATTTATATATGTAATAACAAATACAATATTAAACTAACTTATGACTTTATTCATGAATGCGTGATAAAGCATCTGCAATAGTATTACTGCTTCCTGGCTTATGAGCAATAGTCACTTGATAGCGAGATAGAGCCAATGCCCATCTTTGTAATCTGGCGTTCTTAGGAACTGTTTCTGTCAAATATTTTAAAGGGTTATGGTCCGTGTGTAAGATAATAGTGGCTCCATAAGTCCACATTTCGAATTTACCTAATGCCCATATTACAGCATAAGCTTCCCTTTCAATAGTGCTCCACTTTGATTGAGCAGGGGTCAGTTTTTGGCTTGCAAAAGTTATTGGTTTCAGTTTATTCTGCTCATCTCTCTGCATTAGACAGGCTCCAATTCCGGTCACTGAAGCATCAGTATCGATTTCAAAAGGTTTCGACATATCAGGTGTATACAGAGAGGTTATAGAGCACAAACAATTCTTTAACGAATTAAATGCGCTTTCGGCTTCTTCTGACCATGGAAGGTCGTTTGGCACAGTTTTTCGAGTTAAGTCCGTTAAAGGTTTTGCTATATTGGCATACCGAGGCACATAGTCTCTGTAATAGTTAAATAATCCTAGGAGTGACTTCAATGTTTTCTTAGTTTTAGGGGCTTTCAAATCTTTAATAACTGATATCTTGTCCGGATCTGGGCCGTGCTCTCCTGAGCCTACGACATGTCCTAAATATTTTACTTTCGACATCGCAAAAGAGCATTTCTTTAAATTTGCCGAAAAATTCAATTTTTTCAGAGTTTCTAAAATGGATTTAATATGATTAAGATGATCTTCCCAGGTTGAAGAAAATATGATAATATCATCAAGAAAACTTTCGGCGTAGTCACTATGAGGTCGCAATACTTGATTCATTATTCTTTGGAATGTTGCTGGTGCTCCGGATAACCCAAATGGCATCACCTTCCACTGATACTGACCCTTTGGAGATACAAAACTGGTTAATTCTCGGCTTTGCTCTGCTAAGGGTATTTCCCAATATCCCTTAAGGATATCTAAAGTTGTCAAGTAACGAGCTCCACCAGCTTTAAATCTAAGATTTTCTGAATTCTGCATAGGAAAAGGTGGAATTTTACTAACTGAGTTCAGCTCTCTGTAGTCCACGCAAAGTCGGACAGTTCCATCTTTCTTGGCTACACATACCAATGGATATGCTATTTCTGCTGAAGAGGGTTCTATCAGGTCTTTTTCCAATAATTCTGCTATCTGTTTTTCTATATTAGATCTTAATGTTTCTGGAACTTTATAAAGATGAGGTTGTTTCCTCTCTACTCCAGACTTTAACTGGATAACATGTGGAGGAACTTTGGCTTTCTTTAATTCCCCATCAAATATTGTTAGATATTCTTTAATCAGATTCAACAGCTGTTTATGTTGCTTTGCTGATATCGAATTTGATTTTATATCAGCTTTTAGTTCTTCATCTGTTACTTGCCGTGATTCTACGGGAGCATGTTGTATATCTCCAAACTCTTCATCTGTTTCGTAAATAATTCCTACAGCTCTGACAGGTTGAATATATTTACGCAATTTATTTTGATGAAGATGTCGAACACTTCCATCAGGTAGTTTGACATAAAAAGAATGTGGAGACTTCTTTTCTACTATTTCTCCTGGTCCTTTCCATTTTGAACAAAGACGATTTGTTGAATCAGGGATTAACACTACAACTTCATCCCCAACAGAAAATTCGGTATCTTTTGACCGTAAATTATGATAATGTACATATTTCTGCTGCTGTTCTTGAGCTATGCTATTCGCATACTGTGCCGCGTCTTCTAAACGGTTCCGGAGTTTTAACAGGTAGTCAGCTACAGATTTTCCAATCCCTTGAGGAAGTACGACTTCATCTTCCCAACTTGATTTGAGGATGGCTAGAGGTCCTACAGGTGGTCGCCCATGAACTAGTAGGAATGGGGCAACACCCGTTGTAGCGTTAGGCACTTCTCTGTATGCCCATAACAAGAATGGCAACTGTTTATCCCAGCCTCGACCTTGTGAATTAATTGCATGATGTAGCATGGATTTCATAGTTCCTATCCATCTTTCAACCAAACCATTCGATTGTGGATAACCTGGAGTGGAAAATTTAGGAACACATCCTAATCGTTTTAAAAATTCTTTTGTCAGCTGTGCGGCAAAATTTCTTCCGTTATCCATTGCAATTACTCGAGGAATTCCAGTTCGTACAAATATTTCTATAAATGCATCACAGGCTGCCTTTGCTGTTAAAGACTTCAGAGGTATTGCTTCCGGCCAACGACTATGCTGGTCCATAACGCACAGTACATACTGATGGCCACGTGATGACTTTGGCTCTATTGGGCCTAAAATATCGGCATTAACCACTTGAAATGGGAGTTCTGGCCTTCCAATAGACTCGATAGGTGTTCTATCGTTTACTTTTCCTTTCCTGCGCATTTGACAATCATGACACGAAGCACATAATTGTTTAACTTCTGGCATTCCTTCCCACCAGAAAGACATTGCAATTCTGTCTCTGGTCTTCTTAGCTGCCAGATGTCCACCAGTAGGAGTTTCATGAGCTAATTTCAAAATGTCCTTTCTTCTGCTTGCCGGTACGACCAATTGAATATATTTCTGTCCGCCTACTTTACCCATATGATATAATAAACCTCTTTCAATCCAGTAACCATTTTTATATTGTCTAGCTTCTTCGAAGCACCTTTTCAATGTAGGACAGGCTAACTGCTCATCCCTAAACACTTGTGCTGGTGGAACAGGGATATTTTCATTTCTTTCATCCTTACTATCGGTTTCGGTCAATGTCTGTTTAACTACTGAGTTATTAAAGACTTTGGTTTCTGGATGATGCGACTCGCTGTTGTTTAGCTTTGCCTTTCGAATAGTCTCGTGACTTTCTCCCTCCATACAGAACATACACTTTTCATTATCTTCTGTGAGTGGGGTACTAATTGCCTCATCCCCAAGATAATTGTCGTTTGAATTATTCTCAGGTACACTGAACAAGGATTGTTCACCGACTTCATTTATTGTGATTACTTCAACCTCTTCTTCTGAAGAATAGTTTCCGGGAGACCTTCCCTCCACTTTGAACAAGGACGGTTCATTGTTTTCTTCCACTGGGGTGATATTAACCTCAACCCCTGAATTTTCAGGATTTCTTCCTTTCACATGGAACAAGGATTGTTCATCGACTTCTTTCTTCGGGATATTCACTTTATCCCCTAAAGAAATTTTTTCGGGAGACCTTCCCTCCACACTGAACAAGGATTGTTCATTAGCTTCTTTTACTGAAGTGATTCCTGTATCATCTCCCAAATAAGAACGCTTTTGTTCCTTCAACCATTCATATACCCTGGGAGTGATTAAAGCTTCCTCATGCAGCCCTTCTACTACAGCAGCATGCACTTGAACATATGGAATGATTTCTTCATCTGTATGAAGACTTAGCGGAACTGACACAAGTTGTGCTTCCACTGGATTACCTATAGCAGGTCTCAAAAGAATTTTCCCACTTGACTGTAAGTGTTCCTCAGGTACAACTGATTTTCGTAGTACGGTGATTTCTGCACCACTGTCCACGATGCCTTGAAATTTTTGACCTCCGATTCCTAAATCCACTTTCAGAAGCTCGCCATCTTTCTCGTTGACTGGAAATTCCCACTCGAAACAAGCGCTATTTAGATTAACACTGACCTTATTAAGGCCCTTACTTTCTTGACTCTTTTTGTTTGTTTTCACGTAAGATGTACTTGCTGAATTCAATTTGGGGCAAGATTTTTTCATATGGCCTTCCTTTCCACACCAATAGCAGGAGAATTTCGGACGAATGTCTCTTTGTTCTTGCTGTGGCTTAGTAAAAACCCTTTTCTCATCTCTATTGTTATTTCCGAAATTCGCCCCTTTGGATGGAAGATTCCAATTTTCTTTATGAGAAATTTCTCTCGTTTTTTTATTGAAAGTCATTTTGACATTTTCATAATCATCTAATTTACTGGAAATAATATCAGATGACTTAAACAATGACCATTCATCGATGAAATGTTCTTTAATTTCTGGAGGTACCTTCCTTTTAATTTGATCTGTAATAATCAAATCATATAATTCTTCAAATGTGTTAACTTCTAATCCCCGAATCCATTCAGTAAAATAGTTTTTCAACTCGTAAGCAAAATCTCTCCATGTGATATCAGCTTTTTTAGTATGCTTATTGAAAAGTTGTCGAAATCTTTCAGGAGTAAGTTTATATCTCTTTAACAATAGCTCTTTTACTTTTCCGTAATCATTCGTGATTTCTTCGTCTTCCCGAGCTATAACTTCCGCGATTTCGTATGGCAGTAGCCCAATGAGATGAGAAACCCAATCATCTCTTTTAATTTCGGCACGTTTTGCCTGCCGCTCAAAAAGAACTAAATACAGGCTAATTTCGCATGTTTTAGGATCAAATTTTTGTAAGATGTTATGTAATTTTACGCGCGTTTTCTCAGAAGTTTCATTTGTAATTCCTTTCTTCTCAAGTCCTATTCTTGCATTTTCCAACCGCATTTTTTCCAATTCTATTTCTTCTCTTCTTAGGCGTTCCTCCATCTCTTCTTTTCTCTTACGTTCCTCTATTTCTTCCCTTCTTATGCGTTCCTCCATCTCTTCTTTTCTCTTACGTTCCTCTATTTCTTCCCTTCTTATGCGTTCCTCCATCTCTTCTTTCCTCTTCCGTGCTTCAAGTACGTTCGCTAATGTTTCTTTAACAAATTCTTCATCGTAATTCTTTGAAGCCAAAATAGCATCTCTTAACTCATATAACTTTAAATGTTGAGTTCCTTCCACTCCAAGCTCCGTAGCAACTTCTTGCAAATCTTTTTTATTCCCTTTACCCAAAAATGCCATCTTCGGATGGATGAAATCAAATCAAGTTCAAATTTTCCGTGAATAAAATAAATTTTCTTATATTTATAATCACAAACCCCTTAAGAACGCCAGATTTGACATCTTATTTTTTATCTTAAACAACATTTTCTCCCAAATTAAATAAAATAATCATTAAGTCGGAATGCATACATAAAAGGAGAAAAAAAAAAATAATATGTATCGAAATAACAAATAAAAGAAAAATGTTTACACAATCAACTCTTTCATTAAATAAATCAGAATATACTTTATTACATAACCGGCTTTCAATAAATTAGAAATAATGTTGCCATAGCAACACCATCAACTCTTTCATTAAATAAATCAGAATATACTTTATTGCATAACCAGCTTTCAATAAATTAGAAATAATGTTGCCATAGCAACCTTTAATCAAACTTACTTTTAAACAGAAAAAAAAAAAAAAAACAATTTCCGATTCATTCCTCAAAGTAAAAAAAATAAACAAAACCGGACGTTCACAAGAATAATTTACTAGTTTTTTTTTTTTTTTTTTACTGAGATATTTCATTAATATTCCAATAATAATAAAGATAAATAAATATAAATAATTATCAAGGTCTAACAAATACACAATCATTCAATAAAACAGAACAAATAAATCAAAACAGAGCTCTCTCTCTTTTTTTTTTTTTTTTTTTTTTTTTATCTGCTTTAATGAAATCTTATTTATTCTAAATCACGTGATGAATAAAAAGAACACACAGAAATTAATCACAATTATCTTGAATAGCATAAAAACATATTCTTTTCATCATTCTTTTTACTATTTTCCGGCTTTTTAAATACAAATAAACAAATATATTTCTATTTTTCATTTTTCAAACACTAGAATTATTATTATTTCAACATTACGAAATATTCAATTTTCATTTACATACTCTTTACCTTGTTGGAATACAAAATCGGAACAAAATATCTAAATGCTTAATCCGAATTATTTAATATGAAACTTATACAAAATATGACTCTTGATGGAACATAAAAAAAAACATACCCTTTTTTTTTTTTTCATCACTATCATGAAAAAAATCCATACGAGTACTATAGCTATTTCACATATGCTTGTCGACTTCGCCAATTGTGGTGCCTGCTTTTTCGCACCTGGTTCTTTTCTTTCGGTAAATTCATTTCGAGACACATCAAGACACTGATTCACACTTGGTTTACTTTTAAACGTATATTTACTTACGGCACAAACATAAAATACATAACGAACACAGAAATTAACATCAAGTAAAGTATTTTCTAAAAAACATGTAGAATGGAACGTTAGTCCATCTTGATTCACATACGCACACACTGTTGCCACACTTTCGTACCAAACTTTTTAGTTCTTGTTTTTTTAATACTCTCGAAATCAGAGGTGCGGCGTTCACACCTTCCCTCCAGTTTCACTTGAGGGACAATGGCCTTCACAGTGAAACTACTAACAAACATTTGTGGATAATTTATATAACTGTTCATGAAAGTCTAATTGTCCTTTTAAATTCTTAATTATTGTTTCACCTTTAAATAAATGTTCATGAAAGTTTAATTGTCCTTTTAAATTCTTAATTATTGTCTCATCTTTGACCTAATATGCGATGTTCCATCAAGAGCAATAACATTTATATTTCACTTAATATTTAAATATTTTCTATGGTATAAAATAAGTAACATTTAAACACATAATAGAAATAAAATATATATATAATATATATGAATAAACATTTATCCTGACATGGATTTTCTTATGCACTTTAAATAATCTTAATGAATTAATATACTTGAATATAAGAAACAAAATAAACACACACACATTTATATATGTAATAACAAATACAATATTAAACTAACTTATGACTTTATTCATGAATGCGTGATAAAGCATCTGCAATAGTATTACTGCTTCCTGGCTTATGAGCAATAGTCACTTGATAGCGAGATAGAGCCAATGCCCATCTTTGTAATCTGGCGTTCTTAGGAACTGTTTCTGTCAAATATTTTAAAGGGTTATGGTCCGTGTGTAAGATAATAGTGGCTCCATAAGTCCACATTTCGAATTTACCTAATGCCCATATTACAGCATAAGCTTCCCTTTCAATAGTGCTCCACTTTGATTGAGCAGGGGTCAGTTTTTGGCTTGCAAAAGTTATTGGTTTCAGTTTATTCTGCTCATCTCTCTGCATTAGACAGGCTCCAATTCCGGTCACTGAAGCATCAGTATCGATTTCAAAAGGTTTCGACATATCAGGTGTATACAGAGAGGTTATAGAGCACAAACAATTCTTTAACGAATTAAATGCGCTTTCGGCTTCTTCTGACCATGGAAGGTCGTTTGGCACAGTTTTTCGAGTTAAGTCCGTTAAAGGTTTTGCTATATTGGCATACCGAGGCACATAGTCTCTGTAATAGTTAAATAATCCTAGGAGTGACTTCAATGTTTTCTTAGTTTTAGGGGCTTTCAAATCTTTAATAACTGATATCTTGTCCGGATCTGGGCCGTGCTCTCCTGAGCCTACGACATGTCCTAAATATTTTACTTTCGACATCGCAAAAGAGCATTTCTTTAAATTTGCCGAAAAATTCAATTTTTTCAGAGTTTCTAAAATGGATTTAATATGATTAAGATGATCTTCCCAGGTTGAAGAAAATATGATAATATCATCAAGAAAACTTTCGGCGTAGTCACTATGAGGTCGCAATACTTGATTCATTATTCTTTGGAATGTTGCTGGTGCTCCGGATAACCCAAATGGCATCACCTTCCACTGATACTGACCCTTTGGAGATACAAAACTGGTTAATTCTCGGCTTTGCTCTGCTAAGGGTATTTCCCAATATCCCTTAAGGATATCTAAAGTTGTCAAGTAACGAGCTCCACCAGCTTTAAATCTAAGATTTTCTGAATTCTGCATAGGAAAAGGTGGAATTTTACTAACTGAGTTCAGCTCTCTGTAGTCCACGCAAAGTCGGACAGTTCCATCTTTCTTGGCTACACATACCAATGGATATGCTATTTCTGCTGAAGAGGGTTCTATCAGGTCTTTTTCCAATAATTCTGCTATCTGTTTTTCTATATTAGATCTTAATGTTTCTGGAACTTTATAAAGATGAGGTTGTTTCCTCTCTACTCCAGACTTTAACTGGATAACATGTGGAGGAACTTTGGCTTTCTTTAATTCCCCATCAAATATTGTTAGATATTCTTTAATCAGATTCAACAGCTGTTTATGTTGCTTTGCTGATATCGAATTTGATTTTATATCAGCTTTTAGTTCTTCATCTGTTACTTGCCGTGATTCTACGGGAGCATGTTGTATATCTCCAAACTCTTCATCTGTTTCGTAAATAATTCCTACAGCTCTGACAGGTTGAATATATTTACGCAATTTATTTTGATGAAGATGTCGAACACTTCCATCAGGTAGTTTGACATAAAAAGAATGTGGAGACTTCTTTTCTACTATTTCTCCTGGTCCTTTCCATTTTGAACAAAGACGATTTGTTGAATCAGGGATTAACACTACAACTTCATCCCCAACAGAAAATTCGGTATCTTTTGACCGTAAATTATGATAATGTACATATTTCTGCTGCTGTTCTTGAGCTATGCTATTCGCATACTGTGCCGCGTCTTCTAAACGGTTCCGGAGTTTTAACAGGTAGTCAGCTACAGATTTTCCAATCCCTTGAGGAAGTACGACTTCATCTTCCCAACTTGATTTGAGGATGGCTAGAGGTCCTACAGGTGGTCGCCCATGAACTAGTAGGAATGGGGCAACACCCGTTGTAGCGTTAGGCACTTCTCTGTATGCCCATAACAAGAATGGCAACTGTTTATCCCAGCCTCGACCTTGTGAATTAATTGCATGATGTAGCATGGATTTCATAGTTCCTATCCATCTTTCAACCAAACCATTCGATTGTGGATAACCTGGAGTGGAAAATTTAGGAACACATCCTAATCGTTTTAAAAATTCTTTTGTCAGCTGTGCGGCAAAATTTCTTCCGTTATCCATTGCAATTACTCGAGGAATTCCAGTTCGTACAAATATTTCTATAAATGCATCACAGGCTGCCTTTGCTGTTAAAGACTTCAGAGGTATTGCTTCCGGCCAACGACTATGCTGGTCCATAACGCACAGTACATACTGATGGCCACGTGATGACTTTGGCTCTATTGGGCCTAAAATATCGGCATTAACCACTTGAAATGGGAGTTCTGGCCTTCCAATAGACTCGATAGGTGTTCTATCGTTTACTTTTCCTTTCCTGCGCATTTGACAATCATGACACGAAGCACATAATTGTTTAACTTCTGGCATTCCTTCCCACCAGAAAGACATTGCAATTCTGTCTCTGGTCTTCTTAGCTGCCAGATGTCCACCAGTAGGAGTTTCATGAGCTAATTTCAAAATGTCCTTTCTTCTGCTTGCCGGTACGACCAATTGAATATATTTCTGTCCGCCTACTTTACCCATATGATATAATAAACCTCTTTCAATCCAGTAACCATTTTTATATTGTCTAGCTTCTTCGAAGCACCTTTTCAATGTAGGACAGGCTAACTGCTCATCCCTAAACACTTGTGCTGGTGGAACAGGGATATTTTCATTTCTTTCATCCTTACTATCGGTTTCGGTCAATGTCTGTTTAACTACTGAGTTATTAAAGACTTTGGTTTCTGGATGATGCGACTCGCTGTTGTTTAGCTTTGCCTTTCGAATAGTCTCGTGACTTTCTCCCTCCATACAGAACATACACTTTTCATTATCTTCTGTGAGTGGGGTACTAATTGCCTCATCCCCAAGATAATTGTCGTTTGAATTATTCTCAGGTACACTGAACAAGGATTGTTCACCGACTTCATTTATTGTGATTACTTCAACCTCTTCTTCTGAAGAATAGTTTCCGGGAGACCTTCCCTCCACTTTGAACAAGGACGGTTCATTGTTTTCTTCCACTGGGGTGATATTAACCTCAACCCCTGAATTTTCAGGATTTCTTCCTTTCACATGGAACAAGGATTGTTCATCGACTTCTTTCTTCGGGATATTCACTTTATCCCCTAAAGAAATTTTTTCGGGAGACCTTCCCTCCACACTGAACAAGGATTGTTCATTAGCTTCTTTTACTGAAGTGATTCCTGTATCATCTCCCAAATAAGAACGCTTTTGTTCCTTCAACCATTCATATACCCTGGGAGTGATTAAAGCTTCCTCATGCAGCCCTTCTACTACAGCAGCATGCACTTGAACATATGGAATGATTTCTTCATCTGTATGAAGACTTAGCGGAACTGACACAAGTTGTGCTTCCACTGGATTACCTATAGCAGGTCTCAAAAGAATTTTCCCACTTGACTGTAAGTGTTCCTCAGGTACAACTGATTTTCGTAGTACGGTGATTTCTGCACCACTGTCCACGATGCCTTGAAATTTTTGACCTCCGATTCCTAAATCCACTTTCAGAAGCTCGCCATCTTTCTCGTTGACTGGAAATTCCCACTCGAAACAAGCGCTATTTAGATTAACACTGACCTTATTAAGGCCCTTACTTTCTTGACTCTTTTTGTTTGTTTTCACGTAAGATGTACTTGCTGAATTCAATTTGGGGCAAGATTTTTTCATATGGCCTTCCTTTCCACACCAATAGCAGGAGAATTTCGGACGAATGTCTCTTTGTTCTTGCTGTGGCTTAGTAAAAACCCTTTTCTCATCTCTATTGTTATTTCCGAAATTCGCCCCTTTGGATGGAAGATTCCAATTTTCTTTATGAGAAATTTCTCTCGTTTTTTTATTGAAAGTCATTTTGACATTTTCATAATCATCTAATTTACTGGAAATAATATCAGATGACTTAAACAATGACCATTCATCGATGAAATGTTCTTTAATTTCTGGAGGTACCTTCCTTTTAATTTGATCTGTAATAATCAAATCATATAATTCTTCAAATGTGTTAACTTCTAATCCCCGAATCCATTCAGTAAAATAGTTTTTCAACTCGTAAGCAAAATCTCTCCATGTGATATCAGCTTTTTTAGTATGCTTATTGAAAAGTTGTCGAAATCTTTCAGGAGTAAGTTTATATCTCTTTAACAATAGCTCTTTTACTTTTCCGTAATCATTCGTGATTTCTTCGTCTTCCCGAGCTATAACTTCCGCGATTTCGTATGGCAGTAGCCCAATGAGATGAGAAACCCAATCATCTCTTTTAATTTCGGCACGTTTTGCCTGCCGCTCAAAAAGAACTAAATACAGGCTAATTTCGCATGTTTTAGGATCAAATTTTTGTAAGATGTTATGTAATTTTACGCGCGTTTTCTCAGAAGTTTCATTTGTAATTCCTTTCTTCTCAAGTCCTATTCTTGCATTTTCCAACCGCATTTTTTCCAATTCTATTTCTTCTCTTCTTAGGCGTTCCTCCATCTCTTCTTTTCTCTTACGTTCCTCTATTTCTTCCCTTCTTATGCGTTCCTCCATCTCTTCTTTTCTCTTACGTTCCTCTATTTCTTCCCTTCTTATGCGTTCCTCCATCTCTTCTTTCCTCTTCCGTGCTTCAAGTACGTTCGCTAATGTTTCTTTAACAAATTCTTCATCGTAATTCTTTGAAGCCAAAATAGCATCTCTTAACTCATATAACTTTAAATGTTGAGTTCCTTCCACTCCAAGCTCCGTAGCAACTTCTTGCAAATCTTTTTTATTCCCTTTACCCAAAAATGCCATCTTCGGATGGATGAAATCAAATCAAGTTCAAATTTTCCGTGAATAAAATAAATTTTCTTATATTTATAATCACAAACCCCTTAAGAACGCCAGATTTGACATCTTATTTTTTATCTTAAACAACATTTTCTCCCAAATTAAATAAAATAATCATTAAGTCGGAATGCATACATAAAAGGAGAAAAAAAAAAATAATATGTATCGAAATAACAAATAAAAGAAAAATGTTTACACAATCAACTCTTTCATTAAATAAATCAGAATATACTTTATTACATAACCGGCTTTCAATAAATTAGAAATAATGTTGCCATAGCAACACCATCAACTCTTTCATTAAATAAATCAGAATATACTTTATTGCATAACCAGCTTTCAATAAATTAGAAATAATGTTGCCATAGCAACCTTTAATCAAACTTACTTTTAAACAGAAAAAAAAAAAAAAAACAATTTCCGATTCATTCCTCAAAGTAAAAAAAATAAACAAAACCGGACGTTCACAAGAATAATTTACTAGTTTTTTTTTTTTTTTTTTACTGAGATATTTCATTAATATTCCAATAATAATAAAGATAAATAAATATAAATAATTATCAAGGTCTAACAAATACACAATCATTCAATAAAACAGAACAAATAAATCAAAACAGAGCTCTCTCTCTTTTTTTTTTTTTTTTTTTTTTTTTATCTGCTTTAATGAAATCTTATTTATTCTAAATCACGTGATGAATAAAAAGAACACACAGAAATTAATCACAATTATCTTGAATAGCATAAAAACATATTCTTTTCATCATTCTTTTTACTATTTTCCGGCTTTTTAAATACAAATAAACAAATATATTTCTATTTTTCATTTTTCAAACACTAGAATTATTATTATTTCAACATTACGAAATATTCAATTTTCATTTACATACTCTTTACCTTGTTGGAATACAAAATCGGAACAAAATATCTAAATGCTTAATCCGAATTATTTAATATGAAACTTATACAAAATATGACTCTTGATGGAACATAAAAAAAAACATACCCTTTTTTTTTTTTTCATCACTATCATGAAAAAAATCCATACGAGTACTATAGCTATTTCACATATGCTTGTCGACTTCGCCAATTGTGGTGCCTGCTTTTTCGCACCTGGTTCTTTTCTTTCGGTAAATTCATTTCGAGACACATCAAGACACTGATTCACACTTGGTTTACTTTTAAACGTATATTTACTTACGGCACAAACATAAAATACATAACGAACACAGAAATTAACATCAAGTAAAGTATTTTCTAAAAAACATGTAGAATGGAACGTTAGTCCATCTTGATTCACATACGCACACACTGTTGCCACACTTTCGTACCAAACTTTTTAGTTCTTGTTTTTTTAATACTCTCGAAATCAGAGGTGCGGCGTTCACAATATTGAATTGGCTATTTTTTGTTTGCGCCCCGCAAACTTAAAAGTGCCATTAATCAATACAAAATATTAATAAAAAATTAATAGCTAACCTTTTTGATGAACGGGAATTGCTCGTTCCATGATCTTCTCTTCGTTCATCCATCGTGCATCTGCATCTAAGTTCAGAGACACAGATTTTATGTTTCAGCGCAGATGTTCGCGTCTAAAGTCCACAGGAAGTCGATTTTACAACATTTAGTGCTTGAATTCATTAAAAAAGCGCCAATGCTTGAAAATATACAACAGAAAGTGCAGGAAAAATTACAACATTTTTTTACAGTGAAGGCGGTGGTAGCCTGATCGGTAGAGTACCAAGACCGTAACTGGAAGATTGTCGGTTTGATACTCAAGCCACCGTCGTGTACAATAATGATGTCTGATGTAAGTAAAATTCGACGTGGCTGTAATGTCCTCTATGTTTATGTACAATAGTACAAATAATATCTCTGGGTGTTTCCGAAGCAGAGAGGTATTTATTGGGCGCTTAAGTGCTTCGATTCACTGTATACGCCTCATTCGATTAAGCTGAAAATTTATATAATTGTTATAGGTGACTATCGCACGAACTGTACAAATTTCGGTGAGTCTAGCAAGTAGCATTTATAGATTTTTCCAAGAATACAAAGAAAATTTCTTTATCATCATATCTATGCTCAAAATATTTAAAGGGCAATAGCGTTAATTTAAAGAACATACTACATACAGAAAAATATTTATATACCATATTATAATTTACTAATGTCATCTCTTACTTTATTAATACAACCATTAATTACTTAATATTCGCAAAGTCTAGTGTAGTCATTCCTGATTTTTTTAAATTACTGACTTAAAAGTTATAAAATTTTGCGTGTGTTTTGAAATATGACAATATTAAGAATATTAAAATTTCTCAGAAACTATTTAAGTTTAGACATTACAATTCGAAATGTTAAATTTTATAAAGATGTTTGAAAATGCTTCCTGGTAACTAATTTTTCCCCCTCGCCTCCCCCCCTTATGTAGTAGTCTCGCATCCCCCCCTTTCCCCTCGAAGGGAGTACATTTTCATGATGGGTATCTTTAAAAAGAGCTCGCCAATACCTTTAAACGAATGGTTGAACCATCGATCTGCGATAATTTAAAATAAAGTTATTTTTTTTTTTCATTTTTAACAATTTTTTTTATGTAATATTGAGAATAAAGTTGACTTTTGTTTGGATATTTGGTGTTATTTATTGAAATTGTATTTTTCCGACTGAGTGAAAACAATGCCTGGACTGGGAGTCGAACCCCGGATCCTTGACTTACAAGGTCAAGGCTCTACCAATTGAGCTATCCAGGCGACAACCGGTCGACATTACTCACTCAGACAACCTTTAGGCAGAAACAATCTTGTCTATCATTTAGATAGCTCAACAGAAATAAGCCGTAGGTAATGGAAAACACCATTAAACAATGGGAGAAAGAAATACAATTTTTAAATCCGGGGTTCGACTCCCGGTCCAGGCATTATTTTCACTCAGTCAGAAAAATAAAATTTCAATAAATATGATTTTCTTCCATAGTTGATTGTGTGATTTTATTAAAATTTGTATTTAGTGTTATACTCCTTCTCTAATATGGAAATCGTCAGCGTTATCATGGAAAATAATTTTAATAAATTATTTTTACTGAGTGAATTGGTATAGGAAAATATAGAAGAAATTCATGCGGTGGCCACAACATACTAGTTTAAATTATTATTCTCTAAAATTTAAAATTTATTGTCATTTCTTTTTCTTATCAGGCATTAATTTCCCGCAAACATTAAATCGTTGCAGGGCTCAATTAATCAAATCTTACCTTGATGTCGAAGCTAAGAAGTAAAGTAAAATAACTAAACTGTGCTGTGATTATCTCTGATATGCTTTGGCGTTTAAATATGTACAGTCAACGAGAATTAAATGCAATCCGGATGTTAATACAAAAACATCTCCTCTCTTACATCCGCAGTAGTCATCTTCCAAAGTTCAACTTTTGTATCTAGCTAAAAATGGTTAATAAATTTCTGTAAAAAAAATATATACAGTCAATATTTTTAAAAAAATCATAGCTGCATCAAAGAATTATTTGGATTTTTACAAAGTATTTTAAAAATTTATTAGATTACTATTATACAGGGTGTTTATAAAGTCCCGGACCCATTTTGATGTTTAATAACTCATAAAATAATGAAGATATAAACAAACTTATGGCATTTATTGATGGAATAACTCATATATTTCCTTTTCAGGTTTGAATATCTTTACTTTTGTAAATATCGTCTGCGCGTGTGGTTAATTTCAGATAATTTCATTTTCCAGTCTAAATATCTGTACTTTTCTAAATATCGTCTGCTTATTAATTGCATTTTTCTCTCTTTAGTGTTTGGCAACTATTGCAATGTTATGTTTACTTTTGGTGTGTTTGTTCTATGTAGTACTTTTGTATGTGAGGCACAAAAGGATTCCCCAAAGTTAATGTGCGGTGTGGACTAATGCACGACCGAGTCATTGGGCCTTTCTTTTTGACAGTAAAGACGGTCTCATCAGTCGTACACTTAGACATGTTGGAAAACTTCGTATTTCCACAACTAGAAGAGCTTCAGCCACATGTCTTTTTGCAACAAGATGGTGCACCACCTCATTGGGGCACCATATCGTTCGTAGTTCTTTGAATGACCATTTTCCAGGAAGATGGATTGGGCGAGGAGGTCCAATTCCTTGGCCACCCAGATCACCTGATATAACGCCGCTGGACTTTTTCCTTTGGGGATTTGTAAAGGACAATGTTTACAGGAGAAGAGTGTCGAACATTGATGACCTAAAAGTCAGAATTACAACCGCAATAGCCTCTGTGGATGCCGACATGCTTGCCGCTACCTGGCGTGAAATTGACTATCGACTTGATATTCTCCGTGCGACGAAGGGGGCACACGTGGAAGTTCATTGACAGGGGTCATGAAACTTTTTGAGTCTATCTAACCATTTATGTTATTAATTTTAATCTATCTTCATTATTTTATGAGTTATTAAACATCAAAATGGATCTGGGACTTTATAAACACCCTGTATTTTTCGATTTTAAATATTGAACTAAACGGAAAAGCATATTTTGTTTTAGTCTACATAATGTACTAAAAAAAAAAAATATTCAGTAAAATGGTCCAAAATAGCATAAACTTTTTTTTTTTTTTTTTTTTTTTGTAAACAATGTTTATAGAAAAAAAAAAAAAAAAAAGTATTGGATGCATGGAAATTATCGTCTTAGGGTTCTAACACGTCTTGAAATGTCTTTAACAGGATTTGACAATTTTTAGAAATTGTTTGTACGTCTTAATAATATTTTGTGGAAACTGTATCTCAGGGATCTATGGGAAGAATTTAACATAGCTTGATATTTAGCTTGACCTTGATTTAAATTGACGCTGGAATTTTGAAATATATGACTCAAAAAGTGCGCTGCTATTCTGTAATTCCGGTCATGTAACGGAGGGTTGCATCTTAGTTTCTATGATATATAACTGTACCAAACTTGATACATGATTTAGATATTATATTAAACTATGGTGATCTAATTTGAGTACATATTGACTGAGAGGTGGCACTACTGTGCTGAAATTCAATACCGTTTAGGGGAAGGTAATATCTCAGATTATTTTGTTTTTATAGATTCGGAAAATGGATATGTGAAATATATATTATTGAAAACTATGCTGATACAGTTTGGGCATATATCGAATAATAGGGTGCTCTGTATTATGCGACTTTATAGATAGCTATGTCTCAGCATGTGTCAGTGAAATTTGCAACAAATTTAATATATCAAATTTTAATTTTAAGATAGAGTGGTTGTTAAATTTTTGTGCATGTTAGCTGGTTAAGTGGCGTTGTTATATAAAATAATATAGAAGAAAGTAGTGTGATGGGTAGAACGTACTTCTTTTAAATAATTTAAATAAAAAAAGAATAGCTACGTAAAATTTTTATGGTGACATAAAATTTCCATCTATTAGTAAAATAACTTTTGAAATATATATTAAATTATTTTCTATTAAATTTGTTGAATAAAAAATTGGAGGGAATAAAATCTGGAGTAATGATTTATCAACAACATTATCAACATTAATGATTTATCAGCAACATTAAAACTTAAACAGAATCATAAATAAAAGATAATTAAAGTTTTAAAATTATGCTTGAGAAAATTTCATTTTTATTACACCCGACGAGTATTAGTGACCGCGTGGTCTACTCTCGAAGCTGGTAGACGGGAATAGTTGGTTCAGTTCCATGTCGAGCTCGTCGACTTAGCCTTTCAGAGTCGTCAGTGATTTTCTTCTAAACTCGCGTAAGTACGGGCTAGGCATTCTTAGAAAGATCCCCAACGGCGGGCACATCCTCCGGACCTAGGACCTTCGTGTGGTTAGTTTGCTTTAATCCTAACACCAACACTCAATGGATATTATTTATAGACGGGACAACCAACAAAATCAAAACTGAATCTGGGCATTTTGTCATATTCGTAATAATCGTAGTGAGTTTTGTAACAGTGTTACATTTAAATGTTTTACACAGAACTGAAATTGTGCGTTTTACGGAAGATACGACGTATACCTTTTTAAAACGTTCTAAATATCACTATTTTCTTTTGAAAGTTCTTTTGACACGAAACACTGTGTTTGAACTATTGTACCGTCATTAGACATTCAAAACGTTCCGGTGCCACTTGGGAAGGGTCTCACCAAGTTTATTAATGTTTTGATCAGAAAATTTGTCATCTTGATAACTTTTGAAAGACTGAATTAATTCGCACCAAAGTTGAACAGCTAATCTATCAAATAATTTACATGAGTTCGCTTGGCAACTTGCTCCACCATTTCGTTTCCCAGTGGCAGCAATAGAAATCAAGCTGCCACTTGAAAATGTATCATCATAATAACTTTCAAAATACTGAGTTAATTCAGAACAAATTTGGGACAGTGGACTATCTTACAAATATCTTGAAAAAGTTCGTTGGGCAACTTTCTCCACCATTTTTTATCTAAGTTGCGGCCATTTAACGACCCTCTTCACTCACGGTCGCCGGAAGCCCGAGCCAATGTTATTCTATGGGAAATTTTCTTTACGTATAGCTAATTAATTAATACATATTTTTAAATTCTGTTTTCACATTCAGAAAATTCCCAACTGTTAAATTGGCGGACCTTTTTTAAAAACGTATTTTTTTTTTTAATATTTTTTTTTTTTTTTTTGAAATTTCAAAAGAAGAAATTTCACATGTTGAAAATTCGTATTTTACAGCTTCAAAATAAAATATTAAAAGTTTTTAAAAATACATTTTTAGAAAAGGTGCGTCAGTTAACAGTTAGGAATTTTCTGAATGTGAAAACAGAATTTAAAAATACGGATTGGTTAATAAGTAATAAGTAAGGAAAATTTCCCATGTAATAACATTAGCTTCGGCTTCCGACGACGGTGAGTGAAGTGGGCCCTTAATAACAGATTGCCACTTAACTTGTCATTGCGTTAACTTTTGAAATACTGAAATAACTTGAACCAAGGAATTCACTATCAAATATCTAGTATGAGTTCATTTGGTAACTTACTCCGTCATTTCGTTTCAAAGTGGAGGACATTTGAAAATGTGTCGTTACGATAGCTTTCGGAATACTGAATTAATTCGAACCAAATTTGTACAGTAGGCTTAGTTTAAAAATATATTTGACAGGTTCATTGGTTAACTTGATCTGCCATTTTGTTTCCAAGTGTCGGTCACTTGAAAATCTCAAATTCATGTAAAAAAAAAGATATTTATGAATCAATTTGCTTAAAACTTCATATGTTGCATTGCTCACATTAGTGTCTCCAGATTTATTAATAAACTTTAACCGCCACCTTGTTTCGAAATGGCGGCTTCTTATTGAAAAAAAAAAAAAAAAAAAAAAAAAAAAAAACTAAGTCATTTTAGCTCAGAGTAAGTTGAAAAAGTAAAGTTGATTTTTTTTTTTTTTTTTTTTTTTTTTTTTTTAAATTCAGACATCGCACAAAATCAGAAATTTTTTAAACCTTAGCAAAATAACAATGTTTAATCTGTAAAGGTGGGAGGTAGAATTTTGGAAATCAAAGTTATATTGGCTTAATGTAATTTAATCGAGAAATTAAAATTAAAATTAGACACAATCATGTTATCAGATTCAAGATCATGAAAAAGCTTTTTAAATGTATTTAGAAAATTTAATTTATCAAATGCATCTAATTTCTTTTTATAATTATATTTCTTTTTATAACGTAATAACGATAATAATAATAACTCTGTGCAATTTTCGTTACGAATATAACGTAATATATACATAGGCAGACTATTCACTGAACGATTTTACATTAACCATTTACGCCTCAAAACAAAATCAGCACAATAACAAGGAAATAAAATTCACAACCTGGTCAGAATAATTAGCAAAAAATGCAATGTATATTGCAAATATAACACACCCAAGCAAACTTTTGTCTTAAATTAAATTAATAAATAAAATAAAATAAATAAATAAAGTTTTTCTTCTTCTTTTTTTTTTTTTTTTTTTTAACATATCATTATTGATTTTATTTATCATAGTAACTTAAAAAATATAGAAAACCAAATAGAACTTGGCAGCTTGTTTTGATCAATGAAAATTTAATTCGCGGAAATATTTTATTTGACGAAAAAAATAATTATACAGACACGACATTATTTCATTATTTAAAACATGAAAATCTGACATTGACAGATTTTAATTTAGTGCCAGAGGCCTACTGCTAAACTTGTTAATATCGACAAATTCTTCTTTAGTTAATTCGTGACGATCTAAATTCCATGATAAAGTTTTCATTAAATCAAACCAATGTGTTTCAGCTGCAGATACTGTAACAAATAACGTTGGAAGTCCAAACTGTCTTATAGCCGCAAAACAACGTTTTTTCTCTTTTTCCCAATGAGGGGGAGGTGTGCCTTGGGGGGGGGACTCATGTCAAAGGTGTGCCTTTGGGGGGGGACTCATGTCAAAGTTGTGCCTTGGGGGGGACTCATGTCAAAGTTGGGCCTTGGGGGAGACTCATGTCAAAGTTGTGCCTTGGGGGGGACTCATGTCAAAGTTGGGCCTGGGGGGGGGACTCATGTCAAAGTTGGGCCTTGGGGGGACTTCATTCAATAAATCCCCATTCAATAAACCGACTGAAATAGGCCCTTAGCACTATTAAGAGTGACGTATAAAAATTCGACAACGCTTTACCGACTGAAATAGGGGTACCTTGGGGGGGGACTCATGTCAAAGTTGGGCCTTGGGGGGGACTTCATTCAATAAATCCCCATTCAATAAACCGACTGAAATAGGCCCTTAGCACTATTAAGAGTGACGTATAAAAATTCGACAACGCTGTACCGACTGAAATAGGGGTACCTTGGGGGGGACTCATGTCAAAGTTGGGCCTGGGGGGGGGACTCATGTCAAAGTTGTGCCTTGGGGGGGACTTCGTTCAATAAATCCCCATTCAATAAACCGACTGAAATAGGCCCTTAGCACTATTAAGAGTGACGTATAAAAATTCGACAACGCTGTACCGACTGAAATAGGGGTACCTTGGGGGGGACTCATGTCAAAGTTGGGCCTGGGGGGGGGGACTCATGTCAAAGTTGTGCCTTGGGGGGACTTCATTCAATAAATCCCCATTCAATAAACCGACTGACATAGGCCCTTGGCAGTATTAAGAGTGTATTATAAAAATTCGACAACTGTACCGACTGAAATAGGCCTCTAGCACTAAAAAAAAAAATTACAACCTTTTTTTCTATATATCCCTATACAAATTCAAATAATATATTTAAAATTATTATTTATTAAAATTATCTTCCATGATGGAATCGGGCGATTTTCATCCCAGAGAAGAATAACGCAAATACTTTTTTTTTTGCTTTAAATGAAAAAAAAAAAAAAAAATCGATAATTCTTTGTTTTAACTTATCACGTATCTACAATTCAACCATTCGGTTTAAAGATATCGACGAGTTCTTCGGAAACAAAAGCATGTTGAAAATTTGCCCCACCCCTAGGAGGCGAAGCGATGATCCAAACAACCAGATGACACACACACACACACACACACACACACACAAAAAAAAAAAAAAAAAACCTAATTGACAGTTACAATTATAAAAAATTATTTTTAATTTCATAATTATTCACTATAAAATTTCTTATTGTGCATATTTAAAATAAATTTTGTTCTATACTACCAAGTTAAAAATTTAGATAATACGGGATGGCAAGGCCACCTGTTGGACGATCTTCAACAAAAGTAGATTGTTTTGTGCCTAGGTGCAACTACATATCAATTTGTGTGAATTTCTGTGCATTAGTTTCCGAAATACATTGCCACAAAATTTTGTAAGACACACAGGGATAAACAGACATTTTCTCAAAATGGTCAAATCGTATTCTAGACATCTCAAAACGTGTAAATCCACTGAAAACCCAAAGTCTAAAATTTTTATGAGACTGATACTTTCTTCTGTTACATACAGAAGAAAGTACTACTAATACTTTTTAAAAAATGTTATTTTCATGTAACGTGCATTAAATACATATTACTGTTATACTTATCAGGTACATAAAACATTTAAAATTTATCTTTCAAACAATTATTTACAATTCACTTTACTTTAAAATAATAATACAATGCCTGGTAAATTAATATTATAACACGGCTTGATTAGTTTAAATATATTAATTCACATTAAAGCTGACTAATATTGTAATTAGATACAGCTATAATTTCTCCCATATAATCTTTGTTTAACGTAAAAATTATACCCTCGAAAGTAAAGTTAATATAGCCTTATTACGTTCTTTTAGACAAGTCTAATATCTCATCCAAGATTAAACGTCAAGGTCTTAATTATTTCTCATGACGCCCCCAATATAGTTCGGCTCAATGAACGTCAACGACTCAAAATACGAAATGATGTCTTGGACACTTTCCTCCGAGATTAAAAGTACGGCAAGAATAAAAGAAAAAAAAAAGAAGAAATAATAATAAAAATCGCGTCTTATTAAAAAAAGAAGAAAAGCTTTCGAAATTATAATATTAAAAAAGCACGTCCTTCTTGAGGGTTATGTTAATCACACATCGTGGAGTCTGCAATGTTGATGTCAATTAAGTGCTAACCAAGCCTAGCACCGGTATCTAAAACTCCAATACAGCTGTGCACGGCTGTCCTCTTCTCCCCCCCCCCCTTTTCCGTTTTTACTCTCCTTTTTCGAGAGAATAAAATGAATAAAATAATAATCGTATCTAATATCTAGGATAAAATACCGCCGCCAGAGAAAATGAGAGCAGAAAAGAAGGGAGGGTGGGGGGAGGCGGGAAGGACACAGGCAAAAAAGTACACACAGAAGAGAAAAGATTAATATGAAAAAAGGATACGAAAAATAATATAACGCTGGGCGAAAGGGGAAAAAAGTAATTTTGGGGCTTCCAAATTTAATAAGAGGAAAGCGGCACGACTTTGGCGCCACAGTGTTTTGCATCCCCGGCTCTTTGCGAAGTGTGCTTCTTTTGGTACTGGAAGACATTATTACAAGCGCATATGCTGTCTTCTTTCGCTTCTTCCCAGGGCACGGGACTGTGGAAAAAATGCTTACGTGAATTAAGAGCGAAGGAAGTTTGAGTGCGCTTGAAATTTGGATGTTATTGCATGTGCTTGGGACGAGATTGGGGAAAATCGGAACTCAGAGTTGGAAATTTCCGAGAAGAATTAGTTTAATTTACATCTGTTACTAAGGTATTAGGAAAACACCTGGAGCTCATATGCAAGTTGAAGTATATTCATAACTTCGAATAAGCTATAAATGAAATCCGATTAATATGGAAGATATTCTTTTCTCATTGTTTGAATAAATTCAGTCGTCATTGAGTTTAAAATTATTTACACGCTGAGATTGAGTTAAGAAGAATATTGTTATATAAAACGACTAGCTGACCCGTCCGGCTTCGCACTGATGAACAAATTTTAGTTAAAGATGGATTTGATATGTAAAAAAGCAAGAAATATATCAGTTTATATGTTATAGTCAGGCAATATTATTAACTGGAAAGTCAAAATATAATTTTACAATTTTTTTTTTTTAATTAGTTGTTAAATGTTGGCAATTTTTACTTAATGCTATTTATTTATTTATTTATTTCATAAAAAGAAACATTTCTTTACTCATGAATAAAAAATATTGAAAAATAAACCTATGACATGAAAATGTTTTTGATAAAATTGACGTCATAATAGCTTTAATTATTATTTATTTTTTCATTTCCCAAATATATTTAATTTTTTCCATAATTAATTATTATTTTAATAATGTATATTAAAGGAGAAATCAATAATATGAAACAATATTCGTACAATATATACTATTACAGAATCTGGTGTGAAACAACCACACGACTTCCATTACCCACTATTACACGTAATATATACAATTTTTTGGAGATATTACTTGCATTTTTTGAGATTTTCGAGTAAGAGAAACTTGATACACGTATAAAGACACATACAACAGAGTTTGCATAGCGAGTTAAAAAATAAGGGGAAAAAAATAGATAGTTATTTTTTTAAACACGAATTTCCGAGATCTAAAACTGAACTACCTAATCAGGATGACCGTTAATATTCCTGTAATAAGCATGTAATACTTGAGAAAGGTTATCTAAATTGGATTAAAGAAAAAAATTTCAAGAATAGGTTAGAGCCGTTTTTGAGATACCAACTTTTACCAAAACTTAACATACTCAATTATTGACCTAAAAACAATAATTACATACAAAAGGATATTTAATAGGAAGTTAACATGGCGAGTTTGAAAAAAATCCTTACAGGCGTTTTAGAGGAACGCACTTGCGAAGTCTAAAATTGAGCTGTTTATAGAGGACGCCTATCAATTTTCCTGAACTAAGCAACTTTTCAATCGAAAGGGCATCTAATATATTATTTATATAGCAACTTTGAAGAAAATCATTAGAGGTGTTTTTGAATATGGGCTTAGGGTCCCATTTCTGGTTTTCGATGACCCAATTCCGGTTTTTCAATTTTCACGAAAATTTGGAAAATTTATCTGTACACCAGACCTGAATCACTTGTGAAGTTTAGTAGTTCTATTTTTATTAGTTTTGGAGATATGAAAGCCAGAATATTACACACACACGTGCACATATACACACACACTGACCAATTGCCAAAACCTATACAATACTTCCACTACCTACGGTAGTAGGGTAATTGAAGTAAACACATACATCTCGTATTTACTACGATAATATACAGATTTTCGTATTACGTTTTCGATCGCCAAATACAAAAATCGCCAATGACGATAGATATCAAATCTATGCTTTGTTTTCAATTAAAATATTGAAAATTTTAATTAAAAATTTATTTTACCAAAATTTATTATAGCTTCTAGCACTTAGAGAGAGACAGTGTAACTTTTGATTATTGAAAGAAAAAGAAAAAAGAAAAAAGCAATCGGCTTTTTAGTTCTAGCGATCGTTCTCTACATATGCATATAAACATTTCTTTTTTTTATATTAGTATAGCTATAGAGCATAGGTATATTAAATAGGTTTCCAGTCAACATAATGTAACTCAAATAATTAAATGCTATTTACATTTCAGTAATGGCTGTATGCGCTATGTATATTGAGCTACTTACCATAACTGTTAGTTGCTAAAAATAGTCGCCAAATAAATTTAAACATCTCAATACGCAAGCGAAGTATGACATCACTGACCGCCCGTGGATGCAAGAAAAATATTTTCCATGTTAATCGCTCATTGGATTTTTTTTTTATTATTATTAAAATTCTAGAAGAATTATTTCCCGATTTTAATCCTCATATTTGGGTATAGATATGTATTAGTTATTGTATGCATGCGTTAGATTGAGTTATTTTGCTGTGAAATTGACAAAATTTTAATTTTAAATTTCTAAACTGTCACCCTTGGCGTTTTTTGTATTTGGCGATCAAAAACGTAATACGAAAATATACATGCCAGATGTATATTTTCGTAATATGTATTGTACGAAATATTGTTTCATATTATTCGTTACACTCTTAATGTAAGTTTTTAAAATAACCATGATTTTTGAAAGGAATTAAATTATATTCGCCAGATAATTTGGCGATATTTTTTTTTTTTCTGCCAAGGATGACGGATATCAAATCTATTCCGCTGCAACATATTAGTATATTATATCAGATACTTTATTTAGACATTTGAAAACAAATTTGACTTCAAATTATGATAGAATATTTATCCTTTCCCTTTTAATTAGTTTATTAGTTGGATGTTTATTGTGTAAATATCATCCTTTGAAATGAAATGTTTATGTTTTCAATCGAATATGGAAATTTGCCATTTTTTTTTTCTAGAGTTTTGAAATTTAAAATTCCAATTTTATCAATTTTACAACAAAAACAATTTAATCTAACGGATGCACATGATAACTAATACATATCTATATCCAAATATGGGGATTAAAATGGGGAAATAATTTTCCTCGATCTTTATTATTTTTTTACAAAAAATCCAGTTCACTTTTTATATTATTGTTCGCGTGAAAATATATTTTATTATATGTCTAAAAATAAATTAATTCGTAAATCTTTTTGGCAACAATTATACATTAAAATAAATAATATTATAAAATAGAATTTCTTATTTTATTTTATTTTATTTATTTATTTATTTTTAAATTCCAATCATCAGTTTAAACCACGGAGTAATAAAGACTCCGTGGTTTAAACATTGATGCTTAGATATTATATCATATCATATCAAATTAAATTATTAGAAAAATAAACACTTTTAATTCTATAATGACGTCAGATTTAACGTGTAAGTTTAACAATTAAAAAAGCTTTATATGAATTTCAATTTAATGCACGTGCAAATATATTTCTTTTCTTTTCACGTCAAGATATTTTAAAAACGAAATTATGTAAATGTTTCTTTTATGTTGGCAGCAGCTAATTTTTTTAATATTTCATTATTTCCATTTCTATTACGGCTTCTATGGGGATTTTAATTAAAATGCTCAGATTTTAAACTAAAATTAATTTTATCAAAATTAAATATAGCCTATAACAATATGGCATACTGTAGCTTTCGGTCAGTATAAGAAGTTTTTAAATCGGTTCAGTAGTTTCAGAGATTACCCTCCACAAACAAACAATTTTTTGCGCTTTATATAATGACTAGCTGACCCGTCCGGCTTCGCACTGATGAACAAATTTTAGTTATAGATGAATTGATATGTAAAAAATCAAGAAATATATCAGTTTATATGTTATAGTCAGGCAATATTATTAACTGGAAAGTCAAAATATAATTTTACAATTATTTTTTTTAATTAGTTGTTAAATGTTGGCAATTTTTACTTAATGCTATTTATTTATTTATTTATTTATTTCATAAAAAGAAACATTTCTTTACTCATGAATAAAAAATATTGAAAAATAAACCTATGACATGAAAATGTTTTTGATAAAATTGACGTCATAATAGCTTTAATTATTATTCATTTGTTCATTTCGCAAATATATTTAATTTTTTCCATAATTGATTATTATTTTAATAATGTATATTAAAGGAGAAATCAATAATATGAAACAATATTCGTACAATATATACTATTACAGAATCTGGTGTGAAACAACCACACGACTTCCATTACCCACTATTACACGTAATATATACAATTTTTTGGAGATATTACTTGCATTTTTTGAGATTTTCGAGTAAGAGAAACTTCATACACGTATAAAGACACATACAACAGAGTTTGCATAGCGAGTTAAAAAATAAGGGGAAAAAAATAGATAGTTATTTTTTTAAACACGAATTTCCGAGATCTAAAACTGAACTACGTAATCAGGATGACCGTTAATATTCCTGTAATAAGCACGTAATACTTGAGAAAGGTTATCTAAATTGGGTTAAAGAAAAAATTTTCAAGAATACGTTAGAGCCGTTTTTGAGATACCAACTTTTACCAAAACTTAACATACTCAATTATTGACCTAAAAACAATAATTACATACAAAAGGATATTTAATAGGATGTTAACATGGCGAGTTTAAAAAAAATCCGTACAGGCGTTTTTAAAGGAACGCACTTGCGAAGTCTGAAATTGAGCTGTTTATAGAGGACGCCTATCAATTTTCCTGAACTAAGCAACTTTTCAATTGAAAGGGCATCTAATATATTATTTATATAGCAACTTTGAAGAAAATCATTAGAGGTGTTTAGAATATGGGCTTACGGTCCCATTTCTGGTTTTCGATGACCCAATTCCGGTTTTTCAATTTTCACGAAAATTTGGAAAATTTATCTGTACACCAGACCTGAATCACTTGTGAAGTTTAGTAGTTCCATTTTTATTAGTTTTGGAGATATGACAGCCAGAAGATTACACACACACGTGCACATATACACACACACTGACCAATTGTCAAAACCTATACAATACTTCCACTACCTACGGTAGTAGGGTAATTGAAGTAAACACATACATCTCGTATTTACTACGATAATATACAGATTTTCGTATTACGTTTTCGATCGCCAAATACAAAAAATCGCCAATGACGATAGATATCAAATCTATGCTTTGTTTTCAATTAAGATATTGAAACTTTTAATTAAAAATTTATTTTACCAAAATTTATTATAGCTTCTAGCACTTAGAGAGAGACAGTGTAACTTTTGATTATTGAAAGAAAAAAAAAAAAAAAAAAAAAAGCAATCGGCTTTTTAGTTCTAGCGATCGTTCTCTACATATGCATATAAACCTTTCTTCTTTTTATATTAGTATAGCTATAGAGCATAGGTATATGAAATAGGTTTCCAATCAACATAATGTAACTCAAATAATTAAATGCTATTTACATTTCAGTAATGGCTGTATGCGCTATGTATATTGAGCTACTTGCCATGACTATTAGTTGCTAAAAATAGTCGCCAAATAAATTTAAACATCTCAATACGCAAGCGAAGTGTGACATCACTGACCGCCCATGGATAGAGCCCCTTAAATAAATAATAGGCCGGCGCATCACCGCCATTTTTTTGCCTCGTAAGAGGACAGCATTTCCGCTTGGCGATTTTATCGCTTCACTGGTGGTTTTAAGAAATTTTCATCTAAAAATAAAATCGACCAAAAATGATAAGCAACACAAGTAATCTGTTTCTGTTTCTTAAATAATTCATAACATTTGAAAGGGGAAAAAAAAAAGAGCGTACCAATTAAAATTGGAAAGTTTTTTCGACGACCTAATACTATCAGGACACGGAAACAAGACAACTTTGGCGAACCAAAAAAACGTCGCCAAGACTCTACAAACACACAGTAAAAAAGCGTTTCTTAAAATAATTTATGGTTATTAAAATACATATTTAGATTTAAATAATACTTTTTTAAAAATTTTTTTACTTTATAAATGTCAGAAATGCAAAGAAAAGTATAAGTGAATAACAATAAAACTTACTATGCAAAGCTGTGCATTAGGTCCCGGGATCCAAAAATCTGGACGACAATTCGCAGCCCATTTTCTCCTTCTTGCATTATCCGAAGGAAACCTAAACATTTTGTATCCTTTTCTGGAGTGTTTACAGCAGTTTATTGCTGAACAACCTCCGATATTGCAGTTTATTTCACTAAAATTACGAGCAAGACGGTAGAAACAATGGATGCCGTTTGTTTATCACGCTGGGTACATGCGGCAACCCTAAGGCAAAAAAATGTCGGATGCGCCAGCTCGTATATATAGGAGCCTTACCCATGGATGCAAGAAAAAGATTTTCCATGTTAATCGCTCATTGGATTTTTTTTTTTTTTTTTTTTTATTAAAATTGTAGAAGAATTATTTCCCGATTTTAATCCTCATATTTGGGTATAGATATGTATTAGTTATTGTATGCATGCGTGAGATTGAGTTATTTTGCTGTCAAATTGACAAAATTTTAATTTTAAATTTCAAAACTGTCACCCTTGGCGTTTTTTGTATTTGGCGATCAAAAAGTAATACGAAAATATACATGCCAGATGTATATTTTCGTAATATGTATTGTACGAAATATTGTTTCATATTATTCGTTACACTCTTAATGTAAGTTTTTAAAATAACCATGATTTTTGAAAGGAATTAAATTATATTCGCCAGATAATTTGGCGATATTTTTTTTTTCTGCCAAGGATGACGGATATCAAATCTATTCCGCTGCAACATATTAGTATATTATATCAGATACTTTATTTAGACATTTGAAAACAAATTTGACTTCAAATTATGATAGAATATTTATCCTTTCCCTTTTAATTAGTTTATTAGTTGGATGTTTATTGTGTAAATATCATCCTTTGAAATGAAATGTTTATGTTTTCAATCGAATATGGAAATTTGACATTTTTTTTTTCTAGAGTTTTGAAATTTAAAATTCCAATTTTATCAATTTTACAACAAAAACTATTTAATCTAACGGATGCACATGATAACTAATACATATCTGTATCCAAATATGGGGATTAAAATGGGGAAATAATTTTCCTCGATCTTTATTATTTTTTTACAAAAAATCCAGTTCACTTTTTATATTATTGTTCGCGTGAAAATATATTTTATTATATGTCTAAAAATAAATTAATTCGTAAATCTTTTTGGCAACAATTATAAATTAAAATAAATAATATTATAAAATAGAATTTCTTATTTTATTTTATTTTATTCATTTATTTATTTTTAAATTCCAATTTCGTTTACACACATCAGTTTAAACCACGGAGTAATAAAGACTCCGTGGTTTAAACATTGGTGCTTAGATCATTATATTATATCATATCATATCAAATTAAATTATTAGGAAAATAAACACTTTTAATTTTATAATGACGTCAGATTTAACGTGTAAGTTTAACAATTAAAAAAGCTTTATATGAATTTCAATTTAATGCACGTGCAAATATATTTCTTTTCTTTTCACGTCAAGATATTTTAAAAACGAAATGAATATGTAAATGTTTCTTTTATGTTGGCAGCAGCTAATTTTTTTAATATTTCATTATTTCCATTTCTATTACGGCTTCTATGAGGATTTTAATTAAAATGCTCAGATTTTAAACTAAAATTTATTTTATCAAAATTAAATATAGCCTATAACAATATGGCATACTGTAGCTTTCGGTCAGTGAAAGAAGTTTTTAAATCGGTTCAGTAGTTTCAGAGATTACCCTCCACAAACAAACAATTTTTTGCGCTTTATATAATGACTAGCTGACCCGTCCGGCTTCGCACTGATGAACAAATTTTAGTTAAAGATGGATTGATATGTAAAAAATCAAGAAATATATCAGTTTATATGTTATAGTCAGGCAATATTATTAACTGGAAAGTCAAAATATAATTTTACAATTATTTTTTTTAATTAGTTGTTAAATGCTGGCAATTTTTACTTATTGCTATTTATTTATTTATTTATTTATTTATTTCATAAAAAGAAACATTTCTTTACTCATGAATAAAAAATATTGAAAAATAAACCTATGACATGAAAATGTTTTTGATAAAATTGACGTCATAATAACTTTAATTATTATTTATTTGTTCATTTCGCAAATATATTTAATTTTTTCCATAATTGATTATTATTTTAATAATGTATATTATAATGTATATTAAAGGAGAAATCAATAATATGAAACAATATTCGTACAATATATACTGTTACAGAATCTGGTGTGAAACAACCACACGACTTCCATTACCCACTATTACACGTAATATATACAATTTCTTGGAGATATTACTTGCATTTTTTGAGATTTTCGAGTAAGAGAAACTTGATACACGTATAAAGACACATACAACAGAGTTTGCATAGCGAGTTAAAAAATAAGGGGAAAAAATAGATAGTTATTTTTTTAAACACGAATTTCCGAGATCTAAAACTGAACTACCTAATCAGGATGACCGTTAATATTCCTGTAATAAGCACGTAATACTTGAGAAAGGTTATCTAAATTGAATTAAAGAAAAAATTTTCAAGAATACGTTAGAGCCGTTTTTGAGATACCAACTTTTACCAAAACTTAACATACTCAATTATTGACCTAAAAACAATAATTACATACAAAAGGATATTTAATAGGAAGTTAACATGGCGAGTTTGAAAAAAATCCGTACAGGCGTTTTTAAAGGAACGCACTTGCGAAGTCTGAAATTGAGCTGTTTATAGAGGACGCCTATCAATTTTCCTGAACTAAGCAACGTTTCAATCGAAAGGGCATCTAATATATTATTTATATAGCAACTTTGAAGAAAATCATTAGAGGTGTTTTTGAATATGGGCTTAGGGTCCCATTTCTGGTTTTCGATGACCCAATTCCGGTTTTTCAATTTTCACGAAAATTTGGAAAATTTATCTGTACACCAGACCTGAATCATTTGTGAAGTTTAGTAGTTCTATTTTTATTAGTTTTGGAGATATGACAGCCAGACGATTACACATACACGTGCACATATACACACACACTGACCAATTGCCAAAACCTATACAATACTTCCACTACCTACGGTAGTAGGTAATTGAAGTAAACACATACATCTCGTATTTACTACGATAATATACAGATTTTCGTATTACGTTTTCGATCGCCAAATACAAAAATCACCAATGACGATAGATATCAAATCTATGCTTTGTTTTCAATTAAAATATTGAAAATTTTAATTAAAAATTTATTTTACCAAAATTTATTATAGCTTCTAGCACTTAGAGAGAGACAGTGTAACTTTTGATTATTGAAAGAAAAAAAAAAAAAAGCAATCGGCTTTTTAGTTCTAGCGATCGTTCTCTACATATGCATATAAACCTTTCTTTTTTTTTTATATTAGTATAGCTATAGAGCATAGGTATATTAAATAGGTTTCCAGTCAACATAATGTAACTCAAATAATTAAATGCTATTTACATTTCAGTAATGGCTGTATGCGCTATGCATATTGAGCTACTTGCCATAACTGTTAGTTGCTAAAAATAGTCGCCAAATAAATTTAAACATCTCAATACGCAAGCGAAGTATGACATCACTGACCGCCCGTGGATGCAAGAAAAAGATTTTCCATGTTAATCGCTCATTGGATTTTTTTTTTTTTTTTTTTTAATTAAAATTCTAGAAGAATTATTTCCCGATTTTAATCCTCATATTTGGGTATAGATATGTATTAGTTATTGTATGCATGCGTTAGATTGAGTTATTTTGCTGTCAAATTGACAAAATTTTAATTTTAAATTTCAAAACTGTCACCCTTGGCGTTTTTTGTATTTGGCGATCAAAAACGTAATACGAAAATATACATGCCAGATGTATATTTTCGTAATATGTATTGTACGAAATATTGTTTCATATTATTCGTTACACTCTTAATGTAAGTTTTTAAAATAACCATGATTTTTGAAAGGAATTAAATTATATTCGCCAGATAATTTGGCGATATTTTTTTTTTTTTTCTGCCAAGGATGACGGATATCAAATCTATTCCGCTGCAACATATTAGTATATTATATCAGATACTTTATTTAGACATTTGAAAACAAATTTGACTTCAAATTATGATAGAATATTTATCCTTTCCCTTTTAATTAGTTTATTAGTTGGATGTTTATTGTGTAAATATCATCCTTTGAAATGAAATGTTTATGTTTTCAATCGAATATGGAAATTTGCCATTTTTTTTTCTAGAGTTTTGAAATTTAAAATTCCAATTTTATCAATTTTACAACAAAAACAATTTAATCTAACGGATGCACATGATAACTAATACATATCTATATCCAAATATGGGGATTAAAATGGGGAAATAATTTTCCTCGATCTTTATTATTTTTTTACAAAAAATCCAGTTCACTTTTTATATTATTGTTCGCGTGAAAATATATTTTATTATATGTCTAAAAATAAATTAATTCGTAAATCTTTTTGGCAACAATTATAAATTAAAATAAATAATATTATAAAATAGAATTTCTTATTTTATTTTATTTTATTTATTTATTTATTTTTAAATTCCAATTTCGTTTACACACATCAGTTTAAACCACGGAGTATTAAAGACTCCGTGGTTTAAACATTGATGCTTAGATATTATATCATATTATATCAAATTAAATTATTAGAAAAATAAACACTTTTAATTCTATAATGACGTCAGATTTAACGTGTAAGTTTAACAATTAAAAAAGCTTTATATGAATTTCAATTTAATGCACGTGCAAATATATTTCTTTTCTTTTCACGTCAAGATATTTTAAAAACGAAATGAATATGTAAATGTTTCTTTTATGTTGGCAGCAGCTAATTTTTTTAATATTTCATTATTTCCATTTCTATTACGGCTTCTATGGGGATTTTAATTAAAATGCTCAGATTTTAAACTAAAATTTATTTTATCAAAATTAAATATAGCCTATAACAATATGGCATACTGTAGCTTTCGGTCAGTGAAAGAAGTTTTTAAATCGGTTCAGTAGTTTCAGAGATTACCCTCCACAAACAAACAATTTTTTGCGCTTTATATAATGATATAGATATAGATATAGATATAGATGAGGAAAATACGGCAATTCCGTAAACAGAAATAAAATCATATGCAAATAAGAAATAATGATCGTAGTTCTTTGACTTAGAGTTAACACTTAAGTTTTGTGAACTCTCAAATCAAATTCAAAAGGCACTAAAACTTGAAATAATTACAAATTACGTTAATTAAAATTTATATTTATTAAAATTTTTTAATAAATTTTTATTTTTTTTTTTCTCTATCGGAAATCTGAAAATATTTTATTCTTTTTCATATCTCAAGAAATATTCTATGAGACATCATAAATTTCAAAATAGAGTTTTAGTTTCAGAAAAATAAACAATCAAAATTGTATGTAAAAGTTCAGAATAAGAATAACAGTTAATAAATTTTATAGGTTGTTGCAGAATTTTACAATCTGTCCTTTCACTTACGTGAATGAGTTACGGTGATTTTTTACATATGGATAACTTTTTATATGCTTTAAACTATCAATTAAAAATAATTTAAAAAAAATTATGACTCAAAAAGTTAAAAGGATGATTATGATTTGCTTGCTGTATATATTGTTTATTTTATCATGACAATTTATTCCACGGTTATTTTGGTGATATATCAGAATTTTCACAGCACATTAGTGGTATATTTTATAACACTGTTATTGAACAGCATGAGCATGGAATGAATATAACTTGCCCCGCTAGTTTATCAATACATCGAAATGTGCCCATGAATAATTAGCATTTGGTAGCAGCTAGTTAATTTTATAAGTTAAGAAATATGAGGCTTCAAGCGTAACTTTTCAATATGTACTTGGATTGTGTCAAGGTCCTTTAATATCAAAAGCATCAGTTAACAGACATGATTTAATCATACGGTGGTTATGTTTTCTCATGATCATCAAGCTGAATTGTGACCATATAGCATTGAAGTGTACATATTTTTTGGGGAATGGCATATGATATCATATCTAATGTTGTATGAGTCATACTTTTTAAAGGTGAGTATTCTTTAGGTTAAAAGCTACGTTGATAACATGCATGGTCATGCAGTTGTGATTTCAGCAGATTATCTGTACTTAATATATTGGAATGTGATTATGAAATCCCCAAGTAAATCATTTTAATACCTAGCATATGAACTGATTTAAACTAAACCATTATTTTACAACATAAGAATGCAATTTGACAATCATCGATATTTATACCATAGTTTCCAAATTTTAGGGTTTTTTTTTTTTTTTTTTTTCTTTTCACTATATAATCAGCAAAATCATATAAATTTCCACTACATAAAAATAGAAGTATTGGTTGCATCAGAGAAACTAAATCATTTGGCATATCTGCTGAAACAATTGTAGATAATTCGCGTGATTGTGCAATAATTATGGTTTATCATTATCATTGGTAAATGAGCTAAATTATGACGTTTGTATTCATGAATAAACTACTATTAGTTACAGGATGAGAATTAAAAAATATATATATATTGCCGTAACTTCAAAAAATATGATATATATTAAAATACATTAAAGGCATATTTTAAATCACTTGAGAGTAAATAAATACCTGGTGAGTTTCTTGAAACTCACCAGGTGAAGTTTCAGTACTAAGTGAAGCATAAGGAACATTGTTTACAGATACTCTCTAATGAATCCAGAAATTTTTTTCCTGTTGGTCATAAGGCTAAAAATTAAACATAAAAGATAATTGTTCAATTACGGAAAATCACGTGTTTCCGCGTTTCACATAGATTTTTCTACTACATCTAAACAACCTGTTGCACATCTGTGGCTGTCTGAGAAGGGTCGTAAGTTCCAGTAAAATTACTTGCTTCCCTGAAACAGTATATTTTAAAAGAATTTGTAGAATTTATGCATGAGCTACATGCACCATTTTAGGGAATATTAAAAAAAAAAAAAAAAACGCGAATATTTTAATTCAGAATTATAATCTCCGTGCATTAATTGGAATCTTTAATTTATTCTTTCTCTTTTTTCAATGCGTTCATCGGGGCTAATGAAGTGTATAACCATAAAAATATCAATGTGTTAAAATATTTTGTCATAAGAATGAAATTTCAACATAGATGAAAAGAGATTTATCTCGATACACAATTATGTGTTCGATACACTATAATGCAATATTTTCTATAACCTTGCAAAATAATTATAAGTTGCAATCTTATTATTTTTCATTGGAGAAACAGGGTTTAAAATATGAATGACACATATTATTTTAATTCCGTTTGAAATGATTCTGTATCATATAATCGTGATTCAAAAAATTAGTACCAACAAATCACAGTACGTGGGAATTCTATTATGCATGTACAAAATGACCTTCAGTAAAGAATGTTGTATAGTACACAATTATGAATAGCGTAAACTAATTTTGTTCTATTTAAAAAAATAACAATAATACAATACTAACCTTTTATTACTCAAAAACACTAATCAACATAATAGAATAAATTATTTTAAGCATGTAAAAAAAATAAAATAAAATAAAAATAAATAAAAATAAAGTAAAATAAAAGATATTGAACCAAAAAATAAATATTTATTGAGAAAATAATGTTTGTTGAATGTCTGCAACATCATATAAAGTTACATGGAAAAGGATTGGATTGCATTTGGGAATAAGGCCGATTGACTGCTGTAGATCCTAGACCTAATTTGGAGTGCCCTCCGTGGGGGGTCTTTCTAAGGGGTCCTAGCCCGTATTTACGCAAGTTTCGGAGAAAACCACAGAAAACTCCGAACGGCTAGGTCGATGAGCGCGACCTGGAATCGAATCCGACACTTCACGTTTACCTGCTTTGAGCGCAGAACCACCCGACCGCTGGTGGGCCAGTTACATGGGGGAAAAAAAAGGAGAAGAAAAAAAAAGAAAGAAAGAAATAGTGGTATTGAAGATTTCAGCTCATATGGAGATTTTAAGCAAATATTAATTTCGTTACATACGTGGCATACACAACATTTCTCACAAATTGCACCTGTATAAATCTTTTAAGTTTTGAACATTTACGTCTGAATCTTTTTTTCATCTTGATAAATTAACTTTGTCACTAAAACATGACATAGTATCGCCATATGTTCGTAATTTTACAAGCAAACTGTGTTATCTATAACATTTCAAGATACCAATAATTAACCCTTTGCTGGTCAGATTTAATTTCACTCCTCTGTCAGTGTTGCCAAATCAAAAAAAAAAAAAAAAAAAAAAAAATTCAATGTCCACCACTAAACTTAAATGTAACGGTTGCCTAATCACTTCGAAGGTTATTCATCCATTATTTATATCAAATTTCACTCGTCATAATTATTGGTGTTATTTGCATAAAACAGTCCGTCTATTTAGCAACATAGTTTAGAGCGTTTTAGAGCGTTAAAGCTGGCCAAGGTTTAATAAGATTATATTTGAAAGCTTGGGGTGAAAATGACATTGACTTTTTACGTATGTAACAAATATACAACATGGTAATAAAAGAGTTAAATCAAATAAAATATATATATATATATATGAATTACAGGATATATGAAAGATGATTCTTTACACTGAGTAAAAATATACCGCATTCATCTAGAACGAATCAGTGGTGATTTTCTAATTCCTCAAACAAGAAATATAGAATTCCGAGTTATACGTATAAGGTAAGCAAATAACCTGAATAGACGAAATGATCGAGAATTTCTAGTCCATGTAATTCTAGACGACGAAACAATATTATGAATAACATGACTATCATGAATCTTTTGTAGTGCAAGAAATTCTCGCTTTATTTTCTAGAATTGAGTCATTAAACAAGATTATAGTTACTAAAGCTGGCCTCTTGTGTTCGCATCTATTTGGAGATATTTTCAAATAGGTTTGACCTCGATTATATAGACAAACGCTCTAGAATTCTAATAGGGGTTAATAGAAGTCGCTTTCAAAGGGGACTAAAATTTATAAGGATGACATGGAACTATTGTTACTAGAGCCACAACTTAGATTCTAGATGTCAGTTACAGAATTCTTTTTCAGTGTATCCATCATTGTTAAAGAACATTTACATATCTTATACAAATATAGTAGAAAATATTATCAGGGTTCGACGAGGTCACTTTATTGAATATCACATTTTTTTTTAAATAAAAATATTTAGTAATCATTTTCAGTAATTATATTAACTGAATAATACTGAAACTGCTTTATAAAATTAGTGATGTTTATAAAAGAGACTGCGCCAACCCTTGGATTTTTATAATATGTTATAGTGAGTATTAAAATTATACTAAAGCATTGTGTTTTATGAGAGATATTTTTATAAATCATATTTGTATACCTATACTTCGCACCAATCTTAATGAAATTAAAATACGTCATTCAAGTTCACTATCGGATGTTTTTTATCAAAAATGGAGTAAATACCACCACTGGTTTGTGTACAAGGACATCTGAAAATACTCGATAACGAGGTATTTCTATAAACCAAATTTTAATAATTTTATTTGACTCAAATCTTAATGAAATTGAATAGGTTATTAATTTGAACAAAAAATATTTTCTATAGAATAAAGTATGATTAGCATTTGATTTACGTATTCCCACAAAAATATTTAGTTACAGTAAGGGTCATTATTGGAAATTCGCTGAAATTGCATTTTCGTGTACGTTAAACCTTTTCTAACAATTTTTAATTGTGTATATGATTTCAATTTGTGTGTCAGTCTGTCCAACTGTCCATCTGTGAATATCCGTCTGGCCGCCCCCAGCATCTGTAAATATTTTCAATTTTTTTCAAAATTGATATAAGTTGTTCAAGTTCACTGTGGAATGTTTCCTATTAAAATCGCATTAATTGGTCTTGTGCAACTGGTTTTTGTTCATAGACTCTCCCCCCCCCCCCAAAAAAAAAAAAAAAAAAAAAAAAAAAAAAATGGATTGCGTTTCAAGACAGATATTTATATAAATCACATTTAAATAACTTTCTGCTGTAAGTTCTTTCTGTCCTTCAGTCTGTCCACTGTGTTATGACAAAGGGCATTGAAAGTTATGCGATAGAACAAGTACGTGCAGTTGAAAAGTGTTACTAATCAATGCTTACTGCATGATTTTTGGTTCTTGTTTTTTCTTACTGTTTTAATTAAGATTAGAGCTGTGGATTGAATTTTTAACATAAAGTATAGGTTTTTCCTTCAATGGAAGTTGTTTAACTTATATATATATATATATATATGTGTGTGTTCTATTTATATATATATATAAATATATATATATATATATATAGAACAGTTGTTAATATATTTTTGAAACTCGAACATGGGGCAACTTAATCCACTTTTTTCAGAGTGCATCATTACTTAACAAATTACACTGTTAAAAATTTTCTCCTAGGTTGGACCAAAACATGGTACATTTTTGCTGCCACCATGCGATGGTGAAACCTTTTACCATTATTTGGTGCTTTACTAAATCAAGGCTTGGTACTTCAATAGCTACATCCATAAGACGGAGAAATTTTTTACCATAATTTGGTGCTTTTTTAAAACAAGAAACGCCAAATCATAGTAGAAGGTTTCACCATCGCATGGTGGCAGCAAATATGTACCATGTTTTGGTTCAACCTAGCAAAATGCAGCTACTGTAGTACCAACATTTGGTTCAACCTTGAACTGAAATTTTTAACAGTGTACAGTTAAGAAAATGTGACGATGCAGGGAGAGTGTAGACTAGTGCAAGGAGGATTTTAGCTTCCGGCTGTGTTGGGATATCATCTAAATTCATTGCTCTTATCATGAATAAAGTATGGGCTATATTAGAAAATTATGAGAACAAATTTATGATGAGGAACTATGTAGTTGCAATATCGACCTAGTTAACTAGTTTTGATTACAATCAATTTAACAGGCTCCACTGGTTTAAAAAAGTTATATTTTTTAGTGCAAACGAAATTTGTTTAGTTACAATATTGGATGGTATATTTATATCTAATTTTGAAACTAGAATGTTTGGCAAATATGCCAAAATTTGATCCAATGTGCCCCATTAGGTCAATCTTTTTGAATAAGCTTTTCGAAATTGATGTTTCGATATATTTCCGCATTTTTCAGGTTATTTGAATCCAAAAATCATATTTTTAGAGGTTGGTCTCTTTGTGTGTGTGTTTGTCCAACTGTTTATGGGGGTTTCTATCAGCATAAATCACGAAAAAATATTTGCAGGAAGTCGAAACTCAGTATTCTAAATCTATATCACATGGAAATGTTACCTGAAAGTTTTCTTTAATATCGCACAAACAGTTCGTGTACACACTGTTAAAAAAAATGCAACTTTGCTGCCAGAAAGTCTCTGTAATTACAGAAATATACGTTTTGTCAACGTAATTTTTCCGTAATTTACGACTTTTTCTCAAATTACAGAAAAATTCTGGTAGAAAAGTTGCATTTTTTTAACAGTGCAGAGACATTCGAGAGAATTCAAATGCATTAGGTATGTGGGCTAAATTTGTGCAAGTTCAGTTTAAGACCTTTTGATTACACTAAATAAAATGAAATGAATACATGATTTTTTTTTTTTTTTTTTTTTTTTTTTTTATATATATTCGTAAAAACATGTTCCGTGTACTCTGTTAAAAAAATCCAACTTTGCTGCCAGAAATTCTCTGTAATTTGAGGAAAAGGTCGCAAATTACTTAAAAATTACGTTGACAAAACGTGCTTTTCTGTAATTACAGAGAATTTCTGGCAGCAAAATTGCATTTTTTTAACAGTGTAGAGTATACTGACCAAACGTCCTCATTTTCTGGGGACAAATGGGGACTCCCTTTTTTTGAAGGCATTTTTCTAAGTTGTAAAAAATTGTAGAAACTAAATTATTGATCAATAACACTTTATTTTTAGTCCTTATTTATTAGGAATGAAAAAAATACATCCGTAATTGGATAATTGTAGCAATTTTTAATGCTTCTCTATTATAAAGGTACTTTGATCTGGTCAGCCTAGTGTAGAGAAAGGTGTGAAAATCATTTGTCATTCTTCTGCAAAACCACACTAAAGCGTTTAGATATATTAAAATCTATATTTGGAAATTGTTGGAAGTACATTTTAAGCTTTTTTCGCCCCATACTTTTCTAAATTTAAGTACTCTGCGTGATGTGTATATAATTTATATACAATATACAGTGCTATTCAAAATTAAACAAAATCTTCCTTTTTCATTGAATGTGTTTGATAGAAGTGTTTTACTAAATTTATTAAACCCTAGAAATTTGCTTAGGAATGATAATTACTTTCTCATATTTATAAGGATAACAAAGTATAATGGTGGTCAAAATTATAAGAATAAGGGGAAAATCGCCATAGCTTGACTGTAGTTGGCCAGAAAATTTTGCAAATTTTATGGCAGGAAATCAATGATAAATGAAGCATTTTTTAATTAGCTTTTATTTAAATATATAAGAAATTTATATTCATAAAATGCATTTTAGAGTTAGAGAACCCTGAGATGTGGACAAAATTATAAGGACAACTTTATTTGTGTGTTCTAAGAAAGAAAATTTTCTTATTTTTCGCTCTGACCAATATAAGTGTTTAGTAAGTGTTCGGAAACGTCGTATTCTATTTTTTGCAGTCGTGCCGCTAGGTACAAAAGTTTCGGAATTTGAGAAGGGAAAGTGGTTGTTTTTAAAATTTCAGGACTTATTGCATGTCAAATTGTGACAAAACTGAATAGATCGAGAACGAGAACGGTCATTTATAACTTTCTTAAAAATACCTACAAACATGGACGATAAAGTCATTCAGGTAGACCATCTTCGGTTTCTGTGCGTGAGAAAATAGTGATAATAAGACAAGCTTGCCCCAAAAAACAAACATCGATGGATATTAAACGTCAATTAAACTTACGATGCAGTGGTCGAACTGTACGACATGTTTTACAAAAACGAAAAAATATTCGTTATGGAAAACTTATGTCACGACGGCCTCTTACAAAAGTTCATAAGAGACTGAGGGTAGAGTTCGCAAAATATATATATTTAAAAAAAAAAAAAAAAAAACGCACACACACACATGTATATATATATATTACTATGGGAAAATGTGGGATGGTTTTATCTTTTTCGTCGATAAAAAGCTTAATTTGCATTGACCAGATGGTTTTTACTATTTATGGTATGATCTCAGTAAAGAAAAAGGAAATTTTCTCAAAGCCTACATTTTGAGGGAGCTCAGTAATGCTCTGGTGAGGTTTTGCAACTGGTGGAACTACTCCAATAGTTCATGCGCAGGACAGAAAGAAATCTGGGAATTATGTTGATATATTTAGCGATAATCTTCTACCAGAAATACCGTTAATTTCGAGATAAACTATTTGTTCCAGCAGAACAATACCTTAGTATATGATTCTCAAACTTCGAAATCATGGTTTGATGCCAATTTTGTGAAATTATTTGACTGGCCGTCTAGAAGCCCCAATTTATATCGAATGGAAAATCTGTGGGGTACTCGAAGCATACAAAAAATGTGTTCATTATCAAACAAGCCAGAACTCATGTCCTCCATCGAAAAAATCCAGATAAAATTTGTAAGGTCATTCTAAAGGAGCTGTCAAACTCTATGACGTCAAGACTGATGCAAGTAATTGAGAAGAAAGGGGAAATTATTAATCATCAGCGTGCATTCAGGCCGAAACATTAATTTTTCTTATAATTTTGTCCAGTTTTCACAATGACATTTCTTGTTAATTAGGACAAAAATTTGCATTTCGCATTTTCCTGTGTTTTGCCTTCTACAGTGATTACTATCATAAAAAAGCATTTTATGTCTACATTTTACATTGTTTACTTTAGATTTTTTTTTTTTTTTTTTTTTTTTTTTGTGCAATTTTCAGTTGTCTAATAATCAACGCTGATTTGTTGCTATATAAGTCCCATGTATACAAAAATTCAAGTTTCTAGTTATTGATATATGCTCATTTTTACAAAATGTCCATGTATCATTTTTAGTGTGTACCATTTTTAGAAAATGTCTGTGTCCGTTAGTCTGTGTTTGTGCGACAACAATTTTGTAGCAACTTTAGCACAAAAATTAAAGCATAAAATTTCCTATAAATTTATATAATTTGCACCATGACATAAATTAGTGCCTGTCAACTTTTGGTGAAAATCACCCAACTGGTAGCATTGCTATCTCCTTTTCCCGTAATTTTTAATAAAGCACTAGAAGACAATATTTCGCAAAAAAAAAAGGTGACCAATGAGAATTATTTTTGATTAATCATTGAAAAAATAAAGTAGTACTAATCAACTAGGGGAAAATTTTTATATGTAGAAACATAATGCCTCCCCGCCGGGATTAACAATTTTCATTATGGGCATTCCAAAGAAAAAAGAAAAAAAAAAAAAAAAACTTAATATTTTTAAAATGAATGCCTAAACCACAGATCTCGTGATAATTTTAAACAACGTTATAGATCATTTTTATTTATTTATTTATTTATTTGTTTTTAAGCATTTCTTCATATCTGAAAAAATGCTTAAAAATAAATAAATCTCTGTAATTTAAGAAAATACGTTCTGACAACATAATTTCTTCGTAAATTATGCGTATTTTCTCAAATTACAGAGAATGTCTGGTAGCAAATAGGACATACTTTTTACAGTGTAGATGTTGTCTTAAGGACAAAAAAAAAAAAAAAAAAAAAAAAAGAAATCATTATTTCAGATGTCGTCTATACGAACTTTCTTTCGATATCAGGTTTCATACTCCTCCGAGAGGAAAACCGTCTGCGTTCATCATAGAAAAAATTTTTAATAAGTAATTTGTACTGCATGACTTTATATAGAAAAATATAGAAGAAAATTTTGTTACAACCACAACATATTAGTTTTTCGTTTAGTTTCATATATTTTGGTCATGTGGTTAATTAATTGTGATCTATGACTTACAATCTAATCATAATTTTAAGTTCAATTTTTTTAATACTTCCTATTGCATATTTAAAGGAAATAATATACCCATCTATTACCTTAAAATTTGTCTTTAAAACAACCCTTAAAAGAATGAATTATAGTGGTTAGGAATTGTACTGAATTATTTTCTATACAGTAAACCTGGTTTGGTCAAGTAATTAACCTTCCAGTGGAAGCGCAAATTTTTTTGCACGAGCAGGCGCGTGTCGTATTTTTTTACGACAGAATACTTTTTTCTCGTTTACTTTGTTACAAATGCAATATATTTCACAATACTAATATGAAATTGATTAGAAAATAATTTTTACATGTCAGTGAGGAAAAATGAACTTTAATAATAGTTTTAAAAAGATAAAATTATATAGAGTGAGAGCAGTGTAAAGATTATTCCGTATGTCGTAAAATTTGCGCAGGCGCGCCCGGTGGAAGATTAAACACTATCTGGCATTAACGTACAAGAACATAATTTAGAAATTAGAAATTATCTTAATTCATGTTAAAAATGAATAATAGTTTGAATATGCTACATGCCTACAATAAAATTGTATGAACCAATATTGAAAAAACGTTTGGTTTTTTGTTGGCCATCGGTTATAAATGGCCGTTGGCTGGATTGTTGGCCCAATCGTTGGCAAATCGTTGGCCCATATGCAGTATTTTACTTTGGCAATACATTTTGGTTTTTATTATTTGTTATTTTTATACTTCCTTGCGAATAATGAACATCCTCGACGATATTTTTGTGCATGTAATAAAATTATACGTATTTTGCAGTTACGCAATGGTTAGGTATGAGCTACTATATGCAAATTGAACACACCAATTATTGTTAGATTCATGGCGTTGTTCACAATGGGGAGCCAACCATAGCTACTTCAACAAATAAAATGCCAACGGAAGTGACAAAAAAAGACGTTGGGCCAACTGCAGTTGTACCAGCTAACCAAATGCCAAACCCGCGAACCATTATCTGCTGATAGGCCAACGACTCATGTTTCACTGTTAAAAAAATGCAACTTTGCTGCCAGAAATTTTCTGTAATTACAGAAAAACACGTTTCGTCAATGTAATTTTTTTTTTAATTTACAGCTTTTTTTCTCAAATTACAGAGAATTTCTGACAGCAAAGTTGCACTTTTTTAACAGTGATTAAAATAGAATTCGTTTAAATTACAGAACTTTTCCATTAGGAGAATGTTTTATCCTTCATATGTTAATATTATGAATATCTGTGATATTTTTCAACATATTTAAAAATCTATTAAAATAATTCATAAAAAAGAGATAATATATATTAACAAGCGAAATGAAAATTGAATTTTGTGTTCGTTTTTTTTGTTAGATTTTTTCCCTCTTGTGTGTGTGTGTGTGTATGTGTGTTTCTTTTTACTTTACGTCTTCATTGAAAGATGCAATATATCAAGGTAGTAACTTCCTAAATACATTTATTCTCATAAAAATCTTTGGTGAATATTAATGCATTCAAAAATACTGTCAATCTTATAACTTTGTTGGGCATTATTAGATACATTCATATGAAAGGACCATATAATGAAATTACATCTTTTTTAACTGGGAGACCGTTTCGTTATTTTTATTTATTTATTTAATAGAAAGAAAAAGAAAAGGGAAAAAAAATGTTCACTTACATTTGTTTTATTGGAAAATTCGAGAGGTCGAGATTGCATTTAACTCTTTCAATACGGACAAAAACATTGTTTATTCAAATATTTTCAACGAAAATAATCTTTATGAACATTATTACCAAAAGGGAATTTGCATATATTTTGTACAATAAACAAAACATGCATAAAATACAGCGATTTAAACTGGGATCTTACATCATTTATAAGTAGTAAAAATCGCTGCTTCCATCTTAAACGATTCGCATAAAATCTTTATTACGAAATACTTAAAACAATCAGTTCAAAAGCCATTCCACGCATTTTATAACTTCCGCCGATGTAACCTAGGCAAAAAAAAAAAAAAAAAAAAAAAAAAAAAACTGAAACAGAGCAAAATCAATGAAAACAGAAACAACGCTGAAATAAAACACTGAAACGCCAAACGAAAATTCATTTAATTCAATAAAAAGTCATCTACCACCCAAGAAACAATTTCGGAACACTAATTCCTTCTCTCAGTAAATAGCGCTCAGCGATATTTTGATGAATGAAAAAGTCCTGCGAAATTCACCCGCTTTATTGGGCAAGAAAAATATAGTCATAAAAACTGCACATAGCCATACATTCAGTCTTATCGGCCAAGAATCGGGAGAGAGACGCATCTAGGGATTGCAAATAATCAAGAGCAGACACCCCCCTCTTTTGTATATCCATATCCATATAGATCCCCCCCCTGCTCATTTTAGCTCTGACATCCTATGCCTCTTATGTGTGATTAATTCTATCCAATTTCATATTCCAAGAGAACACTTGTTTCTGACGGTCATCAATAAGTATGGCTCGGCGAATCACAGCTCTTTCGGCTGTGTGAGGGGGAGGACCCCCTCTTTTTCTCTCCTACTCTCCATTTAACTCAGTTTCCATCCCCCCTAGGAAAGAAGAAATGAATATAAAAAATATCTATCCTTTGCATCCTTTCTTACCCCCTCGCTCTTAAAAAAATGCAAAAGATTTATCATCTAAACGCATGCAGATGAATCCATAAGCAAGAACGTTTTTCCTCCTCTAGACAGCAAAAGGCAAATAGTAGTTTGTTCTCTCTTTCTTCCACTTTCAGTCATTTAAAAAAAATGTGGGGGTGGAAAGGGATTTTTATTAGAACCTATCGGCCGTATTCCCCTCTCTCTCCCTTAGCTTTTTAAGCGCCAGCTCGATGTTTATGTATGGAAAAAAAAGAGGAATAAAAGATTGAATGAAAGCAATGCTGTACCCACGATTGTGATCCCATTAAGAAATGAGGCCTATTATGACTGGGATATTTCTACAACAAGAGGGGATGATGTTATAGAAAGTAGACTTTACTGAGATTAAGTGTGGTACATCGTTTCATAAATCCTTTTTTTCTGAATAGGTAACGCAGCAGAAGATGCCAAATTTGCATGGACGTGGATATTTATGAGCGGTTTAATAAAGCAGATAAATTGCTTTGTGCTCATTTGAATTTGCATTCGTTAAATGTTTTTAAAATCATGTAACATCTTGGAAAAGCTCATTCAGAGATCAGGAAGTCAATAATGTAATTTACATCACGTTAATTAAAGTTAATGTAACTAAATATATTATCAATTTTGCAAACATGTATGCCGTGTAAAAGAAAGTAAAACGTTTTCTTTTCATATAACACTGTGTATGTTAAAAAATATTTTTCACAAATGTTACTGTTAACAGTAAATCATTGTTAGGTTTTAAGGAAACACTGGCAAAATTTTCCGATATTTTCGATCATACACCTAAAGTTAAGCGCTAGATGGAATCAAAACTTGGTGCTATAGTACCTCCAACCACAAGATAGTGAAACATTTTACCAGGATTTCGTGCTTAGTTGAACCAAAACTTGGTACTACAATATCCGCAACAATTAGATTGTGAAACCTTTTACCAGGATTTAGTGCTTAGTTAAACCAAAACTTAGCACTAAAGTAACTGAAACAATAAGATAGTGAAACATTCTACCATGATTTGGTGTTTAGTTGAACCAAAACTTGGTACTACAGTAACTACAAAGTGAACATTTTTATCAGGATTTAGAGCTTAGTTGAACCAAAATTTAACACTAAAATAACCGTAACAATAAAATAGTGAAACATTTTACCATAATTTTAAGCTGAATTGAACCAAATTTTAGTACTACATTATCTGGAACCATTAGATAGTGAAACCTTTTACCAGGAGTTAGTGCTTAGTTGAACCAAAACTTAGTATTAAAGTAACTGCAACAGTACAGTCCTGTTAGCTGTCAGAAATTTTCTGTAATGACAGAAAAATGTGTTTCATCAACGTAATGTTTCCGTAACTAACAACGTAATGTTTCCGTAACAGAAAATACGTAACTTACGTATTTTCTGTTATTACAGAAAATTTCTGGCAGCAAACAGGACTTTTTTTGTAAGATAATGAAATATTTTACAACGATTTGATGCTTAGGTGAACCAAAATTTGATTCTACAGTATGCTGAAATGATTAGATTGTGAAATTTTTTACCAGGATTTAGTGCTTAGTTTAACCAAAATTTACTACTAAACTAACTGCAACAATAAGATAGTGAAATATTCTACCATGATTCGATGCTTAATTGAACCAAAACTTAGTACTAAAATAACTGTAACAATGAAATAGTGAAACATTTTACCATGATTTTGTGCTTAATTGAATCAAATCTTAGTACTACATTAGCTGCAAGCATGATAGTGAAATCTTTTACCAGGATTTAGTGCTTAGTTGAACCAAAACTTAGTATTAAAGTAACTGCAACAATAAGATAATGAAATATTTTACAACGATTTGATGCTTAATTGAATCAAATCTTAGTACTACATTAGCTGCAAGCATGATAGTATCTTTTACCAGGATTTAGTGCTTAGTTGAACCAAAACTTAGTATTAAAGTAACTGCAACAATAAGATAATGAAATATTTTTCAACGATTTGATGCTTAGTTGAACCAAAACTTGGTACTACAGTAGCTGAAACCATTAGATTGCGAAATTTTTTACCAGAATTTAGTGCTTAGTTGAACCAAAACTTACTACTAAACTAACTGCAACAATAAGATAGTGAAATATTCTACCATGATTCGATGCTTAGTTGAACCAAAACTTAGTACTAAAATAACTGTAACAATGAAATAGTGAAACATTTTACCATGATTTTGTGCTTAATTGAATCAAATCTTAGTACTACATTAGCTGCAAGCATGATAGTGAAATCTTTTACCAGGATTTAGTGCTTAGTTGAACCAAAACTTAGTATTAAAGTTACTGCAACAATAAGATAATGAAATATTTTACAACGATTTGATGCTTAATTGAATCAAATCTTAGTACTACATTAGCTGCAAGCATGATAGTATCTTTTACCAGGATTTAGTGCTTAGTTGAACCAAAACTTAGAATTAAAGTAACTGCAACAATAAGATAATGAAATATTTTTCAATGATTTGATGCTTAGTTGAACCAAAACTTGGTACTACAGTAGCTGAAACCATTAGATTGCGAAATTTTTTACCAGAATTTAGTGCTTAGTTGAACCAAAACTTACTACTAAACTAACTGCAACAATAAGATAGTGAAATATTCTACCATGATTCGATGCTTAGTTGAACCAAAACTTAGTACTAAAATAACTGTAACAATGAAATAGTGAAACATTTTACCATGATTTTGTGCTTAATTGAATCAAATCTTAGTACTACATTAGCTGCAAGCATGATAGTGAAATCTTTTACCAGGATTTAGTGCTTAGTTGAACCAAAACTTAGTATTAAAGTTACTGCAATAATAAGATAATGAAATATTTTACAACGATTTGATGCTTAATTGAATCAAATCTTAGTACTACATTAGCTGCAAGCATGATAGTATCTTTTACCAGGATTTAGTGCTTAGTTGAACCAAAACTTAGAATTAAAGTAACTGCAACAATAAGATAATGAAATATTTTTCAATGATTTGATGCTTAGTTGAACCAAAAATTGGTACTACAGTAGCTGAAACCATTAGATTGCGAAATTTTTTACCAGAATTTAGTGCTTAGTTGAACCAAAACTTACTACTAAACTAACTGCAACAATAAGATAGTGAAATATTCTACCGTGATTCGATGCTTACTTGAACCAAAACTTGGTGCTACAGTAGCTGCATAGCCTCCTAAACTAGATGCCTTCCGCGTGTCTCGGAAACTTGGCAACAGTTCAAGCGGTAGACAGCGCCACTTAGAACAGATTGCGCGATTTTTTTATTCAACTGTCACCAATAATTTTAAGAAGTGATATATGATACATATAATCGACATTTCTTCGATTCTATTCGCCTTTCATATTATATCAAATCCCACTTTTAAAAATTTTTGGTGACTGTTGAATAAAAACGTCTCGCAATCTGTACCAGGTGGCGCTGTCTACCGCCAAGTGTCCGAGCCACGCGGAAGGCATCTAGTTTAGGAGGCTATGGTAGCTGCAACCATTAGATAGGGAAATCTTTCACCAGAATTTAGTGCTTAATCGAACTAAAATTTAGAACTAATTTAAATCCTACTATAAGGTAGTGAAACATTCTACTACGTTTTAGTATTTAGTTGAACCAAATTTTCGCACTACAGTAGCTGCAACCACTAAATAGTGTAGTATTTTATCAGGATTTAGTACTTAGTTGAACAAAAACTTAGTACTGAAGTTACTGCAATAATATGATAGTGAAACATTCTACCATGATCACTGTAAAAAATATGTCCTATTTGCTGCCAGAAATTCTCTGTAATTTGAGAAAATACGCATAATTTACGAAAAAAATTACGTTGTCAGAACTTATTTTCTCAAATTACAGAGAATTTCTGGCAGTAAATAGGACATATTTTTTACAATGTAGGCGTTTACTTCAGTCGAAACTTGGTACTATAATAGCAGCAGATATAAAAGAGTGAAACCTTCCACCATGATTTAGTACATACAGTTGAGCTGAAACTTGGCTCTACAGTAGCAACAAACATAAGATAGGGAAACCATTGACTCACTGTAAAAAAGAAGTCTCCTTTGCTGCCAGAAGTTTTCTGCAATTTGAGAAAATAGTCGTAAATTACGGAAAAATTACGTTGACAAAACGCATTTTTCTGTCATTACAGAAAATTTCTGGCAGTAAAGAAGACTTTTTTTTACAGTGTATGATTTGGTACCTTTTTTCAACAAGAAGCTTTAAATCATAGTTGAAGATTTCCCCATTTCACGGTTGCAGCAATTGTAGTTCCAACTTTTTGTTCAACCTAGCATCCAAATTTTTAACGCAGTGTAAGATATTAATTGCATTTTTATATCTTTCTATTATTTAAATTTGTTTCATTCCTTTTTTTTTTTTTTTTATCGAAGTCCATTGGGGTTCACCAGTAGCAGAAAGGTCTTGTTCTCGAAATTGGAACAAGGGAAGTGAGGTGTTCGTTCGCAGTTTGAGTTGGTCGAACTGGATGTTTGGAGTTTTCTATGGTTTTCTGAAAAACATGCGTAAATACATGCTAGGACCCCTTAAAAAGATCCCCAGTGGAGACCGTTTTCCATCATTGAAAATAGTTCAAGAAAATTTTAAGATTTTTTTTCACAATGACAGACATTTTTTGAATGAGATTATTCAAAAATATTACGATGTAATGCAATTAAAAATCCCATCACTGGTCGAAAAGACTTTGAGATAATTTTTACATTAATTTTAGAGCTAGTTAATATTCTGTACTTCTGTTTCGTCTAAGTGAGTTAATAATAATTAATTAAAATACAAGTTAATCGTACACTGTTAAAAATTTGGTGTTAGTTTGAACCAAAACTTGGTATTGAAGTAGTTGCAACCACCCGATGGTTTAACCTTTTACCATGATTTGGTAATTTTATGTTGAACCAAATATTGGTATTATGTTTAAAAAAAAAAAAAAAAAAAAAAAAATCAACAATAGACCGAGGCTAGGATCGAACTGAAGACTAGCTTGTCTAAAGTCTGGCACTAACACTCTGGCACTATGCCACGCTATCTTGCCTAGGGGCTAAATTTTCTAGGGTCTTATCTTGACCCATGGGTAAGTTGTTGCCCAACATTTACACTTTACTGTATGTTTTCGACTAGCTCTTTAATTTAAGCCTGGTTTGGTTTCAAAAAGAATTTTACTGATTCATACTCCCTGAACAGTATAATAGATTTTTCTCTCTTCATAAATGGATATACTTAAATAAACTTTCTTATAGTAATACCTGCTTAGTGATCAATTGAATAAAGAACTCTTTTTTCTTGTTCTGAATATTGATATTTTATGACATAATCACACGCGATCCCACTTCACAGGTTTTATTTTCACTCTCCGGCTTACAGTCGGTGATTTTCAGCGTTCTATTTGCGCCATCTCCTGAATACAAAGGGGATTACAATTACATGTACGACGAAACACTTCCCTTGTAAGTAGATGTATGGTAGCTCCAAGTTTTGGTGCAACTGAAAATTCAATCACAAGAAGTAGAAAACTAAAAAGTGAGGTTGAACCATATTGTGGTATTGCTTATAACTTTACTCCATATAGTAGTTCAAGTTTGAACCGAAATTTTCAACAATGTAGATATAAAATGTGAATGAAAAAACTGAATTGTAACATACTTAATAATTTATTATTCAGATATAAGAGCCTGCTTGTATATGGTTTCAATTATTTTTAAATTTTAACTGCTGATTAAAACAGTTATAAATCTGCATGGTCGATAATTTTTTATATCTGTTTTAAAACCACTGATTGTTAAATTGCAATGTTTTTTTTAAATGGCAAACTATATATATATATATATATATATATATATATATATATATATATATATATATACAGGGCCCGAAATTTCAACTCAGGTTACACTCGCCAAAAAAAAAAGTTTTACTCGCCACAAAATAGGGTTGTCATTTTTTTTATTTATTTATTTATTTATTTTTTTTTTTTCTACTCATTTTGGATTTTTTTTTTTCCTAACTATTTGAAAGGTTTTTACAAATATGTCTAAAAATATGTATATTAAAAGTGTGTCGTATATCATCATGCTTCATAATCATCTATAATTAAAAATCATTATAATGTATTGTATTTGAGATTTGAAAAGGATTAAAATATCTAATAACATAAATGCAAAGAGTTATTAAAGAAAATAATAATAAGAAGAAAAATCCTTTGTCAAACAATATCTTGTGAAAATCTTTTTATTATGAAAGATTAAGCTTCCTTATATATCTGTTTATTTACTTAACTTTTTAAATTAGAAATGCCTTTTTCGTCTATTTTATTTTTGTAATCAGACGGAATGTCGATGTGTTTAACTTGTTCATTGTTGTCATTTGAAATAGCCATTTCGGAATAACTTTTTCGACATAATAGTTGCTTACAAGTCTTTGCAAGCGCAAACCATTGACGTTTCTGTAAAAAACTGGAAAATATTAACAGTTTTTTAATCATTATTCAACAAAAATAAACATAGGCAGTATCTTTAAAAGGGCTCGGGCTCATTTTCATGTGGTAATACCGCATAGGCAAACTTTTGCATATCTCTTATGTCGGATGATAGGCGACGGGCAAAGAGGCTCGCTGCTAGTCTGTTCTCATTCTGCTTGGGGAAAAACGAAACTGCCGAAGAGATCAAAACTTTTATGTATGCACTAAGCATTTTTCCTTTCCCAGGCTGGGGCGATCTCGGGCAGCGCACACACACAGACTCGGCTCTTCGAAAATCAAAAGAGGAGAGGTTAAATATGAGGTTATAAGATGGCAAAATTTTGCTATATTTAAATCTATAAAAAGAATGTTTTCTATCACCGTATCGTGTAAGAATTCTATCAATAACTAGACCAAATTTTTACTCGTCACAGTAAAATTCGACTCGCCAATGGCGAGCTGGCGAGTGGAAATTTCGCACCCTGATATATATATATATATATATTATATTGATATTAAATGTATTACATTATTAAACTAGACCTGGTAGACTTATTTGACAACGAAATGACTATCAAGTTATTTTTCAAATTATTAAACGACAGCTGATTTTTTATATATTATTGTCATTGTCATTGTTGTTGTTGTTTAAGAGAAAACGTATTCATCCAAGTAACTCGTGTGTCAACATTTTATTCTGAAAAATTTAATTTTAAAATTATTTAAAATGTAAAACTATAAACAAACATTGCTAAAAAGGAACTTTTAAAATTCTAGTACAAGAAAAAAATTGGGATTATATATATATATATATATATTAATATTAATTAAAAACTCGTAATGTTTAATTGCGATAGGTTATTGGGAAAATTCCTTTTTTTTGCATTTTAAGGACTAAAAAGAGTCCTTAAATAGTGCATTTCTTTTTTTTCTCACTCCTTCTAATGAAATATTTATTTATTTACAAAAGATAAATTTAAATATAAAAAATAAATAACAGAAATATCTTTTGCACGAACTGTTCTTAAATTTGCAATAGCTAAAAGGCGTTCTATATCATTTTTGCATCACCTCGCAATATAGATCTCTATTTACTTAGTATAATCTACTGTGGTTGCTTAAAATGTATTAGTTACAATATAATACACACTGTTGCTTCAACATGAACAATGCGTAGTTGCCTATAAAGATGAAATGAGAAATAATGGCCAAGTCATATAAAAGACCCACTTGGTTGAGTTCATCTGCATATTTGATTAAAGAATGTATAACTGTATTTTTTACTATTTAACTGTCAAAGGAAAGATGATGAAATAGGTTTTACCTGTTTCAGAATTATTTTACTTGAGGAACTATATTCAACTTTAAGGTTGTAGCTCAAAAAGGATTGGTTGGTTGGTTGTAGGATTTAAGGCCGATTGACTACGCAAAGTTCTTAGGCCTATAGGGGGAATGCCCTCCATGGTAGGTCGATGAGTGTGACCCGGGATCGAACCCGGCACTTCCCATCTACAAGCTTTGAGTACAGAACCGCTCAGCCATTGGTGGGCTAAAAAGGACTGACTTTTAAAGTATAGAAAGTAAAATCATCACTTTTTATTTTATGAATTTGTACTATTTCTTGAAAAAAAATTACTTTTTCAGCGGCTTTAAACAGATACAAGCTAAAACAAAAATTTTAAATGAAAGTTACTGAATTTCCCCGTTACATTTTTTTCAAATTTAAATGAGAATTGATAACCGAAATCTAATGACAAACGATTTTGTTTTCAAGCTGATGACATTTCTGTAAAGCATAAAATTCGTAGATATTTCGTAATGTTTGAAATTTAATGTACTATTATTTGAGTGGATTTAATCTTTGAATATACATGTTTGTGAAAACGTATTCATAATGGTCTTGAGATTAATCGTCCTTACATGATGGTCCTTATACGATAACAGTCCTTACGAAAGAAAAATAATCATTTATGTAAATTCTAAAAGCTATAAAAATTATAATTAGCTGAAGCAAAACATGTTCAACGTTAATTATTTTCAATAGTCAAATGTGCTTAAAATACGCAGAATAATTTAAAATATGTGTGAAGATTTATATTTAATAAAAATAAGCTTAAGAAAATAGATTTTGGATTTTTAGAATTCTGTAAGACTATGCAATAAATATTATAGTCTCCGGAATTTACTCCTTTCGGTCATATAAATGTTCATTGTTCTTTCGCTTCTCCCTTCTAGCCTTTGATTTACGGCTGATGCCCCTGCATGGACGAAGAAATCTGACCGCAGTACTCTTCTCTGCGGACAACAGGGCTATCAGTCACTCCAGGACATTAAGAGAAAAGATGGAATGGACGATCATACGTCACTTGAAATGTACGAACAATAAACCTGATGGTCCATTAACTAAGATGGTAGATATGTGTTTATATATTTCATATTGTCTTAATAAGATCCAGACGCTCTATATAAAAAGTTATTTTTAAATGAAAGGCGATAAAATAATTTTATTTATTTATTTATTTTTTATGCGGCATTTTTTTTTTTTCTTTTGCAATGTTTTGATCTGCAGATGAATTATAATTTTGAATTTAGATTAACATATTAACATATCACTTGCGAAGATTAAACAAAAGAAGAAGACAAAGTCTAATTTTAAGAGCAAACTTAGAATGATATTCAGTTCAAAGAATAATATCCATGAGCAATTAAAATTCTCTCACTTGTATTATCTTTTCAAAAATTATCCAATGTTAAAACTATTAAAAAATTAATTAGAATGTTCGGGAAGAAGTAGCCATCTGATTTTACGTATGTTTAAAATCAAATATATGAAAAGTATATGTTTATATATATGTATATATTACAGAACAGGATGTATGTATAACTAATCTAACCCAAATTTAGAGTGACGATACGTCTTCAAAATTCGAGGGCAGTCTCTATTTCAAATCGTTTTTCTAACAAAGTGTTGAAAAATAGTTAACTATATAATAATAGTTTAACTATATCTATAATAATTACACTGCGATGGGGAAAAAAATCGAGCCTTGATACTATTGTTGCTGAATCTTATGTAAAATGACCCCCTAAATCCGATTATGATCCCCATTTTGCCCAATCACCCACCGTTTTCTCGGTACGTCACCCCCCCATCTCCCAATTTTTGTCACTGTTCGGTAACTTTATGACCATGAATTTGATTTGGAGAATGGAAAAGTATTATTTTAACACTTAACAACAAAAAATATATAATTTTAAATAAATATTAAAAATAATTGGTTAAAAAAATTATAATAAATGTAATACATAATTCCAGTGGCAAATCCCCCTCTCCCCCTCCCCCCTAAATTCTCCCCTCGCTGCAAATGTTTATGTTTTAGAATTTTTCAACTCTGTAACCCTCAGAAGTTATTATTTAACAGTTAAAATAATCATTTTCCACCCTATAAATCAAATTTATAACCATAAGATTACCGAAAAGTGATAAAAAATAGAAGGGCATCCCTAAAAATCGGTGGGTGGTAGGGCAAAACGGGCGTCATATTTTGTTTCGGGCAGTCATTTTACATAAAAATTTGCAAAAATGGTGTTGGGTCCGACTTTCATGCGGAGCAGTGTTATTACCTGTTTTATCCGCACTTACTTAAAATGAAAAAATATATATCTCTCCGTAATTGTAATTTTCTAACGCTATTATAAATTTGTACACCAAAATGGTCACCATGCCCTTTCAAGAAGACTATCCCTTTTTATTATTATTATTATTATTATTACTTTGAAAACTAAAAGAATTTACCAAGTAATTTTCGTACAAATTAATTTTATTCGTTAAAAAAAATGATATTTAGTATACATATGGGGATTGCATGAGGAAATTTTTATTATCACAGAAAATTTTCATTATGCGAGGTAAATAATGTATTAAGTTTGAAAGATGGTCTGAAATTAACTTTTCATAAAACAATTAAAATCTCTCCAATTAGTTATAGAAAAGTCTTTAAAACTTATGTTTGATTTATTTGTACTACATATTATTTTTTTAAATTGTTACATTTGGAGTTGTATATTTTATGCAAATAGCTTGTTTAAAAAAAAAATAATAATAATAAATAAAATGAAAAGAAAATATTATAAAAGTAGGAAAAAGATAGACATTATTCTAAATTTACCTGTGTCGTCCTTATTTTCTTACTACGTGTACTTTCTGAATTAGCAGAGGTTAATTATATCAATCAGCCACTATTTCTATTTTAATAAATTAAGGAGGTAATGGAAATTATTAAAAAATCAACCACTAAAAAATGTTAATAATTAGAAAAAGTATGTATAAGGTGTATTGATTTAAATAAATTCAAACTTTATATCTCTAGAAAATTATTTTTTTTCAGCAAGATATATAAATTTCGTTTAAATAGATTCTTCTTAAAAGAATTATTTTTCAAAATTTCACGTCATTAAAATGCTTCTTTACAACCTGATTTTAAACGAAATCTTATAAATATCATAGATCAGATTTCTGATAGATATGTAAATAAATTTCTGCAATCATTTTAATCCACTTCTTAAATTAGACTTTAAAACACAATTTTAATTTTCAAAACACATGAAATTCACCTGAAATTTTAGCCTTCAAACTTAACAATAGGACTTAAAACTTAAATTGTCAATGGATTACGAAATAAATACAGAGGCTTGTTCAGAAAATGTATTAAAACTATATTAATACAAAACTAATAAAAAATATTAAATTCTACTTTGCCTGGAGCTTAAAAAAAAAAAAAAAAAAAAAAGAGCGAATTCCAAAAAATTTAAATTTTGAATTTTTTTAATTAAAATAGTTTTAAGTAAATTTTAATTTACTTAATATTGTCACATTTCAATGCGTATGAATGTTTAATTTCATAATTTTAAGACAATCTACAAAATAAAATAAAACTTTTTAACTCTTTAGCCACTATGCCTTTAATATTCAAGAATCGAGTTCTATTGGGATCTACTTTTGCTTGCAAGACCATTTCTGGACATGACAGTTATTGTAGACACACATTTAACATGTACTTATTAATTAAGTAAAACACTGTTATTATGTTAAATAAATCATTTTATTTACATAGCAAAACAATTTAATAATATTAAAAACAAGAAAAAAGAAAGCTCTTATAACAACTGTGTTGCACGTCTTCTCGCATATCTCAAACTAACCAACTAGCTTGCGATAAAATTGGCTCTGCAAAGGAATAATAATATTTTAAGGCTACAGTCAAAGTTAACCGTACTGAATGTTAATATATCTCTATACCACGTTCAGGATCATTTGATGGCAATAGATGATTTAAAAATAAATAAATCAATAAATAAAAATAAATAAAGGAAATTACAGAAACAAAAGGGAGAAAAAACAAAAAACAAAAAAACAAAAAAACAAAAAAAATATATATATGCAACTTTAACTTTTTATTAGCCCACGACTAAAACTTAAAAAACACAAAAATGCAAATTTGGGTACGATACAGTGAACAATAGAAAATAAAATAATAATAAAAAGTACAAGATAGTCGAAAAATGTTTTTGACGAACAGTTTATCAAATAATAAATGTTAAGGATTATCCATACATTTTACCAGATTTTTCTATGAGTATTTATGAATAATAATCTTCTATTAGTATGTTGGCGAGATTAATTATGTGAAAAATTCTTTTAATAATATAGGTGTGGAAGAATCAGGAAAAAAAGGGGGTCCGTCGACACCTTGTAATGTCACGTCCATGGTTTAATAAATTCAAATAGATAGAGGTTCTCACAGGTATATAACTTTTTTTATTCATTTTAATTAATTATTTATATATTATGAACCCATGCAGATTTTTTTAAGCCTTTTATGCAGGCGTTTCAGCATTATAAGAGTTAGTTTTTATTGTTGTAATTTTACTATGTGCCGGATATTTTGGATTCAGCCTAAGAGAAAATGAACTCGTTTTATAGAAATGTGAGATCATGTTTTTGCGCAAACAATGACACGCTTCGGTAATTTCAACGGAAATTTCTGGATTTATCTACTCAATTACTTTCGAATTATTACTTTCTCTTACCCCTACGGTAGGTAAAGTATTGTTTTAGGGTCAAATTTTCGAAAGCGAGTTTTTGTTATAGTTACATGTTCTGGGGTCTCCTAAATACGAAAATCATGTTTTTAGCGAATGGTCTGTGTGTGTGTGTGTGTGTGTGTGTTTGTGTCTGTCTGTGTGTCTGTTATCAGCATATCTCAAGAACAAATAGTAGCAGAAATTCCAAACTCGGTATTCTAAATATGTATCATACAGGGATGCAACACTGAGCTTTTCGTTGAGATGAAGCAAATGGCTCGTGTACAGGGACACTAAAAAGTATTCAGATACATTACGTCTATGGGAAAAATTGCAGGTAAATAGAGTTTAACATCTGTAGACTGCACTAAACCAAATGAAACGAATATATATTTTTTTGTAATAGAGATAGTCAACTGATAATTTTTTTTTTTTTTTTTTTTTTTTTGTATGTAGGAGCCTCGCCTGCCCCCTGGGGGGAAGTCCAGAGTAAATTTTATAATGGGTATCTTTCAAAAGAGCTCGCCAATACCTTTAAAACGAATGGTTGAAGCATCGATCTGCGATAATTTAAAATGAAGTTATCGATTTTTTTTTTTTCCATTTTTAACCAAAATATATATATATTAATGTAATATTGAGAATAAATTAGAATTTTTAAATTTTGAGTGTTATACTACTTCTCTAATATGGAAATCGTCTGAATTATCATGGAAGATAATTTTTTTTGAATAATAATTTTAATAAATTATTTTCACTGAGTGAATTTGTATAGGAAAATATAGAACAAAGTCATATGGTGGCCACAACACACTAGTTATTTGTTGTTAGTGGATGCGCTTTACTAATAATATTTTACCATTTCCAGGAAAGCTGTTCGGGAACTGAAATAAATTCCTCATAGAGATATGGTAAATAATGTATGTTTTAAGCTAAATATTCATTGCTTGTTTTTTTTTATATATATTTACACGTTTTGAGGCTTCCTGATTACCGTAGTCAAGTTTTTTAACGTTTGATCTTTGTCTGTGTCTCATAGAGTAACTTAAAAACGAACAATTTTGGGAGATTCAAATGTTGTATTTTGAAGTTATATAAGTTTGTTGCTGGAAAAGTTTTATCAAGATTGATAAGTTTCAATGAATGTTGCGTGTAAAAATTGTCTGTATAATTTTAACTTTTAATTTTAATAAGAGAATTAAATTCTATATAAATATAGGTACATTAATGAAACGGGGGGCTGAGGGGGGCTGGCGCTCCCCTCACACAGAACTAATTATCATATAAAACTCTTCCGAAGCCTAATTTGAATTGTTTAATATAGGTTCACATAACAGTACTCGTTATCTTACCTCTTAATCTCCAACCTGTATTTAAAGTATTAAATTTCAGGATAAGAGAAAGTCGTGCGAGTGACACACCAGATTATTTTTTAATCGAAATGCAGTTCCAAACAATAATTGGTCATTAGTCTCAAGAATTCCTATTATAATTATGTATACTGGATATTATGTAGTCTTTTTCGCAATAATCATTTCGATATACTTAGGATTTAGTTGCACCAGGTTCTAGTTTTAATATTTAGATCGCTTTTCATTTATCCATTATAAGTGAATCTTTAGATTGTAGAATTTCTAATAAATTAATTATAGTGCTAGTTAGGTTATTTTCAATTTCTGTAAATTATTTTTCTTTGACATTTATGCGTATGTATATATATATTTATTTTATTTTATTTTTTATTTTTCAATTTCAAACTCGTGTTTATTACATAAAAAATCTCAATTTATTTTTTAAATCGAATTAAGGTCTTTCAACTGATTTAAATTCGTAAGTAAGCTCTTTGGTCCGATTTTTGCAGTTCTAAAGATCTGAATTCAATACAGATAATATTTATGAAATCCGAGCTTTAACAAAATTTAAGTGTTCTTTAAAATTTATTTATTTATTTATTTTTTCAGAAACAAATATCTTTAATAAAAAATGTCTGATGTTAAAAACGTTTCTTGAATTATTAACTTCGTCGTTCTGAGTGTCAAAAAACTGAAAGTGAGTGTTAAAATACAATAAGTTGTTTCTGTATTTTAGTTATGTAAAGTTGCTTTACAATATTCAAGATAATATTTTAAAAGTTGAAATGTAGAAATAATCTGTTGCATATTTTTAGAGCTTTTAGATTTAATTTTTATTTTAAACTTCCAATTTTATAAATTTTAAAGAATTTTTTTTTTTTTTTTTATCAATTTTTTTGGAGTCTATATAACTTTAATTGAAATTGTTAAATGTAATTTTAATTGGTTTTAACTAAAATATTACAATTACGATTTAAAACATGCATTAGTTAAATACAGGCTGTTCGCACATTTTTTAGACGATTTTATTTCGCAGTAAGAAAAAATCGTTTGCATGGAGAATTTTATTTTCACAACAGTTATATTTTTGGAAGTTTTATTTATCTTCTGATATTTATAATTTTTGTTTAGATGCAAAAATGTGCTTTTAAAATGGCAGTGGATGGAAGGATAGGTTTCCACTCTTTCCAAAGATAGTTTTTAGTGAAATCTTTATGAAAAGCATTTATCAGGAGAAAAATAGAAAAATGTTGCAACAACAGATGAATCTTGGGTCTATTTAAGTGGTTGCAATAAAAAAAGATCAATTTATTAGCACAAAAGTGGAGAAAAAAAATTTGCTACATGGCTCAAAGCATCAAAAGAGAGTTTTTCTAAAGGATTTATGATTGTCACTGGTTTTTTTCATACAAGCGCAAGATAAAAGCAAAAAAATGTGACAAAAATGTCAAAATCAACTCTAAATACTCTCAAGAACATATTTTAATTCCAATTTTTAAAAATAAAAATCCAGATCTTTATCCACAATGCTATCAATCCGTTGAACTGCATCAAGACAAAACAAGCAGCCACACATCGCAATCCGCAATTGCTTTTCTAGAAAAAAAATGGAACAAAAAACGGGAATTAAAACCATACCCTTCACTGACATTCCTGCTAAATCTTCTGATGTATCACTGTTGGATTTTTGTGTTTTTCGACTCTTAAAATCAACATTATCCAAACACCGACCTACAACGCTTTGTGGACTCTGGAAAGCCGTTCAAGAGGAGTAGAAAAATATACCTCTTCCGATATTATAAAAAGCATTATTATCATAGAAATTATGATGTAGAATGTTAGTTAAGAACAAGGGCTATCAAACTGAACAAATAAAACACGAAATATGAGAGAAATTGCTCCAGTACACTCCATCAAAATCGTCTAAAAAATGTGCGAACAGCCTCTGTATCAAAACAATATGATAAAATTAAAACAAAAAAGAACATTTTTACAACAGAGCGTCATGCTTTGAAAATATTGTCTCTCGTCTCCAGCTTCACAATCAACAAAAAAGTGAAGCTACAATCAGAACAAAGGTTTCAATTAAAGGTCGATACAAAAAATAATAATAGATAAAGCTTACTATCGCAGTTAAACGTATGACAAAGCAATGTATCTCATATTCTCAATATCAAACTTCCAAAACATCCTACGATTTAAATAACTGAAAATTTTCTAATAAGGACTAAGTATCAAATGTAGGCATTAAAATTCCAAGTTATTAATATAACATGGATACTGATTGTGATATAGAATATACACGGTTAAACAGCTTTATTAAAATCGAAATTTTTTAAATTTATTTTTTAGTAACAACAGTTGTAATGACGTAGGCTGCCCTGTGTGCTTCATATTTGATGAGGTAATGAGTGCAAATAATTCGCAGAGTCCAATAATAAAATTGAATTATATATTTAATTAAACTTCCATTAAAGGAAAATGGGACTACTTTACTAAACGCACTTTTAGAAAACACATAAATACTCTAACATCCTCGTATAATTAATAAATGCTAGATCATTTCATTAGCTAATAAAAATAAGTGGCTGAACAATCTATATACTATTTCTCTCACTTGGACCAGTTTCAATTATTTTTTATCAAAACGATACGATACGCGAGGATAAAAAAAATAATATTATGTCGATTAGCCAAAATTTATCATTTTCCAGGAATATGACTATCACAAAACGTATGTATAAGTTACAGATATATAAAAAATAAGTTTCCTTAGGGAAGAGAGAATTTCAAAATGAAAATAACAAATACTATGAGAAAAGACTTCAATTGTTATTTTTCTTATTTTAATGGTTATTGAAGTAAAAAAGGTCGTGATCGTACAGTAAAACATTATCTTTGTATACAAAATTGTATGTATATCAGTGAATCTGCCTGGATTTTTAGTCCGCTATACAAAGCTGCACCATTCTATTAATCGCCACGAATTCAGGCACACGTATTAATCAAGCCAAAATCTAGACAGTGCGTATTTTTTATTTATTTATTTTTTTTTTTTTAAGAGTTAGTTCAAAAGATAGTAAATAATAATAATAAAAAAAAACCTCGCATTAACTTTAAAATTAATAAATAGATAAAACCAAGCTGATGCCAAAATAGTTTACGTGTTAATTTTTTCTCCAACGTAGAATGAAATATATAACAGGAAGAAACTGTTCAAAAGCCACAGGTTAGATTTACTCAAGATGAAATTCCAGAACAATTAAAAGCAAAAAACCTTGAAGTGTTACACTGTAAAAAATATTTCCTATTTGCTGCCAGAAATTCTCTGTAACTTGAGAAAATACGCGTATTTTACGAAAAAAAATTACGTTGTCAGAACGTATTTTCTCAAATTACAGAGAATTTCTGTTAGCAAATGGGACATATTTTTTACAGTGTAGGACATATTTTTTGCAGTGTAAAAGAGATATGCTAGAAGATCAGAATAAATTGACGTACAGGAAAACGATAAATATTGTGCACATGCTCAACAGACCGCGGCTAGAAGAAGAACCTAAAGAACATCCATAAGGTCTTGCGTCAGGAACATGCTCTCGTCTGATAGCTTTCGTCTGATAGGTAAGCTATAGAAGACGAGAAGAAAGATGAATGGCGACACGCCAGGTATCAGACAGACAGATAGTTAACGGATTTTGGCTAGAAAACGATAAAAAGGGGGGAAATTGATACAAGCCAGGCATGCTGACAGAGAATAAAATAATTTTTATTCCATTTTACATTTTATTTGCTTTGTTCTTTCTTTAATATATATATATTAACACTACTTGAACCTGAGCAGGACGGGTATACCTGCTAATAGTCAGTATATTATATTAACCCCACGCCAAGTCTTCCATTAATAGTCAATATATTATTTGTAAAAGGAAATAAGTTTGTTTTATGAAGAAAATATTTTCCTCAAGTCTTTTAAAACATAATTGCAATTGAAAATAAAGTTTTTCTTGTTATTTTAAAAATTCGTAACTCTTTATATATAGTTAATAATAAAATAGCTATAAACAAAAATTATATTTGCATTAAAAAAAATTTTGAGGCATAAAATAATAAATGATATAGTTAATAAACAATACAGTAAAAGAGAGAAATCAACTTATCTCTAATTTACTGCCATCTCTGACTGAATTTTTATCTTCCATCAAGATAAAAGAGATTTTTTCAATAAATTATCCATCATTGCTTATGAACCTTTCTTCCGAAAATCATTCCCCATCCATCTCGCACTTTTTTATCTATCTTCATAAAAATCAGGCCTCATAAACTTTTAGAGAAATAAAAGTTTATGGCCCCGAAGCTTCACGTCTCCTTGCTACGAAAATTATACATCATTCCTCGCCGGCATAGCGGAACAGCACCAACGAAATCTAAAACCTTGGGCCCATCTTGACAATAAATCAGACCATAAATATTAAAGCATTCTTCCCTATCTCATCCTTCAATAGCGCACAGACATATATCTATATGAAAAAACGGATACCTCTCCTGGAATATTTTCTTCCGAAATATAGTGACAGAGTCATATAAAACAATTCTCTTGCTATGATTCACTCATATCTTGGAAAAAAAAATCTCAAGAAATAAAAAGAATTGAAAAACAAATAACAAACACATAGAAAAAGGCAACAAATGCGAATAGACCAGAACAAAACCCCAAAAATTTTTCCAGTTTTTTTTTTTTTTTTTTCGTTTTTCCCTTTCGTTTTTATATCAACGGAAATATATATATGTGACAGGTTGTCAGTTCGAATCGATCTGACACAATAACAAAAACGAGGCTGATTTTAAAAGTGATCTCTATGGACACTGACGTTTTTATAAGAGAAACTAAAGGAAAAAAGGGATGGTGAAGGGGAGAAGCATTGGTCGAATAAGAAACTTTCGGTGAAGGAGGTTCAAGAGAGATGAGAGGAGGAGGGGAGAATTCAGATGGAGATATGAGTAATGTCCCGTGGCCATTCGTAAATCAACCAAAGCCCCCGACTCCTCCGTTGGTTTCGCTGTCGAATTTTTAGTGAAGCTTTTATATTGTGTCAAAGGCCGTTTGTTTTCCAGGCAATGACTAAGTACGAAAGCAGCGGCGAAGGAGACAAAACTACAAGAATATAAATGCTCCTTCGTGAAGGCTTTCAATGAAAATTTGCTGATAAATGGCTGCCTTAGGACAATATCATTGTACAGAAATAGATGAGTTAAAATATTGCAAATAAAAATATATAGAGAGATTACTAAAGTTATTGCAAATAAATAAATTTAGTGGCAAATAACTATATTTATTTCATTTTTATTCGCTCGCGGTTAACTTATTTTTAATCGCATTGCCTTTTCCCCCCCTTTCCCTTTGTTTGTTATACTATCTAATTTTTAGTGAAGCTTTCATATTACATCTGAGTTCACGAGCTTAAATATTGTCCATTTATAAATCTTATTTTACTTTTTATTTCCTTTTGCACGCGCGCTTTTTATTTCCTAATTCAAAATTATTTTAAAAAAAACCTTTTTCGATACTGTCCGTTTCGAAACTGATTATTATTAATTTTCTTTTTTTTAATCCGTAAAAAAAATTTAAAAATCCGTAGATTGAGACTAATAGTCCTCAGTCCTAAAAATAAAAAAACTTTATGCATCAGTATTTATCAACCAAATCTTTAGGCACAGGCATTTATTCTGGGTCGAAGATTTTTTTCCCCCTTACCATCGCAAATTTTACCTTTAAACTTCCTGTTGTGTTTGCGTCTTCTTTTACCCATTTCTGATGTAAGTTTTAATTTAATTTTTTCTTTTCATCTTTAGAGGGTTAAACCTCCAGAATGATAATTTAAATGTATAGTAATGTCAGTTTAATAAATTGATATTGCATATGAAGTTGTCTAAATGCTGTCAAATTATACTGCAATTAAATAATAATTTTCTGTTTGATGTACTCAAAGTATTATAAACTTTCGAAATGTTTAAAATGTCATATTTTCTTAAAGTCAAACAATTATGCAAAAGCCAAAGGATGAAAACTGTTGCATTTTCGGATTCAATGTACAATTCAACTTCGTTACAATCTTTTATATTAAAACTGTATAATTTTTCAATAGCTGATATATTTTTATAATTGAAAGTAGAAATGGTTCATCTGATAAATGCTTATGATTTTTTTTTTTTTTAATATAAACAACCCTTCCATCTAAAGAAAAGAGTAGCATTTTTTTGAGAGCTATTAGAAATACACTATAATTAAAAAAAAATGGCTGTCATGACAGGAAAAATCTCTTACAGAATCGATCTAATTTGACCAATAAATGGTCTTAAATTGAAACCTTACACGGTTTAACCCATTACCCGCTGGTGTTGCGTGAACGCAACACCAGAAATAATTGCGTTTAACAGTAAACTAAAAAAGGTATTTTATATTAAGTATTGTTTTTAAATATGGAAAGAATAGATGTTTATTTTATTACAAAAAATTTTGATCTGAAAAATAATTTTATATTTAAAAATAAATTTCAAACTTGAAGCACTAATCAATCCAATACGTTTGAAATTCGATAAGACTGATTTTAATAATTTTATTTTAAATTATTGCTGTATATGATCAAAATAATGAGTATTACTGCTTGTATTTAGAAAAAAAAATCATTATTTCTAGTTTTGGTGATTAATGGGTTAATTTATTGCAAAAAATCATTTGATTTTCTTACCTCGAATTTTATATTAAATTTAATTGCGCTGTAAACAACATCAATAAGTTTTTATTTGAGGATTTATAACTAAATTTGACCTTGAATATTCGTTGAAATCATTAGGTATACCGCGAAGGTCTAGTTCTGTCACACAACATGTGCAATGCATATGCATGTTGAGAAGCAGCTACAATGAAACATGTGAAAGTTGGATACATACGGATTCAGAAATATATGTCCAACTTAGGGAAAGGGAGGCGGATAGTGTAGTTATTAATTTAACAATATCTCTTAATTGGTATATTATATGTGTACTAGCAATAATAACTTCAAATTCATATATATATATATATATATATATATGAATTGATTCTCCTATTCTCGTAATTATTTTGAATTAGTCTTCATTTGCTGTGTTATTTCAGATTTTTCTTTTTTTCTGCCTTTGTTACACATAATTTTCAGTTTTCAAAATAGTATAAATAAAAATATAGAGAGATTACAAAAGTATCGATAAAAGAATACATTAAAATAATCTGGTGTGTCACTCACACGACTTTCTCTTATCCTGAAATTTAATTCTTTAAATACAGGTTGGAGATTAAGAGGTAAGATAACCATGTTATGTAAACCTATGTTAAACAATTCAAATTAGGCTTCGGGAGAGATTTATATGATAATTAGTTCTGTGTGAGGGGGCTACCGCCTCCTCAACCCGCCGTTTCATTAATGCACCTACATTTATATAGAATTTAATTCGGTTATTAAAAGATAATTCTGTTTTAAAAAATAATTTATTAAAATTATTATTAAAAAAATATATCTTTTATGATAATGCAGACGATTTCCATATTAGAGAAGTAGTATAACACCAATTATCCAAAAAAAAAGTCCATTTTATTCTCAATATTTAAAAAAAAAAAAAAATGTTAAAAGTAAAAAAAAAAAAAAAAAAAAAAAAATCGATAACTTTGTTTTAAATTATCGCAGATCGATGGTTCAACCATTCGTTTTAAAGGTATTGGCGAGCTCTTTTGAAAGATACCCATCATGAAATTTTACTCTCCTCGAGGGGGGAGGGGGGGGAGGCGAGGCTCCTACATACACAATTTTTTTTTTTTTTTTTTTGCCTGTTGACTATCTCTATTACAAAAAATATATATTCGTTTCATTTGGTTTAGTGCAGTCTATAGATGTTAAACTCTACTTACCTGCAATTTCCCCCATAGACGTAATGTGTTTGAATACTTTTGAGTATCCCTGTACACGAACCATTTGCTTGATCTTAACGAAAAGTTTAGTGTAGCATCCTTATATGATACACATTTAGAATGCCAAGTTTGAACTTTTTGCCATAATTTGTTTTTGAGATATTCTGATAACAGACAGACAGACACACAGACCATTTGCTAAAAACATGATTTTCGTATTCAGGAGACCTCAGAACATGTAAATAAAACAAAAACTCGCGTTCGAAAATTTGACCCCAAAACAATACTTTCTCTACCTTATGGGTAAGAGAAAGTAAAAATTTTCCGTTTGTTCATGATTAACTTATTTTTAATTTCACTTCTTCGTTTACTACTTTTTTTTTTCTTTCTTTCTTTCTTTCTTTTTTTTTTTTTTCATTGGTTACACTATCTTATTTTTAGGGAATCTTTTGTACTGCATTAAAGGTTGTTTGTTTTTCAGACAATGTCAACTACGAATGCAGTGTTGTGAAAGACAAAACTATAGGACTATATATAAATGCTCCAACATGAAGGTTTTCAATGAAAATTCTCTTGTAAATTGCTGTCTAGTAAACCATTGATATCATACAAAAATAGATGAGTTAAAAGAGGTTAAATAGAAATAGCAAAAGTTGTGGTAAAAAATACATTTAATAAATTTTACATTTCTTCTCGGTTAACTTATGTTTTTAATTGCATAGCTTCTTTTTTACCTTTTTTACCTTCGTTGGTTTCATTGTTATATTTTTATAGAAGCTTTTATGTTGTGTCAAAGGCCGCTTGTTATCCAGACGAGGATAAATACTAAAGAAATAGTGAAGAAGACAAAACTACGGAAATAAAAATTTTCCTTCCTGAAGTTTTTCAATGAATATTCGTTGATAAATGGCGTTCTTATGACAATATTGCACAGATATATATGAGTTAAAATAGTATAAATAAAAATAGCGTTTGCAAAAGCTATGGTAAGAAAAAAAATGCATTTAATAAATTTTACATTTCAATGCGTCTAAGCAACTTTTAACTGAGTTATTTATATATTTATTTATTTTAAAGTCGAATTTTAGAAATCTGAAAACTACCTAGGAAATTGTGAATAGTTTTACTTATAACGACTGTTTTCCAATTCATTTTCGTTAATTTATTATTGAATCAAATAAAATCCACAACTTTGTGGTTCATTTTGGTTTTCTTTTTCTTTCTTTCTTTTCTTTTCTTTTTTTTTTTTTTTTTTTTTTTTGTATTATCTCAGACATATTTGAGCATCTACTAAATGTGAAAACTTTGAGAATGGATACAAAGCAGTAAAAATATTATATAGCCCACCCCGAAAAACTTTCAACAAACAATTAGTAATATGAAAGGTCATTTTCCAGTTTGTAAACAGTAAAACAAATATTAATGTATATAAATAATAATAAAAAAAAATGTAAGTAAAAGTACATAGCAATTTGGGAAAAAATGACTATTTTTACTTAGAATAATGTTGCTTGCGTATAGAGGTTACAACATTTTCATACAAAAAATCAAATTTTTATTGAAGTAATTTTAGTTTTACATTGATAATTTATAAACAAAATTCATGTTTGTACACACAATTCATTTCACTCGTTTAGAAAATAATGTTTTTAGACATAAAATAATATTTTTTTGACATAAAAGGGTTAATGACATTCAAATACCACCGTTTATTTATTCTGTTTATTTCTCTATAAAAATTAAGTTTAAAATTTAATACAAAATAAACCACATTAAAAAAGCTATATTTTTAACATATTAAATTTATCCATAGTCAACTTTCTTAGCTTATTTATTTTATTTATTTATTTAATTGTTTATTATTATTATTATTATTATTATTATTATTATATTTTAAATATTCTTCTGAAATTACTTTGAAAAATGTGTATTATTTTAATTCAGTAAAAAAAGATATTCATTAGTAATTTATCAACCAAATCTTTAGACAAAAGTACTTATTCTGTCTTTTATTTATTCTGTCCCTTACCGTCAGAAATTACACTTTTTACCCTTGTAGGGTGTCCGGATATTTTTTATCCATTTCCGTTGTAAATTTTCTTTTCCCCTAAGAGGATTAAATATGAATAATGCTAATTTAAATATATTGTAATTTCAGTATAATGAATTTACATTTCAAATAAAGTTGTCTAAATGATATCAAATTACATTGCAATTAAGTTGCAATTTTCTGTTTGATGTACTCACGGTATAAACGTTTGAAACGTTTAATATATCATATTTCCTTAACCCCTTAACGCGCGGTGTCCTCGCTGCGAGGACGCAAAATTTAAGATCCAGCTGCAAAAATTCATCCCGGAAATTTTTTAGCAAAAATTTATGTTTATAGCATATCAGAAAAGGTCGGGTTTTTTAACCTTAAAATTTAAAATTTCTTTTAGTTTAATTTAGTTCATGAATTCCGGTGGCAGTATAATTTAAATGATCGGAATTGTCTTGCGCCGCAAAGGGTTAACGTCAAACAATTAATTTAAAGTAAAAAGATGAAAACTATTGCATTTTCGGATTTAATGTACTACTCGATTTTGTCATAAGCTTTTATATTAACCCTTTCAGAATCTATAAAAATAGGTTTATTTAAAATCAAGCGCCACCAAAAGTAGAGAACAAAATTAGAAGAAAAGAAATAAATGATTTTTTCGGCGAAGTTTGAAAAGTAAAATTTTATTAAAAAATTCCGGGAAGAATTTTTGCAGTTTCGAATTACAATTACGTGGTATATAGTATATCCCATATCATTACCCCCAAAAGATTAACAGTGTATCAATTTTTGATAGCTGAGGCATATTTGTAAATTAAAATAGTAACGATTCTTCTGACAAATATTTATGCATTTTTTTTAAACAACCTTCCCATCTAATAATAGCATATTCTTTATCTGCTAAGAATACACTTGATATTGTATAATTTCAAAACTTTGGCTGTCATGACAGGGGATATATCTTGCACAGTGATTCTGGTTTGACTGATAAAAGGTCGTAAATTAAAACCTTATAGAGATTAATCTATTACAAAAGGGGGGAAAAAATCACTTGATCACTTGGTATCTCAAATTTACTATAATCTTAAGCGTACTGCAGATGACTTCAATAAGTTTTTATCTGAAGTTTTTAAAACCATATCTGACCATGATTATTCGTGTAATACATTAGCTAAGCCGCCAAAGTCTAGTTATGTCACTCGCCATGTTTTATGCATTTGTTTCTGTACAACTAGTTCTTCTGAAATAAGTACAGTCATGTTGATAAAAATGCTATAAAGAAAAAAAAAAAAAAACTTGTGAAAGTTGGATACATACGAGTCCAGAAAAAGATGTCCAACTTAGGGAAAAGGAGGTGTCAAATTTATAGAAAGGTTTATTTTTATTTTTGATTTATTTTTATGTATTTATTTATACAATTTTATTTATGATTTTTTTTTTATTTATTTATTTTAGTTACAATTGGATAGTATATTTGTAAACATTTCTTCGAAACAACAACAACAACAACAACAAAATTAACTACTAGCAAACCCGTGCGAAATTTTAGCATTTTATTTCTTTTCTTATTTACCCTTAAAATTTGAAATTCATAAATATTATACCAGTTTCACCACCTAATTAAAATTTTAATTTACCAGAAGCCAAATTATTATTATAATCAAATAAATATTGTGCTATAGTGAAACCAGAATCATTCAAAGAAAACTTTAAATATAAAATTCATTGTTGACGATTCAGTTTTCATACTTCCGCAGGCAGTACAATTTTATTAAAGAACCTCCATGACGCCTTTTAAATTTTTATCGCCAAGAGTGCGATGACATTTTATTTATTTTGGCATAATTTTTTGTTAAAAGAAAAAAAAAAAAAAATCTATTTTGATTATACTTTTTATGAATGCGTTTTTTTAATCAATTTATGATGATGATTCATATTCTGTATACATCTTTAAAATAATGCTAGTTTTAAAATGACGCTTGCAAAGATTCTGAAGGAGCGACTTTTAAAAATACATTTTCCCCTAAAATAATGTCATTATCATTTTTTCTTATTAGTTCATTAAGCTGAGTCCGCATGCGTTCGTTCATTTTTAAATATCATTTTTTTTTTTTAATCCTCTCGTATTTTATTAATTTCACTACTATCGTATCGTTTCGACAAAAAATAATTGTAACTGTCCACGTTAGTGAAATATTATATAGATAATTAATAATTAAATACTGTATACTGTGATTACGAGACAAATTTTTAACTAAAAATTGGAAGAAAAGAAGTATTATCAAGTGTTAGAAAAATGTATCTATTTATTAATACAATAACTTCTGCACATTAGGTATGGCCAGAGAAAAACATGGAAATCCTCAAGTTTATCGCCAAGGTCAAGTTCTATCCCATCACGCGTTGTGCATTTGTACCTGTAAAACCACTTCTCCTGCAATAAATCTAATCATGTTGAGAAACAGCTACGATGAATTTTTGTAGCTTTGATACATACGGGACCGAACAAATATGTCCAACTTAGGATAAAGGAAGGGTCAAAATTTGCAGAACAATTTATAATTTTTTGTTTATTTTAATTTATTTTTTAATTACAATTGTATAATATATTTTAAACATTTTTTCGAAGCAAAAAAAAAAAAATAAAATAAAATAAATAAATAAATAAATAAATAAATAACTATAGTTAATAATTAAATACTGTATACTGTGATTATAGGAGAAATTTTTAACTAAAAATTGGAATAAAAGAAGTATTATTAAGTGTTAGAAAAATGTATCTGTTTATTATTAAGTTCTGCACATTAGATATAGCCAGAGAAAAACATGGGAATCCTCAAGTATATCGCCAAGGTCAAGTTCTACCCCATCACGCGTTGTGCATTTGTACCTGTAAAACCAGTTATCCCGCAATAAGACTAATCATGTTGAGAAACAGCTACGAGGAACTTTTGTAGCTTTATACATACGGGACCAAATAAATGCGTCCAACTTAGGGTAAGTGTAGGGTCAAACTTGCAGAACAATTTATAATTTTTTGTTCATTTTGATTTATTGATTATTTATTAATTTATTTATTATTTATTAATTTATTTATTATTTATTTATTTATTGATTATTTATTTTTAATTACAATTACAATTGTATAATATATTTTTTTAACATTTTTTCAAAGTAACAAAAAATAATTAAGTATAATTAAAACAATTAAATATAGATTATTTAAAAAAGCTACAAATCTTTAACTAAAAATTTAAATAAAAGAATTTTTAACAAGTGTTAGAAAAATATACCTGTTTATTAATAACTACTGCACAACAAATGTAGTTACAATTGATGAAATGTAGAAAATATTTTTACAACTTATAAACCTTTATTTTATTCATTTATTATTTGTTAATATTTTTTCTAATATATTTTTTTTAAATGTAAAGCATATGTTTATTATAAAAGGGTTTGGTTTTAAAGAAAATAAAATAGTTGAATCATTTCTAAATTTTATTATAAAAATACTTGATTTTAAACATAATAGATGGGAAACATTTCTAATTTTATTTATCTATAAAAATGTCTGAGATTTTTTCCTTTTAAAACTTTTTTCCAGTAAATAACATTGCGAGTGTATGTGTACTTTAGCGGAAAAATTAAAACGATTAAAGTTATACACGATTTATGAAACGTTATTTATTTATTTATTTATTTTTATCTTATTTGCATTACATTTAAATACTGATATGAATGCAATGATACAAAAAAATAATTCATAATGGGTGTTGGTGTGTTAGTGTAGAGTTGAAACCAATTCCGAAAGTCCAAGGCTTAAGTAATTCTTTGTCGGATATATATTTTTAAATCTAGGAATTATCTTAGATTTTTAGAACTTTTAAATCTAAAAGAAAGGTTGCAGTCGAATTTTTAAGCATGTAAAAAAAAAAAAATAAAAAAAAAAAAATAAATAAATAAATAAATTGTTACACACGTGGATCAAATTGTAACGGATGCAAAGGGAACTCTAACAATAAAAACGACAATATTTCAAAAAGTTTTTGGTCATCAATCATTTAGTAATTTATTAAAAAAGGCAATTAATAACTAATATTAAATTATAACCTTCTTGGTATAGTAACAATGAATTATATCAAATGGATTATAGTAAAATAAAGATAAAATCAACATAGAAGTCAATCTTAGTCAGAATTGAAATTAATTCAAGCAAATGATATTTTGTTCCCTCTCATGCCTTTAATGTGTCCTCCCATTTTGCAAATTAAGCATTATACCCCTTCTTCTGCCACAGAGTGGATTTAGCAGAACTCGAATTCTCCGCCCTTTTTTCAGGACTGAGAAATTTCGCATTATTATTAATTTTATGCAAACAAAAAGGTAACGATAGTTGCTTTGCTCGAAGGTCATATCTCTAAGTTTTTCACTTATGTTTCTAATAACTAATCTTCGAAATCATGTTATATAAGAATTTATTGGTTCTTCGCATAACTTGATGTTTTAATTGTGAATAATGAAACCTTGTAAAAACGAACTTGTCTTAAAGAACTGAAATAGCATTTTTATGCTGATTTGTATTCTTCAATCAAGATAATAAAAACTTCTGGATTCGTAAGACGAATATGCGTGTCTTCCTGCATTCCTTAGTTTGCCAAGTATTTCTTTTACTTCTGCACTTATTTGATAAGTCTGTCTCCATAGAAATTGATGAGAGTAAATTTTTGTGCGAAACAACATGGGCCTCTCTGGTCTAGATATATTCAATTGCCTATGTTAAGAATATGTCATTCTCATTACAAACGTGTTTCATGTATGTATGTATATATATATATATATATATATATATAGCTTTTAAATCGTAAAAAGAAAAGGACATAGCTGGATCACTTTATCTTTGTATACGTGTAAGGAAGAAAAAAAAAGTGCGTTAACTTCAGATTTATCATTTGCGTTTACATAGAAAAAATATTCATTTGTAAATTTGAACTCCGACTGATTTCCAAGTTTCAATATCCCATTACCAGATCTCTTATTCTTGGAAGAGATATGTTTCTCCCTTTACACATCAACAAGTAAAGGCTATGTAAATGAAATAACTTTTTTCAATCAGTGCATTTTATTTTCCAATTCTGGTTTTAAGAGAAGAATTGAAGCAGTATGCATTTTTTCTTTTTGATTCCACCAACTATAATTCTTTTGGTCTATTCATGAACAGACATCGACGTTCATGTACCACGGTTCAATTTTTCTCCAGATGACATAGGGATAAACATTCTTAGAAGGTCCTGACGGTTGCATCTTAAATTGGAGTAGAGACTTCGTGCTTGTTTTTTAAAAATGAAAAGCCGCATTAGTATGAAACCGAGTCTTCAAATATTATAGAACTATAATGTAATACAATTTTTTAATAAAATCACACAATCAACTGTGGAAGAAAATCATATTTATTGAAATTTTTATTTTTCCGACTGAGTGAAAATAATGCCTGGACCGGGAGTCGAACCCCGGATCTTTGACTTACAAGGTCAAGGCTCTACCAATTGAGCTATCCAGGCCGACACCCGATCGACATTACTCACTCAGACAACCTTTTAGGCAGAAACACTCTGGTCTATCATTTAGATAGCTCAACAGAAATAAGCCGCTGGTAATGGAAAACACCATTAAACAATGGGAGAAAGAAATATAATTTTTTAATAAAATCACACAATCAACTGTGGAAGAAAATCATATTTATTGAAATTTTTATTTTTCCGACTGAGTGAAAATAATGCCTGGACCGGGAGTCGAACCCCGGATCTTTGACTGTCAAAGATGTTCCAAATTGAAAAGCTATGTTTATAACCCAAAATGGATCAGAAAATCTATATATTTTGAGTTTACAAACTTGTTATGTATGGTTCATTATCTTATTTTATATTTTTGTCTATAATAAATAAAGACGCTGTAGATAATATTGTATTACTCGCCTCTTATATATATATATATATATATATATATATATAATCTAACAGGCGTAGATGATCTAAACAAAATGTAAACAGTTCGTACGTATACATATGTACACTGCAAAAAATAAACCCCAAAACAATTCTATCCAAAATTGGTTTCGATTCAATTTAGGTTGAAATTTTGGGTTATAAACAGAAATTTCCAATTTAGAACATTGCTTTACCCAAATATCTTACAAATGTTTACCTATTTTAGAATTTTTTTTTTTACAGTGATGCTTTCATGTGTAGAATGTTTTATTTACTTATTCATTCATTTATTTTGAAACATAACTTTCCTTTTTTGTAAATGAATTATAATTGATACACATTAACATATGATATTTGAATATATTAGTTTGAAACAATATTATGTAAAGAAGAATTGCTCAATACGTTTACTTCATCCTGTCTACACAAAATCAAATTTTATCGCACGTCTATGAATCAAATTTATACAGTACAATCTATCTGTCGGTCTTTTTATTACAACAAAAATGCCACTTATCTCTATTGCCCTCTTACAAATATACCCAGAACATATACTACGTTTTACAATATCGAATGAATGACGCACATATACATTTTCCCTCTCTTTTTATCTTATATATTCGTACTTCCATCCCTCCCATACTGTGCAAAAGTGGCTACGACAAGAAATATATACGACCTGAATAAAGTTGGAATAAAATGGAGACCTTTTTCTGATTGGAAGCCATTGGACAGCCTCCCCAGCAGTGTTGCTTGGTGTTTGATACGCTTTATAAAAAAAAATGAAGGGAGGGCTGAAAACCTACTCGTTCTATGAGGCAGTAACTCTTGCAGCTCTACAGTCTTATGAGCCATTTCTGGCCGAGTACTACGATAGCTTGAAACGACAGAATTTATCCGCAATAACACATATATTTAGGAGTTTTTGTTTGTTCTTTTTCAAGATGGAAAGACTTTTGTATTTGAGGGAAAGGGGATTTTTATTATTTTGTTTTAGTCTATATAAGCGATCATAAATTCGAGGGCAAACCAATTGCCCAAAATAAATTGTCTCTATATGCTGCCATCAAATCTGAAGTACCGCATGTTTTACCATTTCACTTCGTGTTTCTCTATCCGCAAGTAAACTGTCTCAAAAGAAATATACTCTTTCTACCTTTCGATAATCCAAAATCATATTGGAAAATCTGTTATCTCTACACAAAAACAATAAGTTTTTATTATAGGAGAATTCCATGAAACGTCACATACGCCACAAAATTAAAAAAAAGTAATTTTGTTAAATTAAATAGTAGAATTGTTTTGCTACTTTTTAGTATAATAACCTTAGCTTTCAATGTTATATTCTAAAACAATGGTGAAGTAATTCTATTATTTATTTTTCACAAATTATTTTTTTTTTTTAATTTCGCGATGGTTGTGACATTTCCTTAAAGACCGACAGGGTGAAAATAAAATAAAATAAAATGTCACTTAATTTTTAAAAGTACGAGGGAGCTACCAAGGTTAAACTGTCTAGACATTTTTTATGGTTTTAAATTTTTTAAACATGTCTTAATTTAATGTGTCATGATTGAATTTATAATATAAAATTGCATTTTATTTCATACACTGTTAGAAATTTCAACAAAAAGCTAATGGTAATCTATTATCTTAAATCTTATTTAAAATTACAGAGAAAAATAAACGGAGATGTTAAAAAAAAAATATTTATATACACACTGTAAAAAAGAAAAAAAGTCTCCTTTGCTGCCAGAAATTTTCTGTAATTTGAGAAAATAGTCGTAAATTACTGAAAAATTACGTTGACAAAACGTACTTTTTCTGTCATTACAGAAAATTTATGGCAGCAAAGAGTTTTTTTTTTTTTTTTTTTAACAGTGTAATGACTAATATTAATTTAATTAATCTGGCGAGAATATATTTGTGACTTAGAATGCTTTTTCTAAAGTAGTAACATTGATTTTTAATTTTTATTAAGAAATTAAATAATAAAAATAGCTAAAAATATAGAATAAAGATTAATAATCTCAATTATTTGCTTTTAACTAGGAATTATTCTAAATCTACAGAAATTCTGGATAAACATTTCAGAAAACTAACAGGATTTTTTTTTACAGTGTAGTTTCTCTCCCTGTAAAAAAGTGTGGATTAGGGAAAATTTTTTAACTTAAATTACGAGAATTTTGCCAGAACTACAAAGTTTGCATATTTGATTAGCGACGATTATTTATTTGGTACTATGCAAAAAATATTCTGTTAATTAATAAAAAATGTGTTTTTTATTATTAACGTTATTGAAATTTTTATTTTTATAAACATAATTGAAAATTTTATGTGAAACTGAAAAATATTTCGACTCGTTTATCATATTCATCACTGTAGCATTTCTAAATATAGGCGTAGTTGCAAAATTTATCGGTAAATGCTTCCTGTTTTTTTTTTTTTTTTTTTTTTTTTTTTAATTCAATTTATTATTAAAAGTAATGAAAGTTAATTTAAATTACAGATTTTTAAATAAAAAAGTTAAACAACGAATCATAAATAAATCGAAAAACACACGAAGCAATAAGCTAAATAATTTCTATTCCTTCAATGGCAGTGTGGATTAGAGATATAAGTGATTCAAGCCGATTTACTACGCAAAGATCCTGGAACTGGGTGAAGTATGCTTCATAGAGGCAAATACTTTGTAAGGAGTCCTAGCTTGTATTCCCGCGAGTTTCAGAGAAAAGTACGCAAAACTACAAACTTATAGACCGACAAGGGCGGCAGGGAATCAATCTCGATAAATCTCGTCTATAACTTTTGAGAGTAAAATTGACCGGCCTTTAATGTGACTTCTTATTTGGCAAAATTGAAAAAAATGGAATGGTGTCTTTGTATCATCAGAAATATAAATTTAAAATAAATTAGTGGAAAGAAAATCTATAAAGAACACTTTTACATTTTCAAAAATTAAAGTAAAGAAAAGTATTTAAAAGTAAAGAAATTCACTTTAAAATTATGAAATTTGTTTGGACACATTTATCACTAGTAATTGTTGTATTGGCAAAGTATTTTAAAGTAATTTTTCTTAGAAAATTTTCATCATTATTTTTTCTTGCAGAAATAGATTAATACTACATTACATTTAAAATAATTTTAATGTATCAGTTAAATGCATACAAATATTCTAAGCATTTTCAGTGGTGGGATGATTTTTTAATATTGTAGTAAAATTTTAAAAATATCGTTTTACAAAGGAAATTTTATGTACATTTTTTATACGTTATTGCCATAAAATCCATTCCTATCCAACAGCTATATGACAGTGTCGTCAACAACCATCTGGACCGGTAAATTAGAAAGAAAGATAAAGCACTTCCTCAAATTAAGATTTGTAGTTATAATTGCAACTCCTAGAAAATGAAAATGAAGAATTTAGTTTTGTTATGTTTGGGAAAGTAGGTGAATATATATATACCATTTCTATTTGAACTCACCTCAATAAATTGAAGTACTTTGGACCATTGTGTATTCAACTATTGCAAACTCTCAAGTGTTGTTAATGTGGTTTGATGGTTTTATGTTACAAAAAATAGAGTTTACACGCAAAAATTTTAGTTGACATAAAAGAAAAAAAATTCCCGTTAATATGAACCCAATGCTGGTAGATGGGGTTATGGAATTCGAACCCAAGACATGCTCCTAGCCATAGTGATTCCCTTAAAAACATTCACACAGTCAGAATTCTATATAGGCCTAGTCGTGCACACTGTTAAAATTTTGTCTTAGGTTGAACCAAAACATGGTGCACAGTAGTTGCAACCATGAGATGGTAAAACCTTTTACCATGATTTGATACTTGTTCTACCAAATTTTGGTATTATAATTGCTGTAACCATAATCGTTTACCATGATTTGGTTCTTTTTTTCAACAAGAAGTACTGAATCATGGTAGAAGATTGCACCATTGCATGATTGCAGCTACTGTATTACCAAGTTTTGATTCAACTTAGCATATTACAACTACTATAGCACCAAATTTTTGTTTCAACTTTGAACTGAAATTGTTACATTTAATCCAACACCCATATTTGTAAGAAAAGAAATAGCCATCGCGTATGAAATTATTATAATTTATAGAAGACAAATTTCAATTTTACTTATTTACGCACATATACTACAGTAAAATAATCCATTACTCATAAACTATGAAGTACTTTTCCATATTCGTACACTATTAAAAATTTTGTCCTAGATCGAACTAAAACGTGGTACTAAAGCTGCAACCATACGTAGTTGGTGAAACCTTTCATCGTGATTTTGTGCTTGGTTCAACCAAAGCCTGATACTACAGTAGCTAAAATCATGCGATGGTGAAATCTTCTACATACCATGATTTGGGGCTTTTTTTTTTTTTTTTTTGAGTAAGAAGCACCAAGTCATAGTAGAAGGTTTCACCATCGCATGGTTGCAACTACTATAGTACCAAACTTTTCTTCATCTTAGCATAATTGCAGTTACCGTAATACCAAATTTTGGTTCAACCTTGAACTGAAATTTTTAACAGTGTAGTGAAATAAATAGTCGTTGGGAATGGAAGAGAAACTACTAAAGTATGTAAGAAACAGATTTAGATCTTAGTTTTTGGTGAATTCCTTTTATCTGTAATTCCTTTCAAATTTATATTTTCTAAATATGTATATTTCATGTTTCCAGTTTAAGATCAACTTGTATAAATAATAGTGAATCATATGCAAGCAATAAGTAATCAAATATTACATAGAAGATATTTTAATATTTTATATTATGAGCCTTTTAAGACAGCTTTCTTTAATATTTTAGGTGAACATTAAAATTCTAACTTTCAAAGTACTAATTTTTTTCTTCAAAAATTATTTTTCTTGTAAAAAATAAAATAATAAATTGCTAAAAATAAAAAAATTGTTAATTAAACCCTTTTTTTTTTTTTTTTTTAATAAATACATGGATAAAGTAAATGACAAATTTTTGTAATCCTCATCTAAAGTAATTTAATTTAAGCAAAATTAAATTGCTCTTCTTCAGAAGACATGTTGTAATATATTATTTAGTAATATAATCTTTTTTTTTTTTTTTTTTTTCTACATTTTTCAGATGCTTCTAAGCACCTCCATTTTGTAGACGAAAAATTAAGATATCCCCCCTACAAAAAATTAATGAGAGAGATAACAACTTTTACATTCTATTTTCTTTAATAATATCTTTGGCTAAAAACAGCTCCCCCCCCCCCAACTTCATAATGAGGCAAGAGTGAGGAAAAAATTCAAAAAGATATGAACAAGTGCAATAAAATGCACCAAAAAACTTACTGAATGTAATTTAGTTTTCTATGCCAATGTCGCGTTAGTGAACTTTGCAAGAGTTTTTGTCACCGCCTAGAAAACAATATCTTGCAAAGCAGGGGGTGTTGTTGCCAGATGGTGCTACCTAATTGTCCGCCACAAAAAGGGGAGGAGTGAACGGGGGATAAAAAGAGAGAACAGATAATGTTGTATCTTCTATCGACTTAAATTTCTTTTCCCCAATTTTTTTCATTATATTCCTCTCTTCCCTCCAACGCCTTCTATATCCCTTTTTCGTACATTGCATCTGCTGCAAATGCATGTCACACCTTGCGTCATTTTTTCCCGATTTTTTTTTTTTTTTTTTTTTTTTTCTTTCCTGGCGGAAAAGGGGGTGCAAAAGAAGAGAAGAGAGGGTGGTTTTCATTCCGAAATCGGCTGCATAAGTATTCGTTACGTCATTTGCAGAAACACTTTTTTCTCTGCCGTTGTTATGAAGAAACGGAAAAACGATTTGTGCTTAGCTGTCTTTTCCCTGCTTCTCTCTATTTATTTATTTTTTTATCCCATCCTACGGTTAACAACTAAGTTCCCTTTCCTGTCGTATAGATTTCCCATGTCTATCTGATTCGGATTCAGTAACCCCGGAATTTTAAAGAGAATCGGCAAATTGAGACGTGAATCCTTATTGGCTGAAAACGTCGCCATTAACAACGGTTTATGCACCGAGCTAGGCTCATTTTTATCTCAAAAATTGATGTAAATATGATGATAATGTACATTCGATGATAAATTAATTTTATGTTCCATTCATTCTGTGCTTTGGGGATACATTCAAGAAATGCAATGTCATTATAAGTGTACATTATGTTATTGGAATATATTATATGCATACGTGCCTATAAAGAAAATGAGAAAATCTTGTGAATTCGTTAATGATAGATAAACGTCTCAGGTTATTTTTTCATCGTTTGCTTGAGTATGCTTGTGTATATATTAGAGTATGACAGCTTGCAGAGTAAATAATGATCGAATCATTAATTTGTGTCATCCATGTTCATGAATTGAGAAACGGTATTTGAATTTTATTTCAAACTGTTTGTTGGCATGTAAAGAAAAACGGATATGTTTGGGTTAGATGGAAAACAGTTGATATAAAGGATGTAATAAAAAATATACTTAATCTTTCAAAGCTGTAGATATGTAAATTCTCGTATATTTTCTAATTTTATAAATAACTTTTTTTTCTTGTGAATACTTAAATGCTGCACAAAATGTACACGTGAATTTTTGTCTCCATACAAAGTAAAATAGGAACATTTCAATTCATCTTACTGATTCTTGAATAAATTTCATTCCTTTAAAGTGAGTTTTTTAATTAACAAATGAATATTTCTTCTCGTCAAAATTACAAAACAATTTGGAAATAATGAAATTCATCCACATTACACATGTTTTTTTTTCTTTAAACACATATTACACAAACTATCTGCTCGCATATGTTTTATACACACACGCACACACATCTTTTCTTCTTCTTTCTTTCTTTTCTTTCTTTTTTTTTTTTTTTAGAAATAGCCATTTTATTAGTCTCTGCATTATACAGTAATAGTATAAAATTGTCACCATTCTAAGAAGGTCGGGAGAGGATATTTCTTTGATATGCCCCGCTTATTCACGTAACTATGTCTTTTGAGTTTCTTCGATTTATAAAGAGAACCAATACCCTATATTTTTATAAAATTTATTTTCAATGATAACTGCAAATCTTGTTTACTCATTTTAATTCTGAAAGACATTTTTACCAGTTTAGAATATTGCTATGTTTAAAAAATCTTACAATCCAAAGATCCTTTTCAGAATCATCTTGCATGGTTAAAAATTTTTAAAACAAATAAGAATTTTTATTTAACTTTAAATTGTTTTACGTGTTTTTAAGAATTATTAATTTATTAATAAAATTTATATTCATTTGCTTTTTATTTTGTAACCAAAAAGTTTTCTCTTCAGTTAAATTATTATATGGCCCACATAATTTTTTTTTTTTTTAATTCTCTATGTAAAAAAAAACGTGTTGTAAGTTATAAACTTTTTCCGTGTACATGTCTGTAGTACTGTAATCACCAAACGAATAGACTTATTTCAATATGTTTTATTATTATTATTATTATTATTTATTTATTTATTTATTTATTTGTTATTGTTATTTTTTTTAAACTAGAACCGATTCATTCGGGATGGTTCTAAGCATTGTTTGTTTGTTTGTTTACAGCTTGTTTGTTTTTTCTAAAAAAAGAAAAAAGTTTTTTTTTTTTTTTTTTTTTTTTTTTCCTTTTTTAGAAAATTTGCAAGTTTTTAATCGATTTCGACAAAAATTTAAAGTTGGATAAAAAATAGGTATTCAGAGTCAAAAAATCGCTAAATTTGGTTATAAGTTAAAGGTTTTTAAAGAAAAATAATATTTAATTAAATTCAATACCAGACCTGCACTGACATTTTATAAGTTACGAGCAACCAGTCTCCCAATTAAAAATTACATGATTTCATAGAAAAGGAACCTTTAAGTAAATTTTAGGTCAAGGTGTTTTATAAAGCTAGCTTCACACTTATTAATAATTCATTCTCATGTTAGACACCGAGAAAAATAACCTTCTGAAACAATAGTAAACATACTTTTCTTAATTCCATTATATATCCTTAATACCACTTCCACTCATATAAAAGCTCGGCCAATGCCTTAATCAATAGCGCGTAAATCTATGGGTACTTTCTTTTTTTCATCCTGCTGTCGATGAAAAAGAGAGATTGTAAAGGGGCTGAAATGACTGCGGTCGGCCGCCTCAACACCGGCTAAATCATGTGACCAAATCTCGGAAATACTTGACGTGCCTTCGCTAGGGGAATGCTTGATGTATAGACCCGACGAAAACGGTCCTTTTCCAACTATGACAGATAATGTTTGCCAAAAGCCCGCTTGCGATGTTTGAAGAGTGAGGTTTGCGCTTGTATTATAAGCGGGATCGGAAGAATCAATTAAGAAAATAGTCTGGCGAGGATAAATGGAACATGGATGAAATACTAAGATTATTATATAAAATGGTGTTGTATATTTATTATAAAGGCCTGTCAAAATAGATAATATATATGTGTTTATAGAAATTTTGTTTTAAACTTATGAGTGAAGTCATACTTATCCAAAACCTGTAAATCAGGATTCTAAATAAATCAACTCCTAAAAACTTAAATTAAAAATGATTGTTTTTGTACAGATATTTTTCCGATCCTTTCGAGAAATCGAGGACGAACATGGATTAAAATAAAAACAGAAAAATAAAGGGAGGAGGGGAATTTTGGGGCTTACACTAATACGTAATGAATTTCAAATGACAATGTTTAATTGTTTGATGTTTATTACTTATTGATAACGTATACAACAAAATTGTATTCTTGCCTCGATACCTGCTAACAATGCTTAAAACAGCAGTAAAAATTTAGAAAAAATAAAATCTAAAAAACAAATAATCCAGTGCTAAAATAACAGTTAACAGTAATTGTTGCTTCTCTGAAAGAGAAAGGAACATTCTAGCTTTTTATAGCTACACAAGCATTTTAAAGGATTAAACGATAACATCTTTCCCACATTATATATATATATATATATATATATATATATATATATATATATATATATACTTAAGAAGAAGAAAACGTATTCCTGAAAATTTTTGAATACAGACTTTGATGGATTCATACGTTCTGAGATGTTTTAAACACGAATGAATCATTTTTAAAAAATGACTGTCATGATGATGTGTGTCTGTGTGTGCGTGTTATCAAAAATTTTCAGACGCTGTGTATCACGAACCAATTTATAGAATTTAACAAAATATTTAATTGGACTTTGACTTAAATTGTTGCTGATTAGCACCAATTTACGTTATCCCAATTAAATTTGGGATATATCGACCAAAAAGTGCACTCTTATGCTGTAAGTTACAAGGGAAAGATGTATCTCATCTTCTGCAGCGTATAAGTTCACAAAACCTGAAAAAAAAAAAAAAAAAAAAAAAAAAATGCGGGCCATGATAAAAACCAGTGTCAAACCAATTTAGATGCACATCGGCCGAAAAGTGGCGCTGCCATTCAGCAATCCATACCCTTTTTCAGAACATCGCAGCTTATATGATATGTAAGTGCACCAAAATTGATATGAGATGATATTATTAAGAATTATGTTGATTTACTTTGGATTCCTATAGTATAACTGATGACAAGTTGTGCTGCTATGCTGCAATATTTTCTATTTACAGGAAGGTTATATCTCAGCTTCTACAATATATATAAATGCATCGAACTTCGTACAGGAGACAGGTATAATAAAAAATTATGCATATCTAGTTTATATATATATATATATCGTTCTACACATGGCGCTTGTGTTATTCACTTTATTCGATATTTCAGACGGCAATATCACAGCATCTTTTAATTTAATTTGCACTAAACTGTATATTTAAAATTTTTATTGTGAGAAACTATAATGATGGAATATGTTAACTGATAGGTAGCACTGCTAAATATAATGATACAGAAGAATGTTTTGTGATCGTCAAAACGTACTAGTAACATAAAATGAACCTGTCTTCTAATTACATATAGGTTTCCATTTCATATTGTCTGTATATACAATATAAAATATCTAAAGTAATAGATCTAATAAATTATATAACTAGGGTACAACTATAGTTTTTCCCCACAGCTGAATTTAGCGATTTTTCTTTGGGGCTGATTTGAACGATAACGATGTCGTTCTGAACTGTTTGCTATATAATATGGCAGCCTGCATGCTATTTATTTTGGATTTATGATTTTATGATTTATAATTTAGCTTATGATTTTATCATTTATGCTATATGATTTATGATTTAGCCATAATCGCCAAAAATAAATCGCCAAATTCAGCTGTAGGGAAATACTATAGTTGTTCCACAACTAGCTTAGGAGGAAAGAAAGACAGCATGAGTGACAATATAAGTGCAAGATTTTGTACATTAAAGATTAGAAGGAAGAATTTAACATGAATATCTGAATTAAAATCACAAACATATTTTATATACTTATTAATAGGAACCGAATTTTTTACTCCATAAAAAAATTCCCCATAACAATCACTCCCCTATCGATGAGTTAACTCGGCAAATAAAGGATGAGATATAGAAGTTTATTCACTATCTCTTGGGGAAGGATGGTTCTATTGATATACTAAATTAGAGTGGGAGAGCATATAAAACCCAGTGAATAAGCCTTTGTTAATCCTTCAGATTTAATGATTTGTTTTTTCAAAGCAGCTGGCAGTGTTCATTTAAACGTTTTTCCCAGTAGTGAAATTGTGTTTAATATGTGTCAATAACATAATATATTAGATGTTCTTTGTTTAAAAATGATGCTGATATTCATTTTACGGATTTGTAAACTTTTTTAATACTATTCTCTATAAATGGTGAATGGTCGCTTTGGGGGCAATATACTGTGCATGGCTGCAAAGCCAAATAGAAAAAAGAAAAGTGAGAAAGAAAAGAGAAGCTTATTTTAGAACATTGTTGACCTAAAATGAGACTTTTTCTTCAGTAAATAAAAAGCTTCTCACCCTTAGGCGTTTTTCTAAAACAGTACATTATTATTATTATTAAAAAAAAAAAAAAAAAAAAAAAGTTTTGTGCATTCATGTTTAACTCTTAATTTCCGTAAACATATATATAATATATATGGATGTGGTATTTATTGCATCGATTGCTGAGAACAAATTTTAAATGATGTAAAAACCTTTTATTAAAAATTTTAACCTTTTAGCGGAACGTAAAGAGGCTATTCAAAATTGGAAAATATGAGAATGCGAAAGTGTTAAAAACTCAAATCACCTTCGGAATACAAAGAAAACTTGCTCACTTATATATATATATATATATAGAATAAATTGATTTTGTATTGCCCTGTATATTATCTAAAAGTAGAAAGGCTGAAAATATATGTTTTTTGTTTTTAACAATGTAGGAAAGACTCTCACAAAAGCATCTTGACAGATTTATTTCTAAAGAGAAAGCATTAACAATATTGCATTTGTGCACAGCCCTCTATATCTGTAGGGGCCAAGTCTCCGGTATTTTCAACAGAGATTCCATACTGGAAAATCTCTATAGATGTTTTCAGTATATTTTGATTTTATTCATTGGAAATATATGTGACAGACTTCTTTTTTAAAATACTGGTTCATAAGTCTAACTTAAAAATTAGAAATATTGGCAGCTATGTATATCGTAAGAAATTTAATTTTCGCAATAAAAATTATTAGTAATGTACGTAAAAAGAATCCTTTAACACTAAAAGTCACAACACATTCAGGAAATATAATTTATATTCCATAAGGCATCTGAACAACTTTGTAGGGATCTGTAAACATCTCAGTTATTTTAATTATACTTTATTTTAAAGAGAAAACAATTTGTGCATCTAATAATAATAAGTTTTAATGTCGTTTTACTGGGTGCAGTAAATGTATATGTACGTATATATTCACACAGGATGAATATGATCAAACTTGGAGGGGAGGTAGAGGGTAAAGAACATCATGAGGATTCAGAATTGTACTGGAACACATGGCCGCAAGCGCCATTTTAATCCTTTAAGAATCATATGTTTTTGGTTATTTTTTTAACAACAAAATCTAAATAACTAAGCCTACTGTGTAAATTTTAAAACATTTTATGTTTCGTTATTTCGCAAAATCCGACTCAATATTCGTATTAACGCAATCAGTGGGATAAAATACATCGATAAAAGACAGAATTATTACCATGTATTATTTATGTAAAAAAAAAAAAAAAAAAATCCGATATCTACGCTAGTGTTTGGATTTTATTGTAAAAAAAAAAAAAAAAAAAAAAAAAAAAACGCAAAACAAAATGTTCTGATAGGTTTAAAATGCCGTTTGCAGCCAAGGGCTCTTATACAATTCGGCATACTTGGGATGTTATGTACCTCCCCTCCCAATTTGTATATATAAAAATATACTTCTTATAGGCCATAATGCATAAGAGATCTTCAGCAAATACCGGGTTACAAGCCAGTTGCGCTATTTATACCATTTTCAATATACTTCTTATAGGACATAATGCATCGGAGGTCGTCAGCAAATACCGGGTTACAAATCAGTTGCGCTAATTATACCGTTTTCAATATAGTACTTCAAATAGGACATAATGCATCGGAGATCTTCAGCAAATACCGGGTTACAAACGAGTTGCGCTAATTATACCGTTTTCAATATACTTCTTATAGGGCATAATGCATCGGTGGTCTTCAGCAAATGTTACAAACCAGTTGCGCTAATTATACCGTTTTCAATAAAGAATATGCTATAATAAACTTAATGAACAGATATCAGTTTCAAGCTATTTTGAATATATTTACAGAAAATAGAGCGTAGACAGATGGAAATGAATTGAAGTCATAATCACTTTCATTTTTGTTCGAGAATGTCAAAAAGGCATAACACATCTGAAAACGTATTTCAAGTCACTTTAAATCATGTTCTGTAATATATTGATTTGGATGTTCCTCTTTGGACCTGCGATACAAAAAATATTGCTAATAATCATATCATAATCTATTGATATCTTTTTTTTTTTTTCCACGTATGAATAATATCCATTAATTTCATTTTGTTTTGTGTATTATAAAGGTTCTAAAATGTGGCTTATTGAAATGCCTCTTACGTAATGCTTTGTAATTATTTTGGATGTCGCTATATACAAACTCCTAGTACTGTTTGTATCGTTTTCAATAGGGAACAAGTTATTATAAATTTGAATAACATATATCAGTTTCACGGATTTCTAATATTTACGGAAGTTAAAGCATTGACAGACAGATAGTCATAAATACTTTTCGACTTTATAGAAAAATGTTAAGAAAGGCTTTTTTTTTTTAATGGGGAGTAATTTTTAAATAAAAATCAATATTTACTATTAATTATATAATCTTATACTATTAAGTGAGCAATATTTGTATATATATTTCACTGTTCTCGAAAACGGTAGCTCGGACAGTCACGAGATTTAACACAAAGGTGCCCCCGAAGGATCATTGTGCACATCGAAGTCAGAATTTCGAATTTCTGTTTAGTTTTCTTTTAATTAATAAAAATGTGAAAATAATAAGCTAATAATAGAAAAAATTAGCCATTTAAATTTAATCCATAATTTAATTGTTGCCAAAAAAAAAAAAAAAAAATACGAGTTTATTTTTTTTTCCAACAGGAAAATAAATACATTTATCTAAACATGAACAATACTACACACTACTGATCGCAGAGCTTTCAAATTTGGCATATAGGTACCTGGGACCCTGCAGGTGTGCACCTCATCGAGATTTTTTCAAATTTCGAATTTGAATTTTTTAAATTAATGTTTTTTCGATTTTAAACATTGGCTTTTATGTTTCATTTTTCATGAATTTATTCTTCGATTGTAATCGTCTGCGTATCTTAGCAACGGCTATATTATGCAATTTATTTTTTATTTAATACATTTATTTGAGGGCGAATCTTTTTTCTCTTTTTAATTTATTATATTTATTGAAAATAAAATGGTAATGCAGTAGAAAAAATTAAATATATTAAATTTAAAATTTAAAAACGTATTTATAACAGTTATGTTTATCTATAATTTTTGTAGTATAACAACAATTATTTTTCATTTGTTAATTTAATTTCTTTAAAAGTTTCTTTTTTTTTTTTTTTTTTTTTTTCTAATTTATAGTATTTTTCAGGAAATAATGGTAGTATATAGTAGAAAGGATTAAACTGATTGGAATTTATTTGTTTTTTATGTATTTAATTCCTTCTAAAAGAAAATGTATTTTTTATTTTATTTCATTATATTGGTCGGAATCAAATTGTAATACAGTATAAATAGCATGAGCAATAAAATACTTGGTTCAAATATTTAATAGACGCTGAGATACAGTTATCTTTAAAATCGTAGTTCTTAAATAATGGTAGACCCACCTATCGTCAATAAATACCCATATTGAAATACATAGGAAAGAGATTTCTGCAGGCAGTGGGAACCTGCTCCCGATACAGTGCGGCCAGAGAAAGAGCTGCCGTAGTCAGCGAGTACCAGATGCGAGGTCTAGAGCGATTCCAATGTAATTATTTTAGTTTTTATTTATAATGTGATGTGAAAAATAAATAATGATCCAATTCTTTTGGAGATTCATTTAAATATAGTGGCCAGCGAAGCGGGCGTAGCCTGCTAGTCAATATTATAATATTATTATAATGAATTATATTAATTATAATTATAATTAATATCAATAATTTTTTGATAATTTTTAAATAAAAATTAAGAAAACTGAAAAAAGAGAGAAAAGAAAATATATATATTAATTACTTTTGGCAAATTAAAAGAAACATTATTATTATTATTATTATTATTATTATTATTATTTAAAATCTTTTTTCTAGACAAAATTTCTAGCTAATCATTATTTTATTCGTCTACTTTAAAACTGGCTGTGTATGTGTGTATGTTTTAAAGTAAAATTTTCTTTTAAAATATTATTCTAATATCAATAATTATGAAATGTTTATTAATGTAAAAATAATCTAATGTAAAATAGTAAATGCATAGAATTTTAACTCCATTCTTTCTCGTTCATTGTCTCTTCATTAAGGTAATTACTTAACTTTGCTAAAAGAAAAAAAAATCATTTGTTATGATTAAACTGTTATCATCTATACCTTATAGTTACAGCATTAGTCATAATGAATAGTCATAATGGTCTAGATCTATGATCTAGAGGGAATCAATAGTTCGAAATGGAGAAACGGCACAAAGAGATTATCGTCATTGACTTGCTAAAGATGATTATTTGACTTTCATAAGCACTTCATAGAAAAAATCATTTGGTATAATTAAACTGTTATCATCTCCATCTATATTATCATATATTTTATACTGATAACATTAGTGACAGAAAACTGCAGATCTAGGGGGAACAAATAGTTCCAAAATACAGAAAAGGCACAAAGTAAAATGGCGCTGATGATCATGATTGGCTTTTCGTGTGTTGACTTAACAAAGAGGGAACTTCTAAAATCATATTCATGATCTTTTGGGTGAACGTATAAAGGCGAAACCCCTTAATCAGGAGGGTCATAATAGCTCCCCTGTTGATCTCTTTAATCCGCCAGATCTAAACGATTTGTTTTTTTAGGGCTTGGGATCTGATCTTTGCTCTATTTGGGGTCTTTTAAAACGGGATGCGGAAGTAATATCTAAGGATTTGAATGATTGCCTTGGGTTTTTCTTAGACCATTAGAGCATTTAATTTTGTTAAAGTAATTAAATTTTGTGTTTCCACTAATGAAGCACATTGGGAATATTTTGAATGTTTGTTTAAAATGAATATTATTTCTATCTTTTTTTTTTTTTTCAAGTAAATAAATATATATATATAATGATACAGAGAAAAATTTGTCCACAGTTTGTTAATTGCAAATATATAACAAAGATTGGAAAGCATTTGAAACTTTTAACATTTACAAAGATTCGTTGTTATTAATGCCATTGTTTTACGTTTTCATAAAAAAGCAATCATTGCTTTTCAATTCCTTTGCAATCATCATCTTTTCTTTCTTTATATATATATATATATATATATATATACTAGCAGGCTTTGCCCACTTCGCTGGACATTATATTTAACGGATTTCTTTTTAAATGAATAATTGAAACATTTGAATAAATGTGTTTCGATTGGCGGCTATTTTCCTCACATCTTTAGTATAGACCTCCTTGACAATATCAAACATTTTTTTTTTTTTTTTTTTTAACTTCTCAATTCTGTGAAAAAAAGAAAAAAAACTATTACTAAAAGGAATATTCTCAGAAACAGTCTAATAGTAGTGTTAATTCTTCGAATATTCTGGAAACAGTTGAAGCTGTTACTCATACAGTAAAATTCACTATTAGATAAATGTTCTGGAACAGTCCAACAAACAGTCACTTGTTCCACAGGTGTAAAGCAAATAACATCAAATACTCCAGAACAAAAATTTTCGCTAACTCACGAAAAATGTCCAGTCGTTTAGAGCTCAATCCCTAAAGTGCAATCACTCAGAATAGATCTCTGAATAACTCTGAATCGAAGTGGCTACATACTCTTTCGCAGAAATCAACTCACTTCTATTTATAAATTTTCGCGATGGGTTTTGGAGATGATTCCATCGAAAATCCCATGGAAAGCTCGAGACCTATGTTCCCGTGTGCCGGAGAGCTACGAAACTTCAGGAACCCTAAACTACCTTTTTGTCACCAAATTTGGTCGCCCACTCGCCAGTTTGTCGCCAAGACTGACCCCACAGGAAGTGAAGGAACTGCCCTTTTATTTTCCCTTTGCCTCTAAAACTACTTTCATTGCAACAGTACAATTGATGCAGGAAAAAAAAAATCCCTTTTAACAGTATGCTATGAGCACTATCTCTGCCGTATTTTAGACAACTAATGTTTCTATGGTTATATGTATTTGGCATTAAACATATTTTTATTTTTATTTAGTTATTTAAATATTATTTTGAATTAATCAAATATTTCTACCCTTACAGGGTGCAAGTTCAGTCGCACACATCAGCTCATTTATTTGTATGTTAAATTAGTTAGCGATTGGTATGAAAAAAATAAATAAATAAGTAAACATTATCATGGTACACAATTTTATTATACCTCTCTCTTAGCGGCTTTTGAATTTTTGTCGCCATATTAGCGATGGATTTTTTTTTTTTTTTTTTTAATAATTTCTTGTATAAAAAGGGGAAGCCTATTTTGCTAATACTTTTATCGGACACCTTTTCGTTAATATATAATAATCCTTCATATTCTGTTTATATTTTTAATAATTTTTAGGTTTAAAATAATGCTTGTTGAAATATTTTTTTTTATTTTTAAAATTGCATTTTTTTCTATAACATTATCTACTCAAATATATATATATATTAGTACAACATATATTAGCATCGTAAACTATATTAGCACATTATCAATGTTTTTAGAGTGATAATGACGTAAATTTTTGTGAAATGCATAATTTATTTACTCTATTTTATTTTTATTTATTTATTTATTTATTTTATTGCTCACGTTTAAGTAAATGTATTTATTTTCTTGTCGAAAACAAATGAACTCGTAAAAATTTTTGGCAACAATTAAATTATGGATAAAATTTAAAGGGCTAATTTTTAAAACTATTATAAGGTTATTATTTTCTTATTTTAAATAATTAAAAGAAAATTAATTAAAAAATCGAAAATCGGGGTTCGAGGTGCACAGTGACCCCTCGAGGGGCACCTTTGTATAGAATCACGTGACTGTCCGAGCTACCGTTTTCGAGAACAGTGAAAGATACATACATATATATATATACAAATCTTGCTCGTTTAATAGTATAACACACACATATATATATACATACACAACCAACGTAGGTCAAAATTTTTAGTTGTGTCTATGATAAATTTATATTCCGTGTAAAATATTAGCAAGTAACAATGTAAATAATCTGGTGTGTCACTCACACGACTTTCTCTTACTAGGAAATTTAATACTGTAAATACAGGTTGCAGATTAATAGGTAAGATAACGTGTACTGTTATGTAAACCTATGTTAAACAATTCATATTAGGCTTCTGAAGAGTTTTATATGATAATTAGTTCTGTGTGAGGGGGACTACCGCCCCCCTCAACCCCCCGTTTCATTAATGCACCTACATTTATATAGAATTTAATTCGGTTATGAAAAAAAAAATTCTCTTTTTAAAAAATAATTTATTAAAATTATTATTTAAAAAAATTATCTTTTATGATAAGGCAGATGATTTCCATATTAGAGAAGTAGTATAACACCAAATATAAAAAAAAAGTCCATTTTATTCTCAATATTAATAAATAAAAAAAAAAGTACGATTTTTTTTCAAAGTTTTTTTTTCGTTAAAAGTTAAAAAAAAATCAATAACTTTGTTTTAAATTATCGCAGATCGATGGTTCAACCATTCGTTTTAAAGGTATTGGCGAGCTCTTTTGAAAGATACCCATCATGAAAATTTACTCCCCTCGAGGGGGTATTTATTATTTATTTATTTATTTATTTATTTATTTATTTTTCAGTTTGAATGTTTTTGTTTATTCTCCTAAAGTACCAAACTTGGTTGAAAGCTTCTCAAAACATATTTCGCTGGGTAAAAGAAATTATCTTAATTATCCAATTGAAAATTTGAAAGAAATATATATATATTAGCAGCAAAATAATTAACCTTAGCAACTGGCTTTATTAGTCAAATATTAGCTTCAATTATTTACTTATTATATTTTGCATTGCGATGAAGGGAGAGAAAGAATTAATCTCTTAAGGCTCTTGAAACACACCTTCGCTAAAACCAGAATTTCCACCATTTTAATGTATTCCGGAGCATTTCTAGCCCCCGCCTGTATTCCATACCACATTTTTTTTTCTTTTTTTTTTAAGAGTGTACTTTTCTTTCATAATCGTAGTTACATATTGGAGAAAAATATTCTAAAAAAAAATTGTGCGAAATAAAGGCGGGGCTAAAAATGCTCCGGAATAAATTAAAATGTTGGCAACTCTGCTAAAACCAGTATGTGTTTCCCACATACACATTCTTTAAACAAAATCTTTTACACATCACAAAAACGAAACCTAATGTCACAAGAGGTGAAAGTGGTCAGTTTCTTCGGTACCCCTATTTTTATTTAGAAAAATTCAGTATATATTTATACTAATATCTTGGAAAGAGTTCCGTCAAAAAAGACTGAATACTTTCACCTCTGGGATAGTAATTTCTCCCTTTCCTTCTTTTTAAAGAGTCAAACAGAAGTATCTATCTATCTTTGCATCTTTGCTTTCTATCAGAAATAAAAGGACGATTTCACAGGTTGATGTCCTGTCTAAACACTTTCTGAAAGAACTTTTATTTTTAAAGTAATTTTAAAAGTATGTTTTAAGAGTTATTTTAGAGCATTTTAAAATAAAACTTTTATTTTATAAGTTCTGACGTAAAATTTCTCGCAAAAACTTTATAATAAAAGGTTTTTTACATTAAAGTTCTTGAATAAACTATTTCAAAATATTTCTTAAGAAAAAGTATAAGTTAGAATAGGACTGTTTCAAAATAAAAGTGTATAGTTATTTTTGAACCCTACCTCTGATTAAAACTATAAAATGTGTTTTGTTGGGGTCATTTTGTTGTTTTAAACCTTATTTTCATCAGAAGTTAAAAATTAGTTTTACAAATTTACAAAATTTCAACAAAAGATTTTTGCGGAACTTTACTTTTAATTTATTTATTTATTTTGCATTTTTGTAAATAAAAAGCAGTTTTTTAGTCAGAAAAACAAAGTGTTTTTAATAGAATTGCAACAAAAATTATTTTGTAAATCTAAGCAAAAGTTCTGTGGGAACGCATTTAAAAAGAAATTTTTGTTGCGGGCACCAAACTTTTGTTGATTGTTGAAATTTTTCTCTGGGTGCACAGTGACCAAAAATTTACTTTGACATTTTTAATAAATAAAAATAAAATGCAAAATTACTTTAAGAACTGTAATATAGAGATAAAAAAATTTTAACATCTGTTAAAATTTACAAGTTTTAAAAATAATTCTGTTAAATAAATTTATACATATTTTTTTGGGGTGATTAGTTTGAAGATACCTGATACTTTAATTTCCTTATAGCTCCCCTTTAATTTTTCTTTCTCTTGTACTTTCAATACGGAACATTTTTTGTTATATCTGCGAGCTCGAATTAACGGAGTCGACTATATATATAAAACGAGCAAAAGATAATACAGTAAACACCGGATTAACCGATAGCGGTTTATAAATATTGTGGATTATCCCCGGTCGAGGGAAAAGGGTGGATCAAGAAAACACAAGATCAAAAAAATATGTTTTCTGACTCTGCTCAGTTCCCCATCATATTTATGTTCTCAGAAATTTCTAGTGCGAGACATATTATAATCATGTTAAAAGAAATGAATTTGACCAAAGCTTGATACAGTGACAGAATGAAATCCCCGCCTAATAGGCTATCCACCGTTCACTTCGATATATTTATCTTATTCTAATCACTTAATTTATTTTATCGGGGTCAATTCCGTTGTTTAGTTTTCATGCTACTATTTCCAATGCAATAATCCTCAAAATTCATATTTATATGAAAAATTTACAATTTCGCTATGTTGATAAAATCGTAAATTACGAATAATTTACGAAATTTTCCTATCAGAATATTTGTATTCAATCATGTTCAAAAAAATATCATAAACGTAATTTTGAAGTTGTCTAATGTATTTAGGGTCCTCAAAATGGAAGTTTATGCTCAATTTTGCCTTATTCTGACATGTTAAGTAAATCGTAAATTCCAAATAACTTACGAATTTTTTAAATTGGAAAAATCATAGTCTATGATATTCATGCCAGTATAAATAATATTTCGAAAGTGGTTTGACATCTTTACGATGAAAATATTCCTCAAGATTGACGTTTATGTGAAATTTTGCTCTATTCAGCCATGTTAAGAAATTCGTAAATTTCCAATAACTTACGAAATCTTTATATTGGAAAATTCATAGTCACTAATATTCATGCCAGTGTCCTAAATAATATTTCAAAAGTAGTCTGACATCTTTACGATGAAAATATCTCTCAAAATTGACGTTTATGTGAAATTTTGCCCTATACTGCCATGTTAAGAAATTCGTAAATTTCCAATAACTTGCGAAATTTCCAAAGTAGCATATTTATAGTTACTGATGTTCATTCCGGCATCAAAACTGATATTTTAAAACTGGTCTGACATTTTTACAGTAAAAAATTTCCATTAAATGCACGTTTAAGTGAATTTTTGTCCTATTCTCCCATGTTAAGAAAATCGTAAATTTCTAATAACTTACGAAGTTTTTAAATTCGAATGTTGCAAATAAATAGGGTTCTTGCCAGTATCGAAAGTAATATTTTAAAACTGATCTGACCTCTCTGCTATCATTTGTTCGTGAGATATCGTGTTAACAGACTAACAAACTAACGGACTAACACACTGACACACTAACGGACTGACACACTGACATACTGACACACTAACAGACACCCTACAGACAGACACCATAGAAATTTTGTCATTTTCGGATTCCTCACACCTGAAAACGTGTAGAAAAGTCAAAAAACCGAGGTCGAAAATTTTCACGATTACCTAAGTTCCCCATACCTATAGTATGATGGGGAAATAAAAAAAAAAACTAGTTGGCATAGGTGGACTCTGCACAGTTCCCCATCATGTATATGTTCTCATAAATTTCTAGTGCGAGACATATTATAACCATGTTAAAAGAAATGAATTTGACCAAAGCTTAGTACAGTGACAGAATGAAATCCCCGCCTAATAGGCTATCCACCGTTCACTTCGATATATTTATCTCATTCTAATCTATTAATTTATTTTATCAGGGTCAGTTCCGTTGTTTAGTTTTCATGCTACTGTTTCCAATGCAATAATTCTCAAAATTCATATTTATATGAAAAATTTACAATTTCGATATGTTGATAAAATCGTAAATTACGAATAATTTACGAAATTTTCCTATTAGAATATTTGTATTCAATCATATTCAAACAAATATAATAAATGTAATTTTGAAGTTGTCTAATGTATTTATGATCCTCAAAATGGAAATTTATGCTCAATTTTGCTTTATTCTGACATGTTAAGTAAATCGTAAATTCCAAAAAACTTACGAATTTTTTAAAATGGAAAAACCATAGTCTACGATATTCATGCCAGTATCCTAAATAATATTTCGAAAGTCGTTTGACATCTTTACGATGAAAATATCCCTCAAAATTGACGTTTATGTGAAATTTTGCCCTATACTGCCATGTTAAGAAATTCGTAAATTTCCAATAACTTACGAAATTGTTATATTGGAAAATTCATAGTCATTAATATTCATGCCAGTGTCCTAAATAATATTTCAAAAGTAGTCTGACATCTTTATCATGAAAATATCGCTCAAAACTGACGTTTATGTGAAATTTTACCCTATACTGCCATGTTAAGAAATTCGTAAATTTCCAATAACTTGCGAAATTTTCAAAGTAGCATATTTATAGTTACTGATGTTCATTCCGGCATCAAAACTGATATTATAAAACTGGTCTGACATTTTTACAGTAAAAAGTTTCCATTTAATGCACGTTTAAGTGAATTTTTGTCCTATTCTCCCATGTTAAGAAAATCGTAAATTTCTAATAACTTGCGAAGTTTTTTAATTCGAATGTTCCAAATAAATAGGGTTCTTGCCAGTATCGAAAGTAATATTTTAAAACTGATCTGACCTCTCTGCGATTATTTGTTCGTGAGATATCGTGTAAACAGACTAACAAACTAACGGACTAACACACTAACGGACTGACCCACTAACACACTAACACACTAACACACTAACAGACACCCTACAGACAGACACCATAGAAATTTTGTCATTTTCGGATTCCTCACACCTGAAAACGTGTAGAAAAGTCAAAAAACCGAGGTCGAAAATTTTCACGATTACCTAAGTTCCCCATACCTATAGTATGATGGGGAACTAATACTTACTAAAAGGGAAAAATATAAATATAAAAAACTATGTTATTTTTTATTTACTTTTGAGCAGTACAGTACGGTACTGTTTAATTTAATTATAAATTAACTTACAAATTTTACTTTTGCTTCATAAACTCTCTTATGTTTGTTTGTTTGTTGTTTTTACAAATTTAAGTACAGAAAATACAAATATTTTTTTCTGTACTGTGAATATTTTCACTGTTTATATCATGTTTTATGTATAACACAAATAAGTTTTTGAGCCAGAATAATTTTTATCTATTTGCTGTTCATTTTCAGGCTTTATAACGCTTTCCAACAAGGTTGAAAAGTGTTAATGATTCCAGTGTGTCTGTCTGTCTATCCGTGCTCTAACTCCCGTAAATATTCATGGAATTTCTTGAAACTGAAATCTGTTATTCCTGTTCACTATTGAATGTTCCTTTTGAAAATGGAGTGAATACCTGTACTAGCTTGTATACAGGGACACCTGAAAGTATTCCAAAGCACTGCATTCTATGAGGGATATTTCTATAATTACAATATTGTCACGTAGATGTTATGAAGAACCAAAGTGAGCACTGGAAATGAAGTAACAAACGTAATTTATTAGCAGAACGAACTCGTAATACAGTTACAGTCGGTTGAGAACATACTCAAACTGATGAACAAGTCGCTTATATACAATATTCGAATATTCCAGAATACAAGATTAACATACAGTCGGTAACAAAAGTGTCCGAACACTAGCAAAAATTCCTATGAAAAAAAGTACACTTCATACGGTTTTGTTAAATAAATCCTTATCGAATCATGTTCTTAGACTGACTAAGAACAGGGTTCGACAAGGATTTATTTATCAAAATCGTATGAAGTGTACTTTTTTTACATAGGAATTTTTGCTCGTGTTCGGACACTTTTGTTACCGACTGTACATTAGAATATTCTAGAAACTGCTATACTTTCTACTGTAAAATTTATAAAAAAAATTTCATTGATTGTCAATATGCTAAAATAATGTTTTGTTTAGAATAAGATATAACTAATCTTCAAATTTACAGAGTTAAACTAAAATATTCACATACATTAAGGGCTGCAACTAGAATCTAAGGCAGGGCTGCATTTTCTTATGAATTAAGCATTTTTAACACTTTCTAACGATATTTAACAGTGATTCTGAATTCTGTTAGTCTGTACGTATGCCTTTCAGTTCTTCTGTCTGTCCGTTGTGTGATAACATAGGTAAAGAACATTGAAAGTTATACAATACAACAAGTACATACAGTTGGAAGTGTTAATAATCAATGCGTACCGCATGATTTTCGTTCTTGTTACGATTTATCTGTGATTTGCATTATTCCTGAAACCCGAGCTACTCAATTTCGCGTATATAATCAAGAATTTACTGTAGCTTTAAAATTTCAAGTTAGTACTGCAAATTAAAAGCAAATAAATCTTTCGAACCTAACTATAAATAAAAGAACAATTATAAGCATAAAATACACATTACTGAAAATTTAAAAAGATCTTATGTACAATCCCAAAATCTTTTCAAATAAAGCTTTCATTCAACATTCATTTTAACTACGTGAAAACCTTCTCCTTAATCTATAGAAGAGAAAAAAAAATTCTACGAGAAAAAAAGCAATGTTTTATTCTACAGAAATAAAAACAACGCTCTTCAAAGGTGGCACAAATCGAAGAAGTGACCCCAAGGGTTTCCGTAGGGCGCGAGTGGAGGGAAGGGCACTTTCAGGGAAACATTAGCGGGCGGCATTGATCGTGCAACGCCACCTGGACGTCCGAGAAAACATTATGTGGAATTAAATCTCGATTGGGAAACAATTTGCATCGAACATTTACGAGCCCCTCTTTGCCCACGCGGGGCACGTCGGAAAACAAAAGATTTTAGGTGATGCTCCTGCGGGGCTTTGGTTTCTACGATTGTGTGATGATCACAGACGTTATGGAAAATGGTAGCAGCCTTTCTTAGAAAAGTGCTATTTGATATTATGAATTTTAAATAGTCTCGTGGTCTTTATACATGAGAAACAATTGCCATTTTATCCAATATGTGAAACGAAAAATGTATTATAATGCAGGAAAGATGGGAATTTTTCCAAGGCATTTAAATTTTATAGAACGTTGTATAATTACGAAGATTCGTGGTTAAAAAGAAGAAAGAGAGAAAAGAAAAACTCGTAAAAAGATGGTGGTGATGTAAGCGTAAAGTCACGTTCTTTGATTATTTCGTTTCAAGAAAAAGTAGAATATTAATCATATGACAACTATGCTAAACTATTTCTTTTTTTCTTTTTTTTTTTTTTTTGCAACACTATGGTATGAAAACGGGAAAACAAAGATCAGAAATGTTGCTGTGTATGTATATATATATAAGTGTATGTGCGTGTACAAAGCTGCATTTATTTCCCACATTTTTAAACGCTCTTTTGGTTAAAAAAAGAATAAAACGTTTTTTTTTTTTTTTTCTTCTTTTTAAGTAGAAGGAAATATGCCAATTGTGTTGCTGTTTAAGGAATTAACCCTTTTGTCCGTGCGGGGCACGTCACAAAAAAGATTTCAGGTGGATGTAGAGTTTTTGCTTTCTTCAATCGATCACAGACATTCTTGAAAAAGCCTAGAGCACTTTCTATTAAAAAAAAAGGCTATTAGTTATTATGAATTTTAAATGTTCCTTGCGGACTTTACATACGAGGAACCACTGCAATTGTTTTTAATGTGCGTGAAAGAAAAAATGTATCGTAATACAATAAAGATTGGAATTTTTCTTTAGAATTGAAATTATATAGAACACGTCGTGACAATACAATGCTTTATAGTTGCACAGATGGTTTAAAAAACAGAAATGAAAAACTCATAAAATGTTAAAAACTTTAGATATTTCATTTTAGAAAAATGTAGCAGGATTTTAACCATTTAGCAACTATGCTAGATCATTTTGAAATGAGATCTTTTTTACACCTAATTCTTCGTTCTTACAACAACAAGACAGTAAGAAATTGAATATCTGAAAATATGTCTTTTATATTTATAAAATTGTAACTTTGTTTATGTATTTTTGAACCTATTTTGTTCCCGAAATGATATTTGAAAGGTATGACAATTACGCCAATTGGTTTGCTTTTAATGCAATTAACTAAAATTCTTACCTTTACAGAGAAAGTAGGAAAACAAAAGATTTTAGGTGATGTTCCCGTTAGAGCTTAATTTCTACAATTGTGTGATGTGTATATTGCAAATAATAACAAAATTTTATCCAATGTGGGGAACGGAAAATGTATCACCATGCGAAAAACGTAGGTGTTTTCTAAGGCATTTAAATTTTATAGAACATAGTATAACTGCAAATTCAGAAGGTTGAAAAGTTCAAGGAAAACTTTAAAAAAAAAATACTGTGGATCCCTCTATGAATATACCTGAAACAAACCAATAAATAAATCTATTAGTTGAAGCATCAAAATCACGGTAATGGCATTATAAACACCGCAGAGCTCAAATATCACTGTCTAAGGAATATATTCGACAACTATTGCAGCTTATTACAGACTCTATCATTGAAAAATACACAACTCAGAGTTAAATGGAATTTACTCTAGTGTACAGATAAACTTTTTTGCACTCTTTGGTGAAAATTAGTGGTGAGAAATGGTATGTTTTTCCAAAAAACCTATTCACCCATGTTACAAATTGAGAATAGGCTTTTAAATTTTTACAATCCTAAAGTACTATTTTCCGTCAAATTTGATCACTAATCTCGCCAAGTCGCCAATTTTGCAGCCAAGATCGGCCTTTGCTAAACCCACTGAAATACTATTATACTCTTTGTGCCTTTGCATGTATTTTTACTTCAACAATTATAATACAGGGAAGGAGTTTCATCCTTTGTAACTATAATGTTACAGGCTCTATTAATAGTATAATTAATATACAATTAGAATGAATGTACTTTAAGTAATATAATTAGAATTAATATACATAATAATATAATTAGAATTAATATACTTAATATTACAATTAGATTAAGTATACCAACTTCAATTTAAAAGTAGGATGAATTTGAAAATAAATTAGATAATTGCATATATTTATTTATTATTAATTTTTCTTTTAAAGAAATATTAAGTCTTAATTTTAAAAAAGAAATTAAAAATGCATGTCTGAATTGAGAATCTATCCTAGACTGGACAACAAAAATGGTTAATATGTAAGTTTTAAATTAAGTTACTTCCTGTATCGTAAACTAACACTGAAAACTTTTGCTGCATTAATAAATCATTAAGTTTTTCATGATTATAATTAACTAGGAGCATTAATTTTGTAATTTTCTGAGAACTGCAACAAGCTTTTAACATCATATTAATTTCGTGCAATTTTAATAAGAATTAAAGAAAATTGTGATCAATTCAAACCTAGTCATTTTTCACTTACACTAAACATTTTTAAAAAGTATAAATCTTTGGAGTAATAAGTTGTGTATAAAACAATTTACATTTACATTCCTGTTTCTATGGGTCTGAAGAATCTCTGTACATGATAACGAAAAATCCATCTTAAACAGTGCTTTCTTATCGAGAGTTCATTATATTTAGAAATATCTGCTGTCTATTTACAGACTAAACATTAGGTACTAATATTTCTTAAAAATCATATTTTTCTTTAAACTTTACCTAATAATTATTTGTTAATGTATTCAACTGGAATTTCTGTATCTTGCTTCACAATATTGTACAATGTGATTTTGCTTTTTACTTTTCCTTATTATATTATGAGAGAATGAACTCTTTCGGGATAAAAGTTTGAGTTTATACTATATTTTCTCAATTTTGGGGTCTCCTGAATCGTAATAAGATTGTTTAGCGGTTGGTCTGTGTCTCTGTCTGTTTGTGAGTCTCTCTCCCCCCCCCCCTTCTCTGTGTGTGTGTGTGTGCACGTAAGTGTGCTATCAGCATAAATCCAGAACAAATATTGCCAGGAAGTTTAAAATCGGTATTCTAAATTTATATAATATGAAAATACTACTTAAAACTGTTAATTGAAATCGGATAAATGGTTTGTGTACAGGAACATCCAAAATTATTAAAATAAATTAAGTCTATGAGTGAAGTTTCAAGTAGGTTCAGTTTAACATCTTTAGGTTGCACTGTGCAAGAAGGTTTAAGAAAATAACCTGGGTGCTTTTTTGGGGTTTTTTAGTTCCCCATCATACTATAGGTATGGGGAACTTAGGTAATCGTGAAAATTTTTCACCTCGGTTTTTTTTACTTTTTTACACGTTTTCAGGTATGAGGAATCCGAAAATGACAAAATTTGTATGGTGTCTGTCTGTAGGGTGTCTGTTAGTGTGTTAGTCCGTTAGTTTGTTTGTCTGTTTACACGATATCTCACGAACAAATGATCGCAGAGAGGTCAGATCAGTTTTAAAATATTACTTTCGACACTGACAAGAACCCTATTCATTTGCAACATTCGAATTTAAAAACTTCGTAAGTTATTAGAAATTTACGATTTTCTTAACATGGGAGAATAGGACAAAAATTCACTTAAACGTGCATTAAATGGAAACTTTTTACTGTAAAAATGTCAGACCAGTTTTAAAATATCAGTTTTGATGCCGGAATGAACATCAGTAGCTATAAATATGCTACTTTGAAATTTTCGCAAGTTATTGGAAATTTACGAATTTCTTAACATGGCAGTATAGGGCAAAATTTCACATAAACGTCAATTTTGAGAGATATTTTCATCGTAAAGATGTCAGACTACTTTTGAAATATTATTTAGGACACTGGCAGAATATTAATGACTATGAACTTTCTAATATAAAAATTTCGTAAGTTATTAGAAATATACGAATTTCTTAACATGGCAGAATAGAGCAAAATTTCACATAAACGCCAATCTTGAGGGATATTTTCATCGTAAGGATGTCAAACCACTTTCGAAATATTATTTAGGATACTGGCATGAATATCATAGACTATGATTTTTCCAATTTAAAAAATTCGTAAGTTATTTGGAATTTATGATTTACTTAACATGTCAGAATAAGGCAAAATTGAGCATAAACTTCCATTTTGAGGATCATAAATACATTAGACAACTTCAAAATTAGATTTATGATATTTGTTTGAACATGATTGAATACAAATATTCTAATAGGAAAATTTCGTAAATTATTCGTAATTTACGATTTTATCAACATAGCGAAATTGTAAATTTTTCATATAAATATGAATTTTGAGGATCGTTTCACTCAGAATACTATGTGAAAAGTGCATTTATCTTTCATTTACAAAGCCACACAAAATATTTATGATACGTTAGTGCTATGTTTATAAGTGGCTTGCAATGCATTTCAAGTTCTACCATGTTTTTTTTTTTTTTAAAAACAAGATTCAAATGCACTGCAAATTATATAATTTGTAGATAATATACAGGACTACTCAAAGTGAGTCTTGTTCACTTCAAAGAGTACTGTTAACAGTAATCTTATAAATAATTTAATTCTTTTTTTTTTTTTTTTTTTTTTGATTGAATAAGAGCTTTAAATATTTATGAATGTAGCTACAGTATTTAAACGGAAGACAAGGGTATCCGAATCATACCCTCCCCTCGCATAGAAATTTATGTCAAATAAAATTACTTCTAAAAATGATTTTCAACTGTTATTTTAAGTACTTTATTATAAATGTTTAAATATAGATTTTTTTACTTATCACTTTAAAGTACAACAATGCGTTTAATGCAATGTAAGTTAAAAAAAAATTACGTGAGTGCTACACAGATTATCTATTCACTCCTCATGTATTTATTAAATAGGCTTCATTTCCTCCTCAAATGCCAGTTGTAAATTCAGATCTAAAATGACAGATTACTCCGATGATTCAAGAGAGAGGAAATTTGATCAAATAATAGTGTAGAAGGTGGAAGCCAATTAAGATAGTGCAGATATTGTTTATTCCTTGATATCAGAGATTTAGAGTTTATGTTTAAATGAGCATAAGGCGTCATCATCAATTATGTGTGTACAGAGATAATTTAATAATGCATCTGTGAGATTCACGAGTTAAACAGGCACTCGTATCATTTTTCAGAACCAATTGTTGTCGAACCACATATTAAACAGTATTGCTGTCAAAATCTATCAAGTTCAGAAATCCAACTAAAAGGATCACCCCTGTTGTTTGAGAGGGATCGGAGCGTGCTCTTTGCACGAGGAAAGGCCGACGGCAACCCCTCATTCCACTGATAGCTTTCAAATTAATTCGCTTGTCCACGGAAGCCCTAGTCAGCGCTCCGGATAATCATACTGCACTCATGCACCTAATCAAATTACGTCCAAGAATGGACCAATTTCCGACGCACTAACGGAACATCGGACATTTGTCATTGTTAAGGCAGGGGGGAGAAAGGGATTGCTTTGCTTCCCCTTTTTCCCAACAAGATTTCAATTGAGATATTGACTGAAGTGTAAGGAAGAAATGAATACTGTTTAAACGGAGAAAAAAAAATAATAAATAATAAAAATAATAATTTTATTACTGCTAAGTAGTTTTTGCACTGTCTTACGGGTCGATATCTAAACCGTTAAATTTAAAGGCGTCTGTATCACTTGTTTAAAATATAAAATAAGGAATCTTCTATTCTGAATAAAATGTAGGAAAGAAACAAATCATAATAACTTGATTTATTTGAAGGGGGAAAAAATTGAAAACGTGGATTTAAATTTAATTACCGTCCAATAGTTTCTACATGTATGTTGTATGCATTATCTAAGGTAAGTCTTAAGTTTTAAATTTTTATTCTGTACCTCAGACTTTAAACTTATAAGCATATTTTCAATTATTTCTTTCGCATTTTTTTCCCTTGTTAAATCAAAATTTTTAAGTTTTTATATCTAAACTTCCATAATAGTGTATGTCAGATTCTAATACGAATAATCTTTTATATTATCTATATGACTCATTCATTCACTACTTTCATTCTGTAAAATGTCATAAACTTCAATATATAGACGGGTGGCATAAAAATTACCTATTGGTAGTGACACAATTTCGTTTCACTCTCTGTACGACCAACAATTAAACACTTTATATGTACACAAGCAAAATAATATCCAGTCGGAAGGAGAGAGACTAAAAAATAATTATCATATAGCTGCATTTAAAACTGATATGTTGTGGCCACCGCAAGACTTTCCTCTATATTTTCCTATAGAAATTCACTCAGTAAAAATATTTTATTAAAACTATTATTTATTAAAATTATCTACTTAATGAATGCAGATGATTTTCATCTTAGAAAAAACTAACACTAAGTATAAGAAAAGGAAGTCACCTGTTAAGCAATTGACACCAAAAGTTGGTAAGTTCTTATTTTTGTCAAAGTGCATCTGTATAAAATTTATATTCAAATCCGTGCAGAAGTTCCTGAGATATAGCCTTCCCTGAAATTGTAGCAGTCGCAATACAGCAGCGCCACCTGTTGAGAAATTGACACAAAAAGTTTACAGGCACTAATTTAGGTCAAGGTACATCTTCATATAAATTTATATGCAGTTCTGTGCTGTAGTTCCTGAGATACAGTCGCTACAAAATTTTCGCTACATACACATACAGACAGACATTTTCTAAAAATGGTCAAATCATTTTCTGGAGCTCTCAAAACGTGTAAATCTCTCGAAAATTGGAAGTCGAAATTTTTTATGAATCCAATATTTTCTTTTATTGAATATAAAAGAAAGCAAAAAAATAGAGAAAAAATGTAAATATCTACATTCTAGGAAGCATAATATAAATTAAAAATATTAAATTTAACTCCTTAACTTTTATTGATTTTGTACTAAAAAGAAAAAAAATAAAGAAAAAGTCTTTTGTACAATAATTTTTCAATATTTTTATCTTGATTAAACTTTTGTTTTAACAAACAAAAAAAAAAAGAAAAAGAAAGAAAAAGAAACAATTAAAATAGAGAAATCAAAGAATGTTTAATGTTTGCTTTCAGTATAAGATCAATAAATATTAAAGGGTTTAAGAAATAATAATCACACATGTCTGAGATGATTTTTTTTTTTTTTTAATTCCTTCTTCTTTAAGGTGATGTGATTTTCTGGTGTATTTTTTTTATGCTGATTAAGGAAAAAATATTAAAAATTCTCACCTCGTACGGTTTTGACAAAACGAGCTTAAAAGTCCAGTTCTTCAACTCCATTCTAAGTTATTTTCCGTAAAATCTAGGTGATATGGGTGAAAAAAAAAAGGAGAGCTATTTCATCAATACATCAGAGTAATATAAGTATCAGGGTAGGGTATCAGGGACAATGGAGTGTTAGTATGTTAACAACATATTATTGTTGGATGGTGCATAGACACCCCCCCCCCCCCTCAAGGCTCTCAAACCGCGCACAAGAGAAGAAGCTTTAAACGGAGCTTCGATGTAAAGAAACACATTTAAAAGATAATATATAAATAATAGCTTATTTTAATGTATTTTATACATAAATAGTTTCGTATTTGTTATAGCCTCGGTGTGAATTCTTCCGATATTCATCAATACTTTGTGAAAAACCCTTACATGATAGGAAAAAAAGACATGCATTTCTGAATTCAGCGCACTAAAAAACGTTAGATACGCACAAAGCAGTACAGAAAAAAAAAATGAAAAGTATCTGTGTTATTAATGATCAATTACCAAAATTGCTTTTACATAAATCATATTTTGAGCAGCGTAAAATGTTATATAAAAATGATTGATAAATCGTTATCTATAATGATATCCATAAATATAAACAAGTAAATTAAAATATTTAGAATTTGCAGTAAAGTGTTACAAATTAAATATATTATTGAATTCTTTATATAAATGGTATTCTTTATAAAAGCTTCTTATATGCAAAATAATACAAAACTTTCTGATACGTTTAAGCAGCGATTTTTTGACTAAAAGGTTCAAAAATTGAAGGCAGTATTAATAAATGTAAATAAATGTATTTTTCTTTTCAACCGAATTTGACAATTTATAAACGGTGAATTCGTAATCACTTTTTATAGCAAAGTTTTATTTTTTGTCGAAACCAATTAACAATTCGTTTTTTTTTTTTTTTTTTTTTTTTTTTATCGCGAATAATAATAATTATTATTATTGTTATTATTATTTTTAAGCTTTTTCTATAATCTAATCAAAAAAAAAAAAAAAATCGCGTGATTTATTATGACACAAGTTGGAAGTTGGGAGATAGATAGTTTGCGAATTTTAAATATCAATGCAAAATGGTCTAATAATAATAATAATAATTTTTAGTAAAATCTCTAATTTTCAACCTAAGGATATTAGATTTAGAGATTCTGGATACTATGAACTTATACTCACTATTTATAGCCAATTTTTATCTTTTGTCAAATTTGTTCACAATTCACAATTTTTTTAAAAAGCATTGTTATATTCCAGTCCAAAAAAAAAACTACGTAACTTATCAATTAACGTCATTTGGAAGTATATCTGTGAGTGCGTTTTCAGTATAATTCAGAAACAAACATACCGGGTGTCCCCATAAGGCTGTAGACATTTTTAAAAAATCATAAAAATTGAAGGAATTGGTAGAATTGAACGCGAGTTGCGAAAATATTATTGTCGTAAAAGGGGATTTTTTTTTTTTTTTTTTTTTTTTTTTTTTTTTGTAAAGGAAAAAAAAAAAAGTTAAAAATTTAGTCGATAGAGGACGCTGTAAGTGAGCAAATTACACATTTCCATGAAAAACTACATTTATTTGCATGCAAATGTTTACAAGCATATAAATTCCATTCTATATGTTCGCCATCACCACAAGTTACAATTTGCAAACGAATTACAACTCCCCTAACTGCAGCTTCAATCGGTGTTTTTTAGCATGAGAGAAAACATTTTCAGCAATAACGTTTTAACCATTAAGTCGGAATCGCAATTAAAACTTTATGTATGCACAAGTAGGAAGCAAAATAAGAAACAAGCTTTTTTAATCGTAAAACTGTTCAATTTATAGGACTGTGATTTGTATATTTCTCAATCCACGTCCGTGCAGCGCCTCTATTGACGAAAAATGTAACTAATTTAATTTTCTTTACCAAAAAAAAAAAAATCTTCCATCATGAGAATATTTTTTCCGCAAACCACTTTCAATTCTACCAATTACTTCAATTTTTATGAATTGTTAAAATGTCTACAGACTTATGGGACACCTGGTATATATATATATATCTGTATATATATATAAATTACGTGTCACGATGTTTGTCCGGGGTAAACTCCTAAACTAAGGAACCGATTTTGATGAAATTTTGCACACTGTGTGCAGTTTGGTCCAACTTGAGAGATAGGATAGTTTTTATCTCAATTTATTGTCACAATATTGTTTTATTGCAATTATTTGTTAATTATAGACCTTTATTAAAGTTGCTCCAAAATATCTGTGAGTTCCATTAATTTAATTGTTGCCAAAAAAAAAAAAAAGAAATACGAGTTCATTTTCTTTCGACATAAAAATAAATACATTTAATCAAACGTGAACGTTAAAAAATTATAAAAAGTTAAATTATGCATCCCGCGAAAATTGACGTCATAATCAATTTAAAGATTTTATACACATTGAGAAAGTGCTAATGTAGTTCTATCATAGATATAGTAATATATATAGATCTCTCATCCCCATGTTATCGTACAAAGATTTTTGATGCCGAAAAAAAAAAAAAAAAAAAAAAAGCTTTGGAAACAGCCATTAAGTGGTATTGAAAAAAAAAAAAAAAGAAAAGAAAGAAAGAAATATGAATTTGAAACTGTATCTGGAGTCTTCCATTCCCCTTTAGCAAATAAATTATTCATAAATTTTATTTGCTAAAATATTAGTATGTATTCCCGTGTGTATTCACTCGGGGAAAGACGGCCATATTTTGGTAAAAACGTCGTCTTTTCCCAAATGAAAAGGAATAACATTTTCTCCCCAATGATCACCCTATTCTATATATGCTATGCTATATCTATGAGTTCTATACGCAAGCGAAGTGTGACTCACTGACCGTCTGTGCAGCCAAGAAAAAGATTTCCTATGTTAATTGCCCACTGGATTTTTTGTAAGAAATTATTAAAAATCGAGGAAATTTATTTCCCGATTTTAATTCTTATATTTGGGTATAGATATGTATTAGTTATTGCGGGTGTTAGATTGAATTATTTTGCTGTCAAATTGACAAAATTTTAATTTTAAATTTCAAAACTCTGTCGCCCTTGGCTTTTTTTTATTATTTTTATTATTATTTGGCGATCAAAAGCGTAACACGAAAATATACATGCCAGATGTATGCATTGTACGAAATGTAATATGTATTATTCATTGTACGTATGTATGACATGTAATATGTATTGTACGAAATATTGTTTCATATTATTCATTACTCTTTTAATATAAGTTGTTAAAATAACCATGATTTTTGAAAGGAATTAAATATTTTCGCCAGATAATTTGGCGATATTCTTTTTTTTTTCGCCAAGGATGACAGAAATGAAATCTATTCCGCTGCAAAATATTAGTATCTTACATCAGATATTTTATTTAGACATTTGAAAACAAATTTGACTTCAAACTATGATAGAATATCTATCATTTTCCTTTTAATTAGTATATTATTAGTATATTAAAATTTAAAAGCATAGTATGTAAAAAGTTATTTATTTATTTATTTATTTATTTATTTTAAATCTTATAATTATTCTTATCTTAATCCTCAATGTTTCCCATCTTTATTAACTTGAATTTACTATTAAAATTTTAACATACTCAAAAACTTCTCATCACTTCGTTAAAATACACTAAACTTTTCCAAAATCTTTTTCTATTTAAAATGATACATGTATTTACTTTAAATGTCCAATATTTCATAAGATTTCCAATTTTAAAGTTTTAAAATATTTATCAAATTTACTTATTTTTCTGGTTTAGCCTTATTGTTTTCCTTTTTATAACTACAGCTGTTGCCCTCTTTAAAATATTTAAAATGATGAGGTCATTTTATAGTAAAATTATCCATTATAGCACATATTATATTTCACTCCTCCATAAAAATTGATTTTAAAATCGTCTGTTTCTTTTATACTTTTATTTTAATAGAATTTTAATAGAATTTAATTTATATATTAGTCATTTTAGCAATTTTATCCAAAGTAGCATTAGAAATAATATATATCACTTCTCCATTAAAATTTATAGGACCCTACAATAAAATTAATTTGTGCTTAATATCAACACTATGAAAATTTTTATCAATCGCTTCCAAATTTTGACCTAAGTTTCAAATCTCAACCCTGTGGGTTTTTACATCGGCTACAACGTTTTCGTCTTTGTTCGTAAATAATAATTTGACTGTACTAAATAGTTTACAGTCGTATAATTCAACGTACAACTTAGTCACAGCAACGCGTGGCCGGGTCTGCTAGTATATATATATATATATATATATATATATATATATATATATATATATATATATAAATTGTGGGTCATTACGTTCTTTTTTTTTTTTTTTTCACTCTAATAGAGGGCGTTAACATTCTTCCCTGTTTTGTTCTATATAACATCTAAAGAGAAACAAAACCTCTATCTTTGAATTGAACATTTATGCATCTCTAATTACTTTAACTTATAAATTAAAATTTAATCAAATAAAATTAAAATTTAAGGTTTATTAGTTATTAAAATAAGCAGAAACAAATTAAACTGAATTTTATTTACTTTTTAGTTCAGTAGATAAATACGTCTCCAATGAACTGTAACTTTAACTGTATTCAGCCTTCTCACGGTGTCTTATGGCATGGGTGGTGTGTTTGAAATATTTTTTCCGGCGTGATTTGCAGTATTTAGTGAGTACTGGTTTTGGTTTTATTAATTTACCTTAGGAATAATTTCATTATTCAGTTAATGGTGATTGTTGATAAAAAGTGTATTTTTCACTTGGCTTTTTGTTCTTTCTTTTTGAGTTTCAATTATTTTCATGTCTTATGGGTGAATATAGGGCATTGAGTGCTGTAAATATTTAGCAATGTGCATATAGCACTACAGAAATACCACCCTATTTACATGCAACTTTCATTCTATGCCCTTGATAAAGTAATGATGTTGTATGTTTCAATCTCAGTTTGCTCATTTTTTCGTCCTGTTTATTCAATTTTTTCTACTTCTTCATGGGATACTTGGTTACATCTGCTGCAATGTTTAAGAAAGTTTTCAATATATATACATATGTTTTATGTACAGTTAATAATTTTAATCATATTTTGCACATGTTTTAACGAAACAAATACACAAATAATCATTAAATTGATGGATATTAAGTACAGTTTTAATTTTTTAATCTGCATTATTTATAATAAAAAATTAATAATAAAATTTATCATTGTAACATATTTTTTCTGGAGAAAATATTAAAAAATAATTAACTTTTTTAATTTAAATTTTATTGTTTATCACAAATTACTAAAATATTTATAAATATATTTATTGATTTTAAAATTTAATTATCTATATTTATATAATTTATCGCCGTCCATTTCATTTTCTTCGAAAATTTAATTATGCACTTAACAAAAATGCAGTCTTCATATCAAGCACACGTGCTACATTCCAAATACAAAGGGAAAGAAAAAACTCGTATAAAACTACATTTACTTAATGAAAACTGTGAAAAAAAATGTCTTTTTTTCTATTCATTAATTTAAATAAGATCTATTGTAGCGCAAAACATTAAGCTATTTGTGTAAAAAGCATTTAATTCATGCGTCATAAAGACATAATTCAATTTGCCAAAAACACGTTTAGATTAAAAACACCAATTCATCAAAAGTCTTTTAATGGAGAGAGAGAGAAACGAACAGGGAAAAGTGTTAAAAATTCATGGAGCTACATGAAACATCGCGTCAATTACCAGCGATGTATTCACGGTAAATACTGAAAATCATACATCACTTGCTAATATTTCATACCATTTCGGAGCGAAATCGAATTACATACAAGGAGGGTTCACAAAGGATCACAGGACCTTATGATTCACTGGGACCGTTTTCAATCCCTTAGAGTGAAACGTGCAGGAATTAATGAACCAGAAATGAGGATTTTGTTAGCGTTTTACTTTTGCCGAAAGCAGGAGATCTGGAACACCCCCGTTATTTGAGAGATATTATACCAGTAGTCGGCGTCTCTTAATTTAATAACTAGGAAGGGAAACAAAGTTTAACTGTGTTTTCGTTTGGGAGAAGAATTCCAGCATATAATGCAGCAATTTAATTACTAGTGGTTGGTTTCAATGGATGCCACTCACTTAAGTGACAGACTTATAAGTATAGAAGGACAATCCTATGGGAAAAGAACTTTGTGGCCGATTAAATGTCATTTTAATCCTTTAGATACGAAATAATGGAATCAAGCAATAGATAGGGAATTTTTCTTTGTACTAGAGACACATTAAACGGAGGATAATATTTTAACAATGTTACCGTTCTTAAAATGGAATTATTGTAATAAGCTCAAGTAAAGACAATTATTTTCAAAACAATAAGCCTGAAGAACCCAAACATTTCTGTGGTAATTTAAATATTTACAGATGATTTCAATACATAATAAGACTTAATAAGCAGAAAGATGGACAAAGTTTTAGTGTATTTTCGTTTCCAGAAGAATTCCAGCATAAACGCTTATAGTTAATTATTAGTGGTTTCTGTGATAACTCATTGGTTCACTTCAGTGATAGACGTATAAAAGACTAAGAACAGTTCTATGGTATTTTTTTTTTTTTTTTTTTTTTTTTTTTTTTATGGCTAATTATAGTCTTGATTGTTTAGATGCAAAATAATTGAATGCGGGCAATAATGAGAATAATTATATTTTAGTAGAAACACGTTAGGTATAAAAAAAAAATATTTAAATAAAACTATAGACAGAAATTTTCAATTAAAACTAGAAATACGTATTATGATAAACAATATTACCTTTTTTTAAAGTAAAGTAAAATAATTAAAAGTAACATTGGAGGTAAAATTATTTTCAAGATGATGAAACAGAATTGGACAACAGAAATGAAGAACTAATGTGGTACTTTTGTGGTGTCCCCTATGTAGAAGTTTTAATTAATAAAAAATTTAGTTAGTAAAGATTAAAATATTATTACGCACGCCGTCGTAAAAATACTTTATATTATAACTTTATAATGCAGCCAAAAAACTAACACAGATAACAACTAGTATGTTGTGGCCACCACAAGACTTTCTTCTATATTTTCCTATATACATATTCAATCAGTAACAATATTAAAAAAAAAAAAAAAAATACGATTTTTTTCTAATTTTTTTTTTTTTTTTGTTAAAAGTAATACATATTCAACCAGTAGCAATATTAAAAAAAAAAAAATACGATTTTTTTTCTAAGTTTTTTTTTGTTAAAAGTAAAAAAAATCGATAACTTTGTTTTAATTTATCACAGATTTATAGTTCAACCATTCGTTTTAAAGCTATTGACGAGATCTTTCGAAAGATACCCATCTTGAAAATTTACCCCCCCCCCGGGGGGTACTTCCCCCCAGGGGGGGAACCGGTGCCCCCACATGCACAAATTTTTTTTCGTAGTTAACTACTACTATTATCAATAATTGATATTAATTTTACAATCACAAGTTTAAAATAACGCTCATTATGTACATTTATACGAAATTTTGTCCTATATTGCCATGTTAAAAATTTAGAAAAAATGCGATCACAGCGCCACCTGTTGAGCTATTGATCCCTAAATGTAATTAGGACCAGTTTATGTCGGGGACCAACTAAATACCAAGTTTGGTTAAGTTTCGTTTAAAAAAAAAAAAAAAAAAAAAAATTTTTTTTTTTTTTGTTAAAAGTAAAAAAATCGATAACTTTGTTTCAAATCGTCACAGATTTATAGTTCAACCATTCGTTTTAAAGGTATTGACGAGATCTTTCGAAAGATACCCATCTTGAAAATTTACCCCCCCGGGGGGGTACTTCCCCCCCAGGGGGGGAACCGGTGCCCCCACATGCACAAAATGTTTTTCGTAGTTAACTACTACTATTATCAATAATTGATATTAATTTTACAATCACAAGTTTAAAATAACGCTCATTATGTACATTTATACGAAATTTTGTCCTATGCTGCCATGTTAAAAGTTTACATAAAATGCGATCACAGCGCCATCTGCCGGGCGATTGATCCCAAAATCTAATCAGACCCTTTCCATGTCAGGTTCCAACTATACACCAAGTTTGGTTCAATTTCATTCATCGGTTCGTGAGATACGGTGTGACATACAAATTTTTGCGATCACAGCGCCACCTGCTCGACGATTGATCCCCAAATCTAATCAGCACCATGCCCCGTCAGGTTCCAACTATATACCAAGTTTGGTTGAATTTCATTCATTAGTTCGTGAGATACGGTGAAAAATACGAAAATTTGTCCTATACTGCCATGTTAAAAATTTACATAAAATGCGATCACAGCGCCACCTGATGGGCTATTGATCCCAAAATCTAATCAGCACAGTGCCCCGCCAGGGCCCAACTATATACCAAGTTTGGTTGAATTTCATTCATTGGTTCGTGAGATACGGTGAAAACACTAAACCACAGACAGACACACAGACAGACATTTTTTAAAAACTATCAATTCGTGTTCAGGACATCCCAAAACGTGTAGATCCGTCAAAAAACGGAGGTCGAAAATTTTCGCGAATCCAATACTTTCTCTATATTACATATAGAAGAAAGTAAAAAAAGTTGAAAGAAATTAGGATTTATTAGAAAGATACATGCAGTGTTATTGGCAGATCTTCATTAAGCTAGGCAGTGAGTTCCCGGGATTCAATAGTGGCGGCGAAATTTGATATCAATCCTTTTTTTGTCTGCTTAAGAAAGGTAAGAGTTTTTGGTGGGCGGGGTGACTTTTACAATAGTATTGTTTTTTATGAGATAAGATCTTGGTGAGAAACGTCCGAGCTACTTTTATGCCAAATTTCTAATTTCGCGAAGAAGTCCTATACTAAAGTTATTCCTTGGCGATATTTATTGGATTTGCTAATACGCCAAAGGAAAGTATTTAATACATAGAAACCTGAAAATAGATTTATTTGAAGATCGCGATATTCTGATGCAGATGACTGTTTAATTTTACTAATGTAAATTTTAAGAAAGGTTTTATTCAGAAACAATGATTAGATAATTTTTAACAGTAATGTTTGAAGAAGTTACAAAAAAGATATTTCCATAATCTCTTTGCTTAAAGATTCCAGATAATAGTATATATATGCGTGTGTGTGTGTAAGTGTGTGCTTGCGTGTATATATTTTTACATATGCACAAGTTTGGGTAATTTTTTTTTTTTTTTTTCGTATTTTCGTATTTTTGTATTTTTGAAGTTATTTGCGTTTTTAATGATCCAATCAAATTCACCATAGAGATCGTTTTATAAAATATCTAAATGTTTACATAAAAAATGCAAATATATTCAAAATGATTTAAATTTTTTACAGTTATTTGTTTTTACAGTCTGCAGCAAAATTATTCGAGCGCTAGCAAAAATTCCTTTATAAAAAAAAGTACACTTAATACTGTTCTGTTAAATAAATCCTTGTCGAGTCATGTTCTTAGACTGACTAAGAACATGATCCGACAAGGATTTATTTAACAAAACAATGTTAAGTGTACTTTTTTTATATAGGAATTTTTACTAGCGCTCGAATAATTTTGCTGCCGACTGTACGTTGTGCTAATAACAGACATAAATACTAATCAATTGCTTAAAAAATAAAAGAAAGAAAAAAGTGTTCAGGGAGCCCTAACACACGTATTATAAAAAATAATCAACGTTAATAATTCAAACTTAAATTAATGTTTTATCTGCCGTACTGGTACAGTCGGTAGCAAAGTTATTCGAGCGCTAACAATAATTCCTATCTAAAAAAAAGTACACTTAATACTATTTTGTTAAATAAATCCTTATCGAATCATGTTCTTAGACTGACTAAAAAGATGACTCAACAAAGATTTATTTAACAAAGCAGTGTTAAGTTTGCATTTTTTACATAAGAATTATTGCTAGCGCTCAAATAATTTTGCTGCTGACTGTATAAGAAATTATTATTCCTAAGCAAATTTCTTAGACTTGTTAAAATGAATAAAACACTTACAATGACATTCAATAGTGAATAACGTATTCGCTTAATTTTAGGTAGCCCTGTATAATGTCTATAGCTTATATACATATCACACAGTGTTTTTAAATTTAGCATGAAATGAAAAATACTTAACGCACCTTTAAATGCATTTCCAGCCATTTCTAAGTATAGGCATAATATATCAGAAATTTCGTAAAACTATTTTATTTTATTTATTTATTATTTTTATTTATTTATTTATTTATTTATTTATTTATTTTGTGGTGCAAACGAATGGTGAATGGTTTTCATACCACATCCTAATCGAATCATGCTTTTATGCATATAGAAATATATGATCATTTCATATTGTTTATAGCAGTCCAAAGGTGTTAAACTGTACCTACTAGGAATGTCACCCATAGACTTGATGTACTTGAATATTTTTGAGTATCCTCGTACAAGAACGATTTTCAAACTTTAATAAAATTTTCACGTAATATTCCCAAATGATATGGATTCAGTATGCCTTTATTGTACAGTCGGTAACAAAAGTATCCGAACACTAGTAAAAATTCCTGTGTAAAAAAAGTCAAGTTAATACTGTTTTTGTTGCTGTAGTTTTGTTAAATAAATCTTTGTCGAATCATGTTCTCAGTCAGTCCAAGAATATGATTCGACAAGGATTTATTTAGCAAAACAGTATTAACTCTACTTTTTTTTTTATTCGAACACTATAGTGAGGAAAGTATTGTAATCATGTCAAAAATCCGAATTTGAGATTTTAATGTTTCTATACGTTTTGAGGTGCCCTGAGTCCTTTTTCATTATTTTTCCGATGATGTATGTATGTGTGTGTATGTATGTGTGTATGTGTGTGTATGTATATGTGTATTTATGTGTGTGTGAGTGAACACGCTAGCGTCTAAACGCTTTGCTCGAATGAGCTGAAAGTTGGTACGTATATTGTAAGTCACCGTAGTACGAACCCTATTGATTTTGGTGAATCTAGCACTTATAGTTTCTTTACAGGGACACTAACAAAAGTTCTTTAACATTATGGCCTATAGGACCAAATTTTTAAAAGTGTGATAGCGTGTAAACACCTTATTAAACTGAGCAAGAAATTTATACACATGTTATAGGTCATAGTTGCACGAGCTGTATATATTTTGATGAATTTAGCACTTATAATTTTTTTACAGGGACACAAATAAACATTCTTTATCATTATGGCCTATGGGACCAAATTTTTAAAAATGCGATAGCATCTAAACGCCTTATTCAATATAGCTGAAAACTTATATGAATATTAAAAGTCACTTTTGCACTAACTATGAGCATTTTAATGAATCTAGTATTTATAGGTTTTTACAGGGACACAAAGAAATATTCTTTATCATTATAATCTATGGACTCAAAGTTCAATAGCGTTAAATTAAACATCGTGATCTATCTTGAGAAAAATACTCAAACACCCTATTTTGATTTTCTCTCTTTTGTTTATTTAACAACTCCTCTTACTTTACTTTACCTACAAAACCGTTAATTACTCAATGTTCGGAAAGTCGAGTGGAGTCACTCCAGATTTTTTGTATAGGAATTTTTGCTAGTGTTCGGATACTTTTCTGACCGACTGTACAGACTGCTAATAATTAATTTTGAGTTATGCTGCTAACAGTCATATACAGATAAACCGCTAAAAAACTGATTATTCGATTCAAGAGTCCACAAAATGTGTAAATATCGCAAAACTTAACTTGGAAAAATCTCACTCAAAAATAATACTTTCTCTACTATTATATAGGTAAGAGGAAATAAAAATTGATTTTTGTGCTTTCATTTCTGTACAGAAATTGCCGAAAATTGTTATTAATAATCGAAATTAAAATTAAATATCAAAATTAAAATTAAAATTTGTAATTTCGATAATTAATTATTAGCAATCGAAATTATAAATTATCGAAATGTCTGTATAGCAATTGTTTCCTCACACCAACGAAGAATAATATTAGTAATTCCATATAATAATAATAATAATAATAATAATAATAATAATTAAAATAATTCTTCATACACTGAGTTTTTAGCACATACTTAAATGTACTAAAAACTGTAATTTAAAGGTTTAAATGTAATCGAAAGATATGAACAGACAGAAAGGTTTTAGCCTGTTAATCTGTTCCTGATCAGATTGTACTCTGAAAATATTTCTGTATTGTAAAACGCTTTCATAATAGCTAAAACATATAAATATACATATTATTTATTATTTTCCGAACATACTATGTGAGGAAAGTATTGTAATTAAGTCAAAAATTCAACTTTGAGATTTTGATGTATCTATACGTTTTGAGTTCGTTTTCGCTTTTTTTACAGTGTATGTGTGTGTATGTGTATGTGTGTATGTATATGTGTGAGTGAACACGCTAGCGTCTAATGCTTTGTTCGAATGATCGAAAAGTTGGTACATATGTTGTAAGTCACTGTAGCCCGAAGACTGTTGATTTTATTGAATGTAGCTTTTATAGTGTTCTTATAGTGTTCTTACAGGGACACAACAAAATATTCTTTATCATTATGGTCTATGGGCTCAAATTATTTAAAGTGTGATAATGTCTAAACGTCTTATAGAGACATCAATATAGAGACATCCAAAACTATTCCAAAGCATTGTCTTCTATGAGAGGTATTTTTATGAACTATATTTCATTTCCCTTATTTTACACAAATTTTTATGAAATTGAAATATGTTATTCACGGTCACTGTCAGATGTTTGTTGTAGAAAATGGAGTAAATACCACCGCTGGTTTGTGTACAGGGACAACTGAAAGTATTCCAAAGCATTAGTTCTATGAGAGGTATTTCTATAAGCCAAATTTTAATAATTTTACTTTTAACAAATCTTAATAAAATTGAAATATGTTATTCAAATGCACAAAATAAACTGAAAATTTATACACATGGCATATGTCATGATCACACAAACTGTACAGCTTTAGAGGAATTTAGCACTTATAGTTACTTTACAGGGATACAACAAAAAAATCTGTATTATTATAAACATATAGGCTGAAATTATTTAACGTGCGATAGCATCTAAATGCTTTATCCGTTTGAGCTGAAAATTTATATACATGTTAAAAGTCATCATCGCACGAACTGTTTAGATTTTGGTGACTCTAGCACTTATTGATTTTACATGGACAGAAAGAAACATTCTTTATCATTATGGTCTATACGTTCAAATTATTTGAAGTGCGATAGCTTCTGAACGCCTTATTGAAATGAATTGAAAATTTATGTACATGTTATAGGTCAATGTCACACGAACCGTATGAATTTTAGAGAATCTAGCACTTATAATTCTTTCTACAGGGCCATTACGAAAATTTCTTTACCATTATGGCTTATGGGCTCAAACTTTAAAATTCAATGCCGTCTAAATGCCTTATCCGATGGAGCTGTGAATTTATATACATATTATCGGTCGCTGCCGCACGAACTGTATGGATTATTTTGGTAAATCTAGCATTTACAGATTTTTATAGGGACACAATGTAATTTTCTTTATCATTATGATATATGGGATCAAATTATTAAAAATACAATAGCGTTAAATTAAACATTATACTATAAGGAGAAAAATATTAAAATATCCTATTGTGATTTTCTCTTTTGTTTATTTGACGACTTCTCTTACTTTATCTATACAACTGTTAATTACGTAATGGTCTGGAAGTCGAGTGGAGTCACTCCAGATTTTATTATTTTTTTTAATTATGACATTTATATTTTTCTCGTTTTTATTATTTGAATTTGTATTAGCATATATAGTTAACCTCATCCGTGGCTGATTCTGTCACACTTTAGGCTTAGGAGTAGGCTTAAGAGATTTCCTTGGACTCTGTCTCCTAATTTTCATACTTAGTCAATTTAAAAAAAAAAATCTAATTGTCCGATCGATAAGCTGTTTAAACAGACGTATTCAGAAAAATTGCGCCTTTCATTTGGTACATTATTTGTAACTAATATATAATTACATTTTTTTTAAATTAATTAAAATATGAAAAAAAAGGCTTTAAAATGCATTTTAAAATTTTAATTTTTGCCATTTTTGCCATTTTTTTTTTTTTTTTTTTCCTAGCATAAAATGAAATATGCTTTCCCGTAAAAAATAAAAATTAAAATAAAATAAAAATAAAAATAAAAATAAATTTGCTCATGCATATGAAAAAAATGACGTCTATAAAATAATAATTTTAAAGGTAACGAAGAGATAAACAAAGTGAGAAAATTTCGCACGGGCTTGCTAGCAAATGAATTATTTAAAGTGAGAAATAAATAAAATAAAACGATTATTTTTCAACGGGCGCCTTAGTCGCCCTACAACGAACTAGTTTTTAAATAAGTAAGCATGCGTTTCATTTTCTTCACTTGTCAAAAAATACTAGTAATAAACCTGTATTTTCGACAAATTCGCTCAGACTAATCTTTTTGTGGGAAGATCTAATACTGAAATTACTTGAAAGTTGGAGGTGAAATAAATAAAATTATAATTTTTTTTTTTTTGGAAATTGCTGTCTTAGAGTTGTAAAAATTTGCATATACATGCATTGAAATATAGCAAGTATATTAAAGTTTTTTGAAAACTAAATTTAATAAAAGAAAATTCAATCAAAATTCATAAATTCATATGCAAAATAAATGCTCCATAGAATAACATTAGTATAAAAGTTCCTGAGAGATAGGTGGAACATAAAAGTTGAAAAAAAAAAAAAGAAACTTTTAACGGATGAATATACAAATAAATAAATAAAAATTGTTACGTGATTTTGTGCAACTAATATAATTTTGTATTCTGTGTAATCTAATTGTTTTAAATTTCTTTTATATAGGTACGAAAAAAAGTTAATGAAACCTGACAATTTTTCCCGTTACTGAAAAAAATAAATTTAAAAACCCCATTCAAAATATTGTAGCAAGCTGTGCAAAATAAGAAAAAATAAAAATAAAAAAATAAGATAGGAGGCAAACAATAAAAAAGAAACTTGAAAAACATATATTTGCTCTGAGGACTCCGTAGCTTATTTCTTCTATTAAAAGAAATGAAGAAGAAAAAAGAGTAAAGTAATTTTTCATGCTATTAATAAAACTTTTTTTTTTTTTTTTACCTCAACTTACGAATATATAAAAAATCTATTTTAAAAAATGTTTCGGCAAAATTTAATTTAAAAAAAAAAAAAAAAACTCTAATCTTTTCTAATCAATAACACCTGATCAATTGTAGTTATTCTCAATATTACTGGAAGTTTAAAGAGAAAAACTACTGTTTAAAGACATAAAGATATTTTATTTTAAGATATATTATCCGGAAAACAATTTTAAAATTCGAACACAAACTTTTTCAACAAACACTTTTTTCACACACTCCTCTTTTTTTTTGCCTTTTCCACTTTTTTTTTTTTTTTTTTTTTTTTCCTTTGAGGAAAACCGGACGTCAAATGATTGATTGGATAAAGAGCCGTTCATTTCAGAGTTCTGCAAATATATAAGGAGCTATATATATTGAGAGAAAGAGACAGGAGGGGGGAGGGTTAAAGGAGAGATGAGAAAGTGGGTGTAAGTTTATGTGTGTTCGTCCGTTGATAGTTGGAGCTCCATATTTCTTCCGGTCACTCCTTTTGAATTTTTCATTTTTCATTTTCCATTTTTTTTTTTTTTCTTTTCTTTTCTTATTCCGTCGCCCCTTCGCGCCGTTTCTCTAGTTTTTGTTCAGGAATAGAATCTGTTCGTCTCTTTCCCACTCCTTCGACCATTGGAAAAATTGTTTCACTTTTCCAAAGTCTTTTTTAGGCATTTGGAAAATTTTTTGACTTTTCAATAAACGGTAGGGAATGTTTAGGCTTTAAAGTGGAGTTTGATTTGTCGGCTTTAACTTCGAATTAAACGTCACGGCATATGAGTACCCCCCCCCCCTTTTTTTTTTTCTTTCCCAGTTAGAGAAAGGTGACTTTTTTTTTTTTTTTTAGAATTTTATTTGGGAAATATAATGAAAACAGAAGGCATCTATAGAAGTATATGGTAAGTACAAATTTAGTAATTGAAAATGCAATAAATTTTAGACAAGCAATATTATATATATATATATAAGTTTAATTAGATCTTCTTGTATAATAGGGGACTATGGTTAAACAGAGGTGCACAAAGGCTAAAAAATGGTAAACACATAGTTTTTTTTCTTATTAATGATATTGCATAAATTAGAAAGTCTAGTTGGCAGAGATGGACTCTGCTCAGTTCCCAATCATATATTTGTTCTTATAAATTTGTACTTTAAAGCATATTATATTCGTGTTAAAAGAAAAGAATTCTACCGAACACCTGGAATGGTCGCAGAATGAAATGTCTCTCCCACTAGGCAACTTTTGCTGTGCATTGATGCATTTACCATATCTTAATTTGTTGAATTATTTTATTAGGATTATTTTCGTATTTTAGTGTTTCTAGAACTCCATACTCTTTTCAATGCCATTATTTCAATAACACAAATTAATGTGAAATATTGCCTTATTTTGCGATATTATGAATAGCATAAAGGTCAAATAACTAACGAAGATTTCAAAATAGAATGTTGATAGTGAGTGATATCCCTACCAGTATCATAAGTGATATTTAAATAATGGTCTCATATCTTCCGATAAAAATGTTTTTCATGATGCACATTTAAGTAAAATTTTATCTTATTCTCTTATATTAAGAATATTCTGAATTTCGAATAGTTTGCGAAATTTTCAAATTAGAATGTTGGAAAGCAATAGGGTCCATGCCAGTGTCATAAGTGATATTTTAAAAACAGTCCGACTTTCTTACGATAATTTGTTCTTGATATAATCTCTGCAAACTGACAAACTAACAAGGTACTAACTAAATAACTTACGAATTAATTTATTAGGATTTTACAAATTATTTTATTAGGATTATTTTCGTATTTTAGTGTTTCTGGAACTCCATACTCTTTAATAACACAAATGATTTCAATAACACAAATTAATGTGAAATAGTGCCCAATTTTGCGATGTTATGAATAGCATAAATGTCGAATAACTTACGAAGTTTTCGAAATAGACTATTCGTAGTGAGTGATATTCCTACCAGTATCATAAGTGATATTTAAAAACTAGTCTCATATCTTCCGATAAAAATGTTTTTCATGATGCACATTTAAGCAAAGTTTTGTCCTAGTCGCCCATATTAAGAAAATTTTAAATTTCTAATAGTTTACGAAATTTTCAAATTAGAATGTTGGAAATTAATAGGATTCTTGCTAATGTCATAAGTGATATTTGAAAAACAGTCCGACTTTCTTACGATCATTTGTTCTTGAAATAATGTCTTCAGACTGACAAACTAACAAAGTAGTAACGAAATAACTTACGAAATAACAAAGTGACTGACATATATGCGGATACTACATCGATTTCAAAACGAGTAAAAACATCCAAAAACCGCAGTTGAAATATTCCGCAAATGCTTAAGTTCCCCATATTTATAATAAAAGGAAGACCTAAAGATGATAATAAACAATAATGATAACAGTGGCTAATAAAGGTCAAAAAATTGTTACCAAAGTAAAATATGTACCATTTATCAATAAGTCAAAATGTAGTTTGCAACAGCAAATGGAAATTTACAATCAGGATATATAAATTCTCAACTAATAATATTACAATTTCATACCAACAAGAAGTTTCATCTGCGCACAAGAATACAAAATATATCTTTTTAAAATGAAAATTAGAAAGCATTTACATTAAAAGAAAATCAATTAAAAGGTTGGTTGGTTGGGCTTTGCGTCGCACTAGTGCTGCGAAGATGGGCAATTGGCGACAGTCTGGGACTCACCCCTAGAGATGGTCCGGAGATATGCCATCGCAATTTTGATCCTCCACGGAAGGGATGGCTCTCCCGCTTCGGTGACCCCCAGAGGTATCATTTTTTATGGGAGCATGGAGGACATTGCGGCCACGACAGATTTTACGTGCACCAGCCACCATTAGTGTACACGACGGTCTTTCGCTGGCTCGAGTACCGAACCGGCAATCTTTCAATTACGAGGCCGGAGCTCTACCGACTGGGCTACCGTGGCCCCCAATTAAAAGGATTTTATGCCGAATATTTTGTTCCTTCATAAATTTTTTCTTCACAGAAAATTAAAACTTTTATATAAAAATAAAGTTTCCAACACTTAGAGGTTTTATTTACTTTGACAATATTTTATTATTTATTATTAATATTTGTTTTAGTTCCAATTCAACACATCTTATCTCAATAGCCAACTAAGAAGTAAAATAAAAGCCCTCATGAGCATTAATATCTCACCCGGAACCATTTTTAAACATGTATCAAATTAAGAGGATTTTATTCGGCCACAAATATCTCTTCCCATAGGTTCTTTTTCTGCTTCGGTGTTTCTGTCACTTAAGTAGAATCTTCTACTAAAAGTAACCCACAGTAATTGAATTTCTGGATTAAATCTCAGATACCCACTGTAATAAAAATGTAGCTAGATATTTCCCCTATTATTAAATTAAGTGATGTTGGCGTCTGAAATAATACATCAATAAAGTGACGTTTGCGCCTCATTTATAACCAACCTAAGAAGAAATATCACCAATCAATTCAATAACTTTTTTCTTTTTTTTATGTGTGTATGCTTTTGTGTGGTAAGCAAAACTGCGTTATTTTCTGACAAAGTCCGCAATAATATGAGGAAACATAAATAAATTCGGGTAATTGTGGTTATGTTCGTTGAATTTATAAAGGCTTATTTATCAGAAGATAACGTTCTAAGATAATTTTAAGTTCTTTGAGGTAATTTTAAGGTCTTTGAGGTAATTTTAAGGTCTAAGTAAAACAGCATCAATACAAAAAGGCATAATTAAAAAAACATTTTTACGCAATTATCAAAAAGTGAATGCTAGAGCATTAAAATAGTTCATTTATTTATTTTTATTTTTTTAACTTCAAATTACACTTTTTGGTTAAGGATTGGCAATTTAGTAGCATAAATAGAGTAAATATGTTAAACAAAGGTAAAGAAATTTCCATCTAAAAACAGAACACTCACACTACTACCTTTTTATCAATAATTTTTATCATATTCATTCTTTAAAAAATACTTTATAAATATAGTAAAAATTATTGATCAAAAATGGTGGTGTAAGCGTTCCGACTTAAGACGAAAACTCTTGAACCCTTGATATTAAAAGATGTCATTTTATCATGCCTTTTTAGATTAAAATTACATATTTTCTGTTGCACGATATTGCTGCCTTTAAGTAAGGATAATAAAATAAATAGATAATAAAAAGAGAGAGAGAGAGAAATATACAAAAAGGAAAATCATACGACGTACATAGATTATAACCACTTTACAAATGCATTTTATCCATTACACTCTTAAAATGAAAAGAATGGAAATAACTCAACTGGAGGAAATTTTCACTCATTTACCTAAGAAGAAACGCAGATTCTCATCTTGAGTTAATTTCATGAAATTTAATGGTTAACACAATGCACTCAAACTTGAGTTACTTAATATGATTGAGTAATTTATTTACTTTATGAATGATTTTAATACAAATGGTTTTAATAAACTGGATTCTTTTACAAAGGCGTAGGCGTAGATCGTTGCACTTGTGTGCTACTGCAAAAATGCATTGCAGTGAGAGCTATGTTGCCACTTACAAGTGGTTGAATGAACAGAAATAACTCAAATATGGATAACTCATGTTCACTTAAATAAAAAGCTATTAATTAGCTTAAAGAAATGCATTTTTAACTCATATTGATTTTTTAAAAAATAACTCTTTCTTGACATGGTGAATTAGCTCTTTTTTTTTTTTTTTTTTTTTTTTTTAAGATATTATGTCGTTTAATATTCACTTTCCTTTTTATCCGTGATTACACCTTAAAATGCAAATTGTTTTTAATTAGAAAGCAAGAAAACTCTCAAAAATTATTTTACATATTCTTTTTATTTTAGGGGGGGGGGGAAGCACAATAGACAGTTTTTGCTTACCTGCATATTGTCTAAAAACAACAAGGCTACAAAATTATTGGGTTGGCAAGAAAATAATTTCGGTTTTTTAATGTAAAATAAAACTTAATTTTTTCTTCCCAAAAAGGCAAGAATGAATTGTTAACAATCTATGTATTCCATTATATTTGATGGCTTTTTGCCATATTTTTTAGTAATGCCATGAATCCGCGCTCTTGTAACTTCTGGCCTTTATCAGCAAACAAACAAATGCGATTTGAGGGTATCGTTATTACCGAAATTTTTACACTTTAAATATATTCTAAGCTTTGAAATGAATGATAATTCGACGGTTCAAGATTGGGACTATATGGAGGATGCGACATCACTTCCCAACTAAGCGTCCATACTTTTTTACTTGCTGCTAAAGTTGTTTGCGATTTGCGAATTCTAACCTTTTCTCTTTGATTGCTTCTTCGAAGTTCATAAGTTGTTGCCAGCAAACATCTAAGTTAATCATTTGTTTATTTATAAAAAGCTTAAATTACACAACACCTTTATAATCACCCCAGATTGATAGCAGGATCCTTTTCGGATGCAATTCAACTTTCAATATGGTTTATGCTGGTTCACCACTTTTGGACCCTGATTTATTTTAATTAATTAATATTATTTTAGACGATACATTTTTCATCGCCACTGATAATTCTATTTAAAAAAAGGTCAATTGCATTACCTTTAAAATACAAATAACAAATTTTGATTCGTTGAGTTTAGTGAATTACTTTCAATTTATTAAAAAGCAAAATGAGCTTTATGAGTCCATGATATCTTATGCCCTTTTCAGTTGTTGTGCGTACTATATTTGCTATTTTTATTCAATCTCTCACTCAAATAATAATAATAACAACATTGACAGAAAAATTACAAAATAAACATAAGGCTATCTATTTGTTTAAACCGAAAGTACTTTCTTACTTATCTAATGTGTTTTGTTTTTAACTTCAATGGAAGGAATTATACAAAAGAATCTCTATAGCGTTATATTTCTAAAGAAAAACAATATAAAATGTTGCTTTTGTGTAGCCCGTTATATTGTCTAAAATTTTTACGTGTCATATATTGTACTAAAAAAAAATTCTATAACAATTTTACATTGACCACTTTTTAATCATATTCGTATATATATATATATATATATATGATTGCAGTATTCAAGTTACTATAGTGTTAATTTCAATCCTAAATTGAGGATTTAACTTGAATCTGCTTACGATATCTCTTATTTTTACTCCATGTTCCTTTGCTATTATTGTAATGACATTAACTATCTACTTTTAACGTCTATCTGGGTATTAAACTTTACATGTGACATACATTTCATACGTTTTTATGTTGCTTATTTCTTGATTATTTTATTTGCGATTACAAATATTATTGGTGTTTTATCACTCATAATTTTTTTACTAATTTATGGGTTTCTCATATGTTGTGGTGAGTTTATTTTGATATACGTTTTTTCTTATTTTATTTCAAATGGATGTTTCGGGCCTGTGCACAAAGAAATACTTAGCTTTTGCTATCTTTGCGACAGAAAAGCATTCATTTATTTAACATGTTTGCATTCTACCAGGCCCTTGATAACGTTAGAATGCAAATAATGCTGTTTTCTTATTCCAACTTACTTTAATTCATTTAGATTTGACTTTATTTCTTTTTTGGTTTGATTTGGGTGGTCTTTGTTTTTGATCATATTAATTGGTTAAATACTGATATTAAATCTCTTTAAATTCAACTGTATGTGCTGATAATATTATATTTCTACTGTACGTTCTGATTATCTATCTATCTATCTATATACAGTGAAACCTCTCAAGTTGGACACCCCTATAAGTTGGACGCCTTTTCTCGGAACGGAATGTATCCATTAACATTATGTCTAACCCCTATAAGTTGGACACCTCTCTAAGTTGGACACTTTTTCTTGGAACCGTAGGCGTCCAACTTAGAGAGGTTTTACTGTATATATATATATATATATATATATATATATATATATATATAATATTAACTGATATTAGAGCATTGATAGATGGACAGACTGCCGAACCTAAGTCGTAATCGTTTTTAAACGTTGTTAAAAAGTGTTAAAAACGCATGATAGTTTCAGTAATTTTTCAATTATATCTCTTATTGTGTCTGAATACTTTTGTGTGATTGGTTCTATATAAACCTTAATTTTAATCATCCCATATTCTATAGAAAACACTTTTTTGTATATATAAATAATAAATGATAGATTTATTATGTTTTCTGTGAGATGGTGTTAAATAATACCAGATAAGAATTTTACAAACAAAATATCATATAATTAAGAAACGTTTTTATGATGGTGTTTTATAGTGCGTATTTACAAAGTTCTTATCATAAATACTTTTCAATTAGTTAAAAAAGGCTACTAAAAGGGCGAAAAACTTCAGTTAATTTCCAAAAAGAAAGAAAGGAAAGAAATAAAAGAAAAACGAAAACATATTAAAATTCTAGAGTAAAACTTATAAAATGTGTGGTACATAATAAAACTGAATATTTTATAAAAATAAATTTTCATTTACCTTCATATATCAACAAATGTTCTGTCTTATTTCGATAAGTTTTGCCTCGCATAGGTTTTGTAATTCATTTTCAATTCACTAATCAAATAGTCCATCTTGTAACCGAATGTTTAGCATTTTGTTTTGGTTTTTTTATTGATGGGTTTCAGGTTCGAGTCACGGCTCATTCAGGTAAGTCTGTAGTTGTTCATAATCCACGTTATGTAGTAGGTCCCGGTGTAATGAGCCTCAGTATTCAAAAATGACCCTAGAGCGACATACCGAACTCAAACACTTTATCAAATATTTTTTTTAATCTCAATGTGAAATAAACAGTATAATTTGTATTATATTTTACGTTTAAAATAAAAAATACTTATATAAATACAACTTTGATAAAACTGTTTTATAAAAACTGGTTGTAGGATTTAAGGCCGATTGACTCCTGATGTGTCCTAAGCCAAGAGGGGGAATGCCCTCCGTGGGGGTCTTTCTAAGGGGTCCTATGCCGTATTTACGCAAGTTTCGGAGGAAACCACGGAAAACTCCGAACGGCTAGGTCGATGAGCGCGACCTGGGATCGAACCCGGCACCTGCCATCTACCAGCTTTGAGCGCAAAACCGCTCGGCCGCTGGTGGGCTTATAAAAACTGATTTACGAGTAGAAATAAAGCCCTTTTATTACATATTACATATTAAATATTATATAGTTTATTAGTTTATGTATTACTGTGTCGATAAAAGACGTTTGATTTAAATGTCATACTTTTAACTTACGACATAAATAAAACAAATGTGATGTCATGACATGTACTCTGTTTTGGAGGATTTAATTAATGAAAATTCTGTCATAGGTGATAACCATGAAGGCAGACAACGAGAAATAAAATTTTATGTTAAGAAAGCATCCTTATTATTATTCTATTTTTCTTTTTTATTTGCAATTTGTTTTTATTGAGTTGTGCACCTTATAAAACTTAATATGAAAATTTTTAAAAATCTATTTAAGAAACAATATAAAATTTAGCATGATGGTTTTCTTCTTATATTTTAAAACATTCAAGCATCATTTAAATAGAAACTTTATTATAAAGTTGGCCTTCTAGAAAACCAAATTTTTTATATTGAAATATTTTTATAATGTAAATCTAGTCAAAAAATTATTAATGATTTTTATTTTATTTCCTTTTGTTTCATTTTTCGCTTTCATGTATGTGTATACAAATATTTGTATTCATTTTTTTTTTTTTTTTCCACTTACAATTTTAACTGTTTTAGAAAGAATGGTGTTATAATATGACTGCAAAAAAACTCTTACTGAAACAATACATATTTTATCTTAATGTCAACAAATATTCCATTTATTTCTTTTAATTTTTCTTTTTTTACTTTTCATTCATCATTTAAATAGGAACTTCATTTTACAGCTTATCTTTCAGAAAGCCAAATATTTAATATTCAAAAAATTTCATATTTTAAAATTAGTCAAATATAAAACTGCAGAACAATGATTTTGGATGTAACAATTTCCACCTATTTCTGGTTATACTTGGGTCATTGATTCAAAAAAATTTTAAGTTTTACTCATCAATTCTAGTTTTTTACTTATCCACATTATTTGCCAATGTAACGATACTGGTAATGATATAGGATTCTGAGAAACGCTCTAAATGACTTTTCAGGTAGTGCAATTTTATGTTCATGCTACTACAACCAAGTGTACGAAAATTAGGGAGCATATTCACCAATAGTTCATCATACTTAGGAGTCTTATAGTTTCCTAGGAAATTCTTCACAATCTTTCAGAATGACGTCCACGTAGCTGTGACAGAATCATTCATTGAGTTCAATTACATTTTAATTACAATAATAATAGTAATAATAATAATAATAAGTAGTAGTAGTAATAATAATAATAATAAGTAATAATAATAATAATAATAATAATGTTTGTAATTATAATTACATTATAAACTGGAGCTGCTTGAACAAAGTGTATGGCATTTTCAGAAACTGCAATAACAATATACATACAAGTTAGATTCAGTCGGAAAATTTCCACGCAAAAAAAATAAATAAGAATACTTGTTTTACAGCGTAATTATTAATTCCCTTTTCTTTTTAACTTCTCTTATCCATACATATGGTACATAAAGTATTGTTTCAGGGTCAAATTTTCGAAATTGATTTCTTGTTATATATAGACGTTTTGAGGTCCCTTGAATTCGAAAATCATATTTTTAGTGGTTGGTCTGTGTGTCTGGCTGTGTGTCTGTTATCATTATATCTCAAGAAAAAATTGTAGCAAGAAGTCCAAATTCGATATTCTAAATCTATACCATATAAGGATGCTACACTAAACTTTTCGTCAATATTAAACAAATGGTTCGTGTACAAGGACACCAAAGAGCAATCAAATACATTACGTCTATGCGGGAGAAATTGCAGGTAAATAAAGTTTAAAACGTATAGTCTATGCACTAAACCAAATAACATGAATATATATATTTATATGCGTAAAAGTAAGTTTCATGAGGAATATGGTATGAAAATAACTCACTGTTCATTTGCAGGGTTACACAAAAGAAGAAGAATATAGTCGGACAATACTTGAAAATTTATGGAAGTGTATTTGAGGTTGAGGTGTGTGTTATTAATATAGGATTATACTTATGTGTACCCAGTATTGTGTGTACATAATTTTTAGAAGATATACAGGGTTGCCAATAATTACGCGAAAATAGTCTTTTTTATTGAATGTAATTGGTGGAAATGCTTTACTAAAATATTTTATTCTGTGCAGAAAAGTTGCTTAGGATTTCAAAGAAATAACTCATATCCATATGGTAAATAGAGTATTTTTTCAAGCTAAACTTTCATCGTTTAATTTTTACATATTTACCAGTTTTGAGGTTTCCTAAATACTGAAATTTTAACAGCTTTTATATCATCATGCATCACATAAATTAAAAATTTATTATAAAAACCTAAATTTTTAATATTATAAAAATTATATATTAAAATTTAACAAAAACGGTCTTTGCAAAATATTTCCTGAAGTAAATCCTGTTTGCATAAATATTAGATGAGTAATATTTAATTATATTTGAATTTTTAAACTTTATTCTTAAAAGAGAAAATATTTTCTTTTTTAGAAAGGTTTAAACATAAGAAAATTATATGATTATTTCTTAAATAATATTTCTTAATATTTCTTTAATAATTTGATAACTTTTACTTTTACGACAAAACATGTGCAAAGTAAGAAGTGCAACGTCTTTTAGGGAATATGTCCGCTAGCTTGTCTGCCATTTGGACCGACAAGCGTCATATAATATGTATATTTCATACCGGAGGTATTTTAGATAAAAAGTTTACACTATTTGTAGTTTTCCGTATGTAACTTTAAATTTTAAGGATTCTTTAATCTATCCTGCAATGTAAACGTTGAGTTTGATTGTACTATTTGTCTACTCGCTATGATTGCTATTCTGCCATCTGACCGCAGAAATCAATTGACGCTGCTGTAGGCAACGGCCATTTTTTTAGCATTACATTGCGCCACTTATCTTGTACTCGCTTTGTTCTACGATAATTTACATTTCCTACAGCACAGCTTACATAAATATTAATACTTAAAGAAAACGTGTGTAGCTCTTTACATTTTAAAATAAAATAAAATAAATTTAAATTATTATTTTAAAATAAAATAAAATAAATAAAATTTAAAATAAATATAACTCTTTATAAATGTATATATTTAGTGAATTTGTATTTTCGAAAAATATTATAATAATTAAATACGGCGTTATTTTAAAACTGAAAATAGGATAGTCAAAATATGAAATGGACCCCACAAAACTATACGATCATTATATGACATACATAGCTTTTAATTCCAAATTGATCTACACATCTAACAACAGAGACTACAAAAATAATAATATTAAAAGTAATAATATATTCTAGCAATTATCAAATAAAAGAAAAGAAAAAATATTTCTTCTTTAATGTATACGTGTAGTCAATTTTTATTTTCTAAGACTATTATTATTCCAGTTAAACAAGGCATTAATTGGGTATTAAAACTGGGACCGTCAAATTAATTGGGATATGAACATTTTTCCTTAACTGAAAATCCCTATGGCATATTTACATATGTAAAACTCTGCTGCCAATCAATCAGTGTCAGACCTTAACGTATTCTCTGCCTGGCTGTTAATCCTAAACAAATTCTAAAGCAAACAAGAATATATGCCTTTTCCCTAACTTTGTTTGCCGGGTTATTCGAGGGCCTTCACCACACAGCTCCTCCATTTTAACAATGAAGCTTGTTATAGAGGAGAATGTATTAAAGTAGTTGGATATCTCAATCAATTTAGAAGAGCGAAAAATTTTTCTTAATTTGGATTCATTTTAATTCAACACATGATGTTTAAATATACATGAACCACAGAGCTATCGAATTTTATATTTGAATTATTTTATTCAAATCATATATTATTTAGAGTATTATAAAGGAGAAGAGAGTTTTATTATTATTATTTTTTTTTTCCTTAACTGTTTTTACATATGGAAAGATTTATTATTATTATTTTTTTTTAACTAATAATCATGTGTTTTCTTCATTAGAATATGAAGATATAATTACTTTCTTCTATATTCAATAGAAGAAAGTATTGGATTCGTAAATATTTTCGAACTCGGGTTTTTGGGGAATTTACACGTTTTGAGAGCTGTAGAACATGATTCGAGCCTTTTTAGAAAATATCTGTCTGTCCGTCTGTCTGTGTGTGTGTGTGACAAAATTTTGTGGCGACTGTATCTCAGGTACTACTGCACAGAACTTCATACAAATTGATGTGTAGTTACATATTGACAGAAATTAGTGCCTATCAACTTCTTTGTAAAAATTATCCAACAGCTTGCGTTGCCACCCCATTTTTTCTAAATTTTTAACATGGTGGTATAGGACAAAATTTTGTATAAATGTGCATAAAGAGAATTATTTTTTAATAATCATTATGAAATTTACAAGAATTACTTGTAATAGATATAGTCAACTGGGAGAAAGAAATTGCGTATGTAGGAGCCTCGCTTCCCCCCCCCCCGGTGGGAAGTTCCCCCTCGAGGGGAGTAAATTTTCATGATGGGTATCTTTCAAAATAGCTCGCCAATACCTTCAAAACGAACGGTTGAACCATCGATAGGTGATAATTTAAAATAAAGTTATCGATTTATTTTTATTTATTACTTTCTTCTATATGTAATATAGAGAAAGTATTGGATTCGCGAAAATTTTTGACCTCCGTTCTTTTGACGGATCTACACGTTTTGGGATGTCCTGAACACGAATTGATAGTTTTTAGAAAATGTCTGTCTGTATTATTTTTTTGTGGACGCTGTATCTCACGAACCAATGAATGAAATTTAACGAAACTTGGTATTTAGTTGCACCCTGACATGAACTGGTGCTGATTAGATTTGGGGATCAATAGCTCAATAGGTGGCGTTGTGATCGCATTTTATGCAAATTTTTAACATGATAGGACAAAATTCCGTATAAATGGGCATAATGAGAGTTATTTTAAACTTGTGATTGTAAAATTAATATGAATTATTGATAATAGTAGTAGTTAACTAGGAAAAAAATTTCTGTGCATGTGGGGGCATCGCTTCCCCCCCTGGGAGGGAAGTACCCCCCGGGGGGGGGGGGTAAATTTTCAAGATGGGTATCTTTCGAAAGATCTCGTCAATACCTATAAAACGAATGGTTGAACTATAAATCTGTGACAATTTGAAACAAAGTTATCGATTTTTTTACTTTTAACGAAAAAAAACTTAGAAAAAAATCGTTTTTTTTTTATTTTTATTTTTTTTAACGAAATTTAACCAAACCTGGTATTTAGTTGGTCCCGGACATAAAGTGCTGCTGATTACATTTGGGGATCAATAGCTTAACAGGTGGCGCTGTGATCGCATTTTTTCTAAATTTTTAACATGGCAGTATAGGACAAAATTTCGTATAAATGTACATAATGAGAGTTATTTTTAACTTGTGATTGTAAAATTAATATGAGTTATTGATAATAGTAATAGTTAACTAGGAAAAAATTTCTGTGCATGTGGGGGCATCGCTTCCCCCAAGTACCCCCCGGGGGGGGGGGGTAAATTTTCAAGATGGGTATCTTTCGAAAGATCTCGTCAATACCTTTAAAACGAATGGTTGAACTATAAATCTGTGATAATTTAAAACAAAGTTATCGAGTTTTTTTACTTTTAACAAAAAAAAAAAAATTATTTATTTATTTATTTTTTTTTTTAAATATTGTTACTGGTTGAATATGTATTACTTTTAACAAAAAAAAAAAAAAACTTAGAAAAGAATCGTAATTTTTTTTTTTTTTTTTTTTTTTTTTTTTTTTTTAAATATTGTTACTGATTGAATATGTATATAGGAAAATATAGAAGAAAGTCTTGTCGTGGTCACAACATACTAGTTTTTTTTTTATGTAATATTGAGAATAAAATTGACTTTTTTTGGATATTTAGTGTTACATTTCTTCTCTAATATGGAAATCGTCTGCCTTATCATGGAAGATAATTTTTTTTAAATAATAATTTTTATAAATTATTTTTACTGAGTGAATTTGTATATTAAAATATAGAAAAAAGTCATGTGGTGGCCACAACATAATAATTTTAAACTAATAATCATGTGTTTTCTTCATTAGAATATCAAGATATAATTTTTATGATGATATTATCTTCATTATAATATGAAGATATATTTTTACTTTCTTCTATATACATAGAGAGAGAAAATATCGGATTCGTGAAAATTTTCAAACTCCAGTTTTCGATGGATTTATATGTTTTGGGATGTCATGAACACGATTTGACTGTTTTTAGAAATTTTCTGCGTGTCTGTCTGTGTGTGTATCACAAGTTTTTGTGGACGCTGTACGCAACGAACCAATGAACAAAATTTAACCAAATTTGGTATTTAGCAGGAACCTGTCAGAAACTGGTGCTGATTAGATTTGGGGATTAATCACTCAACAGGTGGCACTGCGATCCCATCTTTTCCAAATTTTTAACACGGCAGTATAGGACGAAATTTCGTATAAATGTACATAATGATAATGGGAGTTATTTTTAACGTGTGATTGTAAACATAACATGAATTATTGATAATAGTAGTAGTAAACTAGGGAAAAATGTGTGAGCGTGTACCCTCCCCCCCCCCCCCCCGCCCCATCCTCCGGGGGGATGTAAATTTTCAATATGGGTATCTTTCGAAAGTTCTCGTCAATGCCTTTAAAACGAATGGTTGAACCATAGATCTGTGAGCATTTAAAACAAAGTTATCGTTTTTTTTTCTAGTTTTTAACAAAAAGAAAAAAAAAATCGTATTTTTTCTGATGTTGGCACAAAATTGACTTTCTTTCGGCGTTTAGTGTTATAATTCTGTCAGATAAAAATCGTCTGCATTTATCATAGAAAATACTTTTCATAAATAATAATTTGATAAATAATTTGTACTGCATGAATTTGTATAAAATTATACAGAAGAAAGTCTTGTGTTGGCCACATCATACTAGTTTTCTTTTCTCTTCTTTTTCTTTTTCCATCGTCTTTTTCTTTCTCATTTCTTTTATATTTATTTATTTATTTATTTAGAATAATGACGTGCCTGAAATACGGAAAATTTAAATTTAAAATTGAGATGCTTATACACAATGTACAAAATATTTGATACATTTCTTATTTCATATTGCACTTGTGCCTAGTTCTTTTCATTTGATGAAGGGTCGTGCTTAATTATTATAACCTGAAACAATTTTTTTTATTTTTTATTTTATTTATTTATTTATTTATTTACCCGAAGTATTTATTGTGTATTTCGCAACGTATGGTGTTTATTAACAAAGTTTTTATTCTTTAACTATTTGTAGTCTTACTAAACAAAAATAACTAACATCTTTAATACTTTTTTAATTTCTTCTCTCGCAATTTCATCTTTATCTGTAGCATTATTCTAGGCTCTGTTCTAAACAAATCTTTAATCTTATTAATAAAATTTAATATAGTGTTCAATGCATTAAAGTGACTTAATGTCTATATCAGTTTAAAAGAGAGGAAATCTTTTCCATTTTTATTAACACTTTCCAACAAGGTTAAAAAGTGTTTATGACTTCCGTTTGTTTGTCTGTCTGTCCATCTGTCTGTCTGTATAAAATTTGTTGAAACTGATACATGTTATACAAGAATATTCCTTATTAAAAATGGAGGGAATACCTCTACTGGTTTGAGTACGGGGACACTCGGAAATATTCCAAAGTATTGTATTCTATGAGAGGTATTTCTATGAACTATATTTTAATACCTTTTCATTACATAAATCTTAATGAAATTGAAATATACTATACAAGTTCGCTATCGGTCAATTCCATACTCATTTTTTATAGAAAATGGAGTAAATACCACGACTTGTTTGTGTACAGGGGCACCCGAAATCATTCCGAAGCAATGCATTACATGAGAGGTATTTCTATAAAGCATCTTTTAATACCTTTACTGTGCACAAATTTTAATGAAATTGAAATATTTTGTTCAAGTTCACTATCGGATGCTTCTTATGTAAAATGGAGTAGATACCAGCACTGGTTTGTGTACAGGGACACTTGAAAGTATTCGAAAGCACAGCGTTTATGACAGGTATTAATCCAAATTTTAAAAACTTTACTTTGCAAAAAGCTTAATGAAATTGAAATATGTTAATCATATGCACAAAAGAATGCTTTCTATAGAATATAGTATGATTAACATTAGATTTACAGGGCCATACAAAAATATTCAGTTACATTAAGGGCTATTATTGGAAATTTGCTAGAATTGCATTTTCTTTTGCATTGAGTGTTAACAATTTTTAAGTGTGAATATGATTTCCATTTATATTTGTCTGTCCGTTTGTCTATCTTTCTAGCCCCCAGCGTCTGTAAATATTTTCAGAATTAATATATATACATATGTACATTATTTAAGTTCACTATGGAGTCTCCCCGATTTAAAATGGCATTAAGGTTTGTACGACTGGTTTGTGTACAGGGACACCCCAAAAAATGCCATTGCAATGAGTTTTAGGACAGAACTTTTTACAAATCACATTTAAATAACTTTCTACTGTAAAAATCATAAAGAAAATGACATTTATTGTTATGTAATATGTTAAAATAATATTTTGTACAGAATATGATACGTTTAACTTTCAGATTTACAGTTCTACAATAAAATATTCAGTTACATTAAGGGCTGCAATTAGAATCTGAGGGTTACATCTTCTTTTGCGTTAAGCATTTTTAACAATTTCTAATAGTGTTTAAAAATGATTATGAATTTAATTAGTCTATCTGTATGCCTTACAGAAGTATAGTCTGTCTGTTGTGTGATAACGTAGGCAAATAACATTAAAAGTTATATGATACAACAATTATTTACTGTTGAAAAATGTTAATAATCAATGCGTATCACATAATTTTTCATTGTTGTTTAATTTTATTTAATTTTATTGATTTAAAATCACGGACAAAATTTTATTTTATTTATTTATTTTTTAGTGCATTGTTGGAGTTGGTACGTCATTTTCTGTTAAATCAAACTTAAAAGAAAAAACAATCATAATAATAATTAAAAAACATGATTAAAGTTTTATTTTATTTACTTTCAATATACTGTACCAGTAGCATCAGCCATTGACACCAATTTAGAGTGTCAGTTTCCAGAAACTTGTTCTTTTAGCTTTCATTATTAAGATTAAAAGCCACATTAGCTTTTTAAATATTGTATTTATTTATTTATTTATTTATTTATTTATTTTAAATATTGTTCTCAGTATTGGATGTACGGAACAAAATATTAAATAAAGTATATTTTTAAATTTCACTTACATTATAAATATTCGTTTATATACAGTAATAGTTTTCGAATAATCACGCACTTTGACTAATACCAACCATCTTCCTCCAACTATACACGCGTGAACAAAGGTCAAATTGTCATAAACCTTAGTGAAATCAGGGAAAATGTTAACATGTTTGTCTTTAAAAACAAGCCTACTGTAGCGACGAGAATTAGACATTAAGGCTTTAGTTTTGCTTAACTTCCAATAAAATCGAATTTGGAGGGATCTTTTCTGTGCCCAGAGTTTCTTATTTCGTAAATTGCTATATAAAGAGCCTTACCTCATACATGTAGTAAGTAAAGTGGCGTGCAAGCACACCCCATCACCGACCGTCCCAGACACTAGTTGTGTCCATACGGTCATAAATATAGCAAGAAAAACTAAGTGATTCTCCCAAATGGAATAGTCTTTAAAACTAATGAATTTATTACCACTTACAATCCCAATGACACTTATAGATTAAATTTGCCTTTGAAGATATTTAAAACATCTAAAAATGTACGCAATATAGCATTAAAAATTTTATCTTGAAATACAATTAAACAAGTAAACAAATCTAAGAGAATTAAAAAATATTACCAAAAGAATCTTACTGTACTGGGTACAAGAAGTAGAAGTGAACTGGGAAGGAGTAGAAGTAAAATTCAACAAAGTATTTCTAGTTTCAGATTAAGCTTGATGATCAAATCATGGATCATAAGTATTTTGATTTGTTTATAATAACCTTCTTCTGGTATTTTAATTGTGAAAAAAAAATGTAAACGCATAAATTTCCCACACTTTCAAATACAGAAATTCAATTCGAAGTAATAAGAAACATTCCATAGATTCATTTCAAATGTATTTGAGGAGTATAAAGATCAGAGACCTTCTATACCAGCTGGTGACACACCTGAATCTGATTTTCTTTTCACCCCTGTATTTTAAGGATTTGTCAGGCAATCTTTATTTTTCTTTCAAAAAATCCAACAAAATGCAGTCTAGATTTTATAAGAGTTGTTTGTTGGAAAGATATAGTAGAAAGATTCCATTCAAATGTAGATATTTTTTATTGAATTATTAAAATAGACTAGAGTTATTGATTTTATAATTAAAACAATGGGTCTTTTGGCCGTAAATTTGTCATTACAGTAAACAAGTAGTATGTTGTGGCCCCCACAAGACTCTCTTCTATATTTTCCTATACAAATTTATGCAATGCAAATTTGTTGTTCTAATTACTTTTATCAAAATTATTTTTCATGCTAAATATATATATATATTTTTTTTTCACAAAGACCATTTTTTTTGTGTGTGTGTGTGTGTGTAAAAAATGAAAAAAAAAAAAAAAATCTAAAACTTTGTTTAAAATTATCACAGATAAAGAAAGGTATTGACGAGTGGTTTTGAAGGATACACATATTAAAATTCACATCCTCTGGGGGGAAGGGGGTACTTCCTTCCAGGAGGGGAGTGATGTTATTACATGCACACATATTATTTCCTAGTTTATTACTATTATTATCAAAAATTCATATTAATTTCCCATATTAATTTCGCAATAAAAGTAACTCTCATTACATACATTTATACGAAAATTTTTCCTATACTGTCATGTTAAAAATTTTGAAAAAACTGAATGATAGTTCCAGTTGTTGAGAGCTTGATTCCCAAACAAAATCAGCACCAGTTTAGGCCAAGGTCCAACTAAATACCAAGTTTGGTTAAATTCCGTTCATTGGCTCGCTAGATACAGTGCCACAAAATTTATGATACACACACACTAAATTACAGACACAGAGAGACAGTCATTTTCTAAAAATGGTCAAATCGTGTTCAGGACATCTCAAAACATGTAAATCCATCGAAAACTGGATGTCGAAAAATTTCACGAATCCAATACTTTTTTCTTATATATACATCGGTGTCAAGTCTCCGTTATTTTTAACGAAGACTTTTCACACCGGAAAGTTTTTATAAATGTTTGCAGTTTATTTAATTTTATGTATTCGTCGAAAATATTAGTGATAGATTTCTCCTTAGAAATATCGGTGTATAAATCTGATTTAAAAATTAGCAATCTTGGCAGCTATGTATATATATATATATATATAAAGAAGGAAGTAAAAAAATTGTATTTTTTTACATGAAATAAAAATAATAATTTTAGAAATTCTTTGGACTTTTTTTTTATCACAAAGAAAATAGTTTGTTCTTTGTTTCCTTTGTTACTTACAATTTCCAATAAAAAAATCAGAATTTTCTTACTTTAGTTATTGATTAATCGGCTTTTTTAAATTAAAAGATTATGCTGTTTTCTTTTTCTTTCTTTTTTTTATTTTTAAATATTGCCACATTCTAAAAAGAAATTCTTCATAAATAAAAATAAATATGACTTCGAAGTCTAGGGTTCGGGATCCTTCTATCTACCCACGCCTCTACAATTTTTTAAACACTATATTTATGTACATATAAATGAATTTTATTACCTTCTTCTATATTCAATAGAAGAAAGTATTGAATTCGTAAAAATTTTCTACTTTCGGTTTTCGACGAATTTACACATTTTGAGATGGGGTAGAACACGATTTGACCATTTTTAGAAAGTGTCTGTCTGTGTGTGTTTGCGTGACAAAAATTTTGTGGCGACTGTATCTCCGGAACTACTGCTCAGAATATTATATAAATTAATATGTAGATGCACCTTGAACTAAATTAGTGTCTATCAACTTTTGGTGTTAACCGCTCAACAGGTGGCGCTGCAATACAGCGATTTTCACAAATTAAAGGGAGGTTATATCTCAGGTTCTACTGCGTATAGTATAATCAAACAAAACTTGATATATGAGAAGTCTCTTACATTACGCTGATTCAAACTTAATGCTTATTATCCACGCTGCTTTACAGCGATTGCTACAATTTAATGGAAGGCTATATCTCAGGAACTACTGCACAGAATGTCATAAAAATATGTATGCAGATGCACCTTGACCTAAATTAGTGCCTATAAACTTTTGGTGTCAATTACTCAACAAGTGGCGCTGCTACATGCGATTTCCACAATTGAAGAGAAGGCGATATCTTAGGTTCTATTAGGTATCATCAAATAATACTTGATATGCTAGAAGGCCATGTTGAGACATTATGCTGATTCAATCTGGATGTTTATTGGCCAACAGGGGGCGCTGCTATACTGCAAATTTTCCTCGATAACGGGAGGGCAACAACTTCTATGGCGCATAACTGTACGAAACTTGATATGTGAAATAACTGTTTTAAAAATGCATTTTTTTAAGGTGTTATTTATAGACAATAAAACTCTCTTTCTTTGTATATTTAGGGTTAGTTTGCTCTGAGATGAAAACCATTTGCATTCATTATGTTAGATAATTTTAATAAATAATAGTTTCACTAAATTATTTGCACTTAGTGAATTTGTATAGGAAAATATAGAATAAAGTCTTGTGGTGACCACAACATGATGATTGGATTTATTGGATTTACGTATTTATGTCTTTGATTGGATTTATGTAAAAATTCTGTTTACATATGACTACAGGGGAAAAAATATGGAGTGACTCCACTCGTCTTACTGAACATTAAATAACTAATGGTTTTATAGGTAAAGTAAGAAAGGTCGTTATATATATATAAATAAACAAAAGAGAAAATTATAGTTGGATGTTTCAGTATCATTCTCCACATAGTACGTCGTTTAATTTAATTGTATCGTACTTCAAGTAATTTGAGCTCATAGTTCATAATGGTATATGATAAAGAATTTTTCATTGTGTTTCTGTAGAAATCTGTAAGTGCTAGATTCATCAAAATCCATAAAGTTCATGCGACAGTGACCTATAACATGTATATCAATTTTCAGCTCAATCAGATAAAGCATTTAGATGCTATCGCACTTCAAATAATTTCAATTCATAGATCATAATGATAAAGAATTTTTTGCCGTGTCTCTGTAAAAAAAAAAAAAAAAAACTATAAGTGCTAGAATCTCTAAAATTACTACAGTTGGTGTGACGGTGCCCTTTAAAATTTATATAAATTTTAAGTTCATTTGAAAAAGACGTTTAGACGCTATCGCACTGTAAATACTTTGAGCTCATACACCAAAATGATAAAGAATTTTTCTTTGCCTACCTGTAAAAATGTATAAGTGCTAAGGTCATTAAAATCAATGCAGTTTGTGTGATAGTGACCTATAACATGTTTATAAGTTTTCAGTTCAAACGAGAAAGGTATTTAGTTGTTATCGCTTTTTAAATAATTTCAGCCTATAGTCCATAATGATAAAGAATCTTTTGTTTTGTTCCTATAAAAAAATCGTAAGTGCTAAATTCACCAAAATTTATACAGTTTGTTTGACAGTAACCTGTAACATGTGTATAAATTTTCTGTTTGTGTGAATAAGGCGTTTAGACCCTATCGCTGTTATAAATAATTTGTGCCCATAGACCATAATGATAAAGAATTTTTTGTTGTGTCTCTAAAAAAAAAAACAAAAAAACTATAGGGGCTAGATTTTCCAAAATCTATACAGTTGGTGTGACGGTAACCTATAACATATGTCCCAACTTTCAGGTCATTCGATTAAAGCGTGTAGACGCTATCGTGTTCACATACTCACACACATATCACTGTAAAAGTAGCAAACTTGTACTCAGGGCACCTCAAAACGCCTCAGATACGCTAAAATCTCAATGTCGAATTTTTGTCATAATTACCTTACATAGTATGCTTTGGAAAGTAAAAACTACATTTCATATTCCTCTGGATTACCGCATATTTAACCATTTGACAATTTGGAATTTAGCCAGGAAATCGTTTAAAAAGAATAAAAATATGAATTAATGCTCTAAAGTACAGATATGAATTTCCTCTTCAGAAACCATTTGTATTGTTATTGTTATTTTTTTGTCCTTTAACTGATAAAAATTATATAAACTACAGCTCTGGAACTATTTCAATGACCCGAAGAAAAGGTTTATCAGACCTTCTGGGATTTTAACTGCTGGAAAATATAAAACTTGTTAATTGTAAATTCTTTACTTAAAAATTCTGTTTGAAAAAAAAAAAAAATAAATAAAAAAATAATAATTATTATTATTATTATTATTATTATTATTGTCCACGGAATATTTGCCTGAATTTCCACAGAATGTATAATGATATGTCTCCTTTGCCAAAATTTTTAATAAAGAAATGTTTATTTTTTATTCACATCATCCAGAAAACCTTTGGTTTAAAGGCTGCACATCAGTCAGATTTCCCCTTTCTCCCTTCCCATGTTATCCTATAGGATTTTTGTTGCTTCATTTTATAAAGATAGCTCATTCAAAAATTCATTCGAAAGTTTTTCCAGTTCTGTTTTTTAAATATTATTCGTTGAATATGTCGCCTTTTAACTTAGTGAACATTTTTCTTTAATTAATTTAAATATTTTATTTCTTTAAATAAATTTAAGCGACAAATTCAAAGAGTAACATTCAAAAAGCAGAATTATATATATATATATATATATTTAATGAGATATTCTTATAAAACGAAATAAGAAAAATCCCATTGGATAAAATGGGAAGAAGGAAAGGGGAATTTAACTGATATACAACCTTAAGTTAAAAATGTCACTCCTAATTATATTATAATAATAACAATAATAAATGCATAAACATTAAAACAAATTATACTTGTTATATCTCATAAATTCAATACATTTTATTGATATAATTAACTTCTGCATTGTAAAGAAACAAAAATAAAAATACAATACTAAATTAAGAAATTAGTGTACAATCAGTATTTAAACTTGAAAAACTTCCACACATACCATAAAATTAACGAAAATACTACCAGTTTCAAAAGGACATGGGCTTTCTTCTTCAGGAGCAAGAGCACGTGCTAATTTGTTCTGACACTTTTTCTCTTAAAGAAGAACTTAATTATTTAAAGTGTGTTGTTATCAAAAGAGGTTTTAGACCTTCTATTATTGATAACGCTCTCAAAAAGTCCAGTAAAACGATTTGTAATTCTACTCTTTCAAATGAGGCTAAAATTAAACCCGATAACCTTTTTGTCTCGCCTTCTTATCCATCCTTATTTTTCAAATTAGCCAAAGTTTTAGAACATTTCCTGTTATTTTTAAGCCTGTTAATAAATTTCAATTCCCTTTACCTAAATCCCCTGTTCCTGAGCTTCATAAGTGGGCTATCTATAATGTCCCTTGTTATAATTGCGATTTATCTTACATAAGTCAAACAAAAAGAAATCTTGAATGTCTTTTACGTGAATATTCTCGGTATGTTGCTAAACAAGGAATATCTAAATCTTCTATTTCGAAGCATAGTTGGGTTGGTTGTTGGCTGTAGGCTTTAAGGCCGATTGACTACTCTAGGGTCCTAGGCCGAAGCGTAGTTGGGAATCTGACCATAGTTTTAATTTTCAGCGTGCCAAAATTATCTTTTATACCAAACGCGTTACCGAACTGGATTTTTTAGAAAATTTAGCTGTCTACCTTATTCGCGATAAAATTTGTAAACAAAAATCTGATTCCACTTTGCTGTTTACAGCTTGGAAAAATTTGTTTAATTCAATTAAATAATTTTCTTCATTTTGTACAGTCAATAATAAAAGTGTCCGAACACTAGCAAAAATTCCTATGTAAAAAATGTACATTTCATACGGTTTTGTTAAATAAATCCTTGTCGAATCATGTTCTTACACTGACTAAGAACAGGATTCGACAAGGATTTATTTAACAAAACCCTATGAAATGTACTTTTTTTACATAGGAATTTTTGCTAGTGTTCGGAAACTTTTGTTACCGACTGTATATATATATATATATAATAAAATAAATAAAATTAAATAAACTTAAATAAAATAAAAGTTAATTAATTAATAAAAATAAGATAAATAAATAAAAATATATTTATTAATATAAATTAAATTTAAATTAAATTTAAGGTATTTAAATAAAAGTAAAATAAAATATATATAATTTAATTATTTAAAAATCCAGTTAAACCTATCGCATGCTGTGTAAGCCATTCCAAGCAACATATAACATTTTACCGTATAACAGATTGTCAACAGGATGTACAATAACTTGCATAACTTTTAAATTATAGCAAATCAAATCTGTAACTAATATCTCTATCCTTTCATATCAAACCTCTAATTATTTAGAGAGCTACAGGGCCATATTCAATATTATGAAAAAGTCTTTTTTTTTTTTTTTTTTGCTGATTCTTGACTCTCATCAAGTCATGAGTTCTTCTACTAATTCTGGCTCTGGGAATTATGAAAGCGTGAGACACATCCCCTTCGAAGAAGATCAAAATTTTGATTGCATGTCACCTGGCCACCCCAAGGGATGAATCCCAGACAGTCTCCAATTGTCCATATTGTAACTATGTGCTACGTTAAACACACTCAATTTAACACTACCAGTTCTGACGGCGTTCCCTCTGATATATCAAATTACCACAGATCACTCTGAGTGCTCGCAAAAAAAAAAAAAAAAAAAAAAAAATTCTCCACATGCTATTAAAAAAGAGTGACAGTATCGTGACGTTTAATGTAATAACTCGCTTAATAGATTTCAAAACATTATGGCTTTATTCATATTTGTGAATATTGCAACGCCATGAAGGAATGGTGAACCTGAGCTGAAAATTTCAGTAAATAGAAATTCCAGTGTGTTAAACAAATGATTAACAATTCAGAGTCACCAAGCATGCATGGGCTGAGCAGTACCCTCTGAACTACTGCTGAAACATCATAAATAAAGCGCGGTAGCCGGACGTTGAAAATAGTCTATGGTTATTTGCTAGTGGTAAACGTTAGGTGAAACGTAACAATACCTCTTCGATGAAAGAAGATGAGATTTCAGTAATTTATGGGGTTTGAACAGAGAGAATCATTGGCCTTCATGAAGGGGGATTTTCTTATGTGCAACCACAACTTGCGTGCAGCGTAACAGCAACATAGTGATGCGAGTTTGGGAACAGTGGGCCGACGAGAATCAGACAAATCGGAAATCCGAGTGTGAACCCCGAAAGTTGACGTCAACGCACGATGACAGGCACCTGGTCCGCATGGTTCCGACGGACTGTACAGCTTCGTCTAGATAGTTGGCAGTATTTTGGTTCACTGCTGCAGATGTATCAATGACTGCTTCATCAATTTGTCGACGTCTGCTTCACCATGATATGCGTGCAAGAACACCTTTATACAGGAACCCCCTCACGCAAAACCATCGACACCTACGGCTGTAATGGGATCATGGACATAGTGACTTGCGTGCAGATTAGCAACAAGCGGTTCTTTTTGATGAATCCCACTTTAATTTGTGGTACCAAGATGGCCGTATACGTGTTAGACGCTATGCCGTTGAACGCAATCTTCCGCAGTGCGTTATCGAATCTCATAGTTGACAAACATCTGGTGTTATAGTCTGATGTGCGATTGCGTATCAGGGATGATCTCAGCTGCTACGAATTGTGGGTAATCTTAACAGCAACAGGTACATCAGTGACGTGCTGGACCCGAAGTCATCCTTTCCCTTCAAGGCATTCTTAAAGCTATCTTTCAACAAGATAATGCCCATCCACATGTTGCAATAAATGTTCAAAATTCCTTTTCAGCAGAAAACATACAGCTTCTTCCTTGGCCTGTTTATTCGCCGGATATGCGACTGAATATGTGTGGTATTTCGGTGGTCGGCGACCCGCTCGCGATCCTCGTCTTACAGCTTCTATAGATGAACTTTGGGTATGTATACAAAGAATATGGATGCATACAAACATTACTCTTCAACAAACAGACATTCAAAATCTGTTTAACTCTATGCCACGTCGTATAGCAGCACTTAAACAGCGCGTGGTTGCTACATAAAATACAGATTTTGGACACTTAATGTTGTTTTTTTGCTTTGAAAATTGAATCATTTATTTGTACGTGTACCAACACCAGTCGTTTGTGTATTAAATTTCATTAATTTCTGACAATTCCTTTATAGTGTTGCAATGTTCCCAAATATGTGTGTATTACTCTTTAAAATGCAAACTCACGCCTTACAATAAATTCATCTAACACTTAAATTCCAAGCATTTCAAATTTATTTCATCATAAAACAGAATATAATTACCCAAACATTTTCAGACGACCATCTTATGATGCTAGATACAATACAAAATAAACTCATATTTCAATTGCTTCACTTATCTTTCATCTATATTTACATTTTCAGAACTGAAATGCATTGCATATAACAACCATATATGAGACATGCATAGCTATCACATCATTCTCTGTATTGGTAGACAATCTCTTTATTTGCTCGTCTGATGCCATCTATCCTCATAGACGATGATTCTCCTTTCTGCATGATAAATCATCAACTTCTCATAAATCACACCCCTTTCCTCTAACGGGCTGATTTAAACTGCTGGAAAATGGAAGTGGCAAGATGAAACGACATTTTGAGCCAGATGAGAGGCTTTAGTCGGAGATTATCTGATGAGATAACCACGGATGCTGAAAGGAATGTAATACGCGTCTATAGCTTTTTATATTTCCTAATGCACCCTAATTCGCGACAAAATGGGAGATTAATAGACGTGGGTTTATATCTTATTTATATACACACGTTCTTTTTTAAATTTTGCATCAATATAAAGAGAAGCTTAGAGTTTTTGTTGAAACACGTGCTTTTCGAAGGGATTTTCCAGAAAGACATATCTGACTCCATTTGATTGAAAGCAATACAGTATATATATATTTTTTTTTTTTACAGTTATTTTAACATATCTCTTTAATTGCCAATGATTGCTTCACATATTTAAGTTTGCTTTGAATTATTGGGTAAAGCTTGCGAAGAGAAACTAGTACACAGTGGCCATCATGACAAAACCTTTTTCTATAATTCTTTATATAAAATCTCACTTGAAAATTATTTATTAAAATTTTATTTATCAAAATTGCCTTTCATAGTAAGTACAAAAGATTTTATCTTAAAAAATATAGCTCTAAATATAGGAAAAAAATCAGTTTAGAGCCTCATAAACGACTTTTGTTGTTGCTGTTGAAAATGAAAAAAAAAAAAATCGATTATTATATTTCCAAATTATCACAGATGTTCAAATATTAATTTTAAGAGTATTGAAGAATTCTTTTGAAAAATAATCACATTGAAAATTACAATACTTTTACACATACAAAATTTTAATCTTGGTTAATTGTTAATGTTATAAATATTTCTTTTATCCTTTCTTTCTATTTTTTTTCCCTCAAAAATTAATAACAAATCTCAATGTATACATTTACACAAAATTTTGCTGTATTAAAAATTATAATAAAACGGGACGATATCGTCACCTGTTGCCACCTGAGATATGTATTCAAAGTTGATCGACATCAATTTATATCAAAGTGCAATTAAGTATAACATTTTATGATATTTTGTGCATTCTAATGATAGAATTGGCAGAAAAATTTTATCACACACAAACAGATATTTTGAAAAGATTGTCAAATCTTGTTCGGACTTCTCAAAACGTGTGAATTCATCGAAAACAGGAAATCGAAAATACTTACGAATCCTATACTTTTTTCTTTGGTTATAAAAGAAAGTTGCGAATAGGGGGAAAAAAAAAAGAAATATTATCTCAAATGGTGTATTTTTTATGAAATTGCTCTAAACCATCATAAAAACAACTGTTTTTTTTTTTTTTTTTTTTTTTTTTTTTTTTTTAATATCCGATCTTAACATGCCTGTTTTTATATTATTTTTATTTATTATTATTATTATTTTCATTAAAACTGATTTATTTAACACGTTAATAAACGACCTTCTCAAGAAGTTAAATTATTGGATATGTAAAACAAACTAGATTTACAATTATAAGAACAAAAACAAAAAAAAAAAAAAACTTATAGATATCATCAAATATATGAGAAGGGTGAATAATTCTTAAATAATACAAGTTCTAAATCAGTTTTAGAATATTTTAACTAAGTAATATTTTATAATGCATAGTGACTCTAAAATTTAAAGAACGCACTTAACTTTTTCTCGATAAATTTGGTTTTAAGCATATGAATAATTACTAAATTAATGCTAAAATAGTTTCTTTCGTGTCATACATTGGTGCTAAATCTGATAAAGAAAATATTTAAATTTCTTTTTTTTTTTCTTTTTTTTTTTTATATGAAATATATTATAATTATTATTTTAAAGTAGAAAAATAACCGTTTGAAAGCTACACAATTTTATAAATGATTGTAATAATTATGTTTATTAAAATTTATGCCCTTCTAAAAATGCAAATTTAACTTCATTTTAACAAAATTTTTAAATTAATATTTCTTTAATTTAATTTAAATTTTAGATATTATTTTTACTTTATGATTCAGGAAGTTTGCGAAAATTATTTCGTGAACTTTGTTCATATTCAAAAATAATAATAATTTATACTTGCATACAATTAAAGTTTTCTAATATTTTTCTTTTATTTTCTAAATTATTAAAGACAGTAGGTTCTACTGAATATTTTTACTTTCTTCTATATTCAATAAAAGAAAGTATTGTATTCGAAAAAAAAATTCGACCTCGGGTTTTCGATGGATTTACACGTTTTAGAAGATCTAGAACACGATTTGATAAGTTTTAGAAAATGGCTGTCGGTGTGTGTGTGTAACAAAATTTTGTGGCAGCTGTATCTTAGGAACTACTACACAGAATTGCATGAAATTTGATATGTTATTGCCCCTTGACATAAATTAGGGTCTATCAACGTTGGTTAAAATCATCCGACAGATGGCATTGCCATCGCTCTTTTTCTAAATTTTTAACATGATATAGGACAAAATTTCGCGTAAATGTACATAAAGAGAATTATTTTTTAATAATCATTATGGAATTAAAAAGAGTTATTTATAATAATAATTGTCAACCGGGGGAAAAAAATTGTATATGTAGGAGCATCATCCCCCCCCCCTCCCGGGAGAAGTTCCACTCTGAGGCCGGCAAATTTCCATTATGGGTAACTTTTAAAAAAGTGCTTGTCAGTATCTTTAAATCAAATGATTGAACCATCGATCTGCGATAATTTAAAATTAAATTTACAATTTCTATTTCTTTTTTTTTTTTTTTTTTTTTTTTTTTACTTAAAAAAATAAATAAATAAATAAATAAATAAAATAAAAAAATCTCATTTTTTTAAGATGTCATAAAGAGAATAAAATTGATTTTCTTTGGAGATTTAGTGTTATATTGCTTCTGTATGGTGGAAACCGTCAGTATTCATAATGGAAGATAATTTTAGTACAAAAGTTATCTTCCACATTTTTTAACAAATTATTTTTACTGAGTGAATTTGTACAGGAAAATAAAGAAGAAAGTCATGTGGTGCCACAACATACTAGTTTTTTAAAAAATTACATTTACACTATCATCAACATTATTTTACAGTAACGGCAAACATGTTTAATATTCTGCAAAACTGAACACTAAAAGAACAAAAAACCTGCAAAACGTTAAATTCTTGGCGGTATTTCCAAGCTAGTTTGAATAGTTTGTATAAATAAGCAAACGATTTAGTTCGCTTGAAAAGTATTGCATTTAATGCCAAAGTTGTTTGAAAAATTATCCTTGCATCAGATGTTGATGTATGATTATGTGCTGTAATCTAAATATTCGGTGAAATATACTTCATCAATGAAGAGGAAAAGACTCCAAACAAACTACCAACTAACAAAAATCTGGATCACCGAAAATATTTAAAACGAGTGATGAGAAATCAATTTAAATCGCGCATGCAAAACGGGGGGCCCTTTATTGGACTTCATACGCTCCATTTATGAACAGGCATAAACGCTGAACGCAAAACCAAAGAAACAACGGAACAATTTTAAAGTACGCGCGATCAATTCCACTGCGGCCAATTGCGCGTAACACCGCTTCCTATTCGCCTAGTTGCCCGGCGACAGAACAGCGGGCCCGATTTTAATCCCGGAGCTTTATGTCCCATAAATAAAAGGTGGAGAGAGAGGGGTGTTGCGCCGAAAAATAAGCGCCGAAATGAACAAAATTAAAACCCCTTTGCTAACGTCACTCGTAAATGTCGCTCCTACGATTGCATTTAAATGACGGCAAATGAGATAGTACAACAAAAGGCGGGCTAGGGATTTAATCGTTCTACAGAACAACGTGATAACACCCTCCCTTTTCTTCATGCCCCCTTACTAAATTGTGATTCGTTGCAGTTGGGGGGTGCGGGAAAAAGAGGGGTGCCCCGGCGATTATCATTACACTATCTCAGTCGAATTAAACTGTCTGCTGGTTTGAGCAGCAGGATTACGTAGAAAATGAGCATACGGTCTTTTCAGTACTGCAAGATAACAGGAAAACCCTCTTAGTATTCGTTTTATTAGCATATTCCAGGTCTAGCGCCATCGTTTATTTAAGGAATTACTTTAGAAGAGGCCCGAATTCTTATGAAGGGAGATTAGGTGCAACAGCGAGCAGCTTCTACTCTGATTTCAATCACTTTTAAGCCGATCCTTCTGCCGAGTTTTCACAACGCCCCGTCTATGGCCCCCAAAATTACGAAGATAAGCCGGGCGGCCCGAGGGTTTGTGTTTGTGAGTGTGTGTTCTCATCACTGGAAGAGTGAAGAGATAGTGTGAGATAAATAGAGACTCGGGTCATCAGCTTGAGTCGATGATGAGAAGGAAAAGATTGAGGAGTAATGAGAGTTTGTTTGCATTCATTTTGGCCAGTAATGAGGCATCATCAAAGATTCAAAGAAAGACGATAGAGTAGGACTAACTTAACTTCTTTGTGATAGTTAAAGGGATCGATAAGCTTGACTATAAAATATGCGCTAGATTTCGGAGCAGTTCTTGGAAAAAGAGGATGATGGTTCTCATATTGATGACTTTAGATGGGATTAGATAATGATCTTCGTGATATTATAAAATAATTAGTATTTTTATTATTATTACTTTCTTTTATATTCAATAGAAGAAAGTACTGGATTCGTAAAAATTTTCGACCTCGGGTTTTCGATGGATTTACACGTTTAGAGCTGTAGAACACGATTTGACCATTTTTAGAAAATGTCTGTCTGCCTGTCTGTCAGTCTGTGTGTGTGTGTGACAAAATCTTGTGGCTACTGTATCTCAGGAACTACTGCACATAATTTCATAGAAATTGGTATGTAGTTGCACCTTGACATAAATTAGTGCCTATCAACTTTTAGTAAAAATTGTCTTACAGGTTGCGTTGCCATTCCGCTAATTCCTGCCATTCTAAATTTTTAACATGGTGATATAGGACAAAATTTTGTATAAATGTGCATAAAGAGAATTATTTTTTAGTAATCGTTATGAAATTTGCAAGAAATATTTATAATAGAAATAGTCAACTGGGAAATTTTTTGTATGTGTAGGAGCCTCGCTTTCCCCCCCCCTCGAGGGGAGTAAATTTTTATGGTGGGTATCTTTCAAAAGAGCTCGCCAATACCTTTAAAACGAATGGTTGAACCATCGATCTGCGATAATTCAGAATAAAGTTATCGATTTTTTTTCATTTTTAACAAAAAAAAAAAAAAAAAAAGAAAAGAAAAAAAAGAATTTTTTTTTTTTACAATATTTCTAATATTGTATTAATAAGATTGCAATATTTGTAATATTGACAATAAAATTTACTTTTTTTTTTTTTTTTTGATATTTAGTGTTATACTACTTCTCTAATATGGAAATCGTCTGCATTATCATGGAAGATATTTTTTTTAAATAATAATTTTAATACATATTACTGAGTGAATTTGTATAGGAAAATATAGAAGAAAGTCATGTGGTGGACACAATACTAGTTTTTAAATCGTAAAGCGTACGAGTTTTCTGGACACGTGAATATTATGATTCTAAAAAAGAAATATTATTGGACAAATATGGATAATTAGTTATACATTTAGTATAACTAATGTTTATATGTTTTATGTGTTTATGTTAAATTTATATGTTTCTATCACTTTTTATTTCACTATTTCATATTTTCTAACGTTAGCGTTCCAGATAAAAGAGTCTGGGTAACATATTTTTGTTTTAGGAAAGTTTCGTTAAATGGGATCTTGAATTATTTTTTACCGTTCCTTCAAGAGAGCAATAATTTCAGTTATCTTAAATAAAGAATGGGGTTGCGCCCAAAATCCAAACAAGAAGACTACAAAAGGTATTAAAGAAAAATTACAAAATAAAGAGACAGTATCTGGCATAATATATGTATATATATATACATGTATACAGGGTAATTATAAAAAAAACTATCCCGATATATGAGATCATAGTTATCATACCGTTCGCAGAAACTAAATAAAACTTTGGTAGAAGGTATTTTAAGGTATGCGCTCAAGAATTATATAAAAAACTACAATTGAACTCTCTAACAGTTACGGTTACAGTGACGAATTTTCAAATGGCAACACCTGCTTTTTTTTATTGCAATGAGATCTCCATAGCAAAAAAGCATAAACAGCGGTGTAACGGTACCTGTAACACGGAAATTTCTAGCGCTAGGCAGACTAAAAAGAAAAGAGAAAACAACTGTGATTTGCCTACCAGAGCACGAACTTCATTTTTTAATGACGTCACATTTCCCGATGAGTCTTCGGCTCTAACTAAAGTCCACTGATTCTGCTTCGAAATCAGAATAAAAGACCATGGTATCGTTAATTTCGTGTAAGGCGACTGAATAAAGGCTTTAATTTCGTAGTTAGTCGTAAGACGCCGTCATGACTGACGTCATTGAACAAGTTGAAAAATAAGGCTTTATGAAATGCGTGATGTGTATCTTATAGCCTTCTCTCTGTGAACAATATGCTGCTTACAGGGAAACAACGGGGGGAAATTGTAAAGATTTATTACCTGAACGGACAAAATGCTGCAGACACATTACATCTTTGGGTGTGTATCGCAGACACCATGAGCAACGCTGAATCCTGTGTATTGTAAAAACTGTACTGCACTTGATACGTAAATTTCAAGATATTGGTTGCACATGCGATCGATCTCGGCCAGGATGACCCTCCGTTTCTGTCGAGACTGTTGCAGAAGTCTATCAGACGATAAGCAAAGTTCCCCGTTTAAGTGCATGCGATTTTTCACACTTTCTGCAGCTGCCAAATTCTACGATACGTAAGATTCTGTGCTTTGTTCTCCAAATGTTTCCGCATCGGTTCTAACGTGTCCAAAAGTTGCAAGCGGGTGATAACCAACTACGGATTTAGATTTTGCGAACGAATTTCTTATCCGGTATGACGAGAATAACAGTTGGTCTTCACGCATTCTGTGGACGGACGAGACTCACCTTTTCGTTAAGTGGAAGCGTCAATTCGAAATTAAGCATCCCTTGGTTTCTTCTTCTCGTTCTAAAGCAGAATCAATAGGTTTTAATCAGAGTCAAAGACTCAGTGCGAATTCTGACGTCATTAAAAATGAAAGTCGTGTTCTGGTAGGCACATCACAGTTGTTTTCTCTTTTCTTCTTAATCAACCTAGCGCTGGTGATTCTCGGTCTACAAGTACCGATCCAACGCTGCTTTTGCTTTTTTGCTATGAAGATCCCATTTCAATAAAAAAAGACGGTGTTGCTATTTGAAATTTTTAAAAATTTTTTACTGTAACCGTAACTGTTATAGCTTAACTGTTATTTTTTATGTGATGCTTGAGCGCATACCTCAAAATACCTTGTACCAAACTTTTATTCGGTTTCTGTGAACAGTATGATAGCTACGGTCTCATATCGGGATAGTTTTTTTTATAATCACCCTGTATATATATATATATATATATATATATATATATATATATATATATAATGTTTTAAAACGTAGTAAAAGCCGAGCAACAAAAGATTTATACACCTGGAACCACATAGCTCATTAAAAATAAAATCTCATGAAATGAAATTTACTTGTTATTACTTTTTATTAATTATTGAAACAACTGATTTTACTTTTTGATTTTTGAAACAATAATTTTTACTTATTGATTTTTGTATTTAATTTAATTTAACTTCAAATATACCTTAATACTATTCTTAGATAGTTGGTTGCTATTTAAATAATGTTGTCATTACGTTAAAATGACATGTAACCAAAACAAAAGAAGCAAACAAAGAATAAGAGAATAAACAATTTAAATTCTTTTTTGACAAATTATTTTTCAATTAAGAATAGCTCAGAACGGTGAAAAAAAAAAAAACTTTTCACGGAAGACATTTTTCACCGTTGAACCAACGTACGATTTCGTTCGCTAGTGTCTATTACAGCAAGTTTCTACCGACCGCACATTAAACAAACACACACACACACACACACACATATATATATATATATCTTCTTTAAGATTAAATTGCATTGCACAAATGAAAAATGATAGAGAAAGCGACAGATTTCGATAATTCATGTGCAGAATCACGATTAAAAATAAATAAATAAATTAATTAATTAATTAAAAAATTTGTTTCAAAGAACGTAATACAGAAGAAATCTTTTATGAGCGCCTGTACATAAACCAGTTGCAGTATATATATCAATTTCAAGAGAAAACATACCATAGTGACATAAATGCAATACATTATTTTCAAGGAACTTTGAAAATATCTACACAAATTAGAGCGCGAGCAGACCGACAGTCAGAAGAATGGAAGTCATAATATTAGTTCCCCATCATACTATAGGCATGGGGAACTTAGATAATCGTGAAAATTTTTAGTTCCCCATCATACTATAGATATGGGGAACTTAGGTAATCCTGAAAATTTTCGACTTCGGTTTTTTTACTATTTCACAAGCTTTCAGGTGTGAGGAATCCGAAAATGAAAAAATTTGTATGGTGTCTGTCTGTAGGGTGTCTGATAGTGTGTTAGTCCGTTAGTTTGTTAGTCTGTGTACACGATATCTCAAGAACAAATTGTCGCAGAGAGGTCAGATCAGTTTTAAAATATTACTTTCGACACTGGCAAGAACCCTATTCATTTGCAACACTCGAATTTAAAAATTACGTAAGTAATTAGAAATTTACGATTTTCTTAACATGGGAGAATAGGACAAAAATTCACTTAAACGTGCATTAAATGGAAACTTTTTACTGTAAAAATGTCGGAGCAGTTTTAAAATATCAGTTTTGATGCCGGAAGGAACATCAGTAACTATAAATATGCTACTTTGAAATTTTCGCAAGTTATTGGAAATTTACGAATTTCTTAACATGGCAGTATGGGGCAAAATTTCACATAAACGTCAATTTTGAGAGATATTTTCATCGTAAAGATATCAGACTACTTTTGAAATATTATTTTGGACACTGATATGAATATTAGTCACTATGAATTTTCCAATATAAAAATTTCGTAAGTTATTGGAAATTTACGAATTTCTTAACATGGCAGAATAGAACAAAATTTCACATAAACGTCAATCTTGAGGTAAATTTTCATCGTAAATATGTCAAACCTCTTTCGAAATATTATTTAGGATACTGGCATGAATATCATAGACTATGATTTTTCCAATTTAAAAAATTCGTAAGTTATTTGGAATTTACGATTTACTTAACGTGTCAAAATAAGGCAAATTTGAGCATAAACTTCCATTTTGAGGATCATAAATACATTAGACAACTTCAAAATTATATTTATGATATTTGTTTGAACATGATTGAATACAAATATTCTAATAGGAAAATTTGTAATTTACGATTTTATCAACATAGCGAAATTGTAAATTTTTCATATAAATATGAATTTTGAGGATTATTGCATTGGAAATAGTAGCATGAAAACTAAACAACGGAATTGACCCTGATAAAATAAATTAATAGATTAGAATAAGATAAATATATCGAAGTGAACGGTGGATAGTCTGTTAGGCGGGGATTTCATTCTGTCACTGTATCAAGCTATGGTCAAATTCATTTATTTTAACATGATTATAATATGTCTCACACTGGAAATTTATGAGAACATAAATATGATGGCGAACTGAGCAGAGTCCACCTATGCCAACTAGTTTTTAAATTTTATTGTAAGGTGTTACACGTGCATAATACAGCTAAAAACTCCTTTCTAGCAATTTTAAATTTTATTCCCTGACGTATCTAAATACTTTTGAATGGTCCTGCACAGTGCTCCAGGAATTTGAAAAAAAAAAAAAAAAAAAAAAATGGTAGCCAGCAAAAATTTCTGGTAGCCAGTAAAAAAATGCCCCCCCCCCGCCTTTTTTCTTTTTTCTTTTTTAATTTTGAAATTTACTTGAATATAGAAATTAAAATTCTATGCATAAAAACTAAATATTTACTAGGCTACATCAGTAAAATCCTGTTTAAATTTAACATCATGAAACCAGTTTTATTATTTTCCCAAACACATACACCATCGATATTGATACATCATTTCACCGACCAACGATTCAGCACCAGGTTGCTAAGCATGCGTAAACAGGTGCAGTGTAAACCAATTCCCCAAAATGGTGCTCTAATTTAACCCCAAGTTTTGAAGTATGCATGAAGAAAAATTGTGTAAATCTAACAGTGTATTCATTCAACACAGTGTCTCAAAACGTAGTGAGAGGAGCGGGAACCAAAATGGTGAGAGTTAGACTAAATCGAGAGTGGAATAAGAACCGATTCTGGGACCAAATTTTTCATCAAAGTATTGAAATAATAATTAAAAAAAAAAAAATGTCGAGTTTTCGTAAAGTCGAAAACAGAGTCGTCAGTTAAAATATTTTGGTCGCCAATGGCGACCAGACGACCGTATTTCACGAGTATTGGCTCTGTAAATCATTCATTAATGCTAATCATATCATACTCTGTAGAAAACATACATGAAAAACACATGAGAATTTCATTATATTTTCTGCATTAAAAGGATATAAAATAAGCTTTAACAGTAATACATCTCATAGAATGTAATGTACTGGAATTCACTTAGGTGTATCTGTACACAAATTGCAGTAATGAACACTACTCAACTTTGTTGAAAAATATTAAAATTGTAGCTCAAAGATAATTTTTTTATATGATGGTAATGGTGCTTATAAAATAACTAATAATTTTTATCATTATCAGAACTATATATATATATATATATATATATATATATATATATATATATTCTGTATATTTTCTCTTCATCTTCTCACGATGAAGGAAGATGCCAGTAAAATTAAGAGACTTACAAGCGTTAGTTTATAATAAATGATTAATTATGCCTTTTAACTTGATTATTATAAGTATTAAAATGCTATATTAGTTCATAAATGTGTTGTTGTTGTTGTTGTTGCATATCTTCCTTGTCTGACGGAGTCAGACAAGATCCACGAGTTCGTTGACTGTTAGGAAGTCAAAGACCAGAAGAGGATTGGTAAAAAGATCCTCGTTAGAGAGTCCCATGCATTCCAAAAGGTGCTCAGGAGAAGTCTGATGATTTTGGCACTTGGTGCAGGTGGCGAAGGTTTTCCTGCCCTCGTAGAAAGTGAGGCACTTGATGTGACCGCTATCAAGTCTTGAGAGTACAGTTCGGGTACGTCTGTCACATGGGAGGTCAAGGGACAAACCCGGTTTTGAGCCCATGTACCAATTATGGGTGGGGGGAGTTTTCCACTTCTCCGAGATTTTTGAATTTTCCCGGGAGTATAACTCCAGAAAAGTAAGTGCGGAGGAGGGAGTTGAAGAAATCCTGCAACCCTCCTTAGCAAGATTATCAGCCATTTCATTCCCGTGGAGCTTCACGTGTGAAGGTATCCATTGCAAATGAACGTCATGATTAAGTGAAATGAGCTTTAACTTAAGCAGTATAGAGGTGCTGACCTTGTCGCCCACAAGAATCCAATTACTAAGATGGTGAAGAGAACTACGGCTATCAGTCAAGATCCATAGGTCACCATAATCCTCTTCAGAGAGAATAGCTTCTAGTCCCAGGTCTATTGCAATCAATTCACTTCTGAAGACAGAGCAGTAATGTGGATTACGATGAGAAAGAGTCAAGTTGGCGTGAGGGGTTTCAATATATATGCCACTACCTGCTAGGTTGTCAATTTTACTACCGTCGGTGAAGATTTTAATGGCATTATTAGGAATGAGGCTTAGGTTTTCAATTGTCTAAGATGTTCTGGGATGTATACTTTCTTGTTAACATGAGAGATTAAGTTAAAGTGAAAGTGAACCCTGGGGAGTCCTCTGCAGGATTCCAGCAGCAGTGTAGTGAGTTGGATTCAACATTACAATTAGGTAGTTGAAGAGAGGTGGCCTGACTGACAGGGCTGTTCTTCTTTAATCTTTGATGATTACTCCAGCTGTTAAGGTACGTGGAGGTCTTGTTGCAGAGGCCGTAACTAGAGAGTTTATTATAGAACTTAACAAGACCAGCTTGTCTTCTAGTATGGAGCGGCTGTAAGTCAGCATCAAAAAGAACGATTTCAGAAGGACAGCTATGTCTCAAACCAGTGATAATCCGGGCAGCACTTAATTGAACTTGTTCTAACTTCTTAAGGTTAGTTTTGGATGCGCAACAATAAACCGGGAAACCATACTCAAGTATAGGCCTAATGAAAGTCATATATGTTGTTCTAAGGGTTGTTGCGTCGGCTCCCCAGTCTCTACCCGCAATATATTTAAGAATATTAAGACGTTTTCTACTTTTCAATACAAAGTGTTCGATATGCCTGTTACTAGTGCACTCTTGGTCCAGAATAAATCCCAGATATTTGTGATGCTTCTCGTAAGTGAGACTCTGTCCCTCCAACTTCAGTTGTGGTTGATAATTATATAAATGCTTATTGGTTGTGAAGAAGGTGGCAATTGATTTGCGAGGATTAAAACTGATTTTATGTTCCTTGTGAAAGTTGGATACAGCTACAAGAGAATTATTAAGTCTCGATTCAATATCATTAATATTGTTTCCCGAGCTCCACAGTACAATGTCGTCTGCAAACGACACTGCAGGGAACGTCTGTCGTTCCCTGCAATGTCATCTTGCCGGGAACGGTGGCGTGTTCCTGTAATCCAGCGACTCAGAGGCTTGAGCTGGTGGACAGTGTGAGGTTGGGGGTTCTGTCCTCGATGGCCCCACGTTGATCGGGTGTCAGTACTGAATGTGATGTCGATACGGTGGGATTGGGGGAGCTCGAGACCACCAGGTCGTCTAAGGAAGAGTGAACCGGCCCAAGGCGGAAAAGTAGTTCATAAAAGTAAATCATTCAAATAATTGTTCACTGAATATGTAAATGGACAAGACATAATAGGTGTTATTTTTCAGAAATTTGCCGAAATTTGTAATGAAGGTAGAAAATTTTCAATTTTAATATAGCATATAATAATACTACACTGTATTTATCAAAATATTACCTTGATAATTATATTAAAATATTTAATTTAAATTTCGAAAAGCTTATGGTTTATAAATATACTATATCCTTTAAAGGGTCAAGGGGTGATAACTTTCATAATCGATGCAACTAAAAATATCCAGATCGTTATTTATATAAAATACAACTATATGAAGCTATATAATATTTTAAATTAAAATAATATCAATAATATTACTAAAATAATATCAATTTACATTTTCTAAAACACTTTTTAAAAGCTTTTACAAAATTGTAAACTTCAAGCTTATATTTCTCGGATTCCAAATTTCGGAAATAACCAGTTACTTAAAATATTCCACGTGAATATGTTTGAAACCTCTTAAGTTGGACGTTCTTATAAGTTGGATACCTCTCTTAGTTGAACACTTTTTCATAGAATGGAATGTATCCCTAGGATTAACATTATGTCCAACCTCTATAACACTCCTTTAACTTGGAAGTTGGACACTCAAATCAGCTCTACGTTGAACATTTTTATCCAATGATACAGAAAAAAAAAAATAAATAAAATAAATAAATAAAATTTTCATTGTCTCACCTTTTTTTTTTTTTTTTTAAGAAATTTTACTTATTTCTCGCAAAAATACCCGTAAATGTTTAAAAAGCAATGCTTCTAGTGGCAATATATTTACTTTTGTCTTATCTTGTAAAAGAAAAATAAAATTAATTTAATGATTGTCTTTGTCTTTTTCGTTTATCAGCACTTCAGGAAATATCCCGTTTACATTTACAGGTATGTTTTGACTTAGACTGTTTTAAAATGGGCATTAGACAACACAGTTTATTTGTTACTTTTATTATTATTATTATTATTATTATTATTATTTGTGTATTTTACTTTGCCTACTGAGTTTTAACATAAGTGCACAATTACACTAAACTTAATATGTAAGAGGTCTACAATGAAAAACAATGCTTATTCAATTTGAGTGCATACCAATTAATAGGTGGTGCTACCATGCTGCAGTTTATATACTATATCTCAGTTTCTTCAGGGAATAAATTCACTAAATTGTGAGATGGCCATCATGAAAATGAATGTTAGCTTAATTTGAGTGTGTATCAGCAAACAAGTGCTGGGGCTGTTACTACCATTCTGCGATTTTCCATATGACTATCTGACCATCTATTGGTTGAACTTATATGAAAATGCATATGTAAAATCTTTATTAGGAGAAGTTATGTTGATTAAACTTTTGTGCGTGTTATCTGGTAAAAAGTATTTTAATGGCCACAGCATACCAAATTAAATTTAGATTTTCAATTGGCAAAGCAATTATTTTTTATACATAAATCGGGAATACTTAATTGTTTTATAGTTAGATGTGATTAAAAGTTAAAAGACATACAGATATGCAGTTTAATTAAATCGGAAAATGTGAACACACCTATAAGTTGGACACCTCTCTAACTTGGACACTTTTTGCTGGAACCGTAAGTGTCCAACTTAGAGAGGCTTTTACTGTATTACAGAAAAATGATCACGATATAATAAAATTTATTTTACAGATTAATTTAACCCTATATACATTATGTTACAAAATACAAGTAATAATCAAATTAATATTGGTTTGTTTTGTTTTAGAAAACCATAGATTGAAGTAACACACATCTGCCTAATTCTACAATGAGAGACATTTCTGCTATGGAAATGCCAAGGAAAGCTCGGAGAAGAATATAATTACATATATATGTCATTATGTTGAGAAGTATAAAGAATAACAAATAAAAATTAACTGTCTACTGTGATTATTATTATTATATTGTAATAATTAAATTATACAACACTTCCACTATATTTACCTCAAAATTCTCAAATAGCAATTAAAACAAAACAAAACAAAAAAAAAAAAAAAAAAATTAAAATGTAGAAATAACAGTACAGGGATTTAAAAAAAAAAAAAAAAAAAAAAAAAAAAAAAGTGTTTTTAAAAGAAACTTTTTAAGCAACGAAAATCGCATAAAATATTAAAAATTGTGTTACAAAATCGATAAATAGTGATAAAGGTCTTTCAACATTTAAAAGTCATAACAATAAATTCACTAAAATCTTTTAAATTCGTATTACACCTCTACAAATTATCCTAAACAAAAATGTTTCTTTTTCTCATGATACCATTAAAGACATGCCAGCAGAAATGTTCTAGTAAGATATCAAAATAAATGTTCTAGAACAATCTAGACATCAAGATACAATACATACATTATGTCGTTTGTCTTAACTGATCTAAACAGGAGAATGAATTGAGACTAATATCATTGTTATATTCAAATTTTAACATTAAAGACTCGCGAAAACGAAAGAGAAAACATTTCATGCATATACACCAGCGAAAACGAAAATAACAATGCTCTGAGAGAAACAAAACGGAAAGACGGCAATCAAATGATGCTTGGAATGATAATCCAAAGGGACACGGAACTTTTCCGTAATTTGATGGAGACCGTAGATGGAGGCAAGCTGTTCGTTCATACAAAAATAAAAGCAACAACAACAACAAGAAAAAAAAACTGAAAAACAGAGAAACTAATGCGTAATCATTTTACATCTGCTAAGAACTAAAGAGGGACACTTCGGATAGCCAAATGTCTTCGAAGAAGCTCCCCCTAATGGAATTAAGTGAAAAGGAGGGACTTGCATATGGATGCGACAACGAAAGCGACCATTGATGAAAATCACAGCGAAAGCAAGAGAGATAAAAAAAAGATCAGAATGCATAAAACAACAGAGGAATATTGTGTGTCTCTATGGTGCAGTGGCGGATGAATCAAAAGGGGGGAGGGGGCGGGGAATATCTTCCATCAAGCTAATGGATCCTGCGATCCGGGCTAAAAAGTTGGGAGTGCGATTTTTATCAAGCTAAAGAGGAGAGAAGAAACCTTTCTTCTTGATGGCAGATGCATATGATGAGACAAAAGTAGATGCATAAATGCATCCGCAATTCGCCATCCCCATTTAACATCCGTAGCCCTGCTTATTCTTTCTATCGTTTTGGAGCGTGATGGGCTCAAGAAGCGACTTTAAGTCAGGCCACGCGCAACCGCCATTTTAGAATGTGCCGAAACGAAATTTAGTAACAGGTGTGCTTCATGGGAAGTGTTAGTAAATATTAATATACGGTGCTAATCAAATTAAAATGCGAAATCATAACGAGTTTTAGAAATAATAAGACATTTAATGCCGAATCAAAAGTAGACTCTGCATACCTGCCAACATTTTAATTAATATTCCGTAGCATTGTCAATACCTGGCCTCTTCCCTCACCACTTTTTTTATGGAGTAATATTCTCCAAATGCAATTATGATAAAAAAAGAAGAAAAGCACTCTCCAAAAATACTGGTGTGAACAAAAAAGCGGTACTAAGAATACAATGGAATATTAATTAGAATGTTGGCAGGTATGACTCTGGTACTCCATTTAAAAGTACTTAAAAATTATTGAAAACTATGATTCTGTTTCAATGGCATGTTGCATAAAACTAATACCTTTGGGGATTACCGAAGCAGGAAACCCATATCCTCCACAATAGAATCATGCACGGATCGGGCTGCCCTCGACCTGTACCCGACGGATGATTTTTAATGAATTCGAAAGCCGATCCAAACCTGATTTAAAAAAAAAATCATCGACCCGAAAACCGACCAAAACTCGCAAAAGAGAATTTTAACGTCCCACATACGATTTTTTCATACTCGAAACCGATCCAAAACCCGAAAACTAAAGAAAAAGTAATAATTCATCTAAACATCGTGCAAAAAATTAGTTAAAAAAATAAAGTAAATTTTTATTGTCATACAGTTGGTAAGTCATTTTAAAAGGAATTTAAAATGTAATTACTAGAACGCTAACTTAAAAATTTAAAAATCTGATAAATTGATTAATAATTTTTAACCATCTATGTGTGTTGTGTACTTCAAGTGTACAAAAATGGGCTTCAAGTTTAGTGTTTGTAATTTAATGTTTAATGCTTATAGTCTTAAAAAATAATAATTATTATTATAATTCGATATTTCTTTATTATTAATTGCTGTTTTCCGACATGTTTGCTTACTTTACTGTAATAATTTGGGTATGCGTATATTTAATCATGGGAATATATAGTATGTGCACATTAGTTGTACAGTTATAAATATATAAAGAAATTTCTGCTTATTATGTTGAAATATTTTTACTTTCTCTTACCCATAAGGTAGAGAAAGTATAGTTTTTGGGTCAAGTTTTCGAACGCGAGATTTTGTTATATTTACACGTTTTGAGGTTCCCTGAATACGAAAATCATGTTTTTAGCAAGTGGTCTGTGTGTATGTCTGTGTTTCTGTGTATGTGTCTGTGTGTGTGTCTGTCTGTTATCAGCGTATCTCAAAAACAAATTATGGCAGAGAGTTCAAACTTGGTATTCTAAATGTGTATCATATAGGGATGCTACAGTAAACTTTTCGTTAAGATCAAGCAAATGGTTCGTGTACAGGGACAATCAAGAGCATTCTAATACATTACGTCTATGGGGGAAATTGCAGGTAAGTAGAGTTTAACGTCTATAGACTGCACTAAACAAAATGAAAAAAAATATATTTTTTTTGTAAATCGTACTTTTTTTTTTTTTTTTTTTTTTTAATATTGAGAATAAAATGGATTTTTTTTTTTTTTGGTATTTGGTGTTATACTACTTCTCCAATACGGAAATCGTCTGCATTATCATAAACGATAATTTTTTTAAATAATAATTTTATTAAATTATTTTTTAAAAACAGAATTATTTTTTAATAACCGAATTAAATTCTATATAAATGTAGGTGCGTTAATGAAACGGGTGGTTGAGGGGGGCGGTAGCCCCCCTCACGCAGAACTAATTATCATATAAAACTCTTGAGAAGCCTAATATGAATATTTTAACGCAGGTTTACATAACAGTACTCGTTATCTTACCTTTTAATCTGCAACCTGTATTTATAGTATTAAATTTCAGGGCAAGAGAAAGTCGTGTGAGTGACACACCAGATTATTGAAAGATCTTCTCAAGTGAACACGACTCGTAAGAAAAAAAATCAGTCAACCTGACTTGAACCAGATACGCATGAAAAACAAATCAGTCAATATTCGACCCGAAGCTGACCTGCGGGTCGGCTCAGATTCGGGTAAAATCGGTTTACTCGGCTCGATGCGGGTCTGTACTACACGGCGGATCAAAACAAGGTATCCGGACTACTACCCCGAGTGGTGAATCCCAGAGTGTCGTCAATCGCCTAGTGCGTAGCTCTAGGGCGACATTAAACCCACTCTACCTCATCTTCAATCGTTTCGATGTAAATAAGTTTATCTTCATCTGTGATATAAATGATAACAATGATAACAATAACTTTAATGCTATTGAAACAGTCTGCGAATTTTACTAATTTTTTAATACTTTTAAATGTATTCAGGAATATGTAATGAATTTTTTAAAAATTCAATTTCTAAAATTCATTTGTGTTTTGCAAAATGAATAAAAGTTGTATTGGTCCAATTATTATCATGTTACCATGTTTTTATTAACTTCTATTCTTGTTTGTTCGTTTGTTTGTTTGTTTGTTTGTCCGGTACAAATCTTGCAATCGAATTTTAACTAACTTCCCTACTAGCTAGATATTTGAAGCTTTTACAGTAGCTCAGAACCCGGTGACAACACAATACTTCGAAGTCCGATTTTCGAATTTTCGAATAGTTTTCTTATAATTAATTAAAATCTGAAAATAATAACTTCCTAATACCTTATAAATAGTCATTAAAATTTTAGCTGTAATTTAATTGTTGCCAAAATTTACGAGTTCATTTTCTTTCGACATAAAAATAAATAAACGTGATTAAATAAATGATTTAATTAAACGCGAGTGTTAAAAAATTGTAAAAAGTTAAATTATGTATCTCACAAAAAATGACGTCACTATCGGTTTAAAGATTTCACACGCATTGATAAAGTGCTAATGTAGTTAGTTCTATAGCTATGATTCAACAGAAAATTTAAAAACATGGTTTATAAAAAGTTTTTTATCTTATAATTATTTTCTAAAATAATCTTTCATTGTCGTAATTTGTAATCGAAGCAATGTTTTAAATGTACTTTAATTTGACATTTTCTCTCTGAAATCGGAGGAGAAAAACTAAAAAAAAAAAAAAAGGGATAAAACATTATAGAAAGAAGCTAACTTCGTAAACAATTTATATAAAGGGCTGGAGAAGGAAGATTATTTTATTTTATTTTTTAATCAGCTAACATTCTGCCTCATCAAATAGATATGTTTTTGCTATTTGTCAAAACTTAAGGATGACAAAAAAATATTTAACAAAAATACTCGAATATCCCCCCCCCCCCCCCAATTTCCAAATCGGTACAAAGTACACCGCAACATCACTGAGATATAATAGTACAGGAAATGTTTAAAAAAAATTTTATAAAATATTCGAGGTAATCATAAAACATCCCTTTTAAAAAAGTAAACAAGCAGCACTGCAGAAGATAGGATGTGATCGGCGGTTTATCGATTATGTCATTAATTACCACCCCCTAATGCATCGGCTATTTAAATATTTGAAAGATGTAGATTTTTTTGTTTGTTTGTTTGTTTGTTTGTTTCGTATAAAGAGCCGGATTGTGTTGCTGCAGCAATAGTAATGAACATGATAAAAATTTATATTTATCATATCTAAGCCCAGAAAAAAAATATGCAGGCTTTCGTAAGAAAATTATCTTTTTCACTGCAATACTTCAACTTGCTGTATTTGTTTATATGTTCAGTATTAAATTGCCAAGAAATATTTTAACCCCTTTTTAATGAAACATTGATTTCAGATGTATCTGGTAATCAATAAGCACAATGTAGAGTATCCAGTGTTGACAAATTTAGACATTTTTATTCAATATCCACCACTAAATTTTAATCGTATAAAGGTTGAGTAATCACTTCGAAGATTATTCGTCTATTATGCATAGCTGTCAATATTTTAATTTATTCTGGAGTAATTTTAGCCCCGCCTCTATTTCGTACCATTTATTTCTTAAAAGCAATTTTTTCTTATTTTATCGAAGTTATTTATTGAAGAAAATTTTTCTATAAATAAAGCGGTGCGAAATAAAGACGGGACTAAAAGTACTCCGAAATAAATGAAAATATTGGCAGCTATGATTATGTACATCAAATGACACTCCTCAAAATTATTAGTTATAATTGAATTTAAAAAAAAATTAATTTGGCAACACTAAGTGTGCTGTAATCATAGATATAGTAATAAGGCATAGATTGATCAGCGAGAGGGAAAAAGTGATTCCTTTTTTCTCGGGAAAGTCACTATGGTGGCTGTCTTTCCCCGAGTAAATTACACACAGAAATGCACATGGATAATTTAGTAAATAAAATTTATGAAGAATTTATTTACTAAAGGTGGATGAAAAAACTCCAGATACAGTTTCAAATTCATTTTTCTTTCTTTTTTTTTTTTTTTTCAATACTTTCTAAGGGCTTATTTTAGAACTTTTTTTCGGCATCAAAAATTTTTGCTCGATAACATGAGGATGATAGATCTATATATATTACTATATCTATGGTCGTAATATTCTATAGCAATTTCAATTAATTTGAGCTAATTATTCTCAAATAAATATATTTTAAGTAATTAATTTCTTCCTCCCTCCCTAATCAACAATATTTCTCAATCGTTTTAATATTTTTGTAATATAATTGTAGGTATTATATTCATTATTTTAAAAATAAACATTTTAACTAAATATCAATTACTAATTTTGGACTTTGTACTTATCCTAGATTATTTGCAAAAGTTATTACGCCCACTGCCCGCCCAGTTCGATTTCTGCAGATCCCAGCAAGCAAAGCTCATGTTATTCAATGCGAAAAATACACTTAGCTCATTTTTTTTTTACATTTTATAGCTTCAAAATGGCATATTAAAAATTTTTAAATACTGTTGGAAAACAAAAACAAATTTAACGGTTAGGGATTGTCTGAATGTGAAAACAAAATTTTATAAAAGACTTTGGAAAAGAAGTAATTTTCGCAACAAATTCCTCCATAGAAGAATATAAAACTTCTCTGCCTTTGATGACTGATGGTGTTCAGCTCAAGTAGTCGAAAAATCTGAATATATAGAATATAGATGGATGGTTGGGTTTAACGTTGCACTAGTGCTGCGCAGATGGGCAATTGGCGACGGTCTGGGACACACCCCTAGAGGTGGTCTGGAGACATGCCGTCACAATTTTGATCCTCCGCGGAAGGGATGGCTCTCCCTCTTTGGTGACCCTCCCAGAGGTATAATTTTTGATGGGAACCAAAAATCTTATATTATTACGCGATTATTACATTATATTAACGAGTGACAACCACAGTCATCAGTCGCCTCGAACTGATTTGTTTTTTATGTACATCGGGTTCGGGTCAGGTTGACTGAAACAGCTTTCTTGCGGGTCGGATTCATGTTCGAGTCGGGTCTATTTGAGAACATCTTTTAAAAATATTTTACTATAATAAGCAGAAATATGTTAACTGTAATCGAATTTAGTCAATTACATTAGTAAACTTAGTAAATAATATAATTAATTTTTGTATGAATTGTCTTACTATTAAAACTATCTTTAAACTTAGATTTTTAATTTTTTTAATGTGTGTAATCAGAACTTATGAGGCATATGTAGTACTTTATCTTGCAGACGAATCTGCCACCTTTATAGAAATGTACTTTGTAAGTACATTTGCAAGTACATTACTTGAATATCTCATGCTATTTCTAGCGGAAAAGGAGGAAAAAATCAGAATGAAAATTATTATTGCTAATAACATAATTGGGTTTTTAAAGCATCTCTATCAGTTTATCTTCAAGTTCTTCCCAAGAGTATACTTTTGCAATAAACGTTTCTGATGGTTCTATTCCAATTCTAAAAATATATTAAATGAAATAATTTTAAGGCAACATTTGTAAAAATTGATAATGATCAAACTACCAAATATTTTCCATACTTGAAAGTAAAATAAAGGAAAAAAACCGTGGAATTGATCAAAACGTCAAAATACATAATCAAAAAGAAAAAAAAAAAAATATTGTTGCTTTCAGATTTTTAACACATAATAGCGAGAAAATTTTTTTATCTATATAAAACAATGCCCATCTAATATATTTTTTTAATCATTTGTTATTTTTTGGCACCTACTACTACTAAACGCACCCCTAATATGCAAAATAAATAAACAGATTTCCGAAAATAGAATTTATTATTTTACGATGAGATTCTTAATCGATAATGGCTAGAAAAAATTGTCTGTAATATTAAGTCATACCTCACTAAAATGTTTTTCTGTCGACTAATAACTTTTGTCCTTTTATTACCTCTATAAAGAGGTAATGTGAAAAAAATAATAATACAGTGAAACTTGAATAATTCGAACTTGTTTAATTCGAAATTCTGGATAATTCGAATTTTTTACTCGGTCCCTTGAATTTTGTATTAAAATAATGTTAAAAAATCGTGGATAATTCGAATTTTATTTTGGAGAATTCGAATTTTTATACGATTACCTTTAAAATGTTACAGTAAAATTTGCTCTCGAGATTTTTCTCAGCTAAAGTGCATTATTTATTTTAACAGTCTTTCAAAAGAAGGATAAGGAAATACAAGAGAAGCCCTTACCTAGTGCATCAGAAGATACGGTGCATGTGCATGTACATGAACTCCAAGTTTTTTTTTTATTATTTTTTTATTTTTTTATTTTTTATTTATTTATTGAAAAGCATGTCTAATGTAGAAAATTCGATTTTTGTATCAATTGATAGGTTGAAGTCATATGCTACAAAGATTATACTTGTAGCAGTATTCTTAGATATAGCGTTTATGTGTTAAATCTTTGATCGTAGAGCTTTAATTTTTTTATTTATCTTTTCTTTTTTACAAAATAGTACATGTAAATTCGAACTTTTGAATATTTCTAATTTTTCTCTGGTCCCTTCAACTTCGAATTATCCAAGTTCTACTTAATAATAATTGTCAGAAATGGGTTTTTATTTTTATTATTATTATTACTGCTTTCACATTTTTAAAATAATAGCGAGATTTTTTTTTTTTTTTTTTTTTTTTTTTTTTTTAAACATTATGCTATATTTTATTATATATATTTTTGATTGATTAATATTCTTTGTTCCCTACCACACCCTAAAAAGGCATAACATGTAAAAAAGTAAAAAAGTAAATTTCTAATAATAGATATTTTTATCATTACTTTCAGATTCTTGAAAATACGTTACAGCTAGAAAAATTTATATTTAATATTAACGAATATCCCTGAAAAATTTTTTCAATTGATAAACATATTTTGCCCCCTACCATCCTTAAAAGGGGATAAAATTAAAATAGTCTAAAATACAGGTTTTAAAATACTTTCAGATTCTTAAAAAGTAATAACGAGTAAAAGTTGTTTTTAATTTTAATGAACCAATTTATGTCAATAAAATGATTCTCATTTATTTTATTTAACAACAACAAAGAAAAAAAGTTTGTGTCTTTTTTAAAGATTTTATGTGAGGGCAAAAAAAGTAGACAATTCGAAAAAAAACAAAAATATATAGATGTAAAATGTTGACATATATAGGCAAATTTTCCGAACCATTACTAGTTCAAATTCGGGAAGTTCGACTTTGGCCCACTATAATACATAGTTATTGATTTAATAACGTTTTCGGCACTTATCCGTAAAAGAACTAGTTCAAGAAATGAGGTTTTTAAAACAGGTGAAAAATAATTAAGGGCATGGAAACAAACAGTTTTCTATTTAAAATGCCTCTAGGATTTGGCCGTTTATCTTCTATAATATAATTTATTTTTTAAAAACTGAAATTAAATGCAAATTTTAATCATTTAAACGTATAATAATTTTTCAAATTTTACTTATAATGAATCCCTAAAACAATACTCAAATATTTTTATAATATTTTGTTAAACGATTGTTATGTAAAATAAAGAATAAATATTAAGAACGAACTAGTTAGCAGGAAACAATTTAAAAATTATAAAACAAAATAAAATACGAGGGCAATCCAGGAAGCAAGTTCCGTTGAGCAATTAAACAAATAGAAACCATAATTTGGAAAAACACTTTTTTATTGCATGATGAAATACAATGCTTAGATTATTTTTCAATATGATTGCCACCATTGTTGAAGCATTTATTACAGAGGGGCTCGAGCTTTCGTATGCCCTCGTCGTAGAAAGATGCCGCCTGTAACTTCACAATTTATGAAGAAGTGAAACACTCTTTGATGAAGAAATAATTGCAAATAATTACAAGATAAAAAGAACTTTTATATTCCATGTTTTTAAATTTTCTGTTGAATCATATAAACGCTACTGAAGGCAGCGGGAACACGGAGCAAATGGATGAAAGTACTAAAAAAATTCCTTGCTGTCGTGTTTAGAGTTATTATAAAAGTTTCAAATGGCCGGGAAGTTAGTTAAAAGTTGAATGCAAGCTTTGCACTGGTCGAAGACAGCAGGGTCCCGAAGCAATTGGTAAAAAATATTTTTTAAATGCATTTTCACCGTATTCTGAACTATTCTGAAAGTTTCAAATGTCTAGCTGCTCGGGAAGTTAGTTAAATAAATTTTCTGTTGAATCATATAAACGCTTCCGAATACAGTAGGGACCTGAAACAGTTCACTAAAAGTATTTTTAAAAAATGTATTGTCACCGTGTTGTGAGCTGTCCTGAAAGTTTCAAATATCTAGCTAGTAGGGAAAATAGTGAAAAATCGATTGCAAGCTTTGTACTGGTAACGCTGTCGAAGGCAGCAGGAACCCGAAGCAGTTAGTTAAAAATAATTTAAAAAAAATGCATTTTCACCGCGTTCTGAACTATTCTGAAAGTTTCAATTGTCTAGCTAGTCGGGAAGTTAGTTAAATAAACTTTCTATTGAATCATATAAACGCTGCCGAAGGCAGTAGGGACCTGAAGTAGTTAACTAAAAGTATTGAAAAAATGTATTGTTACCGTGTTATGAGATAACTTGAAAGTTTCAAACGTCTAGCTAGTCGGAAAGTTAGTGAAAAATCGATTGCAAACTTTGTTCTGATAACGCTGCCGAAGGCAGCAGGAACCCGAAACAGTTGGCTAAAGGTATTAAAAAATGCATTTTAACCGTGTTCTGAACTATTCTGAAAGTTTCAAATGTCTAGCTAGTCGGGAAGTTAGTTAAATAAATTTTCTGTCGAACCATATAAGCGCTGCCGAAGGCAGCGGGATCGGAAATAGTTGACTAAAATTATTAGAAAAATGTATTGTCACCGTGTTGTGAGCTGTCCTGAAAATTTCAAATATCTGGCTAGTCGGGAAGTTAGTTAAAAATCGACTGCAAGATTTGTACTGGACAAAAAAACAAACAAGAATCGAAGTTAATAAAAACATGGTAAAATATGAAGAAAATGCATTGACAATGTTGTAATGGTGAATTTTTGTTCTTTTTTATCTTCTCTTCAACTTCTGTAAGTAAATCATCATCAATAAGAGACGGCTTCCCATTTTATTCTTCATCGTGAATATTTTCACATCCTTCATTAAATTTCGCACCCATTTCCTTCTCATAGAATCAGTCATCGAGTTTTGTTCGTAAACTTCACATGACCCACCAGCGGCCGAGTGGTTCTACGCTCAAAGCAGGTAGATGGGAAATGCGGGCCGATCCCAGGTCGCGCTCATCGTCCTAGTCGTTCTGAGTTTTCTGTGGTTTTCTCCAAGATTCGCTAGGACCCCTTAGAAAGACCGCCATGGACAGCATTCCACCTATAGTCCTAGGCCCCTAGGGCAGTCAATAGGCCTTAAATCTTACAACCCACCACCCGTAAACTTCACAAAATTGTCAATGAATTTCAATTCTTTTAAAGTTTTCAGCATTTAGAAAGCGAATGACAGACCGTAAATTGTGCGCGGTGGCAATTTTTAATATTTTAAGCGCTCAATATGCAGCCGACGCTATACTCAGCCATCTACAAATCAAACAACTTCAATTTTTCACTAATGAGGCAACAGAATGGAGGCGCATGCGTAAAACTACGAACGCAAAACTTCCGTGGCAAAAATCAAAAACTTACTTTTTGGACTACCCTCGTAGTTTTCCAGAGATTTGAATATACTTAAGATTGTCATATTTCAAGACATCCGTACGCAAAATTTCATGACTTTAAAAGAGAAATTTACGAAAAACAAGAAGTCTTTAAAAAATTTTGTAATTAAATGCCTATCTGCAGGAACATAAATCGTCAAAAAACAGTGTTTAACACATACAATGTATATTACATTGGTTGCATTGGTACATTGATCTTTCACTGTGGGTCCCAAACCTCGTGGTTATAAGGATTTTTGTTTCCACAGGAGAAAAAAAATTGTCTACGGTCCTGCTAGGACAGAAGACCTTAGTTTTTATTACTAGAAGATAGATAGAAAATTGTACTTAAGATTGTTTTTAGGAAAGCTTAAACAGAAAAAAAAATATTTATTTATTTATTTAAAAAATTAATAATAATAATAACAATTACAATTAGACAAATTTCATTTCATTAACAGAGAAAAGTAAGTCAACGGATGTAGTGTTAACATTTATATTTAATAAATCAGTAAATGTTCGTTTAAGGTATTATAAATATAATTTAGCTTATTATAATTATTTGGATTTAATAATATTGATTTTAAGTTTTGCCTTATTGCTTTATTACTATTAAATTTAAAATTGTTTTTAATTAATGAAAAATTTTCGAATATATAATGAAAAGGGCTACCTAGTTTTTTACATTTACAGAGTGCGTTTGGTAGTTTATTGATTTTAAAGAGGAAAGGGGGAAACTATCCTGCCCTGAGATAAATTATAAAGATATTTTATTTGGGCATATGAAATTGGGATTAGCTGTTTTAAGAACTGCGTACGTATCTCTACCTTTATGAGAACGCTGCCACTCTCGTTGCCAATCACTAAGAATTTTAGCTTTTATAGTTGATTTTACAAGTGAGATTGGAAAAGGAAGAGAGATCTCATGAATATATGAATCTATATATAAATAGGCAAGCATAAAATTTGTAGTCCCTTTTTAACATATTAATTATGAGAGTAGAGGGTTGAAAATGGTATCATTCGAAAGGTATGATTAGCCAGATGATGCGAATACAAAAATTATTTTCTTACGATGTCAAGAAGGTATTTAAAAATACTTTTATTTTTTATGCATTTTCCCCCAATTTTCCCTTTCATACACGCATTCCTTTACATTAAAAAATACCTAAAAATGGAAAGTTGTTAAATCTGGAAATTTCATAAAGCTCAAATAAAACCATAGACAGTAATTTGTATAATGTAGCATCACTATACGCAAGCGAAATGATGACGTCACTGGCCGTCCGTGGAGCCACGAAAAAAATTTCCTATGTTAATCATCCATTGGATTTTTTTGTAAAAAAATTATTAAAAATTAACGAAAATTATCTCCCGATTTTAATTTCCATATTTCGGTACAGTTATATATAAGTTACTGTCTGTCTACATATGTTAGGTTGAGTTATTGAAAAATTGATAAAATTTTAATTTAAAATTTAAAAACTGTAGAAAAAAGAAAAAAAATGGCAAACATCCAGTTTTGATTGCAAACATAAACATTTCATTTCAAAGGGTGATATTTACACATTAACTATCAAACTAATATACTAAATAAAAGGAAAATGGTAAATATTCTATCATAATTTGAAGTTAATTTTGTTTTCAAATGTCTAAATAAAGTATTTGATATAAAATCTTTTATGTTGCAGCGGAAGATTTTTGATATCTTTCGTTCTTGGCATCTCCAAATTATCTGGCGAACATATCTAATTCCTTTCAAAAATCATGGTTATTTTAACGACGTATATTAAGAGAGCAATCAATAATATGAAACAATATTTCATACAACAGATATTACAAAAATATACATCTGGTATGCGCATATTTTCGTATTACGTTTTTGATCTCCAAGTACAAAAAACGCCAAGGACAAAATAGTTTTGAAATTTAAAATTAAATTTTTGTCAATTTGACAGCAAGATAACTTAGTCTAGCACATGTGTACGATAATTAATTTATAATTATATCCAAATATGGGAATTAAAATCGGGAAATAATTTTCCTCAATTTTTAATATTTTTTTACAAAAAAATCCAATGGACGATTAACATAAAAAATCTTTTACTTAGCCCCAACAACGGTCAGTGACTTCACACTTAGCTTGCGTATATCTTTTGCATCAGTAAGAAAAAATTAGAAGATGTGGAAAAACTTTTGATTTCCGGTTTTCGATAAATTTACACGTTTTGAGATTTCCTTGCATTTCAGTTAACTTAAATCGACTACTTATTTTTAAAAAAGTTGATTTATTACTAACTGCTGCATGTATAAGAAGAAAGTAAATTATACGGAAAAAATTTCGATTTCCATTTTTCGCTGAATTTACGTGTTTTGACCTTTCCTTACGTTTCAATTAACTGAAATTGACTACTTATTTTTTAAAAAGTGGATTTATTGCTAGCTCTTGCGTGTATAAGAAGCAAGTAGAAGATACGGAAAAACTTTTGATTTCCGGTTTTCGATTAATTTACATGTTTTGAGATTTCCTTGCATTTCAATTTACTGAAATTGACTACTTATTTTTAAAAAAGTGGATTTATTATTCTTTCCTCTGCATATATAAGAAGAAAGTGTAAGATTCAGAAAAATTTTAGATTTTCGGTTTTCGATTAAGTTACACGTTTTGAAATTTCCTGAACTCAATTCGACCATTTTTCCAAAATCTTTCTTTTTGAGTTCAAACACTTTATGAACCAATGGAATTAATTTAACAGAATTTGATATTTGGTTGGACCTTGGTTTGGCATGGTACCGATTAGCTTTTGGGCTGTATCACCCAACAAGGGTTTTAACGTTGCGATTTTCTCTCATTTCAGCAAAAGCTCAACATCTACAGAGAGAAATATATTAAGTAAAACTCTGCTGATTCAGTTAGAGTGCATATAGGCAAACAATTGCGGCAGCTGTGTTGCAATTTAATTCCGTTAAGACAAGACAATAACTTTGCTGCCTTGCTTCGAAAAAAAAAAAAAAAAAAAAAAATGGCGAGTTCCAACCACTGGGCGATACTAGTTATTTATTAATACTTGTTTTGCTTGTTCATTTGCTGTTTCGTTGCCAAGGGTACCTACATGTGCTCTTATCTCATGAAAGTTGTATTAATGAGAAATCTTTGTTAAGTGTTAAATTATATAATTATAAAAGAATATTGTATTTAGGAAATGGATTTTTTAGTGTTTCTAATGTTGATTTATTATCTGTTATTATTGTTACTGAGATATTTACATATTTTGAACTTAAACAGTATTTAATTGCCTCTATGATAGCTAAGAGTTGTGCGTGAAAAAAAGAATTATGTATACGTAATTTGATTTATAATGTATGTATAATTCTATTATTTTCGAAGACAACGAAAGCACAAGCGATTCCCCTTGGCATTTTTGAACCATGTATATATATATTGAGAGTTATGTAATTTGGATTGTCTGTGATTGTTATATTTTTATTAATGTAATAGTTTGGAAATTCGTAAGTTTGAATTCTTTTCATGATGTTATTGTTGTGAATGGATAGTATTGTTGCGTACTTGGGGGTTCGTGAGTTGTCTGAGAATGAAAGGCCAAACGTACGAAAATTCAGTAATTTATTCACAGAAAATTCCAGAAAAATGCAGGTCTATAAACCAAGTATCAGCTTCAATTCAAACAGTAAACACAGCTTAAACAACAGCTGTCAATAGCAAATCCACAGTACAAACGGTATACCAATAACACTTGAAGCAAGTCTCTCTCAAAGAGGCTCAAGAGCAATGCAAGCACTAGCGAAGCTGGCGGAGATCTGAACTGAACTGACTGCCCTTGGCGAGGAAGCGCTCCTTATATGCTGTTCCATGGAGCCCAGATTTTTCGAGAAAACTCTAGAAAGTGGTCAACCAATCAACTTACAGCTTCCATATTTGGTATATCCCATATAAGGATTTTCTCGCCAAGGTCGCCAAAAAATCGCCAAGGTGGGAAAAACTCGCCAAATTTGGCGCCAAATCCATTACGTGCATTACTGGGGCTTTTTAATGCGTTTTTAAGGGAAAATAAGGCTATTTCAACGCTAAAACGACTAGAAATGCACAAAATTAGCACTTTATCAACTTACTAAGCCTCTTTGAAAGAATTTATACAAAAATAAACACAATTATTTACAATTTCGTAACACTGCCCCCCTCCCAAGGACTGCACGTCCCGGGCAGTGCAACCCTTGGTCAAGAGGCGAAACTAAACAAATTTACACAATCTAAAACACAAAAACTAAGTTGCACATAAAGATAACATAGAAATATAAATTAAGTGGGAAATATTTACAAAATTCACAAATATGTACAAATATTTATATACAAATATTTACAGTGCGCATGCGCAAATTTTACAAGTATTTACATTTTAAATTTTAATTTTACCGTTACTCGTGGTACTTGGCTAGCCTATTATAGTGCACCACCTTCGGTTTTGATGAAGGTGTTTTAGTGATCCGCACCACTACATCATTCAGCCTTTTTAAGACTGTGTATGGTCCGTCCCAGCTGCACTGTAACTTGGGAGAGAGTCCTTTGCGTCGAACAGGATTCCACAACCAGACCTTCTCTCCTTCCTGAAACTCATGTTGCGTAGCCTTTAGATCGTACCTTGTCTTCATTTTCTCCGATGCAATGTGAATTCGCTCCCGAGCAAAGTTGTGAACGTCCTCAAATCGTGCCTGGAGATCTTGGATGTACTCCTCGGGCGATGAAGGCGCATCGGGTGGACAACCAAACAGGAGATCACAAGGGAGACGAAGTTCACGTCCAAACAGCATCTGGGCTGGAGTGTAGCCGGTGGTTTCATGGACAGCACTTCGATAAGCCAGCAGGAACAATGGCAACTTCAAGTCCCAATCTTGCTGGTTCCTTGATACTAGAAGGGAGAGGTTATTCAGGATGGTACGATTGAACCTCTCGACCATGCCGTCCGACTGGGGATGTAAGGGTGTTGTCTGGGTTTTGTCTATGCCGAGTAGTTGACACAGTCCTTGGAAAACATCAGAGGTAAAGTTCCTACCTTGGTCGGTATGAAGTTGTAGGGGCGTGCCGTACCTTGACACCCATTGCTGCACAAGGACCTCTGCGACTGTGCATGCCTCTTGATTGGGAATGGGATATGCCTCAGGCCACTTGGTGAAATAGTCCATCACGACGAGAATGTATTTATTTCCACTGGAGGTCCGTGGCAAAGGACCCAAGATGTCGATTGCAATCCGTTCAAATGGTGCTCCCACGTTATACTGTTGCAGTCTTCCTCGACTTCGTTTCTGCGGGCCTTTACGTGCCGCACAAGCATCACAGGATTTACAATATTTCTCCACATCCTCCTTTGCCTTGCACCAGTAGAAGCGTTCCCGAACTTTCTGCAGAGTCTTCATTACCCCAAAATGGCCTCCGGTAGAGCTACTATGCAGTTGTTCTAAAACATCTGGAATTCTTGATCTTGGCAATGCTATCTGCCATCGGAAGCTTTTCCCATCATCAGATTCCCACTTTCTGTATAATACGCCGTTTCGGATATGAAGAGAGTCCCAAAGTGCCCAATAACTTTTCGTAATGGGACTAAATCTGGAAATGTCCTGCCAGATAGGTCTGTTGCTGGTCGTCTCCTTCAGCTGTAATATTGGCTTTATGTCAGGATCTTCCAACTGGGCTTTTCTAAGTTCTTCAGCACTCCATGGATCGGGATCTTGATCTGATGGTGTTGAGACAGTAACTTGGCAGGCAACCGGATTTATCGGCAGGTATTTCTGCTCGGCTCTAGAGCAGTACTTGCAGCTTTCCAAACAGGGCTTCCGTGACAAGGCATCTGCATTACCATGTAGAGACCCTTTACGATGACATATTTCGAAGTCATATTCCTGGAGGCGTTGTATCCACCTGGCAATCTGTCCTTCCGGGTTCTTGAACTGGAGCAACCACGTTAGAGATGCATGGTCAGTCCGTAGCAGGAATCTTCTGCCATAGAGGTAATGATGGAAATGTTCTATGGCTTTTACGATGGCGAGTAGCTCTTTCCTGGTGGTACAGTAATTTCGCTCTGGTTTAGACAAGCATTTACTCCAATAGGCAATGACATGTTCTTGACCATCCATTTCCTGCGACAGAACAGCACCGACACTCTCATGGCTGGCATCTGTATCAAGTATGAACTGTCTGTCGGGCTGTGGATACGTCAAGATAGGCGATGATGTTAAGGCCTCTTTAAGTCGCTTGAACGCATTTTCACATTCCTCTGTCCACAGGAACTTCTGTTTGGCTTCCGTCAGCTTGTGGAGTGGTCTGGCAATATTTGAGAAACCCTTGACAAACTTCCTGTAGTAAGTGCATAACCCCAGGAAACTTCGTAGTTGGTGTATATTTTCAGGGCGACTCCAGTTCTCGACTGCAGAGATCTTCTCAGGATCAGTTCTCACACCTTCGGCAGAGATGATATGGCCGAGGTAGCTCACTTCACGACGGAACAAGTTACACTTGCCTGGATTCAATTTGAGGTTAGCCATTCTGAGTTTCTCCAGCACCTTTCGGATGTTTCGTAGATGGTCTTCAAAGGTGCGCCCCACAATGATAATATCATCCAAATACACCAGACAGGCTTCATAGGAAAGTCCTTTTAGCACTGTCTCCATCAGGCGTTCAAAGGTGGCAGGAGCATTACATAATCCGAACGGCATAACTTTAAATTGCCACAGTCCTTGTCCCGTGGTGAATGCAGTCTTCTCACGATCATCAGGATGTAATTCTACTTGCCAGTAACCGCTCTTCAGATCCAACGTCGAGAACCATTTATTGCCAGCAAGTGTGTCTAATGTGTCGTCAATTCTGGGAAGAGGGTAACTGTCTTTCAACTCCCTTTGCGATGTTTCCATTTTCTCTTGTGCTACCTTCATTTCTTCAGTCAAACCGTCTTTCAACTCTCTTTGCGATGTTTCCATTTTCTCTTGTGCTACCTTCATTTCTTCAGTCAAACCGTCTTTCAACTCTCTTTGTCCAGTTTCCATCTTTTCCAGTCCTGTTTCCATTTTCTCTATCAATCCGGTTTCCATCTTTTCCTGTCCGGCTTTCATTTCATTTATCTGGGTAGCTAAGGCTTCTAGAAGTTTTTTCATCTCTTGCTCCATAGCCCTCGTTATCACCATTCACAGACAATCCCACTTCTGACACCAGAAATGTTGCGTACTTGGGGGTTCGTGAGTTGTCTGAGAATGAAAGGCCAAACGTACGAAAATTCAGTAATTTATTCACAGAAAATTCCAGAAAAATGCAGGTCTATAAACCAAGTATCAGCTTCAATTCAAACAGTAAACACAGCTTAAACAACAGCTGTCAATAGCAAATCCACAGTACAAACTGTATACCAATAACACTTGAAGCAAGTCTCTCTCAAAGAGGCTCAAGAGCAATGCAAGCACTAGCGAAGCTGGCGGAGATCTGAACTGAACTGACTGCCCTTGGCGAGGAAGCGCTCCTTATATGCTGTTCCATGGAGCCCAGATTTTTCGAGAAAACTCTAGAAAGTGGTCAACCAATCAACTTACAGCTTCCATATTTGGTATATCCCATATAAGGATTTTCTCGCCAAGGTCGCCAAAAAATCGCCAAGGTGGGAAAAACTCGCCAAATTTGGCGCCAAATCCATTACGTGCATTACTGGGGCTTTTTAATGCGTTTTTAAGGGAAAATAAGGCTATTTCAACGCTAAAACGACTAGAAATGCACAAAATTAGCACTTTATCAACTTACTAAGCCTCTTTGAAAGAATTTATACAAAAATAAACACAATTATTTACAATTTCGTAACACTATAATCGATATACATTGGTTGCAATGCAAAACAAAAGTAATAAAACGTTTGGAAACAAGAAAAAATTCACACAGATTTCGAAAAACATTTAATTAGTTTGCCTAAGGCGGCTTTAGTGTAATGTACTGCATTTATGTTATATTCCTTTTAAGTACCTTAGAATTAAAGCTTTTTTTTTTCCTTTTCCTGATGACCACTAATGTTTCATTCTATTAGTTAAAAAAATAAAATAAAATAAAAGTGGAATTATCTTACATGGGTTTCACATAAATTACGTTTTAATGTGTCATGTATATCATGATTCAAATATTTAATTTTATTATTATTATTAGTTTAAACAATTACTATGATCAATCCCAAAGCTACCAAGAATCTAACCAAAATTGAAATAAAACAAGATATTAGAAATATACAAAGGACATTCCATAAAAACTGAGAGTAAAATCATAAAAAATCAAGAAATATATTTACAGCAAAAAATACATCATTCTTTTTCAAAATATTTTCCGTCAGATGATATGCAACGGTCCCATCGTTCAACCACTTTTCAAAACAAGTAGAGAAACCCTTTTCTGGAAGCTGCTTCAAAGAACCCTCCACTGCTGAAATAACTTCAGAATCTGTATTAAATTTTCTGCCACGGAGCTTCTCCTTCAACGTCGGAAGCAGCCAGAAATCGCATGGTGCGAGATCTGGACTGTAAGGGGGATGTGGCATGATTTTAATATTGCATTTACTAAGATATTGCTGAACAGAAGTAGCGACATGCGGGCGAGCATTATCGTGATGTAATGTCCAATTCCCTACTAGTTCATGACGCTTTCTCGATATGTGTTGTCGCAAAATTTTCAAAACTGAAACATAATATTCACCATTCACAGTAGTTTTTGGAGGCACAGCAACTGATAGATTACACCTTTATGATCAAAGAAAATAATCATCATGACCTTTCCAGCAGATTTGGTTTGTCGGATTTTTTTCGGAGGTGGAGAATCAGTATGTTTCCCTACACTTGTTGCGGACTTGGTAAGGGGATCATAATGATGCACCCAAGTTTCATCACCTGTTATTACAGTCTTTAGGAGATTTGGATCATTTTGAAGCATCTGTTTCCATTCATAACATTGGTGAATTCTTGTTTTCATTTGTTCTTTAGTAAGGTGATGAGGGACCCATCTGGAACAAACATAGCGAAGCTGTAAATTGTTGCGTAGAATGCGAAATATCGACGTTTTCGAAATGTTTGTTGATGCCGCTATCTCCTCACATGTCATTCGCCGATTTTCTTGAAGGATTGATTACCCACACAGTGTTAACATTTCGATCATTCACAACACTTTTTGGTCGCCCAGGCCTAGGAGCCAGGTCTGCAGTCAAACGGCCTTTCTTGAAATCACCATGCCATCTAAAAATCGTAGACTCACCAAAACATTTGTCTTTGTAAGCTTCCTTCATTAACTTAACTATTTCTGGGGCCAAACGGTAGCAAAATTCTATGGCACAACGCATTTCGTTTTTTAACTCTGAATCACTCATCTCCATTTCTGTAGTGAAAAAAAAAAAAAAAAAAAAAACAGAAAAGTAGGAAAATAAAATTATCTGCTTCGTTTAGAATTTTGTATAAACGTACAGTTAACAGTTTGAAAAAATCGAATGCACTTCTATTTTTTAGTTTCGCGGTGTTGCCACTACGTAAAAAAATAACTCTCAGTTTTTATGGAATGCCCTTTGTATAACAGCATGTTTGCATTCTAACGTTTTCAAGGGCATGGTAGAATACAAAACACGCAAAGTACATGGTTTTCTGTCACAAAGAGAACATAAGCTAAATTTCTCTTTGTTCCATGCTCTAACCATTTACTAACTACAAATCAAGAAAGAAAATGAACAAAATATTAAATTAATTAGTTTAAACAAAGATTGGAATAATCGATTAACAAAGAACACTCACCATAAAGCCACAAATAACAATTAACCATTAATTGCCATTTGAATCAGGAATTACCACAAACAAACAACAAATCAAGAACTAATTGAATACCTGATAACCAAAACATTGAATCAATTTGCTCGTAATAAAATTTCAAGACAGAAGATTTAGTAACTAGTTTATCCCATAGAGATATGAAAAATTGCAGGAATTAAAAATGACAAAAGTTAAAATTTTTCAATAAAATTAACCACATGTAATTTTTAAAAAGAATTTAAGATATATATATATGTATATATATATAAGATAAATTTTAAATACAAGATTTATTTAAGAAGACTGAAATGTTTATTGAGTAGAAAAACGGTTGTCAGTTAATATGTTTTTGAGATTTTCTAGAAATGATTTGCAATAACCATTTAGACCTGGCTCTAGAAAATCTCAAAAACATATTAATTGTCAACCGCTATCCTGTTTTTTTATTCAATAAACATTTCAGTCTTCTTTATTACAATCTTACTTAAGGTTTCTTTTATCCATTTCGGCCCACATTTAAGCGCAGTTAAGTGGCCATACCAGCTGAAAGCGGGCTCTATGTTTAAGATGGGGGGGGGGGGGATTTCAATTTTCCTTTGACTATTCGAGTTTGTCCAGTATGTATTTGTTTTTATTAATATTTATATTCTTGTATTATTTGTATTATTTGTATTCTTGTATTTTATTCTGATGTATTTGCTTATATGCTTCATTTATTAATTCATGCTTTGTATTAATTAAATTCGTTTGCTGTATGGTCTTGCTTCCATCTGTGAGAAGTTGGGGGCTAGAAACGTATTTTTTGGCTAAATAGCCAACGTTTCGTCAGAAACTCCTCATATTTCCTTCCCTACATTGGGGAGATCCCCTGAAGAAGACCCTCATGTGTTTTGGCATTAATTTTCATCTGTCCTTGGTTATTTTGCTTATATATATATCCGCTAATCGCTGACTCTATGCGCTGTAAAATGACGCTAGCATCGCATAAATTTTACATACACAGATGATTAATTATAATTATTGTATGAAATGAGCAATAAATGGTAGGGCGCTGATAATCGACAGGTCGTCGATTCGAGTGCTATCAGGGGCGTTTATGGTTTAATAATGTTAAAATTGCTTACAGCTCCCCCCCCCTCCCCTAACGTCGAAAATATGTTGTGAACTGTCATCATTTGAAATATTTTTATTATTCATCATTTATCAATGGGCGTCTTACTAACTAGTTTATGATAGTAGAATTTTATCTGCTGTAGGTTTGGTAGAAATATAAAGATAACGAACTAGCAAGAAGTGATTTTATGAGTTTAAGAGAACATATTGTAATATTTTAAATAACATGCTGTACGACGCAGAATAAAATATGAACGCATTTCCAAGATGTAGAAAGAAATATTGTGGATATCGACATAACATGGAATAGGAAGTCGTGAACATTGCTGATTATTTAATAGATCATTCCACTGAAAACTTACAAACCATTCGTACTCAAGCAGCGATTTCTGAAAAGCAATATATCCAATTTATACACATACCTGCCAACATCCTAATTAATATTCAGCAGCACTGTGAGACCTGCCTATTTTTAACAACAGTATTTTTGGAGAATAATATTCTCCAAATGTAATTGTGATTAAATTTAAATAAAAGTACATATTAAAAATACCAGTGTGAGAAAAAAGGCATGACTAACAATACTACGGTATATTAATTTATGTTGGCAGGTATGCATACATTACCATTTCAAAGAAATAATTGTCGTAATCAACTCTTAGGTTCACAAATATTTTTTGTTATTATAGTACTGGGAGTTTCCTTCCGACTAAAAATATCTCTGCATAAAATTCAGCCACAAATATACAAAAATTAAATATATATACCCCCAAAAACGTTTTACTTTACCCATTCTTTCTTTCTTTTTCCTCTTTTTCCTTTACTTTAAAAGATTTTTTTTTTTTTTTTTTTTTTTTTTTACGATTTTTGTATTAACTATTGAAAATGTTAATATTTCTCATAAATAAGTTTAATATATAATCTACTTTGGATATTTATCTAATTGTTAATACAAAACACTTGTTTTGGAATGTTAAAAATATGTCTTTGATATCGCATTATTTGTTTATCAATATTAGTGTCTTTGGCTATCTTCATAATGGAAACACTGGAGAGCTATGCAGAAATTAGAATGAACTGATTAATCCAGCTAATTAATTTTTAAAGTCAAAGTTATATATATTCATCAATTTTTTCCTTTAAAACGTTTTTAACAATTTTAATGTAGAGTAAAAAATAAAATAAAATAAAAATATACTCAAATTGAAACAATTGCAAAATAGTGCTTAAAAAAGAATAAATTTTATCATCATAACTATTAGTTTCCTTATTAAGCTTTCTTTATTATCGTAATTATTGTTTGTTAACCACATATTAATTACTGACAACAAATAAAAAATATTCTATATCAATTATTAATTTCTACAACTAAATTACACACTCAAAGATGGCGTCACAATGCAGTTCTACATTATTTTTCTGCTTATCCTCGACTAATGGTTGAAAGAGGTTTTCTAGCCCCTTTGGAGCCAAACCTAAATTATTCAGTTTTCTTCCCCTTACGCTCCTGGATATTCCTGATTTTTTAAAAGCATTTTGCATGTGACATTTTTTTCCCAAGACTTCTTGAAACGTCGTTATCGGAAATAAAGACGTTTTTCCATCTCTTTGATGACGCGGAACAGAATTAATAACCTGGCTTTTAGGTATTTAAAAAAGTGACTTTTCAGTTTCGCCATTTCTTTCCTTTTTTTATTTATGGGAAATATTTATTCCTTATTTGATTAGCTTGACTCACATTTTATGACGTTCGCCTTTTTATGACTTTGTCGATATTAACTAATATTTATTGCTTTAAGATAAGGCTTTTTTTGAGAGAGGAAAAAAGTTAATCCTCAAGGACTATTTAACGTTCGAAAAAGTATATTAATGGGAGTATACATGTTTTTATACCATAATGCTAATGGGGAGATTTGAAGAAAGATGGAGTACTTGAAAATATGTCATTTAAAAATATTTATATTAATGTCTTACAAAAAATAGTTTTGCAGTTTAGAAAATACTTTTTATAACACTATTTTTCTGGGTGATAAAATAAAGTAAAAAAAAAAATCTTAAAATACATTTTATTAAGTCAAATTATATTTAAATAAGTGTACATTCTTCTGTGAAATGTAATATTTTATGTATGGAAATAAGGAGATATATAATGATCTCAGATTTTTGAAGTAAATGGAATATAAAAAATCAGCATGCTACCTTCTGCTTTATTAGCAGGTAGACTTAAAAAGTTTCAACTAGTTTCAATATAAGAAATTTATAATAACAACAATAATAATAATAATAATAAAAGTTATTGTAATTAAAAAAAAAAAAAAAAAAAAAAAAAAATCTTGTTTTAAGCAATTTAAGATTATTAAAACAAATGTATGCTGGACTTGTTTTAGTCAAAACTTTCTTTTTTCTTTTATCTCTCTCTCTCTCTCTCTCTCTCTTTTTTTTTTTAAGTAATCTTTGGTTTTAACTTTTTTCTGTTAGGTGATATCATAGTCAAAAGACTCCTCACACATTATACACATATATTTCCAGTGACCAATGCCCAAAAAACTCTTAGTCAGACCCAGGCGACCTTAACCCGCCAGTACACGGGTGGGAAAAAGGCACAATTTTCTTTCAATATTTGAATGGTTACAATATAACGCCCACAAAATTAAATCATTCAATAAAAATACGAAGTATAAAATTTTACATTTATTATATATATTTTTTTTTTCACAGAATATAGGGTAAGTGCACCAGCGATTGACACTTTTAGAGCAATCGCTGATGTTTTTAATGTTCTAGTCATCAGAAAATATTTTTAGAAATCTTAAGTTAGTACATAGGGTATGAAAGAATTCAGAACCACATATATGTTAAAATATATACATTTGATAACTTTTTTTTAATAGATTTTCATTTGACACCCACTCAATGTTCCAGTAATTGACACTGCGAGTTTTTCATTTTATCAGTCATTGGCACCCTATGTTCCAGTGCTTGACACTGCTATTTATTCATTTTACCAGTTCTTAGCACCCTATGCTCCAGTGTTTGACATAAAATGTTAAAATTCTTATATGTAAAATATATGATTTTATTATTTTTCTTATTTATTAATTATTTCGGGATAGATGTCAGTTACTGGAGCATGTCAATCACTGGAGCATCTACCCTATAAAATGTTTCTCTTACATTGCATTCTAGTAAATAAAATGGGTCTCGCAGACCCAACCCGTGTACTGACGGGTTAAGACAAACAAATGGGGTGAAAACTCGATATTGAAAATTTTGCCCAAATGCAATATTTCATTACCTAAAGTTAGTTAAGTAATGGAAAGGATTATTTTTGTTGTACCAACCAATTTTTTTTTAATCAAGAAAACAATTCTCTGGGTGTATGTAAGTTCAGAAATTAAAAATACAAAAGAAATTAAAAACAATAATACACAAAGCAATTTACCCGAAGCAGTATTTATTTTAACTTAAAATATATACAGTACAAAATCCATTTAGATGACATTTCCTGCTGATGACATGCAGACACAACTGCTTCGGGCGGGTTGAGTTTTGGAGGGTCCAGTTTTTAGGATATTGCAAAACAGGGCTATGGATTGAAGACTTTCACAGTTTAATTATGATGTCATTTATATTGTTTATTATGCTTTAAATAGATCAAAAGAGACAGTAATTCATGACAATTGTTTCTTTCGAGCCTTTTTCTTGCTGTATGGAAAGCAAGTACAAAAATGATTTTCAAAATTGTCACTTTGTTGCTTCCACCAAATTCGTAGTTTAGTTTTTTTCTTTGTAACAACACATCGGGAAGACTTTCTTTCAGTTTCGTTTTCTATTTTACAGTTTTCATGAAAATTTCTTTCGTTGAAATCAGATATAAGCTCAACTTCGTAACTTTCCATTAAATTTGAGTCTAAATTGATAGTTCTGACATTATTTTCAAGCTTAGGAGGATTGTCTTTGACATTTGTATGTATTACTTTGGTGACGTCACATGGTTTCACAATAGGACTACTTCTGTCATTCACATTATCTTGACGTATTTTATTATATAGATTCTCTTCAAATACATATTTACTAACTGGATGATTTTCTTTTGCAAAACTGTGACGTGCTTTACCTTTTACCCATTTTTTCATTCCAAAAACATTTTTATCTGTACAGTAAGTTCTTATTTGAGGGCCGATTATATTTTCCCATGTAAGGAGTGGATTAACTTTTCTGAGATGATTTTAGACCAACTGACTTTATTTTTTATATTTTCGTCGTCCAATAAAACTTTCATGGTGACATTCAACTGTGTTTTGCTACTTTTGAATTCGATGGTGAAGCTATCAAATCCATCCTCTGTTTTTCCCTCATAGATATAATTGATTCTTTCAAGATTCATAAGAGTCAGTTCTGAGAGTTTAAATTCGTATATTTCTTTACTAAATTCACCTCGACGATACTTTTTACGTAAGACCTCCATTTTCAAAACAAAATTAAGTCACTTAAATCACAATTTTTTTCAAAATTCGCTTTTTAATAAGAGACAGTCTCAAATTACACGCTACTCGTAATTTGCTCAATGACTGCAAAGAAATTATTGTTCAGGAACCCAATGTGTACTTTTTATTTTGACCATTATTGTCGTTTATGTTTAGTATTGTTATAAAATATCATAAATTCGCAACAATGGCTTTAATGTTACTTATATTGTTGTTGTATAATGAGTCTTATTAATTGTTGTAGAAACAAAAACATTCGGAACAACTTCAGTATATCCCCACAACGATATTTGGCGATTTTTTGTTGGCGATTATGGCTAAATCATAAATCTAAAAATCATAAATGATAAATGATAAAATCATAATCAAAATCATAAATCATAGAACGTAAAATCATAAATCCAAAATAAACAACATATAAGCTGCCATATTATATCGCAAACAGTCCAGAACGACATCGTTATCGTTCAAAACGGCACCAAAGAAAAATCGTCAAATTCAGCTGTGGGGATATACTGAAGTTATACCAAACATTCTTATTAAATTTAGGCATTTGTAAACATTTCTCACACCCGCAAAAGTGATGCAAATCAAAAATACTTTATTGAGAAAAATCTGCTTGAAGATAACGATAAAACATTGAATAGCAATGACATAAACCTGACACAACTGTCTTCCAGGTGGTTAATTTTCGGGATAGAGATGTGACACTTTTTGTGTACGCTGGGACACTTTATACAGATTTTTCTATGATATAAACTTAATTTTTTGTTGAATATATAAGCACAAAATATTTCAGACTTTAAAATAATATTATTGCTCGAAATATTTAAGGCTCTTTTGAAATTTTGCGATGGATTCTTTTATAATATAAACATAATAAAAATAAGCAAAAATTGTGCGGAACATGTACAGTCGGTAAAAAAAGTCTCCGAAAACTAGCAAAAATGCCTATGTAAAAAAAGTACACTTAATACAGTTTTGTTAAATAAATCCTTGTCGAATCCTGTTTTTATGCTGACTAAGAACAGGATTCTACAAGGATTTATTTGACAAAACTGTATTCAGTGTACTTTTTTTATATAGGAATTTTTGCTAGTGTTCGGAGACTTTTGTTACCGACTGTATGACATTAAACATAGGACACATAAGAAACATTAACAACATATGGGGAAAAAAAGACACTGCGCATGATCAAACAGAAACACCAATATCTCAAATTCGGATTTTTTGCATGATTACAATAATTTCCTTACATATGCATGTTCGGAAAGTAAAAAATCATAGCAAATTGAGTTATTTGAATCTTGGGACTTGGACGGATGAAACCTTGAGGATCTTTTTTCCCTGTACTTGCATAAAACACTGCACTGAAAATAATAATAATAATAATAATAATAACCATGATTTTTGAAAAGAATTAAATATGTTCGCTTGATAATTTAACGATATATATACTATTTTTTTTCCGCCAAGGATGACAGATATGAAATCTACTCCGCTGCAACATGTTAATATCTTATATCAGATACATTATGTATATGCTACAATTTATTTCACGTGACACGTGTGTTAAAAATTTACTTACGACATAACCTTGATTTTTCAATTTTTGGCGCATTATTTTTGCCTGTATCACACTGTTTTCTTTAAGAAATTTGTGATCTATACATATAATTTTCTAAAAAAAAAAAAAAAGGGGGGGGGGGACTAATGTGCAAGTTGTACCTGACGGGACTAAAGTGAAAATTGTACATGTGAAAGTTGTACCTCACGGGACTAATGTGCAAGTTGCACCGAACGAATAAACTATTTCTTTCAACGAAAATGCCTACTAATCCTGGACGATAGGTCTAATATATAGTATCATATTATATATCGTATTTATCGTAATATAACTCAATACTTATTTCGCTTCCTTCTTCGACTCGTTTTAATGCGCATTTTTATATGCATGAGCAGCCCCCGATAAACAAAAACATTAAATCATTAAATTCATTTTTTACTTATTTTTATTTCATATTATTTCACGCGCACTTTTTATTTCCTAATTCAAAATTATTAAAAAAAACTTTTTCGATATCGCTTATAACGATACTGATTATTATTAATTTTCTTTTCTTTTTCTTTCAATAATAATAATAATAATAATAATAAAGATTTTGATGAAATTCTGGCAAAAGCAGAATTTAGTTTAGGACGGAGGACTATTAGTTTTTTTTTTTTTTTTTTCAAATTATAACATCGCTTTCAAATTATTCAATTATATTTTCGATAAATTTTAGATTTAGACAAATGTCCAACTATCGAAATCGACAACGCAAAAATCCCAGATTGAGACTAATAGGCCCTCAGTCCTAATAATTTAACATTAATTTAAAGCGATTTCGTATGGCACATCGCACGCATGAAAAATAAATAAATAAATAAAAGTAGAATAGAAATAAGAATAGAAATGGATCGGGATAATTCTCCGATCAGCAATCTGGATAAAATAGAACATGTGTGCAGCTAACTCGAAAAAAAAAAAAAAAAAAAAAAAAAACTTTCAGTTTAATTTAATATTATTTTTATTTGGAATCTATAATTTTCATTTGAAAGGTCTTTGACTCGCAAATTATAAAATGTCAACACATGGCTGGTCTTGAATTCAATTAAAATATTATTTTTCTATAAAATCTGCAATATTCAACTGAATTTGGACGTTTATAGACTGTGAACTCCTAATCACTAATTTTTAGTTTTTGTTAAAATCGGTTAAAAATTCTCGTTTCTTAGGACTGAGGGCCTATTAGTCTCAATCTAGGATTTTTGCGTTGTCGATTTCGATAGTTGGACATTTGTCGAAATCTAAAATTTATCGAAAATATAATTGAATAATTTGAAAGCGATGTTATAATTTGAAAAAAAAAAAAAAAAAAAACTAATAGTCCTCCGTCCTAAACTAAATTCTGCTTTTGCCAGAATTTCATCAAAATCTTTTATTATTATTATTATTATTATTGAAAGAAAAAGAAAAGAAATTTAATAATAATCAGTATCGTTACAAGCGATATCGAAAAAGTGTTTTTTAATAATTTTGAATTGGGAAATAAAAAGTGCGCGTGAAATAATATGAAATAAAAGTAAGTAAAAAAATGAATTTAATGATTTAATGTTTTTGTTTTTCGGGGGCTGCTCATGCATATAAAAAATGCGTATTAAAACGAGTCGAAGAAGGAAGCGAAATAAGTATTGAGTTATATTACGATAAATACGATATATAATATGATACGATATATTAGACCTATCGTCCAGGGTTAGTACGCATTTTCGTTGAAAGAAATAGTTTGTTCGTTCGTTGCAACTCGCACATTAGTCCCGTGAGGTACAACTTTCACATTAGTCCCGTCAGGTACAACTTGCACATTAGTCTCCTTTAAATATAGTGACCAGCGAAGCTGTTTTTTTTTTTTTTTTTTTCAAAGAGTTTATAGAAAAGAAAACAGGTTCAAATTTTCTAAATTAAATTTTCCTCTACAGCAATTTCCTGATTAACGGCAATCAGTGTTCTCGTACTGACAAATCTTAAAATGAAATTTCTAGACTAAATTTTCTTCGACAGCAATTCCTTGATCAACTGAATTCAGTGCACTGAGATTTTTTAATGTAAAAAGTAAATATATTTAGAATAATATCTGTCGCTATACACAAAAAGGTGTTTTTTTTTTCTAACAATAATTATAAACGTAAAAAATCAGCTAGTTTTTTTTTTTTTTTTTTTTTTTATGATTTTTCCTATTAAAATTTAAAAGTCTGTGACACATCATTTAAGATGCGTTTGAAATTGGAAGATTAACAACTCGAAAATTTTAAAATATCATTGTAAAGTGACATGAAAAAAATCACATTTTAATTAGTTAAAAAATATAAATCAGATTTTACCATGTTTTTATTAACTTCTATTCTTGTTTGTTTGTTTGTATGTTTGTTTGTCCGGTAAGAATCTTGCAATCGAATTTTAACTAACTTCCCTATTAGCTAGGCACTTGAAACTTTCACGGTAGCTCAGAACCCGGTGACAACACAATACTTCGAAGTCCGATTTTCGAATTTTTGATTAGTTTTCTTATAATTAATTCAAATATAAAAATAATAACATCCTAACAGCCTTAAAATAGTCATTAAAATTTTAGCTATAATTTAATTGTTGCCAAAAAAAATTACGAGTTCACTTTCTTTCGACATAAAAATAAATACATTTAATTAAATGTGAACGTTAAAAAATTATAAAAAGTTAAATTATGCATCTCACAAAAATTGACGTCATTATCAGTTTAAAAATTTTATGCACATTGGTAAGAGCTCTATGATTCATCAGAAAATTTAAAACATGGTATATATATATATATATATATATATATATTTTTTTTTTTTTTTTTTTTTTAATCTTATAATTATTTATGAAATATGGTTAAAAAGCATCTCAATTAAATCAGTGTTCTAATAGAAAATACCACATGGAAATTGGATCATTCTTTTGAGTATTAGAATGCTATAGACATACCCATGTACACACACAGATAAAGGCTTTAAACTTATAACACTCTTAAGTTTTGGTTGAGAATTAAAAAAAAAAAAAAAACTAGTATGTTGTGGATGGCCACCACAAGAATTTCTTCTATATTATTATACTATATATGTATTACTACCGATGTGATGTAAATGTACACATCATAAAATTTGTTTTCTCTCTAAAAGATAAGTATTGAAAAAAATAATGAAAAATAAATTATAATAAATATTTATACTGAATAAAAAAAGTTATAAATTAAATTATGTAATCTTAAAAACTATTTTAAACATAACGAGATGACTATTTTAACCTATGAATAATAACTTAAATTCATGCATAATCATTTTTTTTTTTTTTTTTTTTTTTTTCTAAATTTGTATATGTTCCCTTTTATCTATTTTTCAAGGCAACAGAAACTAAATGTTTGATCGTTTCCCATTGTTTACTTTAACATAACGTAAATTCTTATAGAACTGGCAAAATACATTTTAACTTTATTTATTTATTTATTTTGTGGGTTGAGGTTGAATGGCTTTTGCGTAGCGCTAGTGGTACACTATGGGAAATTGGCAACGGTCTGGGGATCACCCCTAAGTTTATTTTTGTGAACGCAAATGGTTTTAATTCGGCATCCTTTTCATACTACATCGAAATTTAACTCGGGTTCCTTCTTATCGCTATATCTGCATTAAAGAATTAGGAAAATATTTGCTTTGCTCTTATCTGTTTCTCAGGGACTAAAACTTGGCGAAATTATGCCAATTTCCCAATGATAGTTGACTGTGAATCTCCGTTAGCCTTTTCAAAAATTGCTTGATTTCATTCATAACGAAAACTGAAACAACGATCTTCCTGAATACTATGAACATGGTGAATCAACATGTAAAACGCCAAGGATATTTACTTCTCTCAAATTTTTCTGATCACTTGCTTCCCGAAAATACGTAGTCTTAAATGTACTATTGTTTTTGTCTGCTACTTTGTTCCCATTCCACTCTGATGTGTTCGCAAATTATATAATTCTAATGATAACATTAATTATATCTTCTTAAAATATTCAATAAATTTAACTGAATTGCTTTACTAAAACATTGTCTCGTGGATATGATCTTAGGTTATTGATCTGCATCTCCGATTAATTTTTAACCGGACTTTATCTTCCTGCGTTCATCATAAATTTTCTCAACGTAATAATATTTTTCTATACTCCTCAGCCAGCAAAATAATCTTCATTAAAACCTATACTTCTATAAATTCACATATTAAAAATTATTTTCCTTGATGAATACAGATGATTCTCATAAAACACTAAAAGTCCAAATAAGCATAATATTTAATGTTCAAAAGAAGTCAATTTTGTGCCGAAATCTGAGGAAGTTTTCTTTTTTCGTTTAAAAAAAAAAAAAAAATCTAGTATGTTGTGGCCATCACATGACTTTCTTCCATATTTTCCTATACAAATTCCTTCAGTAAAAATAATTTATTAAAATTATTATTTATTAAAATTATCTTTCATAATCAATGGATATAAATTCCCTTCATAGCATAACACTAAATATTCAAAGAAAGTCCATTTTATTTTCTACATGATACCTTAAAAAAAAAAAAAAAAAAAAAAAAAAAAACTGTAACTTTATTTTAAATTATCGCCGATCAATAGTTCAACCATTCATTTTAAAGGTATTTATGAACTCTTTGAAAGACACCTATAATGAAAATTTGTACCCATGAATATTTTTACGAATCCAATATTTTCTTCTATTGAATACAGAAGAAAGTAAAAATCAATAACTTTGAAATTATTACAAATCTATGGTTCAACTATTCGTTTAAAAGAATTGGGCGAGTTCTTTTGAAAGTTGCTGATATTGAAAATTCACACATAAAAGCATACATTGGTTTTTCAGTAGGTTAAAAATACTCCTACATGCACACAATTTCCCCAGTTTGCTACTATTATTACGAATAATTCTTTTTAATGTCACAATCATTCATTACAAATAATTCTCATTATATACAGTCGGTAACAAAAGTGTCCGAACACTAGCGAAAATTCCTATGTAGAAAAAATTGACTTCATACGGTTTTGTTAAATAAATCCTTATCGAATCGTGTTCTTACACTGACTAAGAACAGGATTCGACAAGGATTTATTTAACAAAACCGTATGAAGTGCACTTTTTTTACATAGGAATTTTTGCTAGTGTTCGGACACTTTTGTTACCGACTGTACATTTATACAAAATTTTGTCGTATAGTGCCATATTAAAAATTATGGAGAAAATGGGATGACAGCGTCACCTTTTGGGTGATTAGTCCAAAAACCAATTCAGCACCAGTTTTAGTCAAAGTACAGCTAAATACCAAATTTTGTTAAATTTCGTTTCTTGGTTCAGGATATACAGCGTCCACAAAATTTGTGGTTACACACAGAGAGAAAGAGACATTAGCTAAAAATAGTCAAATCGTGTTCAGGACACTTCAAAACGTGTAAATCCTTTTAAAACCGGATGTTGAAAGTTTTGAAGAATCCAATACTTTTTTTATATATTATATAGAAGAAAGTTAAAAGTATCGGCAAGTACAGTCGGTAATAAAAGTCTCCGAACTCTAGCAAAAATCCCTATATAAAAAAAGTACACTTAATACAGTTTTGTTAAATAAATCCTTGTCGAATCCTGTTTTTAGACTGACTAAGAACAGGATTCGACAAGATTTATTTAACAAAACTGTATTAAGTGTACTTTTTTTATATAGGAATTTTTGCTAGTGTTCGGAGACTTTTGTTACCGACTGTACACTATACTGAAATAAATAAATAACGGTGGTACATTTATTCAGCGATCACAATAACAGAGGATTATTTTGCTTAGTGCACAAGAAGAAATGCATCAGGGAATTGATATGCAATTCTCTGGGAATTATAAAAGAAATAAAATCTAGAAATTATTATACCAAATATTTTTTTTCAATAATTTTGGACTTGAAAAGCTCTGAGCGGCCTGAAGGGAGCCGATGAAGAGTATGCCGCGGTAGCCTAATCAGTACAGCGCCGAGCTCGTAATCCGAAGATTGCGGGTTCGATACTCGAGCCAGCTGAAGACCGTCGCGTCGTAAACACTAATGGTGGTTGGTGTACGGAAAATCTGTTGTATCCGCAATGTTCTCCATGTTCTCATCCAAATTATACCTTTAAGGGTCACTGAAACGAGTGAACCATCACTTTTGTGACAAATCAAAATTATGATGGCATGTCTCCGGACCATCCTTAGGGGTGAATCCCAAACCATCACCAATCTCCTATATTGAAGCCCGAGTGGGCCATAAGACCACTTAACCTCAACTCCTTTAACCAATTTACAGGTTTTGATGTCGCTCAAAAATAGGCTAATATTCGTCAGAGCACCGTATTGTGTGTCTCTGACTAATATGTATCCAATATATGTGATATGACTCTTCCTTCCCTATTTTCAAGTTTGCAATGTTTTTTCTTGTTGTTAAATCGACAAATTAAAATTTAAGAATATTACAAGTGGCTTGCCACTATATAGATATACAACAATTCTATCTTTTTAACTAATAGCGCATAACTAACTTAAAAATTAAGGAAAAAATTGAACGGCAGGGAGAATAATTGAAGGAAAAGAATTATTTACTTTAAAACTGTTATGTATGTGTAAATAAATGCCAAATCTAGACTGCACTATCCTTATTCAGATGCTTCATGGTGGAATGGTTCCCTCCCCCTCTCCCCCGACACACCACCCCGATTTAGTAGCTCGATAAATAGCTTATGACACTATTGAATATTTTACTGTGCAAAGCATTATTGCGAGGCTAGAACACCGTCACATGTTCAGTCCCGTTACAGTACAAATAAAATAAAATTAAATAAAATTAAAATTAAATGTTTCAAAATATTTCTTTCAGAGAGCACAAAATAAAAGTGCATTTGCTGAAGATTATTTTATCTCAACACCGAAAATACAAAATACATTAATTTATATTTTTCTCTTCATAAACGCTCTCAATGTCTTGCAATTAAACTTTTTTTTTTTTTTTAAGTAAAAAATTCTTTAGGCGCGTTGAGCACTTTTGGATGAACAAAAATCATGAAACTCGCGTCATCGTCAGCGAACGCTTTCCATTTGAAGTAAAAACTTCTTTAGGCACGTTGAGTACTTTTGGGTGAACAAAAATCATGGAACTCGCGTCATCGTCAGCGAACGCTTTGAAATTCTGCAGGCGTTCGTTGCCATGACAACCCATTCATCCAGTCTGGTCGGAAGAAACATATTTTTTACCAATTGACATCACGTGGTTTTTCTACTAGGAATAAAAATTGCAAATTTCAAAATGCTTCAATTTTCTTCTAAATCCTTTCAAACTTTCTGTGTGCCATTAACAGCACAGGAGATAGTTGCAGCTCAAATTTCATCGATTTTGGAAAAAATTTACATTTTAATTGGTAATTTAATTTTATTCTAATACGCGTATTTCAAATTCTAATTATGATTAAATTATTTTTAATAATTATGATTAAATTATTTTACCTACTAATTAAAATAATTTCATATGTAATACATCATTTGAAAGCTTTGTTGAGTTGGAATCGAACAGTAGCTTACAGAAATTTCTACCGCCAGATGGCGCTGTAATATTTTAAAATTTCAACATTTCAATTTCTAATTATGATTAAATTATTTTTAATACATCATTCGAAAGATATTTTAAAGTTCTTTAAAATTATCGAAAGTGGAATTCGACATTTCACCTGATTTACACGTTAAGAGGTGTCCTGAATGGGTTTTCTTTTCTATCTCAGCTACTAATTAAAATAATTTCATAAGTAATACATCATTAGAAAGCTTTGTTGATTCGGAATCGAACAGTAGATTAAAGAAATTTCTACCGTCAGATGGCGCTATAATATTTTTAAATTTCAATATTTCAAATTCTAATTATGATTAAATTATTTTTAATACATCATTCGAAAGATATTTTAAAGTTCTTTTATATTATCGAAAGTGGAATTCCAGATTTCACCTGATTTACACGTTCTGAGGTGTCCTCCTGAATCGGTTTTCTTTTGTATCTCAGCTACTAATTAAAATAATTTCATAAGTAATCAATACTTTTACCTAATATAAGGCTTGGTTCATTTAATTTGGGTAGCTACAAATATTGTGCCGAATCATGTAATACGGATCATAAACACTTCTTTACAAACCAAAAATAATTCGAAAATAATAATCTGATAGCTCGACGATACAATTCACAAGTTACTTAGTTTTCACTTCTATCGGCAGTCCCCAAAGACTGCTTTGCCATTTTTTTTTTTTTTTTTTTTTTTTTTTTTTTCAAGAAAAGAAACGAAAAACGTCAATGAGAAAATTCAGTATGTGTGATCATAATTGGAAATATTTTTCTTTACATTCCCATTTTCAAATATGTCACCTATAATCACAAATTTTCAGAATAAATTACTTAAAACAGATTTTTATTTCCATAAAAAATTATTATATTACACTTTTTATGAATTATAAAACTTTTAATTTATTTTGGAAGCCCCCGCCCCACCCCACTTTTTTTTTTTTTTTTTTTTTTTCTTGTGTGTGTGTAAGTAATTTTCATAAAAACTTTAACGCACGTTCCAAATTAAGTTTGGGTTAGTAGTAGAGGGTGGGTGGATTAGAGCTATGGAATTGGCAATTGGTGATGGTCTGATATTCACCCTTAGCGGTCCGAAAACATGCCAACATAATTTTGATACTCCACGTTGGCTTTAAAATTAGGAGAAATTAAACCTAAAATGTGGAATGCAATTTTTAAAAAACTATAACTTATGGCTATAGCTCTATGTATGTGTGGGATCAGACTGCACACAGTTATCACTTCAAGGTATTTTTGTACAATCCTGTAAAATGTCTATAATGTGTTTAGAAGTAATTAAAATACGAAACAGGACACAGCCTAATTTAATCACAAATATAACCACATTATTTAACCGACAATTTTCATATAAATTAGGAGAATATACGAGCAGACTAACAAGCTAAACAACAAGTATGTTTTGCGTAGCATTGTAATGTTTTTAATAAAGCGTAAAAATATAATAACTCTATGAATTTCACACAAAAAAATTTTTTAATATCTATTACAATTTTTAATTTAATTTTCAAAAAATTTATAATAAATAGAAAATTTATTTATAATAGGGATGGTACAGTAAAACCCCGATCTATCGTTCCCACATCCATCGTTTTCCCGCATTGATCGTTTTATTTCTATGGTCCCTGCACAAACTGTATTTAAATAATGTTAACGAAACCCACATATATCGTTCTCCAAAAAGTCGTTTACCCGCATTCATCGTTGAAAAATTTTTCTTCTTACCGAAATGAATTTGAAAATGAAGCGATTTCATATGGCATACAAACTTGAATTACTTCTTTCAACCTAAAATAACTCTTTTCCCTATTTCCATGGAGGATCAAAATTACGATGTCATGTCGTAATATCTGCATGGCAAGAATTTTCCAGTAATCCAGAAAATTGTTTCGTGAAATGCGGTTACAAGTGAAATATCAAACAGAAAGGGCTGAAAATGATGATGCTATAATGTAGATCAGGGCCGGCTCCAGGCGGTAGGCAAGGTAGGCAACTGCCTACGGCGGCAAAATTTAGGGGCGGCAAAATCAGTTGGACACAAAAAAAAAATAAATAAAATACTTCGATTATTGAATGTAGAAAATAAATAAATCGAAAAATAAATAAGTAAAAATATAAGTAAATAATCATAACAAGAATTTACAGGCTTCTCTGCCTATTCCTATAATTTGAAATGCAGACAAGAATAGACAAACTTGTAAGTTCTGTACAGTATGTATTGTATGCGCAGCCGTGACACGAAGGGAGGAATGCACACTCGCCGCTGATTTTACCAAGCTCCTTTTGACCTCAAATTAAAGAAAGTCAAGAGTTTGCCAATTGTAGGGACTTTCAAATTCCAGAGCATTTCACGCACATTGCAGCAGCCATTTATTAAAGTTAATGAATTACTGCGAAGTTGGAAAAAATGTATAGATACCCTAATATCTTTATTTCTTAAATTAGAAAATATTCATGATGCTTTATTAAGCAATTACAAAAATGTAGAGATAGATAATATGATTCAAAATGAGGCAGTTGTTTATTGATTACAGTAGGCAGCAAAATTATTTAAGCTGTAGCAATAATTCCTACTTAAAAGATGGGCACCTTATACTGCTTTGTTAAGTGAATATTTGTCGAGTCATGAATATTTGTCGAGTCTTACGCTGTTTATAAAAAAGTAAGTTGATGATAAAAATTAGTGACCAAACTAAAAAAAATATATATAAAAATGTGGATGTATGCTTCAATAATTTTTCTGCTGACAGTACAATAAAACAATTAAAGTTTTTTTATGTTTAATCGTCATTTGACACAGAATTTTTAATTATATTAATCCGATTAAGTAAGCTATGTGAAACAAAAGTTCTTGATTTATACCAAGCCATTAATTTATTAAATAGCTCATTATTATTATTATTATTATTTTAAGAATTATGATCAGTTGAATCCTTTGAAAACGTTATCTTAGAAGCTGAAAAGTTAGCTAATGTAATAGACGTAGAAAAACTTTGAATTAACTACACCACGCCATCATGTTCAATCTTAAAAATGAAATTTTTCTTATTAAAGTGTAGACGAATCTATAGAAAATTCAAAAGAGAAATATAAAATAGATTTTTTTTTCTTTTCAGCGATCAGTGCACTGAAGCTTAGATTAAATTTATTGAATAATCATAACCATTCTTTTGAATTTTTATGAAATGCCCACAAACTTAAAGACATGTGCAAAAAGGAATTACTGAGACTGACACACTGTAAAGATCTGGGAAACGACTTAACAGATCGCGATTCCTCTGTTAAGTCGTTTAAATCTCAACATTTTAAAATTGGCTGGTAAAATATACTTTATTTTCTTCACTTTTGTAAAAAAAAAAAAAAAGAATGTCCAGTTTTGACGTCTTTAAATTCATTAGCTTCCTTAACATTGGGCCGAATTTAAGCACTGCTTTAAAAACTTTGTTAACCTTGCCCATAAATTTTGCTAACGGAGAAAGATATTTTTCTAAACTAATAATCTGGTGTGTCACTCACACAACTTTCTCTTACCCTGAAATTTTATACCATAAATACAGGTTGGAGATTAAGAGGTAAGACAACGAGTAGTGTTATGTAAACTTATGTTAAAACAATTCAAAGTTGGCTTTGGAAAAGTTTTATGTGACAATTAGTTCTATGTGAGGGGGCCTACCGTCCCCTCAGCCCCCCGTTTCATTACTGCACCTACATTTATATAGAATTGAAATTTGTTATTAAAATTAAAAGTTCGCTTAAAATTATACAGATAATTTTCACGCGTAACATTCCTTGAAACTTTTCCAGCAACAAACTTATATTAACTTGAAAATACAACTTTTGGATCTCCTGAAATTATTCATTTGTAAGTTACTCTAAGAGACACAGACAAAAATCAAGCTGTAAAAAAGTTTATTTCGGCAATCAGGAAACCTTAAAACGTGTAAATATACAAAAAACAGGAGATGAATATTTAGCTTAAAAACATACATTATTTATCATATCTGTGAGGAATTTATTTTAATTTCTGAGCAGCTTTGGTGGAAATGGTAAAATATTACAGTAAAGCACTTCCACTAACAATAAAAAAGAATGTTATCGCATAATATTTGCAGCCCTGTATATCATTTGAAGATTATGTACATACCACATGGCGCACCTAAATATAATCTTATAGTAGTGATCAGGGAACTGCCATTAGTTTTTTTTAGCATTTTGCTAAAAGGTATCATATTTTGCTAAAACATGTTGGTCAGAATTTCGCTAAAAAGCTAAAACTGGATAACTGTATAAAATATCTCTATAATAACTCGGATCTTTTTTTTTTTTTTTTTTTTTTGTAATATTTGCAGACCAAAACTACGAAAGGACTGAAATTTTTGGGAATGATTATATTTATGTAGTAATTTGGATTTATTTTTAATTTTTAATGATTGAATTTAAATGCAAAAATATTTAAAAGTATGTCAGAATTCAGAATTTCATTCATAGAAGCATTCTTAGCACTAGTATTTCACAATTATCTACCACAAGACTTTACTTAATTTTTCAATTGCTTTTTCATTTTACACATATGATATGAGTACCTCTTTTTCTATTGTTAAAATCAAAACATAGTTTCCCTGATTCATATTTTTAAAGTCATAAATATGGATGCTTGGTTAAAATCATCAATGAACAAAAGAATAGAAAAAAAAACTGAGGATAACAAAGCTAAGTAAAAGAAATCAATGGTATCCAAAGAATTAACTTTTGAAAAAGCTAAAATAGTGCTTGCCTATTTTCGCTAAAATGCTAAAGTAATTTTTTTGCCAGGTTAAACCCTGGTAGTGATACACGGCATAACCTAAAATACAGTTCCATCAATTTTCAGCTATTGCCGCACTATAATCAAGTTCTTTTGTGTAGCCCTGTAAATGAACAGTGAAGGATTTCCTTACCATATTCTACATGAGACATGTTTTTATGCATATAAAAATATATATATTCATTTCATTTTGGTTTAGTGCAGTCTATAGATGTTAAACTCTACTTCACTGCAATTTCCCCCATAGACGTAATGTATTTGAATTCTCTTGGGTGTCCCTGTACACGAACTATATGCATCATCTCAACAAAAAAGTTTAGTGTAGCATCCCCATACCATACACATTTAGAATACCAAGATTGGACTTTCTGCTACAATTTGTTCTTGAGATATGCTGATAACAGACAAATAGACACACAGACCAACCGCTAAAAATATGATTTTCGGATTCAGGGGACCTTAAAACGTGTAAATATAACAAAAACTCACATTCGAAAATTTGACCCTAAAACAACACTTTCTCTTCCTTACGGGTAAAAGAAAGTAAAAATGATAAAACAATATTTTAAAATCATATCTAGTCAAAATCGACTCAATGGTTTAGCAATGTTGGACATTGAATATGAATTGAGTAACAAATTAGATAAGAAGTTATTCGAGATTTGCACAAAAAAAGGTTCGAAAGAGATTATTTTATTCAGGTTTAAATTTTGTATACTGTACTAGCATTCTTTATTCTTCGCTGTTTAGAAAATGTTGTCTGTACTGTACTAGTATTACTTCCAAAGATTTTGTGTTTTTAACTTAAAAAAAAGAGAAAGAAAAAAGAAATAGTAGTAAATATTACATGAGTATTATTTACTTATCTCAATTCTATTAGACCATTTATGTGATTTTTTTTTTTTTTTTTTTTTTTTTAAAGTTTTTAAAGCTTTGGGGAGGGGGGGGGGCGGCACTTTTGAGGTTTGCCTACGGCGGCAAAAACGTTAGAGCCGGCCCTGTGTAGATTAAGATAGGTTATGTGTAACAGAAGATGCGTCTAGTACACAAAATTTAGGGATAATATTTCTATTAACCAAGACGTTACGACATGCGGTATCCTAAATAAGCATAGAAGTAACGTGTGATTAAAAAAAAAAAATGAAAATAATGGCGAAGAAACCGAATAATTTTCACGCTGACGACATAATTATTGCGTTTGAAAATGCACGAACTTTTACATAGGCACATGAAATTACAGAAAAGGACCAGGAAAATGTAAATCTGGAAGAATTTCAGCATAATTTATAAAAGTAACAAAAAAACCAACATAAAATTACTGATTTTTTAAAAATAAATTTTACTTAATGTTCTACGACACTGATTTATTCCTTTGACAGTTTGAAAAGTAACAAATTAGTTTTTGTTAGTAGTATACTGTATATTGTGTGTATTATATCATAACCATAGTTTTCTTCGTGCTTTGACTTAAACCCGCATTCGTCGTTTTCCCGCTTTCATTGTTGTTGTTTTTTTCCCAGCCCCGTGAAAAACAATGGATCGGGGTTCTACTGTATTAAAATTTTGTAAATTTTGCGGTTATTTAAGTTTTTATAACTTATTACTATTATTATTAATATTTTTTTTTTCAAATTTAGGAAAGGAGAATTTTTATTAACAATGATGCAAAATCTACTTTGATAAATTTTGTAATTTTTTTGTATATAAATATTGTTACTGCTTTTATTATTACTTACTTACTTAGAAATCGACCAAACATGAATACAAGTCATATATAGTTTTTAAGTATATTGAAAATTTTAACTAACTTTCCAACGGTCCTTCAAGAAATGATCAATTTTAACTTTAGATGATGCTTTAAGCAATTTATATTGTTTTCTCGTCTGCCAATAAATATTCATTCATAAAATAAATTATTCTCTATTTGACAGTTCTTAAAATATATATTTAATTCTTATGTGTGTGTGACAAGTTATAATATATACCCAAAAATATCTGATATACACAATTTACGATTTAGACAGATCTGGAATATCCAAATCCGACGTGCTTTTTGACGAAGTTTGAGGATCCCTAAATTTGTCAAATATCTCCTTAATGACCACTGAGGACAATCACACAGCTCCGGAGCAATCACGAGCCTCCAATTTTTACTCGAAGAACTTACCGATGATTAATCCATTGGGAAGAGGTGAAATAGAAAGAGAGAAAGAGCTATCGACTCTCCGGAGAATCCCGTTTAATTAAGTGCCCGGGAATCTTTCTCCCTTCCGGAGATTTATGTAGGAAGAGATCGGGCAGAGAAACGGCTCTTTAAAGGTCTCAATCGCTGTGCATTTGCAAATGGGAATGGCGACTGTTTAAGCAGTGAAATAAATGCAGAGAGGGAGAATTTTAAACAATACCTCCCATAAACAGAAAATCGAGTCCGATCCCTTCAAATGAGGCAGTTAAAAGAGGCAGCCCAACGAAAACGGGGCACAGTTAATTAGACGTAAAACTCATTTGCATGGGCCCCGCTTCCGAAAACTGTATTACCCGGGCAATTAATTCTACAGCGGCGCACCACAGCTGCTACTAGCTTCTGAGAGTCCCATTTCGAGCAACTGGTTCCCCCGCCGGGCGACATACTTCAAAAGTGTCCCCCCGATTTGACGCTGGGATTTAATTTTCACTCTTTACACCGTAGAAACATGCGTCGCGACACGGGTTGTTGACCGTTAATCAACGGTCAGGTGCCGCCCCATTACGGACGCCCCATTGACGTTCAACAGAATGGGAGGAGTTGTTCGTCGTTTTCCCTTTATATAAAAGTATTTCAGAGGTCTATCATCAGCCATTTTGTTTCTATTACAGCATAGGTGACAGAAAATAAATTGTGGAAACACACCACAAGTTAATTGATTGCTCGATGGATCGTATACACAAAATAGCGAAAAATTCAAATTATGCTTTATCTTAAGGATCATATTTTTACCACTACATTGATATGATAAACCTGTTGTAATATTCTAAGCATAATTAAAGCCAATATTAGTTTAATTTCTACGTTAAAAAGTGATTTTTGAGGATCAAGGTTTAGAATAGTTTTATGTTTCATTAATAATATGTGTTCTACTGAATATAAACTTATCTTTCCACGTCAGCCAAAAAAAGAAAAGAAAGATAAAGGAAAGAAAATATAACATAAGCGTATATCTTTGAGCATTAAATCTCAATATTGTAAGTTCTTGAATAATAACAAAAAAAAAAAAAAAAAAAAGCACGCAGAAATTATAGTACAATTTCCATTATTATAAGTACGCTTGCTCCTATTTTATGTTTACAAATTTATTTCATTATACATTATTAAAAATATATATTCGACTGCATAAATTCATCTTATCACGTCAGAAAAAGGGAAGAAGATAGGTACAGTGAAACCTCTCAAGTTGGACACCCCTCTAAGTTGGACGCTTTTTCTCGGAACGGAATGTATCCATTAACATTATGTCTAACCCCTATAAGTTGGACACCTCTCTAAGTTGGAACCGTAGGTGTCCAACTTAGAGAGGTTTTATTGTAAAAGAAAAGATAACATAAAAATATACAGTCGAAATTCGTTAACGTGAATTACTTTTTACATGAACTGTTTTCACAATCCCTGTCAAAACAAAGATTAGTTTAGTTTTATGAGGATTAGTTTCTGATAACATAAACTACTGATAACATGAACAAATTTTTTATTCCCCTTGAGATTCACGTTAATGAAGTTTGACTGTATTTCGAAAATGTATAATATCATTGGTAGACTCTACTCAGTTCCCCTACATATACACGTTTTCGTAAATTTCTACTGCAAGACATACTATATTCATGTTAAGATAAATGAATTTGGCTTATCGCTAATACTATGACAGACTGAATTCCCCCCCCCCCCCCCTCCATCCCGATAGGCTATCCACCGTCCAGTTAGATACATTTACTTATTCTAATTTCCTAATTAATTTTATTGAGGTCAGTTTTGTAGCTTAGTTTTCATGCAATTTCATATTATTTTCAATTCAACTTTTCCCATAATACAAATTTATATGAAACATTGCTCTATTTGTTATGTTAAGGAAATCATAAATTTCGACAAATAAACGAAATTTTTAAATCGGAATAAGGAAATAAGAAATAATAAGGAAATCGTAAATTTCGAATAACTTACGAAATTTTTAAATTAGAAAATTTATTAGTCAATTATATTCAAGCTAAAAGTTATGTGACATCTTTACGATGAAAATATTCTTCAACATGAACGTTTATGCGAAATTTTGCCCAATTCTGAAAAATTTGTTCATTTAAAAAATTAATAATTTAAAAATTTGCAAATTTCAAATAACTTATGAAGTTTGCAAAGTTGAATTTTCATAGTTAATTATATTGATGCCAGCCTCATAACAGATATTTTAAAGCTGGTCTGACATCTTTATAATAATAATAATCCTTTTAACGTATACGTTTTAAGTGAAAATTCGCCCATTTTTCCATAAGAAATTATGAATAACTTATGAAGTTTTTAAATTAGAATATTGAAAATCGATTGAGTTCTTGCCAATGTTATAAGTAACATTTTAAAACTGGCCCGACCTCTCTGTGATCGATTGTTCTTGAGGTGTCGTGTACACAGGTACACAAAATAACACATTAACGAACTATCACACTGACAAACTGACGCCTTAACAGAAGGAAAACAGACCAATTTGGTTATTTCCGTATTCCTCAAAATGTAAAACGTGAAAAAATGTAAAAAAAAAAACTCAGGTCTAAAATTTTCAAGATCAGTTAAGTTCCCCATACCTATAATATGGTAAGGAACTAAAAATGTATGTTCTTGAATATTAAAAAAAAAAAAAAAAAAAAAAAACTCAGCGGAGAAATAATGAAACGTTTTATAATGTTATAAATAAGCTTAGTTCATCTTACTCTTATGTTTAAAAATTTACTTTATCTTATTAAAACAGTAAATTCAACTGCCTGAATTCACGTTATCACGTCAGATAAAAAAAAAAAAAAAAAAAAAAAAAAAAAAAAATGAAAGAAAATGAAACGTAATAAAAAAAACATACCATAAAAATGTATTTTCAAAAAAGCGTTAAATACACTTATTAAATTCATTGTCTTGAAGAGACGTTTCTAGGGATGTATCACAAGACATACTTTGCCCAAAAATGTTTGGGCCCGGGCAAGGGGGTGGTAGGAGTACCGCTAGGGAATACAACTTTAAAATTTCTAATGGGAAGGTATGTCTTGTGATAGGTCTCTGGAAACGTCTCTTCGAGATAATAAATTTAGTATAAATTGTTTTGTCCTGCAGGGATTATTAAAGGGGGTGATGAGTATAAAATCCACATTTCAAAAGTCTAAAAACTCATGTATCTCCTTTAATAATCATCGTAGGGCAAAACTGCTTATATCAAATTTATTATCTTGAGAAAGACATTTCCAGGGATGTATCACAAGACATACCTCCCATTTAAATTTTAAAGTTGTCCTCCTTATCGAGCCCCCCCACCACCCCCCCCCCCCCCCCCCCCCCCCCCGGGCCCAAACTTTTTTCCCTCTCGAATTCATTAAATGCGTGTTTTGCCATTTTTTAAATTTTCAACTCATTTTTGAGTTAGGAGGAAGGGGGTACTTTTGAACACCCTGCATATATATATATATATATATATATATATATATATATATATATCATAAAAGCCTATTTTTGAAAAAGCGTGAAATGAAAAATAAATAAAGAAACAAACAATAATAATAATAATAAAAGTATGTTCTTAAACATTAAAATTTTGAAAAACATTCGGCTATGAAATTATAGAACATTATTTTACAAGTTCGCTTAATTCATCTCAGTTTTATTTCACACTTACAAATTTATTTCATTATACGCTACTTACTAAAATGTATACATTCGATTACATAAATTCATCTTATCATGTAAAAAAAAAAAAAAAAAAAAAAAAAATGAAAGAAAGAAAGGTAAAAGAAAATATGCCATAAAAATATATACCCTTGAAAAAGTATTAAATCAAAAAGTGTATATACTTAAATATCGGGGGGGGGGGGGAGACTGAAAGTAGAAATATTGTAAGATAGCATTTTCATGTGTAAAATGATTGTATGACGCAAAATTTTCTAATATTGCTAATACGCTTAGTTCATCTTACTCCAATTTTCTATTTAGAAATTTACTTTATTATACTAGCAGGCTAAGCCCGCTTCGCTAGTCACTATATTTAAACAAATTTTCAAAAGAATTGGATCAGTATTTATTTTTTAAAACACATTATAAATAAAAACTAAAAAAAAAAATTAATTAAATAAATATATATTGAAATCGCTTTAAACCTCGGTTCAGGTACCCGCTGCCTACGGCAGCTGTTTTTCCGTCCGAATTGCATCATGTCCAGGTGTTCACTGTCTGCAGAAAGGTCTCTCCCGGGCACTTCAATTTGGACATTTGTCGACAAGTAGATCTGCTATTATTTAAGAACTATAATTTTAAAAATGACTGTATCTGAGCATATATTAAACATTTTAGTTTTTGAACCATGTATATTACAGCTCCGCTATTTACACTATATTATGATTCGATTCCGATCAATATAATAAAATAAAATAAAAAGTACATTTGCCATTAAAAGGAATTAAATACATTAAAAAAAATTAATTTTAATCAGTTTAATTCTTTCTATTATATACTAGCATTCCCCCCCCCCTATAAATACTATAAATAATAATAATAATAATAATAATAAAATATTCTAAAGGAATTAGTTAAAACAAATGAAAAATAAAAAGTTGTTATACTATAAAAATTATACATAAACATAACTGTTATAAATACGTTTTTAAATTTAAAATTCAATATACTTAACTTTTTCTACTGCATTACCATTTTATTTTCAATAAATATAATAAATTAAAAAAAAAAAAAAAACTAATGTACTAAATAAAAAATAAATAGCGTAATAGACGTTGCTAAGATACGCAGACGATTACAATGAAAGAATAAATTTATGAAAAATGAAACATTGAAGCCAATATTTAAAAGCGAAAAAATATTAATTCAAAGAATTCAAATTCGAAATTTGAAAAAAATCTCAATGAAGCGCATACCTTCAGGGTCCCAGGTATCCATCTTCCAAGCTCTGTAGCTTTGAGATCGGTAGTGTGAGCACCAGAGCACAGACAGACAGACACACAGACACACACATGCACACAGAGAGAGAGAGATACTTCCATTTATTTATATAGATTATTAAAACTGTACATTCAACTGCATAAATTGATGTTATCACGTCAGATAAAAAATAAATAAATAAATGAAGGTGAATATATGTATATATAGCATAAAAGCATATTTTTGAAAAAGCGTCAAATAAAAAATTAATAATAATAATGACCATCATCTGTCAGGAACAATTCCGGTTACACCACTTCAAAACAGAGACTTTTGGTTGCCTTTTTTTTTTTTTTTTTTTTTAGAAATGCTATATATTTTTATTTTTATTTCATTTTTTTAATTAATCTGCATAAATGTTACATCATTAGAAAGATCTTTCAAAACTGAAAATTTTTTGTGTTTACACTTTTCCCTTAATCTCAATATATAAAAAGATTTCAACGACAGTTTATAACTACCATTGCAATTCTAAAATACCCATGGAGGATAAAATTAAAATGTAATATAAAATTCATTCATAAAAATTATGGGTTAATAGTTATTACATCATTTTCTTGCAATCATGATAATGTACTTATCTGATATAAACAAACAGTTGATTGTGACTTCGTATTTATCAAATTAGTTAAAATAAATAAGATTACAAATAAGGTACCTAAGGTTACTCCGTTACAAATATGGTACCTTTCACTTGGCACCTTATTTGTAACGAAGTTTTGATTAGATATTTTAGAATTAATTAAAGTATGAAAATAACTTAAAAATTGGACATTTAAATTGATTTAAATTTATGTCCAAATTTATTTATTTGTTGCCAAAAAAATTTACCAGTTATTGTTATATGTATATTTAATTTATGTTGGTATCTTCATCTATCTTTTGTCTGCTGAGTGTTACAACGGTACTAAACAATTCAAATTATATATATATATATATACATTTTTTTTTTTTTTTTTTTTGAGGGGGGAGGGGGGGGTGCATAAGATGAAATAATGTTTTCACGCGAAAAATTAAAAATTAAAAAATATTAAATTTGCCCATGCATATAAAAAATACTTATCAAAACGAGTCGAAAAAGGAAGCGAAATAAATACTGAGTTACATTACGATAAATACGATATATAATATGACACGTTATATTAGACGTATCGTCCAGGGTTAGCAGGTATTTTCGTTAAAAGAAATAGTTTGTTCATTCGGTGCAACTTGCACATTAGTCCCGTCAGGTACAACTTCCATATTAGTCCCGTCAGGTGCAACTTGCACATTAGTCCCCTTTAAATATAGTGTCCAGCGAAGCTGTCAAAGCATTCGTTGATTCACTACCTTAACTGATTTCACATTCCGTCATTTTTGACGGGGTTATATACTAGTAAATAAATAAATAAAGAACAACAAAAAAAAAAAAAGTACATTCCTAAACATTGAAAATTTGAAAAAAATCAGCTATGAAATTACAGAACATTATTTTACAAGTGCGCTTTATTCATCTTAGTTCTATTTCATACTTATAAATTTATTCCATTATACACTATTAAAATATATACATTCAATTACATAAATTCATCTTATCAAGTAAAAAAAAAAAAAAAAGAAAAGAAAGAAAGAAAAGAAATAAAGGAAGAAAGGTAAAAGAAAATATGCCATAAAAATATACCCTCTAAAAAGCATTAAATCAAAAAATGTATGCTCATAAATATCGAGAAAAAAGAAGTGCTGAACGTAGAAATTTTGTAACATAGCATTTTCATGTGTAACATAATTGTATAACGTAACATTTTCTAATCTATATATATATAAATGAATGTTTGTCTCTATGTCCTTTATAAAATCGTAAACGGCTTGACCGATTTCGATCATTCTTTTTTTGTTTTTTTCCTTGTACGTCAGGGATGGTTTAGGAAAAAAAATTGAAAAAATCAAAAATTTGAAAATTTGAAAGAAGATATTAAATACAAACTCCATTTTAACTTTAAAATGATTAAAAAGAAAAATATATTTGATGCCAAAATAAACAAAATTCACGTTTATTTATTTTTTTCTGGAAATAAAATATTTTTAATTTCGCGTGATAAATAATAAAAATTAGAAAATAATTAATATACTATGAAAATATTCGCGTGTAAATAAATATTTTCTTAGAGATACTTGGTATTAGCTTAAAATTTTTATTTAATTGAGTAGTACGTACTTTTTTTTTCTACAGTAAAACAAAATTCTTCGTTTTAATTGATACTTTATATGTAACTTATAAAGGTTCTTTTATGTTTTCACCTTGATTGTAAATAGTAATAATTTCGAATTTATTAGAATTTTTTATTTTTTATTTTTGTATATATCAAAAAAGTATTTTTTTTTTTTTTTTTTTTGTATGGAACAGCTTTAGTTTGGAAAAATTTGAAATTTGGTACCGAAGTACCTCGGACGTTTCTCGCCAAGGTAATTTGAAAATCGGAATCTTCTTCTATCTTATCTCATGTGATGATCTTCAGCAAAGTGTTGTGCATGAGTCTACGAAGGTTTCTCAGTTGGAAAGACCAATCTTTATTCAAACGCCTTTTTCGCGAAGTTTACGTACAATTATGCCTCTAAAGCGACAAGCAATTGGCCGATCTACACCTCAAGCACGGAAGAAAAGAGCATTACGAGTCTCAGAATTAGACGAGCAACGAGCATTAAGGCTGGAAAATCTTAGAGTGCATGCCGCTGAAACCCGTTCGTCTGAATCATCTGAACAACGAGAAGTGAGGTTAGAAAATGATCGAATACGTACTACTCAGGCACGTTCGTCTGAGACAACTGAACAACGGGAAAGAAGGCTGCAAAATGTTCGAATAAGCCCCGCTCGATCAAGACGAACACTGCACGCTGATTTAAATCTTGGTGCATTCCATTATAACAGTAATAATGATTACAGTCTTCATCCAAGTGTCGCCATTGGAAAAATTGATAAAATTTGTATGTATTGTAGCGACCTCAAATTTAAGAACGAAATGCCAGGAATGTGTTGCGCCAGTGGAAAAGTTAAACTGCCAGAATTACATCCACCACCAGAACCACTATCAACGTTGCTATCAGGTGTTACACGAGATTTGAAGCATTTCTTGGAAAACATTCGTAAATACAATTCATGTTTTCGAATGACATCATTCGGTGCAACGAACATCGTGCGAGAAAATTACATGCCAACATTCAGAGTCCAAGGACAATTTTATCATCGTGCCGGATCGCTTCTACCATTGCTGGATCATAAGTTTCTTCAAATTTATTTCATGGCAAACAGTGATGAACAAATTGAACAACGATGTCATTACAATGCGGGCACTAGACGAGAAATCGTGGCTGCGTTACAATCCCTTTTCGATCAACGCAATGAATTAGTTCAATTGTTTAAAACCGCCATTCAACGAATGCCAGACGATGACTACGCAGTTGTAATTCGAGCAGACAAAAGACCCGTTGGCCAACACGAAAGACAGTTCAATGCACCAATAATCGATGAAGTGGCGATCGTGATAGTTGGAGAAGAATTCGAATCGCGCGACATAATTTTTCATCGCAGAAGAGTCTCTGAAACTCATCGTTCATATGACGGATTGCAGTATCCGATCTGTTTTCGCGAGGAGAAGATGGATATAATTTCAACATCAAAATGAGAAATCCACAAACAAACGAGGAAACGAATAAGAAAGTCAGTGCAATGAATTATTATTCGTATCGATTGATGATTCGTCAAAATGCTGAGAACTACATTTTGAAATGTCGACAATTGTTTCATCAGTACATTGTCGATATGTACGCGAAGATTGAAACCGAACGACTCCTATATATTCGATTGAATCAAACCGAGTTGCGTTCTGAAGAGTACATCCATTTACGAGACGCAATCGTTAATGATGGTAACGTGAATCCAAACGAATTGGGAAGAATGGTCATATTATCGTCTACATTCACGGGGAGTCCACGGCACATGCACGAATACGCACAAGATGCGATGACATACGTTCGCGCATATGGTCGTCCAGTTAGTGGCGTAGCAACGCGTGCAGGGTACAACTAGTGTAATTAATAAGATAAGTTCATCTTACTCCTATTTTACGTTAAAAATTTACTTTATTATATATTATTAAAACTTTATTACTAAAACTGCATAAATTCACGTTATGACGTCAGATAAAAAAGATAAAGATAAAAGAAAACATAGCATAAAAGTATATTTTTGAAAAAATGTCAAAGAAAAAAAAATAAAAAATCCTGAACCTCCAAAGTAAGTAAATAAATAATTAAACAAAAATAAGAAAAATACTCAGCAAAGAAATTATGCAACATAATACTTTAAGTATGGTCATTTCATATTATTCCTACTTTAAATTGTTCAAAATATGTATTCGACTGCATAAATTCAGCTTATCACGTCTTAAAAAAATAAAAAAGAAATGCAAAAGAAAAGTAGAAGAAAATACAATATAAAAAGTATGTCTTTGAAAATGTGTGGAATCAAAAAATGTATGCTCTTATATGTAGAAAAAAAAAAAGTAGAAATTATGTAACATTTTGTAATTGTATAAATATTCTTTGTTTATCTTATTCCTACTTTATATTTAAAAATTTACTTAATTGTTTATTAAAACTATATATTCAACTGCATAAATTCCCGTTATCACGTCAGATAAAAAAGAAAAAATATATATATAAAAAAAATATAATAGAAAACCATATTTTTGAAAAAGCCTTGAATTTAAAAGTATGTTTCTAAGCATTCAAAAATAATCCGGTGTAGCACTCACATGACTTTCTATTATCCTGAAATTTAATACTATAAATACAGATTGGAGATTTAAGGGTAAGATAACGAGTGCTGTTATATAAACCTACTAAAAACACAGTTCAAATTAGGCTCCATAACAGCTTTATTTCCCATTTAATTCAGCGTGAGGTGTGCGGTAGCCCCTTCTCAACCCCCCGTTTGATTAATATACCTAAATATATACATTCGAAAATTATTTGGAAAATGAAATGAAATGTTTGATTAATTACCTAAATATATACATTCTTCACATAGAATTCAAACCTATTATTAAATTTAAAAGTTCATTTAAAATTATTCAGACAATTTTTACACGCACTATTCCATGAAACTTATCAATTTTCATGGAACGCTTCAAGTAACAAACTTATATTAACTTTAAAGTACAACATTTGAAAAACCCGAAATTATTTGTTTTTAAGTTACTATAAAAAAAGAAAGAGAAAAAGATCAAAAGGTAAAAAGTTGATTTTAGTCGGAAAGCCTCAAAACGTGTAAGTATACAAAAAAAAAAAAAAAAAAAAAAAAACAAGCGAAGAATATTTAGTTTAAAAAATACTTTATTTAGCATATGTGTATGAGAAATTAATTTCAATTCCTGAGCAGTTTTCCTGGACATGATAAAATATTAAAGTAAAGCACTTCTACTAATTACATTCTATACAAAAGAATGCTTTCACTTAATTATTGGCAGAATTTATTTTCTAAAACTTATGTATACCCCACATGGTGTACATAAATATAATAATCCTATAGTAATAACACACAGCACAGCCTGAAATACGCTTCCATCGATTTTCAAGTATTGCCCCACTATATTCTAATTATTTTGCGTAGACCTGTAAATGAACAATGAATGAATTTCATACCATATTCTACATAAAACCTGCTTTTACGTATATAAAAAATATACATTTATTTCATTTGATTTAGTACAGCTTATAGATGTTAAACTTTGCTTACCTGCAAATTTCCCTATAGGTGTAATATATTTTTATTCTGTTCGATGTCCCTGTACACGAACTTTTTGCTTGATTTCAGCGAAAAGTTTAGTGTAGAATCCCTATACGATAAAAATTTAGGATACCGAATTTAAATTTCCTGCTGCTATTTGTTCTTGAGATATGCTGATAACAGTCACCCAGACACACACAAAGAGAGACAGACACACAGACCAACCGCTAAAATCATGTTTTTTGGATTCAGGGGGGGCTTTAAAATGTGTAAATATAACAAAAACTCGATTTTGAAATTTTGAACCAAAAATAATACTTTTTCTGTCGTATATATGAGTAAGAGAAAGTAAAAAATACTCGTAACAATAATTATTCTCCAAAAAGTTAAATTTGTTAAAATGGTTACGGATTAGACAGAAAAAGATTTGGTACAAAAATAAACAAATAAATACATAATATATATATGTATACTTTACAACCACAGAGTAAACTTCAATAGTTATACGTATATTTAAAAACATTCCGTATTACATTAAATAAAAAAGCAACGTATTCGACTGCTTTTAAGTAGCTTATGTATGTTGTTTATTACATCTTCTAAAAAGATTGAAACGTGATTTAAGTTTTTGTCTGCTATAGATAAACACAATTTAAATTCAGAAAGTCTTTAAACTAAGGTGAGATATAAATATAAAATAATTCTGCGAATGATTTTTAAAAAGTTGTGCCATTAAATTTTTATGCTATTTCCTAGACATAAATGGTCAATTAGAAAAATTGCCTGCTTGCACAAATAAGTACAAGTGTTAAAAAAAAAAAAAAAAAAAAAAAAAAACTTCTGAGATTAAAAGTTTCCGAATTATGATATGTTATAATTTTTGGAATTTTGAAACTTTCAAGCACTGACAAAAAAAAAAAAAAAAAAAAAAAAAAGAGTTTAAGAACTTAAAGTTTTTGCGGTTGAGGTTGCTCATAAAGAGAAGTAATTTTTATTGTTGTACTTATTGAAATATGGAGATATTTTTTTTTCTAATTGACCATTTTTGTTTGGTACCACTTAAATATTAAAAAAGTATTACTTTAAAAAAAATAATCTCATAATTATTTCTTAAACATATTTTTTATATCGGCATTAATTTTGAACAATTCAGCAGTCTACATCACCGCAGTCTACATTGTTTGCTTATCTTTAATGGTTAAAAAATTAAATCATTTTTCAATATTTCTGGGACACAATATACATTGTACGTATACACTGTGCACTAAAATTTGCTAAATTAAAAAAAAATAATAATAATAAAAAAATAATAATAATAATACAACTAAAAATGCATTTTCAAGCACATCCACTTATAGCCCATAATGTATCTGTTTACAGTTGTTTGACACTGTACTTTTTTTTTATGTTTTTTCTATTTTATAGATTTTTATTTTGAATTTCAGTTGCAGACTGGTTGCTGAAAAAAAGCCAGTTCACGGATTTTATTGCATAAAAAATCTTGACGCTAAAATGCATAAAATAATTTTACCATCGGATCATCTGAATTCATTTTGAAGGACTAAATGCATAGAGTGCATCTGAAGAAGATCCCTTTAATTTTTTAAATTGCATTAACTGTTTTAGACAAATTCACGGTACCCATCTAGATACCCATCTTGAAAATTTACCCCCGCGGGGAGGTACTTCCCCCCAGGGAGGAAAGCGACGCCCCCACATGCACAAACATTTTTTCCTAGTTAACTACTACTATTATCAATAATTCATATTAATTTTACAATCACAAGTTAAAAATAACTCTCATTATGTACATTTATACGAAATTTTGTCCTATACTGCCATGTTAAAAATTTAGAAAAAACGCGATTACAGCGCCACATGTTGAGCGAATGGTACCTAAATCTAATAAGCACCAGTTTATGTCAGGGTCCAACTAAATACCAAGTTTGGTTAAATTTCGTTCATTGGTTCGTGAGAAACAGCATCCACAAAATTCGCAATACACCCACACAGACAGACATTTTCTAAAAACTACCAAATCGTGTTCAGGACATCACAAAACGTGTAAATCCATCGAAAAGCGGAGTTCTAAAATTTTCACGAATGAAATACTTTCTCTATATTACATATAGAAGAAAGTAAAAAGGGCCTGGTAACGGTAGATGCGATATAGCCACACCACACCGTGACATTTCTCGTCATGGAATGGAGTTTGCACGATAGTTCTCGGTAGCCCAAATTCTGCAGTTGTAGGAGTTGACAGACCCTTGGAGTGTGAAATGGGCTTCGTTTGTTCCCCAACACGTTAGACAAAGAATCGTCTTCTTCCGCCATTTTTTAAAATGCCCACACTGCAAATGTTCTCTACTTCAGAAAATCATCGTTTAAAAGTTCATGATGATGCTGTACTTTACACCTTAGTGCTACCCAAAGAGTAGTGTATGGAATGCCAATGCGACGTGCGACATCACGAGCGCTGACTTCCTCATGTTCAGACGAATCTGCTACATTTCTTCCTGAATTGTCTGAGCAGCATTAGCACTTGCGCTCGGTCGGCCACTACTGGACCCATCGTCTGAACAGCCCGTGACTTCGAAATTTGAAATCCTTCTCTTCACAGCTGAACCTGTCATAGGACCTTTACCCGTTCGAATACCCTTCCTTGGCAATAGGATCGTAAAGCTGAAGTAGCAGATTCCCCATTCTGATAGTACAGTTTCACTAACAGTGCCTTTTCTAGTAACGTCAACATGCGGCGACTGCTGGTGCATGTGATTATCTCTCTCACCACAGCTCCTTTTATACACGATTCTCATGCAGTGTCACTGACGTTTTGTTGCCCAACGCCACCTGTTGGATATTTTTTTAACTTTTCTTTTTTGAAGTTGCAATAAAACACCATGTCATTCCAAGCATATGTGTCAATTTTTACCTCTTTACCTACATTATTCTGTGAAATATCAATTTTTTAAATGTATACTCATTTTCTGATCCCCTGTACATAATTCTACATTACAATGATTAAACACCAGAAATGAAGTCAATAATTAATGAACAAAGAATCACATATGAAAATGAAGCCTTGTGCATACTCTTACATTATACATAGTCTTGCCATAAGTTCTGTCCACTAAAATAAAACAACCACTATTTTTTTTATGTTCTGGAAATGACACCGCTATGTTTTGTAAAATTATAAATAGTAGTGTGTGAACGCTAAATAATTAACATTATTTGTTAAAAATTTGCATAGTTAAGATATGGGGTGGAGAAAAAAAGAAAATAGAATCGCAGTAATTGATTTACACAAGTGTGGCATGAAGCTGAAAGAGATTTTCAACTTGTTATAGCTTCTGAAAATTTCAACGAAGTTCATCAAGCAAGCTACGACAGGCCGCGAATCAGTCGTCCTCGTACGAGCAGAACGTATCTGCTACGTAAGCAAAAAAATCATGGCTCGTGTGATGAATATCTCTACCAGGACAATGTCCTGCATTATAAAACAAGACCTAGGACTTTCTGCTTGCCATAAAGGTACTAGCCAGCGATTTACGATTGCTCTTAAGGATATTCATTAGATCAGAGCGAAAGTTCCGTTAGAACTGCACACGGATAACAAACATCGACAAATTCTTTTTGCGGATGAAAAGAAATTTCACTGTAGATGTAAAATTCAACAAACAAAATGAAAGAGTGTTAGCTCGCAGTTCCACAGAAGCTACAGAAAAAATTCCGGTCACCACCTTGCTTCAGTTATAGTTATAGTTTTGTGAGGGGTTCCGTATGAAGGTGTAACCAGGCTACATTTTTGTGAAAAGGTGTAAAAACGTCGGCTAAAATCTACCAAAGCGACATCCTGGAACAAGTTATGAAGCCCTTAGGTGATACTTTGTTCCCTGGGAAGCACTGGATATTGCAGCAGATTCAGCACCGAACGAACCAGCAATTGTGTGAGAAAAACTTACCAGAGTTCATTTGAGCTGAGCATTGACCATCGGGAACCCCAGATTTGAATCTAATGGACTACTGTCTTTGGAACATTTTAGAAGAGAAGGCTTCATCGAAATACTGAGACTTTAAAAGCAGATTTAATGAAAACAGCAGCTGAAAATTAAGATTTGTCTGCGTATTTATTTAAAACAATGATATCCCAAGACAAATACGTAACATACGCATTTTAATTAAAATGTTTGCATTCAATTGTCTTCTGATATGTAAACTGTCAAAATATTATTTCAACCGCTGTATATATAAATAAGTACATTTGACCGACATACATTATAAATAACAAATTATAAAAGTTACATAAAGGATACTGGAGATAAAGAATTACTATTCTATCAAATTTTCACATGCATGCAATAAAATATTTTAAAATATGATAGTCAGATAATTTTAATAATGCTAATGAATACCATAGTTTGTTGTAATGTACATTTTCACGACGAGTTCGCCTAAAACAGAAAAATGCAATTTTTAATAATAGTCTTTACTACCTTTGAAAATTTGATGGCAAAATAAATGATCACGATGGAAAATTAGTCCTATCAAAATTTATAAAAGTATTTTGTGCTACCACTTAGTTATTGACATTATTGATAATCTGTATAGGACAGTTATCTGTCGGTTATAAAGATTATCAAAAATTATGTTTTCTAAGAACTTATTATTTTCTATTTCATTTACATGGAATTGCTCGGAAAGAGATATTAGTACATACTTTGTAAAGAGAATATCATAAACGCTTACAACTGCAGTGTACATGTAAAAGGCGTTAGTGAATGCCATGCAACAATGAAATTTCTCTTCAGACAAACAAGTTAAGATTCATTTTGAATTAAAATTATTAAAAACAATTGAGTTGGAGACATTTATTGATTAAAAATATTATAAAATGCAAGATAAAAATGGCATAAAAGCACAAACGTTTTGTTTTACTAAATATCGCCTCATCAGTATGCGTATCTAACAAGCATAGAACTAACAATTTTAGAAAAAAGGAACTTAAGATAAGATTGACCTATCACTGTAAAAAATGTGTCCTATTTGCTGCCAGAAATCCTTTGTAATTTGAGAAAATACGTTCTGACAACGTAATTTTTTCGTAAATTACGCGTATTTTCTGAAATTACAGAGAATTTCTGGCAGCAAATAGGACATATTTTTTGCAGTGAGAAGTTCCTTGTTTCTACACTGTAAAAAACATGTCCTATTTGCTAACAGAAATTCTCTGTAATTTGAGAAAATACGTTACAGTTCTGAGTTCCAGGCTTGTTAGATGCAGATACTGACAAGATGTTATGATGTATAGCAGAAAATGTTTATGTTTTTATTTCTTTTTTATCCTCTGTCATTTATTATGTTTTAATTAATAAATGTTTCTAATTCAGTTGTTTTAATATTTACTTTCTTTTACCCATAAGGTAGAAAAAGTATTGTTTTTGGGTCAAATTTTTGAACGCGAGATTTTGTTATATTTACATGTTTTGAGGTCCCCTGAATACGAAAATCATGTTTTTAGCAAATGGTCTGTGTGTCTGTGTGTCTGTGTGTGTGTCTGTCTGTTATCAGCATATATCAAAAACAAATTATGGCAGAAAGTTCAAACTTGGTATTCTAAGTGTGTATCATATAGGGATGCTACAGTAAGCTTTTCGTTAAGATCAAGCAAATGGTTCGTGTACAGGGACAATCAAGAGAATTCTAATACATTACGTCTATGGGGGAAATTACAGGTAAGTAGAGTTTAACGTCTATAGACTGCACTAAACCAAATGAAAAGAATATATATTTTTTGTAATAGAGATAGTTAACTGGGAAAAAACAAATTTGCATGTAGGAGCCTCGCCTCCCCCCCCCCTTGGGGGGGGGTGTCCCGCCTCGAGGGAAGTAAATTTTCATGATGGGTATCTTTCAAAAGAGCTCGCCAATACCTTTAAAACGAATGGTTGAACTATCGAACTGCGATAATTTAAAACAAAGTTATCGATTTTTTTTACTTTTAACGAAAAAAAAAAAAAAAACTTAGAAAAGAAATCGTATTTTTTTACTTTCTCTTACCCATAAGGTAGAGAAAGTATTGTTTTTGGGTCAAATTTTCGAACGCGAGATTTTGTTATATTTACACGTTTTGAGGTCCCCTGAATAAGAAAATCATGTTTTTAGCAAATGGTCTGTGTGTATGTCTGTGTGTTTGTGTATCTGTCTGTTATCAGCATATCTCAAAAACAAATTATGGCAGAAGTTCAAACTTGGTATTCTAAATGTGTGTCAAATAGGGATGCTACAGTAAGCTTTTCGTTAAGATCAAGCAAATGGTTCGTGTACAGGGACAATCAAGAGAATTCTAATACATTACGTCTATGGGGGAAATTGCAGGAAAGTAGAGTTTAACGTCTATAGACTGCACTAAAGCAAATGAAACGAATATATATTTTTTGTAATAGAGATAGTTAACTGGTTTTTTTTTTTTTTTTTTTTGTGTATGTAGGAGCCTCGCCTCCCCCCCCGGGGGGGGAAGTCCCCCCTCGAGGGGAGTAAATTTTCATGATGGGTATCTTTCAAAAGAGCTCGCCAGTACCTTTAAAACGAATGGTTGAACCATCGATCTGTGATAATTTACAACAAAGTTATCGATTTTTTTACTTTTAACGAAAAAATCTTTTTTTTTTTTTTGAGAATAAAATGGACTTTTTTTGGATATTTGGTGTTATACTACTTCTCTAATTTAGAAGTCGTCTGCCTTATCATAAAAGATAATTTTTTTAAATAATCATTTTAATAAATTATTTTTTTAAAAGAGAATTATTTTTAATAACCGAATTAAATTCTATATAAATGTAGGTGCATTAATGAAACGGGGGGTTAAGGGGGGCGGTAGCCCCCCTCACACAGAACTAATTATCATATAAAACTTATCAGAAGCCTAATATGAATTGTTTAACATAGGTTTACATAACAGTACTCGTTATCTTACCTATTAATCTGCAACCTGTATTTATAGTATTAAATTTCAGGATAAGAGAAAGTCGTGTGAGTGACACACCAGATTATTTTAATTTAAATTAGCGAAATGTAATGATTTTGTTTTGAAGCACATCAATGATTAAGTTTTTAAAAAAGTTATAAGAACAGATGTCTGCTATATTTGAATTTTAAGGAAATATTCCTAAGCTTTATTTATTTATTTGTTTATTTATTTATTTATTTTATTTATTTATTCATTTATTTATTTTAAAGTTCCTGTGACCAATATACATCAGAAATTTCCAGATATGCGAAAAATTTTTAATTATACTTTAATTTTGACACTTACTAATGTTTAAAGCACTCCCCCGCACCCGGATTTTTTTTTTTTCTATACGCTCTGGAAAATTCAGTGTTTCCTGAGACGAAGACAAAAAAAAATCTGGTGTGTCACTCACACGACTTTCTCTTACCCTGAAATTGAATACTATAAATACAGGTTGCAGATTAAAAGGTAAGATAACGAGTACTGTTATGTAAACCTGTGTTAAACAATTCATATTAGGCTTCTGAAGAGTTTTATATGATAATTAGTTCTGTGTGAGGGGGGCTACCGCCCCCCTCAAACCCCCGTTTCATTAATGCACCTACATTTATATAGAATTCAATTCGGTTATTAAAAAATAATTCTGTTTTTAAAAAATAATTTATTAAAATTATTATTTTAAAAAATTATCTTTTATGATAATACAGACGCTTTCCATATTAGAGAAGTAGTATAACACCAAATATCTAAAAAAAGTCCATTTTATTGTCAATATTTAAATATATATATATATATATATATACGATTTTTTTTTTTCTAAGTTTTTGATTTTTCGTTAAAAGTAAAAAAAATCGATAACTTTGTTGTAAATTATCGCAAATCGATGGTTCAACCATTCGTTTTAAAGGTGTTGGCGAGCTCTTTTGAAAGATACCCATCATGAAAATTTACTCCCCTCGAGGGGGGTGGGGGGGAGACGAGGCTCCTACATGCACAAATAATTTTTTTTTCCCAGTTAACTATCTCTATTACAAAAGATATATATTCATTTCATTTGGTTTAGTGCAGTCTATAGACGTTAAACTCTACTTACCTGCAATTTCCCCCATAGACGTAATGTATTAGAATTCTCTTGATTGTCCCTGTACACGAACCATTTGATTGATCTTACCGAAAAGCTTACTGTAGCATCCCTATATGATACACATTTAGAATTCCAAGTTTGAACTTTCTGCCATAATTTATTTTGAGATATGCTGATAACAGACAAACACACACACAGACACACACACAGACACACAGACATACACACAGACCATTTGCTAAAAACATGATTTTCGTATTCAGGGGACCTTAAAACGTGTAAATATAACAAAATCTCGCGTTCGAAAATTTGACCCAAAAACAATACTTTACCTTATGGGTAAGAGAAAGTAAAAATGTAGCTACATTTGTTTGATGAATGTGGTAATGACTTTGCATTTAAGCCCTGACTTGTAAATGCAAAGAAAATATATTTTATTCTCAAATTTTAATTACACATTAAAAATCTTAGATTAATAGATTTAATTTTTTTTTTTTTTTTTTTTTTTTTTTAGTCATTTAATCTATATGTTTTTTTTATACTCTGAAGTGTCAATAAATCTGTAGATGTAACAAAATTTAATGTATTTAAAACTCAGTGTAAAAAAGTATACTCCCGATTAAAAATACCAAAGATAAACATTATATATATAATGTAGATACTCTGTAAAAAAAAAAAAAAATAATAATAATAATAATAAAAGCCCTATTTTTTGCCAGAAATTTTTCTGTAATGACAGAAAATATTCGTAAACTACAGGAGAAATACGTTGATAGAAATTTTCTGTAACAGAACAATACAGAAAATATTAGTAGATGGATGTTTTGTTAATATACCAAGTGACTTGGTTGGTGTTTCTTTAACACCAAGTTTTCCTTATGCAAAACACCTTTCTACTAATATTTTCTGTATTGTTCTGTTACAGAAAATTTCTGTCAACCTATTTTTCTGTAGTTTATTAATATTTTCTGTCATTACAGATAATTTCTGTTTAATCCATTTTCATCAGTTCCAAAATTTTGGTCTATAAGAGATCCAGAATGTCGCCATTTACACTCTGGTGACTAGATTAGAGTACCATTGTAAATTAAAAGTGTTAATACTTATTACAGTTCCCTAATTAGGGATATAATTTTATATTCTTTGTAAATGGGGACCAAAATACTAATAATTATGATGAATAATTTTCCTGTAAAATTTTTTAAATTTTAGAAAAGTGGCTTACAAGAACGGACTGCCCTGTGAAAAAGAAGTCATCTGGTTATAGAGCCTACAAGGAGAGAAGCGTCAACGGTGAGTCAGCTTCTGATTGGGTTGATTTTTTTTTTTTTTTTTTTACTATTATACACATTTAAATCTGTTTTTAATGGCCGCCCTGTCCACAAAACTATAGCTGAAATACAGAATTATTGCAAAAAAACAACGAAACCTGTAAATTTTTCATTACCTCTTACCCATATATATGGTGGAGAAAGTATTGTTTTGGGGTCAAATTTTCGAAATTGAGTTTTTTTATATTTACACGTTTTGAGGCTTTCTGAATACTGAAGTCAAGTTTTTAACGTTTGACCTTTGTCTGTGTTTCTTAGAGTAAATTAAAAACAAATAATTTCAGGCGATTCAAATGTTGTATTTTGAAGTTAATATATTTGTTACTAGAAAAGTTTGATCAAGATTAATAAGTTTGAAGGAATGTTGCGTGTGAAAGCTGTCTGAATAATTTTAAGTGAACTTTTGAATTTAATAAAACATTTGAATCTATATAAATGTAGGTACAATAATGTAACAGGGGTTTGAGGGGAGTAGTAGCCCCTCAGACGGAATTATTTGTCAAATAAAGCTATTCCGAAGCCTAATTTGAACTGTTTTAACATAGGTTTACATAACAATAGTCTTTATTTTACCCCTTAATTATCGATCTGTATTTACAGTATTAAATTTTAGGGTAAGAGAAAGTCGTGTGAGTGACACACCAGATTATTGTTGTTGGTTTTCAACTGAGAAGTGTTCAAGTTCTTTTTACCAAACCCCAGTTTGGTTAAAAAAAAAAATCTGCTATGATCATGTGCTGTAGCGTAATTTCATCATTTGACGTCTCTCTCCCTTTAGGCTCTCTACATCTGGTCAGCATAAATTACACATAATGTGACACCCAACCTTTAAAACTTTGGTAACAAAGTTTTGACTATTTTTCAACAATAAAATGCACTGAAGAGGAAACTTTTAAAAATAGTACTTTCATCATAAACCCAATCTCTCTCTCTCTCTCTCTCTCTCTCTCTCTCTTTTTTTTTTTTTTTTTTTTTTTCATTAGTTAAAAATCTGTAACTTCCTAGTAAGGTATCACGTCACAATAAATAAAATTCTATCTAAACCTGAATTTTACTTAGGAAATGAAAATCTACACCTTGCCATATGTGTGATTCAAATTTGTATTATTAGATTAAACTTAATGTAATGAACAGGTTAATATTAGTAGGATCTTTTCCCGGTATAATACATTTTCTATTTGGTACAGTGCCTTTCTCTGTAGCACTATAAGTAGTATCAACGCCCAATCTGGAAAAAAAAAATAATAATAATGACCGTATAATTGGAGAAAGCGTTTCATCATTTGCGAGTAATAACTTATTTTACTTTGTATTTTTAATTAAAATAGATAACTTTATAATTTTAAAACGTTAACTAATTAAAAAGAAAAACAATTGATAATTATTTATTTATAAAGGAAACAAAATGGTGGTTAAGGAGCTTACTGCCTTTTTTGAAGTAGTTTTAGTTTAAGCACGTTTCATTAGGCTGCGCCCCTTTAGTCTGAAATTGAGCCAAGTTTACGGAAGCGGCCAAGTGTGAACTCGACTCAGTATAGAGAAAAAATATATTGGCTATATACAGAGAGATATATGGCTAACTCGCTAAGAGTATGATATAGGTGAGTGGTTATTGTCTCTACAAGGGGGTCTCCAACCACGCGGCCATTTTAATGACGATTTACGCCTTGCTAAACGCCGGGGCTTTCAAAATGTACGTCGATAGAGATATAAAGAAGGCAGAGAGATGGAGCAGCAGCTGGTTTTAACAACGCGAAAAAACAGCAGGAGAAAAAAAGACCGACAGAGTGTTATGTTTCCTTTACGAATTATTTCCCCTTACGGTTGGCAATACCGGAATCGTAAAAACGTGGCACGTGTCGTTGAGATTTACATCATTTCCGACTGTGCGACCACCGTCATAAAGACATCGATTGCCATACAAGAAATAGTGGTAATACTGCACGTTTGGTTTTATCTTTGACGGTAGGCTTCCTGTTATTTTATGACGGCACATCGTCTTTTAAAGTTTCGAACGAAATTCTTTAAAACTTAAGAATAAAGATTTGATTTGGTTGGAAATTTTGCGCCTGAAAAGCATTGAATGGAGCTGAAGATAGTTTTAAATCAATGCACTTGAACGGTTTTTCTCTTCGCTATATTTTTGTGATCTGGGTGCGAAATAAAGTACGGAATATTCCTCAGGTGATGAGTTATCACGGAAAAACCTCTGACTGTATAAATAATTAATCTGGAAATTTATAAAATCAATAAAATATTGTAACAAAATTTACCCAGAATGCTACTCCCCCCCCCCCTTTTTTTTTTTTTTTTTAACTGTTATGATACGTTATACTGTTTTAATATTATTCCAACAATTGCTTTTCAGATACCCTATACAAAGTCTAACGTAACAAAATAATCATAAATTTCATTTAAAATGATATTGGCTGTACTTAAATATTTTTTACAGTTTTCACATGGATAATTGCAACGAAATATTAAGAAATTAAAAGTTTCTCCGTGTTGCAAAAAGCTCCATTATAACTGAAGACGGTAATATTTCATAGATATAGTAATAATATATAGATTTATCATTGGGGAGAAAAAAGTGATTCCTTTTCACTTGGGAAAAGACGGCGATTTTACCAAAATATGGCCGTCTTTCCCCGAGCGAATACACACGGGAATACACACGAATATTTTAGCAAATAAAATTTATGAATAATTTATTTACTAAAGGTGAATGAAAAACTCCAGATACAGTTTCAAATTCATTTTTCTTTTTTTCAATACCACTTAATGGCTGATTCCAAAGCTTTTTTTTTTTCGGCATCAAAAATCTTTGTACGATATCATGGGGATGAGAGATCTATATATATTACTATATCTATGCAATATTTACTTATAAATGATATTTTCGAGAAATTATTTATCATAAACTTCCTCTTAAAATTGGGTGTTAAGTATAATTTATAAGCCTTTGAAATATTTTTTTTTCTAGCAATATTCCAAACTTTAACAATTGTTTAAATCATAGTATAGATGTTCATTAGGAGCATAAATTTGTGAATTGGAGAAATGAGAAGTCAGAGAAGAAAATTTTATGTTATTCTGAAATATTTTAATGACTTTGCCCTTTTCGTTATTTTTTCCTTCATTCAATTTTTATATTAAAAGTCCTAGATGACAGAAATGAAGTGAAATTGTACTTTTCCATATTTATCTCTATATGATGGTTTATAAAGCCTTTGTTATTAGGACGACAGATATACTGGTCTTAGAAAAAGTAGAGAATTTGAAAAGGGTTTTTCTTTTCATTTCTTTTCATTTCTTTTCTTTTCTTTTTTTTTTAGCAACAATAAATATTGAAACAAAATTCAAATATATTTATAATAAAATTGAGAGAAAACGTGCAAAATAAATAAATAAATAAATAAATAAGGACCGAATATAGTAACCATTGCTATGGAATGAAACTTCACATTTTAAGGGATAGAAAAATTTTTATGCTTTTGCATATTTAGACCAACTAAAAAAATATTTCCTTTTTTTCCTCCCTTGTCGCACCAAGTTTTTTTTAAAAAAGAAAAAAAAAAAAAAAAAAAAAGTAAAAATAAATTGAGAGAAAAACAGTGAAAGAAATTTTAAGAAATTAATATAGTAACCGTTACTTAGGAATGCAACAAAGTTACTACATCTTTATCTGGAAGAACAGATATTAAAAAAAGTCCTGTCGTCGTAAATTAAATTCTGTTTTATACAGAATTCTATACCTGTTTCTTACAAAACAAAAATAGACTTCGATTTCTCTTTTTTTTATTTATTTCGAATTTTTTATTTTATGAAATTTTCAAAAAAGAATTAAAGTCATAAGACTTCATTTAACGTCTTTAAAGAAATCAGGAATATGTCTGTCGTACAAATATGCTAGTCTTTGCCTTTACTATTTTCTTGAATGATACAAAATGAACTTCTACCACCATCTCACAAGGTTCGTTTGAAAATGTACAGTAATCCCCAAGGTAAGCTCCCTCCCCCTTTGCAGGAAAAAAAAAAAAAAAAAAAGTAAATTAGGTCACTACAACTATAACCACATGCCGTACAGCTCGGGGTTGACATACTGTAGGAATCTCATGTTGCAATCCCCATAATGTCAGTAAATTATAGAGGAGAAGTATCCAAGTACCTGACCCAAGGAAACTAGAAGACTCTATCTTTTATCACCATACTTTGTGTACATATGACACAAGCAAGGTTCTTAGCAAAAGAAGAAGTAAAAAACACCAATAATTGCCTTGAAAAGCTAGTCATCAATTAGTCTTCTAAAGAAATATTGAATAAAAGCTGAGATAGGGTAAATCCGGTAGAGATGGACCACCGTGTGAGATGGACCAGTCAGAAATTTTGTTAATGCGCTTCTCCATAGATAGAGCTACTATCTCACTCAGGCACGAAAAGACATTTTGTATGGCGTGCTACTATTTGTTTCTCAAATAACATAATATTTTTCACTAAAAATCATTGTTTCTTTTGGTAAGTCGAATAATTTTTTTACATGGTTATAATTATACAATCTAAGCTTTTGTATGAAATGTAATCTATCTGCTTTTGGTGCTGTAATGTCTGGGTACATGTCGGCTTCCGAATAACCTAAAATGGCGACGTGAAATCCACAGTGAAGGGGTAGTGGGGATTGTACTTTTCACTCAGACGATCGGGAGAGATGGACCACGTCTAGACGGGAGAGATGGACTAGGTTTACCGTCGGTACTGGGGGTGTGACAATGAAAACAAAATTGTTTTACACATACAAAAGCTACAGAATCTGGGTTTTTTACCTTCTAGAGATTCTGTCAGGTATATGGCTTACGAATTAGCGGAAAAACTTAAGATACCTCATACTTTTAATAAAGAAACTAAAAAGTCTGGCTATGACTGGTTACAGTCATTTCTTGCTCGAAATCAAAAGCTCTCAATAAGAAAAGCAGAAGGAGTGTCGATCACCCGAGCAAAAGGAATGAACAAAAAAACTGTGTATGACTATTTTAAATTGCTCGAAGGTGTACTTAAGGAATATGATCTTCTTGAAAAGCCCCTTTGTATTTTTAATATGGATGAAACTGGTTTACAATTGAATAATAAGCTCGGCGAAGTAGTGACCATTAAAGGGTCTAAAAATGTGACACCAATTATATCTGGAGAAAAAGGAGAAACTATTTTACTTTTAGCATGCTGTAATGGCGAGGGAACATTTCTTCCTCCTTATTGTATTTTCAAAGGAAAAAAACATAAAACATGAGTTTTTAGATAGAATGCCGCCTGGAGCACAAATTAAAATGTCACCACAGTCTGCTTACGTAAATTCTGATAAATTTTTGGATTGGTTAAAAAATCGTTTCACTCTTAGGAAACCGATAGGCAAAGTATTGCTTATTCTTGACGGTCACGCATCACATACTATGTAGCAGTCTTGAAATGTTAGAGTATGCTGAAGAGAATGATATAATACAATTGAGTCTGCCACCTCATACCACTCACTGGCTGCAGCCTCTTGACCGTTCTTTTTTTTAAGTCGCTAAAGGCAAATTACTATGCAGCTTGCAATAATTTTTTAAAGAATAATCCTTCCAGGAAAATAAACAGACTTCAAAATGGTAATTCACTTAATTCTGCTTGGTTAAAATTGGCAAATGCTGAAAATGGCATTAGTGGTTTTCGGACACGTGGAATAATCCCTTTTAACCCCTGATGTGATACCACATTATGCTTATTTATCAGAAGACGGTGTTGAAACTGAGATTAGTGTTGATTTAGCACAAACACCTGCAGCAGACAATGGGGAAACTCAGTTTACCGAATCTCGTTCTGCAGTAAAAAATATTGTTCCTGAAGTCGATCCGGCTGTTCTAAGCACATCTAAGCAAAAAACTTCTGAAAATTTCACGCCTACAAAACTTCTGCAGCAAATATCTCTCTTACCGAACGTGAACAAAAACAAGCCACTAAAAGAAAGTCCGAAACTGTTGCCACCATTTTAAGTTCTCCAGAAAATATTTTAAAAGTAAAGAAGAAGAAAAAAGAAAAACTTGAGAAGGAAAAAATGAGACGAAAAGCAGAAAAAAATTGGTTTAAAAAAGGATTTTGCGAAAAGCAAGAAACCAAAGCAAACGAAGAAAAAAAAAGTAGTAAAAAAGGTTCAGTATTCATCCTCATCAGACTCTGATATGGATATAAACATTCCAGAAACAAGTGATGACGAAGATGGCTATGTAGAAGATTGGAACGAAAACGAATGCGTGCGATGCGGTGAATATTACAATGAGACAAAACAAAAAGTAGATTAGGTACAGTGTGTATCTTGTTTGCGTTAGCTTCACGAAGGATGTTCACGGTTTGAAATAACATGCGATTATTGTGGGAAGAAATTAAATAACAAGAAATAGTGACTGCGAAACAATCTTAGTTCATAGTGTATAAAAACATTTTCATATAGTGTTTGAATTCAATAAGAATTCGAGAAATAACTTTAAACAACTTAAGTTTGATACATAATAAAAGTCAAATAGTAATACATGTAAACTTAATATTAAGTAATTTACTTGTAAGTAGTAAGTTAATTTGGTTCTCATGTAATGAAAATAAACACTTATAAATATAATACATGTACAATTATTTCATTATTTTACTGTGGTCCGTCTCTCCCATTCAAATGGTCCATCTCACCCGGATTACATCGGGTGAGATGGAACGCATAGCAAAAGTTTTAAAAAATCATAACAGGAATTCCTTTAAAAATATGACCTTCTACATTAGTATTTTTATAAGAAACATCACACACTATATGTATATACAATGAAAAGTAAAATATATGTAAATGTACAGCTTTTAGAGAACGAAGAAAAAACATGGTCCATCTCTCCAGGACTTACCCTAAGCAACAAATATCTATCTATAAGAATATTTTTATGCGACATTTCAGTTACAAACTAAAGACAGGATTGTAGTTCATTTGCATCAAAAAAGTTATGCAATGGGTTACCATCGCATAATAGATCCAGCTGTACAGCAGTAAGTTTTGATATGCTGTGTAAATTAATTGACAGCCAGAAAAGGACTTTGTATTCAACAGTTGCTTTTTCTAACATTTATCCTAACTAAATTTCATTTATTGTGTTTTGCTAGAAAAGAATAAAATGTAATTACAAAAATATAATAATAATATTAATAATAACTGTAAAAAAAATATATTTTTTTTTATTTCAGTGTGTAACTATTTTCATAACTGACAACATTAATCTAGAAGTATATATTTCAAATGCTAGCATATTCATTGACTTAAAACACTATAATATGCCAGACTGTAATTCTAGATTACTTTTTAAAAAGTTCGTTTTTATAAAAATTATTACATTTAATTTGACTTATCAAAATGTCTTTGCAGAAAGAACTACATAAATTTTTAGATTTTATTTTAAATTTAAAAATTAAATTCATCTATCATTCATGGATTATCCTTCATACATCTTGTGATAAACCGAGTGTTGACGCACTTGAGAACAGAAAATTTCCTCTTGTATAAAATTAGCTCTTTAATTAATTAATATTAAATTAAACATGAAGATGAATATATACAGTGAGAAATTTATATACATATGAGTACCCATGTACTCATGTAATAATAAGAATAAACCAACGGAATAAATCCGTTACTCGGGCGCGCCAATTGCACCCTACGTTTCAGGCCGAAGGCCAAAGTCTTTCTCTCTGCGAAAATATCTTCTCCCGCTCACGGCGGCTTCCAAGGTTGGTTGGTTGCATAAAATAAACTTAGGAGTGGTTGGTTGCATGACACATCTATTCACTATTATATACCATCAAAACAAAACAAAACAATGAACGAACAAAGAATGGCATATAAAAACTTTGGAATAAAACAAAAATCAACTGTAAAAATCAGTTTTGCCTGGCATCTGTTCGTCCATATCAGATTTCTGGCTTACCAGTACCTGCCATAAATACAATTACTACTAGATAGTGCGGAGCGCAATAGAAAGTGTTGTGTATCTAAAATTATTTCCTCCTCATAAATAGTGTACAGTCGGTAACAAAAGTGTCCGAACACTAGCAAAAATTCCTATGTAAAAAAAGTACACTTCATACGGTTTTGTTAAATAAATCCTTATCGAATCATGTTCTTAGACTGACTAAGAACAGGATTCGACAAGGATTTATTTAACAAAAGCGTATGAAGTGTACTTTTTTTTACATAGGAATTTTTGCTAGTGTTCGGACACTTTTGTTACCGACTGTAGCTCGGTCTTTTAAAGGTATCAAACCTATAAAGATGTTTGGTCAAACAGTCGTGTCCCGTGGTAAACCTACAGGCAGCAACATTTGTTCATCTTCATGCTGAAGGGATATGTAATATATCCTTTTTCCATTCTTTATTTTGAATCTCACTTAGTTTTCACTTTTTACAATTGGGAATTAAATTTTCTATTTATAATGTTTTTAATTAAAATGAAGGGAATTTCGTTTAACAAAGTTTTTACTATCCGAGTTCCTTTCTTGACTAGGACCCACCAGCGGCCGAGTAATTCTGCACTCACAGCTCACACAGAAAAATGAAAAATCGAAACTTGTCAAGAGACATGCCATCTTTGTGACACTAAACGTTTGTCAAGTACATTGACAAATTTGCAGAAAATTACGCAAAATTTTAAACAATCAAAACTCTACCTGACAATCCCATTTAGTCATGAGACACAAAAGTCGTTTTATTTTACCATGTATCTTTAATGCGTTTCGTCTGATGATCCGTTTTGCCTCTAAAACTAGTCCGATGACTAATTTCCCAGGTACAGTTTTCATTTTCCTCAAATTTGACCGGTTAGTCAGATGAGAGAATAAAAAAAAAATTGTTCCCGTTTTGTCAATTGACTAAGAAAAATTTGTTTGGCTAGTCCAAAAGCTAAACATTGTTCTTCTTCTTATTTTTTTTTTATTTGTTATTTATTTTTTGTCTCCTATTGACAACTTGTGTTAGTCAACCGAAACCGAAAAATAAACAATAAACTCATCGCATTTGGCGGGATACTGCAATTGTCGTTAGAGTAATTTTCATTTTAGAAAGAGAACGAGAGATTTTTTAGTATTCAGAATCAGCGAATCGAGTTTACAGCCAAAAGTAAGTGCTAAATACTTTATTTTATTGTAAGCTTTGTAAGAATAGTAAATTGTAAATTTGTAGCATTCTAAAGCTTCGGCAATCTTCTAATAATATGGATCGTATTTAGAATTTGTTCTAATTTAAATTTATAAAGTTGTTTAAAATGTATAAAATTTTAAAATACGTTATTATAAATCTAGTTTTACCTATCGTTGCATTATAAAAGTAAGTATATTTAATTTGTCTAAGCTATAGTTGTTTACATACACTTTTAACATTAAGCTCATATTAATATTTTTATACACAGAATAGTAATGATTTATTTTTCCCTAAAGATGGTTCAGAAGGTATTTGGATTTCCAAAGGACGTCAATTTAAGAAAGATATAGAAAAATGCTATCCATGGGAATTTTGAAAGAAATCCGAATTTTAAGGTATGTTTTTTAAATTATCGTTTGCAACATTATATCTATCTTAGAACAATAAAAAATAATATTACTTTTTTTTATATTTAAACTTTTTAATGAGATAAATTAAAAAAATTTAAAGGTTTCTCGTTTATCTGTTATTATTTATTTATTTATTTATTTTTAATTCCTGTTCTAAATAAATAATTTTTTTAATTTAAATAATTTTGGCAAATGGTTGATAATAGTATGTAATAAAAAAATGACTTTTTTATTATTAAATGTTTGACACCAATTTTTTTTCAAAACAACTTTTAGCAAAAATAATATGAATTTGATATTGCATACTATATTCTGTTCTCAATTTAAAGTCAAATTGTTCTTGTATACAATATTAATTATTATCGATAAATAATAAATATCTTGGTAAATAAATACATATATATATATTCAACTTCATGTTATTTGTTTCATTCAAATGATTGATGATTGTAGTAAAAGGTTGATATTTTTAGTTATTAAAAATTTTATATCATATATATATTTCTTTTTTTTTTTTTTTTTCAAAACAAATTTAATCAAAAATAATATGAGTTTAAATTATTAGATACTGTATTCTCGATTCAAAATCAAATTGTTCATGCGCAGCATATTAAGTATTCGTGATAAACAAAAGATATCTTGTTAAAAATATGTACTTAATTTCATGTTATTTGTTTCATTCTTAACACATTTAAATTTAAAAACTATTTGGTATGTCAATTTAAACAAAATTTTTTTCTTTTAACTATGCTCTATAAATTAAGTAATTCTTGCAAACATTTAGTTGTATACTCTATTTCCACAATAACTTAAAATTTATTTTGATTTTCTTCTACATATATAAGAATGAAGTACTGGATTTTTCAAAATTTTCTTTTTCTGGCTTTTGGTGCATTTACAAATTTGAGATTTCCATAAACTCGATTAAACTATTTTTAGGAGATGTCTGTCTGTGTATAATCAAAATTTTATGTTTTGGGTGCTGTATCTCACAAAATAATGAACAGAATTGTACAAAAGTTTATATTTAGATGCACTTTCAGATAAATTCGTGCTGAATAGCTTTTGGTACATATCATGTAAGAAGTGGCGCTACTATGCTGCAATTTCCCACAATTAAGGAAAGACTATATCTTAGCTTCTATTGTGTAAAACTTCACATAACTTAATGTTCAAATAGTCGATTGGGAAAGACTATGTTTATTCAACTTAGGTGCATATCGGTCATCAGGTAATGCCAGTATGTTGCAATTTTTCACATTTAAGAAAATGCTGTAACTGAGCTTCTGTGATATATAAATGCACTAAACTTGATATGTGCAACAGCCATTATGAACTATTATGCTGATTTAATTTGGACGCATATCGGCCGACAGGTGACGTTGGCATGGTGCAATTAACTCTATTTATAGGAGAGCCATATCTCAGCTTCTATGATATGTATGTGCACCGAATTTGATATGTAAGGTGTATGTCATACATCCAAAAACTATGCCAAACTAGCTTTTTAAAAACTATGCCGAATCAGTTTGGGTGTACATCAGATGACGTGCCGCGCTACTATTACTCTTTGTAAATTTCCAGATAGTTATAGAGTCTCAGCATCTATTTGTTAAATTAGTTTGTAAAATCTTTATTTGTGAGAAGCTGTGTTAATTACTTTGTGCATTGTAACAGATATATGGTGCAATAATATTAAATAATAATAGAAGAAAATTTTGTAATGGCTACAGCATATACTAATTTTAGATATAGTGGGTTAAATTTATGTTAGTACTTTGCAACTGGTAATTATGAATGATTTACTTATAAATTGTCAAATATAGTTCCCCCAGAAAAATTTTTAAACTCATTAATACGTAACATTTTCCCCCACAATAGTATCATGACACAGTAAAGGTATATAAACTTTATCATTAATGGTATAAATGGCAAACATTTCCAATTTAACAATAAAACTTTTTTTAATAATTTACAACAAGTAATTTAAAATACTTTATTTAAGTGGGCATAAAACTTACAAAACTTTAAATTGACACCATAAAAATAAAATATCTCGCAACAATTGTTTCGGGTCTAAAGAGCACACGACCCTTCGTCAGGCACCCAAAGTAGGCACGAGTGCAGCAGTCAAAGTGGTGATGCACGGTTTTGACTGCTGTACTCGTGCCTACTTTGGTCGCCTAACGAAGGGTCGTATGCTCTTTCGACCCGAAACCATTGTTGCAATTTTTTTTTTTATTTTATGGTGTTTATTCAAAGTTTTGCAAGTATTATTTTGCAAGGCTAGTTCTGTGGTGCGAATAATTGATAAACCTTTTTTCATTTTCTTTCTGTTTTTTCTCTCTGTGTTTGTTTATCTTCGATAGCACACATTCGATCTAGTACGACTGCAATTCACAGCTATCGTACTGCTCACCTTTCAAAATATTTTTTACAATTATAAATCTAAATTTATAGGCATATTTATAACTCTGTAACTAATTTAAACATTATACACATGCTAGACATGTATCGGAGTTCCCTATTCGTATCCAGAAAAATAGATCCGTATTTGTATGGATCTGTTTTCTTTTCTTCAACGAAACTAATATGTATCTTTTGTAGAAATTGTATGAAAATTAGAAAAGTATTATAAATCTTTTTTGACTGTTATTAATATATAAATTGAATAAATACAGTATAACCTCGTATTTACATCCTGGAAATTGAAAAGATTTCGCAATTTACATTTTTTTTTTTTTTTTTTTTACTTTATTCTATATTCAATAGAAGAAAGTACTAGATTCATAAAAATTTTCGACTTCCGTTTTTCGATGAATTTGCACGTATTGAAAGTTCCAGAACACGATCTGACTATTTTTAGAAAATATTAGATATGCCTCTGTGTGTGTGAGAGAGACAAAAATTTTGTGGCGACTGCAACTCTGGAACTACTGCACGTAATTACATATAAATTTATATGTAAATGCACCTTGACATAAATTAGTGCCCATCCATCAAGAAATGGCACTGCTATACAGCGATTTCTAGAGACCATATATTAGGAAACTATATTATACAGGGTCTCTAGCGATTTCAACAATTTAAGGGAATGCTATGTCTCATGAACTACTGCAGAGAATTGCATATAAATTTATATGTAGATGCACCTTGACATAACCTAGTCCTTATCAGCTTTTTATGTCAATTTCTCAAAAGATGGCGCTGCTATACAGTGATTTTCACAATTCAAGGGAAGGCTATATCTCAGGAACTACTACACATAAATTTATATGTGGATCTACCTCGAGATAAATTATTGTCCTTCCAGTTTTGGTATCAATAATTCAATAGGTGACGGTGCTATATAGCTATTTCCATAATTTAAGGAAAAGAGATATCTCAAGTTATATTGCGTACAATAATAATAATAAATGATATGTGAAAAGACCATTATCAGACATTATGCTAATTCAATTTGGATGCATATCGGCCAATAGGTGGCGCTGTTGTACTGCAATTTTCCCCTAGAACGGAAAAGCTATATTTCAACTTCTATGGTGTATAACTGTACAAAATTTGATATGTGAGATAACCATTATGAAAACTCATTTTTTAATATATTATTTATAGAGAATAAAGCTGTCTTTCTTTGTACTTTCAATGCAATTTTTCTCTAAGATGAAAATCGTATGCATTCAGTATGGTAGGTAATTTAAATAAATAAGAGCTTTAATAAATTATTTGTACTGAGCGAATTTGTAATAGAAAATATAAAAAGAAAGTCTTGTGGTGGCCACAACATACTTTTTTTGTTGTTGTTGTTGTTTTAAATACCTTTATTTTTAATAAAATTCAATCCTCGCTTTTATGTGAACGAAATTTTCAATTTTTCTCCATTTATACTTGTATATACAGCAAATATGGAGGAAATACTTGTCGTGATTTCATTTAAAGCTATTATGTTGTGACCACCGCAAAAATTTCTTCTTTATTTTCTTATAGGAAAATTCATTCGCCCAGTAAAAATATTTTCTTAAAACTGTTATTTATTAAAATTATCTACCATAATGAATGCAGATAATTTCATTTTAGAAAAAACTAACACTAATAATAAGAAAAGAAAGACAGTTTAATTCTCTATAAATAAAGTCTTAAAAATGCTTCTTCATAATGGTTACCTCATATATCAGGTTTTGTACAGTTATATGACACAGAAGTTGAGATATAGCCATATCCTGTTCTCTAAGAAAATTGCAGTATACCAGCGCCACTTATTGGCTGATATGCATCCAAATTGAATCTGCGTAATTTCATATAATGGCTACGTTGATACGTGTCAAGTTTTGTTTGATTATACACAACAGAACCTTAGATACAGCCTTCCCTGAAAACGCGAAAGTCGATGTATAGCTGCACCAACTGTTGAGCATTTGACAAAAAATATTGGTGGGCACTAACTTACGTCAAAGTTTATCTGCATATAAATTTATGCAAATTCGTTTAGTAGTTTCTGCGATATAGCCTTTCCTAAAATTGCGAAAATCGCGGTCTAGCAGCCCCACTTGTTGAGCAAATAACACCAAAAGTTGATAGGCACTAACTTAGGCCAAGGTACATCTGCATATAAATTTATATGCAGTTATCTGCAGTAGTTCCTGAGATACGTTGCCACAAAATTTTTCTCACACACACACAGACACAGACACATATTTTTCTAAGAATGGTCAAATCGCGTTCTGGACCCCTCAAAACGTGTAAATCCATTGAAAAGCGGAAGTTGAAAATTTTTACGATTGAAATACTTTCTTCTATTGAATACAGAAGAAAGTAAAAAACAATATAAAATAAACACATTTAGGAAACTGATTCCATCAAGGCAGATAATAATAATATTCTATCTTTATCGTCTTCTCTAGAACAAATAAAATCAAAGCTGATGTTTAATTTCGAATCATATATATCCGTGCAACCCAAATTATTATAGTAAATAAACATTCCCGTCGAACAAATGCAATAAATAAAGATACTTTTATTTATTTATTTATTTATTTATTTTTTTTTTCAGAATATAAGCATTAAACAATGAACTATTATCACTGACCTTGAAACACATTTTTGCAATCTTGAAGTTCATAACTCACATAAGTGTTTAATCATTATTATTAGTCTTTTTTTTTTTTGTTGTTGTTTTTTCAGATTTTTAACGAAATACAATTAGTAATTACATCTTTTTTTTTTTTTTTTTTTTTTCTTGTATGTTCAATGGAAGAAAGTATTGGATTTGTAAAAATTTTCGACTTCCGGTTTTCGGCGGATTTGCAAGTTTTGAGAGGTTAGACCACGATTTGACCATTTTTAGAAAATGTCTTGTCTGTCCGTCTGTGTGTGTATGTATGTGTGACAAAAATTTTGTGGCAACTGTATCTACGGAACTACTGTTCAGAATTACATATAAATTTATATGTAGATGCACCTTGACCTAAATTAGTGCCTATCAACTTTTGGTGTCAATCGCTCGAAAGGTGGAGCTGCTATGCAGCGATAGCATTTATAATATGGTTGTCAACTTTCAAATATGCTTAACAATAGTGTTCTAACAGGGATATATTCATTAAAAAAATAATAATTCAATAAAAAAATCAATAAATCCAGATCGATTTTAAAAAGAATCTCGTGCTTGCTTTTCTAAAGTAATCATACGAATTATAAGGTATGGTGTTATATGACAATATATATATATCATCATTACCAATTTCAGCCTCTATCAACCCACTGCAGGATGAAGGCCTCTGCTAGGCGATCCCAAACTGCCCTGTTTTCGCACACACACACACACACACACACACACACACACAAACACACACATATATATATATATATATATATAATAATTTATGCATAGATTAAGAAAGGTTTTGATAGAATATTTCGTCTTCTTATTGATTTATTTGATTTCCAATGAAGCCATCTATGGTATATGCAACTTCTTAATTGAATGCAACCTATGCAATGAGGTGAAATTTACACCTCATATAACGTATTTCTTAGTAATGTCCTGATGTCTTTTTTTTTCTTTTTCTTTTTTTTAAGGTTTGTGGGCTCTATTTTAAATCTGATGGAATTATACAAACAATAATTTATTTTGATGAAAAAGAAGGAAAGTTATATCAAGTCCCAAGAAATAAACCAATTGTTAAAGATGGTGCTATTCCTACAATTTTCAGCGGCTTGCCATCATTAGGGGTAAACAAAAATTACGTTTTATTACCTAATTATATTTGTGCTTTTATATTATTATTATTATGATTAATTTTTATGTAAATTATGGAGCAATCTTCTTCATGTATATATGAAACATTTATAATTTTCAATAAAATTATTTTTATCTTGATTTTTGTCTTTTATGTATTATTTCAATTGCATAGTTTTAATGAAGGAGAAATCTTATTTAAATAGGCCGCATAAATTCTTGATTTAAGAATGTTGAAAGTAATGTTATCAGGTAAGTGAGAGTTATTTTGAATGATCAAATACTTATAAATTATTGTTATGTATTAAAATTTCTCTGGACATAAAATTTACAGAGATGATTAAAAATAAAAATTCTCATTATATATGTTAAAGTGTTTTTTTATGCAAATTTTATGTCCACCCTCACCTTGAAAAAAAAAAAAAAAAAAGTATATCATTAATATTTATGATTTTAAAACATTAAATAACCTGAAATTTGGAGTTCGATGTTATTTATAGTTTAGTACATTGTATCGTCTATACTATGCATATTGTTTATATTGCCTGTATCAATTGTTAAAGCACATTGTATCGTCGTACTTATCTGTAATTTTAATCAGGTGGAAAAAATCCATTATTTAAAAAAATATATACATATATTCAGGTGGCTTAAATATTAAAAAAAGGAACTTAAAAAAAAAAAAAAAGTTTACATTTATTTTTGTAACCACAGCGTATAAAATGAAAGCATCGATGAGAAAATATATATATATATTTCTAAATCCATATATGAGGATGTGCATAAAAAGTGGACTAAATCATGTGGCGCCACAATCCTCTTGGAATGCCTTGATAAAAAAGTGTTGGATAAATGCGTGCGTTAATGATGAATAAAGATAGGGAAGAATGATTAAACTAGCAAATTGATTGTTTCAGTAGTTTGTTAAATTTCCAGTATTCATAGCTGCTAACTTTTTTAATTGATTCCGGAATGTTGTTAGTATATCGCCCTATCTTCAAACCATATTCTTTGAGGAGTAATTATCTTAATATTTAATTGTAATTACATGCTAAAGAAAATTATTCTATTAAGAATATGGTATGAAGAAAAGGGCGAATGTTAACAACATTCCGGAATAAATTGAAAAAGTTGGCAGCTATGAGTATTTTATTCCAGTTGATGGACAAGTAATATTTTTCAGAAAAGTTTTTAAATATTTTTTCAAGGTTGAACATTTAAAAGGGGAGGGGGGATTATTCAATTACAAAAGTAAAGAGGTTAAAACTAACATCAATGCTTTTTTAAAAGCCCCTGCAAACAAGTATGAGGCCACTTCCTCATAAAATATGAGGGATTTTATTCTATTAAATTTTTTTGATTAATCTCCCTCAAATATTATGAGACAGGCTAGTCAAATATTTTTTTCGGGATAAAATTCCTCCACAAATATTATGAGGCAGCTTAGTCAAATAGAGACTAGTTTTCCTTTTCAAATATTACCAGACAGATTAGTCAGGTAAATAGTCTTGACTATCCTGCCTCTTCAGATATTCATTGAAAATTGACTAGCTTGCTTCGTAAAATACCTGTTGGCTGCTGACTAACCGTCTTAATCAAGTGCAGATTCTGACTAACTTGCCTTGTCTGGCAACTGCGGTTGTTGACTAACCTTCCTGGTCTGATAATTATGATTATCGACTAGCCTTCTTTGTCTAATAATATTAACCTTCCTAGTCTGGAGTAGTGTTTTGGTGACTAGTTTAGCAAGTACACTTTTCAGTTTTGGTGACTAGTTCAGCAAGTACACTTTTTAGTTTTGAAGACTAGTTCAGCAAGTACACTTTTCAGTTTCGGTGACTAGTTCAGCAAGTACACTTTTCAGTTTTGGGGACTAGTTCAGCAAGTACACTTTCTGTCAGTTATTTTAGTCAGTCAATTCTGTATTGTCAGCTGAGCATTTTGGCAGGTCACTGTGACCAATTTATTTTTCTGTGTGCTGTTACTCATGAGGTGCCAGGTTCGATCCCAGGTCGCGCTCGTCGGTCTAGCCGTTCGGAGTTTTCCGTGTTTTTCTCCTAAACTTGCATAAATATGGGTTAGGACCCCTAAGAAAGACCCCCCCACGGTGGGCACTATCCCTCACGCCTAGGACCCTAGTGCAGTCAATCGGCCTTAAAACACAAACACAACCTCTTTCTTGACTAGTTGGTCAACGATTTCATTCCCGCGATTGATTTCCACAGTGGGTCAGGATCCATTGTAATTAAATAAAAATAATTGTGGATGTCTAAATATTTATGTGTGTGAACGCCGCACCTCTGATTTCGAGAGTATTAAAAAACAAGAACTAAAAAGTTTGTTACGAAAATGTGGCAACAGTGTGTGCGTATGTGAATCAAGATGGACTAACGTTCCATTCTACATGTTTTTTAGAAAATACTTTACTTGATGTTAATTTCTGTATTCGTTATGTATTTTATGTTTGTGCCGTAAGTAAATATACGTTTAAAAGTAAACCAAGTGTGATCAGTGTCTTGATGTGTCTCGAAATGAATTTACCGAAAGAAAAGAACCAGGTGCGAAAAAGCAGGCACCACAATTGGCGAAGTCGACAAGCATATGTGATATAGCTAGTACTCGTATGGATTATGTCATGATAGTGATGAAAAAAAAAAAAGGGTGTGTTTTTTTTTATGTTCCATCAAGAGTCATATTTTGTATAAGTTTCATATTAAATAATTCGGATTAAGCATTTAGATATTTTGTTCCGATTTTGTATTCCAACAAGGTAAAGAGTATGTAAATGAAAATTGAATATTTCGTAATGTTGAAATAATAATAATTCTAGTGTTTGAAAAATGAAAAATAGAAATATATTTGTTTATTTGTATTTAAAAAGCCGGAAAATAGTAAAAAGAATGATGAAAAGAATATGTTTTTATGCTATTCAAGATAATTGTGATTAATTTCTGTGTGTTCTTTTTATTCATCACGTGATTTAGAATAAATAAGATTTCATTAAAGCAGATAAAAAAAAAAAAAAAAAAAAAAAGAGAGAGTTCTGTTTTGATTTATTTGTTCTGTTTTATTGAATGATTGTGTATTTGTTAGACCTTGATAATTATTTATATTTATTTATCTTTATTATTATTGGAATATTAATGAAATATCTCAGTAAAAAAAAAAAAAAAAACTAGTGAATTATTCTTGTGAATGTCCGGTTTTGTTTATTTTTTTACTTTGAGGAATGAATCGGAATTTTTTTTTTTTTTTTTCTGTTTAAAAGTAAGTTTGATTAAAGGTTGCTATGGCAACATTATTTCTAATTTATTGAAAGCTGGTTATGCAATAAAGTATATTCTGATTTATTTAATGAAAGAGTTGATTGTGTTGCTATGGCAACATTATTTCTAATTTATTGAAAGCTGGTTATGTAATAAAGTATATTATGATTTATTTAATGAAAGAGTTGATTGTGTAAACATTTTTCTTTTATTTGTTATTTCGATACATATTATTATTTTTTTTTCTCCTTTTATGTATGCATTCCGACTTAATGATTATTTTATTTAATTTGGGGGAAAATGTTGTTTAAGATAAAAAATAAGATGTCAAATCTGGCGTTCTTAAGGAAAATTTGAACTTGATTTGATTTCATCCATCCGAAGATGGCATTTTTGGGTAAAGGGAATAAAAAAGATTTGCAAGAAGTTGCTACGGAGCTTGGAGTGGAAGGAACTCAACATTTAAAGTTATATGAGTTAAGAGATGCTATTTTGGCTTCAAAGAATTACGATGAAGAATTTGTTAAAGAAACATTAGCGAACGTACTTGAGGAACGTAAGAGAAAAGAAGAGATGGAGGAACGCATAAGAAGGGAAGAAATAGAGGAACGTAAGAGAAAAGAAGAGATGGAGGAACGCCTAAGAAGAGAAGAAATAGAATTGGAAAAAATGCGGTTGGAAAATGCAAGAATAGGACTTGAGAAGAAAGGAATTACAAATGAAACTTCTGAGAAAACGCGCGTAAAATTACATAACATCTTACAAAAATTTGATCCTAAAACATGCGAAATTAGCCTGTATTTAGTTCTTTTTGAGCGGCAGGCAAAGCGTGCCGAAATTAAAAGAGATGATTGGGTTTCTCATCTCATTGGGCTACTGCCATACGAAATCGCGGAAGTTATAGCTCGGGAAGACGAAGAAATCACGAATGATTACGGAAAAGTAAAAGAGTTATTGTTAAAGAGATATAAACTTACTCCTGAAAGATTTCGACAACTTTTCAATAAGCATACTAAAAAAGCTGATATCACATGGAGAGATTTTGCTTACGAATTGAAAAACTATTTTACTGAATGGATTCGGGGATTAGAAGTTAACACATTTGAAGAATTATATGATTTGATTATTACAGATCAAATTAAAAGGAAAGTACCTCCAGAAATTAAAGAACATTTCATCGATGAATGGTCATTGTTTAAGTCATCTGATATTATTTCCAGTAAATTAGATGATTATGAAAATGTCAAAATGACTTTCAATAAAAAACCGAGAGAAATTTCTCATAAAGAAAATTGGAATCTTCCATCCAAAGGGGCGAATTTCGGAAATAACAATAGAGATGAGAAAAGGGGTTTTACTAAGCCACAGCAAGAACAAAGAGACATTCGTCCGAAATTCTCCTGCTATTTGTGTGGAAAGGAAGGCCATATGAAAAAATCCTGCCCCAAATTGAATTCAGCAAGTACATCTTACGTGAAAACAAACAAAAAGAGTCAAGAAAGTAAGGGCCTTAATAAGGTCAGTGTTAATCTAAATAGCGCTTGTTTCGAGTGGGAATTTCCAGCCAACGAGAAAGATGGCGAGCTTCTGAAAGTGGATTTAGGAATCGGAGGGCAAAAATTTCAAGGCATCGTGGACAGTGGTGCAGAAATCACCGTGCTACGAAAATCAGTTGTACCTGGGGAACACTTACAGTCAAGTGGGAAAATTCTTTTGAGACCTGCTATAGGTAATCCAGTGGAAGCACAACTTGTGTCAGTTCCGCTAAGTCTTCATACAGATGAAGAAATCATTCCATATGTTCAAGTGCATGCTGCAGTAGTAGAAGGGCTGCATGAGGAAGCTTTAATCACTCCCAGGGTATATGAATGGTTGAAGGAACAAAAGCGTTCTTATTTGGGAGATGATACAGGAATCACTTCAGTAAAAGAAGCTAATGAACAATCCTTGTTCAGTGTGGAGGGAAGGTCTCCCGAAAACATTTCTTTAGGGGATAAAATGAATATCCCGAAGAAAGAAGTCGATGAACAATCCTTGTTCAGTGTGGAGGGAAGGTCTCCCGAAAACATTTCTTTAGGGGATAAAGTGAATATCCCGAAGAAAGAAGTCGATGAACAATCCTTGTTCCATGTGAAAGGAAGAAATCCTGGAAATTCAGGGGTTGAGGTTAATATCACCCCAGTGGAAGAAAACAATGAACCGTCCTTGTTCAAAGTGGAGGGAAGGTCTCCCGGAAACTATTCTTCAGAAGAAGAGGTTGAAGTAATCACAATAAATGAAGTCGGTGAACAATCCTTGTTCAGTGTACCTGAGAATAATTCAAACGACAATTATCTTGGGAATGAGGCAATTAGTACTCCACTCACAGAAGATAATGAAAAGTGTATGTTCTGTATGGAGGGAGAAAGTCACGAGACTATTCGAAAGGCAAAGCTAAACAACAGCGAGTCCCATCATCCAGAAACCAAAGTCTTTAATAACTCAGTAGTTAAACAGACATTGACCGAAACCGATAGTAAGGATGAAAGAAATGAAAATATCCCTGTTCCACAAGCACAAGTGTTTAGGGATGAACAGTTAGCCTGTCCTACATTGGAAAAGTGCTTCGAAGAAGCTAGACAACATAAAAATGGTTACTGGATTGAAAGAGGTTTGTTATATCATATGGGTAAAGTAGGCGGACAGAAATATATTCAATTGGTCATACCGGCAAGCAGAAGAAAGGACATTTTGAAATTAGCTCATGAAACTCCTACTGGTGGACATCTGGCAGCTAAGAAGACCAGAGACAGAATTGCAATGTCTTTCTGGTGGGAAGGAATGCCAAAAGAAGTTAAACAATTATGTGCTTCGTGTCATGATTGTCAAATGCGCAGGAAAGGAAAAGTAAACGATAGAACACCTATCGAGTCTGTTGGAAGGCCAGAACTCCCATTTCAAGTGGTTAATGCCGATATTTTAGGCCCAATAGAGCCAAAGTCATCACGTGGCCATCAGTATGTACTGTGCGTTATGGACCAGCATAGTCGTTGGCCGGAAGCAATACCTCTGAAGTCTTTAACAGCAAAGGCAGCCTGTGATGCATTTATAGAAATATTTGTACGAACTGGAATTCCTCGAGTAATTGCAATGGATAACGGAAGAAATTTTGCCGCACAGCTGACAAAAGAATTTTTAAAACGATTAGGATGTGTTCCTAAATTTTCCACTCCAGGTTATCCACAATCGAATGGTTTGGTTGAAAGATGGATAGGAACTATGAAATCCATGCTACATCATGCAATTAATTCACAAGGTCGAGGCTGGGATAAACAGTTGCCATTCTTGTTATGGGCATACAGAGAAGTGCCTAACGCTACAACGGGTGTTGCCCCATTCCTACTAGTTCATGGGCGACCACCTGTAGGACCTCTAGCCATCCTCAAATCAAGTTGGGAAGATGAAGTCGTACTTCCTCAAGGGATTGGAGAATCTGTAGCTGACTACTTGTTGAAACTCCGGAAACGTTTAGAAGACGCGGCACAGTATGCGAATAGCATAGCTCAAGAACAGCAGCAGAAATATGTACATTATCATAATTTACGGTCAAAAGATACCGAATTTTCTGTTGGGGATGAAGTTGTAGTGTTAATCCCTGATTCAACAAATCGTCTTTGTTCAAAATGGAAAGGACCAGGAGAAATAGTAGAAAAGAAGTCTCCACATTCTTTTTATGTCAAACTACCTGGTGGAAGTGTTCGACATCTTCATCAAAATAAATTGCGTAAATATATTCAACCTGTCAGAGCTGTAGGAATTATTTACGAAACAGATGAAGAGTTTGGAGATATACAACATGCGCCCGTAGAATCACGGCAAGTAACAGATGAAGAACTAAAAGCTGGTATAAAATCAAATTCGATATCAGCAAAGCAACATAAACAGCTGTTGAATCTGATTAAAGAATATCTAACAATATTTGATGGGGAATTAAGGAAAGCCAAAGTTCCGCCACATGTTATCCAGTTAAAGTCTGGAGTAGAGAGGAAACAACCTCATCTTTATAAAGTTCCAGAAACATTAAGATCTAATATAGAAAAACAGATAGCAGAATTATTGGAAAAAGACCTGATAGAACCCTCTTCAGCAGAAATAGCATATCCATTGGTATGTGTAGCCAAGAAAGATGGAACTGTCCGACTTTGCGTGGACTACAGAGAGCTGAACTCAGTTAGTAAAATTCCACCTTTTCCTATGCAGAATTCAGAAAATCTTAGATTTAAAGCTGGTGGAGCTCGTTACTTGACAACTTTAGATATCCTTAAGGGATATTGGGAAATACCCTTAGCAGAGCAAAGCCGAGAATTAACCAGTTTTGTATCTCCAAAGGGTCAGTATCAGTGGAAGGTGATGCCATTTGGATTATCTGGAGCACCAGCAACATTCCAAAGAATAATGAATCAAGTATTACGACCTCATAGTGACTACGCCGAAAGTTTTCTTGATGATATTATCATATCTTCTTCAACCTGGGAAGATCATCTTAATCATATTAAATCCATTTTAGAAACTCTGAAAAATTGAATTTTTCGGCAAATTTAAAGAAATGCTCTTTTGCGATGTCGAAAGTAAAATATTTGGGACATGTCGTAGGCTCAGGAGAGCACGGCCCAGATCCGGACAAGATATCAGTTATTAAAGATTTGAAAGCCCCTAAAACTAAGAAAACATTGAAGTCACTCCTAGGATTATTTAACTATTACAGAGACTATGTGCCTCGGTATGCTAATATAGCAAAACCTTTAACGGACTTAACTCGAAAAACTGTGCCAAACGACCTTCCATGGTCAGAAGAAGCCGAAAGCGCATTTAATTCGTTAAAGAATTGTTTGTGCTCTATAACATCTCTGTATACACCTGATATGTCGAAACCTTTTGAAATCGATACTGATGCTTCAGTGACCGGAATTGGAGCCTGTCTAATGCAGAGAGATGAGCAGAATAAACTGAAACCAATAACTTTCGCAAGCCAAAAACTGACCCCTGCTCAATCAAAGTGGAGCACTATTGAAAGGGAAGCTTATGCTGTAATATGGGCATTAGGTAAATTCGAAATGTGGACTTATGGAACCACTATTATCTTACACACGGACCATAACCCTTTAAAACATTTGATAGAAACAGTTCCTAAGAACGCCAGATTACAAAGATGGGCATTGGCTCTATCTCGCTATCAAGTGACTATTGCTCATAAGCCAGGAAGCAGTAATACTATTGCAGATGCTTTATCACGCATTCATGAATAAAGTCATAAGTTAGTTTAATATTGTATTTGTTATTACATAGATATATATATGTGTGTGTTTATTTTGTTTCTTATATTCAAGTATATTAATTCATTAAGATTATTTAAAGTGCATAAGAAAATCCATGTCAGGATAAATGTTTATTCATATATATTATATATATATTTAGTTTCTATTATGTGTTTAAATGTTACTTATTTTATACCATAGAAAATATTGAAATTTTAAGTGAAATATAAATGTTATTGCTCTTGATGGAACATCGCATATTAGGTCAAAGATGAGACAATAATTAAGAATTTAAAAGGACAATTAAACTTTCATGAACATTTATTTAAAGATGAAACAATAATTAAGAATTTAAAAGGACAATTAGACTTTCATGAACAGTTATATAAATTATCCACAAATTTTGGTTAGTAGTTTCACTGTGAAGGCCATTGTCCCTCAAGTGAAACTGGAGGGAAGGTGTGAACGCCGCACCTCTGATTTCGAGAGTATTAAAAAACAAGAACTAAAAAGTTTGTTACGAAAATGTGGCAACAGTGTGTGCGTATGTGAATCAAGATGGACTAACGTTCCATTCTACATGTTTTTTAGAAAATACTTTACTTGATGTTAATTTCTGTATTCGTTATGTATTTTATGTTTGTGCCGTAAGTAAATATACGTTTAAAAGTAAACCAAGTGTGATCAGTGTCTTGATGTGTCTCGAAATGAATTTACCGAAAGAAAAGAACCAGGTGCGAAAAAGCAGGCACCACAATGTGGTTCTCCTATCCTGTACATAACATTAAGTGTTGTTGGTGTAGGAGTTTAAGGCCGATTAACATAGAGACCCTCAATGAAGAAAGATTGGACGTTGGACAAAAAGGGCGAACGTTCACTCAAAAAGCACTCAAGCTCCTTAAAATATAATGTACAGAGTCATTATAATTAAAGTTCGCCTATTCAGAATGATCTGAAGTGGTTCTATTTAATGAAAAAATAGCGAAAATCGAAACAAAAATTTCGTCAATAAGTGGTGCTAGGCCAATATCTAGGGCAATTTTTGTAAATTTTTTGTAAAATAAATAAATAAATAGATACGTTTTGCGTGTTTCGTTTAGATTGACAGATATTGACTGACTGAATCTGAAAAAATTACCCACTGCGGAAAAAATTTTCCTTTATTTTGTTTTTCACAAAAAAAAAAAAAAAATTGCAAAAATTGTTTTAGATATTCGCGTAGCGCCACTTACTATGACGAAAATGCTAACTAATTTTTTTTTCGATTTGCGCTTATCGCATTGTACTACATACTTGTCCTACATACTAGTAAAATTTTGTTTTGTTTGGAGCAATGAACTAGCCCTAAAGCCTCCTGAATAAGCGAGCATTAATTAACAATACTGTACTTTTACTAGCTTGTGACACTTTTCCTCTCATTAAAATCATGGAAAATGATTTTGTTTTATTTCAGAGAGCCATGCAAAAGGTCATTCAAAACATTTTCAGAGTGTAATGGCATCGTACATAACAGACATACCGGATCGACTAATAAGGGCAGATACAGCCTAATTACTATTGATTGTACTATATATAAATATTAATTGGTTATATAGCCTAATTTGTATCAGCCATAATAATTACTTAAATCTGCACTAAATGCAAATGAAAACAAATCATGAAAAAAACTAGCTTTTTTATTTTAAACTAACCGCCTTCGCCGACCAACTAATTCGCGATCCTTGAAAAATCCGACTGTAGGAAACTTCCGCTCGGTGGCGCCTGGGCGCCTTTTACCTGTTTCAGGACTTAAACAGCTTATTGACTTATAGTGCAAACAGCTTTATTGAAAATTTTAACTGTAATAAATTCTCGCTCGGTAGCGCCTGCCACGACCTCTTCCCGTTTTAGTATCTGAAACAGCCTGTTCGCTCATCTTTGGAAATTCTGACCGTAGCAAAGTCCCCTCGGTGGCAACTACGGCGCCCCTTTACGCTTCACAATTTGAAACAGCCTGTTCACTCACCGTGCTAAAAGAACCTTCGAAAATTCTGATCACGGCAAATTTCCAAACTGGTGGGACCTACGGTCTGCTAATCTACTCTCGATAAGTAATTTAATCGTAATCAGAATTGGAGATATTCAATTATCAAAATCTCAAAGCGCCATCTGGCGACAGAGATTTGCAACATGTATTCTTCGATTCCAATTCAAATAACTTTTAAAATGATATATTACTTATGAAATTAATATGAAGATGAGATACAAAAATAATTATAAGATAAAAAACTTTTTATAAACCATATTTTTAAATTTTCTGTTGAATCATAGCTATAGAACTAACTACATAAGCACTTTATCAATGCGTATTGTTACGAAATTGTAAATAATTGTATTTATTTTTGTATAAATTCTTTCAAAGAGGTTTAGTAAGTTGATAAAATGTCAATTTTCTGCATTTCCAGCTCTTTTTCGCGTGAAAATAGCTTAATTTTCCGTTTAAAACGCATTAAAAAGCTCCAATAGGCAGGTAATGGATTTGGCGCCAAATTTGGCAATTTTTTTACCCTTGGCGACTTTTTTGGCGACTTTTGGCGAGAAAATCCTTATTATCGATATTCCAAAGATGGACGTTCTAATGTGATTGGTTAAAGAGTTACGGGAAATTTGAATTTAAAAAAAAGTTGGTTTTAAAAATAAAACATTAATCCCTTTAGAACAACATATATTTGCATCATGAACTACATTAGCACTTTATCAATGTGTAGAAAATCTTTAAAGTGATAATGACGTCAATTTTTGCCAGATGCATAATTTAACTTTTTACAATTTTTTAACGTTCACGTTTAATTAAATGTATTTATTTTTATGTCGAAAGAAAATGAACTCGTAAATTTTTTTGGCAACAGTTAAATTATTGACTGTTTTTATTGTTATTAGGAGCTTATTATTTTCATATTTTAATTAATTAAAAGAAAACTATTCGAAAATTCGAAAATCTGACTTCGAAGTATTGTGTTGTCACCGGGTTCTGAGCTACTGTGAAAGTTTCAAATGTTAGTAGGGAAGTTAGTGAAAAATAGATTGCAAGATTTGTACCGGACAAACAAACAAACACACAAACAAACAAACAAGAATAGAAGTTAATATAAACATGGTAATAATATAGACATTGCTATAAAAAGATTTGCGTCTGACTTACCGTGGTTTTCTCCAAAACGTGTGTAATTACGGGCTAAATAGTCTTAAAAGTCCTTAATACAAAATGTGAGTGGAGTATCAGAATAGCTAGCAAAATAAAAAAGAATAAACTACCCACATATATGAAAGAGAAAGTATTGTTTTTGAGTCGAATTTTTGAAAGTGAGTTTTTGTTATAATTACACGTTTTTGAGGTTCCCTGAATACGAAAATCATGTTTTTAGCGGTTGGTCTGTTTGTGTGTCTGTCTGATATCAGCATATCTCAAGAACAAATAGAGCATAAATTCCAAATTTGGTATTCTAAATGTGTATCATATAGGAATGCTACGCTAAACTTTTCGTTCAGATGAAACAAATGGTTTGTGTACAGGGACACCCAAGAGAATTCTATGGAGAAAATTGGGGGTAAGCAGAGTTTAACATCTATAGACTGCACTAAACCAAATCAAACGAATATATACTTTGTATACGCGTAAAAACATGTTACATGTAGAATATGGTATGGAAATCAATCAGTGTTTGTTTACAGAGCTACATAAAAGAACTAGATTATAGTGCGACAATGCTTGAAAATTGATGAAAGTGTGTTTCAGGTTGTGTCGTGTGTTATTAATATAGGATTATATTTATGTGCACCATAGGGTGTGTATATAACCTTCATAAGATATACAGGATTGCCAATATTTAAGCCATTACATTCTTTTTTATTGTTAGTAAAAGTGCTTTAACATAATATTTGACCTTGTCCAGGAAAGCTGCTCGGGAATTGAAATTAATTCCTAATAGCCGTATGGTAAATAATGTATTTTTTCAAGCTAAATATACATCACTTGGTTTTTTTTGTATATTTACACGCTTTCAGGCTTATACCGAAGTCAAATTTTTAACGTCTGATCTTTGTCTGTGTCTCTTAGAGTAAATTAAAAACAAATAATTTCAGGCGATCAAATATTCTATTTTGAAGTTAATATGTTTGTTATTAGGAAAGTTTGATCAAGATTGATAAGCTTCAAAGAATGTTGCGTGTGAAAGTTGTCTGGATAATTTTAAATGAACTTTTGAATTTAATAACAGATTTGAATTCTAGATAAATGTAGATACAATAATGAAACGGGGTTTGAGGGGCAGTACCTCCTCCCCCCCCCCCCGCACAGAATTATTTGTCAAATAAAGCTGTTCCGAGCCTAATTTGAATTGTTTTAACACAAGTTTACATAACAGTACTCGTTATCTTACCCCTTAATCTGTAATCTGTAATTATGTTGTTAAATACCAGGGTAAGAAAAAGTCATGTGAGTGTCTCACCAGATTATTTTATTTTTAAAATTATATCTTAGATTTTTTTTAACTGCAGACAGGCGAGCAGTAATGACGCAATAATTACCTATTTCTACTTAGATCGATTTCAAATTGGAAAAATTCAAAAACTATTTTTTTTTCCCAGTACATTGTCACGTGGACGAAAAACATTTGTTTCCGATCGGAAGAATAGTCAGCCAACATGTCTGGCACTGAAGAATTCATAAATGAAATAATGAAGCATTGCCACCTAAATTTTATACTTTACTTAATTTTAAAATATCTAATTGTCGTGTTGAAATGCTGTTTGCACCCTGGATTCAGAAAAATCGCCCCTTTCACTTGGTACCGAATTTTCAAAAGTTGGACCGACATTTCTAACTTATTTCGGCATTTTAAGCTCTAAATTGATTCATTTATTAATTGACATAGGTTGATGTTTTAATTAATATCTTCGCAACTAATTAAAATTTTTAAATTCTGTTTTCACTATCCCTCGGGAAGGCTCCTGAGCATCCGTATGTTTTTTTTTTTTTTCCCTTCTACGTTCAGTAGGGGCTGAATGTATAGAAGAACAGACAGACAGACAAACCTTTCCTTTTATTATTAAAGATTTAAACGGGTAGCATGGGGATGTTGAGACTTCCACACATATATTGAACTTAAATAACTTAAACAGATCGTAATCTTAAGAAACTATAAAGTAGCGAACTCACTAGACTTCAGTTAACTTTCACATTTCAATTAGCTTAAAAAATGAGCTCGTACAAGTAATTAATTAACATTAACATCTATTAACATTAATAGATGAAAAAATCCGAAATGAATATGAATCACTTTAGTAACATCTAGAAGTTTTTTTAATTATTAGCGACGTCAAAATACATCATCCCAAAAACACAAACATCCTCAATCCGGAAGTCTCATTTTAAAGCAATAAGATAGAGAACATTTCACTTCATTTCTCTGAACTGCCTATCCTGAAAATACCCAACTAAACACGAGAACCAAACAACAAGTTAAATTCGAATATCTGGCAACATATATTTATTTTTATTTTTTTCTTCCTTTATGGAGTTTTTTAGAAAAAGTATAATTAATATGTTTAAAAATATATTGTTACTTTTACTTTGTACACGTGTATTTATCCCTAATCATAAATTTAGAGCTCTACAGTGGAAATGCAGTTTCAAAATATAGTTTTAAATAACATTGTTAGGTAATTTGATGTATAAATATTTAATAAAAGTTTAATTATTTTATTGATTTTAAATAAATTAAACATTTTCTGAAATATTTATATTGTGTATATGAAATACGTATAACGATCATATATAAATAACATTTAAAGCAAATGTATTAGAAGAAAATTCAGTGTTTATTTTACTTAATATCAACTTTGTTTCATCGATTAGAATGGATTTTTATTCAGAATATAATTATAAAAAATATTTCCCACATTCAATAAAATATGTTTCTGAAAATATAAGCGTTAATTTTTTGACAGGTATGATTCAAAATTTCTAAAGCTGTTTACCTTTGCCTTTGTTTATTTATTTTCTAATTACTTGTAATTTTATTATACGTAGATTTCTCAATTTCCTACTTGTATTGTTTAAAATTATATATATATATATATATATATATATATATATATGACTATTTGAATTATTTTCGATCTTTACAAGTTTATTTTATATCGCCTCTAATAATTCCTACATATTTTGATAAATCTAAATATTTAATGGTGAGTTTTATGAACTATAAACAATAAAATTTATTCATGAAATTTTATACAATTGCAAGCAAGAACGAATCTATATTGCAGGGGAACGGTGAAATTCTCTTTCTAATTTTTCAAATATTAAATTTTTGTGAACTTTCCTCCTTAGTTTTGATCATAAAATATTGATTGGGACTAATTAAAACAAAACTTATTTGAATATGAAGGATTTTTCTTTATGTCGCATCAATTTATTTTATAAAATTCTCTCACGGAATCATACATACACGGACATCTATTACTATGCTATAGAGTTCCTATTCACTTGACTGTCACTGAAAACTTAGCAATAAAATTTCAGATGTTTCCAAAATCATATAACGCCATCTATTTTCGACAGATTCAACTATTATTATTTTTCTCACTTCAGAAAGAGCATCATAGTTCTATTAGTGCCATCTGTTGAAAAACATTTTAACTAACTGCTTGTTTTTAGTAAATCTCAGACTATTTTATAATAATAGACAATCGTTTCATATTAAATCTGTGAGAGAATCGTAGGAACATTTAATGCTTATATACACACATTTTTCAGTGATATTTTATTATTTCAACCGCTTCATTTGGGATTGAAAGAGCTTTCGTCTTGGGTCGGAACTCTTTCACAACAAATTTTTAGCAATAATCTCTATTTTATATAATCAGAAACAGTGGCGGAACCAGAACTTGACTTTTGGAAGGGGGGGGGGGGCTAAGATTTTTCAAAGTATTATTCTAGACCAATAAAAAATTTACAATTGCAATATTCAATTGTGAATGTCAGTGTTTTTTTTTTTTTTTTTTTTTTTTTTTTTTGGGGGGGGGGGGGGGGGGGGCTTCAGCCTCCTAGCCCCCCCCCCCCCTTAAATCCGCCACTGATCAGAAAAAATTGCTGTAAAAATATAATAAAAAAATTGTGTATGGAAATATTGGTGACTGGAAATGTTGTACACTTTCATTCCTGAGTTTAATATTAGCGCAATCTCTCCTTAATATCTTTGAAGCCACGATTACATTTCATTTTATTACAAGCTAACATTTTGGACGTTTTAGAACAGCAAAATTTTCTTTGAAATTAATGTTTTATTTATTTATTTATTTACTAGCAAACCCTAACGAAATTTTCGCAGTTTCTTTCTTTCCCCCTTTTTTTTTTTTAACCTTTAAAATTTGAAACTTTTAAGTCTTATACCAATTTCACAGTGTTGGGCATAATTGATTAAAAAGTAATTGAATTACAATTGAATTACAATTAAATTACAATTATAATTATTTTATTCTCAATCAATTAACAAGTAATTAATTGGAATAAATTGAATTACTTATTCAATTTATTTGTAATCAATTACTTGTTAATCGATTGACAGTAAAATGATTATAATTGTAATTCAATTGTAATTCAATTACTTTTTAATCAATTATGCCCAACACTGCAATTTCACCACCCAATATAAATTTTGATCATCAAAAGCCAAATTATGATAGCTTTTTTTTTTTTTTTTTTTTTTTTTTTTTGGGGGGGGGGGGGGTGAAACGCTTGTGATAGTCAACCCAAAATCATTCAAAGAAAGATTTCAAAATAAAATTCATGTTTAACGATCCAATTTTCATACTTCCTCAGGAAAGACAGCTTTAGTATAGGACCCCTATGACAGCTTTTAAATATTTACCGCCATGTTGGCATGCCTTTTAAATTATTCATTTTAGCATAATTTTTTGCTTAAAAAAAAAAAAAAACTTAGTACCTATTTTGATTATACTTTTACTTTGCGTTTTTTAGTCAATTTATGACACAAAGCTCATATTTTGTTTATATCTTCAAAGTATTGCTAGATTTAAAACGAGGCTTGCAAACGTAAAGATGAAAATTTTAAAAATATATATATATATATATATATATTTTTTTTTTTTTTTTTTTTTTTTTATGAAAATTATCTCATCTGACAAATGTCGTCATTTTTTTTTTTTTTTTTTTTTTTTTTTTTTAATTAGATCACTGAATTGATTCCGCGTGCTTAAATATTGTTTATGTATTTTTATTTTACTTTATTTTATTTAATCCTCGCGTATTTTATTGTCACTATCCAGGGATGGAACACGGGCGCAGAATTCACACCGGAATGTGTTTAAGAAATTTCTCTCCCTATAATATCGTCGATTTAACAGGTAGAAAATTTTCTTACATTGATAGTGGTATGAATTCTGCGCCCGTGTTCCATCCCTGCACTATCGTATCGTTTCTTCAAAATATAATCGAAATTGGTCCACTTTAGATAAATCTATATCACGGAGTAAAAAGACAGGAGAAGAAGGTAACGCTGAAATTTTGTGATGTTGTTTTCTAATGTTTACAGATGGCGCCAGCGTGCAATCCTTCCTTCTCTCCAGCTTCTGCAATGTTATTCAATGGGGAAATGTCTCGTTTTAATTATTTTTTAAAAAATAATATCAAGCTGAAAAAATTTCGATTGAAAGCAAATTTCATTAAATAGAGTATTCTAACCAACATGTTTTTTTTTTAAGAGCCATTTTATACTAATTTTACTTTGAAAGAAAGCTTTTAAAAAATGACGATTCTTATGAACCGAAGCTAGCTAAAACAGACAATTGGGAGGAAGGAGAATGGATGAAATTTTGTAAAGAAAAAAAATAAACTTACTTTAAGTGCAAAAAACACGAACTCGGACTTTATTTTTCTCCTAGGGCTTTTTTTTTTTTGTTTTTCTTATCACTATCATAGCCTGTTTTACAACTAGGAACGAAGCATTTATTTGAAACATCTGAATGATGCAGTTTTAAGAACTTACAAAGAAATTAAATTGCTTAAAATAAAAAATTTTAAATGTACTTCAGCAAAATTCTATTGAAAACAACAGTATATCCGCGCCGAAGTAGGGAGGAATGACAAGTGGCGCCCTCAATATTTACCAAAAATTTAGATCACAGTTTCGTAGCTTTCTCCCATTGGACCTTCAACTCCTATTAATATTACTCCGTGATCTATATTATATTTCTCTAACGTGGACCAGTTTCAAAGATTTTTCGCCGAAACAATACGATACGCGAGGGGGGGGGGGGGAATAATATTTATACATGGATAATATTTAAGCACGCGGACAGCTCAATGGACTAATAAGAAAAAATCACGACATTTGTCTGGTGAGATTATTTTACGAAAAAATGCATTTTTAACAGTTGTTTCTTCAGAACCTTTGCAAGCGTCATTTTAAACCAAGCAGTATTTCAAAGATACAGTGGCGGATTTAAGGGGGGGGGGGCTAGGGGGCTGAAGCCCCTTCCCCCCCCCCCCCCCCCCAAAAAAAAAAAAAAAAAAAAAAAACACTGTCATTCATAATTGAATTTTGCAATTGTAAATTTTTTATTGGTCTAGAATAACACTTTGAAAAATCTTAGCCCCCCCAAAAGTCAAGTTCTGGATCCGCCACTGCAAAGATATATACCGAATATGAACTTTTGTGCAGGGATGGAACACGGGCGCAGAATTCATACCACTATGAATGTAAGAAAATTTTCTACCTCTTAGATCAATGATATTATAGGTATGGAAATTTCTTAAACAGATTCCGGTATGAATTCTGCGCCCGTGTTCCATCCCTGTTTGTGTCATAAATTAACTAAAAAACACAATCATAATAAATATAATCAAAATAGGAATTATTTTATTTGAATTTATTTATTTATTTTACATATTTTAACAAAAAGAATGTACCAAAATTAATAAAAAGTCATCGCCAACATGGCGACAAAGATTTAAAAGGCGTCGTGGGAGTCCTATATTAAAACTGTATTGCCTGTGGAAGCATGAAAATTGGATCGTGAACCATGAATTTTATTTCGAAACCTTTCTTTGAATGATTTTGGTTTCAGTATTATACAATATTAATTTGGTTTTAATAATAATTTGGCTTCTGGTAAATTAAAATTTGAATTAGGTGGTGAAATTAGTATGCCATTTATGAGTTTCAAATTTTGAAGGTAAATAGGAAAAGAAATAAAGGGCGAATATTTCGCACGGGTTATTTGCTAGTATTATATAGATTTTCCAACTTAATTAACTATTTTAAAGACATGTCATAAATGCCATTGGACTTTTTTCGATCGGAATAAAAACCATACATGTATTGATAATAATGACCTGAAATAATTTTAAATTCGGTGTATTTAATCCGGTCAACATTAGCTTACGTTGTAAAATATCGGTTACACAAATGAAATTATTTAATATAAATAAAAACACTTCATTTGAAATTGTTTCAAATTTACGTTCATTGAAACTTGTGTAACATTTAGACGTCTACTTATTTAAAATAAATCATTGCCTTTTATACATTGGTATTTTTGGTGCATGGATGTACAAAGAGAAAAATATCAATTTTTTTCAGAATGGAATAAATAATTTCATAAAAAGATATTGGATTTATTAATCTCTACATATTAAAAAAAAAGTTTCTGTCGCTGGCTTCATTTTTTTTTTTTTTTTTTTTTTTTTTTTTTTTTGTTTGCGACAGCAACTTCTCGCGGAGGGCAGGGTTCTCCACGTCATGTGATATATAAATGTCTTCTGACTACTTCAAGGAGGGCATTTCAGCTGCTTAGAAATTCCTATGATTTTAATTAACGAAATTATTAACTAAAAACATCGGTTTTATAAAGGTACTCTATTTGCCATCGTAGAAAAAGTTTCTCTTATGACATTATTTTTCTGTCATGACATCATTTTCCACGGGAAAATTAAAATATGGTCCATGGTGTAAAAAGTAATAAAATCAATGTCAATATTGCTGTTAAAAAAAATATTTCTATTACTCGAAATTTCTTATGCTGTATATCAATTTTTCATATGATCTTTTGCGAATAATGATCGTGATTTTCCATTATCCATTATAGATCAGCATTTAATTTGGCGCATGATTTTGATATCTAAATCTGTATAATAACATGTTTTTTTTTTTTTTTTTTTTTAAGAGTACAAGTAAAGTGTTGGTCCACAACTGGATTTAGCGATTTTTCTTTGGCGCCGTTTTGAACGATAACAGCATAAAAAATTAAAAATAAGCTAAATTAGTTTTGTACATTAATAATGACGCCATTTTGAAAAACGCGTTTTTATTTTGTTTACGCTTGGAATCTATGGCAACCATTTACGAAAACGGCATTTCGCCATAATCACCAAAGAAAAATCGCCAAATGCACTTGTGGAACAACACTATATTAGTTCTCGAGAAACATATATATAAGCATACTGATGATCCTTGTTATTTTTTTCATGCAAAGAAAGAAAAGTTAATTTTAAATATTCATTTTATTAATATTAAAAATAGGCTTAATTTATTTATGTACGTTACAAAACAGACGCACTTTGAAAAACGCGTTTTCACTTTGTTTGGAATCCATGGCAACCACTTTCGAAAATCGCATTGCGCCGTAATCACCAAAAGAAAATCGCCAAACAGAGTTGTGGACCAACATGCAAATTGTTCCAAATAGAGTCAAAATCAAACTCCTTTATAAATCTTGTAATTTCGCACTGATAATTTTTTAGGCAACAGAAAAAATTATAAGTATTTGGAAAAAATACAGGCTTTAGATTATAAGTACTAGATTTTTTTTCTTCTCTTTCTTTTTCTTTTTTTTTTTTTTTTAACAAACAAATACACCAAAAAATTCATTGCCAAATACTGACAAAAATTTAAAAGTTGCCAAGGGGATCATATTTTATAAAGTTGTAACACAAAATGGTCTAAATATTATGAATTTCTTAAGGTAAAAATGAAAGAAAACGGAAATAATTTGTGTTTGATATTTCGCTAATCAAGAACTCTTATTCTAATAGACATTTTATTTTATCCTAGAGACAATCTTCGTAAATGTATATGTTGCAGAGAAGAATGCGCCGCACCCTATTTTGAACTGCTTTAGTCAGCATTTATAAACTTTCTCTCGCGCGCTTTTCTAATGTATGGGTACCATAGAATAAAGGAAGAAGGAGCGTACGTGTTTTGGTTTCGGTTAGTAAAATCCAGGAATGCCGGGTATAGGGTTCTAACAGTGCTTCCATCTGATTGGTTGGCAACTTGTTGTCAAGATTTTTGAATCGTCTCGTCTCTCTGTCAATCAGTCTGCGAGGCAGCACCCACAACAAACAGCGATAAATGCGCTGAGGATGGGTGCCCTACTTCAAAGTTGAGAGGAGCAAAAGTAGCTTTCGCTGGCATTTCACTAGAAGGGGTTTCTAAGCATTAGAGTATTGGCATGCTCCTTCTTCCTTATTATTATTCTATGATGGGTACTCACTTTTACTCTGTAACCATGAATAGAAAGGAGATCTCTAAAATGCTCCTTCATATTATAACATCTTTAAATATATATATATATATATATAATATATAATCAAGAGTTATTAAAACATAATAATCAAGAAAATGAAATTTCATCAATGGAAAACACACCAAATACTAATAGTATTAATTATTTGCATATCAGATAGGTTTTATCTTCCGGGATCATTCCAGCTTATGGATACATACGCATTTCGTAGATGCAACGGGCTAATGAAATCGAGGTGTGGACTGAAAGTGAAGGTGAGTACAAATCTTTCCTTCTCAATCAAATTTGACTTATAAATGCTAAACTTTTATATATAAATAATTCTCCCAACTCTCTCTCTTTTCAATACGTTTAAACTTAAATATATAATTATTATTAAATGGTATAAAATTGAGCGCGCTATGCACAAATATCGAATATTTATAAGATTTCTTTCCATTCGTTAAAAAAAAAAAAATTTTTAATTTTAAAAAAATGCGGTATTAAATATTATGTATTTCAATTTGACATTAAATATGGCAATTTCTATAAATTTTTTCTGCTTTTGTCTTTCGTTATACACTATTAATATTCATATTCAGTGAAAAGCCTCTCGAGTGATATTAATAGCAAACCGGGGGTTGGTGAGCGAAGCGAGCAGGGAGCAGAGCCCCCTAGTTTATATATATATAAGGAGCAAACATTTAAACTGTTCTCAAAGAAAAATAAATAAATAAATAAAATTGAGTACTCTTTAACTACATTTCTTGCGACCATGGAAGCCTCTGTGCAAGTGCGTATTCAACGAGTCCACTAGTAAAATAGGGGAGACAAGCTTTTCGTTGAGAGAAAATAAGCGATAAGGCAATACCGAATAACAGGATGTTTACTAAATTCAAAGCTGTTGGTCAACTTGGAAACCCTCCAAGATTTTCGACTCGTCCTCACTGCTAGGCGTAGGAAACGTGGTTACACTATACGGCTTTTTCTTTGAACTCAAGATAAAATAATATGTCTACGTATCTTCTTAGCAACTTCTAATACATCTAAACAAACGATAATTAAGGTATAAGTTTAGTTATTTTTTAATTTATATATATGTATATATATATATATACATAGCTGCCAATATTTTAATTTATTCCGGAGTAATTTTAGCCCCGCCTCTATTTCGTACCACTTATTTCTTAAAAGCAATTTTTTCTTATTTTATCGAAGTTATTTATTGAAAAAAAAAATTCTATAAATAAAGTGGGGCGAAATAAAGGCGGGGCTAAAAGTACTCCGGAATAAATAAAAATATTGGCAGCTATGTATGTATATGTATATATATATATATAGGAATATATAAACAAATGAATGAAATAAATGATATTCCTACATTTAAGTTTCGCATTTCCTTTTGCTGCAATTTTGCGCATTGGTTTGTAATTCTCCCTGATTTTTCTAACCTTTTTGGTTTTTCTAATCTTTAAACTTATATATATATAAAATCATTTCATTAGTTATATATATATTGTTTAAATATTAATTAATGTATATTTCTATAATAAAGTTGTACAGAAATTATATATTTTTAAACAGAAAGTAAGTAATAAATAGGTGTAAAAGTCGAAGATAAGTAGGTGTGGTTAACAAAAAGAAATTAAAAATGCTAATGAATACCAAAAAAAAAAAAAAAAAAAAAAAAAAAAAACGAATTATTGTGACGAAAAACAATTGCGAAAATTTTTTAAGAAAATATAAAATGTCCTAACAGTTTTCGGAAACATGGCGAAAGCAGCATACTCAAAAAAGAAAAAGAAAATCGATAATATGTATGTATGTATAATAAGAAAAAATTTCTGTAGGAAAAAAAAATCGTGTAAAAGAAAACGCAGAGCTAAAAATACTCCGGAATAAACTGAGATGTTGGCAACTCTGTTATTGTATGACCGGAATGCATTAAAAATTAGCTTCTCCTCTTCCTGCATTTTTACTTTCTCTTACCCATAGGGTCGAGAAAGTATTGTTTGAGGGTCAAATTTTCGAACGTGAGTTTTTGTTATACTTACATGTTCTGAGGTCCCCTGAATACGAAAATCATGTTTTTAAAGAATGGTCTATGTGTCTGTCTGTGTGCCTGTCTGGATGGATGTCTGTGTATCTGTTATCAGTCTATCTCAAGAACAAATAGTAGCAGAAATTCCAAACTCGGTATTCTAAATGTGTATCATACAGGAATGCTTCAGTAAGCTTTTTGTTGAGATGAAGCAAATGGTTCGTGTACAGGGACACTCAAAAGTATTCAAATACATTACGTCTATGGGGGAAATTCCAGGTAAGTAGAGTTTAACATCTATAGACTGCATTAAACCAGATGAAACGAATATATATATTTTGTAAAAGAGATAGTCAACTGGGAAAAAAATTGTGTGTATGTAGGAGCCTCGCCTCCCCCCGGCGAGATTAATAAAACACGATGTTTTATTAATCATCGTGTATATATTTTTATTAAAATGAAAAACAACTATCATCTTCATCAACCTAATCATTCCAAAAAGTGTTCTAACAAAAGCTTAGGCATGAGAAGTGCATTTTCTGATATTTTATAAAATGTGTACTTTGTCCTTTTTTAGTGCGACAGGATTATTGCTTTCAATATGATATTTCGCGTCGTCGTCATTTACCGTGTTTCACTTTGAATATGTAAAGATATTTTTCCTATTCGCAACAAGTTAAAAAATTGTTAAAGTGCAGCATCAAATATTCTCTTCGATCTGTGAAGCGATCGACCTTGATTTTTGATGACCATGAAGCTAGAGACCTCTATCTTCATGATGCAGCTGTTACGTCAGAAAAGACATCATCACTCAAGCCCCACTTTTTTCTGCACACGCATTCCTCACATGCGAAGCATTCTCGAAAGATCTCGGACGGTTAACGGCCCTCTTCACTTACCGTGACCGGAAGCCCGAACTAATGTTATTCTATAGGGAAATTTTCTTTACAAATAACTTATTAACTAATGCATATTTTTAAATTCTGTTTTCACATTAAAAAAATTCACAACTGTTAAATTGACGGGTCTTTTTTAAAAATGTATTATTTTTATTTTTAATATTTTATTTTGAAATTGCAAAATGAAAAAATTTCACATATTGAAAATTCGTATTTTGCAACTTCAAAATAAAATATAAAAAATTAAATAAAATACTTTTTTAAAAAAGGTCCGTCAATTTAACAGCTGAGAATTTTCAGAATGTGAAAACAGACTTTAAAAATATGCATTAGTTAATAAGTTATTTGTAAAGAAAATTTTTCCGTAGAATAACATTAATTTCGGCTCCCAGCGGCGGTGAGTGAAGAGGGCCCTTAAGACGGAAAAAAACCTTTCGACGTTGCAGTGGCTCTAGCGGCTCTCTGCTCCCCATTGTTGACGAATGGAAAAGACGGAATGTCCTGATAGAAAAAGTACTTTTTTAGACGAAGGAAATTTGATGTAGTTAAAATGAGATGTAGACGTAATTTAAATGAATATGACTGTTTATTTAATTAAATTTGGACTGTGTTAAACTCTTTTGAACTGACGTAGATTTTGAAAGTTCTATTTGTTGATAATATGGATTGGCTGTTTCATCATTTATATTTATATTGTAAATACTGTATTATAGTGAATAATTATCAAACTAACTATATAATATCAAGTGCTGAAATTAATTATCAATATTAAACGCCCACACTATCTCACCTAATTTTCATCAGAAGTGGGATGAAACTTTAATTTGACTTTTCAACGAACATTAATTAAACTGTGTAATGATGCTAATTAATGATGATGATTATTAATGACGATAGTTAATTTCTGAACTAATTCAAAGCGAACTTGGATATGAAATAGAACTGTACTTCTGATTTGGAATTCGTGTTGGAGGAATATTTATTAAAGAGAAGTACTGCAGAATTATTCGACTAATTATACAGGAAAATATAGAGCTATGAATTATTTCATTGTTCAACCAGAGGTGTAGTGGGTGTTTCTATTCTTGCAAGGTACGTAATTTTTATTATTTCTGCATCATGATTTTATTAGGGGATATACCCCCGATTAGTGTTGCACTCAGGTATGAAAAATTTAAAAAGCTTAAAATTCTGCATCGGTTTCTGTTTAATGAAGATGGCGATCGTAAAAGCAGAAAAGGAATCAGAGATTTAGCAGTATCAGTTTCGCCGTTGGCGATCAAAATTATACACAAAAATTAAAATTAGTTAATGAAAATTTCACATTAAATGAATTAATTACTATTAGTAATTTACTAAATGTGCCTTTTGATGGCACAAAGGAAGAAATTAGCGACAAATTACTGTCGACATTACGTATTATAGAATCACCAATGTAAGATAAAAATTCTGATTCTGAAAATGAAGGTGAAAGTGAAACTGAAACTGATAGTGAAGTAACTAAAATTGATTCCTCAATGCAATGCCACAGTGATAGTGATATTTGTAATGACAGAAATGTTGATATTAAAAGTTTTGGAACACATAGAGCAGCTATTTCTTTTAATGATTTTGAAAATAGCATACGTAAATTTAATGGTGAGCCGCATAAGAATGTACTTTCATGACTTCAGGAATTTGATGAAATTTCTGAAATATTTAAGTTAAATGATTTACAAAAAATCATATTTTGTAAGAGGTCTTTGGGCAGAAATGCCTTGTTGTTTATAAAATCACAAATATCTTTATTGACGTATAAAAAATTAAAAAAAGCACTTATTGATGAGTTTAAAATTGAAATTAACTCAGTCGCCCTTCATAATATGCTGTCCAAAAGGAAAATGAAAGATTATTAAAGTGTTAGCGAATATTTTTTGAAAATAAGAGAATTAGGTAAGAATGGGCACATTGATGATGCTGCCATTATGCACTATGTGATCCAAGGAATAAATTATAAAAGTTTAAAAAAAAAATTACTTTATGGTGCCAAAAACTTTGTCCGAGTTTAAACAAAAACCTAAAATTTATGAAGAACTCAAAAGAAATAATGACGAATATAAATATAGTTTAGAAAAAAAAAAAGTTGAACATAATTTAAAACTTAAAACTATAAGGAGTAATGTAGTTGAAAAATTTAATCCTAAAACTGATGTAAACAATAAATTTTGTTATAATTGTGGGGGGGGGGGAATTATTTATCTAGAAATTGCCCCCATAAAGCTAAAGGGGTGAAGTTTTCAATTGTAAACATTTCGGTCACTAGAGTTCGGAATGCACTGGTTCGAATCCCAAAGTTGAAACCCTTTGCATTAATCTAAATCAAAAGCTCAACATAATTGTACTGATAAATAATACGAATTTTACTTGCATTGTTGACACGGGAAGCAAAGCAATATTGCTTCGTAAGAACATTTTTGAAAAACTAGATGTTAATAAATTAAATCCGCTAAATTCCACTTTAAAGGGGATCGGGGAAAACTTCATTGAACCTTTAGGATCTTTTGAAGCGGTTTTAAAAATTGATGATCTTGAATTTAAATCTAATATTTATGTAGTAAATGATGATGTCATCCCCCACGACGTAATTGTTGGATTAAATATTTTGTTGTTGGGTGAAACAGTAATAAATTAAAACGGTGTTACTGTGAAAAATAAATCTAACCCTGTCGAAGTTAATTTGTTATCAGTACTTTCGGTAAACGTATGCCCCAACGAATTTGAAACTGATGTTTCAAATGACTCTCCCATTAACTTTAAAAGTGAAGTTTAGGATTTAATTTTAATTTATAAACCGAATAAAATATTATCAATGGACATTGATATAAAAATTCTATTGAAGGGAAGTGAACCTATCTATTATCAACCACGAAGACACACTATTTTCAGAGAAAAAAAATTGTCGAGAATCAAATAGTCCAATGGCTGGACGAGGGTATCATTGAGCCAAGCTCCTCCGAATACAGTAGTCCAACCGTAATTATAAAGAAAAAAGGTACCTCAAGAATTTGCATTGACTATAGGCGTCTAAATAAAATAACAGTTAAAGACCGATTTCCCCAGCCGTTGATCAAAGATATTCTGGACGGTTTACAAAGTGCACGTATTTTCAGTACAACTGATCTGAAAAATGCATTTTTCCATGTAAATGTAAATGAGGATAGTCGAAAATACACTTCGTTCGTGACACACGAGGGCCAGTACCAATTCCTTAAAGTCCCATTTGGACTGTTCAACTCGCCTGCTGTGTTTCAACGATACAGTAACACAATTTTTCGACCATTGGTTAATTCTGGTATTGTTTTGCCCTATTTAGATGACCGTATAATATTAGCATCCTCCTATGAAGAAGCCGTTGACCACTTAAAACACAGACCCTAAGTCTCGCCAGTAAATATCGCTTAGAAATTAATTTTAAGAAGTCTCATTTTTTGAAGAAAAGAATTGAATTCTTGGGCTATGTAATAGAGGATGGCAAAGTTTTTCCATCTCCCTCTAAGACACAAGCCGTCATGAAATTTCCAGAGCCAATCAAATTACAACAAGTCCAAAGCTTTCTAGGTCTAACTGGATACTTCCGAAAGTTTAATCCATTATTGCTAGACCATTAAGTGATCTGTTGAAAAAAGATCGCAAGTTTAAATTTGGTGATGAAGAGAGAAATTTCTTTAATTGCTTAAAATCTATCTTAGCCGACAAACTAGTTTCTGCCTTATACAACCCTAATTACAAAACAGAACTGCATACTGACGCCAGTATAGAAGGTTATGGTGCAATTTTAATGCAAAAATCCCCTGACGACACTAATTTTCACCCTACATATTATATGAGTCGTAAACACACAGATGCTGAAAAGAAACATTCAAGTTATGAGTTGGAAGTGTTAACGATAATTGAAGTTTTAAAAAAGATCCGTATCTACTTATTAGGGATTCTATTTAAAATAGCCACTGACTGTTCAGCTTTTCAAAAAACAATGGAAAAAGGAGATTTAGCCACTAGAGTAGCACGTTGGGTTCTGTTGCTACAAGAATTTAACTAAACGATTGAACATCGCGCTGGAAGTAAAATGTTCCATGTTGACGCTTTGAGTAGATCACCAATAAATGTACTCTGAGTATTCATACAAAAAATTCTACCGCGAATTAAACATGTTCAAGATAATGGCCAACGCATAAAAACCATTAAAGAAGTATTAAAGCATTCAAGTTATGAAGGTTATTGTACTAGAAATGAAATTTTATATAAATTCGTAAATGGGAAAGAATTTGTCGCAATACCACATAGCAAGCAAATTGAAATCATTAAGGAAGCTCACGAGATAGGACATACAGGGATTAAATATACCCAAAAACACACTGAGGATTTTACTACATTCCCAACCTGCGAAGAAAAAATTGAAAACGTTATTGCCAACTGTGTACATTGTATACTTGCAAATCGTAAAAGCGAAAAGAAAGAGGAACTGCTACACTCATTACAGAAACAAGATGTACCACTTCATACCTACCATATAGACTATCTCATGCCATTAGAAGGTACACATAAAGATTATAAGGATCTTTTAGTCATAGTTGATTCATTCACAAAATTTGTTTGGATATATCCTGCCAAAAGTACGACGACTGCAGAAGTGTTAGCTAAACTAGAAATTCAGAAAACAGTTTTTGACAACCCATCACAAATAATTACCGACCGCGGCACTGCATTTACCGCCAAAGAATTTGCTGATTATTGTTCAAGTGAAGGCATTAAACACCATTTAATTACCACCGGTTTGCCACGGGGCAATGGCCAGGTCGAAAGAATCAACAGAATCATCATATCAGTACTTTAAAAATTATAACTAAAAAAATCCAGCCGAATGGTATAAATACACGAATGAACTGCAAAGAACGATAAATTCCACATACCAGAGAAGCATAGACATGACACTTTTTGAACTGTTGTTCGGCTCCAAAATGAACACCAAAGAAAATGACAAGATGAAAGAGATGCTCGATTTCGAATTCCAGGCTAGTTTTGAAACTTAAAGAGAGTCTTTGCGTAAGCACGCAAAAAGGCAAATTTTTAAAGTCCAGGAAGAAAATCGAAAGCCATACAACTTACGAAGGAGACAACCAGAGTCGTACAAAATAGGCGACCTAGTTGCCATCAAGCGGACACAATTTGGTCCAAACCTTAAATTAAAATCAAAATACTTTGGCCCCTACAAAATTGTGAAAATTAAAGGTCGAAATACATATGACGTGATACAAGAAGGATGCCACGAAGGTCCTCTTTGCACATCCACGCATGCACAATTTATTAAAAAATGGATAACGACTACAGACTGAGAAAATAACACTTAAAAAATGTACATACTATGTTATCATGCTTATTATCATTTTGTGCTTGTTTTCATTTTGTATTTTTCAGTATGGCAGCCTGGAAGACCAGCCACTGAAGGATGGTCGAAGATATAGTGACGGCAGTTATCTTCTATAACTTACCTTCTCTCTATGAAAAGTGCAGCATCAAATATTCTCTTCGATCTGTGAAGCGATCGACCTTGATGAGTGATGACGCAGCTGTTACGTCAGAAAGACATCACCACTCAAGCCCCACCTTTTTCTGCGCATGCATTTCTCACCTGCAAAGCATTCTCAAAAGATCGGGGACGGTTCAGACGGAAAAAACGTTGATGTTGCAGTGGCTCTAGCTCTGCTCCCCATTGTTGACGAATGGAAAAGACGGAATGTCGTGATAGATAAAGTACTTTTTTAGACAAAATAAATAAGATGTAGTTGAAATGAGACGTAGACGTAATTTAAATGAATATAACAGTTTATTTAATTAAATTTGGACTGTTTTTATCAACATATCAACATGAAAATCAAACAATTCCTGAATATATCGCCACTCTTCGACGTAGTATACTTGACTGTGAATTCGTATCCACATGTGACTGTAAATGTAAAGTATCTCTTGCTGATATATTTTTACGCTCGCAGTTTGTACGTGGCATAGCTGTCTGCACGGGCCGGGCTTACGGCCAATTACAGCCTGGTTCGGGCCGAATTTTTCAATTTGTTCTCGTGCCGGGCCAGGCTCGGGTTTAATTTTTTTTTTTTTTTTTTTCAGGCTCGAGCCGGGCCGGGCTCGGGCTCAACTTTTTGTGTATACTCGGGCCAGGCCGGGCCTGGATGAAATTTTTTCCTGGTCGTGTCGTCCCGAATCTTTTTCTGGTTTCCTCGTTAATTAACGAAAATGGAAAATGATAAAATATTTCTTCAGTCCTTTATTTTACATAATTTTACAGGCTGGTATGTCACATAAAATTTTATTTTCTTAAAAAATGTCTGTAAGTTCAATTTAATTGCTAGTCAGTCTGTCTGTTCGCGATCTCACTTTCCGCAAATATTTTTAGCGTGTCTCGAAATTAATATATTTTATTTCAAGTAATATTAAATGGTTTCCTATTCAAAATAGTATGCATGTCACTACTAGTTTGCGCACATGTTCAAAGAAAAGAAATCACATATGTTACTGTGTATAACACTTTGTGGATATGGTCTGTGGAGTTTAGGTGGTATGAAGGCTATAACAATCCTTCCACTGTAACTTTTTCTCTGAGACTCCTTTTTCTTATTTCCAGTACACTGAATGAAAGTAGCATCATTTTTAGCATGTGTAAAAGCTCTGTTCTATTGAATATGGTTGTATTACCATTAAAATTTTGTTTACCGGATCACATGAAAGATTCGGATACATTACAGACAGGAAGAAATGCTTGAACGTGCATTTTTAGTAGTAATAACCATTTTAAATACCGTCCTATATTGTTTGATGAATGCTAATATTTTCTATTTGACTTTCTGTCTGTCTTTGTGCCTTTTGTACGTCTGTAATAATGAATTTTTGATTATATATAATTATCTTGTGAAAGTCCAGCAGTTCTGTTAAAGAAGATTCTATTGCTTCGCTATATAAAACCTCTGCAAAACACATACTAAAAATCTTTTTCATAGAAAGGCACGCTTTTTTTTTTATACATATTTTTGAATCGGCGAATACACTGACAAAAAATAAACTGGCCGGGCCTGGGCCGAATTTTTCAGTTTCATACCGGGCCAGGCCGGATAAGCAAAGCATTTGTACGGGCCGGGGCCGGGCCTCAAAATTCCGGCCCGTGCAGACCTTTAATGTGGCATTAAAGATAATTCAATTCGAGAAGACATTTTACAATCAGATATCACTGAATTCGATTACATTGCAAAGAAAGCAATAGCTTTAGAAGCGTCAAAAGTTGATAATCAAAAATTCTCAAAACAAACTGGTACTAATTGTAGTGCAAATGTAATACATAGAATTTCAAGAGATCAAAATCCCAAACACCATTCAAATAATATAAGAAATTCCACGCGTTCAAATTCTCGATCTAGAACTGAAACTAACAAAAATGTCACATTCTCGTAATGATTATGAAAAACTTGGTATACTAAATCTCTGCCTCCGATATGGTCGAAATATCCATACTGCAAAAAATTGCCATTCAGACCCAAACTCTCTCACATGTAGTGCATGTAAGAAAATGGGGCACGTAAAGAAGGTATGTATCCGAACTTTACTGGAAGAAAAGAAAATGAATAATCCAAAAGTCGAATCTGCAAATTATGTTTCAGATGATGAAGCGTCCAGACACTATGGTGTTTTTCAAACTGTAAATATTTATCAACACAAGGAGCACAATTCTAAAGATCATGAAAAATATGTTGTTTTGGTGTCCATTGAAGGTCATAAACAGAAGTTTGAAATAGATTCGGGTACAGGATTCACTTTTATTCCACGAGACAAATTTCACAAACATAATATTAAAGCTGAATTTCAAGATTCAACTATCGCTTTTCGATCATATACTGGTAATGTTTTTGTTCCAGACGGAAAAGTTAATGTTCATGTAGAATACCAGGGTAGAACATCATATGAAGAATTTTATGTAATTCCGGAAGAATATGACACACTCTTAGGACGGGCTGGATACGACATCTCGGAATTAACCTTCAACATATCGATGCAGTGCAGTCAAAATTTTCAAGTATATCGCAGATACAAACCGTACACAGAATCGAGGATATTGTCACCAAATATCCAGAACTTTTCAACAATAAGATTGGCTGTATTCCAGGTGTTAAGGTGTCTTTGCGCCTTCGTGAAAAAAGCAAACCAATCTTTCATAACGCTAGAAATGTTCCACACGCCCTTCGTGAGAAAGTTGTTAAGGAATTTGGCACTCTCGAATCACAGGGAATCATTTCAAAAACAGGTAGAAGCGACTGGGGATCGCCACTAGTTGTCATACGGAATGCAGATGGAAATGTTCGACTTGCGTCGATTACAAGATTGGCGTTAATGAACGTCTTGTCAGTGCACATTATCCAATTCGACGAATTGATGATATTCTTAATAGTCTACGAAATTCAAAATTCTTTTGTAGTCTGGACTTGTTTAAGGCGTACCTCCATATTCCAGTAGATAAAGAGAGCAGTCAGATTCAAACAATAGCTACACACCGTGGAACCTATCGAATGAATAGATTATCTTTTAGTGTTAAAACTGCTCCTAGTGATTTCACTCGAATTATTGATCAAATTCTCCAAGGTTTACCAAAAACATTATCGTATTTTGATGATATTATAGTGCATGGATCAACGAAAGATGAATGTGAAAATAACCTTAACTTATGTCTCGAGAGACTGGAGAAATATGATCTCCACTTGAATCGCAAAAAGTACTCACTTTTTCAAGAACAAATTGAATATCTTGGACACATCGTGGAATTCAACAAAATTTCGACGTGTCCGGAGAAAGTTCGAGCAATTGTAGACATGCCAAGAACCTCTGATCTACGCCGGTTCTTAAGAATGGTTACATACTATTCATATTTCTTACCAAATAATTCTTCAATCACTTATCCCTTATGGCAGCTTCTAAGGAAATATTCAAAATTGAAATGGGCAGCAGCATGTGAAGCCGCCTTCATCAAATTGAAAACTGAAATAACCAGTGATCGAACCTTTGTTCCTTATGATCCTACGTTACCTCTTATTCTTTCATGCGATGCTAGTTCAATAGAAATTGCAGGTGTTCTAGCACGTATTATCGATGGGCAAAATTGTCCGATTTCATTTACCTCCAGACCACTAACAGCAAGTGAGAAAAATTATTCGCAGCTTGACCGGGTAGCTCTTGCCATAGTATTTTCAGTGAATCAATTTTTCAATTATCTTTTTGGGAGACATTTTAAATTGGCAACCGACAATCAACCTTTGAGAAGAATTTTCCATCCTACTGCAAAATTACCTCAAATGACTTCAGGCCATTTGCTTCGATATGCTACCTTTCCTTCAGCTTTTGACTATGAAGTAGTTTTTAAAAAGGGTATCGAAAACATAGATGCTGATTGTCTTTCCAGAGCTCCAATAATTCAGAAAACAGTATCCAGCGACGTAGCAATCAACAATGAAATTAATCATCCAGCGACGTAGCAATCAACAATGAAATTAATCAAGTATGCATGATTTCTATAAATGAAATATCAACAGAATTATTGAATGCTGATACAATTAGAAAGGCTACAGACTCAGAAGCAGAATTATCAAAAATTAAGGAAAACATTCAAACTAATCAAGAACTTTCATATAAATATACTTTAAAAAACGGTATTTTATTCAAGGGACAGCGAGTAATAATTCCAAAGTTCCTTCAACAATCTGCTTTGGACGAACTTCACCAAACTCATATTGGTATAACCAAGATGAAACAACTCGCATGAAGATACATTTATTAGAAAAGAATCGACAAAGAAAGAATCTCACGAACGTGTGAAGCATGTGCTATCATCAAAACTAACCCATCAAAAGCTCAAGTCCATCTATGGGAGGAACCAAAAGAAAACTGGGACCGTATACATATTGACTATGTGGGACCATTTCAAGATCATTTCTTCTTAATTGCCATAGATGCTAAATAGAAATGGTCTGAAATCAAAATTTCTAAAAATGCTCCAACATCCAGCTCTACAATCAAATTGTTGACTGATATTTTCTCAATTCACGGATACCCGCGTGTAATGGTGTCGGATAATGCATCTATTTTTAGTAGCGAAGATTTTAAAGCATATTGCTCTAAAAATGGAATTTTCCAGAAAATTATTGCTCTAGGACATCCGGCTACAAATGGATTAACTGAACGCTACATTCAAACCTTAAAAAATCGACTGAAAGCAATGGTCAACGAAACATTACCAATTTATGCTAAAGTTCAAGAAATTCTATTTCGATACCGAGCAACCCCATTGTCTAATAACAAAGCACCAGCCGAAATGTACTTACATCGCAACATCCGTATTCGACTAGAAGCAATTCGACCCATGAAACATGACTTCAATATCAACCATGCCCTCAAATCTAGACAATTAAGCGTGAGAGAACGAGTACAAACCTGATGTTTTATTAAAAAAAAAAAATCAAGAAGTATGGAAACTAGGCACAGTTATTCAAAAATTTGGAAAGTTGCACTACCAAGCAAAGGCTATATCATGGCTATATATTCAAGAGACACATAAACCAACTCAAGAAAACTGATATTCCCGAGAAAAAGACTGTTTCGTTCGCACCTGACCCAAGACCCAACGAAGACCAGAATTCAAATCACCAGCAAGGACCTGTACAACCTTCTTTGATGGAGCTGATAGCGATGGAACCACCACGTCAACCTCATGTCCAATACAATCTCGGTGACCAGAGTAGGCCAATGTTGAATAATGCTTAAGTTCAACTTCGTAGATCAGCTCAACAACATAGACCTCCTTTCTATTTAAATGACTAAGTTAGAAAATTTTAAGCGTGAGAAATTATTGTATATTTCAATGTAATGTCTTCGTTAAATAAAATCGAGTATTTGTAACTTGTATATGGCAACACTCAATATGGTTTGGGTTTGTATTCGAATATGTTTTTATACCTGTGTGTGTGTGTCTGTAAATAAAGTGTTAAGTCTGGAATTCGATGTAAATTCAATAAGTACGTATTCAACTTTCATTCCAGCGTTATGACACAATTCTAACAAATTATTTTACAACCGTGTTTAAATCGTTTAAATTTTAAATCCATATTCTGTAAGAAGTAGAATTTATGTGTTAAAAATGTCAAATTATTAAAATAAAATTTTGAAGCATTTCATCTTGCTGTAAATCGATCATTAAATACTGAAGATGGAGGAAAGACTATATCAGCTAGAAGTAAAAAATATTTGCAAAATTATAATAAGTATTTAATAATTCGTATTCTTATGGACATAATCATTGGCAAGAGTATAGAAAAAAAAAATTGCTTTTTAGGTTATACTATCATAATCAAAACAACCTCTAAGTGAAACCATTGCTAAATGATGTAAATTTTTAACAGTTTTTCTTTTATAATCATATTTTGATTCAGATTAATTGAAAATTAAAATGTCTCATCTAATTTTCAGTATAAAGTCTGATGCACTGAACTTATACTTAATATTTGTGAATTGTATCTGTTCTTATCTCTCTCTCTCTTTGTGTATTATTTGCTGCTTTATAATTTAATTCAATGAATATTAAATAAAAGTGAAGGAAAAACAGTACAATTAAAGAATTCCACTGAGTTATTTTTGAGTAGTGTGACTAACAAAAGGATAAATAAAAACGCTCCTTAAATGTAAAAGAGAAATAAGCCTCTGTAATATGTATACTTTTTTTTTAATAAAAAAAATATTACTTTTATCTGAAAAAAAAAAAAAAAAATGGTGAAGAATATGGTATATTAAAGTTAGGTATATACCATTTTATGATTTTATTACATAAAAAAAAAAAAAAAAAAAAACAAGATACAATATCATTAACCCATTAAACGCCACTATATGAATCTCACTGAAAATTTATGAATTTTCGTATATTTTGGGTTTTAATGTGTATTTCTAATCATGTGTAATTTAAATAATAATTAAAGAAAAACTATTTTGTTAGAAGATATTATGTGTTTCCAAAATGGAAGATTTGGCACCTAATTGTGGTAGAACAGATGTTGAAAAACTGCAAAACCCTTTTAAATTACTTTTCTTGATCCCTGTTTGTTGTAATTTAAGAAAAGAATTGTTTTATTTCATATCTTTTTTTTTTTTAAACCCTGTACTCCAAAGAGTTATCTTTGTTGATTTTTTTTCATTGCTGACGTTTTGCAGAAAAGCAAACATCTTTGTTTGAATAATTGAAAAATAAAAATAAAAAATGGAAGTTACATTACAAACTTTTTCAAAAAAATACCAACGAAGGCGTTTCAATAGGCGTTACTTAGGCGTTTCAATATTTAATGTAAAAAGGAAGAAATATATTTATCTCCATTACTTGCAGGGAAAAAAATTCTTGAACAATTGTTCCCGCAGCGGGAGGTTTGGCGCCTAATGGATTAAAAAATGAATCTCACTGTAATTATAAAGTGTTGTGTCTTTTAAAACCATAGCTGCCAATATTTTAATTTATTTCAGAGTACTTTTAGCTCCACCTTTATTTCGCACCACTTTATTTATAGAAAAAATTTCTTTAATATATAACTTCGATAAAATAAGACAAAATTGCTTTTAAAAAATAAGTGGTACGAAATAAAGGCGGGGCTAAAAGTACTCCGGAATAAATTAAAATATTGGCAGCTATGTAAAACCATAAATTAAAAATAAGCGTCTGTCAAACTGTATTTTGGAGAAGGGATTTGTGTAGACAGATATTTTTTCAATATAACGTGGTAAGGTGTTCTTTTCTACTTTTTTCTTTTCTTTTGTAAGGGCATTTTAGATTTGCATCTGTCAATACTACAGTAATGCATATTTCCCAAGATTTTAATTTTTGCCACAGCATTTTTAGCTCTGCCTGTATCTCGCACCACTTTATTTATAGAATGATTTTCTCCAATACATAATGCGATAAAATAAGGGGGGGGGGTTACTCTAAAAAATAAATAAATTGAATAAATTGAAGGAAAAAAAAGTCGTCCGAAATAAAGGCGGGCTGAAAATGCTCCAAAATAAATTAAAATGTTGGCAACTCTGGTAATAATAGACGCCCTTTACAATTAAATTACGTTTTATTCTTGCAAAATATCGGAAATGCTTTTTAGTTATTTCTTCCGATGTTCCACCAATACTGAAAATGTCGTAGATTTCGCATTTTTCGAAGCGCCATTTTTTTTTTTTTTTTTTTTTTAACAATAATTTTTTAATATACTGTAAGAAGTTATTACAATAGAGTACTTTACTTTAGTAGTACTCAATTCCTCCCTTGTACTATTTTGAATACTTTAAACGAATATTACTGCATAGTATTCAAGATTTTAATTTATTCCAGTGCATTTTATCTCCGCCTTTATTTTGCACCACTTTATTTATAGAACGATTTTCTCCGATATATAAATGCTATACTATAAGAAGAAAAAAATTATCGAAAAAAAAAAAATTCGTATAAAAATAAAGGCGGATTTAAAAATGCTCCGGAATAAAATGAGATGTTGGCAATGTTATTGTATGACGGGAATGCTTTAAAAATAAGCTCCTCCTATTCCTGCATTTTTTTATTTTTTTTTTCTTTTTCACGTTCGTTTCTTTCTTAAATAATAAAGATATTTCTACATTTATGCTATATAGTATCGGAAATATCAGTTTGGTTTGTACCTTCTAAAGTATTTTGATAAAAGTAGCAACCATTGTAGTAATTCTGCACAAAGGAAATTCATTGTTTTACTTAAAGAAAAATGTAAACAAAAACAAAATTGAAATACTACCTATGGTACAGTTAGGTGAAAAATACAATATTCCCAAAGAGTTAACAGAAATACTGTGCTTATATTATTTTAATATAAACACCATCAAAATTTTTACATCTAAAAATTATTGTTGTGTTTTATATTTCCTTTTCGTATTTTTAGCAGAGGATTGAAAAAAAAAAAAAAAAAAAAAGCATATCGCAACTTAAATGTACGTCGAATTCAAATTATTTTTGCTATATTATTTATTATATTTATCTATCTATTTTATATTAATTAATTAAAAAAAGAAAGAACACTAAAATATTTTGATTTAATTGGCTATTTATTTATTTTCAGAAAAGAATGCTGATAAAAATGGCATTAAAAAATTTACATAGAAAGGAGAATCAGAAATGAAATATGAAGCTAATTAAAAAAATAAATTAATTAATTAAAATCTGTCAGATTCTGATTTAATTTGTATTCTTCTGGACACGATCTTAGGCAACGGTACAAAAAAAATATATTTTTATACATTTTAGGCTGTACTATCATAACCAAAACAGCCTCTGACAAGGAAGGTCTCCTTAAAGCGCATACTCAGAATATTATGAAACAAATTACAGAGATACTAATTGCATAGGTAATACGAGATCAGTCAAATTTATCGGCGGAATCCGGCAAAAAATCAATCTGCGTTTGTAATGATCGATAGATGGCGCTTTTCCAACTTTTGTTGTTAATAAATATAATAGCCACGTGTATTTATTATTGTTGTATTTGTGCTACTATTTAATATTCGTGTTATAATTTCTCCGCCATTACATCATGGAAAATCGATTGCCTTTGGAAAAAATATTTCAGTTTATTCAAAGTTCGATCGGAAGTATATGTTTAACTGAAGCTGAACAAATATTAGTTTCAAATATTCTTTACTTCCATTAGCCGAAGCAACTGAAATTTTAAATTTGTCATTTGGAAATAAATGGAAGCTTAATTCCGGATTTCTTGATCCTTTGGAGTTACACTGCAGTAGTATTTGTTATCTTATACTATACACAGCAGTATTTGTTATCTTTTTTACCGGATTTATTCATTTTTATTTAATAAATATATGTGAAACTAAACTTCGAATATACAGCAAGCAATGGCGTCTCGACGAAAGCTATCCGTGGTATTGTTAATTTCACCTTAGCCCACCAGAGGGCGAGCATTTCATTACAATCGCGGATAAGAAAAAAAAAATACTTTCGAATATTTGGCGCAAAAAGACAAAAAATGCACGCGATTTGGCGAGTAACATCCTTTTCGCTAAATGCAAGTAATTTTAATGCGTTTAAGAATTACTTATAAAACAAATCTCTCTTAATAGCATTATAGTAAATATAGTTTGAAATTAATCGGTGAAAGAGTGTCCTGTTTCTCATACAAGCTTATGTAGTATATGCATGTGGCTTTTTATTAGAAGTATTTCATTTTAGCCTTAAAAATGTTTTTTTTTTTATTTATTCATTTTATTTATTTATTTATTTAATCTTGCGAGTTGCAATTATTTAAATTGCAGTACGTTTAAGTTATACATATCTTTAGTTTTTTAATCGGTAATTGAAAAAATTCTGTATTTTTTGCATGTTGCAAATATCTATTTTTACTTTTAGTTAACGTTTAAGACGAAATTTACAATTTGAAAAGTTAAATTTATTTATTTATTTATTGAAGACAATGGCTTTGGAAATTAACACTTACAGTGTTTTTTGTTCATGTATAAATAATACACAGAAAAAAAAAAATATGGCACTCACTGATGTTACAGAAGAAGGTATTAAATTAAAAAAAAACCGCATTGTTTAAATATTAACAAAAATATATGAGCGTGTATGTTATGGGAAATTTAATGGCATTCCTGATGACGGATACCTTTCGTCTAACGAAATATTGAAAAATTTCATTGAAAATGAGTATACTATCGAATTACCAACATCAAAATGTAAAAAATATATCATGGAGCTATAAGGAGAAGGCTGTAAATTACTGGCATAAAGTTCATGTCGCATTTTAAAAAGTGTCCAAACAAAGTTTAAATATGTAAAAATAAAAAATAAATAAAAAATTTCATGAATTGTATCATTGGTTAGAAACAAATAGAAAACGTAGCTAAACGTAGAGAAATAATCTGGTGTGTCACTCACACGACTTTCTCTTACCCTGAAATTTAATACTATAAATACAGCTTGCAGATTAATAGGTAAGATAACGAGTACTGTTATGTAAACCAATGTTAGACAATTCATATTAGGCTTCTGAAAGTTTTATATGATAATTAGTTCTGTGTGAGGGGGCTACCGCCCCCCTCAACCCCCCGTTTCATTAATGCACCTACATTTATATAGAATTTAATTCGGTTATTAAAAAATAATTCTCCTTTTAAAAAATAATTTATTAAAATTATTATTAAAAAAATTATCTTTTATGATAAGACAGACGATTTCCGTATTAGAGAAGTAGTATAACACCAAATATCCAAAAAAGTCCATTTTATTCTCAATATTAAAAAAAAAAAAAAAAAAAAAAAGTACGATTTTTTTTCCAAGTTTTTTTTTTTTTTTTTTTTTTTTCGTTAAAAGTAAAAAAAAATCGATAACTTTGCTTTAAATTATCGCAGATCGATGGTTCAACCATTCGTTTTAAAGGTATTGGCGAGCTCTTTTGAAAGATACCCATCATGAAAATTTACTCCCCTCGAGGGGGGACTTCTCCCCCAGGGGGGGAGGCAAGGCTCCTACATACACAATTTTTTTTTCCCAGTTAACTATCTCTATTACAAAAAATATATATTCGTTTCATTTGGATTAGTGCTGTCTATAGACATTAAACTCTACTTTCCTGCAATTTCCCCCATAGACGTATTTTATTAGAATTCTCTTGATTGTCCCTGTACACGAACCATTTGCTTGATCTTAACGAAAAGCTTACTGTAGCGTCCCTATATGATACACATTTAGAATACCAAGTTTGAACTTTCTGCCATAATTCGTTTTTGAGCGTGACCCGTCAAATAAGCCTAAGACAAAACGGCCCCGACAAAAAAGCCCCGACAAAATAGCTCCGACAAATGAGCCCAAAGGACAAAAGAGCCCCGACAAAACAGCTCCGACAAAACAGCCCCGACAAAACAGCCCCGACAAAATAGCTCCAGACAAAATAGCCCCAGATAAAACAGCCCCAAGACAAAATAGCCCCGACAAAACAGCCCCGACAAAATAGCCCCCGACAAAATAGCCTCCGACAAAATAGCCCCAGACAAAATAGCCCCCCGACAAAACAGCCCCGACAAAACAGCCCCGACAAAATAGCCCCCGACAAAATAGCCCCCGACAAAACAGCCCCGACAAAATAGCCCCGACAAAATAGCTCCCGACAAAATAGCCCCGACAAAACAGCCCCGACAAAATAGCCCCCGACAAAATAGCCCCCGACAAAACAACCCCGACAAAATAGCCCCGACAAAACAGCCCCGACAAAATAGCTCCCGACAAAATAGCCCCGACAAAATAGCCCCTGACAAAACAGCCCCGACAAAACAGCCGCCGACAAATTTTGTATGTATCTTTCTGTGTACATGGAAAATCTTCTGACTATCATATCTCAAAAAAAAAAAAAAAAGATAGAACTACGAAACTTCAGAATTGAGGCAGGTCTGGTGTACATATGATTTTTCGAACTTTTGGTGAAAATTGGATAACCGGAAGTGTGTCATATAGTTTTTTCAGAATAAAAGAAAAATACGGCGTATTAGCGCCACCTATCGGCCTATACACACAAAAACTTAAACATCAATAGGAAAAAATGGTGCACATATAAACAATAGATTTTGATGTGTAGTATTTCATAGGCAAGGAATATTCAGAGACATTTACAACAAAAAACGCTACCTTCCGACCGATAACAAACAACATTTCGTGTAATATTCACAGAATTTAAAAAATGATGCAGTTATGACCGTTATATTTTAAGATAAACTTTTTCATAAACAAAGAAAATGACAGCATATCAGCATCAGCGCTACCTTTCGGCCGATATAAACGCAAATTTAAAATAAATTTACAACGTAACTACACCATTTTTCAGTCCTTTCTTTTTCGTTGTTGTTGCTTAAAATTACACAAGATTAAATTATTTCAGTGAAGCATAACACTGACGTCTGCCGTCGATGTACACATAATGTTGAAGTGGTTGCTGATAATCATTTTTATCTTAAAACAAAATTATGCATTTTTTTTTTTTTTTTTTTTTTTTTATTATGAAAGTGTAAAGTTATTTGGAGGATAGATTAAGGGACAGTAGGCCCCAAATTGGAGTTCGCCACGGCCTTAGAATAAATAAGTTAAATCGCTGGATGAAAGCTCACCTGTTTGGCGATGTATCACAAAAGTTAATCAGAACAAATTTAACTCAAGATGAAAAAAAAAATCAAGTATTGTTGAATTCTGCTTATTGATTTAGTTACAGCGACCAGAAGTTTTGCTGACACACACAGACAGATATCTCGAAATGTGCAAATTCATAGAAAACCTTAAATCAAAAATTTTCAGGAATATTTCATTCCCTATTTAGGTACGTGGAGGATCAAAATTGTGATGGCATGTCTCCGGACCACCTCTAGGGGTGTGTCCCAGACCGTCGCCAATTGCCCATCTGCGCAGCATTAGTGCGACGTAAAACCCAATCACCAATCACCAATCACCCTATTTAGGTACAGTCGGCTGCAAAATTATTCGAGCACTAGCCAATAATTCCTATATTTAAAAAGTACACTAAAGACTGCTTTGCTAAGTAAATCCTTGTCGAATCACGTTCTTAGACTGATTAAGAACATGACTTGACAAGGATTTATTTAACAAAGCTGTATTAAGTGTACTTTTTTTTGGCAAGGATTATTTCTAGTTCTCGAATAATTTTGCAGCCGACTGTATATAAAAGAAAATAACAAACCCACATTTAAAGAAAATAGTCATTTACAATTTATGAAAATACATTATGTTTTACAATAAATAATTACAAGATAAAAAGAACTTTTTATATACAATGTTTTTAAATTTTTCTGTTGAATCATATAAACATACAGTCGGTAACAAAAGTCTCCGAACACTAGCAAAAATTCCTATATAAAAAAAGTACACTTAATACAGTTTTGTTAAATAAATCCTTGTCGAATCCTGTTCTTAGTCAGTTTAAGAACATGATTCGACAAGGATTTATTTAACAAAACAGTATTAACTTTACTTTTTTTACATAGGAATTTTTGCTAGTTTTCGGAGACTTTTGTTACCGACTGTACCTGGTAACTTTTATAATTTATTCCGGAGTACTGGTAACCTCGCCCTTTATTCATACCAGTATATTTTAAAAGCACTTTTCTTCTTATTTCATCGTAATTACATATTGGAGAAAATTTCTCTACAATCATACTGGCGTTAAAAAAGGGCGAGGCTAACAGTACTCCGGAATAAATTATAAAAGTTACCAGGTATGTTTAAACGATACCGAAGGCAGCGGGGACCCATAATAATTGGCTTAAAGTAATAAAAAAATGCATTGTCCTCGTGTTCTGAGCTTTTCTAAAAGTTTCAAATTTCTAGCTAATCAAGATAGAGGTCTGCACGGGCTGAAATTTTGAGGCCCAAACCCCTCCCGGCCCGTTTCAAAAATATGTAAAAAAAAAAATGCATGTTTTTCTATGAAAAAAATTTTTAGTATGTGTTTTGTAGAGATTTTATACAGCCAATTAACAGAATGTCCTTTAACAAAGCTGCTGAACTTTTACAAGATAATTATATATAAACAGAAATTCATTATTACAGACGTACAAAAGACTCAAAGGACGACAGAAAATCGAGTCGAAAATATTAGCATTCATCAAACGATATAGGACAGTATTTAAAATAATTAATACTACTAAAAATGTATTATCAACCATTTACTCTTATATACCGTAATGTATCTGAATTTTTCATGTGATCCGATAAACAAAATTTTAATGCTAATACAACCATATTCAATAGAAAAGATGCTTTTGCACATGCTAGAAATGGTGCTACTTTCATCCAGTGCACAGGAGATAAGAAAAGGGAGCTTTCGCGAAAAAGTTACAGTGGAATGATTTTTACTGCCTTTATACAACCTAAACTCTTCAGACCGTAGGACACAAAGCCTTATACACAGTAACGTATCTAATTTCTTTTGTTTGTACATGTGTGCAAACTAATAATGACATGCATACTATTTTGAATAAGAACCATCTAATATTACATGAAATAATATATATTAATTTCGAGACATGCTAAAAATATTTGCGGAAATTGAAATCTCAAACAGGCACATTGATATTCATTTTAATTGAAGTTATAGACATTTTTTAACAAATTAAATTTTATGTGCTACACAAGCCTGTGAAATTATGTAAAATAAATGACTGAAGAAATATTTTATCTTTTTCATTTTCCTTGATTAACGAGGAAACTAAAAAAAAGATTCGGGCTGACACGGACCGGAAAAAATATCATCCACGCCGGCCCGGCACGAGTATACACAAAATAACTGAGCACGAGCCCGGGCCGAGCGCAAATTTAAAAATTCGCCCCGAACCCGGCCCGTGCAGACCTTTAAGTCAGGAAGTTATATGATTATTGAATCATAAAAACGCTACCGAAGGCAGCGGGGACCCAAAACAATTGGCTAAAAGAATTTAAAAAATGCATCGTCATCGTATTTTGAGCTATTCTAAATATCTAGCTAGTCGAAAAGTTAATTAAATGAATTTTCTATGAAATGATATAAATGCTTCCAGGCTATTTTGTTGGGGCTATTTTGTCGAGGCTGTTTTGTCGGGGCTATTTTGTCTGGGGCTATTTTGCTGAGGCAATTCTGTCTTGGGCTATTTTGTTGGGGCTGTTTTGTCCTGGGGCTATTTTGTCGGGGCTGTTTTGTCGGGGCTATTTTGTCGGGGGCTATTTTGTCGCGGGCTTTTTTGTCGGGGCTATTTTGTCGGGGGCTATTTTGTCGGGGCTGTTTTGTCCTGGAGCTATTTTGTCGGGAGGCTATTTTGTCGGGAGCTATTTTGTCGGGGCTGTTTTGTCGGGAGCTATTTTGTCCTGGGGCTATTTTGTCGGGGCTATTTTGTCGGGGCTATTTTGTCTGGGGCTATTTTGTCTGGGGCTGTTTTGTCGGGGCTATTTTGTCTGGGGCTATTTTGTCCTGGGGCTGTTTTGTCGGGGCTATTTTGTCGGGGGCTATTTTGTCGGGGCTCTTTTGTCGGGGCCGTTTTGTCGAGGCTATTTTGTCGGGGCTGTTTTGTTGTCAAGGCTTTTTTGTCGGGGTTCTTTTGTCGGGGCTATTTTGTCTTGGGCTATTTTGACGGGGTACCGTTTTTGAGATATGCTGATAACAGACAGACACACAGACACACAGACATACAGACATACACACAGACCATTTGCTAAAAACATGATTTTCGTATTCAGGGGACCTCAAAACGTGTAAATATAACAAAATCTCGCGTTCGAAAATTTGACCCAAAAACAATACTTTCTCTACCTTATGGGTAAGAGAAAGTAAAAAAGAAAGAAATAAGCTTTTTATTGTAGGGGGGGAGGGGTTAATTACATCTAATGAAACATCTTTCAATATCGAAGCGTATGCTCAAATAATTTTTTTTTGTCCATTTTTGCTAATCCAAAGATCTGTTTTCCCCCTCCCCCTAATCTATGATTATTATATAAACTCATGAAGAGCTTTAAAATTGTAATTCTTTATAACTTTCATTAAATTTGGTTTAAAGTATGAATAAATTAAAAATGATAAACGATTCAAAAATTGCAATTATACAAATGTATTTATTTAAATTAAGCTCATTTAAAATAATTTGCAACGTAGAGTTAAAAAAGTTATTTGGTAAATTTTATCTAAACAGTGTAATAAAAAAATAATTAATAACAAAAAAGTTAAATTTTCAAGATTAATCTGTAATCTGTACTGAAATTTGAGATTTAAATTTAAGTTTGAAATAATTTTTATCAATTTAAATTTTGATTTTAATTACTAGTTGTGAAATCGTTATTCTTCGAAAACATAAAATAGCGTACTAAGCTTAGTTTAAATATACAACGTTAAACTAAACGTTGTATAATTTTATCTTTAGTTTTACTGACAAATATAGATAGTAAAATTGTAATTATAAAAGTGTATTTGTTGAAAGTAAACTTTCTTAAACTATTTTAGTATGAAGAATATGGAAAACGTTTTTCTATAATGATTATTTATCAAAAAAACCATTTTGCATCAGTTTTCATTGTGTCGCCAACGAGCGATAAATGGCCAGGAATCGGACAATTTGAATATTTTTTTACGGGCGATATATAGTGATTCCTCCGGAAGTTTTATTATAAACATGCATAACTTCATGAGGAGAGTTTTCTGTAATTTTTTCAAAAAATTTTCCATATGCGCCTATAGAAACCTTCCCAGAGCCTGATTAAGGGGGAAGCACACATTATTTATACTTACACCGTTATTTTCTAACAAATACTTTCCTGCTACAATAAACAGAAAATTCTGATTAAAAATTATTTTAAAACAATTCTGGTGTCTAATAACGGTGAGTAAATTGGATTGTTTTACACCGTTCATTTTTTATAAAAAATATTTCCTCGTCAAAGCATGGAATTTCTATGACATTAAGAAAAAATAATTGTACAAATATTCCGGTGAGAGCGGAGATAATGTGTGCTTTCCCCTTAATCAGGCTCTGGACCTTCCTTGTCAGTGAAACCATCGTTAAATGATGTAAATTTTTAACAGTTATTCTTTTATACTCATATTTTAATTCAGATTAAATTAAAATTAAAATGTCTCATCTGATTTTAAGTATATAGTCTGATGCACTGAACTTATACTTAATATTTGTGAATTGTATCTGTTCACATCTCTCTCTCTTTGTGTATTATTTCTACTGTATAATTTAATTCAAGGAATATCAAATGAAAGTAAAGGAATAACAATCAAAGAATTTCACTGAGTTATTTTTGAGTAGTGTGACTAACAAAAAGATAAATAAAAACGCATCCTAAGTGTAAACGAGAAAGAAACCTTTGTAATATATATACTTTTTTTTTTTTTTTTTTTTTTTTTTTGTAAAAAAATTATAACTTTTATCTGAAAAAAACTTAAAATGTTGAAGAATGTGGTAAATTTTAGTTATATACCATTTCATAATTTTATTATGAAGCCAAAAAACATAATACAACATAATTATAAAAATTATCTCCCTGTAATTATAAAGAGTTGTGTCTTTTAAAGCGATAAATTAAAAATAAGCGTCTGTCAAACCGCATTTTGGAGAAGGGATTTGTGTGGATAGATATTTTTTCAATATAATGTGGTAAGGTTTTCTTTCCTTCTCTTTTTTCTTTCTGTAAGGATATTTTAGATCTATATCTGTCAACACTACAGTAATGCATAGTTCCCAACATTTTAATTTATTCCGGAGCACTTTTAGATTTGCCTTTATCTGGCACCACTTTATTTGTAGAATGTTTTTCTCCAATATGTAATGCGATAAAAAAAAGGCGGGGGGGGGGGGAGAAATACTCTTAAAAATAAATTAAATAATTTTTTTTTAATGTCGTACAAAAAAAAAGGCGGGCTAAAACTGCTCCGAAATAAATTAAAAAATTGGCAACTCTTGTAATGATAGACTCCGTTTGCAATTAAGTTATGTTTTATTCTTGCAAAATATAGAAAAATACTTTTAAATTAATTCTTCTTATATTCCACTATTACTGAAAGTGTCGTAGACTCCGTATTTTTCACAGCACCATTTTTAAGAAATAATAATTCTTTAATATACTGTAGGAAGGTATTACAGTAGAGTACTTTAGTAATACCCTATTTCTCTCTTCAACTATTTTGAATACTTTAAATGAATATTACTGCATAGCATATCTTCCAATATTTTAATTTATTCCGGAGTATTTGTAGCCCCGCCTTTCTTTTGTACCACTTATTTTTTAAAAGTAACTTTTTTTTATTTCATTGAAGTTATTTATTGGAGATTTTTTTTTTTTTTTTTTTTTTAATATTATAATAAAGTGGTTGTGAAATAAAGGCGTGGCTGAAAGTACTCCGGAATAAATTAAAGTATTGGCAGCTATGCATAGTATTCCAGGTATTAATTTATTCCGGTGTATTATATCTCCGCCTTTATTTAGCCCCACTTTATTTGCAAAACGATTTTCTCCGATATATAAAAGCTATACTATAATAAGAAAAAATTCCTCTTGAAAAAATAATCGTATAAAAATAAAGGCGGAGCTAAAAATGCTCCGGAATAAACTGAAATGTTGGCAACTCCCTGTTCCTGCTACATATATATATTTTTTTTCCCCTCATGTTCGTTACTTTCTTAAATATAAAATGAAGATATTTCTACATTTATGTAATATAGTATCGGAAATAGTTTGGTTTATACCTCCTAAAGTATTTTGATAAAAGTATTAACCATTGTAGTATTTCAGCACAAAGGAAATAATATAAACATCAGCTAAATTTTTACATCTAAAAATTATTGTATGTTTTATATTTCCTTTTCGTATTTTTAGCAGACAATTGAAAAAAAAGAAAAAACATATCGCAACTTAAATGTACGTCGAATTCAAATTATTATTGATATATTATTTATTATATTTATCTATCTATTTTAGTTTAATTAATTAATTAATTGAAAAAAGAAAGAACGCTAAAATATTTTGATTTATCTGCCTATTTATTTATTTTCAGAAAAGAATGCTTAAAAAATTGCATTAAAAAATTTACAAAGAAAGGAGAATCGGAAATGAAATATGAAGCGAATGAAAAAAATAAATAAAAATCTGTCAGATTCAGACTAGATTTATTACGAAAAGACTATTTCTATATTACAAGCTTTATATTAGTCCTGTGAACCATGATTTCTTATATTAATTAATCGATTAATTAGTTATTTAATTTTTGTTTATTTAACTGCAAGGACGTAGGACAAATAATTTACCACATGTTTTTCAAACGAATTTTCAATGAAATCTATCAGTTAATAAAGAGTAACGCCAGAAGTAATAATCGCGACGCATGAAAGAAGAATAGCTATTTCGAATATTTATTATTATTATTATTATCATTATTATTATTTTAATTTTTAATTAGCTTGATTTTTTTTCTCAAAAAGAGAAAACTTTTTGAGAAACTCAAGTAGTAAAAGTATTAATTTAAACTTGTTTAAATTAATACTTTTACTACTTGACAATAGAATGGTTAACAGTCGATTTTCAAATATGTATATGTTTTTACAATTTGGACATAATATAAGAAAAATAAATAAAATTTTAAAACTGGATATTTGCGGACAACTTGGTATATTTTTGTTGAAACACAGCAAAAATGACAACGCGAAGGAAGGGATTGAAAGGATTAGTTCTGTCGTACATATAAGGAATAAATACATGGCGCCTAGTTTTCTAAATTAAAATTATAAAATAATAATAATAAAATACATTATCGCAAGCAGTGAGGTTTTTTTTTTTTCTTACAATTAGCTAAGAGTTTTGAGCTTCACGAGAAGCTTAAAAAACGGATTACAGTCCGTTCATTACGGTCTTTTCTTTTCTTTTTTTTTTTTTTTTATTAAAATTCTTTTGAAACTGAATTTACAATCTCATTTTTGTGTAAGATTTTGTTTTGTGCAAAACCAGTTAAAGGGGAAAAAAAAAAAAAAAAACCTTTCGAATGAAATGTCTAAACAGAGCCTCCCCTACAATAGGGATAAAACTATAAATTTAGGAAAATTAAATTTCGATCATGTTAACCCTTTCAGTAGCAGTGTTCCCGCTCATGGTACACCTAATTTTAATTCTCAAGTGCAAAAACTCATCCCGGAAATTTTTTAGCAAAAATTTACATCTATATCATAGCAGAGAAGTCCCTTTTTTAACGTGAAAATTTAAAATTTCTTATATTTTAATTGTGTTCGTAAATTCCGGTGGCAGTGTAATTTAAATAATCCGAATTACCTTGCACCGCAAAGGTTTAGAATACTTCGGAATAAATTGAAATGTTGGGATCTATGCAACTTTTACGAGTTTTTGTTGTCGATAATGTTTACTTATAAAGTGATTTATTTATTAAATTAACTATTATTTGAATTTAATAAGGTTTACTTACAGATGTTTCAAACCAAAAATTACTCAAAAAGTAACAATGCTAATTTTTTATTTTTTAAATATTTATGATCAGCTATGTGTCTAAAAGCCATTTTAAAAACTAGTTTAGTAATTTTTAAAATAAATTAAGTAGTGAACGTTAAAGGGTTAAGCAATAATTCAGATACCACCGAAATAAAAGTAGTAAAATATCTATCAAAAGAAAAAAAAAGGTAAATGGTTTTAAATTTGTTTGAAAATTATTTTAACTCAAGCTAAGCTGCCATATAATTGTCTAAACGGTGGCACTGAACAATGTTGAGTTTGTTCCGATACTGCAGTACTTTCATGTTCATTAATTTAATTGACTTTTTAAAAATATTAAAATAGATTTTTCTTTTTTCTTAATTAATTAATTTTTTTTTTTCATGGCTTTTTTTTAAACTTTTACATAAATCTTCGTGATATTCTTCTGCTTTTATATTTTATAATGTGTAACAAATTAATATGCAAAATAATAAATCCTACTAATAATAACAGGAGACTTGGCGTTGGAATATTAAAACTCGAATAAACGACTACGTCAGAAACGAGATTCAGAATCCTTTTTGCACTGAAGACGGCACTCTTAAAGCAGCCGAAACAGCTGTATGCATTTCCAATACTTTTCTTTGGCGTTTCTGACGTAGTCGTTTATTCGAGTTTTAATAAATCCTACTACTTAATGGGATGTTCTAAAATTCTACTCTTAACACAGATACCGAAGTGGACGGTGGGTCTAGAAAACATGACTACCCTTAATCTAAATCTTCAGTTGAAGAGGTCAAAATGTTACATTACTCTATTTTAAAAAAAAAAAAAAAAAAACGATGTCATAATGAATATGATCTGTGCGCATCGATTATGGGAAAAAAAATATCAAATATTTAAGTTTCCTAAATTCTATGATTTCACAAAATATACATAAAATTTGCCTAACATATATATATATATATTCGTTTTTTTTTTTTTGTTGTTGTTTTTTTTTTTTTTTTTTTTTTTTTTTTCCTCTTAATACAATTTACAAGTTAAGTCTTTATTTTATAAACTTTTTATAAAAAAATACAGATTGTAAAGTTAATTTATGTATTCAAAATTTAAATAGTTTGAAATAAAATAAAATAAAAGTTAATTTTTTTGCGTCAGATTAGCCACACGTTTAAATATTAATATTTTGTGATTAACACATACATGAAGCTTTTCGAATGCAGAATTTTATAATTTCATTATCGAAGATTTTAAAAATGTGCCTTGACTTAATTAATATTAAGAGAAATGTTCGATATTCTCGCAGATATACAGGCTGTTCGCACATTTTTTAGATGATTTTATTTCGCAGTAAGAAAAAAATCGTTTGCATGGAGAATTTTATTTTCACAACAGTTATATTTTTGGAAGTTTTATTTATCTTCTGATATTTAGAATTTTTGTTTAGATGCAAAAATGCGCTTTTAAAATGGAAGTGGATGGAAGGGTAGGTTTCCCGCTTTTTCCAAAGATAATTTTTAGTGGAATCTTTATGAAGAGCATTTATCAGGAGGAAAATGAAAAAATGTTGCAACAACAGATGAATCTTGGGTTTATTTAAGTGGTTGCAATAAAAAAAGGTCAATTTATTATCACAAAAGTGGAGAAAAAAAAATTGCTACATGGCTCAAAGCATCAAAAGAGAGTTTTTCTAAAGGATTTATGATTGCCACTGGTGTTTTCATACAAGCGCAAGATAAAAGCAAAAAAATGTGACAAAAATGTCAAAATCAACTCTAAATACTCTCAAGAACATATTTTAATTTCAATTTTTAAAAATGAAAATCCAGATCTTTATCCACAATGCTATCAATCCGTTGAACTGCATCAAGACAAAACAAGCAGCCACACATCACAATCCGCAATTGCTTTTCTAGAAAAAAATGGAACAAAAAACGGAAATTAAAACCATACCCTTCACTGACATTCCTGCTAAATCTTCTGATGTATCACTGTTGGATTTTTGTGTTTTTCGACTCTTAAAATCAACATTATCCAAACACCGACCTACAACGCTTTGTGGACTCTGGAAAGCCGTTCAAGAGGAGTAGAAAAATATACCTCTTCCGATATTAGAAAAAGCATTATTATCATAGAAATTATGATGTAGAATGTTAGTTAAGAACAAGGGCTATCAAACTGAACAAATAAAACACGAAATATGAGTGAAATTGCTTCAGTACACTCCATCAAAATCGTCTAAAAAATGTGCGAACAGCCTCTGTATATATATTTATTTATTTCTCAATATATTGAGAACAAAAAACTATATTTTATAAATTAGCAATGTGAAAATGATAAGATTTCCTATTAAACACAAGAAAACAATTAATCTCATGAACACAAATAAAATAAATACATAAAAATAGAATTTTATTACGAATCATACTTTTAAAATGTTCTCTCCTCTCTGTTCCTGTTAAAATTCTCTGTCTAATTATCAGTCTAAGTCAGAGCCTGATTAAGGGGGAAGCACACATTATCTCCGCTCTAACCGGAATAATTTTACAATTATTTTTTACTTCATGTCATAGAAATTCCACGCTTTTACGAGGAAATATTTTTTATAAAAAATAAACGGTGTAAAACAATCCAATTTATTCACCGTTATTAGACACCAGAATTCTTTTAAAATAATTTTTAATGAGAATTTTCTGTTTATTATAGGATAAAAGTATTTGTTAAAAAATAACGGTGTAAATATAAATAATGTGTGCTTCCCCTTTAATGAGGCTCTGGTCTAAGTTAACAAAACATTGTCAGATTGCAGCTTTTTTTTTTTTTTAAGGAAGAAAGAAGATAAGGAGGAGGAGGAAAGATCAAAACGAATAGAAAGCATATTAAACGTTAATACCCTTTAAACACTGGAAAAGGGCGGAGTTTGGGAGTTGTAGAATGCCAGAAAATTACTTTATGTAATAAAACTTTCCATAAATGCATTTAAAGGGTATTTAAAGCAGCATTATATTTTATACATAGACTATTCAGAAAAAAAGTACCATTCATCTCGTTCATGAAAAATAAAGAACATTTTCTGGCATTGATCTATGTATATACATTCTTGTCATCATAACCCAGAAGATTACTGGTCCCGCCCCTTTCCGTGCATTTTTTTCACATCAGTCTTTTTAGAATATTTTTTCCTTATTTAACAGGTTCAGCGCCATGTCAGCCATCGGTGGCTGACACTGATCTTTCCATTTAGGCCAAGTCAGCCGGCAGTGTAAAATAGGATATAAAACTACAGAATTTACATAGTTTTAAGTAATTACTGACAATTTATTTAAAATTTACTTCAATCATACTTTTAAAATGTTCTCTCCTCTCTGTTCCTGTTAAAATTCTCTGTCTAATTATCAGTCTAAGTCAGAGCCTGATTAAGGGGGAAGCACACATTATCTCCGCTCTAACCGGAATAATTTTACAATTATTTTTTACTTCATGTCATAGAAATTCCACGCTTTTACGAGGAAATATTTTTTATAAAAAAATGAACGGTGTAAAACAATCCAATTTACTCACCGTTATTAGACACCAGAATTCTCTTAAAATAATTTTTAATGAGAATTTTCTGTTTATTATAGCATAAAAGTATTTGTTAAAAAATAACGGTGTAAATATAAATAATGTGTGCTTCCCCTTTAATGAGGCTCTGGTCTAAGTTAACAAAACATTGTCAGATTGCAGCTTTTTTTTTTTTTTTTTTTTTTTTTTTTTTAAAAGGAAGAAAGAAGATAAGGAGGAGGAGGAAAGATCAAAACGAATAGAAAGCATATTAAACGTTAATACCCTTTAAACACTGGAAAAGGGCGGAGTTTGGGAGTTGTAGAATGCCAGAAAATTACTTTATGTAATAAAACTTTCCATTTAAAGGGTATTTAAAGCAGCATTATATTTTATACATAGACTATTCAGAAAAAAAGTACCATTCATCTCGTTCATGAAAAATAAAGAACATTTTCTGGCATTGATCTATGTATATACATTCTTGTCAACCTAACCCAGAAGATTACTGGTCCCGCCCCTTTCCGTGTATTTTTTTCACATCAGTCTTTTTAGAATATTTTTTCCTTATTTAACAGGTTCAGCGCCATGTCAGCCATCGGTGGCTGACACTGATCTTTCCATTTAGGCCAAGTCAGCCGGCAGTGTAAAATAGGATATAAAACTACAGAATTTACATAGTTTTAAGTAATTACTGACAATTTATTTAAAATTTACTTCATTTTTTTTTTTTTTTTTTTTTTTTTTTAATAGGATTTTTATAGGATTATATCGTTAAGACCTAATGGGGTTTATTGAAACTCGATAAACATAACACGCTTCTAAGCAGGGCGTGTGGCCTGAATGGGATTTCCATAAGAATTCGCATGGCGCTCAATGAGTTAATCGTAAATGTATTTGAAGTTAATTTCTCTAAAAATTAAATTGTGTACACAAAGGGGCGGGAACTAACAATGTTACGGATTAGGTTCGCAAGTATGCATATATATTTTGCTTGATTTATAAAAATTTATAACACATTTTCTTCTTTTTTTAAATATTTTGTGTTTATATGTCTCATTAAAAATAAATACAATATTCATATATAAACATTTCATACGGTAATGTACAGTCGGGGAAAAAAAACGCAGCACTTGATGGTATTTCGTTATAAATAGACGCAGAAAAATTTAATAGACACCATTCAACAGGAAATTAAAAGCACTTTCTGAAAATATCGTCGAATTTTGAATTAGGGGTCATCTACATATTAAAATGAGCGCTAACTTTCAATAGCAACACCCAATTGTGACTTCATATTCGAATTTCTGAGAGTCTGGCAGTGCGGAAAAGTATACTATTTGTATACTTTATCTTTAGTATTCATAGAGTTATGATCAAAAATGTGTTAGGGGGTTATCTCTAAATGTAGAAAAATAAAATTAAGATCCTACAAGAAATAGACAAAATTATACTGTTTCACACCGGAAATATTTCAAGAAAAAAAGAGTTATAAAAAGAAATAAAAATATTAACACCTTTGCAGTACCTTAATTATTATGAATTCAGTTTTTTGGATATGTATATATTTCAGTACTTTTTTAGATAAATTTAGGTATATTTAAATACATTACACTTACGATTGGTCAGACAATACTCTTTATAAAAGTGCAATATTTTTCAATTAAAAAGTATCTATCATGGCTATACTGATCACCAATAAAGCTTAAATTTTCTTTCGTACGTGTAACATAATATACAAACTGAAATAATATAGCTATATATATATACAACAACACATAAACTAAATCTTTTCGGATAAATTATTGTAAGGTTTCATAAAGTAAATATTAAACAATTTTAATAGCACTTACCAGTTTTGAGTCAGTTGAACTCTTTGGAACTATATGATTTGTTTTATAATTTCTATGAAAATATAATTTCTTAATTAACGCTTTCGCGACTGCTGACGTAGATTCACATCATTTGAAAATCTGTAACGATGCCAGTGGGCGTTTCTTTCGTAATTTGTGTATTACTTATTTCTTAAGTATGTACCCAGTGCTCATATTTTTGCAATAAAATATACTATGGATAGAAATATATTAATTAGAAAGAATATAATTATAATGTATATCCATTTGTAATATAATTGTGGTACAGAAAATTTGTTCTGAAATATTTTATTTTGAGAGTATTTCAAACAGCAAACCCCGCCCATTCAGTTAATTTTTTTCTTCTAGTGTTCGTTTAAAGGATTCAAAATTTATCAACAGTAATCGATGAAGTAAATACCACTTGTGTATATTTTTGTCAACGTAAAATAAGGGGTTTAACACGAATACTCAAAGTCACATTCACTTTTCGTTTCTGTATTGTTTTGTTTTGAAGAACAATAAAAGGCGGGGCTTTAGAAAACAGGAAATCTTTATACTAATACTAATGTCTAAAAATCAACATTTTTGTTTCATTTCTTTGCATTTGATGTTGTTGTTATATAATTTGAGCCGTAAATAAAAAATAAAAATATTTTGTTCAATTTTCTCCTTTATTTTTTAAGATTTGCTTCGTTATCTCATTCAAAATTTTTTAAGAGACGGCCCCTTAAACCCCTCCAAAAGAAAGATTTATTTATAACTCGAAAACTAATAACTGGAATTAGCTGCAAATTTGCACACCCATATTTTTCAGCATAAGGATTCATTTTATGTAAAAATTAATATAGGTCATAATTCATAATTTTTATGAATATGAATTTATTAATATTTTTCAGAATTAAAAATATTTTTCAGAATCAAAAGAAATGATGGATTATGTTTGAGTTTCTTCACTGTATCTCGTAAAAAAAAAAAAATTATATCGATCAAGTTATTTTTTGTGAAGATATTAATAAAAGTTTGAAATATGAATTTAACATTAGCATCTTCAAACTTTGAACGCTTATAACTCTATGAAAAAATAAGTAAAATATACGACCAATATACTTTTTCGCATTGTCGCGATCCCAGGAATTCAAATATAAAATAAAAATGGGGCATTACCATTGAAAAAATCAAAGTTGGTGCGTGTTTTAATATGTAGACGACCCCCAATTCAAAATTTCCGTTCATTTTCTAAATCTACTCTCAATTCCCCGTCGAATGATAATTATTTCACTTTTGTGCAGATTAGCAACGGAGTTACATCAAGTGCTGCGTTTTTTTTTTTCCCCGACTGTACATAAACATATTGATTAAAGAAGTTTTGTTGATATTATATAATTATTTTTCTATCTGTATAGTATATTAACACAAATATATTTTGTAAATTTCGCAACATCGGAAAACAGCAACATAGCTTCCATATCAAAGCTTAATGTAAATAGGACGTAAGCGTACTGTAGCTAGTGTTGAAATTAGAAAAAAAAAAAAAAAGACTAACAGTGGGCTAAAAATACCCCGGAATAAATTAAAATGTTGTTTATTCTGGTTTTAGTCAGGTTATATTACGTGTGCTAAACAGCTGGATCCGCCCTCTCTTAAGCTCAGGTTCAGCTCATCATTAAAATATTGTTTTTAATATCTGCCGCACCAAAATGTTCAAAACACAAATGCCAATTTTCATATATTTTGAAATCTTCCCGTTTCAACTTTAAAAGCATTTAGATTAATATATTTTATTTTGAATTTTTAAATTTAGACGATTAAAGTCTTTTAAATGAAATTTCAGGATTCTGTAAGATCAATATCTATATATTTGAAAGTAATAAGACTATTCCTTTGTTTTAAATATTTATTCCATAATAACTGTGACTTTGATTTCGTGATTAGGAAATTGAAAATAAATACTATTGAGCTATGTTCCAATAATAGATATAAACTAAAAAAAAAAGAAAAAAAGAAAGCAGTTTTTCACTATTTGATTCTGTATTAAAAAACCTTTAATAGAAATTTAATATTTTATTATGTTACATTATGGGATAAATTTTAAATAACACAAAGCTTACAAACGGTACAGTAACCAAATGCAAATACGTAACAACAAAATTTAAACAGAAAACTCATGGTAAAAAAATCTTTTGAAAATTATTAAATATTCATAATAATAATAATAAAACGATTGTCGAATGCATAATTGCTGTTTCATGCAGTAAGTTTCGCTGTACCGTGTTTTCTAAAACATGATATTTAACTTGAGGTGTACGTACTCTTGAATATTGAATGCGAAAAAAGTGTAACAGGGTTAAAACAGAATTTTAGCAGCGAAAAACTAGAAAAAGATATTTAATACTTATGAAGAAAGACTTAACATATTAGGATCGGATATATTCCTCTCTTGTACTGTAAGCCACGCCTTTTCACAAATTTTTTAAAACTTTATAATATAAAATAAAATAATTTTGCATATTTGTAATTAAATCATTTAAGTTTTGTCTTCAATAACCGATGTAGTAAATACCATTGTGATTTATGCATACCAGCGTCACATATAGAGTCAAATACGAATATGCAAATTAGTCTTTTTTTTATTATAGTGTTTGAGCGATACGGAGGCGGGGCTTCTTTTCTTTTGAAATTCTTTCACAATCCCTCGCCTACATTGTGATAACTTTACAAAAATATGTCAATTTGTAGAAAATCATCGAAATATTGCTTAGGAAACAATAAGAATAACACAAAGGTAAATTAAAATATTTTTCCGTCAAATTATATACAAACATTTACTTATAGAGGATACAGATTATAACTAGTGACGGCCCCCTAACAGGAATAAAAAGTGAAATATCACTGTAACTCAAAAAATAATGTTAAAAACGAGTTGTAAATTTGGAAATCCATGTTTTTGATGGTGCTTGTTCTACTCGTGCAAAAATTAATATAGGTCATAATTCATAATTTTTTCGAATATGAATTTATTAATAATTTTAATAATTCAAAAAATGTTTTTTTAGCAAAAATTTGCATGGAATATGTTTGGATCACTTCATTCTAACGAATAAAAAAAACAGAATTTAAATATCGTAATTACTTCGGAAGATATGATTTAATGTTTGTCACATTCATTTAACATTAGCATCCCCAAACTTTGACAGCTTATAACTCTATGAGAAATTAAGCGAAATATATAAACTATACCATTTTCCGTGATGATTTGATCCAAAGAATTCAAATAAATTATAAAAAAGGGGGGTTACCATTGAAAAAAATGAAGTTGATGTCAGTTTCAATATGTAGACGACCCCTAAGTAAAATCTAACTATAACATTATAAACTAGACATTATTACATACTGAACGGTAACAGTCGCATGTTTCTACGATAATTTATGGGGAAATTAGGTGGGGGGTGGCGATTTTTTTTTTTTGGGGGGGGGGGGTGACTGTACCATTCGATTTGTAATAATGTCTACTTTATAACGGTATAGTTAGATTTTGCTTAAGGGGTCGTCTACATATTAAAACTGACATCAACTTCATTTTTTTTTAATGGCAACCCCCATTTTTTATAATTTCTTTGAATTCTTTGGATCAAATCATCGCGGGAAATGGTATAGTTTATATATTTTGCTCAATTTTTCACAGAGTTATAAGCTGTCAAAATATGAGGATGCTAAGGTTAAATAAATGTGACAAACATTAATTCATATCTTCCAAAATAATAATGATATTCAAATTCTGTTTTTTTTTTTTATATGATAGAATGAAGCGACCCAAACATATTCCACGCATATTTTTGATTAAAAAAAAAAACATTTTTTGAATTATGAAAATTATTAATAATTTCATATTTGGAAAAATTATGAATTATGACCTATGTTAATTTTTGCACGAATAGAACGGGCATCATCAAAAACATGGGTTTCAAAATTTACAGCTAGTTCCTAACATTATTTTTTGAGTTACAGTGATATTTAATTTTTTTACTGTTGTTAGGGGGCCGTCACTTATTATAATTTGTATCTTCTGTGAGTAAATATGGAATTTTTCCTAAGGTGGGAAAAAGTCGCCAAATTTTGGCGCCAAATCCATTACCTGCATTATTGGGGCTTTTTAATGCGTTTTTAATGGAAAATAAGGCTATTTCAACGCTAAAACGACTAGAAATGCACAAAATTAGCACTTTATCAACTTACACTAAGCCTCTTTGAGAGAATTTATACAAAAATAAATACAATTATTTACAATTTTGTAACACTGCCCCCCCTCCCAAGGACTGCACGTCCCGGGCAGTGCAATCCTTGGTCAAGAGGCGAAACTAACCAAATTTACACAATCTAAAATACAAAAACTAAGTTGCATATAACGATAAAATAGAAATATAAATCAAGTGAGAAATATTTACAAAATTCACAAATATGTACAAGTATTTATATACAAATATTTACATTACGCATGCACAAATTTTACCAGTATTTACATTTTAAATTTTAATATTACCGTTAATTGTGGTACTTGGCTAACCTGTTATAGTGCACCACCTTCGGTTTGACGAAGGTGTTTTAGTGATCCGCACCACTACATCATTCAGCCTTTTTAAGACTGTGTATGGTCCGTCCCAGTTGCACTGTAAACCAGACCTTCTCTCCTTCCTGGAACTCATGTTGTGTAGCCTTTAGATCGTACCTTGTCTTCATTTTCTCCGTTGCCATGTTAATCTGCTCCCGAGCAAAGTTGTGTACGTCCTCAAATCGTGCCTGGAGATCTTGGATGTACTCCTCGGGCGATGAAGGCGCATCGGGTGGGCAACCAAACAGGAGATCACAAGGGAGACGAAGTTCACGTCCAAAGAGCATCTGGGCTGGAGTATAGCCGGTGGTTTCATGGACAGCACTTCGATAAGCCAGCAGGAACAATGACAACTTCAAGTCCCAATCTTGCTGGTTCCTTGATACTAGAAGAGAGAGGTTATTCAGGATGGTGCGATTGAACCTCTCGACCATGCCGTCCGACTGGGGATGTAAGGGTGTTGTCCGGGTTTTGTTTATACTGAGAAGTTGACACAGTCCTTTGAAAACATCAGAGGTAAAGTTCCTACCTTGGTCGGTATGAAGTTGTAGGGGCGTGCCGTATCTTGACACCCACTGCTGCACTAGGACCTCTGCGACTGTGCATGCCTCTTGATTGGGAATGGAATATGCCTCAGGCCACTTGGTGAAATAGTCCATCACGACGAGGATGTATTTATTTCCACTGGAGGTCCGTGGCAAAGGACCCAAGATGTCGAGTGCAATTCGTTCAAATGGTGCTCTCACGTTATACCGTTGCAGTCTTCCTCGACTTCGTTTCTGCGGGCCTTTACGTGCCGCACAAGCATCACAGGATTTACACCATTTCACCACGTTCTCCTTTGCCTTGCACCAGTAGAAGCGTTCCCGAACTTTCTGCAGAGTCTTCATTACCCCAAAATGGCCTCCGGTAGAGCTACTATGCAGTTGTTCTAAAACATCTGGAATTTTTTATCTTGGTAATACAATCTGCCATCTGAAGCTTTTCCCATCATCAGATTCCCACTTTCTGTATAATACGCCGTTTCTGATATGAAGAGAGTCCCAAAGTGCCTAATAACTTTTCGTAATGGGACTAAATCTGGAAATGTCCTGCCAGGTAGGTCTGTTGCTGGTCGTCTCCTTCAGCTGTAATATTGGCTTTATGTCAGGATCTTCCAACTGGGCTTGTCTAAGTTCTTCGTCACTCCATGGATCGGGATCTTGTTCTGATGGTGTTGACACAGTAACTTGGCGAGCAACTAGCTGTATTCTTTGGGGTCTATCCTCTGCTTTAGAGCTGTATTTATGATCTTCAGATGGAGGCTTTCGAAAGAAGGCATCTGGATTTTCCCGAAGAGCTCCTTCTGGGTGGCATACTTCAGAGACATTCTTGGTTGCTTCTCTAGGTGTTCTTACTGGTCAGCTTCGTTTGATATGCCCGTCTTTTCCACAGCCCCAGCATTTAGTTGTTGGAGTCTTCCCTTCTTTCTTACTCTCAAGAATGCGTAGTCTTCTATTAATATCTGTAATCATTTTCCGAATCTCTTTAAAATCATCTTGAGAACCGTTCACTTTGTCTACTGTGCTGTTCTGACGATGTTCGTGGGAGGCTTGTTGGGCTGCCTCGATCTTTAGGGCATACACCAAGGCTGACTCCACATCCTTCACGCCGGAGACTCTGGGGGCTTTTTGAATATCTGGATCTCCGACAGCATCAAAGAAATATTCTAGGGCCAGATCATTGCGTGTTTCAGGATGACAGTCTGCGAAAGCCAAATGTGAAAGCCTCTGGATGTTTGATGCCAGTTCTTGTAAGCTTTCCACTGGTCTCTGACGACGGGACCTTAGCTGGAGACGACTATATTCTTTGGACTATTTCGCTCCAAAACGTAGCTCTAGTGCTCTGGTTAAAGCTTCGAAGTCATGTCGCTGTTCCTTCGAAAGGGTCTCCAGAATCTCTGCGGCGTCGCCCCGCAGCGACCCTACCAGCTGAGCCGTCTTTGCAACAAAGTCCCAGCCGTTAGCTTCAGCTACGATGGAAAACTGCGTCTTATATACATGCCAGGAGGAACTGCCGTCGTAGGTAGATAGCTCAATAAATCCGTGATTCTGTCTTCTTCTCTCTTTCTTTTCAGTTTCCTGGGGCATGGATTCTAACTTTTCTTCCACTTTTCTCTCCAGATCCTCTTCTATTCTTTTAAACTTGCTTTCTATCTCTGAAACCTTTCCTTTCAGCTCTTGATCAAAGTTTTCTTTAAATTTCCCTCAAAATTCTCTTCTATCTTCATAAATCTCTCTTCAAAATTCTTTTCCACTTTCAAAACTTTCTCTTCAAAATTTTCTTCTATCTTTATAACTTTCTCTTCAAAACTTTCTTCTATCTTTATAACTTTCTCTTCTATTCCATCTATTCTATTTTCCATCACCGTTAATTTACCCTCTATTGATTCTTTCGCCGTTGAAAGCTCTCTCTTCATCTCATCTTGATTAGATTTAATTTCTTCGGTCAAACTGGCTTCCATCTTTTCCTGAACTGCTTTCATTTCCTTCATTTCTTCAGTCAAACCGTCTTTCAATTCCCTTTGCGATGTTTCCATTTTCTCTTGTACTGCTTACATTTCTTCAGTTAATATATTTCTCAGCTCTTTTTGTCCTTCCTTCATTCTTTCGATCAATCCAGTTTCCATCTTTTCCTGTCCTGTTTCCATTTTCTCTATCAATCCAGATCTTAACTCATTCATCTGAGCAGTGAGACCTTCTAGAAATTTCTTCATTTCTCGCTCCATAGCTCTCGTTATCACCATTCACAGACAATCCCACTTCTGACACCAGAAATGTTGCGTACTTGGGGGTTCGTGAGTTGTCCGAGAATGAAAGGCAAAACTTACAAAAATTCAGTAATTTATTCACAGAAAGTTCCAGAGAAATACAGGTCTATAACCCAAGTATCAGCTTCAATTCAACCAGTACACACAGCTTAAACAACAGCTGTCAATAGCAAATCCACAGTACAAACTGTATAGCAATAACACTTAAAGCAAGTCTTTTCCAAAGAGGCTCAAGCAATGCAACATTGACAAAAGCTGATCTCAGACTGAACTGAACTGACTAGCCTTGGCGAAGAAAACAGGCTTATATACCCCTGTAGAAAAGTGTGGAACGTTCCAGAAATCTCTATATCTCATCAGCCAATGGGATTAGAGCTTCCATATTTGGTGTATCCCATATAAGGATTTTCTCGCCAAGGTCGCCAAAAAAATCGCCAAGATGGGAAAAAGCCAAATCCATTACGTGCATTATTGGGGCTTTTTAATGCGTTTTTAAGGGAAAATAAGGCTATTTCAACGCTAAAACGACTAGAAATGCACAAAATTAGCACTTTATCAACTTACTAAGCCTTTTTGAGAGAATTTATACAAAAATAAATACAATTATTTACAATTTTGTAACAATATGTATATATATTGACGAAAAACTATTTTAATTTACCTTTATGTTATTCTAATTGTTTTCTAAGCAACATTTCGATGTTTATGATACAAATTGGATTATTTTTTATAAAATTCTCGCAATGCAAGCGAGAGATTATGAAAGAATTCCAAAAGAAATGAAGCTCCGCCTCTATATTGCGGAAAATATATAAAAAAAACTAGTTTGCATATTCGTATATGACTCTATATGTGACGCTAGTGTACATAAATGTCAATGGTATTTACTACATCGAATGCTGAAGACAAAATTTAAATGATTTAATTGGAAGTATGTAAAATAACTTTGTTTTATAATGTAAAATTTTAGAAAAATTGTGTAAAGGCGTGGCTTCCGTTGCAAAAAAAGTGTATACTCGATACTGAAATGTTAAGTTTCTGTTTTTAAATGTTACATAACTTTTCCTATTTTCTCACTGCTAAAATTCTATTTTATCCTGTTGTCTTTTTTTTTTTTTTTAACTTGAATATTATAGGATTCGTGCACCTCAAGTTAAATGTCATGATTTAGAAAACGCGGTAAGACAAGGATTATTATTCGAAAGAGCATTACGTAGTGAACAATACTTTTTTTTTTTCCTTTTTTTAAATTAATATAACTAATATTTATTAATTTTTATCAGATTTTTTAAAACAAATTTTCTGTTTTAATCTTGTTGTGACATTTTCGCATTCGTTCACTCTACCGTTTATGCTATTTAAATTTTATCGCATAACGTAACATAATAAAATATATAATTTTTATTAAATGTTTTTTTTTAATACTGAATAATATAGTTGAATTTTTTTTTTTTTTATCTATTATGGAATCAAAGCGTAATATCTTTTATTTTCGTTTATTCTAATCACGGCGTAAAACTGGCGTCACATTTATCATGGAAAAAGAATTTAAAACAATGTATTATGTCTTATTACTTTTAAAGATATAGATTTTACACATTTAAAATTAAAAATTCAAGTGCAGTAGACGACTGCAGAACGGGGAATATTCGTTCTTGGCAATAGGAAACCATTTTTTCTATATCCATATTTATTTTACATATGAATATACATAATAATTATACTCTTTCTAGTGAAAGTATTTGTATTCATACTATTTTGTTTATGTAAATATGAATATAAGGAATATTCCTAAGAAAAATCGTAACACACAAATTGTGAAAGAAACGCCCACTGTAGGAGTTACAGATTTCCAAATGACGTGAATCTACGTCAGCGGCCGCGATGTTAAATATCCTTTCTCAGATTTTAGCTTAAATCTTGTTATCTATATTTTTGTATATTATGTATTGTTGGTTTGTACGCCTAAAATTAAATGTAAAACTTTATAGTAACACGTTCATGCGGGGCTTACTTAAATTAAAATGTACCCAACAGTAGATAATTCTTTTTCTTAAATATTAAACACTTTTTTTTTTAATCCACTGTTAATATTATTATCACTAGCAGGCTACGCCCGCTTCGCTGGTCATTATTTTTAAATGAATCTCTGTAATTAATGAATTCTCAAAATTGCATTAATTTTTATCATCTGATAAAAAAAGAAAAAACAAATTCTGATCGGGAAAAATGTCGCACCGGGTCTCCACTTCCTTCGGCAGCGTAGACCCGTGAGCTACACGCGCGTATTCCTTCACCATCCTTATGATTTCTCAAAATTCCATGTTATTACTCATAATCTTTCATTCTTAAGGAAAGTAATTAAAGAAGAGTATCATTTAGCATCGGATAAAAACTCGTAGCGGGACCCCACTGCCTTCGGCAGAGCAGACCCATGCGCGCCGTGTGAGGATATACGTGCGCTGTGCACGCATATTCTTTCCCAACTCAAACTTTTATTATTAAGAAAATAAAATTAAAAAAAAAAAAAATCTTTTATCATCGGGTAAAAACTCGCACCAGGTCCCATGCGCGCTGCGCGCGCACACACATTCCTTCTGAAATCAGACTTTTATTCTTAAGTAAGAAAATTAAAAAAATCATTTCTCATCAGGTAAAAAGTCGGACTGGGTCTCCACTGCTTTCGGCAGCGCAGTCTCGTGCGCGCTGGGCACACCTATTCCTTCCCCATCATTCCAGCCCCTCTTAATTAACCTACATATACCAATTTTGAACGGTCCAACTCAATTAGCTGAGATGAAAAAGAAAACCTAATCAGGACACCTTGAAATTGTAAATCAGGTGAAATCTCGAATTTCACTTTCGATAATATAAAAGAACTTTAAAATAGTATTCGAATGATGTATTCGAAATAAATTAATCATAATTAGAATTTGAAATATTGAAATTAAAAAATATTACAGCGCCATCTGGCGGTAGAAATTTCTGTAATCTACCGTTCAATTCCAAATCAACAAAGCTTTCAAATGATGTATTACTTATGAAATTATTTTAATTAGTAGCTGAGATACAAAAGAAAACCTAATCAGGAGACCTCAAAACGTATAAATCGGGTGAAATCTCAAATTTCATCTTCGATAATATAAAAGTACTTTAAAATATCTTTCGAATGATGTATCAAAAATAATTTAATAATAATTAGAATTTGAAATGCTGAAATTTTAAAGTATTACAGCGCCATCTGGCGGTAGAAATTTCTGTAATCTACTGTTCGATTCCAAATCAACAAAGCTTTCAAATGATGTATTACTTATGAAATTATTTTAATTAGTAGCTGAGATACAAAAGAAAACCGATTCAGGAGACCTCAAAACGTGTAAATCACGTGAAATCTCGAATTCCATTACTTACGGTAGTCGGTTAATGGAAGGTGACAAAAATTTGTGGCGTCTACTCTTGAAATTCAATTCAAATAAGTTTCAAAATGACATATTACTTTTGAAATTATGCTAATTAGAAGCTGAGATACAAAAATGATATAAACACTATTATAAAACGACTTAAGTCTGACTTTTTCGTGGTTTTCTCCGAAACTTGCGTAATTCCGGGCTAAATACTGTTAAAAATCAATAGTATGAAATGTGAAAGGAGTATCAGAATTCGAAACTCTGCAAAATATAAAAGATTAAAGGCGTTCTGATTTTTTCGTTGTTTTCTCCGAAATAACCGTTCCTTTTCTACGTTTTGCCCCTCCCCCCCCTTTCCGTCCCTTCTAATAATTTTACACTTGAAAATGTTCGCAATCGGTGTATCTTTCCTTAGAACCTAATAATACCAATTTCAAACGCTGTAACTCTTTTTTTTTTTTCCTTCGCCCCCCCTCCCCCTCAAGCCCTTCCTAATAATTCTACACTTTCAAAAATATTCAGAATCGAATTATCGGGCGTTAAAACCAAATATTACGAAATTTCAACGGCATATCTCAATTTAAAATACAGTGCAAAATATAAAACAAAATTTAATCTAATTTTTTTGTTTATCCGGATATTTTCATGAAAATTGAACAGTAGCTTTATAATATGCTGTCTAAGCCGAATATTAATTCAAATATAACGTGAATGAAAATTTAAAAAAGTTTTAAAATTGCAATTTTTATCCCCACTGTAAAACACGGGACATCTTGATCGGTTACTATCATTTCCTTTTTCCAGACGGTCGTCTGGTATTTGAAATGATGCTGCCACAAAAAATTCATACTTTAGTTAATTTTAAAAAATCTAATTGTTGTACCGATAAGCCGCTTGCACACTTAGATTCAGAATAAATGCCCCTTTCGTTTGGTATCAAAATCGTAACGATCGGACAAATAGTTCTAATTCATTTTCCACTTTTTCTGCTTTTAACGCCATTAAAATATCTTTTTTTATGCAATGGCGGTGAATTCTCAGTCATTGAGATCGCTTTCTGATTAGCCATGATTCTACATTTTAATTAATATCTCCACAACTAATTAAAATTTTTAAATTCTGTTTTGAGGAGGACCTCGGAAAGGCTCCAGAGCATCCGTATGTCAATTCTTGTACTTCTGCGTTCAATAGGGGCTGAACGTATAAAAGAACAGACTGACAGACAGACAGACAAACCTTTCCATTTATTATTATAAAGTTAATGCCTGTTTTAATATGTAGATGACCCATTAAGTAAATTCTAACTACACCATTAAAAACTAGACGTTATAAAAGATCAATTGGTACCAGCCGCATGTTTCTACGATAATTTACGGCGAAATTAGAAGAAGGAGGGGGTGTTTTGTACCATGATTATACAGGATAGAGAATAGTCTGTAAAAATAGTGGTAGCAATATATTTGAAAATTTCTCATCTCTGAGTGTGTCCTGAAAAAAAGGCGGAAAAGACCCCTGCGATAACTATAACATAGATGCCAACATTTTAATTTATTCCGGAGTATTTTTAGCCCCGGCTACATTTCACAACTATTTATTTATCGAATGATTTTCTCCAATATATAATGCGATAAAAAAAGAAGGGGGGGGGGGAATTACTCTTAAAGATAAATTAAATAAATTTTTAAACAATGTCGTACAAAAAAAGGCGGGCTAAAACTGCTCCGAAATAAATTAAAAAATTGGCAACTCTGGAATGGTAGACACCCTTTACAATTAAATTATGTTTTATTCTTGCAAAATATGGGAAAATACTTTTTAATTATTTCTTCTTATATTCCACCACTACTGAAAGTGTCGTAGACTCCTCGTTTTTCGCGGCATCATTTTTAAGAAATAATAAATCTTTAATATACTTTAAGAAGTTATTACAGTAGAGTACTTTAGTAGTACTCTATTTTTCCCTTGTACCATATTGAACCGAACATTACTGCTCTAACCGAATATTACTGCATAGTATTCAAGATCTTAATTTATTCCGGAGCATTTTTAGCTCTGTCTTCATTTCGCGACACTTTATTTATAGAATGATTTTCTCCGATATATAAATGCAATACTATGCATGCATATATATATATATATATATATATATATATATATATATGTTTGTTTTATTTTAAGCCCCCCCCCCCTTTAAAAAAAAAAAAAAAAAAAAAAACATATAGAATGATTTTCTCCTATATATAAATGCAATACTATGCATATATTTATATATATATATTTTTTTATATTTTTATTTTTTTGAGGGGGGGGGGGATATGCTGGTTTCACCATGTTTCTGAAACTTGTTAAGCCTCTTTTCATTTTCTTAAAAATTGTCTTTTCTGCTGCTTCCACCTACTGAAGAGGAAGTAGATGGGTGTTTGCACATGAAATATTATATTGCAAATGTTTTTTGTTACATTAATTCTTTGTTTTTCTGTTCATTAAGATTTTTAATTTCCTCTTGTTGACCACGCCCACTTATCTTCAACTTTTACACCTATTTATTGTTTTCTAATTAAAACTATATATATATATATAGATTGTGAGTATTTTATGTATACATACAGGGTGCAAATCAAGGTCACGAGAAGGCCTTTATCTCCGAAACGTTGGTCGCAAACATATATTTTCAGTTAAAAAACATTTTTTTTTTTTTTAATATAAGCATTTTTGATGGCATGTTTATTTAAAAAAAATAATAATAATTAATTACAAAAAATAATTTTTTATACAGTCCCCAAATCCTTATAGTCGTATTTAATAAAAACTGCCACACATCCTAACAAATTTAATACAAAAAGTTTCACTTCTGTGCGTTCAAAATTGACAGGAAATTTAGTTTCAAAAGTTTAAATTTTTTTCGTCCCTCATTAACCCTCTCAGTCGCAGTGTTCCCGCTGATGGAACACCTAATTTTAATTCTCAAGAGCAAAAACTCATCCCGGAAATTTTTTAGCAAAAATTTACATTTATAACATAGCAGAAAAGGCCCCTTTTTTAACATGAACATTTAAAATTTCTTTTATTTTAATTATGATCGTAAATTCCGGTGGCATATGTAATTTAAATAATCCGAATTACCTTGCGCTGCAAAGGGTTAAAATACTTCGGAATAAATTGAAATGTTGGGATCTATGCAACTTTTACGAGTTTTTGTTGTCGATAATGTTTACTTATAAAGTGATTTATTTATTAAATTAAATATTATTTGAATTTAATAAGGTTTACTTACAGATGTTTCAAACCGAAAATTTCTCGAAAAGGAACAACGCTAATTTTTTATTTTTTAAATATTTATGATCAGTTATGTGTCTAAAAGCCATTTTTAATATTAGTTTAGTAATTTTAAAAATAAATTAAGTAGTGAACGTTAAAGGGTTAAGGCGTCGATTAAAAAATCTTTTAAAAAGACCGAGCAAAATCTAACAAATGTCTATTAAATGTATTAAAAGAATATCGTGTATAAATTTGTTATCTTATACTATTAAGTGAGCAATATTTGTATGTATATTTCACTGTTCTCGAAAACGGTAGCTCGGACAGTCACGAGATTTAACACAAAGGTGCCCCCCGAAGGATCATTGTGCACATCGAAGTCAGAATTTCGAATTTCTGCTTAGTTTTCTTTTAATTAATAAAAATATGAAATTAATAAGCTAATAATAGCGAAAAATTAGCCATCTAAATTTAATCAATAATTTAATTGTTGCCAAAAAAAAAAAAAAATACGAGTTTATTATTTTTTTTTTTTTCCAACAGGAAAATAAATACATTTATCTAAACATGAACAATACTACACACTACTGATCGCAGAGCTTCCAAATTTGACTTATAGGTACCTGGGACCCTGCAGGTGTGCACCTCATCGAGATTTTTTCGAATTTCGAATTTGAATTTTTTAAATTAACGTTTTTTCGATTTTAAACATTGGCTTTTATGTTTCATTTTTCATGAATTTATTCTTCGATTGTAATCGTCTGCGTATCATAGCAACGGCTATATTATGCAATTTATTTTTTATTTAATACATTTATTTGAGGGCGAATCTTTTTTCTCTTTTTAATTTATTATATTTATTGGAAATAAAATGGTAATACATTAGAAAAATTAAATATATTAAATTTAAAATTTAAAAACGTATTTATAACAGTTATGTTTATGTATAATTTTTGTAGTATAACAAAAATTATTTTTCATTTGTTAATTTAATTTCTTTAAAAGTTTTTTTTCTTTCTAATTTATAGTATTTGTCAGGAAGTATACAGTATCGGTAGTATACAGTAGAAAGGATTAAACTGATTGGAATTTATTTGTTTTTTATGTATTTAATTCCTTCTGAAAGAAAATCTACTTTTTATTTTATTTCATTACATTGGTCGGAATCAAATTGTAATACGTAAATAGCATGAGCAATAAAATACTTGGTTCAAAAACTAAAATATTTAATAGACGCTGAGATACAGTTATCTTTAAAATCGTAGTTCTTAAATAATGGCAGACCCACCTATTGTCAATAAATACCCATATTGAAATACATAGGAAAGAGATTTCTGCAGGCAGTGGGAACCTGCTCCCGATACAGTGCGGGCAGAGAAAGAGCTGCCGTAGTCAGCGAGTACCCAATGTGAGGTCTAGAGCGATTCCAATGTAATTATTTTAGTTTTTATTTATAATGTGATGTGAAAAATAAATAATGATCCAATTCTTTTGGATATTCATTTAAATATAGTGGCCAGCGAAGCGGGCGTAGCCTGCTAGTGAACTGTAAATTTGTGAAAATATATGTATTATATTGTTTCAATATATATATATATAAATTTTAATTTTATTATTCCGCGATTAATTTGTGTATCACTCCAAAATAAAATATACCACATGTTGTTACATTTTAAAGAAATCCATTAATAACTCTGAGTTTATGAATATATATTGTTATGTTATGTTCATTAAAAAAATAAAAATAAATAAATAGCAGTCAGATGATTTATTTTTAAAATAAAGCAGTATATAATAAATGTGGTATTAAATTTGTTGAAACTTACTGTAAATTAATAACAATATATAATGTTACGAAATTTTGTTAAAAAAACGCCAGTACTAATATTACATGATCTGTTTATTTGAAAGAACAAAAAAGAAATTAGATGATTTATTTATTTATTTTTTTTTTTTTTATTTATTTATTTTTTTTTTTTTTTTTTGATGAGGCAAAAACTAACAAATATGCTACTAAATATCTTAAAAGAAAATCTTGTAAAACTTAGTTTTGAACAGTAAATTAATAACAAAATATACTGTTGCAATATGATAGTTAAAAAGTCAATATTACAATTACGTAATTTAATTGTTTAGAAGAATTAAAAAAAAAAAAAATACCATAATATGATGCATTAGCTATAAGTATCAAAATAGTTAACAATTTGTACTATTACATGTCTCATTTATTAAAAGCAAAGTATAAATAACTGTTAAATGATAACAATGTGTAACTAAAATATTGATGTAAAATTTTCATTAAAAAAAAAAACGATTAGAGGATTTATTTTATAAAGAAAGTAAAATCTAAAATGTACAATTAATTTTTTTTTAAATAAATTGCGCGTAATTTGTTATGAACTGTAAATTATTAACAATATATATTCTTGTAGTATGTTTACTTAAAAGCGACAGTTTTACATTTTCATGATCTATTTGCTTAACAAAATGAAATGAAATAAAATAAAATAAAATAAACAATAAGTGCACTATTACACGTGTCATTTATTAAAACCATAGCATAAATAACTGTTAAATGATAACAATGTGTAACTAAAATATTGATGTGAAATTTTCATTAAAAAATTAAGGATTGGAGGATTTATTAAATACAATTGTGCGTAATTTAGTTAAGAACTGTAAATTATTAACAATACTAGCAGGCCCGGCCACGCGTTGCTGTGGCTAAGTTGAATTATATTGTAGTGAACTATTCAATACAGTAAATTATTATTTACGAATAAAGACGAAAACTTTGTAGTCGACGTAAAATCCGACGGGATTGAGATTTGAACCTTAGGTCGAAATTTGAAAGCGATTGATAAAAATTTTCATAGAGTTGATATTAAGCACAAAAAAAAAAAAAAAAATTGTTTTATGTTTTATTCAGCTCATATATTCAAGTACAGTTTGTAATAAATGTGTAATTTACGAAGTTCTTAGTTGATAATATAAAACAATTAATTTATAAAATGAGGTAGGTAGTGTAGATTATTCATTATTTATAATAATTATATTCATCATTATTAATATATAATGATGAATATAATTATTATAAATAAGGAATAATCTACGCTACCTACCTCATTTATAAATATTTATAATTATAACATTTATAATAATATTTAAACATTTATAATTATATTCATCATTCTAAATGGATGAATTTGACTTCATGTATCAGAAAAACTGCTTTGGAAGCACTTGGAACCAGGAAGAGGAGTTTACATATATGGAACGAGGACATAACAAATGCTATAAAAGAAAAACATAAGACTTATTCAGAGCCTGAGTAAGGGGGAAGCACACATTATCTCCGCTCTCACCGGAATATTTTTACAATTATTTTTTACTTCATGTCATAGAAATTCCACGCTTTGACGAGGAAATATTTTTTATAAAAAATGAACGGTGTAAAACAATCCAATTTATTCACCGTTATTAGACACCAGAATTCTTTTAAAATAATTTTTAATCAGAATTTTCTGTTTATTATAGCAGGAAAGTATTTGTTAGAAAATAACGGTGTAAGTATAAATAATGTGTGCTTCCCCCTTAATCAGGCTCTGGACTTATTTGATTCACTTGCAACAAAATACAGAGGAGTCTAGACAAGCATATACGTTAAATAGAAATAAAGTTAAAACACTCATAAGAAAAACTCAAAATGACTCTTGGGAGCGTTTTATCAACAACATAGAGAATGACTTACATGGATCACAACACAGGGCTTATAAGGCACTAAAGTTTTTAAATAGCAAGGAACGAGATACAGCAAATATTAATGTGATTAAGGAAAAAGTGTGGATCGAACATTATAAAAAATTATGGTTCAATGAACAAATAGAAGCAGACGAAGTGGAAAACCTAATTGAGAGTTCTAATGAAGTAGACCCCATAGAAGAGAAAAAACTAGAGGAAGCATTGAAAGCTGGAAAAAATCGAAAAGCCACAGGAATAGATGGAATAAATTTTGAATTATTGAAATATGCAGACTATACTTTTAAGACACGACTGCTATAGTTAATCAATTTATGCTGGAAACAATGCGAAATTCCTGATGACTGGAGAATCATCTCCTTATTTAAAAAAGGAAGCCGTAATATATGTGATAACTACAGAGGTATTAGCCTATTGAACACTGGATACAGAATCTTTTCAAGAATTATAGGCAACAGACTAAAAGTCATTTCACATGCACTATTATTAGAATTAGAAGAACAAAATGGTTTTCGAAAGGGAAGATCCTGCATAGACAGTGTATTTACCCTGAAACAACTCTTTGAAAAACGCTGTGAATTTAATTTAGAAACTCATGTTGCTTTCATAGATTTTGAAAAAGCCTTTGACCGAGTAGATCGAGGAAAATTGTGGAAAACCATGGAGTATATGGGATACCCTCCTCATCTCATTAAAAGTATTAAGAGCCTGTATAAAGACACATCTATTGTTTTTTAGACCTAGGTTCTAAAATTTCGGATAAAATAATAATAAATCAAGGTGTGCGACAGGGATGCAGTTTATCGCCCCACCTATTTAACATCTATATTGACTATGTCATCAGAATCTGGAAAAACAAAATCAAAACAGGAATAGGTCTCGGAAAAATTTTGTTTAACAATATACTATTTGCAGACGACTTATGTCTGTTTCAAGACAATGAAGATAATTTGCAACGTGCAATTTTTACTCTGGACAAAATTGGAAGGGAATATAACTTAAAGATTTCCAAGAGTAAAACGAAGGTGATGGGTTTTGAAGGTAAAGAACCTATCAGAACAAAGATTATCTTAGAAAATAAACCGATAGAACAAATTTCACGTTTTAACTATCTAGGATGTGATATAATTACAACAATGATATACAAAACAAGCTAAATAAGTTCCAATACATCTGCGGGAGAAAAACATTAAGAAATACAAGGAAAGATACCAGAATAAATTTTTTCAAGACAATGGCGATATCAACTCTTCCATAGGGAAGCGAGACATGGACGCTCAAAAAGAGTGATGAAAGAGAAATAAATCTTCAGAGATGAAATTTATAAGGAGTGTGAAAGGTTGTTTTATAATGGATAAAATAAGAAATAATGACATCAGGAAGGAACTAAAAACTAAGCCAATAGTACATACTATAGTAAACTATAGAAATAAGGGGAGAGAACATTTGGAACGAATGTCAAATTACCGTATACCAAAGGCAGCTCTAAAATATAGGCCAAGGGGGAGAAGAGATAGAGGAAGACCCCGTAAAAGATGGATTGAGGCCGGAACAGGCTTATAGCCTTCAACCGTGTTGGACATGATGATGATATTAATCATTTTGAACTATAAAAATTTTCAACTTTAATTTAATTCAGCACTAATCGGTGCACAATATTCTTGGTTAACCTGTCTCTTGCTAACACAAATAGATTCCATGGTTTTCCATACGTGAGCATGCAACATATAATTGCCCATGGGAAAAGCATGGATTTTCCAAGTCTAAGCCGCAAATGGACATCGTTTGGCCTTGAGACTTATTTATGGTCATAAGCTATTTTGAATTAAAATGCTAAAATGACTAATATGTAATTTAATTTTTATTAAAATTCTATTAAAATAAAAGTATAAAAGAAGCAGACGATTTTAAAATCAATTTTCACAGAGGAGTGAAATATAATGCTATTATGGATAATGTATAATGCTATTATGGAAAATTTTATTATAAAATGATCTCATCATTTTAAATATTTTAAAGATGGCAACAACTGTAGTTATAGAAAGGAAAACAATATGGCTAAGCCAGAAAAATAAGTAAATTTGATAAATATATTAAAACTTTAATGTAGGATATCCTATGAAATATTGGGCATTTAAAGTAAATAAATGCATCATTTTAAATACAAAAGGATTTTGAAAAAGATTGATATATTTTAACGAAGTCATGAGAAGATTTTGAGTTTCTTAAAATCATGTTTATTTTAACAACTTATATTAAGAGAGTAATGAATAATATGAAACAATATTTCGCACAATACAGATTACGAAAATATACATCTGGCTTGTATATTTTCGTGTTACGTTTTTGATCGCCAAATACAAAAAAAAAAACTCGAAAGACGACAGAGTTTTGAAATTTAAAATTAAATTTTTATCAATTAGACAGCAAAATAACTCAATCTAACGCATGCACATGATAACTAATACATATCTATACAAAAATATGGGGATTAAAATCGGGAAATAATTTCCTCGATTTTTAATAATTTTTTACAAAAAATCCAATGGGCGATTGACGTATGAAATCTTTTTCTTGACTTTCACAGACGGTCAGTGATGTCACACTTCGCTTGTGTATAACTACATTAGCGCATTATCAATGTGTATAAAATCTTTAAGGTGATTATGATGTCAATTTTCGTTAGATGCATAATTTAACTTTTTATATTTGTTTAACGTTTACGTTTGATTAAATGTATTTATTTTTGTGTCGAAATGTATTTATTTTTGTGTCGTTTACCGCGAACAAACATCGTGACTCGAAATTTTTATATATATACAGATATATTGTTGCAGTATGAAGCAAAAAAAATAATAATAATAATAATAATAATTAATTAAATTAAATAACAATTCTACTATTAGACGAATCAATTGTTTAAAGGAAACTGTAAATAACTGCTAAATAATAATAATTTACAATAACATTATGATGTAATATATTCATTAAAAAATAAAAGTTAGATGATATATTTTTTAAATAATTCAAAATCTACTAAAAGCACTAATAAAGGTTTTATAAAGGAAATCATGTATAATTTAGTTATAAACTGTAAATTGATAGCAATATGTAATGTTACAGCATGTGTTTGTTTAAAAACGACAGTTTTACTGTTACCTGATATATTTGTTGAATAAAGCAAAAATAAAATGTGCCATAAGATGTTACATTTATTATATGAAGCCAAAATAAAAATAAAAATTGTAATATTGGACAACCTATTTGCTAAAAGGAAACTATAAATATGTGTTGAGTGTCTTAAATAATAATAATATATAAAAGTATATTTAAGAGCCATTTTTTTTAAAGCTGGACAAAGTCTATGGAGGTGTGATAGTTGACATTTTCAATTTTCCCGAAACTTTCAGGATATGTCAGTAGTACTGTGATAAGAAAAAGTGAAATTTATTTTTTTCTGAATTTCATTTGTTTGACCTAGAGAGGGGGTCAAAGTCTGAGGCCGTAAATAAAGGTGCCATTTTAACATCATTTTACTCCTAAAGCCATGAGTGACCCATGTCAATTTTTTTAAATACGGATACTACTTGTTACTAAGTACATTTTAGCATAAACAGTTTGGTGGGTCATTCATGGCTTTAAAGGCCAGGGTCATTCAAAAGTGCAGTTTTCGTTGATTTTTACCATGTTTTCAGTCTGAATATCTGCTAAGGCCATGAGTGCCCCATAGAAATAATTACGGGGTTAATTACACACCTTAGTACAGAACTTAAAAATATTTAAAATTGCATGGGTCACTCTTGGCTTTAGTAGATAAACGGTCTCAAAGTTGAAAATTTTCAAAAAAAGGTCAAATTTGATGGTAAATTACTCTATAAGCCATGAGTCAATAACTATGAGAGAGAGTTTTAATTATACCCTAGATGGTCTAGTTTTAGACCCAGGTTACAAACCTATGGGGCTTGCAAGATTTTTTTAGATATAGTCTATTTTATATCGCCAATGTGTACATGTTCTATGTAGTACAAAACGCTTGAGACCCAATTTTGTAATACATTAATCCTTGTTTAAAACTTCCCATTTTACATTACAGAGGTCAGCATCAAAATAAATATAAAATAAATATAAAATTAAAAAATCTGGAGTGACTCCACTCGACTTTCCGAACATAGAGTAATTAACAGTTTTTTAGAAAAAGCCTATAAATGCTAGATTCACCAAAATGCTTATAGTTAGTGCAACAGTGATTTATAATATTCATATAAATTTTCAGCTCAATTGAATAAGGCGTTTAGATGCTATCGTACTTTTAAAAATTTGGTCCCATAGGCCCTAATGATAAAGAATTTTTCTTTGTGTCCCTGTAAAAAAACTGTAAGTGCTAGATTCACCAAAATCTATACAGACTGAGTATCTGTGACCTATAATATGTGTATAAATGTTTTGCTCAATTGAATAAAGCGTTTAGATGCTATCGCACTTTTAAGATTTTGGTCCCATAGGCCATAATGATAAACAAGTTTTCTTTGTGTCCCTGTAAAAAAAACTATAAGTGCTAGATTCATCAAAATCGATAGGGTTCGTGCTATGGTGACTTGCAACATGCATACCAACTTACAGCTCATTCGAGCAAAGCGTTTAGACACTAGCGTGTTCACTCACACACATACACACATATATCATCGTAAAAAGAGTGAAGACGGACTCAGGGTACCTCGATACGTATAGAAACATCAAAATCTCAAATTCGGATTTTTGACATGATTACAATACTTTCCTCACTATAGTGTTCGGAAAGTAATAACCTAGGATACATCTGAAATGTGCATATTGTTATATTATGTAAAACATATATAGGGTGATGAAAACAAGACTGTATACAAAATAATTATAATAATAATAATAGTAATAATAATAATAAAAATTGCGCATGAGACTAATTGAAACAGGTATTTCAAGTAGCTTCCCCTATATTTGTTTCAGCTGGCCCCTGCCCACAATTTTCACTTCACGAGATGTTAAGCTACCAGTACTTATGCTCGTGGGCGTTTCATATCATATGATTAGCAAGCTGCACCTATACACTATAAACGCTGAACTAATCAGAAACATTCACCAATTTTTGTTACATAAAATGCAACATCACTTAAAAATTTGAATTTTTACTCACAGTAAAAAATAGTACTCAAAAACAGTTTTATCCTCATAAAATCGACAGATTTTTACATACACATCTTTTTTTACATTGTAAAGTAGGTTTTGTGTGTCTGTACTTCCCTTTATTGGCAATGAATAAGAACTTAAAAATTGTATTTTTTATTCCCATGTTTCAACTTACCCCGTACTTCAACTTGCCCCTGTCTCCCTTATGTAATTTTTACTTTCCGAACACTATAGTGAGAAAAGTATTGCAGTCATGTCAAAAATACGAATTTGAGATTTTGATATTTCTATACGTTTCGAGGTCCCCTGAGTCCGTTTTCACTATTTTTGCGATGATCTATGTATGTGTGTATATGTGTGAGTGAACATACTAGCGTCTAAACGCTTTGCTCGATTGAGCTGCAAGTTGGTACGCATGCTGGAAGTCACCGTAGCACGAACTCTATTAATTTTCATGAATCTAGCCCGTATAGTCTTTTTACAGGGACGCACAGAAAAATTCTGTATCATTATGGCCTATGAGACCAAAATTTTAAAAGTGCGATAGTATCTAAACGCCTCATTCAATTGAGTAAAAAAATTATACACATATTATAGGTCACAGATACTCAATCTGTATAGATTTTGGAGAATCTAGAAGTTATGGTTTTTTTACAGAGACACAAAGAAAAATTATTTATCATTATGGCCTATGAGGCCAAATTTTTAAAAGTATGATAGTGTCTAAAGGCCTTATTAATCTGAGCAAAAAATGTGTACACATGTTAGAGGTCACAATTGCACCGCACCAACTGTATAGATTTTGGGGAATTTAGCACTTACAGTTTTTTTACAGGGACACAAAGAAAAATTCTTTATCATTATGACCTATCGGACCAAATTTTTAAAAGTGCGATAGCATCTAAACGCCTTATTCAATTGAGCCGAAAATTTATATGAATATTATAAATCACTGTTGCACTAACTATAAGCATTTTGGTGAATCTAGCATTTATAGGCTTTATCTACAAAACTGGTAATTACTCAATGTTTGGAAAGTCAAGTGGAGTCACTCCAGATTTTTTAATTTTATATTTATTTTATATTTATTTTGATGCTGACCTCTGTAATTTAAAATGGGAAGTTTTAAACAAGCATTAATGTATTACAAAAGTGGGTCTCAAGCGTTTTGTACTACATAGAACAGGTACACATTGGCGATATAAAATAAACTATATCTAAATAAATCTTGCAAGCCCCATAGGTTTGTAACCTGGGTCTAAAACTAGACCATCTAGGGTATAATTAAAACTCTCTCTCATAGTTATTGACTCATGGCTTATAGAGTAATTTACCATCAAATTTGACCTTTTTTTGAAAATTTTCAACTTTGAGACCGTTTATCTACTAAAGCCAAGAGTGACCCATGCAATTTTAAATAAAATATTTTTAAGTTCTGTACTAAGGTGTGTAATTAACCCCATAATTATTTCTATGGGGCACTTATAGCCTTAGCAGATATTCAGACTGAAAACATGAAAAATATCAACGAAAACTGCACTTTTGAATGACCCTGGCCTTTAAAGCCATGAATGACCCACCAAACTGTTTATGCTAAAACGTACTTAGTATCAAGTAGTATCCGTATTTAAAAAAATTGACATGGGTCACTCATGGCTTTAGGAGTAAAATGATATTAAAATGGCACCATTTATTTACGGCCTCAAACTTCGACCCCCTCTCTAGGTCGAACAAATCAAATTCAGAAAAAATTAAATTTCACTTTTTCTTATCACAGTACTACTAACACATCCTTAAAATTTCGGAAAAATTGAAGATGTCAACTATCAAAAGTGACCAACTTTAAAAAAAATGACTCTTAAATAAAACAAAATTTATTATTGTTGTAATATGTTGAGCATGTGTTATGTTAAACATATTATTGTTGTAATAAATTTAGTAAGAAAATTGAGATGATTTATATTTTTAATAAAGCAAAAAATGAAAATTGTACAATTAAATGTGCTAAAAGAAAATCCTGTATAGCGCAGTTATATATATATTTGCAATAATTTTTAAAGACCGTTTTAATCGTAAGTTATCTATTTTTTAACAGTTAGCAAATCAACGAATATAACATAAAAGTAATCAAATTAATAACAGTATTGTGCTACTGTAACATATTCATCAAGAAAATTGAGATGATTTATATTTTCAATAAAGCAAAACTAAAAATTGAACTATTAAGTGTGTTAAAAGAAAGTAGTTTATACTGCAGTTATAACGTATTTTACACTGATTTTGAAAAACCGTTTTAATTTTACATGATCTATTTTTTTAACAGTTGACAAACCAACAAATGTTTAAAAAAAAAAAAAAAAAAAAAAAGAAGAAGAAGAATTAAATGAATAACAAAATTATACGATTGCATTATGTTCATTAAGAAAATTGAAATGATTTAAATTTTTATTAAATCCAAACTAAAAATTGTGCTTTTAAGTCTGTTAAAAGACATTCGTGCATAACGCAGTTATATATATATATATTTGCATTAATTTTTAAAGATTGTTTTAATTTTACATGATTTTTTTTTTAACAATTAGCAAACCAACAAATGTAACATAAAAATAAAAATTAATAACAAACTACTCGTATATGTTTGTAATGCAATACGTTAGTTAAAGAAAGCAACAACTGAAAAAAAAAAAAAAAAAAAAAAGCCGACAAATGTACTACCAAAGCAAATGTACTACTATATTTGCTAAAATAAACAACAATATATATATATATATATACATATATATATATATATATTATACTTTTAAGTGAGCAGTATTTGTATATATATATGTATATTTCACTGTTCTCGAAAACGGTAGCTTCGACAGTCACGTGATTTAACATAAAGTAGCCCTCCGTAGGGTCATTGTGCACACCGAAGTCAGATTTTCGAATTTTTGATTAGTTTTCTTTTAATTAATAAAAATATGATAACAAAACTTCCCATTTCTAAAATGACACAGAATGGAGAATCTTAGGAGAGATTTGATTGGTTTATTTGATTTTCATTGATTTGAGTGTATTTTACATTGAACTACAGCTACGTTATGAGGAATTACAAGAGATTTGAATGGTTTATTTGATTTTCATTGATTTGAGTGTATTTTACGTTGAACTAGAGCTACGTTATGAGGAATTACGAGAGATTTGATTAGTTTATTTGATTTTCATTGGTTTGAGCGTATTTTACGTTGAACTAGAACTACGTTATGAGGTATTACAAGTGATTTGATTGGTTTATTTGACTTTTGTTGATTTGAGCGTGTTTTACGTTGAACTAGAGCTACGTTCTGAGGAATTACGAGAGATTTGATTGGTTTATTTGATTTTCGTTGATTTGAGTGTATCTTACGTTGAACTAGAGCTACGTTCTGAGGAATTACGAGAGATTTGATTGGTTTATTTGATCTTCATTGATTTGAGTGTATTTTACGTTGAACTAGAGCTACGTTATGAGGAATTACGAGAGATTTGATTGGTTTATTTGATTTTCGTTGTTTTGAGTGTATTTTGCGTTGAACTAGAGCTACGTTATGAGGAATTACGAGAGATTTGATTGGTTTATTTGATTTTCATTGATTTGAGTGTACTTTACGTTAAACTATAGCTACGTTTAGATTTCATTTAAAAATATTTGACTTTTTAATATTTTAATATTATGCTACTTTTACAGAGAACAATTTACGATTGGCGCCGCAGGCGCCCGAGAGCATGCTTTTAGGTAAAAATTTTCATGAGTCTCTGGCCAGCTAGCTGGTGAAGCCAGCTAGTATATATTAATGCCATAGTTCTTTCGGGGGGGGATGGGGGTATTTTCTTTTAAACATCAGATATAACTTTTAGATTTAATAAGAGGTGTATGTACATTTTTATCTTTTTCCTTTTTCCCTGTCAAATGTAAACTTTGACGAGTTTTTTTTTTTTTTTTTTTCTTTAGTACTCATTATAACATTTATTTTATGTGTAGAAATATTAAATCTATACTTTTCACATGTTTTTTTTTTATAATCGAATTAGAGTATTTCTCTTCGGAAAGCGCAAAAATATAGCCTTCGATCCATTGTTTATTTTCCTGCGACATTTTGAAGCAAAAAATATTTTTAATGCTGCAGACGAAAATAATTAAACACTATTCCAATTTGATGACAATAAAGTTTTTATTTTATAATTTTAATTTTAATTCATGGAGAAAGTCAAAATCGTTACAAAAATGTGTGAACACCCTCCGCATAATATAGGTGGGCATATTAATCGCAGTACAACTCTGATAGACCACGTAATTTCTATCTAGAAATACAGTGCGGCCACATATCCTAAAACTAGCAGTGAGGACGCGTCCAAAATGTTGGAGGGATGCCAGCGTGACCGACAGTTTGAAATTTGGAAAACATCCAGTAATTCCGCGCTCTGTTATTGTTCATTGTCTCTGAGTCAGATGACTGTCACCCCTATTTTAGCATTGGACTCGTTGAGTTAGCACTTGCGCAGATGCTTCCATGGTTTCATGAAATGTGGTCGAAGAATATTATTTATCAGTTTATCAACTATGACTATTCAATTAAAGAAATTAGAGTGTAAGGTTGATTTTTTATGCCAACTATGTGATAATTGCCATAGCCGGAAATCAAACCTGGGCACTCCAATTACCATGCGGATGCAATTGAGGAATTGATGGGAAATATTTCTAAGTGAAAATTAATTCAAGCACCCACCAATATATTTATAAGGAAAAAAACAATGACATAATTTATTACATAAATGATGCAAAATCTGATAAATGTTCCATTAAATGGGTTAAAATAAAATCGAGCACAACTTAGCTGCTAACTGTAAATTAATAATAATATATACTGTTGCTACATATTTATTTAAAAAAAAAAAAAAAAAAAAAAAAAAAAAAAGACAGTTTTATTACTATGTAATGCAATTGTTAATTAAAAAGAAACAATAAAAGTACTATAAGATTTTACATTTATTTAAAGAAGCCAAAATAATTTAACCACCGTACTATTAGATGACTTATTTATTAAAAGGAAACCACAAATAACTGCCAAATAATAATAATGTATAAAACTATATGGTTTTAGTGTGTTCATTAAAAAAATAACAATGTGATGATTTATTTTTTAGTAATGTAAAAAATAACAAATGTACTGTTAAATGTGTTAAACGAAAATCTTGTAGTTATCTATATATATTTGCAATATTTTTAAGGACAATTTTAATTTTACGTGAACAGTTTGTTTAACCAATAAATAAACAACAAATGAAACAACAATAATTAAATTAATAACAGTATTATACTGTTGCAATATCTTTGTTAAATGAACTACAGTTTTATTATTTCGTGATTTTTTTTTTTTTTTAAACAATAATAATACTAATAATATGTTCTATGTTACATTTGTTAAAACAAATAAAAAATAATAATTGCACTATTAGATAATTGCACCTCCCTTATCTTAAAAGAAAACCATTTATAACTATTAAGACATAACAATATATTTAACATATTGTTGTTATAGGTTCTTTAAGGAAATAATAATGAAATGTTTTATATTATTTAAATAAAGCAAAAAAATAACAAATAATTTTTTTAATGTATTAGTATAAAATCGTGTAAAACTGATATTTAATAACGGTAAATTAATAACAATATAAATTGTAGCGATATGGTTGTTGAAAAAATAATCGTTTTGCTATTAAGTAGTCTATTTGTTTTTAAAACAAAATAATAATAATAATAATAATAATAATAATAATAATAATACTATAAGTTGTTACTTTCATTTTAATAACAAATTAATTATTTTATCTTAAGTGACTTATTTATTAAAAGGAAACTGTTACCTTAATTAATTGTTAAAATAAAAATATATATTCTTGTAATATTTTTACTAAGAAAATAAAAATTGCGATTACGTGATCAGTTTGTTTACTGAAACAATAAAAACATAATTTAAGTTGTTAAATTTGTTAAAAGATATAAAAATAATATTAATAATAATAATCCTATTATTAGATGACCTAATTGTTGAAAGAGAAACCTTCAAAAACAGTCAAATTACAACAATGTTTATTGATGTATATTACAACAATGAACATATTACAGCAACATACTATGTATGTTGCTGTAATATGTTCATTAAGAAAAAAACAGGTAGATGATTTATTTTTTAAATAAAGCAAATACAACAAGTACAGCATTAAAAAATTTTAAAATAAAATCTTGTACAACATAGTTATGAATTCTAAATTAATTGTAATATTGTTGCACTATTTTTGCTACACACTTTTAATATTATGATTTACTTGCTTAAAAGAACAAAAGAGAAATTAGTTTATTTTTTTAAATAAGCATAAACTAACAAGTGTGCTATTATATATGTTAAAACAATTTTTATGTTAATTATTTTTGAACAGTAAATTAATAATATATATATATATATATATATATATATATTTATTTATTTTTTTTTTTTTTTTTTTGCATTTATGCGATCTAATTGCTTAAAAGAACTAAAAATACATTTTTTGAACAAGTGAAATCTAACAAATGAAATGTGTTATTAAAATTATCAAGAGAAAATTGTTTGCAACTTATAGCTATGAACTACATAAATTTATCATTAAATGCGTTATGAGAAAATAATATATAACTTAGTTATGCACTGTAAAATTGTGAGGTAAAGTCATGTTAGCGTAACGCTACAAACGGAGTTATCACTTTACGAATCACACGTGAATGGGCAGAGTTTTAGGATTCGGTTGATTAATGGAGTTAGTTCTTATGCTAAACTAAATTATAATTTGCGGTATCTTAATATTTTGGATAAAGTGAGATTGATATAAAAGGTGATGTGTTTCATAGTAGAGGGGTAGAAATAGTAGGAGGTCAAAGGAGTTAGTAGCGAGAGGCTATAGTAGAAGATAGTTGGTCGAGTAGTATAGTGGATTAGGGAATCCTCCCACTAACGAAAGATTAGTAAAGTCGTGAGAGGTAACGACGTTAAGTGAAGCAGTCGAGATTGGTATCTATTTATGGTTAGAGTATTTATGAAGGCTGCCCCTTTAAGTTTATAAAGGCATTGAATGTGAATATAGTCCAACGCCCACCTTTTCATTAAGCTCTAAATAAAAGCTCTCTAATTATTTTATAAATCTGACTTTGTCGCTACTTCATAATTTAATTAAGTAAAGTTAAATGAGGGCGATGGCGTCCACTACTACGCATACGTCCTCACAAAATGAAAACAGTTTATATTGTAGCAATATGGTTGATTAAAAAACGATTAAAAAATTGTTGGCATAGGTGGACTGTTCTCAGTTCCCCATTATATATGTTCTCATAAATTTCCAGTGCAAGACATATTATAAAATTATAATCATGTTAAGAGAAAGGAATGTGACCAAATGCTTGACACAATGCCAGAATGAAATCCTTGTATAATAGAGGCTATCCACCGTTCACTTCGATATATTTATATTATTCTAATCTATTAATTTATTTTATTACTATCAATTTCGTAGTTTAATTTTCAAGTGACTATTTTCAATGCAACAATCCTCAAAATGCATATTTATATGGTTGGTTGGTTGGTTGATTGGGTTTTACGTCACACTAGTGCTGTGATATTTATATGGAATATCGCCCAATTTCGCTATGTGGATAGATTATTAAATTATGAATAACTTACGAAATTTTCTTATTTGAATATTTGTAGTCAATTATGTTCAAACAAGTATCGTAAATGTTACTTTGAAGTTGTATGATATATTTATAATCTTCAAAATGGACGTTTATGCTCAATTTTGCCCTATTCTGCCGTGTTAAGTATCGTAAATTCCAAATAACTTACAAAATTTTTAAATTAAAGAATTCATAGTCAGGGATGTTTATACCAGTATCTTAAATGATATTTTAAATGTGTTCTTACATCTTTATGATGAAAATGTCCCTCATTCAAACTAATCAAGACATTTAAACTAATCAAAACATTCAAACTAATCAAGAACTTTCATATGAATATACTTTAGAAAGCGGTATTTTATTCAAGGGACACCGAGTAATAATTCCAATGGTCCTTCAAAAATCTGCTTTGGATGAACTGCACAAAACTCATATTGGTATAACCAAGAGTAAACAACTTGCACGAAGATACAGTTATTGGAAAGGAATCGACAAAGACATAGAAAGAATCTCACGAACGTGTGAAGCATGTGCTATCATCAAAACTAACCCATCAAGAGCTCAAGTCCATCCATGGGAGGAACCAAAAGAAAACTGGGACCGTGTACATATTGACTATGCGGGACCATTTCAAGATCATTTCTTTTTAATTGCCATATATGCTAAATCGAAATGGGCTGAAATCAAAATTTCTAAAAATGCTTGAACATCCAGCTTTACAATCAAATTGTTGACTGATATTTTCTCAATTCACGGATACCCACGTGTAATGGAGTCGGATAATGCATCTATTTTTACTAGCGAAGAGTTTAAAGCATATTACTCTAAAAATGGAATTTTCCAGAAAATTATTGCTCCAGGACATCCGGTTACAAATGGATTAACTGAACGCTATATTCAAACCTTAAAAAATCGACTGAAAGCAATGGTCAACGAAACATTACCAATTCATGCTAAAGTTCAAGAAATTCTATTTCGATACCAAGCAACCCCAATGTCTAATAACAAAACACCAGCCGAAATGTACTTACATCGCAACATCCGTATTTGACTAGAAGCAATTCGACCCATGAAACATGACTTCAATATCAACCATGCCCTCAAATCTAGACAATTAAGCGTGAAAGAACGAGTACAAGCCTGATGTTTTATAAAAAAAATGAAGAAGCATGGAAAGTAGGCACAGCTATTCAAAAATTTGGAAAGTTGCACTACCAAGTAAAGCTAGATGATGGCTATATATTCAAGAGACATAAACCAACTCAAGAAAACTGATATTCCTGAGAAAAAGACTGTTTCGTTCGCACCTGACCCAAGACCCAACGAGAACCAGAATTCAAATCACCAGCAAGGACCTGTACAACCTTCTTTGATGGAGCTGATAGCGATGGAACCACCACGTCAACCTCATGTCCAATACAATCTCAGTGACCAGAGTAGGTCAATGTTGAATAATGCCTAAGTTCAACTTCGTAGATCAACTCGACAACATAGACCTTTCTTTTTAAATGACTACGTTAGAAATTTTTAAGCGTGGGAGAATTATTGTATATTTCAATGTAATGGAATCGTTAAATAAAAGCGAGTATTTGTAACTTGTATATGGCAACACTCAATATGGTTTGGGTTTGTATTGGAATATGTTTTTTATATCTGTGTGTATAAATAAAATGTTAAGTTTTTGGAATTCGATGTAAATTCAATAAGTACATATTCAACTTTCATTCCAGCGTTATGACACGATTCTAACAAATTATTTTACAACCGTGTTTAAATCGTTTAAATTTTAAATCCATAATCTGTAAGAAGTAGAATTTATGTGTTAAAAATGTCAAATTATTAAAATAAAATTTTGAAGCATTTCATCTTGCTGTAAATCGATCATTAAATGCTGAAGATGGAGGAAAGACTGTATCAGCTAGACGCAAATAATATTTCAGGGATGGAACACGGGCGCATAATTCATACCGGAATCTGTTTAAGAAATTACTCTACCTTTAATATCGTTGATTTAAGAAGTAGGAAATTTTCTTACATTGTTTGTGGTATGAATTCTGCGCCCGTGTTCCATCCCTGATATTTACAAAATTATAATAAGTATTTAATAATTCGTATTCTGATGGACACGATCATTGGCAAGAGTATCAGAAAAAAAAAAAAAAATTGCTTTTTTAGGCTATATTATCATAATCAAAACAGCGTCTAAGTGAAACCCTTGCTAAATGATGTAAATTTTTAGCAGTTTTTCTTTTATATTCATATTTTCATTCAGATTAATTGAAAATTAGAATGTTTCATCTAATTTTCAGTATAAAGTCTAATGCACTGACCTTATACTTAATATTTGTGAATTGTATCTGTTCTTATCTCTCTCTCTTTGTGCATTATTTGCTGCTTCATAATTTAATTCAATGAATATTAAATAAAAGTGAAGGAAAAACAGTACAATTAAAGAATTCCACTGAGTTATTTTTGAGTAGTGTGTCTAACAAAAGGATAAATAAAAACGCACCTTAAATGTAAAAGAGAAAGAAGCATCTGTATTATGTAGATTTTTCTTTTCTTTCTTTTTTTTTTTTTCAAAGAAATATTACTTTTATCAGAAAAAAAAATAATAAAAATAAAATGGTGAAGAATATGGTAAATTAAAGTTAGGTATATACCATTTTATAATTTTATTATATATATATATATATATATATATATAAAAGGATACAATATAATTAGTCCATTAAACGCCACTATATGAATCTCGCTGAAAATTTATGAATTTTCGTATATTTCGGGTTTTAATGTGTATTTCTAATCATGTACAGGGATGGAACACGGGCGCAGAATTCATACCGGAATGTGTTTAAGAAATTTCTGTACCTATAATATCGTCGATTTAAGAGTCAGAAAATTTTCTTACATTGATAGTGGTATGAATTCTGCGCCCGTGTTCCATCCCTGCATGTGTAATTTAAATGATAATTAAAGAAAAACTATTTTGTTAGAAGATATTATGTGTTTCCAAACCGGAGATTTGGCACCTAATTGTGGTAGAACAGATGTTGAAAAATTGCAAAACCCTTTTGAATTAATTTTCTTGATCCCTGTTTGTTGTAATTTAAGAAAAGAATTGTTTTATTTCATATCCTTTTTTTTTTTTTTTAAACCCTGTACTCGAAAGAGTTATCTTTGTTGATTTTTTTTTTTTTCATTGCTGACGTTTTGCAGAAAAGCAAACATCTTTGTTTGAATAATTGAAAAATAAAAATAAAAAATGGAAGTTACATTACAAACTTTTTCAAAAAAATACCAACGAAGGCGTTTCAATAGGCGTTACTTAGGCGTTTCAATATTTAATGTAAAAAGGAAGAAATATATTTATCTCCATTACTTGCAGGGAAAAAAATTCTTGAACAATTGTTCCCGCAGCGGGAGGTTTGGCGCCTAATGGATTAAAAAATGAATCTCACTGTAATTATAAAGTGTTGTGTCTTTTAAAACCATAGCTGCCAATATTTTAATTTATTTCAGAGTACTTTTAGCTCCACCTTTATTTCGCACCACTTTATTTATGGAAAAAAATTCTTTAATGTATAACTTCGATAAAATAAGACAAAATTGCTTTTAAAAAATAAGTGGTACGAAATAAAGGCGGGGCTAAAAGTACTCCGGAATAAATTAAAATATTGGCAGCTATGTAAAACGATAAATTAAAAATAAGCGTCAGTCAAACTGTATTTTGGAGAAGGGATTTGTGTAGACAGATATTTTTTCAATATAACGTGGTAAGATGTTCTTTTCTACTTTTTTCTTTTCTTTTTTAAGGGCATTTTAGATTTGCATCTGTCAATACTACAGTAATGCATAGTTCCCAAGATTTTAATTTATGCCACAGCATTTTTAGCTCTGCCTTTATCTCGCACCACTTTATTTATAGAATGATTTTCTCCAATACATAATGCGATAAAATAAGGGGGGGGGGATTACTCTAAAAAATAAATTAATTAAATAAATTGAAGGAAAAAAAAGTCGTCCGAAATAAAGGCGGGCTGAAAATGCTCCAAAATAAATTAAAATGTTGGCAACTCTGGTTATAATAGACGCCCTTTACAATTAAATAACGTTTTATTCTTGCAAAATATCGGAAATACTTTTTAGTTATTTCTTCCGATGTTCCACCACTACTGAAAATGTCGTAGATTCCGCATTTTTCGAAACTTCCTTTTTTTTTTTTTTTTTTATATTAATTTTTTAATATACTGTAAGAAGTTATTACAATAGAGTACTTTGCTTTAGTAGTACTCAATTCCTCCCTTGTACTATTTTGAATTACTTTAAACGAATATTACTGCATAGTATTCAAGATTTTAATTTATTCCAGTGCATTTTATCTCCGCCTTTCTTTCGCACCACTTTATTTATAGAACGATTTTCTCCGATATATAAATGCTATACTATAAGAAGAAAAAAATTATCGAAAAAAAATTCGTATAAAAATAAAGGCGGAGCTAAAAATGCTCCGGAATAAAATGAGATGTTGGCAATTCTGTTATTGTATGACGGGAATGCTTTAAAAATAAGCTCCTCCTATTCCTGCATTTTTTTTTTCCATGTTCGTTTCTTTCTTAAATAATAAAGATATTTCTACATTTATGCTATATACATACTTGCCAACATCCTAATTAATATTCCGTAGTCTTGTTAGCCCCGCCCTTTTTCTCACACCAATAAATGTTTAGAGTTCATTTTCTAAATGCAATTACGATTGAATAAGAGGAAAAGTACTCTAAAAAGATACCGGTGTGAAAAAGAAGGCGGAGCTAACAATACTACGGAATATTAATTAGTATGTTGGCAAGTATGGCTATATAGTATCGGAAATATCAGTTTGGTTTGTACCTTCTAAAGTATTTTGATAAAAGTAGCAACCATTGTAGTAATTCTGCACAAAGGAAATTCATTGTTTTACTTAAAGAAAAATGTAAACAAAAACAAAATTGAAATACTACCTATGGTACAGTTAGGTGAAAAATACAATATTCCCAAAGAGTTAACAGAAATACTGTGCCTATATTATTTTAATATAAACACCATCAAAATTTTTACATCTAAAAATTATTGTTGTGTTTTATATTTCCTTTTCGCATTTTTAGCAGAGGATTGAAAAAAAAAAGTATATCGCAACTTAAATGTACGTCGAATTCAAATTATTTTTGCTATATTATTTATTATATTTATCTATCTATTTTACATTAATTAATTAAAAAAAGAAAGAACACTAAAATATTTTGATTTATTTGGCTATTTATTTATTTTCAGAAAAGAATGCTGAAAAAAATGGCATTAAAAAATTTACATAGAAAGGAGAATCAGAAATGAAATATGAAGCTAATTAAAAAAATAAATTAATTAATTAAAATCTGTCAGATTCTGATTTAATTTGTATTCTTCTGGACACGATCTTAGGCAAGAGTACAGAAAAAATATATTTTTATACATTTTAGGCTGTACTATCATAACCAAAACAGCCTCTGACAAGGAAAGTCTCCTTAAAGCGCATACTCAGAATATTATGAAACAAATTACAGAGATACTAATTACATAGGTAATACGAGATCAGTCAAATTTATCGGCGGAATCCGTCAAAAAATCAATCTGCGTTTGTAATGATCGATAGATGGCGCTTTTCCAACTTTTGTTGTTAATAAATATAATAGCCACGTGTATTTATTATTGTTGTATTTGTGCTACTATTTAATATTCGTGTTATAATTTCTCCGCCATTACATCATGGAAAACCGATTGCCTTTGGAAAAAATATTTCAGTTTATTCAAAGTTCGATCGGAAATATATGTTTAACTGAAGCTGAACAAATATTAGTTTCAAATATTCTTTACTTCCATTAGCCGAAGCAACTGAAATTTTAAATTTGTCATTTGGAAATAAATGGAAGCTTAATTCCGGATTTCTTGATCCTTTGGAGTTACACTGTGGCACACAGCAGTATCTGTTATCTTTTTTACCGGATTTATTCATTTTTATTTAATAAATATATGTGAAACTAAACTTCGAATATACAGCAAGCAATGGCGTCTCGACGAAAGCTATCCGTGGTATTGTTAATTTTACCTTAGCCCACCAGAGGGCGAGCATTTCATTACAATTGCGGATAAAAAAAAAAAAATACTTTCGAATATTTGGCGCAAAAAAGCAAAAAATGCACGCGATTTGGCGAGTAACATCCTTTTCGCTAAATGCAAGTAATTTTAATGCGTTTAAGAATTACTTATAAAACAAATCTCTCTTAATAGCATTATAGTAAATATAGTTTGAAATTAATCGGTGAAAGAGTTGCCTGTTTCTCATACAAGCTTATATAGTATATGCATGTGGCTTTTTATTAGAAGTATTTCATTTTAGCCTTAAAAATGTTTATTATTTTATTTATTCATTTTATTTTTTATTTTTTTAATCTTGTGAGTTGCAAATATTTAAATTGCAGTACGTTTAAGTTATACATATCTTTAATCTTTTAATCAGTAATTGAAAAATTTCTGTATTTTTTGCATGTTACAAATATCTATTTTTACTTTTAGTTAACGTTTAAAACGAAATTTACAATTTGAAAAGTTAAATTTATTTATTTTTTTATTAACACAATGCCTTTGGAAATTAGCACTTACAGTGTTTTTGTTGTTGTATAAATAATACATACTTGCCAACATACTAATTAATATTCCGTAGTATTGTTAGCTCCGCCTTCTTTTTCACACCGGTATCTTTTTAGAGTACTTTTCCTCTTATTCAATCGTAATTGCATTTGGAGAATATTACTCTAAACATTTATTGGTGTGAGAAAAAGGGCGGTGCTAACAAGACTACGGAATATTAATTAGGATGTTGGCAAATATGATAATACATAGAAAAAAAAAATATGGCACTCACTGATGTTACAGAAGAAGATATTATATTAAAAAACCGCATTGTTTAAATATTAACAAAAATATATGAGCGTGTATGTTATGGGAAATTTGAAGGCAATCCTGATGACGCATATCTTTCGTTTAACGAAATATTGCAAAATTTCGATGAAAATGAGTATACTATCGAATTACCAACATCAAAATTAAAAAAAATATATCATGGTGCTATAAGGAGAAGGCTGTAAATTACTGTCGTAATGTAAATTCTGAGAATTCATGTCGCATTTTAAAAAGTGTCCAAACAAAGTTTAAATATGTAAAAAAAAATTACATGAATTGTATCATTGGTTAGAAACAAATAGAAAACGTAACTAATCGTAGAGAAAAAGAAAAGAAAAAAGCTTTTTATTGTAGGGGGAGGGGTTAATTACATCTTCTAATGGAACATCTTTCAATATCGAAGCGTATGCTCAAATAAATTTGTTTTTGTGCATTTTTGCTAATCCAAAGATCTGTTTTATCCCCCCCCCCCCTTCCCCTAATCTATGATTATTATATAAACTCACGAAGAGCTTTAAAATTGTAATTCTTTATAACTTTCATTAAATTTGGTTTAAAGTTTGAATAAATTAAAAATGATTAACGATTCAAAAATTGCAATTATACAAATGTATTTGTTTAAGTTAAACTCATTTAAATTAATTTGCAACGTAGAGTTAAAAAAGTTATTTGGTAAATTTTATCTAACCAGTGTAATAAAAAATAATTTATAGCAAAAAAGTTAAATTTTCAAGATTAATGTGTAATCTGTACTGAAATTTTAGATTTAAATTTAAGTTTGAAATAATTTTTATCACTTTAAATTTGGATCTTAACCCGTTAGTAGTCGCTATAGACAGCGCCACCTATTACAGATTGCGCACTTTTTATTTAACTGTCACCAATAATTTTAAGAAGTGATGTGATCGACGTTTCTTCAAGTTTCTTCTTGTTTTATGTGTATCAAATGCTACATCTAAAAAATTTTGGTTGCTATCGAATAAAAAAATCTGGCAACACTTAAGGATGGGCGGCAAATCGACCAACTAGCGACTACTAACGGGTTTTAATTACCAGTTGTGAAATCGTTATTCTTCGAAAACATAAAATAGCGTACTAAACTTAGTTTAAATATACAAAGTTAAATTAAACGTTGTATAATTTCATCATTAGTTTTACTGATAAATATAGATAATAGAATAGAATTGTAGTTATAAAAGTCTATTTGTTTAAAGTAAACTCTCTTAAACTATTATAACCCGTTAGTAGTCGCTAGTTGCTGGATTTGCCGCCCATCTTTAAGTGTTGTCAGATTTTTTTATCCTACAGCCACCAAAAATTTTTAGAAATGGCATTTGACACACATAAAACACGAATAAACTGGAAGACACGTCGATCACATCACTTTTTAAAATTATTGGTGACAGTTAAATAAAAAGTACGCAATCTGTAATAGGTGGTGCTGTCTATATCGATTACTAACAGGTTAGTACGAAGAATATGGAAAATGTTTTTCTATAATGATTTTTTATCAAAAAAACCGTTTTGCATCAGTTTTCGTTGCGTCGCCAACGAGCGATAAATGACCAAGAAACAGACAATTTGAATATTTTTTTACGGGCGATATATAGTAATTCCGCCAGAAGTTTTATTATAAACATGCATAACTTCATGAGGAGAGTATTCTGTAATTTTTTCAAATTTTTTGCATATACGCCTATAGAGACCTTCCTTGTGAGTGAAACCATCATTAAATGATGTAAATTTTTAACAGTTTTTGTTTTATACTCATATTTTAATTCAGATTAAATGAAAATTAAAATGTCTCATCTGGTTTTAAGTATAAAGTCTGATGCACTGAACTTATACTTAATATTTGTGAATTGTATCTGTTCACATCTCTGTCTCTCTCTTTGTGTATTATTTCTACTGTATAATTTAATTCAATGAATACCAAATGAAAGTAAAGGAAAAACAATCAAGGAATTTCACAGAGTTATTTCTGAGTAGTGTGACTAACAAAAAGATAAATAAAAACCCATCCTAGGTGTAAACGAGAAAGCAGCCTTTGTAATATATATACATTTTTTTTTTTTTTTTTTTTTTTTTTTTTTTAAGTAAAAAAAAATTATATCTTTTATCTGAAAAAAACTTAAAATGTTGAAGAATGTGGTAAATTTTAGATATATACCATTTCATAATTTTATTATGAACCAAAAAAACATAATACAACATAATTATAAATTTCATCTCCCTGCAATTATAAAGAGTTGTGTCTTTTAAAGCGATAAATTAAAAATAAGCGTCTGTCAAACTGCATTTTGGAGAAGGGATTTGTGTGGATAGATATTTTTTCAATATAAATGTGGTAAGGTTTACTTTCCTTCTCTTTTTCCTTTTTGTAAGGATATTTCAGATTTATATCTGTCAACACTACAGTAATGCATAGTTCACAATATTTTAATTTATTCCGGAGCATTTTTAGCTTTGCCTTTATCTGGCACCACTTTATTTGTAGAATGATTTTCCACAATATATAATGCGATAAAATAAAGGGTGGGGATTACTCTTAAAAATAAATAAATTTAATAAATTAAAAAAAAAAAAAATTTCGTATGAAATAAAGGCGGGCTAAAAATGCTCCGAAATAAATTAAAGAGTTGGCAACTCTTGTAATAATAGACTCTCTTTGCAATTAAGTTATGTTTTATTCTTGCAAAATATAGAAAAATACTTTTTAATTAATTCTTCTTATATTCCACCACTACTGAAACTGTTGTAGACTCCGTATTTTTCGCAGCACCATTTTTAAGAAATAATAATTCTTTAATATACTGTAGGAAGTTATTGCAGTAGAGTACTTTAGTAATACCCTGTTTTTCTCTTCAACTATTTTGAATACTTTAAATGAATATTACTGCACAGCATAGCTTCCAATACTTTAATAATTTATTCCGGAGTATTTTTACAGGGATGGAACACGGGCGCAGAATTCATACCGGAATCTGTTTAAGAAATTTTACTACCTATAATATCGTTGATTTAAGAAGTAGAAAAATTTCTTACATTGATAGTGGTATGAATACTGCGCCCGTGTTCCATCCCTGTTTTTAGCCCCGCCTTTCTTTCGTACCGCTTATTTTTTAAAAGTAACTTTTCCTTATTTTATTTAAGTTATTTATTGGAGATTTTTTTTTTTTTTAATAATAAAGTGGTTGTGAAATAAAGGTGTGGCTGAAAGTACTCCGGAATAAATTAAAGTATTGGCAGCTATGCATAGTATTCCAGGTATTAATTTATTCCGGTGCATTATATCTCCGCCTTTATTTAGCACCACTTTATTTACAAAACGATTTTCTCCGATATATAAATGCTATACTATAATAAGAAAAAATTTTCCTCTTGGAAAAATAATTGCATAAAAATAAAGGCGGAGCTAAAAATGCTCCGAAATAAACTGAAATGTTGGCAACTCTGTTATTGTATGACGAAATTCTTTAAAACTAAGCTCCTCCTGTTCCTGCTATTTTTTTTTTTTTTTTTCCTGCTCATGTTCGTTTCTTTCTTAAATACACAATGAAGATATTTCTACATTTATGTAATATAGTATCGGAATTAGTTTGGTTTATAACTCCTAAAGTATTTTGATAAAAGTATTAACCGTTGTAGTATTTCTACACAAAGGAAATAATATAAACATCAGCAAAATTTTTACATCTAAAAATTATTGTTATGTTTTATATTTCCTTTTCGTATTTTTAGCAGGCGATTGATAAAAAAGAAAAAGCATATCGCAACTTAAATGTACGTCGAATTCAAATTATTATTGATATATTATTTATTATATTTATCTATCTATTTTAGTTTAAATAATTAATTAATTGAAAAAAGAAAGAACGCTAAAATATTTTGATTTATCTGCCTGTTTATTTATTTTCAGAAAAGAATGCTTAAAAAATTGCATTAAAAAATTTACAAAGAAAGGAGAATCGGAAATGAAATATGAAGCGAATGAAAAAAAAAATAGATAAAAATAAATAAAAATCTGTCAGATTCAGACTAGATTTATTACGAAAAGACTATTTCTGTATTACAAGCTTTATATAAGTCCTGTGAATCATGATTTCTGATATTAATTAATCGATTAATTAGTTATTTAATTTTTGTTTATTTAGCCCCTTAACACGCGCTGTCCTCGCTGCGAGGACGCAAAATTTAAGATCCAGCTACATAAATTCATCCCGGAAATTTTTTAGCTGAAATTTACATTTATAACATCTCAGAAACTCTCTCTTTTAACCTTAAAATTTAAAATTTCTTTTAGTTTAATTTAGTTCATGAATTCCGGTGGCAGTATAATTTAAATGAACCTAATTGTCTTGCGCCGCAAAGGGTTAACTGCAAGGACGTGGGACAAATAATTTACCACATGTTTTACAACGAATTTTCAATGAAATCCATCAGTTAATAAAAAGTAACGCCAGAAGTAATAATCGCGACGCATGAAAGAAGAATAGCTATTTCGAACATTTATTATTATTATCATTATTATTATTTTAATTTTTAATCAACTTGAATTTTTTTCTCAAAAAGAGAAAACTTGTTTAAACTAATACTTTTACTACTTCAGGGATGGAACACGGGCGCAGAATTCATACCGTTATCAATGTAAGAAAATTTTCTACCTCTTAAATCGACGATTATATAGGTATAGAAATTTCTTAAACACATTCCGGTATGAATTCTGCGCCCGTGTCCATCCCTGCACTTGTCAATAGAATGGTTAACAGTTGATTTTCAAATATGTATATGTTTTTACAATTTGGACATAATATAAGAAAATAAACAAATAAAATTTTAAAACTGGATATTTGCGGACAACTTTTATATATTTTTTTGGTGAAACACAGCAAAAATGACAACGTGAAGCAAGGGCGTATCCAGAAAAAAATTTCGGAGGGGGCCCAACTTTCACTAGAGCGTGTGCGCTAAAGTTTATACCCCCCCCCCTCCCAATCACCTTAACTTTAGGAAAAATTTAAGTTATTACCTTAAGCTTCGTATCTAGGCATAGTAAAATGGTTATGCGCTATAAATAAGATCAGTTACAACGCCGCATGTCGGTAAACAATGGAATTAATGTTCCTAAAATCGGAAATGGCAAGAAAAGATTTAAAGATAATAATAATTCTAAAAAGTGCCTTGGGTCTAAAACTGATGGAACTAGTCCTTTAAAATGTATAAGTCTCTGCTAGAGAGTTCTTTAACCGTGATGTTGTAAACCACTGACAAACGGAGAAAATCACCAAAAACTGGACTCATGGTAGTCCGGTTAATAAGGAGTCGAGCTCGTAATTGAAGGATTGAGTGATCGATACTGGAGCCATCCAACTATTGTCATGTAGATTAATGGTATCAATTGCACGTAAAATCCGTTGTGTACTCCATGCTTTGTAAATATAATAGCTCAGGTATACTGAAATTGGGGAAACGTCTTCTCCGTGGAGGTTTTAAATTGTGATGGTATGATTCCGGATTACCCTAGAAATGAATTCTAGACCGTTGCTATGCTATCTGTCTAGCTTTAGTGCAATGTTAAGTCCATTCAAATTTGACATACCAAAAACTGGCTGACGTCGTAATTCAGTGGTACGGCGCATGATTTATGTGCCATGCACAACCATGTTTCAAATACTTTTCGTTTTTTTTTTTTTTTAGATATAGCTTCTTTTTAATACATCCGAGATATATCTTTTCCGTAAAAAGGGAAATCTAGTGCAGCTACGCTATCTGCTGGGCGATATACCCAAAAATATAATTAAAAAAATTATATCTAAGTTTCCAAAAATTGTCTTATGGTGTTCAATGCATCTAAAAACATGTAAATACATTGAAAACTGGTCTAAAAGTTTTCGAATCTAATACTTTTTTCTCTTGTTTTGTATGTAGAAGAAAATAATATATACATGTGGTTTTCTAGTTAGATAATATTGCTTGCTTTAGATCATATTATCGGAAACATGAGGACCTGTCTGCTAGCGTCCACTAAACCTAGGCATATTACATGTCTATGTTTAGCGAAATATTGAGGTCTTCTTATACGGCTTACTGTTTATCGTGTCTTCTACAGACCCTGGGGGGTCATACTTATACGTATTGTAGTTGCTGAAAATCTTCTGGCATGGCGTACGTATCGAACTATCTAGCATTTCTATATGTACCCAGGATGTGTATCAACCAGGTGTCTCATGTGACACAGCGTATCTTCAACTGTGGCTGCACGTCATTATTGGTTATCGTTTGGAAAGTGAACAGTGAAACGATGGCCCATCATCGCGTTCTACATCAGACACAGATATGTCTGCTTTGTGACAATCGTAACAAAGAAGTTTACATAACGTGTTGGTTTTTTAAGGCCTATCAGAGAAGTAGATAGCACAGCCACTTATTCTACTTGCATCGCAGCTCACACCCACTTTTGTTTTACGACCGTCTTAGATCTCTTCAGATGTTTGTCGAACTCAAGGAGCCTTAGAAAGGAATGAAGGAAGGAAGGTATACTACGGAATGGAAGGTATACTACGTGCATAACTGACAAAACCAGAAGTTCCGTATGCAACTGTGATCATTATTAATGACGAATCTTTTGTCTCACAAGGAATTAAAACGCTATTTCTGGCAAGAGAAGTGTTAAAAGAAAGGAGACACATTACAGTGTTCAACAATAAGTACCATAAAGTTCTCTTTTTAGTATTTTTTACAAAAAGCTAATATGCATTTCGGTAATTTGGATTTTACAAGACAGAAAATTGCTGATAAATAAGGTTTCACAAGCAAACAAATTAACAACACAAAAAAGATATTGTGGAGAAAAAATTCATTTTTTTTTTTACATTTTTTTTTTCTTTTCTGGTCAGTAGAACATGAAAAAAGTAATCTCAGAAAATTTCGGGGGGGGCTCGAGCCCCCAGAGCCCCCCCTCTGGATACGTCCCTGACGTGAAGTAAGGGATTGAAAGGATTAGTTCTGTCGTACATGTAAGAAATAAATGCATGGCGCCTAGTTTTCTAAATTGAAATTATAAAATAATAATAATTATAAAATACATTATCGCAAGCAGTGAGGTTTTTTTTTTTTTTTTTTTTTTTTTCTTATCATTAGCTAAGAGTTTTGAGCGTCACGTGAAGCTTAAAAAGCGGATTACAGTCCGTTCATTACGGTCTATTTTTTCTTTTTTTTTTTTTTTTTTTATTAAAATTCCTTTGAAACTGAATTTAAAATCTCATTTTTGTGTAAGATTTTGTTTTGTGCAAATCCAGTTAAAAGAAAAGAAAAACCTTTAAAATGAAATGTCTAAAGCGTGTAAAACTGGATTTAATTATGAAAACAGAAAGGAAGAAATATTTATATAATACCAATATTTTTAATCGAAAACAATTTATTATATAAAATAAGTTCCTATGTGTTGCAACCATACAAATCGTGTAGGATACATACACTGAGTGAGCACCTAAACGGTATTAAGTCTCCTCGAGATATTTATTCTAAAACAAATAGAATTCTGCAAAATAATATCATTTACTTTTTTTTTTTTTATGAACTGAAGGATATATCTGAAATGGAATCTACGAATTTAATGAATGTGTTCATCTTTTCGATTGTAGTGGATTCATGAACATTTTATTTACAGAGCCGTTCAGCTAAGATTCGTACAAAATTGGCATGGTTACTGACTTCTTTAAATTTTGATTATTCCAGAATTAGTTATGACGATATCGATATCCTGACTTACTAAACTGCTATACCTTCGAGTTCCCTTTGTGATTTTCCATTGCAGACATTTTTTATGTTACTTACTTTAATGGATATAGATAAACTTGGAACTAATTCCAGTTGTTTATTATCTTTAACATCATAGAAGGAACACTGTAACTGAAATCCAAATTTTTATCGTAAGGAAAAAGAGATAATGTTGGTTTTAAATAAATTTCGACAAAGTTTGTTTATTTACCGACTTCAAAAAAGAGGAGGTTCTCAATTCAAACCGTAAGTTTTTTTTTTTTTTTTTTTTGTTAGCTCATAATTTTTGAACGGATGCTCCGATTTTGATACTTTTTTTTTGTTGTAAAGGCCATGGTCTGAAGTAGGTCCCATTAAAATATCTTTACGATCAAAAAAAAATACAGGATGCCCCAAAAAGTCAATCCCGACTCTTTTAATTGCTGAACGGCAGCAGCTATAATTATAATGGTGGTATGTAGGTACAGTAAAATTGTCATGCGCTACATGATTTAACCACCTACAGCGCCACCTGATTGAAAACAGCGGAGTTAGCACTTCTCTCTCGAAAACGGTTCAACATAGAAGAAAAAAGTGAATTACAAATTTGCAGAACATCATTGATTTAGTACGAAAAGACAGTTTGTTGACATTAATGCTAAAAATAGAGCGCTTAAAACGTGCATTTGTTTGTCCGCAATTTCCTATTTTGTAGACACTTGAACGACATTGCTTACGTTGTAACGTAACGGGTGACATTTATGCTATGTAAAATTCAAAGTACGGTTATTGTAAACGGTCACATCGATTAACGCATGGACGTTTTAAACCGATTTCCTAAAGGAGGAGGTTTTCAAATCAAATCATGTTTTTTGCTGTTGTTGTCGTTGTGGTTTGTTAGCTTATAATTTCGTAAGAGACGCTTTAATTTTAATACTTTTGCTGTTGTTATTGTTGTTGTAAGGATGTTAGCCTGAAATGGGTCTCCTTGTGATTTCATAAAGATCTAAAAAAATTACAGGGTACTCACAAAAATCCATTCTCACTCTAAGTACTGAATGGGTGCAGCTACACTCATAAAAATAGTGTGTAAGTATCGTAAAGTGACCATGCGCTACGAGATGCGATCGCTTACAGCGCCACCTCGTGGAAAGGTGAAGGGGTCAGTGTGTCTATCTTGAAAACAGTACAAGGTACGAGAAAAAACATAAATTATAAAGTTGTACATCATCATTGATTTAATACGGAAAGACACTTTTATAGACATAAATGTTAAAAACAGGATATTTATAAATCTGCATATGTTTGTTCGCAGTTGTCTACACTGTAAACAAATCAACAAACCCTTATTTCGATGTTGAAACTTCTCCGTCCGTCAGTTGAAATGCATAGTATTTGAATTTTTGTTTGAACTTTACGCTGCGCACATTCCAACGTAGCGGGTGACACGTATTCACTGTAAAATTCAATACATGCCTAACAGAGATTTGGTTACGAATACAGCGTATCAGTTCTTTACATTTTTAAAACCTTTTTAATTTAATGTATGTTCATTCAATAGATAATTTTTTTTTTTCTTCATATCTGATAAAAGCAAAAAAAGTGATACAACTTAAAAATGCAGTATTTTAGAAAAGGGAACTTAAAGATAAAGCATTGCCTATAATAAAACTGACACAACTGCCTCTCGAATGGATAATTTTCTAGATGGAGATGTAACGTTTTTTGTTCACATTGGGGGCATTTCATATATTTTTCAGTGACGTAAACTCGAAATTACCGTTTTTGGAGTAGTGTCACTTTTCTTGTGGATTGTGATTTGTGAAACTGCCGTCGAATGTCTTCCGATATTCTGCTACAGGAATAAGTTTTCACTGAAAAGAAAAAAATGAAATGTTTTTGTAAAAAAAATAGAACCGACTCCAAAAAGCAAATGTTGTTCAAACAACTAAAAATAAAAGAAAATTGGCGTAAAATGAAACTGTAAATTGAACCTAAAAGTGTAAAATAATTTCCTTCGCCAAACAACATAAACACTGCAATTAATCATAACTTTTGAAGTCGGCGCAAAATCACATAAAATTCGATTCTTTTTTTTTTTTTTTTTCAGATTTCTTTTAAATCAATAACAAGAAACGCTGTTGTGCCGAATGATCCATCTTCATAATTTTCCTTATTATTTTATTACTGTATTAAATTGGTACATTAATAACATCTATGTAGAACAGCGAACATCCTTCGCAATTCGGAATATATGCTACTAGAGTTTTCTTAGCAAATTTTTGCAGCTTATGAAATCTTTAGTTTTTAGCTGTGTTTTCCAGATGCCAAAGTGAAATGTATATCTTAAATAGAATTTGATTTTTGCATTGAGTAAAGGTATCAATTTATATTTTATTTTGAGCCGACTTTAAAAGTTATGATTAATTGCAGTATTTATGTTGTTGGAGAAGGAAATTATTTTATACTTTTAGGTGCAATTTACAGTTTCATTTTATGACAATTTTCTTTTAATTTTAATTGTGTGAATTGTTGCTTTTTGGAGTCGGTTCTATTCTTTTACAAAAAAAAAAATTATTTCTGTTTTTCATTAACTTAGTTTATAGAACATTGTAAATATGTAATAGTAATAGCAGAAATGAAGTTTGTTACATAATTAGTTTTTTTTCCCTCATTGTTTAACTATTTTATTTATTAATTTTAAGATTGTACGATTGGTAGGAGGGAAAGAGTGTGTCCAAGTATGTTACCTCTTCCTTTTAATTAAACGTTTATTTCTTCGATAACAGGGGTCGTAATCTTCGCCCGTTTTTCGGGACATTCTTAGAAATAAGAAATTTCTGTCTCCATTGCAACCACTAATTTTATGCAGCAATACTTTTAATACGTTTATAGTAATGTACCATAATTATACAGGATAGAGTAGGGTCTGTACAGGATAGTCTGTAAAAACAGTGTTAGCAATATATTTGAAATTTTCTCATCCCTGAGAGTGTGTTGAAAAAAGGGCGGAGAGTACGACCCCTGCGATAACTATAACATAGATGCCAACATTTTAATTTATTCCGGAGTATTTTTAGCGCCGGCTTTATTTCACAACAATTTATTTATCGAATGATTTTCTCCAATATGTAATGCGATAAAAAAAAGGGGGGGGGATTACTCTTAAAAATAAATAAAAAAATAAATTAAATATTTTTTTTTAAATGTCGTACAAAAAAAAAAAGGCGGGCTAAAACTGCTCTGAAATAAATTAAAAAATTGGCAACTCTGGAATGGTAGATACCCTTTACAATTAAATTATGTTTTATTCTTGCAAAATATGGGAAAATACTTTTTAATTATTTCTTCTTATGTTCCACCACTACTGAAAGTGTCGTAGACTCCATTTTTCGCAGCACCATTTTTAAGAAATAATAAATCTTTAATATACTGTAAGAAGATTTTACAGTAGAGTACTTTAGTAGTACTCTATTTTTCCCTTGTACTATTTTGTACTATTTTGAATACTCTAACCGAATATTACTGCACAGTATTCAAGATTTTAATTTATTCCGGAGCATTTTTAGCTCTGTCTCTATTTCGCACCACTTTATTTATAGAATGATTTTCTTCGACATATAAATGCAACACTATGCTTATATATATATATATATATATATATATATATATATGTGTGTGTGTGTGTGTGTGTAATTTTTTTTTTTTCTTTCTTTTTCTTTTTGAGGGGGAGGTGGGATATACTGGTTTCACTATGTTTCTGAAACTTGTTAATCCTTTTTTCCTTTTCTTAAAAATTGTCTTTTCTGCTGCTTCCACTCACTGAAGAGGAAGTAGATGGGTGTTTGCACATGAAATATTATATTGCAAATATTTTTTTTTACATTAATTCTTTGTTTTTGTGGTCATTAAAATTTTTAATTTCTTCATGTTAACCACGCCCACTTATCTTAAACTTTTACACCTATTTATTGTTTTCTATTTACAGAGCTGCCAACCTAATCCGGCAAATTGTTAACGCCTATTGAAAAACGCCCCTTTTTCTACACCACTAAATTTTTAGAGTAATTCTCCTCAAATATATATATGATGAATTAAGTAGAAAAATACTCTAAAAATTAAGTGGTGTAGAGAAAGGGGCGGTACTAACAATTTGCCGGATTAGGTTGGCAGCTCTGTATTTAAAACTGTATATATATATATATATATATATATATCAAATTATCTCATCGTTAGGCTTATGATTTATGTGTGTCAATTCTCTTACTGCGTAAGTACTTTAATATGTTTTTACTACTCAGTGTAATTAAATTAAATTATCACCGTGACTATAATATTATTCGAAATACATCTCATTTAAAATTTCATATGTTGGTATTTTTATTTCTCTTTCATTTGCTGAGTGTTGTAAAGGAATTAAGTTATTCAAATTATATATATATTGTGTGTGTTTTATGTATACATACAGGGTGCAAATCAAGGTCACGAGAAGGCCTTTATCTCCGCAAACGTTGGTCGCAGACACATATTTTCAGTTAAAAAATATTTTTTTAAATATAAGCATTTCTGATATGGCATGTTAAATAAATAAAAATAAAAATAAAAATAATTAATTACAAAAAATAATTTTTTATACAGTCCACAGATCCTTGTAGTCGTATTTAATAACAGCTGCCACACATCATAACAAATGTAATACAAAAAGTTTCACTTCTGTGTGTTCAAAATTGTCAGGAAATTTCGTTTCAAAGTTTGAGATTTTTTCACATTTTTTCGACCCTCATTAAGGGGTCGGTTAAAAAATCTTTAAAAAATCCCGAGCAAAATCTAACAAATGTCTGTTTAATGTATTAAAAGAATATCGTGTATAAATTTGTTATGAACTGTAAATTTATGATAATATATGTAATATATTGTTTCTCTCTCTCTCTCTCTCTATATATATATATATATATATATATATATATATTTAAGTTTTATTGTTCCATGATTAATTTGTTTATCACACCAAACTAAAATATACCATATGTTGTTACATTTAAAAGAAAACCATTAATAATTCTGAGTTGATGACTATATTGTTGCGTACTCGGGGGTTCGTAAGTTGTCCGAGAATGAGAAGCGAAACTTGTAGAAATTCAGAAGTTTTATTTACAGAAAGTTCCAGAAAAGTACAAGACTATAAACTGTGTATCAGCTTCAATTCCACCAATAAACACAGCTCAATAAACAGTTGTCAACAGCAAAACCACAGTACAAACTGTATAGAAATAGCACAGAAAGCAAGACTCATTCAAAGAGGCTTAGAACTCCTTCAACTGCAATGCAAGCATTGGCGAAACTGGCTGACTCTGATCTCAGACTGAACTGAATTGAACTGAACTAGCCTTGGTGAAGAAACGTCCCTTTTATACTCCTGCAGAAAAGTGTGGAAAATTCCAGAAATTTACGTATCTCATCAGCCAATGTGATTAGAGCTTCCATATTTGGTATATCCCTAATAAGAATTTTCTCGCCAAGGAGGGAAATTCGCCAAATCCATTACCTGCCTTATTGGAGCTTTTTAATGGGTTTTTAAGTTAAAATAAGGCTATTTTAAAGCTAAAATGACTAGAAATGCACAAAATTAGCACTTTATCAACTTACTAAGCCTCTTTGAAAGAATTTATACAAAAATAAACACGATTATTTGCAATTTTGTAACTCTGCCTCCTCCCAAGGACTGCACGTCCTGCGCAGTGCAACCCTTGGTCAAGACGCGAAACTAAACAAATTTACACAATCTAAAATACAAAAACTAAGTTGCACATAACGATAAAATAGAAATATAAATCAAGTGAGAAATATTTACAAAATTCGCAAATATGTAGTACAAATATTTATATACAAATATTTACATTACGCATGCGCAAATTTCACAAATATTTATATTTTAAATTTTAATATTACCGTTAAGTGTAGTACTTGGCTAGCCTGTGGCAGAGCACCACCTTCGGTTTTGATGAAGGTGTTTTAGTGATCTGCACCACTACATCATTCAGCCTTTTTAAGACTGTGTACGGTCCGTCCTAGTTGCACTGTAACTTGGGAGGGAGTCCTTTGCGTCGAACAGGATTCCACAACCAGATTTTGTCTCCTTCCTGGAACTCATGTTGTGTAGCCTTTAGATCGTAACTTGTCTTCATTTTCTCCGTTGCCATGAGAATCCGCTCCCGAGCAAAGTTGTGTACGTCCTCAAATCGTGCCTGGAGATCTTGGGTGTACTCCTCGGGCGATGAAGGCGCATCGGGTGGACAACCGAACAGGAGATCACATGGGAGACGAAGTTCACGTCCAAACAGCATCTGGGCTGCAGTATAGCCGGTGGTTTCATGGACAGCACTTCGATAAGCCAGCAAGAACAATGGCAACTTCAAGTCCCAATCTTGCTGGTTCCTTGCTACTAGAAGAGAGATGTTATTCAGGATGGTACGGTTGAACCTCTCGACCACGCTGTCCGACTGGGGATGTAAGGGTGTTGTCTGGGTTTTCTCTATGCCAAGTAGTTGACACAGTCCTTTGAAAACAGCAGAGGTAAAGTTCGTACCTTGGTCGGTATGAAGTTGCAGGGGCGTACCGTACCTTGACACCCATTGCTGCACTAGAACCTCTGCGACTGTGCATGCCTCTTGATCGGGAATGGGATATGCCTCAGGCCACTTGGTGAAATAGTCCATCAAGACCATATTTATTTCCACTGGAGTTCCGTGGCAAAAGACCCAAGATGTCGAGCGCAATCCGTTCAAATGGTGCTCCCACGTTATACCGTTGCAGTCATCCTCGACTTCGTTTCTGCGGGCCATTACGTGCCGCACAAGCATCACAGGATTTACACCATTTCTCTCCATCTCCCTTGCCTTGCACCAGTAGAAGCATTCCCGAACTTTCTGCAGTCTTCATTACCCCAAAATGGCCTTCGGTAGAGCTACTATGCACTTGTTCTAAAACATCTGGAATTTTTTATCTTGGTAATACAAGCAGCCATCTGAAGCTTTTCCCATCATCAGATTCCCCCTTTCTGTATAATACGCCGTTTCTGATATGAAGGGAGTCCCAAAGTGCCCAATAAGTTTTCGTAATGGGACTAAATCTGGAAATGTCCTGCCAGGTAGGTCTGTTGCTGGTCGTCTCCTTCAGCTGTAATATCGGCTTTATGTCAGGATCTTCCAACTGGGCTTGTCAAATTTCTTCGGCACTCCATGGATCAGGATCTTGTTCTGATGGTGTTAAGACAGTAACTCGGCAGACAACCAGATTTATCGGCAGGTATTTCTGTTCGGCTCTAGAGCAGTACTTGCAGCTTTCTGAGCAGGGCTTCTATGACAAGGTATCTGCATTACCATGTAGAGTCCCTTGACGATGGCGTATCTCGAAGTTATATTCCTGGAGGCGTTGTATCCACCTAGCAATCTGTCCTCCCGGATTCTTGAACTGGAGCAACCCCGTTAAAGATGCGTGGTCAGTCCGGAGCAGGAATATTCTGCCATAGAGGTAATGATGGAAATGTTATATGGCTTTTACGATGGCGAGTAGCTCTTACCTGATGGTACAGTAATTTCGCTCTGGTTTAGACAGGCATTTACTCCAATAGGCAATGGCACGTTCTTGACCATCAACTTCCTGCGACAGAACAGCACCGACACTCTCATGACTGGCATCTGTATCAAGTATGAACTGTCTGTCGGGCTGTGGATACGTCAAGATAGGCGATGATGTTAAGGCCTCCTTAAGTCGCTTGAACTCTTTTTCACATTCATCTGTCCACAGGAACTTCTGTTTGGCTTCCGTCAGCTTGTGGAGTGGTCTGGCAATATTTGAGAAACCCTTGACAAACTTCCTGTAGTAAGTGCATAACCCCAGGAAACTTCGCAGTTGGTGTACATTTTCAGGGCGACTCCAGTTCTCGACTGCAGAGATCTTCTCACGATCAGTTCTCACACCATGATATGGTCGAGGTAGCTCACTTCACGACGGAACAAGTTACACTTGAGTGGATTCAATTTGAGGTTAACCATTCTGAGTTTCTCCAGCACCTTTCGGATGTTTCGTAGATGGTCTTCAAAGGTGCGCCCCACAATGATAATATCATCCAAATACACCAGACAGGCTTCATAGGAAAGTCCTTTTAGCACTGTCTCCATCAGGCGTTCGAAGGTGGCAGGTGCATTACATAATCCAAATGGCATAACTTTAAATTGCCACAGACCTTATTCCGTGGTGAATGCAGTCTTCTCACGATCATCAGGATGTAATTCCACTTGCCAGTAACCGCTCTTCAGATCTAAAGTCGAGAACCATTTATTGCCAGCCAGTATGTCTAATGTGTCGTCAATTCTGGGAAGAGAGTAACTGTCTTTTTTCGTGATGTCATTCAAACGACGATAATGCACGCAAAATCTTGTTGAACCATCCTATTTTCGCACCAGTACTATGGGAGAGGCCCAAGGACTCGTTGATGGCTCGATGACGTCATTGAGCTGCATTTCATTTAGAAGTTCGGTGACATCTTCCTGTTTAGCAAATGGAACTCTTCTTAGATGTTGTTTGATTGGAGGATGATTTCCTGTATCAATTCTGTGCTGGGTGATGTTCGTTCTCCCGACGTCTTCAGGTGTTCGAGAAAAAAAGTCTTTAAATTCTTGGAGTAGCTTCTCCGCAGCACACCTCTGTTCACTTCCTAATTCTGCATTCTTGAGTAGTTCCGTTGTTAATTGCTCAGAAAACTTGGATTCGATTGATTGCGTGGGGCAGTTGATGCATGTCTAACACCTCATCCTTCTTCACTGTCCGGACCTTATCGCTGATGTTTGCGACTCTCACATGAATAGTACTCTTTGAGAGATCAACTAAAGATGAAGCTACCAGAACTCCTCTTGGGCTATTGTCTGTATTCGGGCATTCAATCAGTCCCTATCGGAAGTATTGCTTGGTAGGAGGTGTTCCTGAAACTATTGTCTCTGTGTGTGGAGGGATGGAAATTTCAGACTTGGCTGTTATCTTGTAAATTGGCTGAATGTCTTGATTTTCAGTGTTGAAAACAGCTATGTCTTCCGAACTCGAATGCAGTTCATTATTCTTGAAGTCCAGTTTAAAGTTAAATTTTCTCAGAAAATGAATTCCAACGATTAGGGGATCTCTTATATCAGCCACATATGCCCTATGATAGAGTGACCATATTTTTTTCCTTGAATTTGTTGACAAAGATGGCGGTGTCCTCGAATTTCGAGGACAAAAATATAAAAAAATAATTAAATCCCCTTAAATTGTAAAATTTTAGTAATTTTTATGTATAAAGCACCTTATTTCAGATTATTTATTATATATACAATAAATTACTATAATAAAACATTAATAACTTTATAACCGGCGTCCCCAAATGTGTTGTAATTTTTTGGGGACGAAGGTAGTTTGTCCTCGAAATTCGTGCCTGTCCTCGAGATTCGAGGACATATGGTCAACCTACCCTATGATGGTAACTGGCATTTCCAAAAGTGATGGTCAAGTTCATTTTTCCATATATTTTTATTTCGTCACCGGTCACAGTCTGGAGTTTAACGCAGGGCGGCGTCCAGATGATCTTCTCCTTTAGTTCTTGAGCCAAATCCGTTTTAATGATGGTTACGTTGGCTCCAGAATCCAGAATCATACGGCAGATGGTGTTGTTTATTTGGCCATAAACGTAAAGTCCATTATCGCCGCCACTCATCGATGACACATAAAATACTGCAAATTGGGGCTCTTTAATTTCAGCCAGCCTCTGCCCCGCGAGATGGCCTTCTCTTAGTTTCCCTGCAGTGATGGTGAAGCCGGGTGGTTTTCTTTAGCTGATCGTACAGGGCAGTTCCTCTTCGCATGACCATCCCCTCCACAGCCCCAGCACTTTAATCTTCCGATCCTTTATTTCTTTATTATTTTCCAGGCTGCGCAATCTCCTCTTGACGTCTGCGAGATTTCTCTTCATTTCGTTAAAATCAGCTGGTGTATCATTTAATGAGACTGCTCTTATGGTATGGCGGTCTTTATGGGAGGCTTGTTGGGCTGTCTCTATCATAGCCTAAAGCTGATTCTACATCTCTGATGTTGGAGAGTGTCAGCGCTTTTTGAATTTCTGGATCCCGAACAGCATCAATAAAGTATTGAAGAGCTAAGTCGTTTCGAGTGTCAGCATGGCAATCGGAGAAGGCTAGGTGTGGAAGTCTTTGAATATCCACTGCCAGCTCTTGCAAACTTTCGCCCGCTTTCAGGTAACGGGATTTTAGCTGGAGGCGACTATAGTCCTTAGAACACTTCTCTCCGAACCGTAGCTCCAGTGCTCTAGTCAGGGCCTTGAAGTCGTTCCTTTCTTCTTTAGAAACATTTCTCAGTATCTCGGCTGCATCTCCCCGTAATGCTGCTGCTAAGTGGACTGACTTGGCGGTAGAGTCCCAGCCGTTAGCTTCAGCTACGATGGAAAACTGTGTCTTATATACATGCCAGGAGAAACTGGCGTCGTAGGTGGATAGCTTAATAAATTCCTGATTCTGGATTCTTCTCTCTTTCTTTTCAGTTTCCTGGGGCATGGATTATAATTTTTCTTTCACTTTTCTCTCAAGATGATCCTCTACTTTCTTCATGACTTTCTCCTCAAAATTCTCTTCTATCTTCTTAAATCTCTCTTCAAAATTCCTTTCTACTTTCATAACATTTTCTTCTATCTTCATAGCTTTCTCTTCAAAACTCTCTTCTATTTTCAAAACTTTCTCTTCAAAATTTTCTTCTATCCTTATAACTTTCTCTTCTATTCCATCCATTCTATTTTCCATCACCGTTAATTTACCCTCTATTGATTCTTTCACCGTTGAAAGCTCTCTCTTCATCTCATCTTGATTAGATTTAATTTCTTCGGTCAAACTGGCTTCCATCTTTTCCTGAACTGCTTTCATTTCTTTCATTTCTTCAGTCAAACCATCTTTCAATTCTTTTTGTCCTTCCTTCATTTCCTTAGTGAGGCTATCTTTCATTCCTCTCTGTCCTTCCTTCATTCTTTCGATCAATCCGGTTTCCATCTTTTCCTGCCCGGATTTCATTTCGTTCATCTGGGTAGCTAAGCTTTCTAGAAGTTTCTTCATTTCCTGCTTCATTGCTCTAGTTATCACCATTCACAGACAATCCCACTTTTGACACCAGAAATGTTGCGTACTCGGGGATTCGTAAGTTGTCTGAGAATGAGAAGCAAAACTTGTAGAAATTCAGGAGTTTTATTTACAGAAAGTTCCAGAAAAGTACAAGACTATAAACTGAGTATCAGCTTCTATTCCACCAATAAACGCAGCTTAATAAACAGCTGTCAACAGCAAAATCACAGTACAAACTGTATAGCAATAGCACAGAAAACAAGACTCATTCAAAGAGGCTTAAAACTCCTTCAATTGCAATGCAACCATTGGCGAAACTGACTGACTCTGATCTCAGACTGAACTGAACTGAACTAGCCTTGGCGAAGAAACGTCTCTTTTATACTCCTGTAGAAAAGTGTGGAAAATTCCAGAAATTTCCGTATTTCATCAGCCAATGAGATTAGAGCTTCCATATTTGTGGTATTTTCGAGTTCTTCACACCTGAAAACTTGTAAAAAAGTAAAAAACCGAGGTCGAAAATTTTCACGATTACCTAAGTACCCCATGCCTATAGTATGATGGGGAACTAAACAAAGACTGTTTTACTATAACATGATATATTTGTTTAATGGATAAAAGTAACCAAAGCCATAAGAGAATATATTTACCAAAAGAAGCAAATAATTCAAAAATGCACTCTCATATGAACTATCTGTCAACGATAACGTGAGTACTTCGGAGTATCTACATGCGGTCGCAATTAATGCTTACCTCCTTCAAAAATATAAAAACATAAAGGTAAATAAATTTTCTGAATTAAAAAAAAAAAAAAAAAAAAAAAAAAGACCAAAGGGGTTTTAATTTAGAATTTTGTTTAGAATTCAAAATTTTTTCAGAGAGAAGCACTATGAGTTGAAAAGGGAAAAAATACTTGAAAAAAAAAATAAATAAAAATATATATATATATATATATAGTTAACAGAATGTTTGTTATATGTATTTCATGGTCTATTTGCTTAACAGAACAAATATTGCCTACAATTGTCACATAAAATGTTACATTTGTTAAAAAAAAAAGTAAAAACAAAATTAACAATCTAACTATTAGCTGACCTAATTGATAAAAAGAAACAATATATAACTTTTAAATATTAACAATGCATAAAAATGTATTTTACCATGTTTTTATTAACTTCAATTCTTGTGTGTTTGTTTGTGTGTTTGTTTGTGGGTTTGTTTGTGGGTTTGTTTGTGGGTTTGTCAGGGACAAATCTTGCAATCGATTTTTAACTAACTTCCCGACTAGCTAGATACTTGAAATTTTCAGGACAGCTCACAACACGGTGACAATACATTTTTCTAATAATTTTAGTCAACTATTTCAAGTCCCGCTGCCTTTGGCAGCGCTTATATGATTCGACAGAAAATTTATTTAACTAACTTCCCGGATAGCTAGACATTTGAAACTTTCCGAATAGTTCAGAACAGGGTGAAAATGCATTTTCTTAAAACCTTTAGCCAACTGTTTCGGGTTCCCGCTGCCTTCGGCAGCGTTATCAGTACAAAGCTTGCAATCGATTTTTCACTAACTTTCCGACAAGCTAGACATTTGAAATTTTCAGGACAGCTCACAACACGGTGACAATACATTTTTCTAATAATTTTAGTCAGCTAGCTCAAGTCCCGCTGCCTTCGGCAGCGCTTATATGATTCGACATAAAATTTATTTAACCAACTTCCCGACTAGCTAGACATTTGAAACTTTCAGAATAGTTCAGAACACGGTGAAAATGCATTTTCTTAAAACCTTTAGCCAACTGTTTCGGGTTCCTGCTGCCTTCGGCAGCGTTATCAGTACAAAGCTTGCAATCGACTTTTCACTAACTTTCCGACTAGCTAGACATTTGAAACTTTTAGGACAGCTCACAACACGGTGACAATACATTTTTCTAATAATTTTAGTCAACTATTTCAGGTCCCGCTGCCTTCGGCAGCGCTTATATAATTCGACAGAAAATTTATTTAACTAACTTCCCGACTAGCTAGACATTTAAAAGTTTCAGAATAGTTCAGAACACGGTGAAAATGCATTTTCTTAAAACCTTTAGCCAACTGTTTCGGGTTCCCGCTGCCCTCGGCAGCGTTATCAGTGCAAAGCTTGCAATCGATTTTTCACTAACTTTCCGACTAGCTAGACATTTGAAATTTTCAGGACAGCTCACAACACGGTGACAATACATTTTTCTAATAATTTTAGTCAAATTTTTCAAGTCCCGCTGCCTACGGCAGCGCTTATATGATTCGACAGAAAATTTATTTAACCAACTTCCCGACTAGCTAGACATTTGAAACTTTCAGAATAGTTCAGAACACGGTGAAAATGCATTTTCTTAAAACCTTTAGCCAACTGTTTCGGGTTCCTGCTGCGTTCGGCAGCGTTATCAGTACAAAGCTTGCAATCGATTTTTCACTAACTTTCCGACTATCTAGACATTTGAAACTGTTAGGACAGCTCACAACACGGTGACAATACATTTTTCTAATAATTTTAGTCAACTATTTCAGATCCCGCTGCCTTCGGCAGCGCTTATATAATTTGACAAAACATTTATTTAACTAACTTCCCGACTAGCTAGACATTTAAAATTTTCAGAATAGTTCAGAACACGGTGAAAATGCATTTTTTAAAATACCTTTAGCCAACTGTTTCGGGTTCCTGCTGCCTTCGGCAGCGTTACCAGTACAAAGCTTGCAATCGATTTTTCACTAACTTCCCGACTAGCTAGATATTTGAAACTTTCAGGATAGCTCAGAACACGGTGGCAATATATTTTTTTAATACTTTTAGTCAACTGTTTCAGGTCCCTACTGCCTTCGGCAGCGTTCATATGATTCAACAGAAAATTCATTTAACTAACTTCCCGAGTAGCTAGACATTTGAAACTTTCGGAACAGTTCAGAATACGGTGAAAGTGCTTTTTAAAAATATTTTTATCCAATTGCTTCGGGACCCTGCTGCCTTCGGCAGCGTTTCCAGTACAAAGCTTGCAATCAACTTTTAACTAACTTTCCGGCTAGATAGCCATTTGAAACTTTTATAATAGCTCAAAAAAAGACGATAGCAAGGAATTTTTTTAATACTTTTATCCAATTGCTGGGGTTCCGGCTGCCTTCAGTAGCGTTTATATGATTCAACAGAAAATTGAAAAACATGGTTTATAAAATTTTTTTTATCTTATAATTATTTATAATATATTTATTAAAAAAACATATACTTATTTTTTTAAATAATGTTCAATTAACAAATATAGTATTAAGTGTTAATAGAAAATCGTGTATAATTTATTTATAATTGTAAATTAATAACAATATGTATTTTTACATTGCTGAAAAATCGACACTTGCAATATCACTTGATATATTTGTTTAAAAGAACAACAAAATATATATATATATATTAAAGTGTCATATGTTACACTTGCTGAAATAAGCAAAATAATTAACAATTGTACTATTAGATGAGCTATTTCTTAAAAGGAAAAGATAAATATTTCTTAAATAATTATAATGTATAAAAATATATTGTTTTAATATATTCATTAAATAAATAACTGTTAAATAATAAATATGCATAAAAATATATTTTTTATAACATGTTCCTTACGAAAACATTAATGAGATGAATTACTTTTTAAATTTAAAATCTAACAAATATAGTATTAAATATGTTAATAGAAAATCGTGTATACATATTTGTGAACTGTACATTAATAACGATATATGTTTTAGAATGTTAAAAAATCGACGGTTATAATATTATCAGAACTATAAATGAATAAAAAAAAAAAAAAAAAAAAAAAAAAATAGATGATTCATTTGTTAAAAAAAAATTAATGTGCCATAATATTTTACATTTGCTAAAAAAAAGCAAAATAATTAACAATTGTACTATTAGATGAATTATTTCTTAAAATGAAATCATAACTATTTGTTAAATAATTACAATGTATAAAGATATGTTCATTAGAAAATAACTGTGAGATGATTTATTTTTTAAATAGCGGAAAAACTAAAAAATGTATTATTAAATGTGTTAAAAGAAAATCATGTAAAAAATCGTACTTGGGCATTTTCCATTCAATGCTAATTTCAAAACTTTCCTTTTTTTTTCCCTCAGAATGTTGAGACTTGTTTGTCTTCTACTGTATTTTGTTTTTGTAATTATCTTTTCAAATTAGAAAGTTATTGACCATAGTTTGAGATCGTCCTGTATTTTTAGTACAAGACCTAATACTCATTACTGATAAATTTAAATCTTGAATTTGAACCATCAATTTCAATTTCAGTTAATCTTTTCTCTTTTGTAGTCTGTTTAAATAGCTACAAAAACACAGGAATCTTCAGAAAAATATTTTTCTTTTTCTTTGAGGTTCTGGATCGTCCTCAAATTGATCAGCTTTTTTCTTGTGACAGATAATTTAAATATTTTTACTAGTGACCTTAAAGTTTTAATCTGATCAAATTAAGCATATTTTCATTTTTTAATTAATTTTGTTTATAATAGTCATTGATTACAAATTTTGCGTATTCCTCATATATTTAGCAGTAAATATGTTAAAGTTTGATTTAAATAATTATCTCCTTATTTAGCAAAATTGATAGTATTTTGTAATTAGCCTTAATGTTTTTACAAATCCTGTATTTAAATAGCAATACTCATTTGTCATCATAGTCAAGAAATTTTACCATTTTAATTTTGAATAATTTTTAATCCTGATGCAAAGAGAAAAGTATTATATGTTTGAAGAATTTGTCTGTCTCTTTTTGTCTGTGTGGGGGTGTATTTATTTGTCCCTGATATTGTAGCTCCCAAACGAATACATCGATTTCAGCGGGATTTTCAGAGGTTCTTAGCTTTGTTTAATAAATATATGTTCACATACTAAATATTTAGTAGTTATAGGCGAGTTTTATAAAAATTTCAACGCATGATATATGAAAAGTCTTTATCTTTGGCATTTTAGTTTCCAAATGTATGAGCCAATTTTAATGCTTTCTGTTTCTTTTGAAAGCTGATTTAATCGAGATGGTTCTTAACTACGCTTGATATCATTCACTTCTTACTTCATAAGTTTTTATACAGCTTGGTTTACACTTGTAATATTTGCTTTACGGATTCAGAACCAAGTTCGTATTAACAATATTTTCAGTTGTTATGTTTTCAAAAATATTTTTTCCATAACCTTTTTTTTTTTTTAAATTTACGAAAAATTCTATTATAAAAAATATAAATCAGGATATCTCTGTTTAGGGATTCTTTTGTTGTTTTTTTTGCTTAGTCATGACAATTGTTTCAATTAAACAGCACTAAAATTCGAACTTTCTAAAATCCACAAACATTTCCGTTAACTTTGCGGTGTAGCCAATGAATCAGAGTTAAAGTTTATCTATAAGATATGTGTTTATATCTGTCGGTTTCTTTTTATTTTATTTCATAATGAAACACCATTTAAAGAATGTATGACAAAAATCACACCCGTTAATGAGCTAGCAAACTTCATAACTGGAGAATTTTTAAAGGGAAACAGTACCTTCCTGATCTTTTCGATCTTCTTTAACCTGCAATTCGTGATTTCTTGTTTACAATTTTACATATCACTAGTGACATCACATGAATAAAATCAATTTGATTAAAACAACCAGATTTTTTTAAAAGAGAGCAAAATTTGAGGACAAATTATCGTGGGAGGACAATCCGGAGACAAAATAAATAAAGCACTTAAATTGAAAAATTTTAGCAACTTTATGTATTAAAAATTTAAAAGCATTTATTTCAGCTAATTTATTATACATATAAAAAAAAAAATATTCTAGTAAAACATTAATATCTTTCTTTATAACTGGCATCCTCATTTGTTCTAATTTTGGGGGGACGAAGCATCGGCAAGATATTAAAGTAGACCCCGGATTAGTAACCTTTTTGCCAATCTGACATTCCACTTCCACCAAAGTACTGCGCTTGGAATACATAGTGTGGACATAGATATAGTAATAAGACATAGATTGATCATCGAGGGTGAAAAAGGATTCCTTTTTACTCCGAGAAAGATTTTTACCGATTAATGGCCGTTTTTCTTCGAGTGAATACACACGAACACGGATAATTTAGCAAATAAAATTTATGTATAATTTATGTACTAAAGGTGAATAAAAAACTCCAGACACAGTTATAAATTCATTTTTCTTTCTTTCTTTTTACTATATCTATTAACTTAGTTAATAGTTAAAGTTAAACTCTTTCTATATACTAAAGCTAACGTTCTTTACCTGTGCCGCTGCTAATTATATTTAAAAGAATTTTGAAAATTCCATATTACTTACTAATATAAAATCATAAAAAAGATCACACTTTACCAATTACTTTTCCTTTCTCACATTTATTAGTCCAGTTGAAAGCCACGCAATACATCGGCATTTCAAAAACAATACCGGTTAATGGCCAAAAAATTTTTTCAGTATCAAAAAGCTATTCATGATAATATGGCATAAATATGGGGATGATAAATCTATATAAATTACTATATATATATATATATATATATATATATATATATATATATATATATAAATATATATATAAGGAAAGGGCATGTTTACAACCAAACGCTTCGTCAGTCAATCTTTGCCACTCTTGAGTGGCAAAAGATGAATCTGTATTGGTGGAAATACCAATGTTTTACCACCCTATTTACCCATAACTAAGACTACTATATAGTAGTCTTACCCATAACTTGACTGTGAGTGACGTCACGTGCCCTTCCCTTTACCCCGGATTGTAACCTTTTTGCTTCCTAATATCAATATCCTAAGTAGTCTTACAATATCCGACATCCGCACCATTCAACCAATAAGAAAAGGGCATGTTTACAAACAAACGCTCCTTTAATCAATCTTTTCCACTCACAAGTGGCAAAAGGACAATCTGTATTGGCGCAAATACCAATGTTTTGCCCTGAGTAGAGTATTTTGTCCTGAGCATGACGTCAGCTGCGCTTTACTTATTCATTCATCAAACCGACTTTTTTACCGCCAAATCGACATTCCACTTCCACCAAGGCAAGTTTCCCCCACCTTTGTAATCACTGTTTTATATTTCGATTGGGTGTAAATTAACATAAACCACAACCTACATTAGCTGAAATGGAAAGCATGCAATCTAATCCTTGTTACTGATTGAAAGCTATTATGTTTGACTTTGAAGGTTTGTTAGTAAAAGGAACAAACCGTATAAAACATGCAAAATCCCAAGAACCAGTTGCCAAGAAAGCGATTATGGCCAAAAGAAGGTGTAAAAACCATTGACCTATTATAAGATTGGACGGCGCATTCCATTATTAAGGGAATATAAGAAAAGGTGCAAAGATGAAACCATGTGAATGTTGAAATTGAAAAGGTTACCTTTTTTGGCATTTATCGAGTTATTGGCAATTTTTTGTTTTGAATATAAATAAATATATTATTATTATTATTAAAAGGTACAACAAGCAAAACTAGTGTAAAATACTATCCGCGATTGTAATGAAATGCTCGCCCTCTGGTGGGCTAAGGTGAAATTACAATAAACATGCTTTAATTCGGCTTTCATTAAGCCGCCATTGCATGCCGATGTTTAGTTTCACATATATTTATTGAATAAAAATGAATAAATCCGGTAAAAAAGATAACACATACTGCTGTGTGCTCCAGTGTAACTCCAATGGACCAAGAAATCCAGAATTAAGCTTCCATTTATTTCCAAATGACACATTTAAAATTTCAGTTGCTTCGACTAATGGAAGTAAAGAATTAATCAGATGATTTGAAACTAATATTTGTTCAGCTTCAGTTAAAAATCTACTTCCGATCGAACTTTGAATAAACTGAAATATTTTTTTCCCAAAAGCAATCAATTTTCCATGATATAATGGTGGAGAAATTATAGTACGAATATTAAGTAGAATAACAAAAAGAACAATAATAAATACAAGTGGCTATAATATTTACTAACAACAAAAACTGAAAAAGCGCCATCTATCGATCATTACAAACGCGGATAGCTTCTAAAATTTATTTTAACCTTGTTATTACATTTTCCAACAAAGTTCAAAAGTGTTTATAACTTCGGTTTGTCTGTACTCGCTTTAAGTCTCATAAATAATCAAGGACATTTTAAAAATCATATAAGGTATAATATGTTTAAACTAATTCAATTTAGAGAATTAAGTATAGCAATTATAAACATTTTATAAAAATAATTACTTAAAAAGAACGAAATAATAAAATATTAAAAAGAATCTACTTGTTAAATAAAATCCTTATTTTACATAACTTCTAGGGATTTTAAAGTACATCTAATAATTAGATGTACTTTAAAATAATTTTATAGCAAGAAGTAGTAATTAGATTCTAATTACCTTAAAAACAATCTAACTTTGGAAGTGAAATAAAAATTTTCAAAAGATCTTTCACAGAAAAAGGGAAAATATCGTCTGCTTAATAAAAAGCAGAGTTTAGAGCATGGCGTGTAAATTTTAATCTGCGTTTGTAATGATCGATAGATGGCGCTTTTTCAACTTTTGTTGTTAGTAAATATAATAGTCACGTATATTTACTATTGTTCTATTTGTGTTACTACTTAATAATATTCGTGCTATAATTTCTCCGCCATTACATCATGGAAAATTGATTGCTTTTGGAAAAAATATTTCAGTTTATTCAAAGTTCGATCAGAAGTAGATTTTTAACTGAGGCTGAACAAATATTAGTTTCAAATCATCTGATTAATTCTTTACTTCTATTAGCCGAAGCAACTGAAATTTTAAATTTGTCATTTGGAAATTAATGGAAGCTTAATTCTGAATTTCTTGATCCTTTGGAGTTACACTGTAGCACACAACAGTAAGTGTTATCTTTTTTTACCGGATTTATTCATTTTTATTCAATAAAAATATGTGAAACTAAACATTGGCAAGCAATGGCGTCTCACCGAAAGCCGAAAGCAATAGAGCAGGCGCATGTTTATAAACAAGCGACGCTATTCTGCAACTTTTGCGCATGTAGGCAAAATATCGGTCTTCCCATTGGTGCTTTATCCCACCTTTTGCCTACAATCTAAAGTACGCGCGGAGATATCTGTCACAGTGACGTCGCGTGCGCTTGCTCTATTCATGTTAATTGTACTTTCATCTTAGCCCACCAGAGGGCGAGCATTTCATTACAATCGCGGATATTGGCCAGTTTGGCTTCCTATAGATCAACATTCAACTTAGTAAAAACCGCAGTGATGTTCATTTGGGATTCAAAGACGACTGGTTATCATTCGCGACTCCAGAGCTCGAATACGCCCTCTGGTGGACAAAAGCCTAAGTTCTTGTGTCGGATGTTTTATGTTTATTTAAAAACCTTTTGACGCATATGCTTTGAGTTATTAAATTAAAAATCATTTTCTAGTAAATATTTAAAATTTTGATTCTTATTAACCATCAATAATAGTTATTAATAGGTACTTAATTGCAATTTATGGGGATTTTATTGATTTTGTACTAGCTTCGATTAATTTCCAAGAATAAAATATGCCGATCAGTGTAGTGTTGTAAACAATGGATACGTATTTTTAAAATCAATAAAATAAAGATAAATAATCGCATATGGAAAAAAAAGCTATCAGATTTTATTGTTATTGTTGTTTAACGATGTCAGATACCGGGATGTATTTAATATATATTTATTTGAGTTTTAATAATAATAATAATAAATGTTATATAATGACCCACTCATACCTGTGACAATTCTCGTTGATTTTGAATTATTGTGTTAAAAGCTTAAAATACTACAAGTTCAATAAAGTTACTTTTTGAATAGGCAGTGTAATCTGTTGCGAAAAATCGTAAGATGTATGTCAGTAATTAACACAGTAAAATATTATAATCCTGTGCAATAGCGTTTGTTTACATATTCACAATGTAAATAAAAACTATGGTACTGGATTGAAAAGTTAAGTCGCCAGATATTCTAGAGCAATATAAAAACCATGTAAACACATATATGAGATATAATTTTTCTATTTGTTTTTATGTTACATTTTCACATATATATATAATAAGACAGAAAATAGATTATACTAGGTTTTTCATTGAAACTCCAAAGTACTCTGAAAATGTGTAAATTGTATTGTTTTACATAGCATGTCATATTTCATTTGCAATTTTTATTGTTTAATTAGTATGTAAGGATAGTTATTTTCACTTGCATACTTACACATTTCAATAAAATTATATTTTTATTTACATTTTTAGCTTATTACACATAAGTCTATTCTTTGAAAAAATTTGTGTAATATTGGTTTCATACTTTTACAATATTTAAGTTACTTTCTTCAAAATAAAATACATGACCCTTCACTTTTTTCAGCACCACAAATGTTCTTTGTGGTGTACAATATAAATGAATTTGTAAAATGTGGAAATTCAGTTTTTGTTATGAGTTGAAATTATCTAAATAAAGAGTATGTATGCTAATGAGTTAGCATCCAGTTGCAGTGGCGGATCCAGAACTTGACTTTTGGGGGGGGGGGGGGCTAAGATTTTTCAAACTGTTATTCTAGACCAATAAAAAATTTACAATTGCAATATTCAATAGTGAATGTCAGTGTTTTGGGGGGGGGGCTTCAGCCCCTAGCCCCCCCCTTAAATCCGCCACTGTCCAGTTGGAAAAGCTGTAGTAACTCCATCAAGAGTAAACGCTCAGTAGAACTTTGTTGATGGCTGTTAAAATGATTGATTATAATTTTCTGTTAGGAATAAAACAATTTCTTTAGGTTTGTTATTCAGCGATACACAAAAATGATTTAAACAAATCAAATTCCTTCCCCCCTCCCTTTTTTCTTTTTACAGTATTCAAAAAAGAATATTGGTTACGTGAAAGTGTATTTTGTGAGATTGTAACTTATTTTTAATTTTGATCCTACAATTTATACTATCACTTGACATGCAACTGATTTTCAATAAGAATTTATTAACTCTAAATGTAATGAAAGTAAAAATTCTTTAATAATTTTATATTAGAAGTATTTTCTGTATAATATCTGTTATAATTCATATTAAACTATTAACATTATAGGACGTATGTTACGTATATCATTTATAACAAGTAAAACATGATTCTTTTTAAAGGAGTTCTAGATTTTTAAAATTTAATGCCATGCACAATTTTTTAAACATTTTTCACGAAAAACTTTATAATTTTACCTTATTATTGTAAGTAAAACTAAAACTTCTGTTATAATTTTTTGTTTATTTTCATAGTGAAATTTGCAAAAGAACATGTAAAAAATTAAGTACATTTTAAACATTTATTTTCTTTTTTTAAATTTATAAATTGTCATTTTTTTTAATCATTCTATGAAACAATTCATTTAATCATGAAATTAATATCTTAGATGTTTAAATAATTTTTTCACATTTCGAATACTTGAAATTTAACACTAATTTTAATTTTTTAAATTAAAATTTAATTGAAACATTCTCATACATAAATAATGCTTGTATCACTGTATGAATAAATCTATTTTCTTAAACTGCATTCATTTGATTGATTGATTTATATATATTTTTAAGTCATCATATAAGAATCTCTCTTTCTTATTTAATATAATTATTTTTTAACTATTTATTTTTTCAGAGCTAAGAAAGCATGATAAATGCAATGGAAAACTCTAAAAGATAGATGTTCCACAGAAATAATTAAAAGAAAAAAGCAAACAATACCTATAAAAAATTTTTAAAATAAAAGCTCTCAGAAGTTCTTTTCGATCAAAACAATAACACAAAGCTTCCAGGGTTTAAGCTGAGTAAAAATTTTCTTTAACAAAAAGGCTAAAATCAGAAAAAAAGTTTTAGCAAAATGCCAGAAACAGTAGAAAAAGATGAATATTAGTTTACACATTATTTTAAACGCCTCAATATGTTTGATTTTCATTTGTAAATTAAACTTAAAAGTTTTTAATGAGGTCTTTAAAGAGTTATACACAGAAGGTAATTTTTTTTTTTTTAATTTGAAATGGAAAACAAGAAAGTAATTAATTGTACTTATCACTGTAACCAGATCAATTCGAATATAGTACAAGCATATATTTTAACACATTTATTGGCAGACATGAAAAATATTAAACTTTTTAGATTATTGCTTTATTTTGTAAACTTTTTTAAAGCAATGCGAACATCGTAGATACGGCTTACATTCTTTTTCTGGAGATATAATTATCACTATAGCATGTAAAACTACATTAAGCTTATACCTTATACTGTATCTGAAAATAAAAACATAACTTACAAAAAAAAAAAAGTTCTATAAGTGAAATTTGTTTATTACTATTCAAAGCTTTTTGGTTTACAATTTATAATTTTTCATTCTTTCATATTAGATCACATTACAAATGCCTCATGTTTATTTACAAATTGATTTCCTGTATGTGATTCTTACGCACAGTTCAGCGTTTGATTTTCCTTATATGCATGAACCGATAGATTTTTCTTGATCAATGTTGCGATTTTTTTTTCCATGAAAGATTCAAAACAGTTCTTTCAATTAGAAACAATAGCACAACCCTTCATCAGACGAAAATGATAGGTACAAGTGCAGCATCAAAGCAGCACTTATAGCTACTTTATATATAAGTGCACTGTAAAAAATTTGTCCTATTTGCTGCCAGAAATTCTCTGTAATTTGAGAAAATACGTGTAATTTACAAAAAAATTATGTTGTCAGAACATAATTTCTGGCAGCAAATAGGACATATTTTTTACACTGTAAAGAAGTGATATATTGTTTTTCTAACCAAAACAATTATTGTGAGGAATGTTTTTTATTTTGTCAACTTACGGTATTTTCTTGCAAACATTTTTTTTTTTTTTTTTTTTTTTTTTAATGTAAACATATAAATATCAAGATATAGTCAACTACAATGAAAAAAAAAAAAAAAAACAGTTTTGTAAACGTTTTAAAGTCATTGTATGAGGAGCACTTTTTCTTAAATTGTTAATCCAATTGTTTTTAATAATTCTTTTTTTTTTTTTTTCCAAAGGATATGCAAATTTGATAAGTGTAATTAAAATGTTAATTTTAAAGTATTTGATTGTATTTATTTATTAATAAATATGTGCTGCAGGACTAGTGTTCAACAGTAATAAATAATAATGCTGAAAAAAAAATAAGCAAACACCATAAATTAAAAAAAAAAATTACAACGTTTGTTGCAGGTAGAAATAAAAGCAGAACGCTTCACCAGACAAAAAAGCTAGGCACTAGCACATCATGAAAGGAGCACTTGTATGGATATTTATAGAATTTTTGAGGTAGTTCTGCACTAGAAACTAACACATTCGCTAACGATCTCCCATGACTGACATCAGACACAACACTCCACATCACGTGCTGATGGTGAAGTGAGATTAGCTGCGAATGTATTAATCATTAAACAAAAGTGGGGGGGGGGGGGGAACTATGTTTTTTTGTTCAAAAAAAGAAAAAGTCTATTTCAAAACTTATTTTCAGAAAAATAGTTCTCATTAGCAATCAAAAAGTTATAGTATACATACATTGTTTCGACAGTTGACAGAAAATCAAGTATTAGATGTCTCTTGGGCATTGAAATTGATCCAATATGTTATACGATTGTCACCTATTCATCTCAGTGTAAGAGATGTTGTACAATTTATGTTTTATTGATTTCAATTCAATATAGCCTTAACTCGTAAGCACTCCATATTTTACTATGCCAATGGTTATTTACAAACTCCATAAATTGTAAAAACATGCAACAAATGTTTCTGGTGAAAATAATTCAGCATAACCCTTTATTAGGTGAAGCAAAGTAAATGCAAATGCAGCGTGAAAGTGATAGCATCAAGTGTGTTGTTACTTTCATACTTCATGTGTATTTTTTGTCTAAAGATGAGGGATCAAGATTAACTATTCTGATCCAAAGCAATTGTTACAAGTTTTATAAATTTATGAAGTCTGCTTACTAAGCTTTTATTCCTATTCATTCAACAGCACCAATTTGGTACATTTTTTCCCCGTTAAGAATCAAGATTTTTTTTTTTTTTTTTTTTCAAAAACTGATTTAAAAAAAAGAAAAAAATAAGATTTAAGTGCAAATCTATGAAATTTCTGCTTTTAATGTATAATTTATGAAAAATGCCATATTTTTGCTGACTGATTCCGAAATGTTGGATATTATGATGTTACTTTACTAAATTTAGTTTTAATTGTAGAAATGCACAATGTTTACATTGACAATGGAATGATACTCGTTTTTATGATGGACATGGGAGGCAGGGGCCGCTTTACAATTTTGGCGGCCCTCTCTAATAGACATTACGCTAGGGCATCTTACAGATTTCATGTAACCTCGGGTAAATCTTCTCACTGTGATCCCCCCCCCCTTACAAAAGAAAAAGCAACTATATTAAGATTCAACTTATTCTAATATTATAAGTTAATATAAATTTAAATAACTTTTTTTTTTTTTTTTTTTGTAAAAATTAAATTGGATTTGGCATATTTAGAAATAAGAAAAAATAAACAAGTTGAATCAAACCTTTAGCTTTTCTACCTAAACGTTCGATTGGGAAAATGCTTTAAAATTTCTGTTTATTTTATACTAATTACCATTCTCTACATGGCATCACACGTATTGATGTACAATAGAACTACTGTACATCAATACTGTTATATCTGTACATGTAGCAGCGGCGGATCGAGAACTTAACTTTTGGGGGGTGCTAAGATTTTTCAAGAAGGTATTCCAGATCAATAAAAAATTTACAATTGTAATATTCAATTGTGAATGTCAGTGCTTTTGGAAGGGGGGGGGGGGCTTCAGCCCCCTAGCTCCCCCCTCCATAGATCTGCCACTGAATGTAGTCATATACCATGTACAGCTTGTACCATAAACTGTTTGGCCGAAAATTTGAGTAAAAACTGTTATAATGGAATGAAAAAATTTTTTTTTGCATGGACAGAAGAAAAGAGAATTTAGAATCCGTCATTACCTCACCATTGCTGCTATCAGATTGCAACATTTCTACCACCGAAAAAGTTCCATAGTGAATAATAATAATAGTAATATTAAAATATTACTGTTATTTATTTTTAAGTTAGTTCTTATTTTTATTATAATTTTAATCCTTCCATATTAAATGATAATTTTCAAATTTACATTAAACCAGATAACAAGAATTCATTGCATTTTTTAAACAAGAACGAAAAATCATTTGGTTCGCATAGACTATTAATATTTTCTAACTGTATGTACTTGTTGCCTCGTTTAACCTTCAGTGTACTTTACCGACGTTACCACACAACGGAAAAAACTACAGACAGAAAAACTAACTGAATTCATAATCACTCCAAAACATTGTTGAAAAGTGTTTAAAAAAAACCTTAATATGAGCGGAAGTGCAGTTCTAGCAATTTCCAATTGTAACTCTTAAGCTCTTATAATGTGTTTGAATATTTTGGTGTGATTCTGTAAATTTTAATGTTAAACATACCATATTCTATAGATTTTTTCTTTTATTTTTTTAATCATATGAATAATCTAAATTTTAATACGACTTTTGCAGTACAAAGTGTTTTAAATGTGATTAGTTATCCTATTTCTAGCATTTTAAATAGAGAACATAAGCTACTGCCGTGCTGACAAACCGAAGTCGTCAACATTTTAAAACTTTATTGAAAAGAGTTAAAAATGCTTCCCTTACCACTTTTACTCGAACTTTTTCCTTGACATATTTCTGAAATAAATTTTTTATTAATTCATTTGTTAGTAGATTGAGTTATCAGATGAAATTTTGTGTTGGCCATTATTAATTGCAAACAAATCCCTTTTAAACACGATTACGAAGCCTTTTCATTCATAAATGCAAGTCATAATTAGGTATTCTTATTTAGATATGGTGATACGAATCGATTGGTAGGACTTAAGACCGACTGACTACGCTAAGGTCCGAGGCCTATAGGTAGAATGCCCTCCGAGTGGGTCTTTCTAAGGGATCCTAGCCCGTATTTATGCTAGTTTCGGAGAAAATCAAGGAAAATTCTGAATGGCTAGGTTGATGAGCGTGACCTGGGATCGAACCGGGCACTTCCCATCATCCAGCTTTCAGTGCAGAAACGCTCGGCCACTGGTGGGCCTGTGATGCGAACCAAAGTAGCGTTTAATTTTCCGTATGAAGGTAAAGCCTTTTGCCGAAAAGACTATCTAAAGTCAACGCATGAAACAGATTTTCTAGACACCATAGGCCAGAAAAATGTCACCCTTATGTAATTTAAATTTACTCTTAATTTATGTATTTTGCGTATTTTTAATCTATTCTTAAGACCTTTCTGAAATCTGAATTATTTGCTGACTTGTTTACGAAGTTATTTTTTTCGCAAATGTACAAAACTTTCAGGAATTTTTTATTTAGATGTAAGTTTAATAGTGATTTTTTTATATTTTTTTATTCCAATTTCTATTATTTAATTGATTATAGATAAATTTGATATAAGGAGTTCGAATTTCAAGCTGAATGAGTTTTAAAATGAGGCCGCCATGTGAAACTGTCAAACGCGTTAGTGATGCCAAGTAAAAGGGCTTTGAATTTTTCAGATTTAATAAAACTATCGTGAATAAATTCTGTTTTTCTGATGGGTGGTGGAATGTTCAGGTCTAAAACCAAATTTTTTCTATCTAATTTGAAAAGATCTAGCTTTTCATTATCACAATGCAAATCAAAGTATATATTTATTAAAAATCAACATTTTAGTGCCTTAACACGAGCACCTAATTTTAATTCCCATCTGCAAAAATTCCTCTTGGAAATTTTTACAAAATTTTATTTTAATAATAAAGAAAATTCTTTTATTTCTTCGCAAATTCTGGTGGTAGTTTATTGTCAATGAGCGAAATTTCCTTGTCCCTGAAAGGGTTAAGGTGTTTTTATACAAAGTTAAAATCTTTAAAGAAGGTGACTTTTAATTTACAATTGAATATACACATATTTCTTAAAAGAGAAAAAAAAATCTAATTGGTTTATGACTTTCACTTTTCTTCCATCCATCCTCGCCCCCCCCCCCTCCCTTAAATTTTGGGCAGTGTTTCAAATTTTTTTTGGTGGCCCTCCTTTTTCGGCGGCTCTAAGCGACCGCTTAGGTTCGCCTAATGGTAAAGCGGGCCCTGATGGGAGGGAAGCAAATTATTAAAGTCACCACTTTATCTTGTTTATTCACTATATGGCAAGTGGATATTTTTAGGTAGTGTAGTTAGTTCATTGTACTACAGGGCCCGACTTAGACTACCTGGAGCCCCGGGGCAAGCCTATTCTGGGGGGCCCCTTACAGTGGCATAACAGCTCTTTAGGTTGCAGAATTTCTGCATACACCTGTAGGGGGGGGGGCAGGGCATTTGCCCCGTATGCCCTGCCGATAGTCAGGGCCTTGTTCATTAACCTCCAAAATACAGTTTGAAAATATGGCAAAAAGAAAAAAATCCACTTATGGACCACTGGCTAGTGTAAAAGGTATTCCCTCTTACAATTTTCCCGCCTCTAGTCATAAAATCCCATCAACTCTATGGCAAAATTTGTTTATAGAATAACTCATTACCTAATGTTATTGAATAAATTGAAGTACTAAAAACGAAACTTTCGAGATGTCACATGCCTCATTAAAAATAATGAAATAACAGAAAGTTCGGCGTCAAAAGTGATGACTGGTTGTAAAATCACGGTCGTCAAAACAAAAGTTATAGTTGCAAAATACGACTAGTGACCACGAATTTCGAGCTCTTCTTAGGGGTCTGTCCAGACTTTTCAGACAGGGTTCTGTTTTTACGAAATTATAAAAAATCTGTACATACTTTTGTGAATCTAAATTTAGCATGAAAATAAAGCTCTTGCGAACTTCTTGGCACGAGTCCTCTTTTTGTGAAAAATGTCATTTTGAAAATTAAAATTAAGGTTTCATTTAAATAATGACAGTTCATTTTTATAGAGCTAAGCCCACAAATATGGATAGAAACCTTTTATAAATTAGAAACTGAATATCAGATTTTTGGGAGAAATACAGCAGAGTGCAATTGATTATTCAGGCAGCCTATTCATAGCAGAGAAGATTAGTTTTCAAAATTAAACAGATTTATCAAAGGTCAGTTTTTATTTTAAGGAGAAAATTTTTGTAATGATACCTAAGTTTTCCTCACAGACCCCTTCATCTTGAAACTTGATAAACTTTTCACCCTTCACAAAAATAAGCTACTTCAAACAAAACCCTTCACAAATGTTGAATGATTTAAAAAAGAAAAAAATCAAAAAACTTGGGTAAGAAAATTACATTTTCGATCAGTTTCAAAAATACATTATACTTCTACAATAAAACATCAAACTAGAAATAGCAATAGAAAACAAATACACATTAATCCAGAATTTTATTTATTTATGTATTTTTCTGTTCTCACATTCTTTTTAAATACCTCACTTTGTTTCTGAGTAATAGTGTGAAATTCTCACTCAGTTTTTATGTCTGATGAGAATCCTACAACTTCAATTTACTATCATTTTCATTCAGTTATTTCACTGTTCTGTATAATTATTTTTTTTATTTTTTTACATTTATATTATAAAGATAAACTTAATTCATTTATTAGTGTTTTAACTGAAGAGGGAAAGGAAAGTTGCTAATAGTTTAAAAAATACGCGAGCATTGAAAACATTAAAAATGTATGTCAATTTAATAGATTATATGATCTAATTAAACAAGCAAATATACATGAAACATATTCTTACAAAAGTAAATCAAACAAATCTAAGTGCATAAGTAATAAAACCAATATTCATAAAAGTATAATATCAAATAAAAAGAAAAAAAAAAAGTCATGAAAATACTAAATGTAGTTTAAAAAAACAAATTTTTAACATACCTGAAACAATTTTCTGTGGGTGGCATGAATGTTTTTGAATTGTCTATTTGTTGATTTAAAACCAATTTGTTAGTATAAGAGAACTTTCCGCATAGCACAGCATATTTTATCAAATCGCAAATGCTACAGGAAAGTTCACTTAACTTTTATATAAATTCCTGACTAACTTTCGAAATTTGATCACTTTTCCTGGGAGAAAAACAAAACAATAAACAAGCTGCTTTCTTACCGTAACAAAATATCAAAAACTGCTTACTGATGCTTGAACCTTGCACAGGAGTTTTACAGGAAGTTATAAACAGACAGGAACATGTAAACTGCAATATTATAAAATAGGATTTCGCAATTTATATCATTTATCATCCGTTTCTTTTATAGTATGTAGGGACACTTTCATTGTACTCGATTGTAAGCAAATCGTCAAAATATCAAATTTGTTTTCGGTTAATTTGATTCCACCAAAAGCGATAAGCCTTTCTCATTTTAAAATCACCTCCGCTTTAACTAAATTTCTTGAATTCGGCGTAATATTTCCATATTAATAATGTACTGAATACTCAAAATAGCCATTGCTTACCATTGTTACAAGCGTATAACGCTGGCCATTATCCGACACGACTTTTGAAGCAGACGATATTAGAACGCCCTCTATAGTTCAATTGAGTCGCGAATAATTTTAATCCCAGACAACGAAGTACCGCAATCCAGCCCCGTGGTTTCAGAAACTTATTTCGAGATGAGCAGTTCTTAACAACCAATCAATCAATCAAGAAAAATTATTAATAACAACAACAGACATGGCTACTTGCCGGAGACTTTTAAATGCAACTAAAAAAAGTAAAAACCTTCTCTACACGTAAGTATAATGTCTATTTTGGGGTTTTGTTTTTCATATTTACATATATTTATTATTATGTACATTACTGTAAATACGTCGCTCATTTTTAACTAGGCCCATCTAATCTTGTAAATTAATGTTTTTTCTTTGTTAACGCGTTTCTGTTTATTTCATAGATCACATAAATATTACTCAAGCAATGTTGTGGAATCTAAACCGGACTGTGGTAAGCAACATCCTTTATTTATTTCTTGAAAACAAAGAAATGTGTAATAAAGGTTTTTTAATTCCTGTTATGTTGTGAACGATGACAAATTGTTAGTTTTACACAATTTAGTGGTGATTGTATACACTTTTGATCGCCTTTGCAATGTACATATTATTAGTTTAGATACCAAAACTTAATTTAGATCATAAAACTTTGATAAAATTTTAAATCTACTTTTAGGAAACGATTACTAATTTAACAGTTATCAATTTTGCAAATGTGAAGACATAATTTAAGAAAATACATTTGATAATATAGTAATTCTATAAACAAATTTCGGAACAACTATAGTATCTCCCCACAGCTGAATTTGGCGATCTATTTTTGGCGATTATGGCTAAATCATAAATCTAAAAATCATATATATCATAAATGATAAAATCATAAGCTAAATTATAAATCATATATCATAAATCCAAAATAAATAGCATGCAGGCTGCCATATTATATTGCAAACAGTCCAGAACGACATCGTTATCGTTCAAATCGGCGCCAAAGAAAAATCGCCAAATTCAGCTGTGGGGAAATACTATAGTTGTACCCAAATTTCTCTTAAGAGTTTCATGATATTTAGTGATTGGCGATCGGAAAATTGTAAGAGAGGAAGAGGAACCATAATTTCGCTGGAAGTTTTATTATATACTAGCCGCCTTCGGCGACCAGCTGGTTCGCAATCCCTGAAAAATCCGACTTTACGAAACTCCCGCTCGGTCGCGCCTGCGGCGCCTTCTTCCCGTTTCAGGTCTAATAACAGCTTATTGATATATCGTGAAAATAGCTTATTGAAATCGCAGTAAATTCCCGTGCGGTAGCGCCTTCGGCGCCCTCTTCCCTTTTCAATATCTGAAACAGCCTGTTCGCTCACCATTTCTGACTTTAGCTAAGTCCCGCTCAGTGGCACCTGTGGCACCTTATCCCCGTTTTAGAACTTACACCTTCCTCGCTCATTAGAATTTGAAATATTGAAATTTTAAAGTTTTACAACACCACCTGGTGGTATAAATTTCTGTAATATATTGTTTAATTCCAAATCAACAAATCTTTCAAATGATGTATTACTTATGAAATTATTTTAATTAGTAGCTGCGATACAAAAGAAAACCTAATCAGGACACCTTAAAACGTGTAAATCAGGTGAAATCTCGAATTCCACTTTTGATAACGTAAAAATGAAATTATACTAATTAGAAGCTGAAATACAAAGATAACAAACATTTTTTTGAAAGATTTGTGTCTGACTTATCTGTGGGTTTCTCCAAAACTTGCTTAATTCCGGGCTATATACCGTTAAAAATTATTAGTACGAAATGTGAGCGAAAATCTGAATTTGAAACTCTGTAAAATATAAAAAAGAATAAAAATGTTCTGATTTTTCCGTAGTTTTCTCCGAAAGTTTCGTACAGAATCTCGAATCCCACTTTTGATAATATGAAAGTATTTCAAAATGTCTTTCGAATGAAGTATTAAAAATAATTTAATCATAATTAGAATTTGAAATACACGTATTAGAATATTAGAATAAAATTTTATTTGCAATTAAATGTAAATTAAAATGTATTATTATTTTTTTTTAATTCTGCAAAATTTTTTTTAGTAATCCGACTTATCCCTGGTTTTCTCCGAAACTTGCATAATTCTGGGCTATATAACGTTGAAAATCCTTAGTACGATATGTGAGCAGAAATTCGAATTCGAAACTCTGCAAAATATTAAAGAATAAAGGTGTTCTGGGTATTACGTTGTATTCTCCAAAACTCCCGTTCCTTTTCTACATCTTTGCCCCTTCACTCCCTCCCCCCCTTTCCGCCGATAATAATAACTTTACACTCGGAAATATTCGCGTTCGATTTACCTTGCCTTAAAATCTAAATATACCAACCAATTTCAAACGCAGTAACTCTTTTTTTTTAATTGTTGCCCCTTTTCCCCCTTCCTCAAGCCCTCCCTAATAATCGTACTCTTTCAAAAATATTCACAATCGAATTATCGGGCATTAAAACCAAATACTACGAAATTTCAACAGCATATCTCAATTTAAAATACTGCAAAGCATAAAAGAAAACTTAGTCTTTTTCCAATAAATACGTCATTTTTTTTTTTTATTTATTCATATATTTTCATGAAAATTGAACAGTAGCTTTATAATATGCTGTCTAGGCCAAATATTAATTCAAATGTAACGTGAATGAAAATTTGAAAAAGTTTGAAAATTGCAATTTTTATCCCCACTATGAAGCACATGATATCTTAATTGGTTACATTCATTTCCTTTTTTATCGCAGACAGTTGTCACCATGTGTTTTGTTTCTGATCGAGACAGCTTAGAAAATCGTCTGCTGATAGAAAGTTTCTTTTTCTCGGTCATTTTTCGATCGACATGGGTCGACATTTTAATTAATATCTCCGCAACTAATTAAATTTTTTAAATTCTGTTTTCACTATCCCCTCGGGGAGGCTTCTGAGCACCCGTATGTCAAATTTTATACTTCTGCCTTCAGTAGGAGCTGAACATATAGATGCTCAGACAGACAGAGAGACAGACATCTTCTTTTATTATTATAGATTTAAAATTTTAGAACTTACCTAATAATAAAATATCTTCTATGGAATTTCTGCAGTGATGAGGAATTAATTCACTGTGACAGAAAGTGTTTAAAAAAACCCTCTGAAATGAATCTTTGATATAATTCAAAGAAAAAGTGTAAAAAAAATTCTACAAATGAGTCAAAGAAAAAAAAAAAAAAAAAAAAATCTGAAAATTTATTTGAATGATTAAGAATTAGTTTTTTAATGGCAACTTGTTTTATTTATACATGTTATTTATAATTAACTTCCATTGAATTTTGTCTGTATTAACTTGATATGAATCAATGCACTGTTTTCACTTTTTATAGGCAAATGCTGCCTATTTCTCAATATCTAAATCCACTCGCCTAATAACAAAAAAGTGCTATAAAACCTTGTATTTTAAGGCATTGCCCCTGTGTTAAATCAGCTTATTGAAGACTTGAAAAAATAATTTTACAGCTCCAATGTTTATAGAAACTAACAATATTTTGATTTTGTAATAGGAGTAATCTTTTAATTATAGTTTAGATTTTTACACAATGTCATGTGACAAAGGTTCATAGTTAATGTAAAATCAATGCTGATTCAAAGTTAATTTAGCATGATGCGACACTTAACTGCATTTTCTAATGGATTTTAGCATGTGATGTGCCTTACCAGCACTTTAAGTATATGTTAAATACTTTTCTACAGCTTTATCATAGTTCTGTAGCACTCCAATGCTGTTCTTTGGCAATATCAACCACTTCATTTTCTTTCAAAAACATTCTTGCCAGAAGAAACACTATAATTTATATAATACTTCTCTAACGTGGACCAATTTCAATTAATATTTGTCAAAGCAATATGATAGTAGTGAAATTAATAAAATACGCGAGGATAAAAAATAGTAGGTATTTAAAAATGAACAATATTTAAGCACACGGACTTAGCTCAATGATCTGATAAGAAAACATGACGACATTTGTATGATGACATTATTTTATGGAAAATGTATATTTAAAAGTTATTTCTTCAGAACCTTTGCAAGCTTCATTTTAAACCTAGCAATGTTTTAAAGATATAAACAAAATAGGAATTATCATCAGAAATTGGCTTAAAAATGAAATTATAAAATGTATAATCAGAATAGGATTTTTTTTTTTTTCTTTCTGCAAAAAATTATGCCAAATTAAATAAAATGTCATTGCATTTTTAGTGATAAAAATTTACAAGGCGTCTGTCGCTAAAATTCTTAACGACTTTATAAAAATCATCATTCAAACACATGTCGCTACTTTGGCGACTCATTTCAGATATATCTTTTCATATATAAATCTTAATAAACATTTCAGAATATTAAATTTAAATAAGGTAAATATCTTACCTTATCGGTCCAGATTCGTGGGGACTGCCGGCCACTGTAGGTTCCTTTCTATTCATTGGAGTCGATTCATGACATAAATCCAAAATAATAGGAGAACAATTACGGCTACACACATTTATTACATACTACATAAACGAACACGAAGAACACACTAAAGAGAAAAGAAGAAACAGAACATTAATATCGGCGCGCAGCGCCATCTACAGGTTTAGATTAGACCAATAAACAACACATTGGCCCCCGGATGAACATTAACTTTATGTTCATTTTCCCATTGTAATTATATCTGACATTTCTATATCTAATATAGTTCAAATTGTAAGTCCACACAAATGTCATAGTTTATAAGTGAAAGTTTTTAAAGTTTATTTAGTCCTTTTCAAAAATTTCAACTGGATAAATCAACTGGAAAGGACGTCTCAATGTACCTGTAGAGGTTTTTATTTCACAAGATCGAACCTTTCCATCTCTACCGGGAAACACTTGTGTTATTACTCCCAATTTCCACAAGTGCCGTGGCAATTTGGAATCGTGGATTAACACAACATCATTTGGAGTATATTCACGAATACTGGAGTGTCGACTTGTCATGGCGTTTTTGAGCTGTAGAAGGTATTCCTTCTTCCACCTTGACCAGAACTGATCCAATATTCTTTCCTTTTGATTAAAACGTTTGATATATGTTGCCGAAGTTCCAGGAAGCACATGTGGTTTCATATGCACGATAGGTAGGGTAGTAAGTCGCTGACCTACCAAGAAGTGTGCTGGCGTAATTGGGGAAGGCTCTCCTGAGTCTGCATATGTGTATGTAATGGGTCGGGAATTTATTGACCCTTCAATTTCACATATAACTGTATGTAGTTGTGTGTGTGTTAAAGTGGTTTTGCCAACCACCTTTCTTAAGGCAGATTTTACAGATCGCACTAGTCTCTCATAAAAGCCTCCCCACCATGGCGACATTTCCATGATAAACTTCCATTTTATTTTATTACTACTATAGTAATCTTTAACGTCGGGATGGGTGATTATTTTCCAGATGTGCCTTAACTCAATATCAGCTCGATGAAAGGTTCGTGCGTTGTCGGAGTAAACCGTATGGCAAAGACCCCGCCTTGCTACTATTCTTCTGAAGGCCAATAAAAATGTTTCTGTAGAAAGGTTCTCTACCAATTCTAGGTGCACTGCTCTTGTGATAGCGCATGTGCACAACAAAATATATATTTTGCTATCCGTATTTCGGATGTATAAAGGGCCTGCAAAATCAAGGCCTATCACTGCAAATGGCTTTTGTTCATTGATACGATCTGCAGGTAACGGAGCTGATATCTGGGCTCCAGCTCTAGAATTAAATTTTATGCAAATTCTGCATCTTCTTAATACGCTTTTTACTGCCTGTCTGCCCTTGATTACCCAAAATTCCTCCCGTAATTGTACTAATGTATCATTAATGCCAAAATGGAAAACTTTTTCATGCGCATTTTTTATTAACAAATCAATTAATTTACCCTTTGAAGGCAACAGGATCGGGTGTTTTTCGTTAAAGGAATAATTTGATTTCTGAAGCCTTCCTCCGATGCGCATTATTCCCACGGAATCCAAAAATGGTGAGAACTCAATTAAATTTGAATTTTTAGAAATAGGTTCCCCATTTACCAAACAGTTTAATTCATTCGGAAAACTAATTTTCTGTGTATATTTAACCCATATTGTTTGCGCACTACCAATTTCTTCTGCCGATAATGGACCGCTAACTTTCTCGTTTTTAGGATTCGCGTTGTTAAGAAATCTCTTTATCCATGCCGTAATTCTGAGAACTCTTAAAATGTTACTATATTTTTCAAGATCCAATATTGGTTCAACTGTTTCTATACAGATTTTAAACTGAATTATTTTTTCAGGTGTTTTCCTTTTTTCTTCGGTAATATATTGCGTGTCTACCTTTTCCCCAATATCATTACCTTTACCATTTAGCTCAGATAACCATTTTGGACCTTTAAACCAAAAATCATTATTAACTAACGCATTTGCGCTAATACCACGAGTAACTAAATCTGCGGGATTATCCTTTGTATTACAATATGACCAATTTTCGGGTACTGACAATTCCTGAATTTCAACTACTCTATTTTTAACAAAGGGTTTCCATTGTTTCGCCGATCCCTTCACCCAGTGTAAAACAATAGTAGAATCTGTCCAATAAAATTTCTCGATGTTAATTTCCTTAAATATATCACAAATATATTTCGCTACTCTAGCTGCTATCACCGCTCCCATTAACTCCAATCTTGGTAGTGTTAGTTTCTTTAGTGGCGCAACTCTAGCCTTTGACATAATCATACTTACATAACATTTTTTATCATTACTGATAACCCGAAAATATGCCACGCAACCATATGCAAGTGGTGAAGCATCTGAAAAAATGTGTAGTTCTACACGCGAATTTTTCAAATCAACATACGTGAAATAGCATCTATCTATTCGAATTTCTAATAAATCCTTAATTTCGTTACACCACTTTATTCAAATTCCCTTAAGATCATCCGGCAATTCGTGATCCCAATCCATACCTCTTTCCCACATTCTTTGAAGAAAACACTTTATCCTAATTAAAAAGGGAGATATAATCCCAATAGGATCAAAAAATTTTGCAGCTGTATGTAATACATATCTTTTCGTACATACCGATATATCAAAATTTTCAACTATAGATTTCAAAGCTAATCCTAATTTATCACTATCTTTATCCCACACCAATCCAAGAATATTTATTACATTTTCATTATTTACCTCCGAAAAACAATCATTTTTATCCCACATGTTCTTTAATTTCTGTGAATTCGTACTAAACTTTCTTAATTTCATTCCAGCCTTTGCTAAAATATTTACCGCAGTAGAAGTTAATTCATAGGCACCGTTTACGGTGTCTGAGCCATAAAGTAAATCGTCCACAAACAGAGCTGAATTTAACATTTCATAACTATCCGGATAAATTTCCTTATATTCCTTAATGTGTTTCTTAATTGTTGCCGTTAAAAAGAAAGGAGAAGTTGTACAACCAAATGTAGCTCTGGTCTTTCGCATTATTTTATAATTCTCGGTATCCTCGTCAAACCATAAAAACTTTAGAAAATTTCTATCGGGTTCCGCGATTTCTATCATTAAAAACGCCTTTTCAATATCTGCGCAAAACGCAATCTTAAACATTCAAAATCTATTAATTACATCCAAAATTGGTGGTGTAAGACATGGCCCTTTTAAGAGACAATCATTTAAAGATTTACACCCCGATACTCTACTGGAACAATTAAAAACAATCCGTACCTTTGATGTTTGTTTTTCCCGTCTTACAATTTCTCTATGTGGAGCGAAATACTCTTTTTTTGTGCGACCGCAGTCTTCAACGATACCCAATTGTTTTTGTTCTGTGATTATCTGCCTATATTGCTCGAAAATCCATTTATCCGCTTTTAATCTTTTTCTCAAATAATTGAATTGGCGTTTAGCGTTTTCAAAATTATTCTCAAATTTGTCAATACCATGATCATTCCATAATAAATGAGTAACATAATGACCCTGTTTATATTCTAACTGTTTATCAAATTTATTTATTATTTCCTGATCGGAAGCAGAAATAAATTTATCATCATTTATTCCCAAAAAATCCAAAGACCATAACCTTTGCAAATCATTACCCGTAGAATCGGATGATTCATTTTTTTTCATGCATGGATGGTTTTCATGTAAACAAAAAGAGTTACCACATTCAATCTTTAACACGCTGGCGCCAGTAATTAAGTTGTCTGAATCGTTTCCTGAATTATTGTTCCCTGACAATGTCCATCCGAATAATGTATTTACAGCAAACAACGAACGATTAATTTTCTTTTTATTTTTTTGCAGTTTCCAAAATAACCCGCCGCCAATTAGAATGTCTGGAGCCTTCGAATGCAATTGCGGAATTTTATTTCCTTCCCCCTCTCTCGAAACCCAAAGTTTTCGAAATGATGCGTCATCCAGAATCTGTAACTTCGTAAAAGAGATTTGATTTACGACCAATGCCTCTACATAACATTTCTGTTTGTGGTTTTTTAAATGAGACAATTCGAAATTTACGACTGAATATTCGTTCGATTGGGGTTGTTTACACGAAAACGGATATATTATGACAGTTTCTTTTCTAATCACCGGCAATTTTAATTCACGGGCGAGTGATATGTTTATGAAATTTCTTTGGGATGCATTATCGAATAATACGGCACACTTTAGAGAGTTTAAATTAGAACTATTTGTTATTCTTGCGAAGCAAGTTTGTAAATATATTTCATTATTCTCAAGCGGATTTTGTACAGGACACTTATAGGACAATACAGAATTATCATTTTCGCAAGCACTGTTCTCAGAATTATTTGTTTGGGTATGTTCGATGTGATTTTTATCTTTCATATGAGCCGTTGGAGTTTCCGATTTTTGCTTATAGCAAATTAATGTATTGTGTTTTCCTGAACATGTATCACATTTGAGACCCGATAAACAGAATTTTGCGGTATGTTTACCTCTTTTGAAACATAAATAACAGATTCCCTGTTTGCGTAAAGACAATTTTTTATCCTCTAAATTTAATTTACACATTTTACTGTCATGATCGTTTATTGCATCAACACAAAATATACATTTACTAACAGTTAATTTAAAGGCTGATGCCTTTTGCATTGTGTTAGAATTTTTATATCCCGAAGCAGATTTCCGGTAGGAAGCATTATTATTATTTTCCGATGATTTTGAATCAAATCTGGAATTTGAGTTTTTATACCCGCTATTGTAAGTTTCTACTTCGCGTTTTAAAAATAAAAAGGTTTTTCCCTAGTCTGAACTTCTAATTTTAAATGTTTTAACAAATCTTGTACATCCCATTCCTCGGATTCTGTTTTCATTTTATTATAGTCTATCATAATACTGGTAGGTATTAATTTTGTAACAATTGGAAATAACAAATTTCCGTAAGATTTTAAATCCACACCTAAATTTTCGAGAGATTTAATATTAATATCAAGGGCGTCGTGCAGTAAGCGTAATTCTTTAATTTGATTTGGAGATTTAACAGGGTTCAAATTTAATAACGCGTCAATTTTATATCTTATTATAATATCTTTTTTTCCGAATCTAGATTTTAATAAATCAATTGCAGTATTGTAATTTTGATCTGAAAGTGCTAAACCCTGAATAGCTGTTAAAGCTTGGGCTTTTAAAAAGCTGCGTAAATACACAAATTTCTGCACATTAGAAATGTTGTTGTTATTATGTATTGTAATTTCATACTGGCTCCAAAATTCAATCCAGTTTTCTGGAGAACCGTCATAAACAGGAATTGATAACTTGGGTAGTCTCACAGAACTAGCATTAATTCTTTCTAAATGCAGATTGGGTGTTTGCTCATTTCTTGGCTGCGATAAGATCGGAGTAACGTTTAAATTTTTAATTTTCTCTATCTTATTGATAATTTGAGCTTTTACATCAATAATTGAATCTCTGTACTCTTGTCTCGTTTCTATTTCCGTTTGTAGCTCGTTGAGATCCGTGATTTTGGCCTCAATTTGATCTTCAACTTCTATAATTTCGTTATTCTTTACTTGCAGTTTTTCTAACTGTGATTCTAATTCAAAAACATTTAACCCTTCGTCGGGTTCATTTAATTTTATATTTATCGTATTAATCAATTTCGTACATAATCCTTTTAGGGTAGATCTTTTTCTCTTCAATTTTTCAAGTTCGGTAGCCATATTGATTTAATTTACAAATTTGGACTATAGTATAAGTAACAGCTTTAAATCATATTTAAGGGCCTGGCAGTCCCTGTTCGGGCGCCAATATTTGTGTCGCTAAAATTCTTAACGACTTTATAAAAATCATCATTCAAACACATGTCGCTACTTTGGCGACTCATTTCAGATATATCTTTTCATATATAAATCTTAATAAACATTTCAGAATATTAAATTTAAATAAGGTAAATATCTTACCTTATCGGTCCAGATTCGTGGGGACTGCCGGCCACTGTAGGTTCCTTTCTATTCATTGGAGTCGATTCATGACATAAATCCAAAATAATAAAAGAACAATTACGGCTACACACATTTATTACATACTACATAAACGAACACGAAGAACACACTAAAGAGAAAAGAAGAAACAGAACATTAATATCGGCGCGCAGCGCCATCTACAGGTTTAGATTAGACCAATAAACAACAGCGTCATAGGGGTCCTTTACTAAAACTGTACAGCCTACAGAATTATAAAAACTGAGTCGTCAACGATAAATTTTATTTTGAAACTTTTCTTTGAATGACTCTGGTTTCACTATTGCACAATATTTATTTGATTATAATAATAATTTGGCTTCTGATAAATTGAAATTTTAATTAGAGGGTGAAACTGGTATAATATGTATAAGTTTCAAATTTTATAGGTAAATAAGAAAAGAAAGTGTGAAAATTTCGCACAGGTTTGCTAGTATCCTAATAATCTAAAAGATGCAAATAGGGTGATGGGGAGGCAAATAATATCCTTTCAGATAGCATATTATGTCAAATTTTATTGAGCTGTTTCTAACGTCCTTTTAGTTCTAAAATCATCACTTGGAAACGATATTTTTCCTGTAGCTGTGTATATAAATATTAGTGGGAGGTTAAAGATTCATTCCTGTTACAAGGATCTTTTTTAAATAGTTAAACTAGGGAATCCAGACAAAATATCGTGTCAAAAAAATAATATGATCTATTTGAAAATTTGTATTTCTGTCACGTGTGATCTCTGGTGCAGGCTACAGGGCCTTATAAATTAATTAAAATAAATAAATACATTATAGAATGGAATTTTATTCTTTTATCTATATTTAATTTTAACTTATTTTATCATTTGTTTTTCACCATTCAAAATACATTTTAAAAATATTGTACATCACTGCTGACATCAAAGCTGAACACTGTTCACAAACCTTAATTAAAAATTTTAAAATAGATAAGCACGATTGAATTCTTTATGACTAATCTTAAAAAACAGTTAATAAGTATAGACTTTAAACTCTTTTAAGCAAAATTTATAACAATTTTTGTGGTGGGTTTATGTGTATATTAGTACTCTGACTAAAGCATGTGTTGTCATGAAATTTTATACAACATTATTAATAATTACAAACTCCTTTTTGCTCTCCATTCATTTATGTAGGTGATATTTTGTCCATGCGAGATTTGGTCCCCAACCCTTAAATTAGATCTCTTTGGATTTCAGAAAACTGTGCATTGAAAGCTAATTATTTTTTCTTCTGAGTGTAAACATTTGTTTTTTAAAATTTATTAAGCTAAAAATTAATTAGATCTTTGTATGTTTCAGGTAAAGATGCTGAGATAGTGATACCCTATAGAATACACAGGTAATAGACTATAAATAGTTCTGTTTTGTTTTGTTAATATCTATAATTTTTGTAATAAACACCATTTTTAATTTTAACAGGGGTCCCACAGATATATTAAAAGCTTTAGCTTCTACAGTATCCAAAGTGAGTAAATTTGAAATATCTTCATTATATATATCTATATATATGTGTGTGTGTGTGTCTGTCTTCCTTTAACTTTTTCATTTATGAAAATTTTTCCCCCTTACAATCACTTTCCTCTTTCTTGTAAAGATGAAAATTGTTTGACTTTGATTTGTCTGCACTCTAATTTCTGCAAATACTCTTTGAATACTTGGAAACTGATATGTATTATTAAAGTTCTTTATTACATGTTCCCTATGGCATAAATAAAATTACTGTTTGTATACAAGTTTACCCAAGAGAATTTCTATATATTACATTCTATGGGAGACATTTCTGTAAAGCTTTTTTTTATATCTTTGTTTTAACCAAAACATAATAAATTAACAAATATTATTCATATACACAAAACATGTTTTCTATAAAATATGGTATGATTAGCATTAATTATTTTACATGACCACATAAAAATGTTTAGAAACATTAAGGTTTATAATTGAAAATTGCTGGAAGTGCATTATCTGTTGTATTATGCACTTTTAATATTTAAAAAGGAAGTTGAAAAATAATTTACTTTGATTTATTTATCTGTCTCTGTCTGTCTGTCTGCCTGCCTTGGCTGTAACTTCTGTAAATAGTTTTAGAATGTTTTGAAACTTAAGTTCACTACAGCATAATTTTTATTGTAAATGGTATAAGAAGTATAATTAATTTGTATAAAACAATTTACAAGAGATTTCCAATGCATTAAATTATATCAATTAAAAAACGAAGTGAATTTACTACATTAAAGAAACCTTTACTACCTCATTGTTTGCTGTTAAATCTTTCGATCGGAATCCCGATTCTCATCAGACGGCTTCTCTGTGAGTGATTTGGATTGTTCTGCTGGTTTCTGCCTTTTCAAAATATGGCGCCACCTTCTATCTGGAGCCACTGTGCTGCTGTCATTACAAGCGTTTTCATTGGTGGTTATTTCGATCGACTTGCGGAACATGGTGTAGTTGTATTTGATGTCAAATTATTTCCATGTTGTTTTTTTTGATAGTTTTATAATTTTTATATAAAGAAATTGTCAGGAAAAAATAGTAAAATAAAGTTTTAGGCTTGGTTAACATAGCAAAATAAAGTTTAGGCTGTTGCATAAAAAGCATTGTTTACATATGGAAAAATTGTCTTTTTATTATGCATAAAATTGGGTAAGCATACTATAATTAATGTTTAAAGCCCTATTACTCACCTTTAATACAGAGCTTATTTTTCGGAGACATTGTTTATGTTTCTCCAGGAGAGCACGATCAACAGAAGTTCGTATTTACCGGGATCCACGCAACACTTGCAAGTTTTACTTGCCTATCTGGAGTAGTATCCATCGCCGCTAATAGATGGCGTGGCGTTCGGCTGTTACCGCAAATTTTCATTGGCCAGTTGTTGAGATCCGCCAGGCACTATTTATAGACAAGGAGGTGAACTTCTCATGGCATCAGTTTCCCTGTTTTATTTTGTTTTGAGTGCAGCGTGGTAATGGTCGATGGCTCTTAGTATGTTTTGTGGGTGTCATGAGTTATAAAATGCCGTGACGCTGTTAAATTAAGGAATGTTTATCGCTTCTCCGTTACCTCTTCTCTTCAGGAGTATGGTAGTATGTTTTTTTGAACCGGCAGTTATCGTCGACATTTATGTGAGTAGTTTTTTTCCATAGTTAATTATGGTATAATGCTGTTTGTTAGCCGTTAGGCCGACATCGTTTTTCTGGTTAATTGTTACGTTTTGAAAGTACGTTACTGTTAAAACTTGTTGAATTTTTGTTGTCGTTAATATCTTTAAATTATATTGCCGTTGATTATGTCGTTATATTTGACACTGTTATATATATAGTCTATTAAAAGTTGGAGCGATATTAATTGATGTTCTATTAAGTTTAAGATAATTTAGGATGGACAATTGTTCTATTAAGTTTCAGATAATTTAGAAATGTTGGTATTTGTTAAGTTTAAGATAATTTATTTAAAGTTGAAGTTAAATAGATTTATAGCAGTTGGTTTGTTTGTTGTTAAGTTTTTTTAAATTAAATTAAATTTACATATGTTAAAGTTAAGTTTTTGCTAAAGTTTAAATGATTGTTGAAGGTTTCTTTTTGATATTTGAAGTTTTATAAAGATTGCTGGTCAATTTTTATTCTGGTTGCCTAATGATAAATACAAGATATAATTAAGTTAATGTTAATATTGTTGAAATTATTTACTAACGGTTCAATTTAATAACATTGTTGAAATTGTTTACAAGTTGTTGAGTTTATGGAATTTAATAAAAGTTGTTAGTTTTTAAAACTGTTCTCTTTATGCATCTTAATATTTTGAAGAAAGGATTATTCTCATATAAATCATTTTATTACCTCACATTAAATCCTTACGATGTCCGAGATTTATTTATATATTTCAGCGACCGGTCGGTGCCATCATCAGAATCCTCGGTAGAATGATTTGAAAGGTGTTAACTTTAGGCGGTTTGTTTATACACTTCATTTTCTCCCTTCCTCTTCTCACTTCACTTGTCATCTTTGTATAACTGTTGCCACTCTGGTGGAATAAGGCTATGTTCTATGTCATTGACGTTGTTATTGTGTAAAAAATGTCACACTCCCCTTACATACAAATATGCCGCTATTAGATCTTACGTTAACCGCGCCATTCTCATATGTTCAAATAAAAAATACTTAAACTCCGAATTAAAAATAATAAAAAATATCGCCAAAAAAGCTAATTATAATCCCTCCATTGTAGATAAATTTTATAAAAAACGTATTAAAGCTCTTAACAAAATTCCTAATGACAAAAAAACTAAACAATTATTTACCCCCGCGATTCCATACTGCAAAGGTGCATCCATAAAAATTAAAAATGAAGCCGCTAAACATAATATTAACATACCAATAAAACAAAACAAAAATATATACCAAAGAATTCGTAATGAAAAAGATTCCATCGATTTTAAACACACAGCCGGAATATATAAAATTGATTTCCAATACCAAAATAAAAATAAAGCATCATATATTGGCATGACAAAAAGAAAAATAAAAGACCGAATATCCGAACATATAGCAGATTTAAAATACAATAGACATTCTACAGCCTTCTCAAGAACTAACAATACTAATCCTATTAACATTGACTCCATTAATTTTCAAAAAATAGCCCCCTATAACTCCCACCATTATGCTCTCAAAAGAGAAGCAATCGAAATTCTAACAAACAATAACAACGTCAATGACATAGAACATAGCCTTATTCCACCAGAGTGGCAACAGTTATACAAAGATGACAAGTGAAGTGAGAAGAGGAAGGGAGAAAATGAAGTGTATAAACAAACCGCCTAAAGTTAACACCTTTCAAATCATTCTACCGAGGATTCTGATGATGGCACCGACCGGTCGCTGAAATATATAAATAAATCTCGGACATCGTAAGGATTTAATGTGAGGTAATAAAATGATTTATATCTGTTCTCTTTATTTCATGACAAAGTTATATCACTTTTAAACACTTTAGCTGTCAATTTTCCAGTAGTTTTTGCTGTGTATTCTATTTGCTCTGCAAATTAGTCTTGAGCAAAAATTTTTTTTTTTTTTTTTTTTTCAAATTTGCTAACAGTATTCTTCATAATTAACTATTTTAGTGGTTTTTTTAAAATTTATATCTATATTTTCCTGGTAGAAAGTTTCGGCTAACGCTGTATTTTGGTTTCCAGTTTTAATATCTCTTATATGTTCCTTTATTCTTGTTTTGATTTTTCTCTTTGTTACTCCAATATATGAGCCGGTTTGTTTATTTTGATCAGTGTAAGGTATTTTATAGATTCCTGAAGTTTCAAGGGGGGGAATAGGTTCTTTTTCGTTTCTGATAAGTTGAAATATATTTTTATTAGGCTTTATAGGAAAATATAGATATAAGGGATCTACCAGGAAAATATAGATATAAATTTCGAAAAAACCACTAAAATAGCTAATTATGAAGAATACAACTACGCCATGTTCCGCGAGTCGATCGAAATAACCACCAATGAAAACGCTTGTAATGACAGCAGCGCAGTGGCTCCAGATAGAAGGTGGCGCCATATTTTGAAAAGGCAGAAACCAGCAGAACAACCGAAATCACTCACAGAGAAGCCGTCTGATGAGAATCGGGATCCCGATCGAAAGATTTAATGGCAAACAACGAGGTAGTAAAGGTTTCTTTAATTTATTTAATGATTTCCAATGCATTATGGCCTATTAGAGATATTTTTCAAAGCATGTTTAACGAGTTAGATAGGTTTCAAAGGATAAGATAAAACATAATTTCTCTATTATTAATAATTTTATTCAAAATTTTGAGCATATAAAAAAGCATTTAAACAATACTTTATAAAACTTTCATTAAAAATTTTGGAAAATTCAGCTGGTGGGTCCTGGTTTTTGGAAACCCTTCAGAAAAACGGTAGTGAATACTTCTCAAAAACTAATGTACTGATCTGATTGAAATTTCGCCAAAATAGAATTGCCTAATGTATGAACAAAAGTTATTATTTTTAATTTTACAAGACCATACATGGGGTAAAATGTAACAACGTGGGGTAATTGTACTCTTTTTGCTCTGCCAAAAATTCAAATTTCTTTTTTTTTTAAAATCTTTTGCACTAGTCAATTCTATTTTAAAGAAGTATGCAAAATTTCAATAAGATCGGTGCATCAGTTTTTGAGACATTGTGTGCACTGCTCATCTGAAGGATCTCTGGAAACTAGAACACATTCACTGAATTTTCCAAATTTTTAAATAAAAAATTTCATTTATTATATATTTTTTTTTTTTTTAAAAAGACATTAATAAAAGAATAAAATTAATGCATATTATTAAGCTACACAAAAGTATTTTTCCTGTAGAATAAAGTGTGATTAGTGTAATTTATTGGTTTAAAGTTCCTGTACAAAGTTGCTCCTATACAATGTGAGATATAAATAGAAATTAACTCTCTGTAAATTTTTAGAATTAAGAGGATTTTTGTAGTGCACCATATGATGCATATTAGGGTTGCCATGCTACCTTGAAAACCTGGCATAGTCAGGGAATTTGAAAATTGACTATAAAAATCAGGGAAAAGTCAGGGAATTTTATACGATAACTGCCAAAAAATAAATTATTTTTCTGAACAACGTAGGGTCATTTTTCCGCTTTTTTTTTTTTTTTCTTCCTTAGCATCCACCATTTGTTTTAAACACCCCATCCTTCTTTTCATGAAAGAAATATCTAATCTCACTTATAAGTGACAGATGGCTATCACTGTATGTAACTTTTGTATTTTTAAATGGTACCATAATTATTTTGCCCTCAACACAGCTGATGCTCGATATGTAGATAGACTGGAATTTTCGTAGAATATTTATGGACAACCTGGAAAAGTCAGGGAATTTCATTCTCCTGTTTGAGTGGCAACCCTGTGCATATGCAAACTTTAAACAATGGGTAGTCAACCTTTTTATACCTACTGCATCCTTTCATATGTACCTTAGTAGTAAAATTGTCTTATTGCCCACAAGTTCCCAAAAATGGTGAATTATAAAGTAGGGAAATAATTTTATTAAATTTATGAAATAGAATTATAATAGGTTAAACCGTTAAGGATACAGTGAAACTTGAATAATTCAAACTTGCATTTTTAAAACAATTAATTTACCTTAAATACTGTCCGTTCATTCTCACAATACGCATTTCAGGTGCTCCCACACCCATCGTCAGGTGATATGTGACACTCATCTGTTGTCACATATCACCTGAGGATGGGTGCGGGAGCACCTGTGAAATGCGTATTGTGAGAATGAACGGACAGTATTTAAGGTAAATTAATTGTTTTAAAAATGTAACTATCGTCCTAAAAGTATTTAATTATATAATTCAAACTTGTTTAATTCAAAATTCTGGATAATTCGAACTTTTTACTCAGTCCCTTGAATTTTGTATTCAAATAATGTTAAAAAATCGTGGATAATTCGAATTCTATTTTGGATAATTCAAATTTTTCGTACGATTACCTTTAAAATATTACTGTAAAATTTGTTCCCGAGATTTTTCTCAGCTAATATATTTTAACAGTCTTTCAAAAGAAGGATAAGGAAATACAAGAGAAGCCCGTAACTAGTACATCAGAAGATATGGTGCATATACATGAACTTTGAGGGTTTTTTTTTTTAATTGAAAGTCATGTCTAATGAAGAAGATTCTATTTTTGTATCAAGTTATATGCTATGACGCAAAGATTGTACTTAAAGAAGAAATAAAAAATATCTGACTATTTTTTAAAAAGTGTTGAATAAGCTCGTAAAAAATATTGATTTAATGGGGGGGGGGGGGGGTAGCAGTATTCTTAGATGTAAAGTTTATGTGTTAAATCTTTGATCTTAGAGTTTTAATTTTATAATTTATCTCTTTTTTTTTTTTTGACAAAATAGTCTGTGTGATTCGAATTTTTGGATATTTCAAATTTTTTTCTGGTCCCTTCAACTTCAAATTATCTAAGTTCTACTGTATAATAAAAAAGCTTTTTCCCATTTTAATGTTTTTAAAACAGTCAATTAAATAAATTAATAAAGAAAAAAGAAACATGCTTCAATATTGCACAGAATTTCCACTGCCCACCGTAAAACGCTAGTGGGCATTAGGGACTGAGTTGATTATTACTGCTTTGGACAATATAAAGGGCTCCATAAAAGTAATCTGTTATTTGGTTTTCTTTAAATATAAAGTTATAATAATTAAGATAATTTTTGAGTTATCATCACGGCAGTAGAATACATTGAAGGCAAGCTAAACAATACAGGTAAGTATTGTTTGGATAATTTTTTTAACTATGTGAACCACACGATTTTTCTTTCTTGTTTTTAATCAGCGGAAGTCGTAATTAAAAATTGGCAGTGTTTAGAATTATAATTAAACAATTATTATAGCAAAACAACTTATGTATAATTAATTAAAAAATATATGGATAAACATCTTACTTAGGCTTCATCATCTTCTGCAAGAAGCTTTTCGCAGGAGGATCCTCCCCCTTTTCAATTGCAAACTTGTGTGTGTGGGCCTTGGCTATTTATAGCTTCATCCTGTTCTTTCAGTAGGTAGCGCCACTGTGGATCTATTTTATACGTACCCGTTTTATAGCATACTTGCCAACTTTTCCGGTTTTTTAACGTATCTTCTGGTCTTCCGGACAGATGATGAAATCTTCCGTTTTTAAAAAAAGTCACAGATATCGTTCGTTTTAAAAAGAAAACCCAAATGTTCTACGAAAACTCCTGAATTCCAATCTTCTCCATCCATAACATAAATGTCAATATTAATTTGAAACTTGCTTTATGAAATTCTAGAGCATGTAAAGAAATAGAATTGTTAAATATTTCTTGCTGATGTAATTATTTTTTGCCCCCCTCCCTCTCATTTATCTCCAACTAGTGATCAGCAATCAAATGTTCTGCAGAAGTCTTTTGTTTCCTAATCTTTATCCATCTGCAACATAAATGATAATATTAATTTTAAACTTCTTTCATTAGATTCTAGAAGTAGAGTTGAAAGAGTTTAATATTTCTTACTCTGTAATTATTTTTGTATCTCCCCCCCTTTTCCCCAGATTGTAATCAATGATCAATTCTAGAAACAATAAAGCAATGGAAGTGCTCAATATTTCTCACGTATGTAATTATTTTTAGATCTTTATTGATGAATTTAATGAATCTGATTATTTTTCCTCAATTAAATTAAATATTTGTATGTCATATTTATACCAAATGTGTAAACATGGGGAAAAAAATGAAGAATAATTTTTTCAGGTCGAAAATTTTTTTCCAAATCAATTTAAGAAAATTAATACTCAGTTGGTTTTATGCACGTTTGAAACTGATAATTAGCTACTGCTATTTTTTATATATATATATATATATATGTATGATTAATGTATATACACAAAAATCATATTCTATTTATTTAAAAAATTAGTTATACTTAACTAAGTTTTTCGTCTATTGTTAAATAAATTTCTTACAGATTCTGTTTTGTGGATATTTATATGTTGAAGAGGAATAACTTTATTTAAAACTTTTATATATTTAGTATGTATAATCAATCTATAGTAAAACGTTTTTATAGATTGCTTCTAAATATTAAAATTGTAAAACTGTATTGTTTATTACGTCAAAGAAAAAAGTAAAAAAAAAAAAAAAATCTTCCCTTTTTTTATGAAATCTTCTGGTTTTTCAACAACAATCTTCCCTTTTTTTATTAAAATTGGTTGGCAAGTATGTTATAGGGAAAGTGTCGAAATAATTAAAGATAAAGTTGCCATAAATGACCACGAATCCACCAAAATAGATCCACAGTGGCGCTACCTACTGAAAGAACAGGATGAAGCTATAAATAGCCAAGGCCCACACCAACAAGTTTGCAATTAAAAAGGGGGAAGATCCTCCCACGAAAAGCTTCTTGCAGAAGATGATGAAGCTTAAGTAAGGTGTTTATCCATATATTTTTTAATTAATTATGTTGTGCTTCATTTTAAATTTAAATAAGCTAACTTATATATATTTGAATTAAAATTATACAGGAATTTCATTATGGTATGAGAATTTTCTGTTGTTGACAAATATAGTACGGAAATTTTTAAAAAACATGTAATTTTACCTTGCAATGTGTACACAATGCCCCCTCCCCTCTTTAATTTTTGTTGGGAAGTCAATATTGATATTATCATTTGGTATTTATAATTTATCAATATGTTTCTGTGAAAACTATATTTTAATATTTATAATTATTTTATAGTAGTAATAAATTATAATAAATTAAAAAATATATTGGATGGCATTTATTGCAGGATTATACAGCTCCGCAATATAAATATGAAGATGATCCATTCTTCATTCCTGCAAGTAATGTTTCTAAAGTAAGTTTCAAGTCTTTTCAATGAAAATTTAATTTCTGCAATGTATATTTTACAATGTAAAATAATTTTACCACTGTAATATTAGTTTTATTTGGATTTCAATCAGGTCTGTGAAGTAGGTAAAAAAAAAAAAAATAAATAACTCACTCTGACTTCTTTATTCATATACACTCTTGTTACAGCTTATTTATTTAATATACATTTGAAAAAAAATGCAGAAAAAGGATTAAGAAGTAAGCATTTATATAATAGATTATTTATTGGGTGTATGCATTAATTTTAAAGGAATTTTTAGTGTAAAAAAAGCTTTTATTTCAATAAAATGATACAAAATAATTAATTCAAAGTATTATCCATCGCTAGCTATGACTTCTTCCCATCTTTCTAGCAATTTATGGATTCCAGCCCAAAAAAACTCCTCACTTTTTGAGTCCAAGTACGAATCGAGCCAATTTTTGATATCTTCGACTGAAGTGAAGCGTATTCCATAAAGAGGATTCTGCATGGATCGAAACAAGTGATAATCGGATAGCGCAAGATCTATAGTATGTAGTGGGTGGGACAGAACTTCCCATCCGATATTTTGCAAGTAAGTTTTAATGGGTTGTGCAACATGTGGTTGGGCCTTGTCATGATGGAAAATCAATTTGTTGTGTCTAGTCTCCCATTCCGGCCGTTTTTTCTTGATTGCTTGGTTTAAACGCATCAATTGTTTTCGGTAAAGAGGTCCATCGATTGTTTGACCATTTCTTAGCAGCTCATAGTATACCACTCCCTTCTGATCCCACTAAATACACAGCATTACCTTGGCAGCATATTTGGCTTTGCAGTCAATTTGGCTGGTTGGTCGGGTTTGACATGTGATTTTCTGTGCTTAGGATTATCATAATAGATCCACTTTTTGTCGCCAGTAATAATGCGATGCAAAAAAGACTTTTTTTATGGCGATTAAGCAGCATCTCGGACATGCAAAATTGCCTTTCGACATCTCTCGGCTTTAACTCGTATGGTACCCAATTTCCTTGCTTTTGAATCATTCCCAATGCCTTCAACCATCTGGAAATTATTGCTTGGTCAACATTTAATGATTCTGCAAGTTCTTCTTGCATTTGACATGGATCTTCATTGAGTATTGCTTCCAGTTCTTCATCTTCAAACTTCTTTGGCTGTCCCGGACGTTCCTTGTCTTCTGTGTAAAAATCACCACTTTTAAAGCAACGAAACCAGTACTCACATGTCAAAATCGATGGTGTATAATCACCATAAGTTTCCAATAGCAACTGATGACTTTCAGCAGCACTTTTCTTTGAATTAAAGAAGTACAGTAAAACTCCTCGCTAATGCTCTTTTCTTGGTATGTATTTAGACAGATTCGCAGATCAAAAGCAATATGTTGTTTACACTTTGGCACATGGATACATTCTGCAAGCTGAAGCCAGATGACGTAGCTTTAAGGTGATGTAGTTACAGTATGGTCGGATACGTATAGTACTAGTAGCACCATCTCTTATAAATCCTTTAAAATTAATGCATACACCCAATATATTTTCTAGATGGACTATTAAAGTGCAAAAAAATTCAAATATTCAATGTTTTTAAAATTAATTTTTGTAAATGATAAACCAGACAATATTCCTCCAAAGTGTTGAATAAGCAAAGCAATGAATATATATTTTAAATTTGGGGAAAGATAGCATTATGATACTCATCAGTTTTATGTTAGCGATATTGATATAAATGTACAATGTGTACTTATTTTGCCTAAATTATGGGTGACAAGTCTCATTTGCCATTCAAACTAGGACAAAATTAATCTGCTTTCTTATTCATGGCAAGAGTGACTAGTGTCTGTTGTAAGAAGATATTTTTGTCACTTTTCAGTGAATCGTGTTTGTGACAGAAATCCCTCCCAAATGCAACATTTTTTTTCAAATAAATCTATACTCGAATGTTCATAATATATATCTATATTTATATTAAATATCAAAACACTGTTAAATAATAAAAAATCATACAATATTTTCAATTAAAATGCAGTTCTAATTCAGTACCTGGATTGTTTATTCATGATTATATATGTATCTATAACCAATTTCTTTTCTTAGCATTATTGCATATTATAAAATGGTATTATTTCCAGTGTTACTTGTCTTAGAAATATATGGTAGTTATATTAGTTTATGCAATGTATTTTTAACTTGAGAAATATATATAAGATCGTTAATTTCTTTAATTTATGTAACAGAGAGCATTTGCCTTATCTAAAGAATCTGGCAAGAAAGCAGCTAGATATTTCCTGGAAAAATATCCTGAGCTTTTCCTTTGTAATACATCTGTTCCACATATAAAAGTAAGCAATTTTAGTGTTCATGTGTGGTTAATTGTTTGTAGTCTTTCTATCTGTGTTTCTTTTAAATATATCTATGTTTACTGTAGTATTTTAAACCTGCTATCATTAAAATACAGTCAAACTCCGATATACGCCCCCCGAAATATCGCCAAACCCGTTTAACCGCCACATGTATTGGTGAACAAATCTTCTGAATAGGAACTGCAATGTAAAATATCCGTTACAACGCCAACTCGATGTAGCGCCAACTTACATTTTCTAAAAAATTATAACTTTTTGTTAAAATTCGTATTTTTTTTTTTTTTTTTTCAGTCAAGCGCCATAATATTGCCGCTGCCGATTTCGCCATGTAAACCTCTTCGTTGTGATAGATTGAAATGAGGAGGAATAAAATTTTATTGAGAAACAAGACAAAGGTTCTTCTAATTTAATGCGTATTCACTCAAACTGTTAAGTCAGCGAAAACTTTCTGCTTTTTATTTTATTTTATTTTTATTTTATTTATTTATTTATTTTATTCTTATTTTATTCTTTTATTTCAAAATGTCAAAAATAGTTATTCTTTCAGTTTCTGAAAAACGGCAACTTTGTGAATATAAAGAGATGAATCCAAATGCATCTCAGCAGAGCATATCTAGTCATTTTACTCTCATGTGGAAAATTCCTATTCGCAGACGTTGTATTGACGACATATTATGACAACGAGAAAAATGGTTTAATGTTAATAATCCTCGGTTAAATATTAAAAAACTGAAATCAGCTAAACATGAAAAATTAGAAGATGCTCTTTACATGTGAATATTTCAGATGAGTGCGAAAAACGCTACTATAACTGGAGACGTTAATCATACATTCTTTCATAGTGCATTACCGGAAATACCATATCAGGCACATTATTGACCGTATCAGTAAAAATGATTTTTCTGCTCTCTCCCTAAAAGATGCGATTCGGATTATGAAAAGAGCGTGGGATGAAATTTCTATGCAAAGACTGTAGCCATACTGGCTTCGTGAAAAATCAATAAAAAAACTAAACACTGCAGAAATTAAATATTTACAGCATGATATAAACAATTTAACTAGCATGCAGCATCCTCTCACTGCAGTTGAATATATTAATGTAGACAAAAATGTTCAAGCATTTGAAGAAATAAGTCAAGAGGAAATTGCTGGGCTAATAACAAATAACAACCCAAATTCAGATTCATCTGAAGAGGAAATTGAAATTAAAGAAGAAGAAATTAAATCTTATGGAGCAAAAGACTGCATTAACAAACTAAGGATCTTATTTAGAAAAAAATTCAACCGATAAAAATATGATTGATAATCTTTTGATTTTAGAAAACGACATTGATAGCATTTCTGTAACAAAAAACAAAAAAAAAACACGCTATTTTAAAATATTTTTCTCATTCATAAATACAAATACTACGTAGATCGAAATAAAATACTAGTTATCACATATTCAGTGCTATGATACTTAATTTTTCTGATACTTCTAATATAAGGAAGTAAGTGAATATTTAATTTTATTTCATTTATACAGTTAGGATTATGATTCAATATAGCGCCAAATCCGTTATAACGCCATATTATTATACGGACCAATGATGGCACTAAATCGGGGTTTGACTATTTGTAACATGCTTGTGTGGCTGTGGTAGCCTAGTCAGTAAGAGCAGCGAGTTCGTGATCGAAAGATTGCGAGTTCAGTCCTCGAGCCGGCCAAAGACCATCGTCTAATATGCTAATGGCAACTGGTGCACATTAAACTCCATCGTGGTCGCAAAGTCCTCCAAGTTCCCATCAAAAATTATACCTCTGGGGGTTCCGGAACATGTGTTTAACTCACTCTGATCCGGATCAAAATTCGGGTTCTTGTTGTTTGGCTGGTGCTGCCATCTTTCACCAGCTTCTGGAGCTAAAGTCGTACTTCCTCCCTATGAGGTGCTCCTAAATAACGGAAGATGCACCCCTCATGCCTTAAAAAAATCTGGTCAGTTCGACTACCGGGGCTCGAAATTTCCGAGTGGCACACGACAACAACAACATGCTTGTGTAAAAATAAAAAATATATATGGATAATTTATTTCAGCCTGTTTTTCATGTATTGTTTCTTTGTAGCACAATTTTTGTATCTATTTATATAGAGCCCAGTAGTAGAACTTTCTGTACTTGTCTGCAGCAAAACAAAATTTGTCTATGAGTCAGGAATAACAGATACAGTATGGTGTGTCACATGCATTATCAGCAATTAATAAAATATATAAAATTTGCATCTCATCTACAAGGCAAATAAGTTAAGAATACACAATAAATACAATGATCTAGAGACATAATGTAAATTATACAGTGAACTCTCGTTAAGACGGCCCCGTTTAAGATGGATTTCTCTTTATTACATACAAAAACAGAATCCCCGTCTGAGGCTTATAGGATTTGCATGTAATAAACATTGCTTTATACGTACAATTAATTCGTTTAGACAGACATTTTTTTCCCTCAAAGCTTACTTTCTTTGAAAAAGAATCAGTTTCCACAATTTTTTCAAGTTTATTTTTTTTTTTAAACATGAAAAGGTGCAATAATAAAAGGGTTAATATCTTTCACTCTGCGCTATTACATCATCGGAGGTAAACAGTACTGATTGACAGTGACAGTTGAAGTCAACAATTTGTACCTGTCTCCACTTCTATTGTGGAGACATATCAAAGGGTTTTGTTATTGGAAATGTACCAGAAGAAAACATAAAAGACTGGAAAGAGAATTTGTCATGCCTTATCAAGGACTATAAACTATCAAAGCTAAAAACATATTTAACATTTATGAAACATGACTTTTTTATAAAGCTCAGCCTTCTCAAAGTTTGCACTTTAGAGGAGAAAAATGCATAGGCGGCAAACATTCAAAATTACGCTTTACTGTACTTGTAGGAGCCAACATGGAACTTCAATATATGAACTCCTGTTATAATGGACTCTCGTTAATATGGACAAAAACTGCTGGCCCTTGATTGTCTGTTTTAACGAGAGTTCACTGTATTTGTATTTTTAAACCTGGTATTTCTCTTCAGAAATGTAAAATTAATCTGCAGAGCTTTCAATAATTTGCAGCCCTTGCTGCTGTGCTGCACTGTTTCTGCTAATGGGATATACAGTAAACTCCCGATTATCTGTGAGTGGATTATCCATTGGCATGGAGAAAAGGTGGGATTAAGAAAAAGTGTTTTCTCAACAAGAAAGAAAAACTAATGATTGCTTAAAAAATGAATGAATGAACGAAAAATAAATAAAAATAATAATAAATAAAGATGTAATTATAAAGAAATGTGTTGCGTTTGTTTTATTCTTTATACAGTATAGTACAGTACTTTTTAATTTAGTGCATAAATTGGCTCGCACATTGTACCTTGGCTTCATCTTCAGTACACATTCTGTGTATTGTTTTTATATCCTTAAGACATATCTATACAGATAAGTATAAAGAATTTAAGTCCATATTCTTGATTTTTCAGGACACGAAAAATAAAGTTAAACTAACTAAAAACTAATCAGAAGAATCGATTAGGAAAAAGGGATTAGGTTGATTTAACCCTTTATACCATTCAGTGATTGTAAATCTTCTTTTAATAAAGGGAAAAAATTGAATTAAATATTTTATGCTAAAGATTAATGCTAAATTTCTGACTTGAATCTTTTTTTATCAATGGATTTTCTCAAAGACTAAATGACATGGATTTAAATCCTTTATACCAATTGATAGAGAATTTTTTTCTGAGTCTGACTATGTACGTAACTCAAAATCGACATTTTTGGACTTAAATCCTTTATACTTATCAGTACAGATATAATACAGATATTTTTATCATGTTGTGAATATTTTCACTTTTTGTATTGGGTTTCATATACAATTCAATCAAGTTTTTGAGCTAGAATATTTTTTATCGTATTTGCCTCTCATTTTCGGCCTTTCTGTGGTTTATCTGCGAAACCTATGCTGCTCAGTTCTGCAAATAAGTGGAAATATACTGTATATAAAATACATTTTATTATTAATTCACTTGTGTTGACAGATTTTTATAGAAGAAAATTAATAATTTTGTGGTTAGTTATTATCATTTGTGCTATTGTCAATAGGATTTTTTTTTTTTTTTCTCTGAAAGTAATAAAAAAATTTAAAAACACAATTTATGTATTTATATTTTTTTAACAGGCATTTGATCCTCCAATTGTTTATACTGAAGAAAATGTAACCTCTCCTGATATATTAATGGAATGCATAAAGAATTTTCAAGTGAATAATTCAGTTACTGTATATAAAATTTTAAAAGAAAAAGGTAATTCTAATCTTAGATTTTTAAGATTGTTTTGTCTTATTATTTGAGTATTTTTAGCAATTTTCTTAATGTATTATTTTTTAAATATTCAAAGTATATTGATGAGATGATAATTGTATTTCTTATGTAACTTTAAATTCGTCCTAGACCTTAAAACAGATAAAATATGAATTTAACTAAAATTTGCTAAATCTTTGACATTAAGTATATTTTTTATCTTGTATTTAATGGATTCCAGAATTATTATTCAAAACATTTTTTGTTCGGATAGATAAACAAAATTTGTGAATTTTCTTTGAAATTTAACTCCTTAATAATAGCAGTTTGGACAACAAAACTGTCATAAAAGTGCCTATTATTATTATTATTATTAAAAAAATCATAGTACTTAGAAATTTTTTAATTTAAAATAAACCAGTAACTTTCCATTGTAAATTCATTAGTCTGGTTCTAGCATTGTACACAAAATAAGTAAAAAAAATTCTGAAGTGACTTTACTCGACTTTCCAAACATTAAATGATTAGCAGTTGTATAAATAAATTAAAGTAAGACATGTAGTTAAATAAACAAAAATGAAAATTATAAAAGGGTAATTGAGTATTTTTCTCCATTGTTTAATTTTACACTATTGCACATAAAGTAATTTTAGCCCGTAGATCATAATGATAAAAAAATTTTTTGTTGTGTCCCTGTAAAAAACTATAAGTGCTAGATTCACCAAAATATGGTTTGTGCTGTGGTGACCTATAACATATGTACCAACTTTCAGCTCATTCAAATGAAGCTTTTAGGTGCTATGATGTTCACTCACACACATACAAACATACATCACAAAAATTCATGGAAAATCGTATATATCTCTAATTGAGGAGCTCGTATCAAAACCAAAGTTAGAGGTATACTACAAGTCATCATGTCGCAAATATAAATTTGCAACATTCTACAACTGTTTTCTTTTGAACAATGCACGATACAAAATCCATTTTGCAAATTATGACTACAATACTCTCCTTACATATAATGTTCAAAAGTAAATAGGTGTGAAATAAAGATTTTATTTAATATTTTGGTAATCCTTTTCTTAAATATTTCAGTCTTTTTTGTTTATTTATTTTTTGGATTAAAACAATAAATTAATAAAATGTGCATTTTCTAAAGTGCTGCCCATAGGCCACTTCCCCTTCCCTCCTCTTTTTTTAGAATTATGATTTTCTAAGATAAGTCATCTGCACTCACTGTGAAAAAAAAAAAAAAAAAAAACGAAAGAAAGAAAGAAAAAATAATTTTAATAAATAGTTTGCGCTTAGTGAATTTGTATAGATACTGTAGAAAAAAGTTTTATAATGCCCACAACATACAAGTTTTTTTTTTTATTAATTTCATTTTCCCTTTCTTTTAGGCATCACTGTTAATCAAGAAATAAAACAAGAGCTTTTAGAATTGTTATGTTTTTACAATGGATTAGAGCAACCTGATGAAGATTATTATGAAGTATTTTCACTTTTTGCATCTTGATTTGTATTTATAATGTAAAAATCAGATGTTTATGTATGGGCACTTGCACAATATATATAATTAATATGTATATATATATATATCTTTTGATTAAAATAATAATAATACAGTCGAACCTCCTTAACATGAATCTCAAGGGGAATGAAAAGATTGTTCATGTTATCAGTAACTCAGAAATTAATCTTCATTTTGATGGGGATTGTGGGAATGGTTCATGTTAAAAATAATTCACGTTAATGAGGTTCGACTGTAATAATATTTTTGAAATGATTAAAACTTTATTCTAGATTTTGTTTATTTGGTATGTGTGTTGTATATCTATGCAATTTTCAGTTTTTATAACTTGAAAAGATTTTAATTATTATTGCAGATTTATATACATTTTATGCAACTTAAAATTTCAAAACACTTATATTTTGATTTCTGTCATTATATGTTGACATTCCTTTAAAAATTATGATATATTTCAATATTATATATGAAAAAATAATAATAACAATAATAATAATTGTCGAAAACTTCAGACTTTTTCACTAATATTAAAAAATAAATAAATAAAAAATGTTAGCTATTTATTTATTTTATTTTTATATTATTCAGTAGTTAATAATCTCTGACAAAATTATGTTTGATTTTTTACTTTAGATTTATTAGAAAGTTATTATTTTATAAAAGTTTTTTTTTTTTTGTCAATCCAAATAATTCATTGTTAAGCATTTTCCTTGATTTATTTTCTAATTTCTATTTTATTTTTTAAATAATAAGATATTTTAATTAAAGTACAAATTTCATCAAAAAGTTCATTCTTTTTATATTCTGTCAATTTTAATGTAATAAATATTTATAATTACTCAAAATCAATACATAGATTGTATTTTTAATTTTATGCAATCAAGATTTATTCTGAATGTCAAACACATGCATATTATGTTCATTGTTTTCATTTTTATTATTTATTTTACTTTAGGAAAGGTATTTTCAAAGAAGTGGAGTTAACTCCTTTGAAGAAAGATGGAAGTATGTCTTCTTTTTTCTTTGCTTCTCTCTCTCTCTCTCTCTGTTTTTTTTTTTTTTTTCTTTTTTAATTCATTATATCAATTTATAACAAAATTTCCATGTAAGAAATAAGTATCTTATATAGTGTATCTGTTTTATTAAAATAGGAATTGTGTGCATTTTAAAATAATTAAACGTCTTACATCTGCATAAAATGCTTTAATAAAAACAAAAGTTAAATCTATAGACTAATTTTTAATCAGTATATATATATATATATATACATAAAATTATAATAAATCTGCTGGGATATACTGCTGGTGTACAGTCGTGGATCCAAGTCAACAGACTTTATTTCTGGCACTTCTTTTCATTGAATATCATAGATTATAAGGACTATGAAAGCAATGGACAGTTCGGCCATTATTAAGTATGTAATCCAATTTGGGGTTTAGTTTGACGTTATTATTAAAAATCACCGTAGTCTTTCCAAACCTCGGGGCCGGGCCCCGAAGCGAGCTTCTTAGTTAGTTCTTAGCAGCTGATAGTTCAAATCTCTCTAAAAAACGCTCCTTTATTTTTGTGAGTTTTCTATTTTATACCCGTAATTTTTGGTGTAATTTGGCGTATTTCTAATTCCATCCTCTTTTCTATAATTGGTTATCCTTTTAATAACAACAACTTCTCTTTGTGTCTTATTGCATTGGTTGTACTTTCGTTTTTCCCAGACAGTTTGGAGCCTTAACCCGCCAAAGTTGCCAATTCGCCAAGTCATTAATACAATTATTTATTGCTCTCTTTTTGACATAAGTAATCAACCCTTAATTTAGAATCATAAATCTTTTATTCTTTTAATTGAATGTTTCCGGTGCCCAAATATTTTTCTATTGCTCATTAAATTTATTTATAGGATATTTCCAGATATCAAAATACTTAAATGATTAATTTATTTCTTTTCAAATGATGATGATTGTAAATTCCCATTTGTTATTTTTTATGCTTTTAGTCTTACAGCCTAATATGAAATCTCCTTTAATTTATTTTGCAATATTACTTTGAAATATAAACAGAATACCCTGTATGAAAATAATAATTTAAAATATAAAAATATTAATTCTTACAGTCCTGGCTCCAAGTAAGCAGACTTTATTTCTGACACTTCTTTTTATTGAATATCATAGATTATAAAGACTGTGAAAGCAATGGACAGTTCGGTCATTATTAAGTATGTAATCCAATTTGGGGTTTAGTTGGACATTATTATCGAAAATCGCCGTAGTCTTTCCGGACCGAGCCCCGAGGCCAGCTTCTTAGTTAGTTCTTTGCAGCTGATAGTTCAAATCTCTCTAAAAAATGCTCCTTTATTTTTGTGAGTTTTCTATTTTATACCCGTAATTTTTGGTGTAATTTGGCGTATTTCTAATTCCACCCCCTTTTCTATAATTGGTTATCCTTTTAATAACAACAACTTCTCTTTGTGTCTTATTGGTTATACTTTCATTTTTCCCAGACAGTCTGGAACCTTAACCTGCCAAAGTTGCCAATTCGCCAAGTCATTAATACAATTATTTATTGCTCTCTTTTTGACATAAGTAATCAACCCTTAATTTAGAATCATAAATCTTTTATTCTTTAAATTGAATCTTTCTGGTGCCCAGATATTTTTCTATTGCTCATTAAATTTATTTATAGGATATTTCCAGATATCAAAATACTTAAATGATTAATTTGTTTATTTATTTTCAAATGATGATGATTGTAAATTCCCATTCGTTATTTTTTATGCTTTTAGTCTTACAGCCTAATATGAAATCTCCTTTAATTTATTTTGCAATATTACTTAGAAATATAAACAGAATACCCTGAAAATATGAAAATAATAATTTAAAATATAAAAATATTAATTCTTACTTCTTTTTATCTCTTATATTTCAATTTTGTTTCTGACTTTTGTTTCAGCATCCTTTAAAAAAAAAAAAAAAGTATTTTTATATAAAAATTCTATTGATGCTTTAAATTTTTGATATTATCTATTCTACACAATGTGACTTATTTTCAGTGCAAAAGGAGAAGCTGAACGACTGTTTGATGAAATGGAAAAGGATAGCAAAGCCTATAGTGCAATGATTGCAGGAGCTGGAAAGGTGATTCTTCCTCTCTGTTCCATTTTGCTATGTTTAAAATATTGTTTTATAGTGTTAAAACATTGATTTAAAAAACTGGCACAGTTTTTTTTTTTACTAATTTTGTAACAATTGAAATTTTACTTTTGTTTCAATCTTTCAAAGTAGTGTAATATTTTGTTATTTTTATTTTTATCATTTTCTTATATTTTTATTTATGATGTACAGTACAAAGCCAGGTAATAATCAAGAATTTCCAATATAGGCCAATTACAAATTTTTAATTTATTAACTTATGTATTTGCAGAAACAGCGGTGCAGAAAATGTTCAAACCTCGGAAATTTCCCCCAAACACAGTATAAATTTCCCTCAATAATGCAAAAATCTACTTTGCTATACAAAGTCATTTGTTCTATGTAATAAATCTTTAAGAGAATAAGTATATAGTGTAACATAAAAATATCGCTGTTAGTGTATATTATAAGCAATTCAAAGTAGCAAATTGTTATTTTTGATTTACATTTTTATTTTCTCTTAAAAAAATATTCAAAATTTCCCCAGTCAGTTTAAATTTCCCCCGAACCTCGTTTGGGCGTTCGGACATATTCTGCACCCCTGTGCAGAAATACTGATGAATGCAATAATTTGTGTTGAAAATAATTTAATAATGTGATATTGAAACATATTTTTTACCTTTCAGTATTTTGATTAACTATTTATCAGAATATTTTGTCAGGTGTGTATTTTTTATTAGTCATCGTCAGTGGCCAGTTGGTTCGCAACCCATGAAAATTCTAATTGGAACATTCTCTCACTTGACGGCGCCTGTGGCACTCTTAATCCGCTGTATTGCTTTAAATAATTCTGACGATGACTACCAGGCTGTTTGTACCCTGAATATATATATATATATACAGGGTGACAAGAAATAACTTGGACACACATGATACATTATAACTTTAATGCTAATGAAAATATTACGACCAAACTTCAATAAATATGAATACATTATTTTGTCTATTAAATTTACAAATTTCCAAAGTGGTTACCTTTAGCCTTCATACAGAGCTTTAAACGTGCCACAAAATTTTCGGCTATAGGCCGCAACTCACTTACTGATATTTTATCCCATTCCTTGCATAAGAATTCCTTTAGGGATGCCAAAGTTTTATGAGTTTTAGCACACACCCTTGTCTCCAAGATGGACTAAACAGAATAATCCATTGGGTTCAAATCTGGGCAATACGGTGGCCATTCTTGAGCTCCAATGAAGTCAGGAAAATTTGTCTTGCACCAACCTTCAGTGCCTTTAGCTCTGTGTGCAAGTGCGGAATCTGGTTGGAAGGTCCATCTTTTATTTCCAAAGAACTTTTGCGACCAAGGTAAGACAACATCTTCCAAAATGAGTTTGCGATAGTGGTAGTTACAGATATTTGGTTTGAAACCTCGTCCAAGTTATTTCTTTTCACCCTGTATATATATACAAACTACAGCAAGTCTTTTATCATCATTTCTGTCATCATAAAATAAATTTATAACAACATTTTTTTTTTTTTTTTTTTTTTTTTTTTTAAGTATACTATTGAAAAATTAATTCTTACATCAACATTTTACATGTAAATATAGAAATCATTTATTAATTATTATGTTATTTTTTGCTGATTTCATGAAAATCTGAAAAGAAATATTATGCTAATCTCACTTGTTCTTTTTCACATAAAATTTTCACATGTAAATGTATTGTTGAATCATTGGCAATTGCATTCTTATATATTACTAAGTAAATATTCTATTTATCTGTATATGTTTATTCAAATGTATCATAATCAAAACTCTATAATTAGTTTCAGAACTCAGAAAGAGCATTTCAATTATATGAAGAGATGAAAAGCAAAGGTTTAATTCGTAAGTTATTTTTCTTTTAAAATGAAACCGCATTTGTTTTTTCTGACTTTCCTTAAAATTTCAAGCTATATGAATGAATATTTTTGGTTTTCATTATATAAAATTATCTAATTTAAATAAACAACTTTATAAAATAAATATTATCCAAAATGTTCTAAATTTTCATTATTTTTAACATTTTCTTACATTATATATCAGCATCATCATCAATTTCAGCCTTTATCAATCCACTGCAGGATGAAGGCCTCTCCTATGTCATTCTAAACTGCCCTGTTTTCTGCAATTCTTCTCCATTCTGCTCTTCCAAACTTCACAATTTCATCTGTCCAATGACACAGTGGTCTCTTCCTCGGTCTTTACTTATCTCTTGGTATTCAAAATAGGATTTTGGTGGTCCATTTATTACAATTTCTTCTTGCAAGGTGCCCAGTTCAGCTCCATTTTAAATTCTTGACTCTAGAAATAACATCAGTAACTTTGGTTTGCTTCCTAGTCCAAGTGTTTTGCTTTCTATCTCTTCGGGTGAATCCTAACATACATCTCTCCATGCTTCTTTGGGTTGTTTGAGGTTTTTGTATAGTTTTACATGTTAATGTCCAAGTTTCTGAAGCATAAAACAGGCAAAATGCACTGATCAAAAACTTTTTTTCTCAAACAAATTGGGAGGTCACTTTTGAATATAGCACTATTTCTTTCGAATGCGCTATTTATTCCGAATTCTTTTTTTAACAGGTTTATTTTCCACTGAACCAGCAACTTTTTTTGCTGATTCCAGAACAACATTGACAAAATTCACAGGGAACTCATTGGCATCTTCTGTATCCTCAAGCAATTGAAATTGGTTCTTTAGTTCAAGTTGGAACTCTTGCTTTTTAACTTTTAGAAGCTGTGGTTGAATTTTCTTGTTTCAAATTTCCATCACTTTCTGTCTTTCCAATGCAACCTAGAACTTTACTTTACAACGTGCCAGTCTGTGATCACTACCAGAGTTAAATCTATTTATCAGTGCATAATCAGTAAATGTGTATTTCTTGTCAGTTAGAATGTAGTCTGTTTCACTTGTTCCTCCGTTGAAACTCCTCCATGTTCATTTCTTCTTTGGATTCTTTTTAAAAAATGAATTCATGAGATAAAGCTTTTCACATTCTGCAAATTCAATCAGTCTGTGTCCTCTTTCATCTCTACACTGTAAGAAATATGTCCTATTTGCTGCCAGAAATTCTCTGTAATTTGAGAAAATATGCGTAATTTACGAAAAAATTACGTTTTCAGAATGTATTTTCTCAAATTACAGAGAATTTCTGGCAGCAAATAGGACATATTTTTTACAGTGTAGTTCCCTTTCCAAATGCACCAATTACACGTTCATTTGAATGTTTGGTACCAATTCGAGCATTGAAATCTCCTATAATGATTCTAAGATTGTGCCTTCTGGTCTTGCTGAGGGCCTTCATAACATCCTCATAAAATTTCTCAATAACTTGGTCTTCACATGTGCTGGTTGGAGTATAAACTTGAATTATCTCAGCATTATAATATAACACTTAGAGAGCTTGATTGTGAGTGTTGCAACTCTATCAGAAAAGCTTGTAGCTTTTATTACACTGCTTTTTAAGTTCTTGTTAACAAAAAAATCCTATTCCACTGCAATATTGGTCTGTGTTATTAACTGGAAGAAGACCCTCCTGTTCCATTATTTATGGCTTGGAGGAACCGACAAGAACATAAGCCTAATGTCCAATCCATACCTTCACGTGGTACAGCTGTTAGTAATGCCTAGCATTACAAACCAACACGGATAGACTCGCACCAAGATGCATTGGCCAGTGTGGTGTGACTTTGCCAATCCCTCCTTCATATTTCAAAATGCTTGTTTCATACGTACAATACCCTCAATTTCTGGCAGCCGGAATGTCCCTGCTCTGGGCTGCAATCAGGAAAGCAAGAAGGCAGAGGGTGTGACGAATCACTGGGTCAGTTGTCATATTATACATATGTATATTATATACTTCTCTTTTTTTATTCATTTGCTTCAACATTTTTATTGGTATGTCAAATGATTATGAAGTAGCTCTTATTTATGTTGTGAGTATATAAACTAATTGCTTATGCTCTGCTATGGTTTACATCTTCAAATCATTTTCATAAGTGACTTATTGTTAGATTGGCTTAATAATATAAATAGCATGGGCTGTTGATTATTATTATTATTTTACTAAAAATATAAACTAGTAATAAATATTTAATGTTTTATCCTATTGGGTACTTGACTTAAAAAATTTACCTATTGGGTACTCCCAGTATTGTTTTAATTATCTTCAAAAATAAGAATCAGTTTTTTCCTTAAAGTTTTCTTTAGTTTTAATTTTTAACTGAATTGTTTACTTATTTGAATGTAAAAAAATGCATGATAAAATAGTGACCTGCATTAATTATAAAACACTGAAATATTATCCCTAACCTCTCTATGTTTTGTCGTGAGTATTGTCATAGAAATAATTTACTATTTTTGGCTCCTTGACATTTTTACTGGTTCTTAAGATAAAGAAAGGACTTTTGTCAGTCCCTGGTTATGATTTATGTAATTAGTAATTTTCTTTAATGCTAATTTAGAAGCTACATAAAACGATTGTTTTCTTTTAAATATAATTTATTTTCTAATTATCCTGAAAAATCTTAATTTAATAATAATTAAAAATAGCAATTATCTAAGAATTTTTTAAAAATAATTTAAAATTTGTTAAAATCGATTTTTTATACATTTACCCAGCCAAATAGTAGCCGAATAATTTGACATTCAGCCATATCAAAAAATTCAGTACATCCCTACCAAATGGTATTAAAAATAAATTCTAAAGAATTATTATTTCTTTCATAATCAGTTAAATTACACTGATATATGTTTGTAAATTAAGATTATAGTAAGAATAATAATAATGATAAGTTTTTTTATGCAGATATTGTAAACGTTTTTAATGTGTTTTGGCATTTTTTTAACATATATTTTAGTGTTGACTAAATATGTACTTCTCATATCACAGTAATTATTTACTATTTTCTTTATAGCTACTGTTCAAGCTTACAACAGTTTAATTAGTTTAATTCCTTTGGTCAAAGAAGACAGAGATAGTAGTTCTGAATATGCTCTGGTTTGCATTTGTTTTTTTTATTTTACGTGAGAATAAATTTTTTGAATGTATAAACTTATTTTGTTTGTCTAAAATTACATATTTTATTAGATTTATGTAACTGATTGTGTTATAATATTATTTTAATAACATATTATCTAATATACTATTAAAAAATTAGATTGGTAAATGGAATTTGTAAATGGAAATATTTTTATTCTTTTAAATAATTATTGTATTATTTAGTTATTACTAAAATTTGTTCATTATCATTTAGCAGACTAATAAAGGAAAAACTGTTTCACATTTAAATTTTATAAATAATAAAAAATGAATTCTTCTACATTTTAAATCACATTTTAAAAGTGATTTAAAATTACATTAAAAGCTAGTTATAAGCTAATTAAAACCATTTAAAAACTCACTTGTGCATAATTATGCTAGTGCTTTCAGCTGCTATGCCACAGTCTTCTTCAGGCACGCTGAGTGAACATACGGCCGGGTGTTCCATATAACAAAGGCATAGCTGCCAACCTTTGAGAATCAAAATTAGGGAGATTCCAAGCTTTAACGGCCCTCTTCACTCACCGTCGCCGGAAGCCTGAGCCAATGTTATTCAATGGGGAAATTTTCTTTACAAATAACTTATTAACTAATACATATTTTTAAATTCTGTTTTCACATTCAGAAAATTCCCAACTGTTAAATTGACGGACCTTTTTTAAATATGTAATTTTTCAATTTTTAATATTTTATTTCGAAATTGCAAAATGAAAAAAAATCACATATTGAAAATTCGTATTTTGCAGCTTCAAAATAAAATATAAAAATTAAAAAAAATAATATTTTAGAAAAGGTGCGTCAATTTAACAGCTGGGAACTTTCAGAATGTGAAAACAGAATTTAAAAATATGTATTAGTTAATAAGTTATTTGTAAAGAAAAATTTCCCATTGAATAACATTAGTTTCGGCTTCCGGCGGCGGTGAGTGAAGAAGGCCCTTAAGAATCAAAATTAGGGAGATTTTGTATACAACATAGTTTAAGCCATGAATAGAACATTAATAGTATAGTAATTGTTGGAAAGAGAAGGAGCAAATAAAAGGGAAATTTTGCAGTATCTAGAGGCTTTCTTCTTATTGCAAATATGAGAAAATAAATAAATAAAACATACTGAATTACTGCTAGATTATATTAAATTCTAACCATACTGAAATTATATATATATACATACATAGACTTGGGAAAAATTTTCTTATCTGAAAAATCTATTCTTCATTTTTTTCCCAAGTTTACAAATTTTGTATAGATATGATGTATAAATACTTAATTTAATTGAGGAAAAATAAATAGATTCATTAAGTTCAGCAATAAAGCCTAAAAATAATTACATACGTGAGAAATATTGAGTACTTCTATTGTTTTATTGTTTCTAGAATTGATCATTGATCACTATCCAGAGATGGGGGAATGGGGAGGATAAAAAAAAAAATAATTACAGAGTAGAAATATTAAAACTCTTTCAATTATATTTCTAGAATCTAATAAAGCAAATTTAAAATAAATATCACCATCTATGTTGCAGATGGTTTGAGAGATAAGACTTCAAAATACTTGATTGCCGATCGCTAGTTAAGAGATAAATAAAGGATGGGGGAGGGGCAAAAAATAACAACATGAGCAAGAAATATTTAACAATTCTATTTCTTTATAGGTTCTAGGATCTCATAAAGCAAGTTTGAAATTAATATTGACATTTATGTTGTGGATGGAGAAAGATTGGGAATCGGGAGCTTTCGTAGAACATTTGAAAATTAGGTGGTGCGTGATGAAAATTTTGAAAAAATCAGGAGATATTAATGTTTTTCGGAAGTTCGAGAGATTGCCTCAAAATTCGGGAGAGTTGGCAGCTATGCAAAGGTTCAAATAATAAAATAAAGACAGAAACAACCAATTTAAACATAAACATCCCGATAAAACCCAACAATATTTTCCAAAGGATTAGAAATGATAAAGATAAAATCCACTTTTCAGAAATTGCAGGGATATAAAATAACTTTCACAAATGAAGAAGAAAAATCTGGATGTTACATTGGAATGACATAACAAAAAATAAAAATGCATATAAAAGAACATAAAAATGATATAAAATATAATAAAATAACCACTGCATCAACCAAAGTAAATTAAAAAATATATATAAAAATAAATTATAAAAATTTTTCAAAATTGGCCCGATGTAACAACTATTATCTCCTATATTATTAAAATCTGTACGCGTGTGTGTGTGTGTGTGTGTCTGTCTGTCTGTCTGTCTGTGAGAAACGGCTTGACGCAGCTAAAGTTCCGCCGCTAAAGGTCGCACGGACTTCGAACAGGTACCGTCGGACAGAGAATTTATCGCAGATCAGGGTTATCTAATTTGCTAAACGATGCGACCCTAATTAGCGGAGATATTAATTAAAACGTCGACCATTGTCTAACGAAAAATGACCCAGAATTCACGATTAAATGCTTAAAAAGCGACATTTTTACGGAAAAAGTGGAAAATAAATTAGAAATATCAGTCGTATCGTTACAAACAAGATACCATTGGAAAGGGCTTTTTTTTCTTAAACCGATGGTTTAAACGGCTTATCGATCGGACAATTAGATTTTTTAAAATTAACTAAACTATAAAAAAATATTGGCAACAAATCACAAGAATCTTAGCTTTAGAGACTTTTCGTCTACAGCAGTCTTCAACGGAAACACATCTGGTATTTAATGAGATCACGTGTTTCGTATTGCGATTAAAAATTGCAAATTTCTATTGTCTTCAATTTTTCAAATTTTACACATTTTATTTAGTATATAATATTTACACCACAAAACAAACTTGCATTTCAAATTTCATCGATTTTCGTCAATAAACAAAAGATTTACATTTTAATTGCAAATTAAATTTTATCTTTACACGCCGGACATTTTTGCAATATTCTAATACGCGTATTTCAATTTCTAATTACGATTGATTTATTTTTTATACATCATACGAAAGATATTTTAAAGTTCTTTTACATAATTCAAAGTTTTCAACAGATTTACACGTTTTGAAGTCTCCTGAATCAGTGTTCTTTCATGGCGCTGTAATATTTTCAAATTTCAATATTTCAATTTCTAATTATGATTAAATTATTTTTAATACATGATTCAAAAGATATTTTAAAGTTCTTTTAAATTATCGAAAGTTTTCACCAGAATTACACGTTTTGAGGTGTCCTGAATCAGTGTTCTTTCATGGCGCTGTAATATTTTCAAATTTCAATATTTCAATTTCTAATTATAATTTAATTATTTTTAATGCATCACTCGAAAGATATTTTAAAGTTCTTTTAAATTATCGAAAGTTTTCACGAGATTTACACGTTTTGAGGTCTCCTGAATCAGTTTTCTCTTATGGTGCTGTATTATTTTCAAATTTCAATATTTCAATTTCTAATTATGATTAAATTATTTTTAATACATCATTCGAAAGATATTTTAAAGTTCTTTTAAATTATCGAAAGTTTTCACCAGATTTACACGTTTTGAGGTGTCCTGATTACGTTTTCCTTTGCATCTCAGCTAATTGAGTTAGACCGTTCAAAATTGGTATACGTAGGTTAATTAGGAGGGGCTGAAAGGGTGGGGAAGAGATAGGCGTGCACCGCGCGCGTATCCCCTAACTTGTGCGCGCAGCGCGCACGGGACTGCGCGGCCGAAGGCAGTGGGGACCAGGTCCGACTTTTTAACCGATGAGAAATGATTTTTTTCATTTTCTTTTCTTAAGAATAAAAATTTGATTTGAGAAGGAGTATATGCGCGCAGCGCGCGTATACCTTTACACGTGCGCGCGCAGCGCGCATGGGCTTGCGCTGCCGAAGGCAGTGGGGACCCGGTGTGAGTTTTTAACCGATCAGAAATGATTTTTTTTTAGGGGGCACGAAGGGTCGGGGAAGGAATACGCGAGCGCAGCGCGTGTATCCGTGAACTTGTGCGTGCGCAGCGCGCACGTGACTGCGCTGCCGAAGGCAGTGGGGACCCGGTCCGACTTTGTACCCGATGAGAAATGATTTTTTAAATTTTCTTTTCTTAAGAATAAAAATATGACTTCAGGAGGAATATGTGCGCGCAGCGCACGTATACCTTCACACGTGCGCGCGCATGGGTCTGCGCTGCCGAAGGCAGTGGGGACCCGGTGCGAGTTTTTACCCGATCAGAAATGATTTTTTTAGGGGGCACGAAACGTCAGGGAAGGTATACGCGCGTGCAGCGCGTATATCCCTTAAGTTGTGCGCGCGTAGCGCGCACGTTACTGCGCTGCCGAAGGCAGTGGGGACCCGGGCCGACTTTTTACCCAATCAGAAATGATTTTTTTTAATTTCTTTTCTTAACACTAAAAGTTACTTTTTGTTTCTGTTACTGTTAGTTTTCTTTTCTTAAGAATAAAAATATGACTTCAGAAGGAATATGTGCGCGCAGCGCACGTATACCCTCACACGTGCGCGCGCATGGGTCTGAGCTGCCGAAGGCAGTGGGGACCCGGTGCGAGTTTTTACCCGATCAGAAATGATTTTTTAGGGGAATGATTTTATTGTGAAATGATTTTATTGTGAAAAAAACAATTTCCACATATATCAAATTAGCAGAGTTAGCAGTGCAGTGAAATGATAGTTGCTCAGCTCTAAAAAGCTATAAAGAAGATAAATATATGTGGCATTCATTGAAGACAAAAGTTCGATTAAAACAGTTTATTAAAGTTGAAACAAAATGATGAATAACATTAAATCAGCTGAAACAATTTTAGAAAGGTTGCTGACGAGAGGTTAAATACCCTTAAAAGTACTGCCATACTGAGTTCAAATAGAAAGCTACTTTTCACACTAAACGAACAAGTCACAAAAATGTAATTTACAATCATAAGAAAACTAAACAGTTTATAATTATATCGAAATACCAGCTCATGACTTTGAGCTAAACTGAAAAAACATAAAAGCTTAAAAGATTAAGGGCTTCAGAGCTTAAGAGACTGATTACATATTTCCTACCTCCTTTTTATAGTCACGAAACGGATTCAAAGTAACAGCTACTAGATGCTGTAGAATAGGAACGCCTCCCATAACTATAGCAACACGACGCTGCGAGTCAGCCGCCATCTATGGGCTTAGCAAAGAGACTCTGCAGTTGAAAAAATATTACATCTCCTCGCTAAGTAGCGAAATGAACAATCCGTAAAAGGATTTAAACATATTTTTCTTTAAGTTAATTTTAATAAAATATGCTTTTAAATATGAGGTAAGTAATTAAAGTTATTTCAAAAGACTTAAACATAAATATATCAATAAGGAATATAATTTTTAACTAAAAGTAATTATCATTAAGCTTTTTAATTTTAATATATCTTTAACTCAAATGGCAGCATCAAAAGAGAAAATAGCACTAAACGCTATAATTCATTTAATTAATAACTTAAACTTTAAAGGTTATAAAGTGAGTTTAAATTATATTTAAGTAGTAAATGAATTTAAATTTAAATTTGAGAATCAACACGGAAAGGGTATAAATTTTACAACAAGGCCCCCCACCGTGTTGATTCGACAAACACAAACGTCAGCAATTACAATATAAACTTTATTAGAAAAGAAATAAAAAAAAATTCCTTGAATATTTAGTGACTTTATGAGAGATTCACATATGTCTTCTACAGAATATACTTCACACAAAGCTGGAAGGCTTGTCAATCATAAGATCAAGAGTCCACAAGTCCAACTCACAATCAAAAAAAAATCAGTAGCATTATCAATTTACTATACACATCTACTAAAAGAAAGAACAAGATATTAATACAGAGTAAATATGCACAGCATTTCAAGGAAACCTTTTTTTTTCCCCCCATTCCCCATTGTCAAAATAAGAAAACGATGATATTCACAAATATATGAAACATTTATATAACATACACATAACCAATTACACGTAGCGCTACGAATTTCTCTCATCCAAAAGTTAAACTAAACTATACATCACTACACAATGGAAAACGTAGGAAAAACCCACCAAGAAAATGCATACATATCCCTCTAAAAAAACATTTTTCAGTTTCAAAAAAATTTAAATATATATTATACGTTCAAAAAAAAATTTAAATTTACTCTATATACATTTACTTAATAAATACCTTATTTACAAATTTAGACATATCACCTTTAGTAAGGGGCTTTGTGAAGGGATCGGCAAAGTTATCTTTAGTATTTACATATCTTAAATCAAACCGTTCCTCAAATAGCCATTCACGGATGAAAAATAATTTTACATTAATATGTTTAGATTTGTTATTCTCTATAGGAGACCTCGTAAAATTAATAGCTGCTTGGTTATCAGCAAAAAGTATTGGTGGTTCATATGAAATCGCAATTAATTTAAAATCAATACAATCTCGTAATATATTATCAAACCACATTAATTCTTTAACCCCGTCACACATGGATACAAATTCACTTTCCATGGTTGAAAGGCAAACACTTTTTTGCTTAAAAGTTTTCCAAGAAATAGGGCTATTATCCAAAAATAAAATTTGTCCCCCCATTGATACGAAGTCATCTCTATTCATCGCGAAATCAGCGTCAGAGAAAGCAGTTAAACATGGATTAAAACAATTCAAATTTAATTTCAAATCTCGAGTACACGAAACATACCCAAGTAATTTAATTAACCCATTCCAATGATTAAACCCCGGTGAATTTTGAAATTGACTGAATATATTAACTGCGTAGGCAATATCAGGTCGTGTCCTGTTTGCAATGAAAGATAAACATCCTAAGATATTCCGATATGGAAATTTAGACATTTCATCAATTTCATTTTGATTAGTAGGACAATCTTTTTTCGAATACTTAATGCCTTTTACAATAGGTAATGAGCAGAAAGGGATGTTAAACGACTTAAACCTGTCATACACTTCATTAATATATAATTCCTGAAAAATTTGTACTGAATCATTTTCATAATTAAATTCTACACCAAGTAATTTCTTGGTTTTACCTAAAATTTTTATATCAAATTTACATTTTAATAAATTAAGAATTTTGTCTATTTGAAATTGATTTTTACCAAACAAAACTAAATCATCTACATAAACTAATAAAACAATATAATTTTCAAAATAATATGAACAATTACACCAGTTAAATTTATTAAACCCTAAATCCAATAGTACTTTATTTAACTCATAATACGAGAGCCGACCACTTTGATGAAGGCCATATAACGCTTTGTCTAGTTATGCAATAAAATGTGAAGCCGTAGAAATCCTGGCGAATAGCAATTCTTGGAAGAACCTGTGGAAATCGACGCAAGGTGGTGTGCTATGTTGGAGGAGGAAGAGAGAAGGAAACAAGTGACAAAACCACCCGACCATATGCTCATGCAGCGTGCCTGAAGAAGGCTGTGGTATAGCAGCTGAAAGCGCTAGCACAATTATGCACAAGTGATTTTTTAAATGGCTCTAATTAGATTTTAATGAAATTCTTCTACTTTATAGAAATAAATTCACTACGTTACGTATATTTAAAAAAGTGTAGTTAGATTCTTTATTTAATATAATTTAATTTGTATTTTCTATGATTTTTCCATCCTTGAGACATTTGATTTTATCATGACAAAATAAAAAAAGAATAACTCTCAAACATTTATAATTACTTCGTATAAATAAAAGGATGACGGTTCATAAAACGGTTTTTCAGCCCTGAAGAAATTCAAGATCCTATTTTATTACATGAATAGTTAGACTAGTATAAATAAAAAATAATGCAAATTAGCTTGAAAAGTTCAGTATAACTGTTATAAAATATGACATAACACTGTGAATGTGTAGACCTCTCACAGTCATTGTTGCATAATGTTAAATATATGCCCCTACCTGTGGGTGTTAAAAATTACATAATTTTAGAACAGTATTTTCTGTACTTATGTCTATATTACAAATGAATATACATTATAACTATACTATTTCTAATCAAAGTATCATCCATTATACGTTTATTGTAGAGAGATGTATATTGGGTATATTCCTAACCATCTGACTGCTGCTGATGAATATATCCAGCTACTGAACTGTTCCTTGTTCTATAGCATACTTATTCAAACGTATATAATTATGAAATTTAGTTTCTTTTTAAAGTTTTGAAGGTTGTAAATAATAGTTATAAAGATTGAGTGCATAATTATATCAGGGAATCAAGGCTGCCACAGACAACTTTTTTTATTATTATTATTATTTCCATAGCATTAGTCTCATAAAATAAAATTTATAATATATTTTTGTAATAAAATGCAGATTTACCTGTATAAATATGTTATAAATTGTTTTGTTTGTAAATAATGGTATGAAGAAAAAAAAATTGTCGTGTGTGGCAGCCTTGTTATATTTTAAATCTCGAGTTTTGAAATAAGCATTATTTCAGTATATTGAAACAACTGTGTGGTGAAAAAACATTACAATTTTGCCCTTTCAAAGGCTGTTAGAGGGTTGAAAAATATTGTAGCATACAGATTGCAAAAGAAACGCTGTAGGTTGAATTACAGATTTCCAAATATCACAGATTCTACTCTCTGCACTGTACAGATTTTTTTTTTTTAAAAGAGACTTAAATATTTTTTTAAGAATATATAGTTTAACAAAAGTTATATTTAAATAAAACTTGATTAGGTAGATTCGATTTCACTAGTTTAATCTCTTTTAAACCAAAGAGAAGTAGTAGCATACGGAGTGTATTCATTGTAATCAATGCTGTAATTTTCTTCCAATTTTAACTTTTTTTATATGATCACAGTAGAGCAATACTTTTATCTTTATATGTAAGTTATGTCATAGTGTACTTCTCAATATATTTTAATAAGAAAATGTTGCTCCTTTGCACTCATATAAGAAAAATAGATCAAATCTTTAAAAATGGGGAAATTTTGGCCTAAAATGCAAAATTGTGAAACTCCTTGGGAACAAACAATTACTGGAATATATTAATAATATTGATTGAAACTTAAAGATATACATGATCTAAAATAACTATATCTGTAAATTTCACAGGTATGATCAATCTAATCTAATATTTTCCTCAATTTCAGAGCCAAAAACCGCCGTTATGGACCCTCATCCTTTGTTTTTCATAAGTTTATTTATTTATTATTATAATTTTTTTTTCAATTTTCTACCCAAAATTAGCTGGCATATGCAAGGTGATTCAGAACTATTGTTCAAAAATCTACATATAGGTCAGGAACACAATGATAAGCAAGAATCATATAGGAATAGACTTAGTCTTAAAGATGGGTGGTTCTGAAGAACCAAGCACTGCGACCAGAGGTCTATTGTACAATCCACAAAAGTCCTTAAAAAAGACCTGTTGCAGAATCAAAGTTCAGCACGCACCTAATAGGAATATCATGAAGCTTCCATGGTTCAATTAAATGCTCACCCAGGTGTTCAAACCTATAGGCAGAATATGCCTCACATTCACAAAAAACATGGACAGCCTCTTTACACAAGGACACTTCATTACACCTTCATTCACCTTTAACATCCATAAGTGTAAGGTGCCTCATTAAGGCACAATGCCCAGTTAAAAGACCAATAACTTTTCTGATGCCATTCTCATTCAGCATAAAAAGTCCCTTTTGCTTAACACTAGGATTACCACTGTTAAGCTCTTTTGCTTGCCTCTAGTCCATAATATTACATCAGTTCAAGTATTGCCTTTGCTTGAATAAATCAAAGACATTACTCCTGATAAGATTCCATGAAATTCCAATCACTGGCTCTGGACTAACAAAGGTCGTAGCATAGCCTTTCCTTGCCAAACCATCAGCCAAGCCATTACCAGAAATACCAGAATAACCACACACCCAGTAAAGAATAACTTTATTGCTGGGCGTATATTGGCAAAGCAGAGAATGACATCCCCAAACAATACAGGAATTGAATACATTCTTGCGCAGCACCAATAAAGCAGCTTGACTATCTAAACAAATGTGAATACATCTGTTCACATGACACTTGTCTATACAAATTTTGCAACACATTAAAATAGCATAGACTTCAGCTTGAAAGAAGGTAGAAAATATGCCAAGGGAACAGAAATAATCAATGCCTTCATCAGGACAACAGACACCAGCACCAGTATGCTTGTTCATTTTAGAGACATCAGTGTACCAAATAGTACAACCACTATTTAGTACTACTATTTTACAACCACTATTTGGTGTTCCTGTCCTGTCAGAATCCCAAACATCCTTTGTCAAAAGAAGAACTTGATAGGGTTTATCAAAGGCATACCTGACATGACAAGCATACCATCACTAGGCATGCTAAGAAAAGGACACCTAAGAAACTCACAATCTAAATTCCTCCAGGACAAGTAGCTTGAATAAACCTTCCATTGTCCCAAATATTTAAGCCTCCACATGCATATCAAAACTTTATCTTCTATACTATGCACATAGAAAAGGGAAGTAAACTAAGTAAAAGCTCAAGAGAAGCTATAGGTGTAGATCTCATACAGCCAGTCTTAGCTATACAGATCATCCACTGAAGTTTATTATGTTCCCTATCAGCAGAATCTAGCTTGATTCTCGGCCACCATACAATGGAACCATAATTGACAATATTACAAATAATCATCCTATAAATCCATAAAATAGTCTTAGGTCTCCAAGTTCTACCAGTAGTACTTCTACACATCCAAAAGACTTTTTTTGCCTTATCAAGATGATAATCAAGGTGCCTTTTTCAGTTCATCTTAGAGTCAAAATAAACACCAAGATACTTTACCTCATCAGAACAGGTAAGTACCAGATCAAAGAGCTTGATATTTTCTATTTTCAGGTTTCTCTTATTCGAGAAAGCAACCGTTGTAGTTTTCTGTGAATTAACTGAAAGACCTTCAGCATTACACCACCTTTCAACACACTTAAGCCCATTAGACATAATGCTAGAGACTGTGCTCAGAAACTTACCTCTATCAATTAGGACCATATCATCATCGTAACCAGTGCACATTAACCCAGAGCTTATGATGTGTTTAGAAGTGAATCGACAACAAGACACCACAGGATAGGCGACAGGACTCCACCTTGTGGACATCCTGCTTTTGCATGAATAATGAGTTCATCACTACCGATACTGAGTAACATTAATATACTGGAAAAAAGCAAATCCTTAAACCCATTAACAATACTATCAATGCTCCTCCTATTAAGGGCCCTAATGAGAGTTTCAACCGAGATCTTATCAAAAGCACCTTTAATATCAAGGAAAACAGCAAGAGCAATCTCCTCAATTGTCTTTAACAAAAAAAGGTGTGAGACTAATAGTCCTGAATCATTTAGCTTCATATTAGTTGTCCTTATCAATGAGATATATATATTAGAGTGCTGATTCAATGGATGAAGGATTAACTTTCCGTGGTTCAAGATGAATCACATGACATGCTCCAATAGGTTGCTGTGTTTGGTCCTTTATGGCTATTTTGGCATTTAAAATATCAGTTCGACAAATTATCATTATTATTAGGTAACATGACAGTCCTATGACCGGAAAAAATTGTTTTCAAAATAATTTTACACGTATTTCACATTTTAATAAATTATAAAATACCTTTTTTTTTCATCATTTCCCAACAAAGTTTAAAAGTGTTTATAAAAGAAAATTTAAACTTTTAAAGAGCTAAATTTAACAACAAATAATAATTTTTCAACTATTTTTAAGCATTTTGTCGGTAGAAGTTCAACTACACAAAATAAAAAAGAAATAAAATCAAAATCAAAATGATTCAGAACAAAAGAATATTAAAAAACTGCATAAGTAAACAAAACATTGGCGGTTATGGTTTATGCGAAGAACAATATCCAAACCATTGCCATAGAAATTTACTGAAAATAAGCTGTTACCAAGGGAACCACCGAATACGCAGGTGCAAGGAGAGCATGTCACATGACTCATCTTGGACCTTCTCAAGGGTTACCATTTATCACTCTATTTTATATATCTCGTTGGTCCTTATAATATAGGAATATATGGTCGCAAATACAATTCATATGTGCTAGATGCCCAGAAACCTAGAGATCAAAAGATACAAGGTAGGTCACAAAGACGAGTTTGCAGAACGTTGTTGTTTAAAAGAAGGCTTTAAAGCAGGAGTTCAAAATTGCAGCCTGCAGCTATAATACTGTTAGTATACATAGCCCTTTATTAGGTCTCAACATCTTGGGTTTTAGTAATAAGTTATTAAATATCAACCCTTTAGTCACGCAAAGTTTCAACTGAAAACATTAAACAATTATATAATACACACTCCAAATTAAACACTATATTCCATATAAAATTAATCCATTTAAAAAATCAACTTACTTTGTTTAATATTATCTTTATTTATAGTCATAATTAATTTTATATTAATTTTATTTTCACTTATTATCTTTTAAAATGACCTATTATATCACTGAAATCAAACTTTGCACTACACTTCATTTTGCACAAATGACAATACATTTTTTTTTTTTTTTTTTTTTTTTTTCACTTCTGGTTTAGCAGCACTGCTGTAGGTGAATTACACAACACCTTGCTGTGCAACGTTCAATTAAAGTTGGAAGTGGGCGGCGGCATTTTTCGGCTCATCAGCTTGCTAGTATAAATAGCAGATGTTTCTTGACTGTGGGCAAATTTTTCTTTTGTGCCTGTCTTTCTGCCACTTATTAGATGTCTTAAAGTAATTGTTTTGTATGAAATGGATAAATAGATAATTTACTTTGGTAACTATGTTTTTGTCAAAGGAAGTTTTATAATTACTTTTTTTTCACTTTGCCACTTGTGAGAATAAACTGACTGATTATGTTAAAAGATTTAAAATAGTTCTATATTAATTAATGCCGGCCATTAATGTTATTATCCATAACCAGGTATACAGGGTGTTTATAAAGTCCCGGACCCATTTTGATGTTTAATAACTCATAAAATAATAAAGATAGATTAAAATTAATAACATAAATGATTAGATAGACTCAAAAAGTTTCATGACCCTTGTCAATGAACTTCTGTGCCCCCTTCGTTGCACGGAGAATATCAAGTCGATAGTCAATTTCACGCCAGGTAGCGGCAAGCATGTCGGCATCCACAGAGGCTATTGTGGTTGTAATTCTGACTTTTAGGTCATCAATGTTCGACACTCTCCTCCTGTAAACATTGTCCTTTACAAATCCCCAAAGGAAAAAGTCCTGCGGCGTTATATCAGGTGATCTGGGTGGCCAAGGAATTGGACCACCTCGCCCAATCCATCTTCCTGGAAAATGGTCGTTCAAAGAACTACGAACGATGGTACCCCAATGAGGTGGTGCACCATCTTGTTGCAAAAAGACATGTGGCTGAAGCTCTTCCAGTTGTGGAAATACGAAGTTTTCCAACATGTCTAAGTATACAACTGATGAGACCGTCTTTTCTATAAAAAAGAAAGGCCCAATGACTCGATCGTGCATTAGTCCGCACCACCTCGGTCGTGCATTAGTCCACAATGACTAATGTCGTGCATTAGTCCAAATACCACACATTAACCTTTGGGGAATCCCTTTGTGCCTGACAGTATTCATGGGGGTTTTCAGATCCCCATATGCACACATTATGGCGATTAACAATGCCAGAAACATGAAAAACAAAAGAGAGAAAAATGCAATTAATAAGCAGACAATATTTAGAAAAGTACAGATATTTAGACTGGAAAATGAAATTATCTGAAATTAACCACACGCGCAGACAATGCTTACAAAAGTAAAGATATTCAAACCTGAAAAGAAAATATATGAGTTATTCCATCAATAAATGCCATAAGTTTGTTTATATCTTCATTATTTTATGAGTTATTAAACATCAAAATGGGTCCGGGACTTTATAAACACCCTGTATATTTCCATGTTAATAACTTTCAAATTTTTCAAAATATGTTGAATATAAGTTAATTGTTTTTATCTTAAACTTTTGTCATTATTTAAACATTATTCTGAACATATTTTCTTAAATTGATGCATTTATTTATTTATTATTATTTTTTTTTTTTAAGGTGAAATATTTAATCAACAATTGCTAACTGCTTTTAATTAATTTCTGCTGTCTGATATGCTGTTAGTAAACAAAGAATGGCATCTACTAAGTCTATCAAATACACAAATCCATTTCTGAATCCTTAGGGGTTTCATACTGTAGAGTTTTCATGTAATCCCAAAGAAAACAATCAAAAGGGGACAAATCTGAGGAACAAAAGTGGCCAATGGATGGGTCCAGTATGGTCAATCCATCACCCTGGAAATGTAGTGTCTATATATTGACAGGCAATACTGATAAAAGGTGCTGAGGCTCAGTCATGTTGGAAACACATCTATTGCTGTGCATGTAGCAGTATGTTGCTCAGCAGTTCTGGAAGGATATAACCCAGAAATGTGCTAAGTATCTTCCTCCAATGTCAGTGGAAGTAAATAAGGACCAATTATTTAAACTTCCTAGTAGCTGGTCCACTGCAATTAGCTGCCCTGTAAGCAAGGTGCATATCCACCATTTCTCTATTTTGTGTAGCGATTCATCCTCATTTATGCTCATACACCAAAATTAAGCTTTTCGTCACTTCATCCTTTACAACCTTCCTTGAGACTTCTAGCATCCTCTAGTGTGCCTGGGTTACACATATGACTATACGTTTCTTAATGATTCTTGCTTGTCATCATGTTCTTGACTTCCATACAAATTTTTGAATTATTCTTTGTATACAAATTAAGTATACCATTTAAAGGTACCTCCAGTAGCAGAATTTTCTTTATCTATCTAGAACGAAACAAAATGTATTTGCAATCTTAGAATGCTGGACCAAATTTAGCATAAAAAAAAATAGCAACAATTCATAAAATACCTAAAATTTGCATTAAAAAAAAAAAAAAGTAATAATAATAAAATAAAAATAAAAAAATAAGATAATGCAGCAAGTACAATGATCTAAAGCAAATTAATTCTGTTAGTGTTTTTAAGCCTGGCATTTCTTTTTTATTTGTTACATAATCTGCAAAGGCTAAAATAATCTGCAGTATTTGCTGCCATCCTGCACTTGTTTTTGCTGCTTGGAGGACACATAATATTGTATCTATAGACATATATTTCATATATAAGCACATGTATACTATATTAAATGTATTAAATCATCCAATTTCATTTTACTTTATGTTTATCTTTTATGCTTTCTATTACAGCTATTTCTTAGTACTATGCAAAAGGAAGGTTTAAAACCAGATTTATACACAATGAATGCAGTTTTAGAGGTTTTCTTAAAGCGCAGATTTAGAAAAAGTGGAGATCTTGCCTTGGGTGTGGTGGCAGAAATGAGAAAATTGAATATTGGTATGTATAATAATTTATACTAAAAATATTCATAAGTTTTTTTTTTTTTTTTTTTTTTTTTTTTTTTTTGAAGTGAAAACTTCTTTAGGCGCGTTGAGCACTTTTGGGTGTACAAAAATCATGGAACTTGCATCATCATCACCGAATGCTTTCCATGAGCTATATGTATACTGTGTATATATGTACATAGATATACCTCTGTGCATTATTAGTATACATTATACATATATACAAAGAGTATATCTCTCTACATATATATCCATATATGTAGCACACAGTGTGGCATGCCTCATACATATATATATATATATGTATAAAATGTATACTAATACGAGTAGTATACTGGCTACTGGCATCTGTCTCTTTCTAGTTCTATACTCTATGTATGTATGTACTTTTTCCACAGTATATACATAGTTCACAAAGTACAAGCATGTGTTTTTATACAGACTGTTATATTCTTCTTTTTTGCTTTCAATGAAAATTTAAAGTTTAAATGATTAAAGTTTAAATTGGTCATTAACACTTCTTTACAAACCAAAAATAATTAAAAAATAATAATCTAATAGTTTGACGTTACAATTCACAAGTTACTTAGTTTTCACTTCTATCAGCAGTCCCCAAAGACTGACCCACATTTTTTTTTTTTTTTTTTTTTTTTTTATGTATATCAGAAATAAAAAAAATTTCTATAACTATATGTAAATTACTCTATATGATTCTATGTGGGTAAAAATAAGAAAAGTAAATGAAATATTTCAGTATATTACAAAAATAATGTACTTTTAAGTGAGATATAAATAATTTAAAGATGTTTTTTTGTCAGTATGATTTCTAGATTAAAAAATTATTTGCTCATTTATTTAATTATTATTGTTGTTTAGATGCAGTTTTCGAATGTCTAAAAAAGTATTAGTTTATGAATTTAACTGGTATATGTAAATAATTACATTATATTTTTAAGGGGTATTTAGATGATTCATTTAAAAACAAAGTACTCTTCTAAGCCTTAAAAATTTGCTTTAAAATATGTTTAAATTATATCGCAAGATTGAGTGAGATATATTATAAGACAGTCTGTCTAAAGAATGAAACTGGAAATACAATCATCCTTGATGAATAATTATCTTCAAAATTAGATTATTAATTATATTGAATCTTCTATTCCTTAGTAATTTCTCATATTTTATTGCTTTGATATTTGTCTGCTGCAAAAAATTTGTTAAATGGCAAGATTATTTTGCCATTGAAAACTAATCATTTGAATTATCTAAGTCACGTTTAAAATGACAAATTTTCCTAGAAAATCTCTTTGAGAGGATAATTTTATGTATAGCACATATCAAAACATTTTAGAAACAGTTTGTACATACTGACAATAAATATCCAAGGGGATTGGGATGCATTAATGTATTAAAAGCCAATTAATTGTATGAATGAAACATTCTGTATTTAACCAAAATAATAAAATTAATATAAAAACATATTATTATGGCAAGATAGTTGGCACTTGGTTAATCTAGAAATTAGAAAAAAGTCAGAGAATTTGTTTGAAATCTGTGAAAGCCAGAAAATTTTGACTATTCTTGAAAAAAAAAGGGGGGGGGATATGAACTGAGAAAGTCAGTAAAATTTACTGTTATTTAATGTAGAAAAATCAGAGAAAGTAAAAAAAAAAAAAAAATTGTTAGCCATCCTGTATTGGCTTTCAAACTTTTTGTTGTAGGTGCACTGTAAATAAATTTCCAAGAAATACGTTATAATAATTTGAGTATTTGAAAAACAAACTCATTTTGTCATTGATTTTACTTTCTAACACTTTCAACAAAGTTTAAAAATATTTATGACTTAGGTTTTGTCTGTTTGTCTACACTCTTAACTCTCATAAATATTTATGGAATTTCTTGCAACTGGTATATGTTATTCAAGCTCACAATACTATTGGATGTTTCCTATTGCAATATACCACTACTGATTTGTGTATATACCACTACTGATTTGTGTACAGGGACACCCGAAAATATTCCAAAGCATTGCATTCTATGAGAGGTATTTCTGTAAACCACATTTTAGTACTTTATGCAAATCTTAATAAAATTGAAATATGTTATTCAAGTTCACTATCGCATGTTTCCCATAGAAAATGGAGTAAATACTATCCCTAGTTTGTGTACAGGGACACCCGAAAGTATTCCAATGCATTGCGGTTCATGAGAGGTACTTCTTGAACCCTTAAAGGTCTCTTTTTGCTACGACTTTGAATATGCACGTGACAACCACTTCCAAAACTTTCAGAATAAGTAATGTACAGAACTGGAATATGAAAATAATAATAAATGACTATTTTTTGCAAGAAAACCAGCTGTAATTAACAAAGTAATAATGTTAAAACCCTCTTCTCCAGATTCAGAATCCTTTTTGCACTGAAGACGGTACGCTTAAGGCTACCGAAACAGCTGTATGCATCTCCAATGTTTTTCTTTGGCGTTTCTGACGTAGTAGTTTATTCGGGTTTTAATATTTCAACGCCAAGTCTCCTGTTATTATCTGTTATTATAAAGTAATAATGTGTTTTCCCACCCTAAAAAAAAAAAAAAAAAAAACAGTATATTTGTTATGGATTTAAGTAATTATATTTGTATAGGTAACTTTTTATAAAGTAAATATATTTATTTTTATATCCCAACACATATTTCTCTGGCATATGACAGAGCATTTGTGGAAATGTTCTTGGGCATGCCAATATGCCTTAGCACACACTATTTAAGAACCACTGCTGTTGCTGTATGAAATTGAGTTTACAAACATTTTTTTGGAAAGTTGGAGAAAACTTTTTGTTTTCCTGTTTTGTTTTGTTTTTTTCTTTCTTTTTTAAGGATTATATGCACTACACAGATTCTTATTATCAAAATAACTAAAAGTATTCCCCATTTTAAAATTAATTTAATATCTGTTGACATTTTTATAGGCCTTGAAATTTAAAATAAATTTTTATAGCTTGTTGTCATTTTAAACTGCTCATATTTATGCCCAAACTATAGAGCCAATAGGCATGGTGTAATGTTGTGTGGCCTTTTTCACAATAAAATATTCATTTGTGTTTAAATAAAATATTGCTCTCATATTGTGTATATTATTATTATTATTTATTTATTTATTTTCAGAGCCAAGTTTAGGTACTTACAGCACTTTGTTAAATATTTTTATCAATGAACGTAAGTATAAAAATATTCATAATTCCTATTAATGTGCTATATTTATTCCAACATTTTAGCGTTAATTTTGCTTCTTTTTAGCAGTTTCATATATTTATACTTATATATATCGCAGATAATGTGAAACTTGGTGTTTTATATGAGATAGTTGGTAAACTTGAAGGAATGGAATTGACAGCTAGACATCCATCTGATGGTACTATAAATTTTTTTTTATATATTATATTATTTACTTTTAGTTTTCATTTTCTAAACCTGCATTATTTGATTAATAACATACATTTTCTCTCACTCTAGTGTCATTCTTTATTACTGCTATGGAGAAGGTAATTATTATCTTAAGGGCCCTCTTCACTCACCGCCGCTGGAAGCCGAAGCTAATGTTATTCTATGGGAAATTGTTCTTTACAAATAACTTATTAACTAATACATATTTTTAAATTCTGTTTTCACATTCTGAAAATTCCCAACTGTTAAATTGACGGACCTTTTTTAAAAAATTATTTTTTATATTTTATTTTGAAGCTGCAAAATACGCATTTTCAATATGTGAATTTTTTTCATTTTGCAATTTCAAAATAAAATATTAAAAATTAAAAAAATACATTTTTAAAAAAGGTCCATCAATTTAACAGTTGGGAATTTTCTGAATGTGAAAGCAGAATTTAAAAATATGTATTAGTAAGTTATTTGTAAAGAAAATTTCCTCATAGAATAACATTGGCTCGGGCTTCCAGCGATGGTAAGTGAAGAGTGTCGTTAAATACTAAGCATTAAATTATGTTATATTTTAAAATCAAATAATTCATGTTCTTAGCTGGTTCATTTTGCAGTGTTTTAGAGTTGCTAAAGATAAAGATCTTGCCTATCGTATCAATAACATAGTAGAATATCGAAACAACTGCAAACTTCTTGGCAATAGCTTTTCTGAATCATTATATTTGTAAGTTTTTTTTTTCTTTTTAATATTAGTAATTATTATTGAATTTTATTGTGTTAAAATATATGAATAGCATTTAATCAAAACTTAACATTTAAATTCATTCATTCCCATTTTGATACTTGTGAATTTTACATGTCGAACTTTAGGTAAAAAATATTTTAGAATAAAAGAATTGTGACAATTATAAATAACAAAGGACAAATTACATGGCTTGATTCTCCAAAAATCCAATAAATTTTTTCGTTGCTTCATGCAAAGCACAAAAAATAATCTTTATGGCATTTTATCTCATTTATATTTTGAAAAATTGCTTGAACAAATTTTCTTTGTTTAGTAAATGAGTATTTAGTTATAAGTAAAAGCAAACAACTTTTACATAATCTATTATTCTGACAAAAAAAAAAGTAAATTTTTGTTTTTTCTTTAACTAGTTTAGATGTTACTCTTTGAGCCGAAAAATTTCAATTCAGTTGCTAGTTTGTTTTGAAAGCTTAAATATACTGCAATTAAATTTGAATCTTATACTTCTTGAACATCTTGAAATGACTACGGTAGAACCTCGATCTATCGTTTTGTAGAATATAAAGGGAAAAAACTGGCAATCTGTTTAATCCCACTGGGTTTAATTTATAATCTACATAACTACATGACCTATATTAACCGAATCTGTAGATATTTAGAAAGAATTGTTGATCATATATATGTTTTACTGGAACAATTATGACTTCATTATATTTAATAACGTGAATAAATAACAAATAAATCAATCTTAAACATCAATGTCATTGAAATAGTTCTTTAATGAAAACTTAATATAGCCTAGTTCTCTATATTTAAAAGTGTACCATCTAAATAAAAATAAGCTTTTATTTTCTATTATAAATAGTAAAAAGACTCCCCCCCCCCCCACTCCTTACTTTAAAATGTTAAAAATACTAGCTGATGTGCTATTTAGAATGAAAAGTTGGATAAACAATTTTTACTCTAATAAAATGGTTTTAATATAGATACTATAAAAGTACAACTGTAGCTTTATTTAGGATTTATTTTTCATTCTTTGGCAAATATTTATTTAATATAGTATCATGTTTAATTGCTTTTTTTATTTGGCACTTTTGTATTCCATCTTCCATCTAACATTTTAATAACAAATATATAATGTTGCATATATATTATGTATCCATATAAAATAACATTCTGCCCAATAACTTAATTGCCCGACAGGTATACATTCCAAAAGCTTACTTGTCTGTCAATAACTCTTTTTTTTTCTTTTTTTTTTATCATTTTCTTTTTTATATAATTCTTAATATGATAAAGGACTCAACATTTAAAAATAAATAATACAGTACATTCAAATTTTTATTTTAACACAGAACATCTGCGAATTTCATACATTAACGAATAGATAATTTTTTAATGATTCTGGAATAAGTTTAAAAGTACCCAGTATAAATTAAAGTAAAATATTAAATTAATATATATGTGTGTGATTACAAACACTTATTTATTTGTGTTACTGTAATTTTTTTCCTTTACTTCCATTTTTATTGTAATAAAATATAATTTTCTATATACTATACTATTTATTTGTTTAAGATGAATTCTCATGTTCTACAGAATGTTCTCAAAAGAAAAGAAGAGTTGTCAGGCAAGTGTATCTACTGGGCAGTTGAACTATTAGGCAAATGAGCTCTCGGACAAATGTACCTGTTGGGTAAATGGCATTGGGAAACAGTTGTCGAGCAACTGAATGTTGGAGAACCCATACCAGACCTCCTAAATTCATTCATTTCTACACCCCTCCCTTCCTCCCAGTGATAGTGCAAACAACTTGCAGACCGTTTTGCAAAATATCTGAAGGAACCTTGCTCAAAATATAATGTGTAACATTTTCAACAGTTCTTTTCCAGATTTACAATTCACTGAACTGTAACTTTATCTCTTAAAAAACAAATGAGTACAATTATATTAAGAAAGTTGCTATAATATTTCAAATTCAAAGTTAATATGATGAAACTTACTGAAATTTTATGCTGATTTCTTTTTCTTCTTCTTTTTTTTAATTTAATTTGAACTCTTCTCTGTTAGCACAGCATAATATCAGAATTAAAAAAAAGCTTCCACAATATTATGGTTGACAAGTTACTTACAAAAATATATTATAGTAGCAAGAAATCACATTTTTTGATTTCTTGATAGAGTATCCTTAAGTCTTGGGGTCATTTATTGCTGCCAATGCCCCGGCTCTCTGAAGAAAAAAAAAAATCTAAATTTAAGTGTACTTCATTGTTAATGCACCAAAATACTGATTGTTTTAGATGAATTTTTAGTACTTGGATAATCCATGTACCAAATATTCAGTCGAAGTTATTGTATTGTTCAAAGCATCTTTGAGAATTTGTTTATCTTTTTTGAAAAAGTGACGTTTTAATTAAATATTTCATATGAGAATTTTTTTTTTTTCAAAACTGTATTTTTTACAACTTATTATAAATCATATTGCCTAAATAAACTTTATGCAGTTACTTTCATAATACTTTTGTGTTTTTATTTCTTCTTCCTTTTCTACTTTTCTAGCCGAAACTTTTTTAGACTGCTAAGTGAGACAGAAGAATTTGAAAAATTCATGGAAGTTTATATTCAGTATGTGCCTAATGTAAGTTTTTATGTTCTTTCTGTTTTGAAATGTATCATATAGCTTATTATAGTTTTATCTAGTTTTAGAGATTTGGTAGATTTTTTCATGCATTTATAATCTTTTTTTTTTTTTTTTTTTTTTTTTTAAAGAAAGAAGAAGAAAAAATAAGTTAGTTTTTGAAGGCACTTCATCTTTAATTTACAAACTTATGCCAAGTTGTGCATATATTTTTAATTTATTATTATTATTATTCCAGATCACTTAAAAAATTTCATTATGAAATCTATTATTAAGAGTTATTCTGTAACCCTTAGATACTTATTCTATATTAGAAAGCTTATAATACTTAGACTTATTTTTAAAATATGCATAATGAATATATTATAAGAACTGTTGATTGTCATTGTCTATTTCTTTTACTATTAATTATTTTTGTAATAAGTCTTTAAATCTTTCACATATATATGTATATATTTATTATTATTTTCTCTTGGGATGTATTTAAATTTGCATATTTCTTCTATTATGTTTTTCATGGTGGTCTATGCTAACTGGTGTCAATGCTTTTTTGCTATCTGGAAGAAAAAAAAAAATAGGTTAAAAAAAAATAGTCCTCTTGTCCTTTAAAAAAAAATAATATTAATAAATAAATATTGTGTGTGTTCTGTATTCCTTTTTGTTTTTTGGATCTGAATCTCATTTGCAGAGTTTGATAAAAAATAGATTTATTTACATATTGTTTAAAACAATAAATATAAATATACAGTTGGAGACTGTTATAATGCAAACTGAAAAATACAAGATTGGACATTCTATTGGGTGAGTGCAAAAGTTCGTGCGGAGGTGCAATAGATGGCGTTAGAAGCGGTGTAAAGTGTTGTCATTAATACTGCCATCTACGTAAGACAAATCGTTGGAAAGGTGACGTGTGCAGCTTTCATTTCAAACAAAATAATTTGTGTAGATACAAACTGTTTCGAGAAGGATTACTTTCAAAATGAGTGTTGATAAGGTGCATTGACGGCATGTTATATTTTACGAGTTTCGGAAGGGAATGAACGTTGCAGCAGCCGTAAAAATCATTCAAGAGGTTTATCAAGATTAAGCACCAGCTAAACGAACTGTGGAAAAATGGTTTGCGAAATTTCGCTGCAGAGATTTTAACCTTGAAGACAAGCCACGCTCAGGTCGACCTTCAGACATTGATGACAATGTTGTGCACACTTTAGTTCAGAATACTCCGCGAATTTCAACGGAGGAAGTTGCTACAGCACTTAACGTTGACCGATCAACCGCTTTTCGGCGTGTAAAAAGCATGGGATTCGATTTTAAGCTTTATATATGGGTGCCCCATTTGCTGACCGAGAGGAACAAAATCGAGCGAATTTCTGCTGCCATTTCTTTATGCGGGCGGCTAAAAACGGGAAGTTTTTGGATTGATTAGTGACGAGCGATGAGAAATAGGTCCTGTACAACAATGTTCAGTGCAAACGAACATGGAAACAGGTAGGTGAGCATGGTGACACAATGGCAAAGGCTAGTTTTCACCCGATGAAGGTGATGCTCTGTGTTTGTGGGATTGCAAGGGCATAATTTATTTTGAGTTTCTACCCGCTGGCCAAACGATTGATAATTGGCTAAACGATTGACAAGTACTGTCGCCAATTAACCAATCTGAATCGAGAAATCAAACAGAAACGTCCGATTTTGTCAAATCGCAAGGGCGTAGTCTTTCATCACGACAATGTCAGACCGCACGTTTCGAGACAGACGCTGCGCAAACTGAACAGCCTGAAATGGGATGTCCTAACCCATCCACCGTATTCTCTTGATATCGCACCATCTGATTATCACTTGTTCCGGTCATTGCAAAATCATTTAAATGGGAAAAAAATTACTCTTTTTGATGCCTTAAGAAACGTCGTGTCTTCGTTCTTCGAATCTAAACTGCGCAGTTTTTATGATCGGGGCATCCGTATGCTGCCAGAACGTTGGAAACAGATTATAGAAAACGATGGAGAATATATCATTGATTGAATAAAGAACTTTGCTTACCTAATCACTGTGTGACTTTTACTCACAAACTCCGCATGAACTTTTGCACTCACCCAATGTAAAATTTTGTGTTAAACATATAGATCATGCTTCACACATCGTTAAACTTACCTTGAATACATGACTAAATATTTCTGAAACATATTAAAATTGAGTAAGGTATTTTTAAGTTACACTCTTTGGATTTAAAGTTGGGCAGATTCTAAATTTCACAGTTAAATTTACTTTATAAACATAGTCCAAATATGATTTGACAAAATCATCTTCTTAATAATAAAAGACTAAATTTCTCCAAATTAATGTCATTGCTACTGGAACAGTATATTAAAAAAAATAAAATAAAATACAAATCCATGTTTTCAAAAGATGAATATATATATATATATATATATATACATTTAATAGAGGAAAAGAAGTCTCAACTGCAATATGTACATATAATATATATTTTTTGAATGAGGTTGTGTTTGGTTAAAATGAATTTTTACCATAAAGTTCCTTTAACAATATAATGGTTTTATGTTTACATGAAAAGATAAATGATCGATACCTCTTTCTTATTTAAATATTTAACAAAACTTTTTACTAAGTTAAAATATTATAGTAATTTATAAATGCAATTAATGCTGGAGTAAATATAAAACAAAGTGTACTTACAATTTTACTTTTAACAAAAAAAAAAAAAAACTTTAACATAAACTTAACTAAACATTTTTCAACTTCTTTTTCTAAAGCACATAAATAGATTATAATCGCTTCTATGAGACTTAAAATGACGATGAATAATGTTAAAGGATTTTGCAACTTCATTTATCGTTCGCTTGCTCTTCTTTATCACTTTCATTTAAAGGTTTTATTGGAAGATTAAACTCTTCATCTCTTTCTGTTTCTCCATCTTTATCCACATCTATGAGTTCATAATGTTCTTTTTCAGTCATCTGAAAACTTTCAAAATTTGTGATTTATAATTCCTGGAGATAATTTGTATTTTAATTTCTAATTTTCTCATCAGTTGCTGATTTTATAAATTTGGCTTTTGCAAAACAATTTTTATCACCTCGGCAGGAATACCGTCTCCATGTTTAAAGAGCATGCCTTAGTTATGTAAGGTTTTTAAAAGAACAGAATTTTTTTTTTTTTTTTATTTTGAGAACGAGAGGAAAAATTTGCCCAGAAATAGAGGAATTTTATTTAAGAAACTTTAAGTGTTTATGCGATTAAGCGGGGTGGCGTTGTAAAAAAATATTTCTTTAAACGAGGAAATTTAACATTACTTTTATGGGAAAAAAATCGGTTCTATAACTTTATATTCTTATAAGCGGGGTATTCGATTATTCGTTACCCGATTAAGTGGGGACGACTGTACTTCTGAATTCATGATTTTAAGAACAAAGCAGATATTCTAAAAAAAATATATATTAAAGAATTACATTGTCATCTAAAACAGTGAAAGGTAGAACAGCTAAAATGTTTTCAAATAGAACTAACCACCAAGTCAAAGATCTTAAATTTGCACCATTAGAATGTGTGAAATATGATCAATTAATGATAACGTAATTCTCAAACTATTCATTGCAAAGGTTAATCCAGAACAAATTTAGTGCCGCATTGAGGCACTTTCACAAAGTCAACTTTTGGCAAAGAGGCACATTCACAAAATCAACTTTAAGCAAAGAGGCACCTTCACAAAGTAAATTCTCAGCAATATAGCTCCACACTAAAAATTTCTATAAACTCCGCTGCATCGAACACATAATAATACCCTTAATTTAGATATTTACTGTAAACAATGGTAAATATCTGAGTAGTAAACACCATCTTGCCTTACCTTACACTTAAGAAATTACTCGCCCCACATATATATTTATTTTACAACTGTTCCATTTTACTTTTTAAATGTATTTTAAAATTAAATAAACTGCTTTGTGCATTTTGGTTAATTGTTCAGAAGCATAGTTAATTTTCACAAAACTTACTTGATTTTTCACAAATCATTTTATAATTTCACAAAAGGGGTGCTATTTTAAAAACTCAGGATTAAACCCTGCATTGTTAAACACTTTAAATGAGGCAGTATGTATAAAACGCAAAAAGAAATTCTCATGTCATTCTTCTTTTTCTTATTTCTTTAAATAGAGTAATTTGTTTGTATTGCCCATTTGACAAATTTTTGTGCATGCCCAAAAGAAACATCCTTAGCTATATAAATAAAGAGAAGTGTCTGTGTGTGTGTATGTGTCTGTTCTCTGGTGCTCACACTACTAATTGCAGAGCTACAAAATTTGGTAGACGGGTACCTGGGACCCTGTCGGTGTGCACCTCATCGAGATTTTTTCGAATTCGAACTTATTTAATATTTTTTTTTTTTTTTTTTCAGTTTTAAATATTGTCTTTTATGTTTTATTTTTCCTGAATTTTTTCTTCCAATGTAATCATCTGCGTATCTTAGCAACGGCTATTATGCAATTTATTTTTTATTTAATACATTCATTTAAAGGCGAAATCTTTTTTTTTTTTTTTTTTTTTTTACAACTTTTTATTTTTTATTTTAAATTAATTCCTTTAAAATAAAAATTCTTTTTTTTTTTATTATTTATAATATTTATTGAGGAAAAAAGTAGTAGTATATAATAGAAAGGATTAAACTGATTAAAATTTATTTGTTTTTCATGTATTTAATTCCTTTTAATAGAAAATCTACATTTTATTTTATTTTATTATACTGATCGGAATCAAATCATAATATAGTGTAAATAACGGGGGTTATAAAACACATGGTTCAAAAACTAAAATATATAATAGATGCTGAGATGCAGTCATCTTTAAAATTGTAGTACTTAAATAACAGAAGATTGAAGTGCCTGGGAAAGACCTTTCTGCAGACAGTGGGAACCTGGACCCGATGAAGTTTTTTTTAGTTTTTATTTATAATGTGATGTAAAAAATAAATACTGATCCAATTCTTTTGAAAATTCATTTAAATATAGTGACCAGCGAAGCGAGCGTAGCCTGCTAGTATTTAATATAGAAAAGAAAAGAAAAAAACGCTCATTTAAAGTTCCTAACTTTGAGTCAACTAAGGAAAATTGCAGATTCTACTATTTTTCGTATTTTTTTCTCTTTGAATGTGTGCATGTTATAACTGCAATTTGCTTTTCAGGCTCAAATAGGGTTAATTTTTTATTGCTTTTTAAAATTAAGATAGTGATTTGTAGTAATAATAAAATTATCTTCACTCTTAGAAAAAAAATGAACAGAAGGTATTTCTATGATAATATTCTTCTGGTGGATTTTTATAAAGCAAAATATATTTATTTTCATGAGAGAAATTGTATTGGTTCTTTCTTGTTATTATTTGGTTATCTCCAGAAAGAATAATAAAAAATTCTAAAGGATATAATTTATTGCTGAATATTAAAAATAAATTCAGGAAAAAAAAAAAAAAAAAGACATTTTTATATTAATTTTAAAAATTAGCATTTGCTCTCTCTATAAGATTTGAAAAATATTGTTAAATTAACAATATTCTTCTTTTATTTATTTATTTAAATAGTGCCAAATACTTAACATTCCTGAAAACAGTCCGATATTTGTAGTAAAAAATAAGATAATAATATAATGAATAAAAGATATGAGACTTGCAGTTTTTCTGCAGAATAGCTACACTAACTTAAGCACAAAAATAAAGTCACTTGCTAGATTTTTGTGCAGGAAATCAAATCAAAGTTTGTTTCTTGAGGAACTGTTTCAGACTGGGTTGATAAACTTTTAGAAAAGTAGGTGGATTGTTCTCTAACAGAGAGAAATTTTTAATTTCAATGAAAGTGACTTACATTTCATTGTTTTCAAAGGCATCAGAATTTGATTATCAGAAACATAATATTAAAAAAAAATAAATGTTGATAATTTTTTATTTAATTTGAATTGAGAAGGTTATACTGATTCTGACACTGATTTGTCTACATCAAAAATAGTAATGATCGAAGATAGGTCTAACAATTGACAAATTGAATATCAGTTAATGAATTGAATAGATCTTCAAAAGAAAATGCTATTGAAAAAAAAAGCCCTAAAAAATTTTTATTTATTTATTTTCTTTAAAACATTTTAGTTATTCTGAAAAATTATCATTAAAGTACTATAGTGTTAACTGTCATTGTTGTACACATTACCTATTTAATACATCTTTTCATTGTAAATGCAACTTTTTTGACAACCTATTCAAGGTATTTACTGTTTTTTTTTTTTTAATATCCAAGAAATTATATTATCATTTACAAATCTATTTTATCGACTTTTACTTATTTTTTATTTTATTTTTTATATTTGTAACATATTATGGTAATAAATATTACATAAATCTATCTTTAATCTTTTAAATGTTTTAGACTTATACACCTGAACCATTATTGATGTTTGATGTACTTCAAAATCTCCAGTTATCTGGCTGTTATAAATATTTACCAAAATTATGTACTGGTAAGTCTTGGTTTTAATTGTACAAATTCAATTTTCATACATTTATATTAATGCTTTAGCCTAAATATCCTTTCTACTTAATATATATATTTTGTAATTAGTATTTTGTTTTCTATTTTTTTTTTTTTTTTTTTTTTTTTTAATGGGACAAAGCTTTTTAAGACTGCACATCAGTTAGATTTCCCCTTTCTTCCTTCCCATGTTATCCTATGGGATTTTTGTAGCTTTGTTTTATAAGGATATCTCACTAAAAAATAAAAATTTATTCAAGTATTTAAATTTATTAAAAAAAAAAAAAAAAAAATCTTGCTAATTTAAAAGGCAATGAATTCAAAGAGTGTAATAATAATAAATTTAAAAACTGCATTTTTGAATGAGGTTTCCTTATAAAACAAAGTAACAAAAATCCCATAGGAGATAATATGAGAAGAAAGAAAGGCTGAATCTTATCCATGTGCAACCTTAAGATTGCAGTACCTTAATTTCTGTTTGTTGAAATTTATTTATGCAGTAATTATTATTATTATTATTTTAATCGTTATCTATTTTTAAAAGCTCTGTGATCTGTTATAATGTATGAATTTATGATTTATTTTAAAATTGTATTCAATATATATAATATATATATATATTCATAAATTTGATAATGGTTTATTGATGTTTAATAAGTACTAAAATTTTATCAATATTAACTATATAGACTTCATCTAAAATAATGATTATTTCAAATTGTAATTTTCACTCATGTTTCTAAAGTAAGCAATTCATTTCAAATTTATTATTATACTGGAATTTGCCATTACTTCTATATATTGTTTGATCAGGATTCATATTACAGGGTGAGATTGTTTAAATCCCACTCAGAAAAAAGTCACTTGTTTTTCCCACAATTTCTTCCAGATTATAAAGATGTGTATTATCTATTTACCCAACACCGCTATATGAATCCCACCGAAAAATTATGAATTTTCATATGTTTTGGATTTCAGTGTGCATTTTTAATCATATATAGTTTAATAATAATAATAAAATATTTTTTTAAAAGATATGATGTGATTCCAAAATGGGAAATTTAACCCCTAATAGGGATGAAATACATGTTAATAAGCTGCAAAACCCTTTTAAATTGATTTTCTTGATGTCTGTTTGCTATAATTTAAAAAAAGAGCTGTTTTATTTCATATCCATTGTTTAAACCTCTACACTCGAATGAGATATTTTTGCTGATTTTCTTTTCTTATACAGCAGAAACAGAAAACTGTGTTTTAATAATTAAAAAAATATATGGAATTTGCATTACAAACTTTTTGAAAAAATTACCAATGAAGCTAGGCACTTCAATATTCAATGTAAAAAAATATATATATATATTTATCTTACATATTAAATTATTTAAAAGGATTAAATTTACGTTACTTATAAAATTATACCTTAAATATATCATCCTTTTCAAAAACATGCACTTACAGTAAATATATTTTGGATACATCTTGCATCCATCTTCGGTGCATCAGCATGACACTGTCTTTTGCTCTGGATTGTATTCATCCACTTGATTGTTAACTCACTTCACTTCATGAAACTTTTTCATCATCAGGTGTTGTCATTTTAATCCATATTAAATTATTCAAAAGGATTAAATTTATGTTACTTATAAAAGTATACCTTAAGTATATCATCCTTTTCAAAAGTATGCACTAATTAATAGTGATCATCTATTCACTACCCGTAAAATTAACTCAATTAAACTTAATACAATAAACACCCCGAAAATTGTCCCCTATAATAACCATCATTATGCTCTCAAAAGAGAAGCAATCGAAATAATCACTAACAATCTCTCTATTAATGATCGCGAGCATAGCATAATACCAACTGCATAGCAACACCTGATGGTGAAAAAGTTTCACAAAGTGAAGAGATTCAACGATCAAGAGGATGAAAATAATCCAGAGCAAAAGACAGTGTCACGTTGATGCACCGAAGATGGATGTGAGACGCATCCGAAATATATTAAGGTATAATTTTATAAGTAACGTATATTTGTCTTAATTACTTGTTGAGAAAAATTCTTAATTAAATATACGTGCAGCGGGAGCTTTGGCACCTAATGGGTTAAGAAATAGATACAAAAATTTGGATGTTAAAGAGTGTTGTATTTTTTTAAGTATGTATACTGATGTATGTCCAAATACACTGTGATAATATGTAGAGTAATTTAATTATTCCAGTTATAATATTTGGTTAGCTTTGCTTCTATCAGTTGTTCTTGCAGTATTCAAAATCAAAAATACATTTAAAAACATATTAAGTTTTAAAAACTCAAGCATTTCATTTTGCATTTTTGATGAAAATTTATATTCTGAATATTTTTACTTTGAAGAAGCTGTAGAAACTAAAGAGAAAAATAAAATAAATTATTCTATTTTAACAGTTACTTGATATTTATAATTTTTGAAACATAAATAAATAAATAAATAAAAAAAAAATAAAAAAAAATCAATATATTAATAATAATAATCAAACTTTAAATATACCACCTCTTTTTTTTTTTTTTATGTGGAAAAATTTTCTTCTTCTTTCTATTTATTTATTTTTCCTAGTGTGAATCTTTTTTAACTTCATGAGAACTTTATACAATTTTAAATCTTTTTTTTTTTTAGATGTATATGTTTTTGAACAGACAGAAAGGGAAAAAATTCTTACCACGATTCTTGAAACAGCAGGTTTAATGAAACATGAAAAGAAGGTCAGTTTAATTCATAATTTCCATTTGTGATTAATAAAACAAAATTTAGAATTTGATTTTTGTATTATGAAATTTCTAAAACTTTTAGTGTTAAAAATTCAATATCATAGAATAAATCTTTTTTAAAATAATATTATTGAAGATGCTTTTAATTAGAACAAAAGAAAAAGAAATAAAAAAAATATTAGAAATTCATTTTATATGATGATTTGAAGTTATTCATTATCATTTCAATGAAACTAGCAAGCTCATATAAAGCTTTCTCCCCCTCCCCCCCTTTTTCCCCTTTTCCATTGAAATTTGAAATTTAAAATCATTTAAAAGTGTTATATCACTTTCATTATTAATGTTTTATATATATATATATATATATATATATAAATTAAAAAACATATAAATTTCTGGTTATTAATAGCATATTTTTCATGTTATTTTGCATTATTAAAAAGGTAATACAGTATATAATCAGCAACAAATTAGTTTCACATTTCAAAGTAGCAGGTAGTATATTTTTGCTTGATCTGCCATCAGATACTGGCATGTAATTTAAATTTTCAGTTTTCAGATTTAGCATTAGCCTTATTTAATCCAGTTTCCAATCAATTGATAGATATTGAAATTATCTGGCTTTGTGGCAAATATTTAATGATAGTGAAACTTTAAAATTTTGGCTGGTGTATTTTTACTTGAAATTTTTTTGTTAGCAAATTATATTAGGCATGTGTCAATGGTCAGAAAGATGGCACTTCAGATGTAGCGTAGTATGTAGTAATTGTTATGCTCATTTTGGCACTCACTTTTGAAATTATATTATGCATGATAAATTAAAAGCAGCGTGTATTTTTTTTTTTTTTTTTTTTTTTTTTAATACAGCAAAAAGGATGATACAGATTAAAAGAATCTATAAGGTGTGCCCAAATGAAAAGGAGACCTTTGCTGTAACGGCGTTATATCAAATCCCAGTCAGTTAATGTGTTGGCCGATATATGGCATGGTGGTATTACTACATGCACATGTGCAGTTAATGGCTTCACATCAATATCCTCATTGCTGGAGGGTCATTTCCACAGTTCGTTGCATGATGGATTCCTCCAGATCAGCTCAAAAAGATCGGCTGGGGATGAGCTCATATGGCAGAATTGCTGGATCACCACATGTGAAATTGCTGTTGAACTGTCAATAAACAAAGGAACTGCGCATCACATAATCCACAAAAAGCTTTGTTATGGCAAAGTTTGTGCACAATGGGTGCCCAAGCATCTGTCAGAGAATCAGAAGACGGAGAGAACGGATGTTTGGTTGACCCATCTGTTGAGCCACCCACTACCTTCCTAAGTGCTGGGATCAGTGTTTCAAATGGCAATTATTTATAGTTGTGCTATACCACATGAACTGTAATTATAATATTGTTATTAAAATTTCTTCACATATAACTTTAGTCTCCTTTTCATTTGGGCACACCTTTTGTGCTGATCTGGAGGAATCCATCATGCAACGAACTGCAGAAATTACTCTCCAGCAATGACGATATTAATGCGAAGCCGTTAACTGTGCATGTGCATGTGGCATACCATCATGCCATATATTGGCCAACACATTAACTCACTGGGATTTGATATTACGCCGCTACAACTAAGGCCTCCTTTTCATTTGGGCACATCTTATATATGATATATAGATATTCACTTGATCTACAGATAAATTAATATTAGGTTAAACCTATTATTTAAAAATCTGCTGCAATTTTAAATTTAAGCAGAGTTTTCTTATAAGAATAAGATGTGTTTTTAAAACTTTGGTTGTAACACAATAGTGTTTTCTTTTGTGAAGGAACTTCACCTTCAGTTTATTGATAATCAGAAAATGTGAAAAATTTTATGTTCCTTGAAAAATTACCTCTGTGAATCAGCTTTTGAATACCTATTAACTAGTTTCAGTTAAATGATTATTGAAATGCTGCTATATGTAGCTATTTCTTGTTACTAATATACAATATCAAAATTCATAATATATATTTCATAATTTTATATTCAAAATGCATTGCAGAAGAAATAAGTAATGAGATGTGTATGTAAATATATTCTTTGAAATTTTTAGATACAAGAAGAATTAGTTGATATTATTTGGAAAATAGTTGAAAAGATAAATAGAAGATTAGAAGGTGGAAAGTTTAATTTTGCGTAAGATTACATTTATTGAAGATTTTTATCTTTTTTTTTTCTGATAACTATAATTTTGTCTTTTCCTTTAGAAATGTTTTATGAAAGCTGGTCTAAAATTTTGTTTTTATTATTATTATTATATATTTTTTAAATGCTATACATATATAAATAAATTATTATTTATTTATAATTCATGTCATTAACTTTCCCCACCTAAATAACTGTTAGTGTCATATTGCATGATTTTTTTTTTTTCTCATTAATTCATTTCAATAATTTCGTTTTAGAAAACACTTTAAAGTAATAAATTAAAATAATCATTTGTCCTTATTTCATTTTTTAAAATTAATTCCGCTTATAAATAACTTTAAAATTTAAGTAATAAATTAATTATTTACTTGCTGTAATTGGTTATTAATTTAATCACGTGCAATCTCTTTGGTTTCGTTTTGCAAAACCAAATCATAATTTTCTCTCAATGGATCTTCATTTTCGGCAGATGTACTTTTCCTCTCTTAGCCATATTGTGTTGATAAAGACCGAAGAGGTCAATCTATTAAGAATCTTATTTAAGCAGAAAAGCAACAGTGAAAGCTGTATTTAAATTTAAGTTTAAGGGTTTCAATAAAGATAACTTGACCAGTGTAAATGAAAACATCTTTTTTTTATAACTCAATAAGAAGAAAATTTTTAACATTAACAAATTGATTTTATTCATAAACAAATATATAGATAATAGATAAACAATTTAAAATAATGACAAGGTTAAATTACCTTTTAGATGACAAATAGATGATAAATAGATACATCCTATTGAGCTTATACCATACAATATTGGAAAATCTGTAGACACACAATTCTTCTTGACAACATTAAAAAAACATTGTGACTGATACAAATGTAGACATAACATCTCGCGATCGCCACGTTGACCAGCGAGGAAAAGGGAAAACGCAAACACTACATCCCGTGGTCGCCGTGTTGACCAACGAGAAAAGAAACATTTGAAGAATTGTAGAAGAATATATATCACAAAACCTTGAAGTCCCTCATAGAAGAATGCACTATTATAGACATGAACTTGTCACCATTTAAACGATTAATTGAATAAAGATTTTTAACTTGCAAGATTTTAACTGTATAAAAATTTAATTCATTCTGAAAAACTTAACAAAACAGCGCTAAAGCTGCAAAACATTCTCAACATTATTAAAAATCAAATGTAACAACATCATTTCACTTTTCACTTTATCAAATTTATTTTTAAGATTTCTGCATCCATGGATGACGAAAAATTATGAGATTAAACTCAATTTTTAAACTTAACAATGGTAAAAATTAACAACAATAATGGCAGCTATCAGGCTTAAAAAAATAGCCATATTAAAATACTAGCCAGCTGTTAGATGCTAAAAGCATACATAATTTAAGTGCTTAGCTTATCAATAACTTAAGGCTACTCAACTGCCTGAAACTGCATAGCTACTTAAAACTACATAGCTAGTTGAAAGCTGGTTGATAACTGCAACGTTACAAAATTCGCCACGATCTTTTATACTATCTAAAAACACTAAATCTGCATATAAACAAACATCGCTATTGCCACTCAACAGTCAAAGCCAAAATACAATTTATAATAATTATTTCAACAGAAGTGGCAACAGCAAAAATAGAAAAATTATGCAGATTCAAAGTGGAAATGGCAGAAAAGTAAACAAACATCGATAGTTAATACGTTATGTCTATAGAGCTGGCGAACTGAATTTTAAATAAAGAAAATAAGTAAATATTTAATAAGTTTGAAAAGAAAAGGTAAGTTAAAGTTATTTCTTGAAAAATAAACATTTATATCTATGAAAATTAAAAAAAATTTTTATGTGAGGACATTGATAGTTATCATGTGTGACGTTCCCGATTGCCGTTCGGATAAAGCATGGGTTCAAGCGAGAGTGTTGCTTGTCATGTGATCAAGTTCAAATTCCTCTCTTAGCTGATTGGCCAATGCGGTGTGTGGCTTCTCTTGTCGCATTTTGAATTTGAAGTGAGCGTCACTTACGTCTTGGGTGCTGCGATGTGAGGAAGCAGCAAACTATGCGGGACGCAGTCATTCATTTGAGCCTCAACGTCCGTCTTAAACGTTAACTTGTTTTCAAATAGATAAGGATTTTAGTTTAAGTTAAAACCGAACATAATATATAATATTGGAAATAATCTACCAAAAAATAGTATACACATTTCAAGAATTCATTTAAATCTGCATTATTCAAGAAATTATGTTTGGAATCAATGTTAGATCTCTTGAAGTCGTTGCCTTTACTCTTATTGTAATCTTCAATAAAAATATTTTAAAGACTCTCCAAAAGAAGTTTGTCTCTCTTCCGACTCTTCAATTTAATCAAGTAAGATCGTTTTTATTTATCATTTTTTTGGATTTGGGAGCCTTTGCCGATGGCGTGACAGCGAGACATGTAAAACTATGGGTGTTTATGCGAACACAGCAAATATCATTATTTGTTTAACCTTTTGCATCTTTTGAAACTCAATATGACAAAACTAACTTTATTCAAAATTTTCTTCACTATACGTACCATCCTTAATAATCCTTGCCAATTCGCAGAAGTTATCACTCAAGATAATTCTAACTGAAAGAATAAATTTCAATGCTAACGGCCATACCATGCACCACCACATCAAAGTAACAATCCACTTTATTATAGTTAGTTTAAATGGGATTGCAGATTAAAAACAGATTTCATTTAAACATTTACAAACATTTAATGAGAGTGAAAATAAAAGGAAGGGTTACAGCCGATATTTCACCGCAAGCTAAATCAACTACTTTCTGATACAAAAACAGTGAGAGCGGCACTCTCTGGATTAAGTCATATTATGTCGCATTTGACACATATTATGCATGTGCACCCAAAGGGGAAAACATGAATATAATTCCAACAATAATTTTTATTAGACTTAAAAGCCAAAAATAAATATATCAAATTTAAAGAAATGAAAAACGAATGAAATATAATATTTTTTATTTCTAAATTTAACTTGAAGAAAAGTGTGTGGTACGGTGTGGTAATATTTGTCCAAAATATAAACTGATTATATTACATTTTTATTTACAAAAAGATTAAAATTCTTTAAAAACAATTAAGGTGTTCCGGTCGGAACCATCTTCAGAGCTCGACGACGACAAATGCTCGGTGGCTCATTCTCTTTCTTCATTGTCTCTGTCCGTCATTTCTTCACTTCTTCTCCTGCTCTTCTTTTCCTGCTCTTCCTCTCCTTTTTCCTGCTCTTTCACTTCTTTTCCTGCTCTTCTTTCCTGAGTAGCAACAGCTTATTAAGAGCAGGAAAAGAAGTGAAAGAAATGACGGACGGAGACAATAAAGAAAGAGAATGAGCCACCGAGCATTTGTCATCGTCAAGCTCTGAAGATGGTTCTGGTCAGAACCGAAATATATAAGCTCATCTTTTAAGGATTTAATTTAAGGTATTTTTTAATTGTTTTTATAAATTGATTTTTAATTTAAACTTTCAGTTATTAAAAGAAATAAATGTAGCCTGTATAAAATGAAAAACATACAATAATTTGTTGAGTATGATTAAAATATATGAAAATTAATTATTACTGGTGAGAAACTTTTTTTTAATTAAAAAAAAAAAAAATAATAATAAATAATCATCTAGCTTCAATTTTGTAGCATAAATTTCTGCATTTTTTCTCTTCTTTTTCTATATTTTTTTCTCTCTTCTATTTCAGGTGGTCTGGAACTGATTTAGGCTATGCTTTAAATACATTTATACATGGAAAGGATTTAGAAAAATCTTGGTGAGTAAAATTAGTTTTAAGTTTCTTTCAATGAACAGTAAGATTTATTATTTACGTTTTTTCCTACTGTTAGATTTACCTATATATTTCATCACAGACAACCTGGGCACAGGGTTCGAAATTAGCAGTCATTAGGTGTATTTTGCACCTAGAAATTTAAATTTGGCAACCATAAAATCACGCCCAGTCTACATTTTTAATGCCTAACTTTTGACCAGATTTTTAAAAAATCAATTTTATCATAATCAATTTTTTATATATAATTTAACTGTTTGTTCCGTTTTAAGTATGTTTTTAATTTTTTAAAAATATAAGTGAATTCATGTTTAAATTTAGTATTTAAGTAAACAGATAAAAAAAAAACTAAGATTTATCCTGTTATGATCCTAATGAAAAATTTAAAAATTATATCTGAGAAGAAAATTATTACAACTAAGAAAAAATAATTAGGTACCTTTGATGCCTGACTTTCACATTCTAATTTCAAACCCTGCCTGGACACCTAGAGTATAAACTAACATTCTTTCGGTTATTTTTCTTCCATCTTTCATTTATGGTTTTTGATCAAGTGGCATCATCTTTTGTCAATATAAGCATGTCTGAAGAAATGTCGTGTGCAAAACAATTGAAATTTGCACAACATGCTTACATTGCTAATGCCGTAATGTTCTGAATGTAAGTCGACCCGTGTATAAGTCGAGTGTACGTTTTTTCTTGAAAAAATTACTGAAAATTGTAAATCCGAATATAGGTCGCGGTAAAAATAAAATAAATAAATTGTGTCATCAATAAGGCAAAAATATCACCAAGCAGGGGAAACGGGTGGAACATTTTCCAATCAAGTTGCTGGAAAGTAAAACGTCAGATGCCAACGACATTAGTTTTAACTTTGGTAACCCTTTCTGAAGCTGGTACTGCATATTTTTGCATTCTTTTGCACTTTGCAGTCTTGTATATGATCTGTGTATCTGTAATAGCTATATTTTCTTCTGTGCCCTTTTTTTTCGTTTGAAAGTTGAGTGGAAAAAGAAATTCTTATGTGGCCAGTTTGATCCGTATATAAGTCGACCTCCCCACTTAAGCATTGAAAAAAGTTTGAAAAAATTTTCAACTTATATTCGGAACATTGCGATAAATGGCGACACCTGAGGAAAATCAAAAACCTCAATTAAAAGAATGGATGGAAAGTAAAGAAAGAAACAAAAGTAAAAAAAGAGCGGGAAATTTTTTTTTTTTACTTTGCTATATTAACCTGTCACTATAAAGACATGTAAAGATAACATTGCAGCTTATATGCAATATATAAAGTTTTATTTCCTATTTCTTTTTTTTCCTTTTTTTTTTTTTTTTTTTTTTTTAATTATTGTTTTTAACTTCATTAAATAGTTTATTTCAAATATTTCAGGTCAATTTTAAATCAGTTGGTTAGTAAAGAAAATTCTATTATTGGACCTCCTTCGTAAGTGTGTATTATAATTTATTTCTTTAGAATTTTGAAATTTTAACTTTTTTAAAAAATGTATTTCAGTTAAATTGTCTTTTTTTTTTTTTTCTAATTAATGTTTCAGTTTTTGAATTCTTCAAAATAATCTGATATTTTATTTTTAAATATTGTGCAATAAATAAATGTTATTAAAAATTGTTTTTATTTAGTGGTATATCAATTAAGTCAGTATTTATTTTTATTAAAGAATGAAATTTTTTTTTTAACCCACTGAGTGTCTCCTAAATGGGCAAAATTTTAATGTTGTTTTCACTGCGTGGTTTTTAAAATGTTCCAAAACAATAGTTATTTCAGTTTGAATTTAAAAAAGTGACTATGGATGTTGAAACACTTATTGTACGTGACTTTCATACTTTAAAAACAAGCTAAGAATATATGTATATATATGGAAGATTGGTGGTGGTGTTTGGCTGGATGGTTGGGTGGGATTGTGAAATTAAATTATATATAAAAAAAAAAAGAGAGCAGAAGGCTTGTTGCATTTACTTTGTATTAATTTGCAATCTTTCTTTATCCATTAAATTTTCAGTTTCTTCATTGTTGAGTTGTCAACTATTCTTAAAAATCTAATCATACTATTAAGCACATAGTAATCAATCTATAAATTTCATTGTTGCTTCATAGTTTCATTATTCTTTATCTGCTATGAAATTTAGCTTTTTTTAATCCACATGACACCTATTCTGGTCTTGGCAGGCTGGAGGAGTGTTGCCGGCGTGAAACTCGTTTAACCCCACAGGCAAGTCACAAGTCTTGCCGCCTGCCTCCTTCCTTCCTTTCTTAAGTTTCTCAAATTAATTTAACATAAAATTTGATTTAGTTTATGTTTTCTGTTAAGATTTTGTTGCGTTGGTTTATTGTTTTGTTTGTTATGCAGGCTGTTAATTAATAAATTTGGTTTCTTTAAATGTGTGTATTTCATCCCCTGATGAATTTTTTCACCTTTCTGAGCTTCTCCTACGTAAAGAAATTTTCATTCTTATTGGTCTTTGTGGTTTCAGTGATCTTGTATCTGTTGCTTGGCTTCTACTACGCTTAATAGATCATTATTATATATATAATAATGATTATATATATAATAATGATTTATTAAGTGTAGTAAAAGCCAAGCAACAGATACAAGATCACTGAAACCACAAAGACCAATAAGAATGAAAAAAAAAAAAAAAAAAAAAAAAAAAAAAAATTATGTAGGAGAAGCTCAGAAAAGTGAAAAAAAAATTATCATGGGATGAATTACTATTATTATTAATGTATTAAAGGAAAAACTTCTGTTCAGTGTACAGAAAAATATACATAAGCCGCTTGGAGGGTTAAAGTCAAACTCTAATATATCTAAAATTACCATATGTACTTGTATATGTCTCTGATTAATGTATGTGTAATATAGCATACTAATTTTGGGAAGTCATACAATTAAAAATAATAAATATGCTATACAACAAAGAATTTGCAATAATTTTGATAATATTGCACTGTATGCTATATGTGGTATTTCCAAAATTTCTTTCAATGGTTCTTAAAAAATGTTTGCATTTTCTATGTCTCTCTCTCTCTCTCTCACTCACTCATTCTATATTTTTAGTTTCTCATAATATTATCTCATAAAAAATCTGGAGTGACTCCACTCGACTTTCCGAACATTGAGTAACTAACAGTTTTGTAGATAAAATAAAGAAAGAGGAATTGCTAAACAAACAAAAGAGAGAAAACCATAATAGAGTGTTTTTTTCTCCATATATCACACGAGGTTTTATTTAACGTTACTGAACTTTGAGCCCTTAGATCATAATGATAAAGAATTTTTCGTTTTGTCCCTGTAAAAATCTATAGATGCTAGATTCACCAAAATGCTTATAGTTAGTGCAACAGTGATTTATAATATTCATACAAATTTTCAGCTCAATTGAATAAGGCGTTTAGATGCTATCGCACTTTTAAAAATTTGGTCTCATAGGCCATAATGATAAAGAATTTTTCTTTGTGTCCCTGTAAAAAAACTGTAGTGCTAGATTCACCAAAATCTATACAGTTGGTGCAAATGCGACCTATAACATGTGTACAATTTTTTTGCTCAGATTAATAAGGCGTTTAGACGCTATCACACTTTTAAAAATTTGGCCCCATTGGCCTTAATGATAAAGAATTTTTCTTTGTGTCCCTGTAAAAAAACTATAAGTGCTAGATTCTCCAAAATCTATACAGATTGAGTATCTGTGACCTATAATATGGGTATAAAATTTTTGCTCAATTGAATAAGGCGTTTAGATGCTATCGCACTTTTAAGATTTTGGTCCCATAGGCCATAACGATAAAGAATTTTTCTTTGTGTCCCTGTAAAAAAACTATAAGTGCTAGATTCACCAAAATCTATAGGGTTCGTACTATGGTGACTTACAATATACGTACCAACTTTCAGGTTAATCGAACAAAGCCTTTAGACGCTAGCGTGTTCACAAACATACACACATACACACACACATACATACATCATCGTAAAAATAGTGAAAACGGACTCAGGGAACCTCAAAACGTATAGAAACATCAAAATCTCGAATTCGGATTTTTGACATGATTACAATACTTTCCTCACTATAGTGTTCGGAAAGTAAAAACAATACTGCTGTGAAAGTATCCCCATCCAGCAAAAACTCTCACTTTTCTTAGGCAGCCAAAAAAAGGACTGATATCAGAATTCTCCACCGCTATTAATTCCTGAAACCTCAACACCTTGCTTAATGAAGGTCTGCCAATAATTTTGCATGTATCTCTCTAATAAATCCTTATCGCTTTCAACATTCCTTGTTAGATACGCTAATTTTTTGGCTGCATTATGAATGTATAATTTAAAGTATTTTTACTGTGGAGTGCACAATGGGTATAAGTGGAAATTTAAAAACATTTCTTTTTCAAGTGTAATATAGGACACACAGTTTTCTGTCACACCTGGTATATATATATATTATATATAAGGAGCAAACATTGAAACCATGTTTTCTCCTTCGGGTAAAATTTTTCAAAAAACACAAAAAACTAATAAGTTAAAAAATAACTAAACTTAAACCCTAATTATTATTTGTTTAGATATATTACTAATACTAGGAAGATACGTAGGCATACCATTTTAGGTATGAGTTCAAAGAAAAATCACTAACTCATTTTTTTTTTTTTTTTTTATTTATGGAGAAAATATGGTTTGAATGTTTGCTCTTCATATACATTTATACATATATATATATATATATATATATATATATATATATATTATAAATGTATATGAAGATATATATTGCATAAAGAAACAATTATTTAATGTTTTAAATGTTACAAAAGAAAGAAATTTTTTGATTACCTTTCAGTGTAAAACTCTTTGTTCTTAATTTTGTTTAACTTGTCTTTTATTGTTGTGGAGATATATTTTAGCTATGTATAGGTTTGCCAGATTTATGTTTATAAACAAAGAACGAATTTTGTTTTAACCTAATTAGTTATTGTTTTATTGTGGTGCTGAAATTTTTCCTTTTGTACCAAATTATATTCAGTATGCCAGTAATGCTTTCTTTAAGGACATTTTCTTTTAAACACATGATATTTTTAAAAATATTTAGTATGAGAAAAAATTACATAAAAATTTCATTGATTCATCGCCTATTTACTCAAAGAAACTTATTTTCCCAATTGGCAACGATTTTTCTTCTGTATAATATGCATTCACATAATGTTTATCCTGCAAAATATACCTTTAAAAAAAAAAAAAAAAAAAAAAAAAAACTTTTAAAATAAATTAAAATCTTTGTAAAATCTTTACAAAATTATTTTTCATATCTAAAAGAATACAAAAGAAATTATTGTATGGTAACAGTTTAAATGTATAATGTAAGATAAGCCTGAAAAGTGACAAATTTTGATGATTAGTGAAAATGTGTAATCTGGTAACCCTTATTAGTAGTATATTACTTAAATTTTATTCAATATTAACTATTATCATTTTTGTTTTCTTCTTTTAGAAAAGAAAGTTTACTGAATTTTTGTAAGCTCTTTCTTGAAAATCGGGAATATGAAAAAGTTGAAGTAAGTAATTTTTTTTTTTTTTTTTCCCATTCTAGGTTTCTGTTATTTACGTGTTTTTATAATTCATAAGTAAATCAGCAGATATATGCATATTTTATTTTATCTGTAAATTAACTTTTCCCTTAAATAGAATGAATGTATTTTTTGTATTTATCAGCTCAAAATGTTTTATTATAATAATTAAAGATTTACATTTAAGCTTTTGTATCTCATTTGTAATCAAACTTATGTTACATAAGTTTGTAGCATCATATATGTATAATATATATATATATATATATATTCCTTTGTGTGTGTTTTACTAAACAGAAAATTTTAGTAAATACAATTAAAATTATAATAAAGCATGTTACACATAATTAATTAAATATAAAAACCTTAATATGTACCTCCTATTTCATCGTTAATATTTTCGGCTGGGCGCCCAGCTCTTTTTAAACGATCTTCTTCTGTGTTGGATCTCTTAGAGTTGTGGTCTTTTATAGACTTCATAAGTTGATTCCACATCCGGTCAGGAGCCATTGCGTCACTGTCATTGCACACATCCGGTGTTGTTGCTATTTCTATGGCTTCTCTAAACATCGCGTAATTATAATTATTGTAATTCGCTATCTTTTTAGTTTTTTCAAAATTTATTTTAATTTCTTCATTATCGAAAGTTTTAGCTAAAGCTGTATTTATTTTTCCTGTTTTGATATCATTCTTATGTTCTTTGAGTCTTGAGTCTTTCTTTTCGTTACACCGATATATGAACCTGGTTTATTGTCTTGATTATTTACGAACGGTATTTGGTAAATTCCAGCAGTTTCCAAAGGGGGGATGGGGTCTTTATCATTACGTATTAATTGAAAAATATTCGGGTTAGGTTTTATAGGGATATTTACGCCGATTTTATTTGCAACGTTTTTAATTTTATTCGATGCTCCACGATCGTAAGGTATGGACGAGGTGAATTTTAAAGGGGGTGTTTTGAAAATTAGGTATATAGTTACTGGTTTTTAATCTGGTTTTAATTAGTTTTTTAATGATTTTGTTAGGGTAACCCACTTTTTTAGTGAAATCTTTAATTAAATTAAATTCATTATTTAGACTGATAGGGTCATTACATATTAATATTGCATGATTTATATATGAACTAACTTAAAATTTCAGGTTTGAAAAACCTTAGAACTTTTCTATGTATAATTTAGAGTTCAGAAAAATAGGCATTCAGTTTTGCTAGAAGAAATTTATTTGCTTTTTTATTTAGTAAAAATAATATATATATATTTATCTTGTAAATTTTAATAATTTGGACAAACTTTGAATTTAATACTGTTTACTGAAAAAAAAAAAAAATAGTTATATTACATACACAATTAGGTAAATGTATATATAACTTAAAATTGAATAAATGTTAAAAGATAACAAGTTCAATTACAATCAGTTAATAACTCAAATATAATTTTGCTCCCCAGTGTTTATTTAGCTTATTATTTAATCAGTATTCAATCAGACTATATATTTAACAAAACAGTTAAATGGATTGCATATTGAATAATGACTAAATATGTAGTATATATTTTTCATTCACTAAATTATTATTCTGCTTTTTTATACCTGGGTTCAAAATGACATCAAGTGCAGGAGTGGTGCCAGCTAGGGGGCCGGGGCATATGGCTAAGATCTGTTGGAGAAAAAGTAACGACATTTTAAATTTTTCTTTTTTTTTAGCAGCATTTTTTTCCTTTCGTGAATTTGGGGTATTCCAGTTTCTATTAGCAAATTTCTTTAATTCTTTATACAAAGTAAAGGAAATATTATAATCCCGATTTACGAAAAGTATGTTCTGTCATGTGTAACTTAACCCTACAAGGCACCCAGTTCCATATGTTGAACACAGACTTTAATCGTTCCTATAGCTATAAAACTAGTAGTAGCAACATCTCTCGACATCTTGATAGAAGCTACTGACATTTAGCAATGTAGTAATACGAATCTTTACCTAAAGTTGTCGTTTGTGTTTTTTGTTATAGTGCACTCAGTATGAAATTTGAATGAAAGTGATACGTTAGTCGTTTGTCTGAATTCAAAAATAAAAAAAGAATAGTTATTGAACAGTTTTGACTCGAAAAAAAAAATACTGTGTGTTATAACGAAGTGTATATTTGGCAGAGGTAAGTTGTTTTTTTTTTATATTACAATAGTAAACGTATTAGTAAATCATATTTTTATGTATATTCCATGTACGGTACGTTGAGCTAAAAAGTTGATTTTTCTGTAAAATATGGTTTTATTTTTATTTTTACAAGTTTTCCCTATCTTCTGATCACTAATTACAACCTATATATTTTTGTCGCACACTAAAAAAAAATTGAGCCTTGTAGGGTTAAAACTTAAGAACAAGTTGCCATAGAATGTTGAAATTGTGTATTTGAGACTTTTGTAGCATTTTATTATTCACTACCAATTTTTCTCTACTACAGCCTACCTTAGAGGTTTCAAGAGTTTTGTCGGGATGAACCATTATAACCTAAAAAAGTTTTAATTTAATGGCTTCTAAAGTGTGATATTGTCTTTTTATAATGTAAAATCCAAATATTACAATTAACTAAGATTGAAAGTTAAAACCTAAAATAGTATTTCCTTTCAGGAAACTTAAGTGGTAATGTATAGATTATTAGAGACCTCTTTCTATTCAAAAACAATGCTAAGCTAAAAATTTTTATCAGAATGTAAAAGTAAAATCTTGAAAAACAAAACCAGAATTTAAACAAACTACTACTAATAATAATTTGATAGCTATATAAATAAGTAATGTAAATTGGAATAATTAAATTATTTATTTTATAGAATTTGTTACCTAAGTTCAGATTTTTTTTTAGCAACCTCTATTAAAAGGCCACTTCTCTGAAGGGCCAGTTTTCTATAGCATGATGAATGGTACTTTTAGGGAACTTTCAATGTATGTATTTGTGATCAATGGATACAAAGATAAAATGTTTCTTAAGAACATTCTTCATGTACCCTGTAATATTTAATTCTATGGAAAGAAAATAGCATCGTACTCACACAGAGAATGACGCATTGATCTCCAAAACTGCAGGGACCACTAATAAATGAAATGGCACAAATATTAATAATATTAGAGATTGCAATGTATGTTTACCATGGCAGGCACAGAAATGTTACGACCGGCATAGTACAGCATAAATAATCGTATAATAAACTCTCTCTATATAGTGCCCCCCTGTTGGGGAGGATGTGTCCCTGCTTCCCCCCGGGGAATTTGTAATGCCATTACTGATCAGAAGTAATTGTGTCCACATAATTTACCAGATTTTTTTTTTTTTTTTTGTGCCAGAATTCATTTTTATGATAATTAAATTCATAAAATAAAATTAAAATATTAATTTCATATGATTGCGAAAAATCTAATGAAAATTAATGTTTTTCAACATGAGAGAATTGAATCTCCCTGCAATAAATTATATTTCCTCACCTCGTATGAAAACTTAATAATTTCAGGTATTTTTTCACAAATTCACAATCATCCTGGTGGCATGTTGAACAAACAAGCAAAAGTTTATTTGTAATCAGTGAGATTTTTCTTTTTCTCTAATTTGAATTTTTCACTCATTTCTAGGAATCTGAGAAAAAAAAAAAAAGAAATAAATAATAGAACTATTTATTTAAAATTATACCTCATAAAGCTCTTGAAAACTGGTTGAAATATTTTCTGGGCGGATCCGCCCTTTCATCCGCAACCGTCAGTGTAGTCCGCTATTGTCGAAACTGTTTTTGGATTCTTTCTCTGCTGCTTCTTTAGAAGATGGCGTCTGATGAGAGGGCGGATCCACCCAGAAAATATTTCAACCTGTTTTCAAGAGCTTTATGAGGTATAATTTTAAATAAATAATTAAAATTGCTCTTGTGAAATTAAAATTAAAATTTTTAAATAAATAATAGAACTTTACAAATTGCATGAAATACATTTTAACTATCAGAAAATTGTATAAAACATAAAATTACTTTTATATTATCTTTCCCTTGTTTCTTTCTTTCTTTTTTTGTAAATCATTATTAAATATAGATATTCTATACATTGTGTTGCTAAACATCCCTTGTTTCACTTTCTTGTTATCTTCTTCACCCTCTTTATGTGAATATATGGGTCAATACCCCTTAGGCAGGCAACCCAAATGTAGGACACTCACATAGTCAACCGGCTATAATCTAAAACTTGATCACAACCCCCTCCTTAATAGGATTCTTTAGAAAGACCCCATGGAGAACATTCTACCCAGGCCTAGCTCTCTAGTGCCCCCCTCCTTTAAAGAAATTAAATTTTTTATTTCAACTTTTATAGATACTATTTACGTTCAAAATATATTCAATATGCATTTGAATGTTGGTGCACCCACATAGTTGATCACCTTAAGAAATTTTGTATATTAATTGAATTTTCTTATGCATTTTCAGTTTTGCCTACAATATGCAACAAAGGAAGCATTTCCAGAATTTGGTAAGGACTTTAAAAAATTGACAGATGATATGTTTGCAGCTGAACAACTTGAAAACAGGCAAAGGTATGTAGTGCTGGCATTCAGCATATTATCATACACTCTCTGAATATTTTGTTGCCTTCTTCACTAAATATCTTCGAGTGTAATTTCTAATATATACATATAAATTTTAAGTAAAGGGGGTGGGGGGGGGGGATATAACTTTGTTTTACCTCTCTTTCCTTTCTTCTTAGACAAATGCCTGACTATTAAATGTGTTTGATATAGTAAATTTTCAGTATGTATTTAAGTATTATAAAAACATTGTATAAGATAAATTTGGAATTTCACCAAATGTAATTTTAGGCAGTGTTATAAGGTTCTAAATAGTTCACATGCATCATTTAAAAGTTGTTGTTTACATTTTGTGCGTACACCCATTGCGTCAGACAAAATTTGGAAAAAAAATGCAATTTGATCATTGCAGTGAAGCAACCAAAAATTGCGGATTGAATTGTGTATTGATGATGCATATTATTGACAAAGAAAGTTAAAAGTAATTTCAAAATTCATTTTGTTTTGTTTATCGCATATTTTCAGCATTTAAAATGGGAATGTTTAGGTGATCCCAGACTGGGCTCACTGAGTCAGAAAAGGAGTAATTTTACTTAAAATGTATCTAAATTTTTCTTCTAAGCAGTGCATATGGCCTGACACAATTCTCTTATAAATTTATAGGGCACTCAACAAAATAACATTATTGGACATATTGCCAATATCAATATAAGCTTGGGAATATATTGCACTATTCAATTTCTGATATCTTTCAGCCACACTTCTTTTCTGTTTATTTCATTATTTAAATTCTTTTATTTTACAATAACATATTCAAATCTAGCAAGCTTAGAAAAATATATGAAAGCACAATTTTCCTGAAAACTGTATAAAAAAAATATGCTCAGTAATAGTAAAAGATAGCAAAATTAACTGCAATAATCATGGCAAAAATGCTAGAATATTTGACGATTTGAAGAAGTTGTGAAAAAAATAGAAATAATCGGCATAATATTGCTACTTGGTCATGTAAAACAAAAATTATTTAATCTTTGATATGATATGCATTTTATAATAATCTTCATAATGATTATTGTATAAAAAAAATGAGCTTAATGTGCAATGTCTTTTCTATTTCTTTCTTTTTTTATTTATTTTTTAATAATATTAATCTTATGATCAGTAAATTTACTTTAGGATTAATGCAATGATAATATAGGCTTCTTCTTTTTTCTTTTTGGTAATAATTGTCCAATTCTTGGTATTGAACCTAGCTACCAAGAAATAACCATTTGGTATTGCATAGGTTTATCAACATTTTATTAACCGACTTCAAAAAAAGAAGGAAGGTTCTCAATTCAAACCGTATGTTTTTTTTATGTTTGTTAGCTCATAACTTCTGAACGGATGCTCCGATTTTGATACTTTTTGTTTTGTTGAAAAGGTCTTGGTCTACAATAGGTCCCATTGTAATAACTTTACGATCTAAAGAAAATACAGGGTGCCCAAAAAAATCAGTCCCAACTCCTTTAACTGCTAAACGACTAAATGGTATGTAAGTATAGAAAAGTGGCCATGCTGTACAAGGTTAAACCGCTTCCAGCGCCACCTGGTGGAAAATAGCGGAGTTAGTGTTCCTATCTCGAAAACGGTTCTACAGAAAAAGTAAATTACAAAGCTGAAGGATATCACCGATTTAGTACAAAAAGATAGTTTAGACATTCATACTAACGTTCCTATCTCGGAAACGGTTCAAGACAGGGGGAAAAAGTGAATTATAAAATTGCAGAGCATCATCGATTTAGTACGAAAAGATAGTTTTGACATTGATGCTAAAAATACAAGGCTAAAAACGTGCATTTTTTTGTTCGCAATTTCTTACACAATGCATACTTGAGCTACATTGCTCACGTTGTAGCGTAGCTGCTGAGACATACGCTATATAGTTCAAAATGCGGTTACTTGATATTTTTTGTTTTGTTGTAGAGATCTTGGTCTGAAGTAGGTCCCATTATACCTTCTTTACAATCTAAAGAAAATAAAGCACCATCTGGTGAAAAACAGCGGAGTTAGCGCTCCTATCTCAAAAACGGTTCAAGGTGGGAGAAAAGTTAATTACGAAGTTGTAGAGCATCTTCGATTTACTACGAAAAGTCATTATTGCTAAAAATAGAACGCTTAAAACGTGCAGTTGTTTGTTCGCAATTTCGTACATTGGGCACACTTGAACTACGTTGCACACTTTGCAGCATAGCGAATGACACGTATACTCTGTGGTTCAAAGTACTGTTACTGTAAGCGGTCACATCGATTAGCGCAAAGTCGTTTTCAACCAACTTCAGAAAGGAGGGTGTTCTTAATTCAAGCTATGTGTTGTTGTTGGTGTTTGTAAGCTTATAACTTCGTAAGAGATGCTCTAATTAACCGACTTCAAAAAGGAGGAGGTTCTCAATTCAAAGCGTATGTTTTTGTTTTTGTTTTTGTTTGTTAGCTCATAACTTCTGAACAGATGATCCGATTTTGATACTTTTTGTTTTATTGTAAAGGTCTTGGTCTGAAATAAATCCCATTGCAAAATCTTTACGATCAAAAGAAAATACAGGGTGCCCAAAAATGTCAGTCCTGACTCTTTTAACTGCTGAACAGCTGCAGCTATAGTTATAAAAGTGGTATGTAGGCATAGTAAAGTGGATATGTGCTACGCTATTCAACCGCCTAAAGCGCCACCTGGTGGAAAAGAGTGGAGTTAGCGATCCTATCTCGGAAACGTTTCAAGACAGGGAAAAAAAATAATTATAAAATTGCAGAGCATCATCGATGTAGTACGCAAAGATAGTTTAGAAATTAATGCTAAAAACCGAACGCTTAAAACGTGCATTTGTTTGTTCACAATTTTCTATTTTGTGCACACTTGAATGACATTGTATATGTTGTAGCGTAGCGGGTGACATTTATGCTATGTAAAATTCAAAGTATGGTTATTGTAAGCGGTCACATCGATTAACGCATAGACGATTTAAACCGACTTCATAAAGGAAGAGGTTCTCAATGCAAACCATGTTTCTCGTTGTTGTTGTTGAAATTTGTTAGCTTATAACTTCGTAAGAGATGATTCAATTTTAATACTTTTTTTGTTGTCGTAATGATCTTGTCCTGAAATAGGTTTCATTATGATTTTATTAAGATATAAACAAATTACAGGATACTCACAAAAATCTGTTCTCACTCTAACTGCTGAACACATGCAGCTACAATGGTAAAAGCATTATGTAAGTATCGATGTTGAAACTTCTGTCCGTCAGCTGCAATGCATATTTTGCTCTTTATTTGAACTTTACGCTGCGCAATTTCCAGCGCAGCGGGAGACACGTATTCGCTGTAAAGTACAATATATATGCCTAACAGAATTTCCGGTTACGAATACAGCGTATCCGTCTTTTACATTTCTAAAGACTTTTTAATTTAACATATGTTCGTTCAATAGATAGTTTTTTGCTCATATCCGATAAAGGCAAGAAAAGTAAAACAACTTAAAAATGCAGCATTTGAGAAAAATCAACTTAAAAATAACTTGACTATAATAAAACTGGCACAACTGTCTCTCGAGTGGATAACTTTCTAGATGGAGATGTAACTTTTTTTTTTCACATTGGGTGCATTTCATGTATTTTTCAGTGACATAAACCATTTTTTGAGTAATGTCACTTTTCATGGAACTTATGATTTGTGAAACTTCCATCGAACATCTTCTGATGCTCTGCTATATAAATAAGTTTTCACTGAAAAGAGAGAAATAAAATCTTTTTGTAAAAAAATAGAACCGACTCCAAAAAGGAACTACTATTCAAATAACTAAAAATGAAAGAAAATTCGCAGAAAATGGAACTGTAAATTGCGCCTAAAAGTATAAAATAATTTCCTTCGCCAAACAACCTATAACACTACAATTAATCATAACTTTTGAAGTCGGCGCAAAATTAAATAAAAATTGATACCTTTGTTCAATACAAAAATCATATCCTATTCAAAATACACATCTCACATTGTTACCTGCAAAACGCAACTGAGAACTAATTTGATTCAAGAAAACAAATAAGATTTCGTAAGCAGCAAAAGTTGGCGAAGATGCTGGTATCTATCTGACGTCCTTGGTGAAAGAAAAATCGCAAAATTATCTGGCAAACATATTTAATTTCTTTGGGATATCATGATTATTTTCATAAGGTATATCAAGAGATAAATCAAGAATATGAAACAACACATCGTACAATATATATTATGAAAATATACATCTTGCGTGTATATTTTTGCCTTACGTTTTGATCCCCAAATCCAAAAGCCATCAAGGATGATAGTTATCAAAGTTATACCAAATTTTCAAAGGAAACTCTAACTTCGTAGAAACATAAATACCGCATTGTGAAGAATGTTCATTGTTCTATGTAGATGCTACTAATGAACCAATTGTATACAGTGATAAAATAATAAAGGAAACATGAAAATGGATCATTCGAAACAACAGCATTTGTTGCTACCGATCTAAAGACAAACCTTTAAAAACTAATTAAATTTTATTTAATTTTGCGCCGACTTCAAAAGTTATGATTAATTGTAGTGTTATAGGTTGTTTGGCGAAGGAAATTATTTTATACTTTTAGGCGCAATTTACAGTTCCATTTTCTGCGAATTTTCTTTCATTTTTAGTTGTTTGAATAGTAGTTCCTTTTTGGAGTCGGTTCTATTTTTTTACAAAAAGATTTTATTTATTTGGCAATGTGCACCAGATTTACATATGAATTTATTTTTATATAGTTTGAAGGCATTTCCCATGTTAACTACATTCCATTTAAAAGCTTAATAGATTTTATTGTTTCAGGTGCTTAATTTTTTTCTTAAATGTTATTGCATTTTAGCTGACTTTTTTTTTTTTTTTTTTTTTATCATTTATGTAAATCTTAGATCAAAATAAAAATGTTACGCATCATTATCTATTTATTTATTTAGGGTTCATGTAAACAGACTTCTCCAGACAATTTCATTTGAAGAAAACGTGAAGGAGTCATCAAGTGATTCGTCATCAAGCGATTCATCGTCTAGTGATTCTTCTTCAAGTGATGAAGATGAAAAATAGCTGTTATTAAATTGTACATAATAAATAATTTTTATCTATATATTTATTGGCTATTATATCTGTTAATTGCTTTCAAATATCAATATTAGCATAAGTGAAGCGTCAATAAGCAGAGAAAGGAAAAGGAGGAGGGAACCTGTGCCCACCATACTCTAAACTTTCTAAATGTCAAATATTTAAAAACATGATACATGATAAAATAAATTAAAACTGTACCAGCTTTTATTGGGGGGGTGGGGGGGGGGTAGGGGTTTTGTCCATTACTGAAACACTTTCATATTTTTATATTTGACTTTTTAAAAACATTGAGATGGATATGAAAAATGCTTTATTATTATCTGTTTTAACTTGCTATAATTCTCTTTTATAAATTTTATAATATAAAGTTCTTCCCACTTTTTAAATCACCGTTTTTGTGAAACCGGTAGGCAGTTAAAAAATTTTACAGACAACATGCATACAATACCCCTGGTATAGAGGATCAACAGTTAGCAAACAAGAAAAAAGTGAAGAATAGACACAAGCCAGGCATCAGTTACATGCTGAAAGGGAAGAAGCTGACAAATAGAGACAAGCTAAGTATCATGCAGATGATCAGTAGTCTTAGAAGATAAGAAGGAGCAGAAGAAAAACATCATTTTTGAATTAAGCTGATTCTAGATGCCATGCTGGTATATTTCTCTCACAGCCAATTGGTTGCTGCCTTGTAGGAACTTCCAGCAGTCTTTATGTTTAAGCATCTTCAGGAAAAACTAAAATTACTGTCTTATTTAAATTTTAAATGAAGCACAACATAATTATAAAATAAATTAAAAGACCTTATTAAAAAATTTAAAATACCTTTGACAATCCTTCTACTTGAGCAGCTTTAATGATATATTTCGACTTGCATTCGCAGTCATCCTCAGATGTTTGTTTTGCTGCATTACTGATTCACGTCTTCATCCTCTTCCACATCACTCTCCTCTTTTCCTACGTCACTTTGTCGTCGATAAGTCTTTATTACATGTTGCCAATCCTTAGCTATAATGCTATGCTCTCTCTCATTTACTGCAGAGTTAGAGGTTAATATTTCTAATTAGAAATATTAACCTCTAACTCTGCAGTAAATGAGAGAGAGTATAGCATTATAGCTAAGGATTGGCAACATGTAATAAAGACTTATCGACGACAAAGTGACGTAGGAAAAGAGGAGAGAGATGTGGAAGAGGATGAAGACGTGAATCAGTAATGCAGCAAAACAAACATCTGAGGATGACTGCGAATGCAAGTCGAAATATATCATTAAAGCTGCTCAAGTAGAAGGATTGTCAAAGGTATTTTAAATTTTTTAAAAGTTTATTCGTCCTTCTTAAGAATTACAACACATTTAAAAGACCTTACTTAGGCTTTATCTTCTGCAAGAAGCTTTTCGTGGGAGGATCCTCCCTCTTTATCAATTGCAAACTGTGCTTGTGGGCCTTGGCTATTTATACCTTTACTTCGTTCTTCTAATAAGTAGCGCCACTGCGGATCTATTTTGGCAGACTCGTGGTCATTAATGGCGACATTATCACTAATTATTTCGATACTCTCTCTGTAAAATGAGTAAGTATGGTTATTGTAATTGGCCAATTTCTCAACGTCATTAAATTTAATATCTATTTTATTTTCGTAATATGTTCGAGCAAGTGCGGTAGTAAATTGGGCAAATTTAATATCATTTTCATGTTCTTTGAGGCGTGTCTTTATTTTTCTTTTTGTAACACCTATGTAACTTCTGGTATTTTTATCGGGGTATTCTATAGGGATTTTATAAACTCCGGTGGTTTCAAGGGAGAATAATATCTTTGTCGTTTCTTATAATTTGGAAAATATTTGGGTTCGGCTGTATTGGGATGTTTAGATTAAATTTATTAGCAGTATTTTTTACTTTATTTGAGGTTCCTTGATTATATGGTGTTGAAAATGTAAACTTTTTTTGTGTTTTTTGATGGCTAGGAATCTGATTTAACTGTTTAATTCTTTTTTGAAGCCGGATATCCTAAATTCCCTGTTGAAAAATTATATAAAAAAAGAATTAAACAGTTAAATCAGATTCCTAGCCATCAAAAAGCGCAAAAAAAGTTTACATTTTCAATACCATATAATCAAGGAACCTCAAATAAACTAAAAAATACTGCTAATAAATTTAATCTAAACATCCCAATACAGCCGAACCCAAATATTTTCCAAATTATGAGAAACGACAAAGATATTATTTCCCCCCTTGAAACCGTCGGAGTTTATAAAATCCCTATAGAATACCCCGATAAAAATACCGGAAGTTACATAGGTGTTACAAAAAGAAAAATAAAGACACGCCTCAAAGAACATGAAAATGATATTAAATTTGCCTGATTTACTACCACGCTTGCTCGAACATATTACGAAAATAAAATAGATATTAAATTTAATGACGTTGAGAAATTGGCCAATTACAATAACCATACTTACGCGTTTTACAGAGAGAGTATCGAAATAATTAGTGATAATGTCGCCATTAATGACCACGAGTCCGCCAAAATAGATCCGCAGTGGCGCTACTTATTAGAAGAACGAAGTAAAGCTATAAATAGCCAAGGCCCACAAGCACAGTTTGCAATTGATAAAGAGGGAGGATCCTCCCACGAAAAGCTTCTTGCAAAAGATGAAGCCTAAGTAAGGTCTTTTAATTTATTTTGTATTTTATAATAAAATTACTGTTATACAGAAGGTCCAAGATCCATCAACATATTTTATTAAACGCCTAGTATGAGTTTAGAATCCATTTATTAAAAACTTTATGTCACAATATCATAAAGCTGAATGTGAATTTATCACACATTTTCTTTACTTTGTTCTTTCTTTAATTCAAGAATTTTATAAGGACTACTTCAACCCAAGCAGCGCCTGGTAAACCTGCTAGTATGTTATAATCAATTTAATTATTTTTTAGGGTTGCCTCTATTTTAGCTAAATGTTTCGAATGTAATTTGGAGTTTTATCATGGAGGCCATGAAAAAAAACCTGACAAATTGCCAAGTGGCAATCCTCTAACAGCAAAAAACTATTGTTATTGTTTCCAATCCCAGATGGTCCAGCATAGGCTAGACCATCTCCATGAAGCCAAGAACCTAACAGCAAAAAACTGTTGTTATTGTTTCCAATGTCAGATGGTCCAGCATAGGCTAGACCATCTCCATGAAGCCAAGAACCTAACAGCAAAAAACTGTTGTTATTGTTTCCAATGTCAGATGGTCCAGCATAGGCTAGACCATCTCCATGAAGCCAAGAACCTAACAGCAAAAAACTGTTGTTATTGTTTCCAATCCCAGATGGTCCAGCATAGGCTAGACCATCTCCATGAAGCCAAAAACCTCTAGAAAGTGTGAAAGCAGTAGAAAGTTCTTTAAAATTTCGTTTTTTTTTTGTAAAATCCAAGCATTTAAGAATATGAGGGGGGGGGGGGGAAACATAAAATGGTATATAAAAGACTAACATAACAATGTATAATGATATAAACAATATGAAACAAAACAAGTTTACATTTAAAAAACTAATATTTAAAAACTTAATTATTTACAATTTAATTAATTAAACAAAGCGATCTTACTTGAAGTTAGGTGAGAAGCTAACCAATGGAAGGAATGGACCGGAAATGACACTACCTGCTCAAATCCGAAGAACGTGATGAAGAATCTGTTTAGATCAGGGTGCAATAGTTTCTGTCTCAAGATAGAACACTGACACCAGTACTTTTTATCAATAATTTTTATCATAATCAATCGCAATAAATGGTTGCCCAAATCTAAGAAATTATTTATAAAAAATACTGGTGTAATTGTTCAGTCTTGAGACGTAAACTATTGTACCCTTCGTTTCGATAGCCGCAGCATCAAGCATGCAAGCTGAAAATACCTGGGATCTCAGGAAAAAAGCTTCCCACCTAACTTCAAATAAAGCCGTTTTATTTAATTATAAAAAATAAGTTTGTTTTCTATAAAAAAAAAAGCTATCTTCTGTTGAAAATAGTGTGAATAGTATTAATAGCACTGCACTGCCAAAAAAAAAAAAATTTATTTTGAGCCCTGATACCATTTTTGCTGGTTCTTATGCAAAATGACCTCCTGAATACAAATATGACACCCATTTTGCCCCATCACCCACCGTTTTCTCAGGACACCACCCCGTCCCCCAATTTTTATCCCTGTTCGGTAATTTTATGGCCATGAATTTGATTTAGAGAATGGAAAAGAATAATTTTAACATTTAAAAAAAAAAAAAAAAAAAGAAGAAGAAGAAGAACAATAATAATGTATAATAAATAATAATAGTAATAGTTAATTAATAAAATATAATAAATGTAATACATAATTTCAGTAGCAAATCCCTCCGCCTAAATTTTTCCCTTGCTTCAAATGTTCATGTTTTAGAATTTTCCAACTCTGTAGCCCCTCAGAAAATATTTAACAGTTAAAATAACCCTTTCTTCCACTACAAATCAAATTTATAGTCATAACATTACAGAAAAGGGATAAAAGTAGAGGGAATGTCCCTAAAATATGGTGGGTAATAGAACAAAATGGGTGTCATATTCGAATTCAGGCGGTCATTTTACATAAGAATTTGCAAAAATGGTGTTGGGGCTGATTTTCGTGCAGAGCAGTGTAGTTGGTCTGCAGAGTCGCACAAAGAATTCAGATACCTTGCAGGTTATCAGTTAAAATGCTCGAAAATGCATTTTCCATTGTGTCAAACCATTTATTTAATATATCAAATTTTAGTACCCTGTATGGTGCATATAAAATATATATATAGACAACATACGAACTGCTTAAAAGCTGTCAAATTCATTACTTTTTACTTTCTTCCATATGTACAGTCGGTAACAAAAGTCTCCGAACACTAGCAAAAATTCCTATGTAAAAAAAGTACACTTAATACAGTTTTGTTAAATAAATCCTTGTTTAATCCTGTCCTTAGTCAGTCTAAAAACATGATTCGACAAGGATTTATTTAACAAAACTGTATTAAGTGTACATTTTTTATACAGGAATTTTTGCTAGTGTTCGGAGATTTTTGTTACCGACTGTAATATAGAAAAGGTATTGGATTCTTGAAAATTTTCGACCTCCGTTTTTTTGATGGATTTACACATTTTGGGATGTCCTGAACACAAATTGATAGTTTTTAGAAAATGTCTGTCTGTGTGTATCACGTTTTTTGTGGATGCTGTATCTCATGAAGCAATGAATGAAATTTAACCAAACGGTATTTAGTTGCACCCTGACATAAACTGGTGCTGATTAGATTTGGGGATCAATCGCTCAACAGGTGGTGCTGTGATCGCATTTTTTTCTAAACTTTTAACATAGCAGTATAGGACAAAATTTTGTATAAATGTGCATAATGAGAGTTATTTTAAACTTGTGATTGTAAAATTAATATGAATTATTGATAATAGTAGTAGTTAACTAGGAAAAAAATTTTGTGCATGTGGGGGCATCGGTTCCCACCTGAGAGGGGGGGTGGTTAAATTTTCAAGATGGGTATCTTTCGAAAGGTCTCATCAATACCTTTAAAACTAATGGTTGAACTATAAATCTGTGATAATTTAAACAAAGTTATCAATTTTTTTTTTTTTTTTTTTTTACTTTTAACAAAAAAAAAGAAAAAAAAAATCTTTTTTTTTTTTTTTTTTTTTTTAAATATTGTTACTGAGTGAATTTGTATAGGAAAATATAGAAGAAAGTCTTGTGGTGGCCACAACATACTAGTTTTTAATGTAATTGATGTGAATATTTTTAAAATTATGTGTTGTGTATCACTGTTGAAATTCACACTTTTTTATACAGTTTGAAGCACACACACATTTTTTTTTTCCATATTTTGCCTTTATGGAAAATTCCAAGAGATTTGCAATTTCTGGATTGAAGATAAGTAGGGCAAATATTTTATTTTTAAAAAAATTATGATCTAGTCGACAAATTATATTACTCAAAGAATATTCTCTAATCAATTTAATAAAACTGTCACTTGTACCACAAAGTCAAGTAAACAATGATGTATAATATTGCAAAACAATAATATGGCTTGTTCAAGAACAGTGATCAACAGCTTGTAATGCAATTTCTTGGTAAAAATCACTCAGCTAAAAGTCTGAACATAAACTGAATGATGTGGGAGTGACTGTCTCTTTTTACAATTTTAGCAAAGATTGGCATGAGAAACCTTTATATTATTCGGGGAAAATCGCCGCATATTTCCTAATTAAGATAGAGCTTCCAGATTTTGGCAGCAAGGCTATCATTTTGAAATGTAGGCATACAAAACATGGATAAAATTTTACTTTCTTTATTCCAATACAATTGTTTTAGCTATGACATCATTTTCAGCATTAGTCCAGGAAAACTTGGCATTTTATTGCTAAGAAGATGTGTTATTTTTCTTTACATTTATTTAAAAAAGTAAAAATGCAGTGTTTTTACCCGAACATTTAGGAGTTATCATGCATCTATACAAATTTGAATCATTCAAATATGCAATAAATAATCAAAAGTGAAAAAATGTAACAAGGTGTTTGAATATTGCTCTTCAAGTTCGAACAATTGATATTAATGTATCCAAATTCTTTAATGTGTTCCTGCAAAAGAATATAAATTTTAAGAAAGGAATTTTTAATATCATAATGAATATTCTGCAGCAAAAATCTATAACATATGTGAATTTTAATTTCTTTTAAATAATTTAATGAACTTCATATAATTATGTGATTTGTGTAAATTACTTCATGCTTCATTATACAAGAGCTATAAGATAAGTAATATGCATATCATTTTCCATAATAATCATGCATTCTCAAAGAAATGTAACATATGCCAGTTTTTTATGCTTTGTATAATTTAGCATTATTATAGCAAACTTCAGTTCATTTCATAGACTGCAATGTTTTTCATATCCCTTACAAAAATAATAATAATAAGTCTTACACTTATGAAAATCTACACAGGATGTGTGTGTAATTGTGATCTATAACAGTGGTCGCTAAACTTTTCAATTTCATGGACCACTAAATTCACAATTAAAATTCTCACGAACCATCAAATTCATGATATAAAATCCCAGGGACCACTAATATTATTGATATAAGAAAGGCAAATATTTTTCTAGAATAAAAATTTAGAGAATGCGCATTTTTTAAATATGAAATAATTCTGTGAAATATAAAATATTTCAGATGCTTTTTTTTTTTTTATTTACAAGAAAAACAAAAATAATTAGAGCGGAATTTAAAGGTCGTATAGGGGAAGAATGTGAAAACCTTTTTACTTTCTCTTTCCCATAGGGTCAAGAAAGTATTGTTTTAGGGTCAAATTTTCGAACGTGAGTTTTTGTTATATTTAGATGTTCTGAGGTTCCCTGAATACGAAAATCATGTTTTTAGCAAATGGTCTGTGTGTCTGTTATCAGCATATCTCAAGAACAAATAGTAGTAGAAATTCCAAACTCGATATTCTAAATGTGTATCATATAGGGATGCTACAGTAAGCTTTTCGTTGAGATGAACCAAATGGTTCGTGTACAGGGACACTTAAAAGTATTCAAATACATTACGTCTATGGGGGAAATTGCAGGTATTTAGAGTTTAACATCTATAGACTGCACTAAAACAAATGAAACGTATATATATTTTTTTGTAATAGAGATAGTTAATTGGGAAAAAAAAAATTGTGTATGTAGGAGCCTCGCCTCCCCCCCCCTCCCTGGGGGGAAGTCCCCCCTTGAGGGGAGTAAATTTTCGAAAGAGCTCGCCAATACCTTTAAAACGAATGATTGAACCATCGATCTGCGATAATTTAAAATAAAATTATCGATTTTTTTTTCATTTTTAACAAAAAAAAAAAAAAAAAAATTATGTAATATTGAAAATAAATTCAACTTTTTTTTGGGGGATATTTAGTGCTATACTACTTCTCTAATATGGAAATCGTCTGCATTATCATAAAAGATAATTTGTTTAAATAATAATTTTTATAAACTATTTTTTAAATACAGAATTATTTTTTAATAACCGAATTAAATTCTATATAAATGTATGTGCATTAATGAAACAGGGTGTTGAGGGGGCGGTAGCCCACCTCACACAGAACTAATTATCATATAAAACTCTTCCAAAGCCTAATTTGAATTGTTTAACATAGGTTTACATAACAGTACTCTTTATCTTACCTCTTAATCTCCAACCTGTATTTATAGTATTAAATTTCAGGGTAAGAGAAAGTCGTGTGAGTGACACACCAGATTATTTATTGCTTTCATACTGTAAGAATCTCGAGGGAAACGTTTGATTATAAAGATAAATTGCTACTTCCATATATAAATCTGTATTTACTAAATATAGCAATGTGTATATTATATTGTTAGATTATTAAAATCTAATGAGAAATTGCATTTTTGACTCTAATTTTTTAACCTTTCAAGAATTCCAATATTCTAATAAATTTTTATCAGTTTTTAGCTGAATGTAGATTAGAAATTGAAAACGATAACTAAGCCTGATGTTTATAATTCAAATTTTTGTGATAAAAGTTTATTGACTATTTACTCTTTCTGTGACTTAAAAAACTCTGAAGTTAAATTCAACATCTGTATAATTTTTAATAAAACATTGAAAGATGCAAATAATATCAAGATTTTTCTGCGAACCACTACTGGTGGACAGAAAAACCGTCTGGCAACTGCACCAATTTTTAAGTTAATCGCATAACGCATTAAGACGCTATCAAATTTAAAATAATTTGAGTCTGTAGGACATAATGATGAATATTTGTGTGTGTTCCTGTAATAATGGTAATTATAATAGAATTGTAAATATTGTAACAATCACTACTATTAGACAATATAATGATATAAAAAAATTTTGATTTACATATAAAAATGATATGCCTTCCAACCGCTGACGCTTACGAGCCCATTCACGAAGGCTGGATTAGCTGGTACGTGGATACTGGATAGTCAACTATGGGCCATGAAATTCAGTCTATAAGGCATTCAGCTTCGGCCATGGTCCTGTGTCTAGTCCTGTCCTGTAAAAGAATTATATGTATTGCACTCATCAAATTCTATGGTAACGGTTACTTATAACTTGCCTAACAACATTTTTCAATCGTGTAGTGTATTTAAATGTTATCGCTGTTCAAATAATTTTAATCTATAGGCCATAATAATAAAGAATTTTTCTGTGTGTCCCTTTCAAAGAACTAGTACTTGGATGACCAAGTTCACTCTGTGTTGTTATAAAAATTATTCGTCATATCTCATATCATGGGTGAAGCGTAGGTTACCAGTGAAAGCTAATTAATCTTGGAGATAAGAATACATATCGAATTATCTCAAAACCCTAACTGTAATTTTTTTTTTCAAAATCATTCAAGCAGTTTTATAGAAAACCAGGTTTCTGCTATATTTTGTTTCAAGTAAAGCACAAATTACCAGCGATTGCTAATTTTCCTGAAGGAAAAGATAAACCAGATCTGTTTTTCATCTCAAAAAACAACCTCTAACGCTTTTTTTTTTTTTCAAAATCATACCAGCGATTTCTAAAAAAAAAAAGTTTCTACCGTGTTTTTCTCAGATGTAGTGCAAGTTATCAGTAAACATTAACTATTCTGAAGATGAGTGTATTTCAGATCAAAATGCCTTCTCAAAAATACAGTAACTCTAAATTTTTATCAAAATCAATTGAATACTTTCGAAGAAAACTGTTTCTGCTATTTTTTTCAGGATGAAGTGCGGGTTACAAATAAACTTTAATTATAGTGAAGAAGGGGGTGATTCAGACTGAATTGTAAACTCACAAAGCCCCTAATCTAAATTATTATTTAAATATAATTCAAGTAGTTTCTAAGAAAATCACATATCTGCCATTCTTTCCCACGGGTTGAGTGAGGATTAACAATTGATGCGAATTTTCGTGAGGATGAAAATCAATCAAATGGATTTGTCATCTTAAAAAAATAGGTAATATGAAAACTTAACCCTAAATTTTTATCAAAATAATTTCCCAGAAAACCAAGTTTCTGTCATATTTTGTAACGGGCAGATTAAAGGTTGACAATGAATGCTAAGTTTCCTGAAGATGAATTTAAATCGAATGTGCTTGTCATCTCAAAATTCCTCAACCCTAAGTTTTTATCAAAAACGTTAGATCCATTTCTGAGAAAATCAAGCTTCTGTCATATTTTGCAACAGCAGATGCAGTGAGAGTCAACAATGAACGCTGATTTTTCTGCAGAGGAGGATACATCATATAAATTTGTCTTTTCATAAATCTTAAGTGTAAGTTTTTGTCAAAACCATTTGATCACTTTCCATGTAAACAAAATTTATGCTATATTTTACAACCAACTGAGTAAGAGTTAACACTGAATTCTGATTTTCCAGAAGATGAATAGAAGTCAGATGGGTTTGTCGTGTCAAAAAACCCCTATATTCCTAATTTTTATCAAAGTCGTTTGAGCCATTCTCGAGAAAACCAAGTTTTGTTACATTTTTCAATGAATGATGTGGCAGTTAACAATGAATACTAATTACCTGAGTACGAGAATAAATCAAATGAATTTCTCGTTTCAAGAAACCCTTAACCCTAAGTTTTTACCAAAATCGCTAGATCCAGTTCTAAGAAAAACCAAGATTTTGTCATATTTTGCAGCAGATGAAGAGAGGGTTAACAGTGAACGAGATGTTTTTTTAAAGTGTCATTACGTAGGCAAAATACACTAAGCGACAAAAAAAAAAAAAAAAAAAAGCCGCACTTGGATATTTTCCATTTTTTTTTTTTTTTCTGTAATCGCTAATTTTATTGTTTTAAAAGTAAATTTTTGAACAGATTTTAATACGTTGAGTTCCGCGTGCAATTTAGGATTGAGCCAAGTGTTAAAAACAAGATGCAATTGTTCGGAAAATTGTAATTTTAGAAAGTATTTCAAATTTGGCAAGAATAAGGCAATTAACGATACCACAAAAAATATTAATTTTAGAACGAAAATCAAAAAAATATTTTAATATGTGGGATGTTAAAATGATTGAATGTTAACAAAATTGTTGGTATAAATGGGTCCACAGAGTGAAAAGCAGAGTCTTTTAAACAATCACAACATTTAATAATATAGAAAAGTAGAATAACATAATGCGGGCATTTCTTGCCGCACGCGTAGCAAAGCTTTCTCGTACAGACTCACATAAACCTCTCTTTCTCAGAGAAGCGAAGATGCGCTGTTGATTACGTAATACAGTTACGTCACATCTGACGTCATGACAGGTGTGAGCTGGTTAACAGATGATATGAGGAAACATGCATTGAAATCCTTCATTTCCCCCTTATTCAATAAATGTTTCGAAAATAAAACATATTTATGCATTATAATAGCATATTAAAAATTACAGAAAATTATTTTTATGCAAGAGTTACTTAAAATAAGAAAAGTGTTAGTAAAGAAATAGAATTATAAGCAAATAATTATGGTTAATATAATAAAATAAAATACGTAAAATATAAGCAGTTAATTTCTTAATGAAAACACAGTTTAAATATATATATATTTTTAAGTTCTTCAGTCCTGAGTATTAAGTCCTATCATACCACAACATTTTTCATGTTTATATGCATTTAAACTTTTTGTTAAAATATCTGCAGGTTGTTCATCTGATGAAATATATTTAATGTCAATTAGTTTATTATTGTAAACTTCTCGCACAAAATGATGACGAATGTCAATGTGCTTAGATCGATTGTGATGAACAGGATTTTTTACTAATCTCAGTGCAGATTGATTGTCGCACATGATTGCAGTCGGACTTGATACAATTTCAGGATCCAATTCTTTTAAGAAATTTCTAACATGAATTGTCTCTTTTGCGGATTCAGACAGAGACATATATTCAGATTCTGTTGTGGATAGAGCAACGGTTCGCTGCTTTCTAGATTCCCAAGAAATAGGTCCACCGGCATATTTAAAGACGTATCCTGTATATGATTTTCTATCATTTATATCCGATGCCCAATCGGTATCAACAAATGCTGTCAATGGTTTATCGTCTCTGTAATACACAATTCCTAAATTTCTAGTGCCATTGAGATACCTTAGTATTCTTTTAGCAGCTATCCAGTGAGGTTTTCCTGGATTGTTATTAAACTGACTTAAATAATTTACAGCATGGGTGATATCTGGTCTGGTAGCAACCGACAGATACATAAGAGAACCAATTAATTGTCTATAAGGAATTTTTGACATGTATGATTTCTCTTCTTCTGTATTTGGACACATTTGTTTAGTTAATTTTACACTGTTATCTAAAGGTGTATTCACCACTCTAGAATCTTCCATATTAAACTTATTTAGTAAATCTTCAATGTATTTCTTTTGTGTTATAGTGATGCTGTCCCTATCTTGATTAAATTCAATGCCTAAGCAATAATGCAGAAGGCCCATATCTTTCATTTTGAAAGATTCTGCTAATTTATTTCTTATATCAAAATAGTGCTCTTCACTTTTAGTGAGACAAATTAAATCGTCGACATAGACGATTATAATAGCATCAAAAGGATATTTTGAGTAATAGACACATTTGTCGGAATTCAAAGGGTAAAATTTCATTTTTCTCAATTTCTCATCTAATTTCTTAAACCACTGTCTTCCTGACTGCCTAAGGCCATACAAAGATTTTTTTAATAAACACACTTTATTTTCGTGTATATCATTTTCAAAAAATTCAGGAAGTTCCATATAAATTTCTTCATGTAACATTCCGTTAACATATGCCATAATGAAATCTAACTGGTATGCTGTGAAACCATTCTGGATAGCATACGCGATTGCAGTTCTTATAGAACTTAATCTGGCTACTGGTAAAAAATTTTCCTCAAAATCTATACCTTGTTTCTGTGAACACCCTTTGGCAACTAATCTGGCCTTAAATTTTTCAATTTGACCATCTGGTTTGAATTTTGTTTTTAAAACTCATTTACACCCAATTACCTTTTTATCTTTTGGTCTATCTACAATTTCCCAAGCGTTTTGCTTAACTAAAGAATCATATTCTAATTTCATCGCGTTCTCCCAATTTTTAGCATAATCTCCATTTAGCGCGTCGATTACGCTGGGATTAATTTCATTAAATGAGTTATCAGCTAATTGAGAAGTTTCATCTTTATATTTTGTATCTGTTATATATTCCTTATGAGAGTTTTGAAAGTTCCAACTTTTACTTTTTTTAGGTCTTCCGGGACCACGTTTAAAAATAGGATTGTTTTTATTAATCCTTTCCTCTTGTTTACATATATCGCCAGCACTCTCCTCCCCTCCACTCACATCTTCTACGTTTCCCCCTTCAGAGTGGCTCGCTTCCCCCCCTTTCCAAAAAGAGAAACTTTCTCCATTGAATTCAGGGGGATAGGAAATCGATCCGCTGTTTTCCCCCCTGTGGATGTCTGCGGTTTGAGTAGGGATAGGAGTTTCATTTTTAATTATTACAATCATTGCATTTATTCTCAGACGGAAAAATTAATTCTAATTGATCAGTAGTGGCTGAATAATTTGTTTCAAATTCGTCTATAAATCGAACATCACGACTTATGACAATTTTTCTGGTATCCCTATTCCATAATCTGTAAGCGCGTGATTCATTTGAATAGCCAACGAATATATGTTCGTGTGACCTAGCTTCAAACTTTCCTTTTGATTTTTTATTTAGAACAAAACATTTCTGTCCGAAAATTTTAAAATAGTTAACAGTTGGTTTTTAACCGAAAAACAATTCAAAAGGTGTTTTATTTTCTTTAATTCCTTTAGTGGGACACCTGTTTCTAATATATGCAGCGCAATTTACTGCTTCAGCCCAGAATGTATTTGGAAGGTTTGATTGCATTAATAAACACCTCGCCATTTCGCATAATGTACGATTTTGTCTTTCAATTCTAGAATTTTGCTGAGGGGTCATTGGTGAGGAATATTCGCGTTTAATACCGCATTCTTCAATATATTTATTGAATTCTTCGCCACAATTATCCAATCCATTATCAGTATGCAGTATTTTAATTTTTTTTCCTAATCGATTTTCGACTGCTGCTTTATATCTCTGGAACGCGTACTTAGCTTCATCTTTTGTTTTTAGAAAATTCACTTCAATGTAACGAGATTTATCATCCAAAAAAGTAATAAAGTAACGTGATCCGCCATGGGATTTAACATTTATAGGGCCACATAAATCAGAATAAACTACTTCTAATAATTCCTTACTATGAAATTTGTTTTCTTTACAAAATGGTTTCACAGTTTGTTTAGACTGAATGCATACTTTACAATCTTTTAAAGAATCTTTTTCATTAAAATTTAAATCTCTTAACATATTTTCAGATTTTAATAATTTTAAATCTTTTTCATTTAAATGTCCTAATTTTAAATGCCATTTATGAAAGTTGCTTACCTGAGTTGTTGCAGCGATATCCACCTGCGGCTGAAAAAAATATAAATCACCTTTTCTCGTAGCACTTATAATTAGAGAGCCGTCCTGCTCCGTAATTTTTGCACATTTTTCGGTAAATACAACTCGGCAGTTGTTTGCAGTAGCTTTTGATATAGACATTAAATTGCATTTCAATTTTGGAACGCACAAAACATTTGTTAACTTTAAATTGGTTACACCGTGATTACCGGGAACTTTTAATTTGACTGTTCCAACACCTGTGATCTCCGCTGTTTCATCTACAGCTAATTTTATAAATGATCCAATTCTAGGTTCGAAATCTGTAAACAAATTCTTGTCATGAGCCATATGTGATGTCGTACCGCTATCGAGACACCACTCGGAATGTTCTTGGAAAGAGTTACTGGCTGCCATCGTGAACTCTGTACTATCTTCAACCATGAAAGATCTATCTTTGTATTTATTCGATGAAGTGAATTTTCTGTCCGAGATCTTCTTTCTGCATTCTGAGGCTTTATGCCCTGCTTTTGAACAGTAATTGCATTTGAAGATTGCATAATTTCTTTCGCCATACGTGTTCTTGTTCTGCACAGGCTTTAAGATTGCTCTTTTGTTCTTTTCAGGAAGATTTTTCTTGTGAGTTGTAAAATACGCATTTGATGATTCTTGATGCTTTTTATTTTTTCTTGACTCATATTCTTCCATCATTTTAATTTTTAGAGCTTCAGGCTGCGGCAATTCATCTCTTGCTTCTATGGCGCACCTGAAATTTTCATAGCTGTCAGGAATACTGTATAAGAGCAAAATTGATAATAGGTCTTCGGCTACTTGAATGTCCATTTCTTTTAGCTTGTCCACTATATCAAAGAAAATATTGAGGTGATCGGACATATTTTCACTGTCAGTCATTTTCTTAAAGAGTAGCTGCTTCAACAGGGTGGCTTTCTTTGCCGGTCCTCTCGATTCGTAAACTTCTTTTAATTTATTCCATACTTCATTTGAGGTGGTACAATGTTTAATATGACACAACTCACTTGGGGTAATTGCTAGGATTAAATCGGCTCTAGCTTTACGGTCAATTTCGAGCCATTTTTCTTCACCTTCGGCGCCTTCATCGGGCTTAATTTTCGTTCCGTTAGCATAACTCCAGTGATCATTCTTGATTAAAACAGCTTCTATCTGCAGCTTCCACGTGTCAAAATTGTTTTTGGTTAACTTTTCTATATTTAATATCTGCGACATATTTAATCAGCTATAGTAGCTTCTTTATAAAAATAGAATCAAAAATACTTTTGATTTCAGCCCTTAGGCTTAACAGTAAGTCGCACTTTCGTTTTAGCGAATGTTAATTTAAATTTTTAAAAAGTCCGCAGTAAGATGCGTGTCTCTGGGCCCATAACCATTGTTGGTATAAATGGGTCCACAGAGTGAAAAGCAGAGTCTTTTAAACAATCACAACATTTAATAATATAGAAAAGTAGAATAACATAATGCGGGCATTTCTTGCCGCACGCGTAGCAAAGCTTTCTCGTACAGACTCACATAAACCTCTCTTTCTCAGAGAAGCGAAGATGCGCTGTTGATTACGTAATACAGTTACGTCACATCTGACGTCATGACAGGTGTGAGCTGGTTAACAGATGATATGAGGAAACATGCATTGAAATCCTTCAAAAATATTAGTGATCTGGTTTTTAGCAAGATATAATATTTTTGCCTTTTTAAACTGCACATGTGTCCTTAGGCAGCCACGTTACTCTTCCAATCGAGATGACCACAAGTTAAAAAGCCAGCGCTTAAAAAATCAGTTTGTATTACATTTAGAACATAGAAGGGATTCAGAAAAAGAGTTTAGTGACATAATTTATTTAAATACAGTGAAATAACAATTAAACAGAGCAGGTTTAATTGCCAGAAAATCTGAAAAAAATTCATTCTTAACGAAAAGCATTAGAAAACCAAGACCTTAGAGGGTTAAAAAAATTAAAAAATGATCACATAATTATTGGGCTGAAGTTGTTCTCTCTGATGAGTCAAGTTTAACTTATTTCGAGCTGACGGAAACAAGCAGATATGATCACGCAAATGTGACTGACCTAATGAAAATCGCACTTTTAAAACAATGACATATTCCCCGTACATTACAATACGGAAATGCATAATTTTTCCCGTGAGTCTGGCAAATTTGGCCATTAATGCTCATGAGAAAGGATAAGTAATTTTAACAACTTGATACTTGAATCAAATAAATGTATCACAAGCGCTGTATAACAAGGTGCATTATCATCTTGAAATGTTGATTATGGAAGAGTCTGCTCTGAAATACCCCGAAAGTAGTCGGTCAGGTATCAATTTTTTAACCCTTTGCGGCGCAAGGTAATTCGGATCATTTAAATTATACTACCACCAGAATTCACGAACAAAATTAAATTAAAAGAAATTTTAAGTTTTAAATAACGGCCTTTTTCTGCTACGTTATAAACGTAAACTTTTGCAAAAAAAATCTCTGGGATGAGTTTTTGCAGCTGGAAGGTGGTTTCACACTTATACCACCGCGCATTAAAGGGTAAAATTAAATCCCACAAAGAATATCGCAGGATTTCTTGTTTATTATCAGGGTTGGCTTTTTCCCGTCCAAAACTGGTTTTTCCCATCCCACTGGGAAAAACTGGTAAATACCGGGAGAAACAAGTCAGAAATACAAAGTTATTACAAATTTTCCTTAGGTTTAAAATTTTTCTCCAGGAAAGGAATATAAATAAATAAGAATTATTGCATAAAACATTTGCTCATAAAATTTAATAATAATGAATTTCCTAAATATATATTTTAGAACACAATAGAATAAAATTACTAACTTAAAAATATCAGTGTCACCAAGAGAAGCAATAAATAATTTGTGTTAAATTTAAATAAAAATTTTATTACTTTTTTAAGTAGACCTCTATTAAACACAAAACGTATTAAATTTTACAAGTTTGGTATTTGATGCTTGTGAAATTTATTTAAGCTTCTTCAAAATAAAGAACTGAAACCACATTTCAGCAAAGTGAAATCTAGCTTTGATAAAGCAATAACCCCTGTCCATTTTTTGGCACACCTGATGAATCCAAAATATAAAGGTGAAAAATTATCACAAGATCAGGAGGAATCTGCGCGTGAATATTTGAAGGCTTTAAATCCGAAGTACTTACAATACACATTACAGTTCAAGTCAGAAGATGCACCTTTTCCGAAGACATTTTTCTCTGAAGACATTATAAACACTATTTCACCTGCACTATGGTGGAAGAATTTAAACAAAACTGGAATAGATGCAGACTTTCTCCAATTAATGGAACATCGCAAGGGATGTCCTGATTCATCAGCATCTCTGGAGCGTATTTTTTCTAACTTTTCTTTCATCCAAAACAAACTTAGAAACAGACTGGGTTTAGAAAAAGCCTCTAAATTAGTATTTTGTTACATGATGCTAAAATCCAATGTAAAAGACGAAGAATATGATTATGATTATTGATTATGATGATTGGTAAATATTGAGAAATGTATACAGTATGTAAATATTTAAATAAATGTAATCCATCTGTTTTGTAGATTTTTTTTTTTTTTTTTTCTATCTTTCAAGCTATATACTTAGAACTCATTTTTACTTCCATTACCCTACTACCGTAGGTAATGGAAGTATTGTATTCGGTCTGAAAATTCGATATCGGGTTTTCACCTGATTTACACGTTTTAAGGTCCCCTGAGTCCAAAAAAGTGGTTTTTGGCAATTGGTCAGTGTGTATGTATGTGTGTGTATGTATGTGGAGAATCTTCTGGCTATTATAGCTCAGAAACTAATAAAGATAGAGCTACGAAACTTTAGAATTCAAATACGTCTGGCGTACAGATGAAATTTCCAAATTTTGGTGAAAATTGAAAAACCGGAAGTGGGACATCGGAAACCGGAAGTTGGACCGTAAGTCCGTATCTCAAAAACGGCTCTAACGATTTTCTTCAAACTTGCTATATAAACACTCTATTAGATGTCCTTTCGAATGATATAGTTGGTTAGTTCAAGAAAATTGATAGGCATCCTGTATAAATAGCTCAATTTCAGGCCTCCCAAGGGCGTTCCTTTAAAAACGGTTGTACGGATTTTTTTCAAACTCGCCATTTTAACTCAATTTTAAATATGCTTTTGTATGTAATTATTGTTTTCCTGTCAATAATTGAGTTTAACCGGAAATGGGACATCGGAAACCGGAAGTGGGACCGTAAGTCCGTATCTCAAAAACGGCTCTAACGATTTTCTTCAAATTTGCTATATAAACACTCTATCAGATATCCTTTCGAATGATATAGTTGGTTAGTTGATGAAAATTGATAGGCGTCCTGTATAAATAGCTCAATTTCAGGCCTCGCAAAGGCGTTCCTTTAAAAACGGTTGTACGGATTTTTTTTTAAACTCGCCATTTTAACTCACTTTTAAATATGCTTTTGTATGTAATTATTGTTTTCCGGTCAATAATTGATTTTTTGTGAAAGTTGGTATCTCAAAAACGGCTCTAACGATTTTCTTTTTTGGTCACTTTTATGTTTTCTGATCACATTATCTCTCAAAAATGCATATAATACATGTAATAGCGGGTAATGGAAGTCGTGTGGTTGTTTCACACCAGATTTTTAACATTTTCAAAAGGTTGCTTTGAATTTATATTTGTGTTTTTAATAATCAGTTTTTCCCATGTCGGAAAAACATAGTATTTCCCAGGACGGTAAATACCGGTTTTTACCACGGTATTTACCGGGGGTGGGAAAAACCTTGCCAACCCTGTTTATTATACCTGAAAATTGTCCTAAACTCAATCCGCTCGAAAATGTTTAGTCTATAAAGGAGGGTGGGGATTAGAAATTTGTTGCCTACAACTTTGATAGAAGTAGAAAAAAATATTTATGATATTTAGCACAGTGAAATTTCTGAGTTTCATGTTAAAAAACTGTAAAATACTATGCCATTGCGCATGAAAGCAGTAATTCCATATAAAGGCGGTATTATCCAATCCAGAATACATATTTTTATTAAATAACTAGCTGTTACCCGCGACTTCGTTCACGTGGAAATTTTGATTTGTATGTGTGGGAACTGACGGTTTGATCATAATATGTAATGAAATGAAACCTTATCATTGTGGTGCTGTGCAAAACAGAGTCTGATAAAGTACACTCAAAAAAATTTGTAACTCATTGAAAGCCAAAATAAAATGCCAAAATAAATAAATAAAAAGTTATCGCCAACATGGCGATAAAAATTTAAAATTCGTCCATAGGGATTCTGTACTAAAACAGTACTGCGTTGTGGAAGTATAAAAACTGGGACGTCAATTATGAATTTTATTTCGAAACCTTTCTTTGTATGATTTTAGTTCACTATTGCACAATATTAATCTGGTTTAATAATAATTTGGTGACAGGTTAATTAAAATTTTAACTATGTGGTGAAATTCATATAATATTTATGAGTTTCAATATATATATATATATTTTTTTAACAAATAAATGATTTTTTTTTTTTTTTTTTTTTTTCATTTCCCGGCGAATTGTTGAATAATATTTTAGTTCTTAAACAATTTTGGACGGCTTTGCCCGCTTCGCTGGCAAACTCTTTTCTATATGCTTTATGAAAAAAAAAAAAAAAAACTGAAATTGGTCAAAAGCTTGCTTTGGGTTTCCGCTGCCTTAGGCAGCGCCTTGTTCGTCCTTGCAATCTCCGGTGCCTGTCCCTATTGCCTGCGACAATGGCTTACCCGTGGACTTCCATTTGGTTGCTTATCATATATAACAGTTTCGATACGGACAGTATCGAAAAATTTTAAGTAGCTCTTTTATATCTGAATCCCAGTTACATATGAACAACATTATATGTGATGTACATAATATTTGCTCTCAAGTTATTTCCTATATTTATTTGATTTAATCAATCAACCATAGAATGACAGCAATTTCAAGCCACATATAATATTACAATATGCTATGATCGGCAACTTCTATCGCATGAGACAATTATTATTTTGTGGTTACATATACTTCATGCTTAGTTAATAGTAGTTGGTATATAGAAAAATAAATAAATTAGTATGTAAACTTGATCATGGTACAGCCTTAATGCCCTTGGCGACTTTTAAATTTTTGTTGCCGTTTTAGACCAAAATATAATTTATGCGATTATTGTTCCTATACGCAAGCGAAGTGTGACGTCACTGACCGACCGTGGATGCACGAAAATGATTTCCTATGTTAATCGTCCATTGGATCTTTTGTAAAAAATGATTGAAAATCGAAGAAAATTATTTCCCGGTTTTAATCCCCATATTTGGGTACACATATGTATTAGTTATCATGTGCTTGTGTTAGATTGAGTTATTTTGCTGTCAAATTGACAAAATTTTAATTTTAAATTTCAAAACTCTGTCGTTCTTGGCGCTTATTGTATTTGGTGATCAAAAACGTAATACGAAAATATACATGCCAGATGTATATTTTCGTAATATGCATTGTACGAAATATTGTTTCATATTATTCATTACTGTCATAAAATAAGTTGTTAAAATAACCATGATTTTTGAAAGGAATTAAATTATGTTCGCCAAATAATTTGGCGATATTTTATTTTTCTACCAAGGATGACCGATATCAAATCTATTCCGCTACAACATATTAGTATCTTATATCAGATACTTTATTTAGACATTTGAAAACAAATTTGACTTCAAATTATGATAGAATATTTATCATTTCCCTTTTAATCAGTATATTAGTTGGATATTTATTGTGTTAATATCATCCTTTGAAATTAAATGTTTGTGTTTTCAATCGAATATGGAAGTTTGCCATTTTTTTTCTTCTAGAGTTTTGAAATTAAAAATTCAAATTTTGTCAATTTTACAACAAAAATAACTTAATCTAATGCATGGACATGATAACTAATACATATCTATACCCAAATATGCGGATTAAAATCGGGAAATAGTTTTCCTCGATTTTTAATAATTTTTTACAAAAAATCCAATGGGCGTTTAACATAGGAAATATTTTTCTTGCATCCACGAACGGCCAGTGACGTCATCACTTCGCTTGCGTATTTCTTTCTATCTTTTCCTTGGCTAAAAATGTCCGATCTACTTCAGCATCAAAATTATAAAAAATTGTCAAGAATTATCAATAAGAAAATACCTTTACCATAATGCTGAATTAACTTTTATGCCAAGCGTGTTTCATCCGCCATACTAAAAAAAAAAAAAAAAAAAAAAAAAAAAAATCTGAAGTTGAGGTATATAAAAAAAATGCTGTGAAATAAAATTCAGAAGAAATATGTTAGATTTGTAATATTACTATTTTATTTTAAAATTATAATGTGTCATTTTCTCATCGACCAATTTAACATTTAGTAATTTCTTATTTTTCGCATGAACGCATATTTCATTTTATGCTGAAAACAATAAATAAATATATCTCGTAAACTTTTTTTGGCAACAATTAAAAATTTAAATGGCTTATATTAAGTCAATATAAGTCAATAATTTTATTATTTTCATATTTTAATTAATTTTAAAGATTTTTTCAATTTTTTTTTTTTTTTTTCCTAAACCATCCCTGACCTATAAGGAAAAAAACAAAAAAAGAATGATCGAAATCGGTGAAGCCGTTTACGATTTTATAAATAACATACAGACAAACATTCATTTATATATATATAGATTGTTTAGATCTAACAAATAAATAGTTTTATTTCATACATTAAAATAGCACTTGTTTATTTCATATAATAAATCATGATAGAATACAAAGTATATGTTTATTATATTACGTTTAAAAAGAAAGTTTTATGTAGATTTTTATTTAATACTTTGTAGAGTGTAATAAAACGAATTATTAAATCGAAAATGTACATAGGTATCATGTTATGACTTCCGTATTATACAAACATAACAATTTTGTTTGTTGCAATCATTAATTTTTTTAATTATTGCAAACCTAAAAGGTATAAGTCAATTTTTCTGCAGTGCGGCTTTTTTTTTTTTTTTTTTTTTTTTTGTTGCTTAGTGTAAATTAAAAGATAAACGATGCAGTTGTTACATATAATTGGAAAAATTTTATAAACTATGCGAACTGCATGTTTTTATTATTATTATTATTAAGTATTTTTGTTTAAAACAACGGTTATTTTGACTGGTTTTAGTTGAAGTAGCCGTATTTATTTATTTATCTTGTTAGTTCTAGTGTTAATATTGTATAATTATTAAAATATATCGTTGGAAAAAAAATAATAGTAATAAATAAATAAACATGCACAAGTGTTTCAGAAATTAAAAGTTTTCGATTCAGACATAATTTAGAATATAAAAACTTGATTTAAAAATAATCTTAGAAAAATAATGACCTTTTACTGTGTATGTTCTCTTTTATTTACCTAAATTACTTTCTATTTGGTCGTATTTGGTACTATTAAACAAGTATTATTACATTTGATGGGAGGTACAGAAGTGCACATAGGGGCAATGTATGAAAAACCACAGTTCAATCTCTAGAAAACTACACTAACAATTACTTATTTTGCCATAGGCATTCATTGGGTAGTATAAAAAATTCTTGAGCTCCCCTGAAATTTTGAAACATTGATGCTTTAGAACGATTATATCAGGTCAATGTTTTTAAAACCACGCCTACTTTCTGTGAGCGGAATATTCATTTAACCACATGTGCAGATGGTTATTATAACGTAAATGACCGTTGTTTTCTAAGTTATAACTGTACTTATTTTCTGTGATTAATGGAATTTTAAGTTTCCAATTTGGTGTACAGCGGTTTTTCTGTTCCAGTTAAAAATATGCACGTGTAACGGAACAGACAGAGGTTTTTGAACTTGTGGGCCTTTAGGTGTTTTCCATACCTATCAAGTTCAAGGCCGCAAAATTCTGTAGAATCGGTAGCCCTTCTTATTAAATAAATTAAACCGTTAATAAAGTACTGCAGCAAAAGGCGAGGGAACCTATTTCGAAGAAACAACAAAATTATTTTTATAACCACTTTCCTATGCAGACAGAATTGAACTTCTTAACTAAATTGCCGAGTTAGAATGCCTCTAGGTTTTCTCAAAATAAACCGACTCCTCCCACAGAAGATATTTAGCAAGAAATGAAACATAGTATCTTTCTTAAAACCACTGGCTTAATAGAAAAAATTAGTTTCTTAGAAGGAAAACCAGATTGAATTATCTGTCTAGTTCACAGTTAACCAAGTCATATCATACCCCTTTTACCAACAAACCAAATTGACTGGTACTCATAAATATTATTTTTTACTCGTGTTTCTTTGAAAATGTGGAAATAACTGTTTTTTTTTTTCTTTCAAATGATTAACCCTTACCCGTGCATTGGTAATATATTTACCACTTACTTATATGGTTCCAGCAGCAAAAACTCATCCCGGAATTTTTTTAGGACAATTTTTCGTTTATAAGGTAGCAGAAAAGGCCGTTTTTTTCAAACTGAAAATTTAAAATTTCTTTTAATTTAATCCTGTTTGTGAATTCCGGTGACAGTATAATTTACATGATCTGAATTACCTTGCACCGAAAAGGGTTAATAATTTTGGTTTTTGAACATCTCAGACACAATATCTGAGCGTTTGTAAGAGTATATAGTTTTTTTTTTTTTTTTTTTTAATGTAAAATAAGGTGACTATGCGCCCAGGGATGATTGTATTTAGATAATTTTCCTGATTTCAGGTATTTATTTCATTTTCAATTCAGGAATTTCACTTTTTCTGATACTTAAATTCATAATATACGACTAAACTACCATCCCTACAATAAATTATAAGCTCTCTTCCCACACAAAAATTTTTCTGTCTAAAATTTCAGGTATTTTTTCATGAATTCATAATTACTTTTGCATACGTTCTCGAAATTCGAGTACTACCCCGATTTTTGAACTTTTTTCTTTTATCCTCAAAAAATCTTTGACTATCTGAGGACATTAAAGTCCTCAAATTTAAATATTTGCAATTATTTTTCATCAAAATCGTGCTCAAATGCATAGAAGATTGCACAAATCTGAGAAATTAACAAAACTAGGAAATAAACACCATCGGGCTTCACGAGCAGCGCACGAATAGTGTTCATCAGATCAGCATTTGGATTCTTATCTTCCTGTATTTGTTGGAAAAACTTGAGGTCCGTGAAATTTTGTACGAAATAGCAGTTATATGATCACTACAAATTCTATTGGTAAAAAATGTAAAAAGAAAAAAAGGATTTTTTTTTTTTTTTTTTTTTTTTTTTTTGGGGGGGGGGGGGTTATATTACTTATAATATTACTTATATATAATATTACTTATATATATCTAATATATAATAGTAATATTACTTATATATAATAGCTTACTTATGTATGCGCAACTTTTGCATTTCTGGCAGTGAAAATTTTGAAGATTGAATTGAAATGCTCTTGTTCTGGGCTCTCTCGCATCATAATAATGAATAAAGTACGTGCTTTATAGATTTAACTATTTTAATTTAGAAATTTAACGCTGGAATATTTTATATAAATATGGTTTGAATAATATTTTTAGGTTTAATAATTTTTTAACATAACTTTTTTAACATAATTTAGAAATTTAATGCTGGAATGGTTTATATAAATATGGTTTGAATAATATTTTTAGGTTTAATAATTTTTTAACATAACTTTTTTAACATAATTTAGAAATTTAATGCTGGAATGGTTTATATAAATATGGTTTGAATAATATTTTTAGGTTTAACAATTTTTTAACATAACTTATCTCCATAACAATTTCAAGGAACGTATTTTTCAAAGCGCAGTAATAAGTGACAAATTTGATTTGAAATGATATATATATATATATATATATATATATTTAATTTCAAATTATTAAAAGGCAATTTCTAGTATTTACTTTGAAATTACTATGCTATAATTCATGACGTTTAAACGGAAAGATTTTAAATTTATTAGAACAGAGTAAACTTTTGTAATGATGATTTTCCTCAAAGGAAAGCGCATGGTAACTTGAAATTCGTTTAATTTACTTATATCGAAGGAACAATTAATTAATTATCTGTCAAAAATTAATTAATATTGTTTGCTAATTCCATTATTCGTTACCATTTGAAGTTTCTTTCCAAACCCAAGGAAGTAATACGTTTTCCTTAAGTGAAGGACGTTCGCCGGCTATAAAAATCAGCCGCTTAATAAAATCACTTTAGCTCAGAACGAATGCGATTTTAATAAGCGGCGGGAACTGTATTCAATTAAATTATTACGGTTTAATCAATTTTTGGTTCTTGTGGCAAGTTCTGGTTTATGATCGTTTATTTGTTATTTTTGCATTCTGCTTTCATTGTTACAATCTGTCTATCTATACATATATATATACATTTTTACAAGATTGTAGAATGCAAGAGAAACACATGATCAAAAGCCAAATTTATCCATAAGAACCAGAAATGATGTACCCAGGAATATTTTATAAAAAAAATATGAAAAATCCACAATACTAACGTCATAATGAACCAGTTGTACCAAAATTCGCTAATAAGAAACAGATTAAATATAAAAAACTGACAATAAAACAAGAACGAAAAATCATGCAGTTCACATGGATTATAAACACTTTCCAACTGTATGTACTCTTTGCCTAGTTTATGCCTATATAATGCACTGTGATAACACAGCGGACAGACAGAAGGACTAATTTAATTTATAAAAGCTTTTAAACATTGTTGGAAACTGCTAAAAATGCATAAAATAATAAAATCGCAAATGCAGTTCCAGCAATTTACGTTTATAGCCCTTAATGTAAGTGAATATTTTTAAGTGGCTTTGTAAATCTTAATACTAGTCATACGCTGTATTCTATAGAAAGCAATTTTTTGTACATATGAAAAATAAATATCAATTTCATTTCAGTTTGTGTAAAATAAAGTTATTAAAATGTGGTTTATACACTACCTTTCGATAAATGACGGGACATTTTCGATTTTAGATATTTTGTCAAATATCTCAAAAGTACTAGACGAATCATCTTAAAACTTGGGGAGTGTAAAGAACATGTTATACCTTATGTATTTCAGTGAAAGTTTAGCTCCGAAATCAAAAGGAATATCAGTAAGAAATTAAATAAAAATTTAAATGTTTGGGATCAGCCTGTAAAAAGTAATGCTTGAAAGGAGATTTGACTGTAGCATATGATTATGCAGCTTCTATTTTGATTCGATGAATGGTAATACAGCGTTGATTGTAAATAAATATTGATAGAATCCCTTATCATTATCCTTTCTTTTAAGAAGAGCTGAAATTTAGTTCATTCTATCGCATGCAACTTTCTGAATTTACACGATATTTGTTTGGATTTTTCATATAAGTAACTCAATACTGCTGGCTATTATATTACGCAAATGGAATTTCTTTAAAACTTGCGCATGCGTAATCAAAAATTATTTAGCAAAAATGCTCCTATTTCATTAGATATTCAATTTTGTATCCTGATTGCAGTATGCTGTGTCTAATGTAGTATGTCAAGTTTCTAGAAAATGGCTTTGCAATGGGTTAAATACTTTGCGTGTTATAGTTAAAAATGACTTTCTTTTTCTTTTCTTTTCTTTTCTTTTTTTTTTTTTTTTTAATAAAAAGAAGTTATATATCCATGAATACATGTGGTAGCATCATAAAAATGTATACAGATAATAAGAAGGGACTTCATAATCACGTGATACAGCCAAATCGTGTTTCAAGCATTACTTTTTACAGGGTGATCTCAAACATTTTTATTTTCATTTAATTTTCACTGGTCCCCTTTTTGCTTTTAGGACAAAACATTCACTGAAATATTAGTGTTATAACATGCTTTGTACACTCCTGAAGTTTCGAGATGATTCATCTACTATTTTTTCAGATATTTGACAAAACGTCTAAAATTAAAAGTGTCCGGTCATTTATAGAAAGGTAGAGTAGAAATACCTCTCATAAAACGCAATACTTTGGAATTCTTTCGGGTACCCCTATACACAAACGATTAGAGGTATTCACTTCACTTTCAATAGGGAACATCCTATAGTGAACTTGAAAAACGTATATCAGTTTACAAAAATTTCATAAATATTTACTGGAGTTAGAGCGCGGGCAGACAAACAGACGGACACTGAGAAAAAAAATATACCGCCTTTCTCTAAATCTCTTAACTAGAAATATAGAATTTCGAGCTATGTGCATAACGCACGCCAATAAACTGAATAGACGAAATGATCAAGAATTTCTAGTGTACACATTTCTAGATGATGAAACAATATTCTGAATACTCTAAATATTCTGAATCATTTATATTGCGAGAAATTGTCGCTTGATTTTCTAGAATTTGGTAATAAACCAAGATTATAGTTGCAGAAACCCGCCTCTTGTAGCCTCATTTATTTGCAGAGATTTTGAATAAATTTGCCCTCGAGAATATAGGCAAACGCTCTAGAATTCTAATAGGGGCTTCTAGAACTCGCTTTCCAAGCGGACTAGAATTTATTAGGATGACATGGAACTATTTTTTCTAGAGCCACAATTTAGATTCTAGATGTCGTTACAGAATTTTTTCTCAGTGCATATATGAGTTTCAAAGAATTCTGTGAATATTTACGGGAGTTAGAGCGAGGACAGACAGGCAGAAAGTCAGACAAATGCATTAATTCAAATCATAATCACTATTAAGCATTAATAGAAATTATTTAAAAAAAAAAAAAAAAAAAGAAAGAAAGAAAGAAAAAACACATAATAAAATCGAAAATACAATTCCAGCAATTTTCGGTTAAAATCTTTAATGCATCTGAATATTTTTGTGGCCCCATAAATCTTAATGCTAATCATACTGTATTCTATATATATATATATTTTTTTTTTTGGGGGGGGGGGGTATGAATAGTTAAAGTCAATTTCATTATAATTTGTGCAAAATAATGTTATTAAAATGTGGTTTCTAGAAATCCTAATGTTTTGGAACTCTTTTGGGTGTCCCTGTACACAAATTACGGTGGTATTTACTTCATTTTCAATAGGGACACATTTTATAGAGAACTTGAATAACATCAGTTTCAAGAAATTCCATGAATATTTACGAGAGTTTCACCGTGGACGCACCGACAGACAGAAGTCATTAACTATTTTTAACTTTGTTGGAAAGTGTTTAAAAATGTGTTTATCTGTACCAGAAACAATAACATCAAAAAATAAACCACAAACTTTTAAAAACTGAAGAATTATCTTCTCAGGGAACATATATTCCTATGTATATCACTTTTTTAATAGTTTACTTTCATCTTTTTATAATTTATTTAATTATAGATTTATCTTTAAAGAAAAATAATCAGCACTATTATATTTAGGAAAGCTGCTATACTTTAGATTCAAAATTAATATGACGAACTAAACAAAATTATACAACTGATTTATTCAAAGTGTTAATTTTGCAATCTCCACTTACTAGCACTTTGAAGGAATGATATAAGTGGCGATGACATGTCCGGAAAAACATGAAGCCAAAATCGTAACTGCAGAAGTCAAGAATGTTAACAAATTTACGAAATTTTAACAAAATTTCTTTATATTTGCATGTATTAAAAAAAATATTTTGTTTAACTATGAAATATTTTTTTTTTTTGTAAATTTTTAAGTAAAAAAAAAAAAAAAAAAAAAAAAAATTAGGGGGAGTTTTTATTTATTTATTTTTTTTTTAAGTTACAATTATAACAAAAATTATTTTGTTAATTTAACCCTTTCATTCCCAACTTTTTCCCTCCATAAAACAATAAATCTTATATTTAGTCATAAATTTATTTCAAAGGTAATATATATAAATATTTTTTTAAAATAGGAGTAATAGCAGAGTACGAATTAATATAGCTAACAAAGCAACTGAGAGATGTTTATTTATGTTTGATTTAACCACTGATGCCATTAAAAATCATAAATTTTCAATAAATAAAAATATCAAAATTTTGGAAGAAATACATATTGCAATTAATTAAAATACACATTATAAACATTAAAGAATAAGATAAAAAATATTTCAAACAGTTAATTTACTTAAATTGCCCAAAACAGGAAACTGATTCCGATATTATTATCAGAGTAGCGTAAAATATACTTTCAATTATCAATAAGGATAGTGAAATCATCTAAAATAGGTATTTTTCGGTGGGAAAATGTATATAGATTTTAATATTGTTCATTTTGAATCAGCGGGAGTGTTAGATGGTAAGAAACAAAATCTGAAATGTTATGATTCCAATTGGAATCACGGGTAAGGAAAGGGTTAAATAATATTTCTGTTGGAACACATCAGACTTTTTTTTTTTTTTTTTTTTTTTTTTTTTTTGTGTGTGTGTGTGTACACCAAATTAAATATAAGTGTCCAAATACTTATTGGTAGATAGTGTATAATAATTTTTGTTTAAAAAACAAGAAAAACTTCTATTTGTGAATAAAATAAAATTGATTGATTTTAATACTAAAAATAATATAATTTTTTGCTATCTGCTATATGATTTTATTAAATATACGCCCTTTTACGTTTATACGTCGATTTTGTATAGTCCCAATTCATCAAAATTTGTTTTAATACAAAAAATACGCAAATATCGTTTATATATCGTTTACCACCTTTTAAAAATTCGCAAACTTTCTATCCCAGTCCTCATTTGTCTGTTCTAGTTCTACTGTTATTAATTTTCTTCATTTCGTTTGAAACTTTAGACGATTATTATTATTTTTTCTTTTTTTAATTAAATACCTAAATGCATAAAACATATAAATATAAATATATATATATATATATATATTAATAATTAGTGCTTAACATGTACAATGTATATTATATTATTACTGAAGATTATATACGTACTATGCGCATTGATATATTCATATATTAAACAATTATAACTAATATTAGAGGTATGCAAACAAGATTATGTTACTTTCAGTTTTCTGATAAATGTTTTATTTTAAAATGTATTTATTATTTTCTATATAAATACTAATATGAAGTAATAAGTTAATACCATATTATATATATATATATATATATATATATATATATCTTTAAAATTATTTATTTAATATAAAATTTCATAAAGTTCAATATCTAGGAATCAAAGTTCTTTATTAAAAATACAATTATACGTCTTTTCCTTTATAAGTCGTTTTATACGCCAGCCCTTTGAAAGATGTATAAATCGTATACTACTATATTGAAAAACTACTGGAATGAGAAATATGCAGCAGTAGTTCCTCTTCTAATGAAAAAAAAAAAAAAGGAAAAAGAAATAAATTCCAATGTCTGGAAGACAAACGAAGAAGGTCTAAAAGAAAAATTCAAGGTTTGTTTAGACTTGTCTATAGTTAATGATGTATTTAAAAAAAAAAAAAAAAAAAAAAAAAAAGGTGGGGGGGGGGGGGATGAGTATTAATTTTTTTTCTCATGATTTTTTACCCTTCTTTTTGACAGTTGCAGTCATGTGCATCTCCGCACGTGTAGACTTGGCACGTATAAACCTGTATACGTGAGGATGATCGCGTCATGTAAGGGAGGCTTTTTTTTGAGGGTAGATACTTATATAAGAAATAAAAAAGGATATCGGTCAAAAGGAAAGTGCTCATTACAGATTCAGTGACAAAGATCTCTTATCCGGGTACCATATAACTGACGAAAGTATTGCATCAGATTTCTTAGAAATTAAGAATTAAGGTTGTTGCACTTTGCGTGGCAATGAAAAAGAAATCTAACTGATCTTAAAGGTATTTGCTCCTTTATAGTGTCCCATTTGGTTAGAATAAATTTGAGTTTATGGGAGTGAGTGAAATTTCACAAAGAAGTGAAAGTGGTCTGTCCTCTTTTTTTTTTTGTCCCTAGAAGGCACTCATCTAAGCATAATCGGGTCGCTAAATCGTTTACGCGTTATTGTGATGAGGTTTTGGAATTTTAAAAGAAATGTTTTGCCGCACAATAGGACAGCTTTAAATGGCACTGGTGTAAGAATATGTGTATCACTGATGTAGGAATATGCGGACCTAATTTTTTATAGTGATTAGATGCCGCAATATTAAAGGAAATGCCTTCGCTACTCAAAGGGGTAGTTTTGTTTGTTTCAAATGTTGGTATTAAATTACAAATACTATATATCTATATTCATAAAGTACCGATGAATATATCAAGATTTTAAAAAACTTGGAGGAAAGAAAAAAAGGAAAGAAAAAAAATAATTGTCATGGGTGGATTCTGCTCAGTTCCTCTTAACGTATTTGATCTCATACACTTCTACCACTAGGCATACTGTATTCATATTATGAGAAATGAACTTACCCAGTAATTCAGACTAAAATGCCCTAATTCGATACGTTTATCTTATCTTAATCTGCTGATTATATTTATCAGGGTAAGTTTCATACTATGGTTCCCATACAATTCCATACAATTTTTGATACAAAAGATCCTGGTAATGCATCTTTATGCAAAATTTTGGCATATTCTTCTACATCGAAAAAATCAATTTCGAATAACTTACAAAGTCAGATAAGAATATTCATAGTCAATAATGTCCATGCTAGCGAGAAAAATGATAATTTAAAACTGGTCTGACATCATTGCGATAAAAATATTCCTCATAAAGTATGCTTATGATGCGGAACTTCTCCCTATTCCTTCATTTTAAGAAAGTCGCAAATTTCGTATAATTTTCTAAGTTTTCGAAATAGGATGTTCATTGTTAATGATGTTCATGTTCGCATCATAAATGTGATTTTAAACTGATCCAACATCTTTATATTTCATCAAACGTCCATTACGTAGCACTAGTGCGACGTGAAATCCACTCAGCCTCAATCTCGATATCTTTAGTTTGAAAATAATCCTCATAATGCACGTTTATGGGAAACTTTGCCTTATTCTCCCATGTTAAAAAATCATAAATTTCGAATAAGTTATGAAGTTTTCAAATTAGATTTTTTCAAATCAGTAGGGTTCTTGCCGTTGTATATCGTAAGTGATACTTTAAACGGCCCCGACTACTTTATATTCATTCAATTTTGAGATATAGTCTATATAAATTAATTAAATAACGAGCTAACAAATCGACTAACCTACAGGCGGATACTACATTGCTTTTGTGATTTTCGAATTCCTCACACCTGACAACGTGTAAAAAAAATAAATAATAAAAAATAAAATAAAGTATAATGAAGAACTAAAAATGAAATTCTACTAAAAAAAGAATGATTTATCTTAACACATTGTCGTCAAAGAATATTGTCCCGCTTTAAAAAGTAAGCCCCGCTTTTTGGCGTTCCTCTAAAACGCTACACTATTTTATAAAATGATTTTAGATATCCCTGATTAAATTATTTATATTTTAGTCCCTGCAATTGATGTTGTAAATGCTACTGGCTTATAGATATGCCAGCAGCACACAAAATGTTAAACACAAATGCGCAAAATCTTTTTAAAAGTAAAGTATTCTTTTAGAGGAACGCCCAAGGATAGGGATCGTTTTAATTAAAAACGTATTTTTACGTGACCCGCAAGCAATGTGTTAAACGAAATATTTAAATTTGTTTCATATTAATCATGCGTAAATTAGTCTTCATATCATCATCTGATTTTCTTTTTCTTCCCTCTCTACTGTGGTTTTCTTCCCGTTACCACTGCTGTCACGAAGCGTTATATCTTTGTATAAATGTTGGTAATTTTCTTTCATTCATATTTTCCTTTTTCTTTTCCTTTTCTTTTTTTTCTCTAGTTACCGTTGCTTGTAATTAATGGGCCATTACTTACCAAAAGCACGTTTAGATTATCGTATTGTATTTTCTTTATGCCACTTTTCCAAATTGTGTTTCAGTGTCTTTAAAAAAAAAAAAAAGAAAGAAAAAAAGAAAAAGAAAAGAAAAAGAGAGAAAGAAAGAAAAAAGAAAGAAAACAAGAAAAAGAATAATCTGGTGTGTCACTTACACGACTTTCTCTTTCCCTGAAATTTAATACTATAAATACAGGTTGGAGATTAAGAGGTAAGATAAAGAGTGCTGTCATGTAAACCTATGTTAAACGATTCAAATTAGGCTTCGGAAGTGTTTTATATAATAATTAGTTCTGTCTGAGGAGGGGCTACCGTCCCATTCAACCTCCCGTTTCATTAATGCACCTACATTTATATAGAATTTAATTCTGTTATTAAAATTAAAAGTTTACTTAAAATTATACAGACAATTTTCACACGCAACATTCATTGAAACTTATCAATCTTTTCCACCAACAAATTTATATTAACTTCAAAATACAACATTTGGACCTCCTAAAATAATTCGGTTTTAAACTACTCTAAGAGACAAAGATCAAACGTTAAAAAACTTGACTACGGTAATCAGGAAGCCTCAAAACGTGCAAATGTACTAAAAACAAGCGATGAATATTTAACTTAAAACATACATTATTTACCATATCTCTATTCTATGAGGAATTTATTTCAGTTCCCAAACAGCTTTCCTAGAAATGGTAAAATAGTAAAGCACATCCACTAACAATAAATAACTAGTGTGTTGTGGCCACCACATGACTTTCTTCTATATTTTCCTATACAAATTCACTCAGTAAAAATAATTTATTAAAATTATTATTTAAAAAAATTATCTTCCATGATAATGCAGATGATTTCCATATCAGAGAAGTAGTATAACACTAAATATCCAAAAAAAGTTGAATTTATTCTCAATATTACATTAAAAAAAAAAAAAAAAAAAAAAAAAAAAAAAAAAAAATGATAACTTTATTTTAAATTATCGCAGATCTATGGTTCAACCATTCGTTTTAAAGGTATTGGCGAGCTCTTTTGAAAGATATCCATCATGAAAATTTACTCCCCTCGAGGGAGAACTTCGCCCCCAGGGGGGGGGATGCAAGGCTCCTACATACACAAACATTTTTTCCCAGTTGACTATCTCTATTATAAAAAATATATATATTCGTTTTATTTGGTTTAGTGCAGTCTATTGATGTTAAACTCTACTTACCTGCAATTTCCCCCATAGACGTAATGTATTTGAATACTTTTGAGTGTCCCTGTACACGAAACATTTGCTTCATCTATCTCAACGAAAAGCTTAGTGTAGCATCCCTGTATGATACGCATTTAGAATACCGAGTTTAGAATTTCTGCTACTATTTGTTCTTGAGATATGCTGATAACAAACACACTGACAGACATACACGCAAACCATTCGCTAAAAACATGATTTTCGTATTCAGGGGACCTCAGAACATGTAACTATAACAAAAACTCACTTTCGAAAATTTGACCCTAAAACAATACTTTCTCTGTCATAAGGGTAAGGGAAAGTGATAAGGAAAATATTTCTTTCAAACGTTTACCTTTTTGAGCCTTGTGAACGATTTTAAATTTTTTAACTTATTAAAATTATCAATAAAATATTTCTTTTTTAATCTCAATAAAAATTGCATAAAAGGTTAATAATCTGCAATATTTGATTTTTTGTTTTTATTTTTAATTTATTTATTTCTGCAACAAGAATATAATAACCGAGTTCCTACCATCCCTCTATTTGAACTACCGTTTGAACTACTACTACTAAGCATTAAAAAATAATATTTTAGAAACTAAATTAAATTTCAAACTTCTAAAATTACTACATCTTTGCATATTCACAAATAACTGATGCTGTCTTCAATTTTCAACTCATCTTACTCTTTGATGAGTAGATTTGTAACACAAACTTTCAAATAAATAAATGAATAATATAAATGGTTAATGCAAAAATTGATTCAACAAATTCAGCGACCTTTATTTTATTTTATTTATTTATTTACTAGCAGGCTTTGCCCGCTTCGCTGGTCACTAAATTTAAAGGAAACTCTTTTCTATATAGCTTTATAAAAATAAAATAAAATACTAAAATTGCTCAAAAGCTCGCTTCGGATCCCTGCTGCCTTCGGTAGCGATTTGGTCATCCGCTAAAACTCGGGCGCTTGTCCCTATTACCTGAGACAATGGTTTACCAATAGGCTTGCATTAAGTCCTTATTAGATAACAGTTTCGAAATAGATAATATCGAAAAAAAAAAATGAAGTATCCCCTTTATATTTGAATCCCAGTTACATATGAACAACACTATACGTGATGCACATAATATTTGCTTTTACGTTATTTCCTATGTTTATTTTGTTTATCCCCGATCAACCATAAAAATGATAACAATTTCACGCTAAATATTATAATATGCTATGACCAGCTACGTCTGTTGCATGAGACAATTAATTTTTTGTGGTTATTAGTATTCATGGTTTGTAAGCATGATCATAGTACCGCCTTAATATAGCTCTCTTTGGCGACTTTTGAATTTTTGTCACCATTTTAGATTTTATCCCTTGTAAAAATAAGACTTAATACCTTGTAACAATATGCTATGAGCGCTATTTCTGACATATTTTAGACAACTAAACTTTTAATGGTTATATATATTTCCCATTAAGCATATTTTTATTTTCATTTATTTATTTAAATATTGATGAAATTTGAACTTCAATTTGGTCTAGTGTTGTACAGGCTGTATACTACACGTTTTTGTTTGTGAAAGAAAATTTATAAAATACATACATTAGTTAATTTTAAAGAATCTAATTGTCCGATCGATAAGCTGTTTAATCCGTTGGATTCACAAAAATTGCATCTTTCATTTGGTATCTTATTTGTAACGATACGACTGATATTTCTAATTTTTTTAATTTACTTTCCTCATTTTAAATACATGTAATTTTTATTGTTCACGTTTTTTTTTTTTTTTCCGTCGAAAAAATAATGATAATTTTTTTGGCAACAATTAAATTAAGGAATAAAATTAAATATTTTAAATAAATGTAATTTTTATTGTTCACGTTTTTTTTTTCTTTTTTTCTGTCCAAAAAAGAATAATTTTTTTTGGCAACAATTAAATTAAGGATTAAAATTAAATGGCCAATTTATCAGTTATTAGAAGGTTTTTATTTTAACATTTTAATTAATTAAAAGAAAACTAAAACAAAATTCGAAAATCCGGCTTCGATGTGCATCAGGGGAGGTCATTACGAATCAACATGCAAATTTTTGTATCTCAGCCATCAGCCGTTAGGAACACACCTAAACTTTATTGAATAGCAATAAAGTTCAAATTGACTCTAGAAAACGTTTGTATGGGAAATAGAAAAGGGCTGTTTTTAGGGTTTTCCCGGAAATTATTCGATTTTTTCTCGCCTTTTAAACCTTCCCTAGACCTTCACGAACATTTCAAGACTAAGATAAGATAAATCCGTTCAGCCGTTCTCGAGTTTTAGTGAGACTAACGAACAGCAATTCATTTATATATATATAGATTTATTTTATTAATTTATTTTTTTTACATGATTTTATTTAACTTAGTAAGTTGTTTATTATGTGTGCGGATCAAATACAAGAATTATATTTTTATCCACTTCCTACCATCCGACTGAATTGAAATTTTGCGTATTTGTATGATGGCAATACAGCATGCTCGAGCAGTAATAGGGGCGAAAGGCCCTGTTACTGATTTAACTAGGTGAAGGGCCTGGAATTCCAGAGCCCCCAATTCTTGTTAAAAATTTCATTTCGAATTTTAATCACTCTCTATTATCCGATTAGAGCTGAAATTTTGCGCACATATATAACTCTAGTGAAAATACATTTTCAAGTAGTAACGGACTTAGGCGAGACCTGAATGCCTGCTGCCCTACCACAGTTGAAAATTTATTTTCGATTATAACTTACTTCCTATTATCCGATTGAGCTGAAGTATATGTATACATTGACTTGGGGTTTTTAATACATTTTGAAATAAAAGCGTGTTTTTAAATTTTTAAATTTATGTATCATTCATACTTATCATTTTCATATGTCGAAATTTGAATTAATATATATATGATAGATAACATAATAAAATTTAATCTTAAAATTTAGCAATTAAAAGATCTAAAACAATACCAACACACAAAAATATAGAACTGAATTTAACTTAGAGGAAAGACTGACACAAAATTGTTGCGATTTAGATTAAGAACCAATAAGAGACAATAATAACTTAAAATACTTACGCCGGCATGAATGATAATAAAAAAGGACCATTAAACTTAATGACAGAGAAAACAAATAATTAACCACAAAAATAATTGGATAAAAATGCTTAAAATTAGAAGGAAGATACTCTTCAGGGGGCGAGTACTTCATAAAGCTGTGAAAGCTGCATCGATATCGTAAAACAATATAGCTAATCATAGCAATTTATATCATTTCAAGCCCCGATCTAAGCAGCAAAACCATATAGAATGAGAAATTAAGTGAAATATTAAATGAAATATTAAATTAAAACAAAGATTAAATAAAATCTTCATGAAAACCAGAGAAAAAACTAGAAAGAAGCGTCCTTGCCACATGTAAAACAGTTAACACAAACTGGAGAATAGGATGATGCCAACAAAAAATGAAATTATAAATAAAAGCTTTGCAAAAATCGATTAATCGAATGAACTTCAGAGCATTTATATTAACGATAAAATACACAGAGTAATTATTAATTAAGGTAGTCAAAATTTATTTTAAAGTTAATTAAAGTTTAATCTAGTTAGAGTTAATTTAAATTGTACGTAAAACAAGAATCATTAAACCGTTCAAGGAAAGGATTAAAGAAATGATACATAAGTCAGAACTATTTGTTTTATACGATGCATACAACTTTATTTTTAAAAGGTAATTGTAACAATAAAATGACTTCAAAGTTTAAATAGCGTAAAGTTGTTTGAAATTTCAACAACTTAAATTTTATGTTTTAATTAGCCTACACCAAAAAAAAAAAAAAAAAAAAAAAAAGTATATGCAAATGTTTGCTAATTAATTAAACTAGCAAACCCTTGCGAAACTTTCTCAGTTTCTTTCTTTCTTTTTCTTTTTATTATTTGCCTTTAAATTTTGAAGCTTGTAAGTCTTAAACGCCAATTTTATCATCCAATATAAATTTTAATTCATCAGAAGCCAGATTATAATTATAATTATTATTTTTATTTATTTATTTATTTATTCGTTGGGAGGGAGGGATGAAACGCTAGTGATAGTTAACCCAAAATCATTCGAAAAAAATTTTCAAAAAAAAAAAAAAAAAAAAAAAAAAAAAATGTTTGACGATCCAGTTTTCATATTTCCCCAGGCAGGACAGCTTTAGGGACCCTTATGACGACTTTTAAATTTTTACCGCCATGTTGACGATGCCTTTTAATTTATTCATTTTTCCATATTTTTTTGTAAAAAAAAAAAAAAAAAAAGTACCGGTTTTGATTATACTTCTTATTGTTGCGTGTTTTAGTCAATTTATGACACAAATTCATATTTTGCGTATATCTTTAAAGTATTGCCAGGTTTAAAGCAACAGTTGCAAAGACTGTAAAGATGCAAATTTTAAAAATAATTTTTTCTGTAAAATTATTTCATCAGACAAATGTCGTCATCCCCCCCCCCCCCATTAGATCACTGAACTGAGTCCGCGTGCTTAAATATTGTTTATTTTATTTATTTATTTATTTATTTTAAACCTCAGGTATTTTATTCTCACTATCGTATCGTTTCTACAAAATATAATCGTAATTGGTCCACGTTAGAGAAATATTATATAGATATTTCTAAAAATATAGCGTTATTAGTTTGAAATGAGATATGAAACGATTGACATAATACTGTAACATTGTTAGTTTTTTACACTATATCCATAGACTTAAATAGTTTTCCACACAAACTATCATTTTCTGTCTCGAATTTTATTATTCATTTTAATGTTACTGTTATTCACCATGTTTTGAAGTGTTTTACCCAGATTGTCTGCCAATAAAAGTTGTACAGTTTTTAACAAAATCGGTTGTAAAATTTTACAACCTTACTAGGATCCTAGGCCTGAGAGGGAGTGCCTCCGTGGAAACGTAAATGGAAAGAAATATCTAAAATGATAATGTAAAAAAAAAAAAAAAATAAAATAAATAAATAAATAAATAAATAAATAAATAAATAAATAAAATACATTGTATATTAACGTCTAACTACAAATATCATAAGAACTTACAAAAGGGATTTGGAAAATTCAGAAAATTTAAGATTATTACTCAAGAGACGATAGAAATATATATATATATATATATATATATATATATATATATACTACATAAAGCAAAGCTGTGCTAAGAATTATAATTACAAAAAGTTTAGGTCAATTATGAAAATCTGGAGATTTGTTGAACCTGAAATAGTAATTAGAATTTTTTTTTTTTTTCGTATACCCCCTTTTTTTTTTTTTAATGTTTATAGGCATAATTTATCCCCTAGGCATTTATACTAGACTCATTGCTTGCATATTTAAGAAAGCAGACAGACAAATAATTATTTGAGCATTTACCTGCTTCATATGCTTGTCTGGATATAGAACAAAGACAATTTAATTTTTTCTTGGCCATAAATAAATATTATTCTAAATGCAAATGAAGGCCAATAACTTTTTCATTATAGTATTTCGAACAGTATTGCAATACCGTATGCATCTTATTCAGATATTCTCCCAAGACCTAAGCAGCTTGCGGTTACGCCAAAAATCTGTAATTAGGCAACAATTTTATTTCACCTTCAAAAATGCTGGAACCGTATAATCAGACGCCTCATTATATTTGTAAATTTTTTTGAAAATGGGAAAGTTGTATTAAATTTAATAAGTACGTCTGATAGAAATAAGTACGTTAGACCGGAAACATCGTCAGACATGCCTGTTGGCACAGAAAAGAGCAAGAAAAAACAGCTTTGTTAAGTCTTCGATTTGTCTAAACAATAAAAGAATTGTAAAACTATCATCTAAAATGAGTTTTTATCTTATTACTTATGAATAATGGCTAGACAAGAGGCTCCGAGCAATGTCTGCTGTCTTGGTATATTAAAGATATCATATTTTCATAATTAGTTTTGTTTTACAAATGAAAATAGACGTAATTATATACTCTAAAGATTTAGTTTGTTCCAGACAAAATGGCGTCAGAAAATCTGCGATTCCATCGCTTTTGTACAGCATCCAAGGGATTTCATTAATTTAATTTTTTATTGACAGCGGTCTTCAAAGACTTCACTTCAGTGATGCCAGATTGGGGATTTTGTCCCCATTTTGGGGATTTTTGAGTCTTCTGGGGACTTTTTTGGGGAATTCTAAAATTTTTGGGGACAAATCTGGGGAGTTCTTCAACTTTCTGTCAATGTTGGCAACGTAATGATTTATCCCTATGACTAGAGACTTTCAATAACTTTATTGTTATTTGGGGATTTTTTTTGAAAAATTACCTTCATTTGGGGAAAAATCTGAGCTTAAATCATAGAAAAATCTGCTTGATATTTTTTTTTTTTTTTTTTTTTTTTTGGGGGGGGGGGGAATTTTATTTTCCCTTTTTAGTAGAAATCAAGTTGGGGATTTTTTCGAAAAAAACCCCTGATTTGGGGAAATTTGAAGACCTGTTTGGGGAAATAATTTTCGATCATCTGGCATCACTGCTTCACTTGTTTATAAACCTGCTCCTGAAAAAAGTTAAGTAATAGAAAAGAATCATTAACAATTCTTTAAGATCAATAATAGCGAGAAAAACAAAATATTGTCTTCCAAGTGGGTTGGGGTCTTACGTAATCTATTTTGCTGGTTTGTTTAGTTTTTAATAGTTAGAGTGAGGTGGTGGTGTTAGTTTATTTTCATTTCAGTAGTTGTGAAGGGTTGTGTAAGGATCCGTTTTGTTAAAAGTAATAATATGCAGCGCGAAGCAGAATTTTCCGCTGAAGGAATTTTATTCCAAAAGAGGCATCCATTGCTGATGTCATGTGGAAATTTATGGATAAACGGTATGCTTAGTATTATTATTATTACTACTTCACTTTTTTTAAGGCAAGCTTTAATCAAGTTAATTGATTACGACCTATTAAAGAAAGAATTAAAAAAAAAAAATCTATATTAGATTTGAAATACAATATTTTTAAAATTAGAAAAAAAAAAAAAAATACTAACAATGCTACGGAATATTAATTAGATTGTTGGCAGGTATGTCCAAACCTGCAGAATTTCTTAAATAACTATTAGTTGAAGATAACAGCATGTATCTTGTCTCTTTAGGTTTGTGGAACCTGCTGTTTTCAGTTATTATAAAATATTACAAACAACATTTAAATTACTTTTTAATTCTTTTATTAATAAAATATAATATTAATAAAATATACTTATCAATTTTAATGAATTTGGACATTAAATAGCTACATTATTCTTTACCTTTATATTTTATATGATTCTTTAAAAATGCTTTAAATTACCTTGCTTTAAATATTCAGTAAAATACAGATGCTTCGAAGGATTTTTATCAGTGGTACAGAAAACAGTTTTAGCTTTGACATTTTATTTTTCAAATTTTCAAAAATCCCTAATTTTTTAAACACATTCTTAAACTACAAATGCAAAGGAATAAACCACAATTTCTTATATTTGATGGTCAAAAGATGGATCCACAAAGTACAACATAATAACTATATATATATTTGATATATATATATATATAAATATTTTTAAGTTTATGAAGTTTATGAAACAATGAGTTAACATTTTACTGATGGCAATACGTTAACACTTTACGAATGTAACAAGTCTTTCCCATTCGTTTTAAAAAGAACATTTAGATCTCTAAAACAGAAGATACTTTACAAATATTTTAAATAATATTTTATTATTCGGACAAGAAATTATGCATAAATAAATTATATTTATAACATTGTAGGAAATAATTAGTTATTTAAATAAAAAAGTTAATCTAATTATTAATTATTATTATTATTTGACAAAATTAAAAAAAAAAAAAAAAAAATCTTTTATAGACAGAATTTAATTTAGTACTCAAGTTTTATTTCTGATTTCGACATTTAGCTTATTTCTAAACTTTTAGAAATTAGACTATTTTTTATGTAAAATTCAAAGAGGTCTACTGCAAATGTATGATGGCACTTTTTCCCTGTCTGCAAGAAATGGAACTCTAGTCCTTAAGCTTTTATAAGTAAATTCTACATTTAAACGTAATCTTAAATCGATGGTCATGCTTACAAAATTACTTTGCAGTTTTAAACTGCTGTTTTGGTAAAGAAAGAAAAAAAAAAAAAAAAAAAAAAAAAAAAAAGGTATTCGCAAAATGTTACTTGGCAATTTAATTTTATGTACGTTTTTTCCTTGTTTTTTATTTTGAATAGATCAAAAAGAAAATGGTGAATATATCCAAATAATTCATTTCCTGAGATATGAAAACATTTTTAAATCGTTGCTTTTAAAAGAACATACATATTTCTTTTTAAAAGGAAAGTTAGATCGCTAGAAAAGAAGGTGATTTTCAAATATGCTAAATATTTTACCACTGAAAAAAATATTGTAGCATAAACAAAATATATTTATAGCGTTGTAAGGAATAATTAGTAATTTCAAGGGGAAAAAAAATACTTGTAACAATTTCCTCTCTCCTCTTTTCTTCTTACATTTTAATAAAAAAAATCTCCGATAGAAACTTTACTTTTGAAGATATTTTGAAATCAACGATCATGCTTTAACAATTACTTTCCACTTTTAAATCGCTATTTTCATAAAATTATTAAAAAAAATATTCGAACGATTCTTCATAGATTGGTGTATAAGCTTAGTTTTTAACATTAAAAAAAAAAAAAAAACAGTGAATATATAAAACATTTGCTCTTTTCAGATTTAACGTATTTTTAAAATCTTTTATTTTAAAACTATTTTTTTTTTTTTTTTTTTCAAAGTTGAAATTTAAAAAAAAATAAAACGTTATTAACCTTTAATACATTAAAAAATATATTTTTCAAATATTATATTAAATGAAAAACTTTTTTTTTTTTCTCAAAAGAAATTTCTTTTTTATTATAACAGATTTATACTTTTATAAAAATTTGTTTCAAAATTATTAAAAAGTAAACACCAAATAATTCAGATATTTTTATTACAGAATGCAAGCTTTTATAGTGATTTTTTTTTTTTTTTTAATCACTGAATGAAATAACATAACATTTGCATGTTTTATAAACGTCATAATTAATCACTACAATGAACTAAAATATTAAAAATATTGTCAGTACATAATTCCTAAGTTTAAATAATTCACTCAAAGCTTTTTTTTTTTTTTTTTAAATATATATCTGTATGATTAGTCTACATATGTCCATTTTCGTTTTAATTTTACAGAACTATGATAGAATTATATAATGAAATTTCATAGGCATGTATAATCTGAAATACTAATTAAAAAAATATATAGATTTTATTAATTTGAATTTCCTTAATAATTTTTTTTTTTTAAAACACCACAATTCAAGTCTCTTAAAATGAATTATATAATTTGTGTGAAAAATTGCATAGTTTTTTTTTTTTTTTTTTTTTTTTTTAGTTTTAAAGTCTTCTACAATCTTACAATCAGATCTAAGTTTTTAAGTCATTTTTACGTCTTCTACAAACGTTTTCTTCAGAGTTTTACATAGGTCTGAGAATTCAGCCTTTGCAATAATATTTTCTTCATTATATTTCATCTTTCTTCTTTTCTGCATAAGCTGTCTTGATTTCTCTTCCGAGATTTTCTTAATAGGTTTATCTTCTTCAAAACCAGCAACATTTTTTTCTGATTCCAATTCAATTTTAAATATTGTTATATAACTTCATTATGTACATCATGTGAAATAATTATTAAAAGAGGAATATATAAAAAACATATAATTATTTAAAAGTTTTGAAATATAAAGGCTTTTTTAATATATTTCCTTTTGCTAACATTTAGCATCATTTGAATGGATACATTGCAATATATTTAAGGTTTGAAACACTTGAATTTAAATAATACATTGGATGTCTTTAAAAATAAATTCTTCAATTTGAGCATATTTCCTTTTGAAATATTAAATTTTATAAAGTGAATATTTTTTTTTTTTTTTTTGATCCGTTCATATTCTTAAATAATAATTAAAATATTAAAGAAATAAAAATATCTTAACTGATCAGAATATAAAATTTAGAAATAGTAAGGTGAATTAGACGCACTGACTAAAAAAAAAAAAAAATTCTATAAGTATACTGAAATATTTATTTAACCCGTTAGCGCCCTGTGTCTTCATTTGAGGACAGCTAATAAAATGGCACGTATATTTTTTGTGGTTTCTTGGAATGATTTCTGCTTTTTAGTGACAGTTTATAGCGTCACTCTAAACGATCCCTGAAAGTTTTATGTGCCTACTATTAATTATTATTTCACAATTTGGATAGTCATTTTATGATTTTTCATTCGTCGCTCATACCTTTGCTTTTTGCTCAGATATATAATACATTGATTCTCAATTTTCTTAAACACAGTTAAAAACAAATATGAGAAAGAGAATATATATATATATATATATATATATATATATATATATATATATATATATATATATATATATATATATATATATATATATATATATATAAAGATATGAGCTCCATTAACGGGATACTTCTCAAAAAAAAAAAAAATAAATAAATAAATAAAAATAAAAATGAAATAAATAAATATTTTTACTTTCGAAAACTTTAATAATAATATATATTATAATACTTTACTTTCGAGATCTTCTCGAAGTTTTCTCACTAGAACACTAAACATCGATAAATGAGGATAGATTTTAAATTTAAAACTATCTGAAGAATTGTTTAAGTTAATATATTTTACTGTCAGTTGTCTACATTAATTTAGAAGTGAAATAATCAGCTAATAATATTTTGCAAAATTAATTCGGGCGTTAACAGGTTAAAGTCTCTGTAAATTTACAACAGTTTTTCATTAAAAATAAGTAATCAAGATTTAAAATTTGTATTCTATACTTTTATTACTTTTTAATTGTTTTATTTCTCAGCAAAAAATAAAAATAAATATTTCTACTTTAGAAAAAGTATCATAAATCGATAATATGATTCCACCAACAATTAATAAAAATATTATTTGTTTTTCAATATTAAAAGTATAGTTAAAAAAAAAAAGAGAGAGTGAGAGAGGGAGAATGCATTCAATAATATTTTTTTTTTTTTAAATCTTTTTTTCTTTTTCTTTTTCCTTCCCCCCCCCCTTTTTTTTTTTTTTTTTTTACTTTCCGAACACTATAGTGAGGAAAGTATTGTAATCATGTCAAAAATCCGAATTCGAGATTTTGATGTTTCTATACGTTTCGAGGTCCCCTGAGTCCGTTTTCACTATTTTTACGATGATATATGTATGTGTGTGTGTATGTGTGTATGTATGTGTGTATGTCTGTGAGTGAACACGCTAGCGTCTAAACGCTTTGTTCGAATAAGCTGAAAGTTGGTGTGTATATTGTAAGTCACCATAGTACGAACCCTATAGATTTTGGTGAATCTAGCACTTATAGTTTTTTTTACAGGGACACAAAGAAAAATTCTTTATCATTATGGCCTATGGGGCGAAATTTTTAAAAGTGCGATAGCGTCTAAACGCTTATTTAATCTGAACAAAAAATTTGTACACATGTTATAGGTCACAGTTGCACGAACTGTATAGATTTTGGTGAATTTAGCACTTACAGTTTATTTACAGGGACACAAAGAAAAATTTTTTATCATTATGGCCTGTGAGACCAAATTTTTACTTTCTTCGATATTCAATAGAAGAAAGTATTGGATTCGTAAAAATTTTCGACCTCGGGTTTTTGATGGATTTACACGTTTTGAGAGCTGTAGAACACGATTTGACCATTTTTAGAAAATGTCTGTCTGTTTGTCTGTCAGTCTCTGCGTGGGTGTGACAGACTTTTGTGGCAACTGTATCTCAGGAACAACTTCACAGAATTTCATACAAATTGGTATGTAGTTGCACCTTGACATAAATTAGTGCCTATCAACTTTTGGTAAAAATTGTCTTACAGGTTGCGTTGCCATCCCGCTTTTTCTAAATTTTTAACATGGTGTATAGTACAAAATTTTGTATAAATGTGCATAAAGAGAATTATTTTTTAGTAATCATTATGAAATTTACAAGAATTATTTATAATAGAGATAGTCAACTGGGAAAAAAATTTTGTATGTGTAGGAGCCTCGCCAACCCCCCTGGGGGGGAATTCCCCCCTCGAGGGGAGTAAATTTTCATGATGGGTATCTTTCAAAAGAGCTCGCCAGTACCTTTAAAACGAATGGTTGAACCATAGATTTGCGATAATTTAAAATGAAGTTATCGATTTTTTTTAAATGTGATATTGACAATAAAATTGACTTTTTTTGGATATTTAGTGTTATACTACTTCTCTAATATGGAAATCATCTGCATTATCATGGAAGATAATTTTTTTAAATAATAATTTTAATAAATTGTTTTTACTGAGTGAATTTGTATAGGAAAATATAGAAGAAAGTCATGTGGTGGCCACAACATACTAGTTAAAAGTGCGATAGCATCTAAACGCCTTATTCGATTGAGCTGAAAATTTATATGAATATTATAAATCACTGTTGCACTAACTATAAGCATTTTGGTGAATCTAGCATTTATAGGTTTTTTACAGGGACACACCGAAAATTCTTTATCATTATGATCTATGGGCTCAAAGTTCAGTAGCGTTAAATAAAACATCGTGTAATATATGGAGAAAAATACTCAAACACTGTATTATGGTTTTATCTCTTTTGTTTTTTGACAACTCCTCTTTCTTTACTTTATCTACAAAACTGTTAATTACTCTATGTTCGGAAAGTCGAGTGGAGTCACTCCAGATTTTTCTTTCTTTTTTAGATATGAGCTCCATTAACGGGATATTTCTCAAAAAAAAAAAAATAAATAAATAAACAAATAAACAAATAAATAAATGAAAATGAAATAAATAAATATTTTTACTTTCGAAAAAGTATTACAAATTGCTATCATATTTCTCCCAATAATTAATTAAAATATTATAAAGTAATATAAATCATTAAAAAGCGTAAATAAAATAGATTTTTTTAACATCTCTCTCTGTTTTTAGCTGTAATTACACATAAAACTTAAGATAAATTATTACTAGTCATTTTTCTGTTGAAAATTTTAACAATGCATCTAGATGCTAAAGTATTTAATTTATCGAATATTATAGTTTTGAAAATATTTTCATAATATATTTTGAGATTTTTAATATATTTTTCTGAATTTAAGCAATATAATTGTTGCCTTAATAAGTAAATTGCGTAATTTCAATCTAAATGCATATTTGTTTTTTAATATTAAAAGTTATAACGTGTTTAAGAAAATTGAGAATCAATGCATTGTATTCAATAATAATTAATTAAAAGAAAATGTGATTTTTTTTCTTAAATATTGGCTTTGTAAGCATTATGATATACGTAGATGTCTTTTAAAAAATTTCTGTAATAGTGAATGATAATATTATTACAATGATACTGACATTATAAAACACTTGTTTACACAGCAAAGGACATTATTCTGTCGTTCAATCTCAATTTTGAATGTATATATATATATATATACACACACATTATTTGTTATTTATATTTTATTTATATTTTATTTATATTTTATTTATATTAAACTTTATCTGTTGATTGCATTAAATGATTCGTACTAACTTTGCAATTGGTAAGTAAATGTTACACAATTGCAGAACAAAATATATCTATATACATATAACGTATAAGTTAGGTACTTTGATGTAATTTGCTGCGCGGAATAAAGAATTATTAGAAGAATTGTTTATTACTTAAAATATTATTTCTAAAGAATTGCGTTACAAGAAGATTTAAATACTGATCAGTTTGAATTCAGAAATACAACTCTTGTTTCTTAATGCAATAATTTCTAAAAACCAAATTGAAGTTGAGAAAAATAGGAAGCTGTGTTAGGTATAGAAATATCAGGTATTTTACCTTTATAAAAAAAGAAATTTAAAACATTAACACGTTGAGCGCCATGTCAGCCATTCTAGATTCTAGACATTTTGTCATATATCTCTAAGAGTATACTGAAGGAATCATCTTGAAATTTAGGAGTGTGCAGAAAATGTTATACTTCAAATATTTCAGTGAAAGTTTTACCCCGAAAGTAAAAGCAGTACCAATAAAAAATTAACACGTCGAGCGCCATGTCAGCCATCGCTGGCTAACAGTGTCAAATATGATATAAAGACGCGTCAACCATCGGTGGTTGACAGTGTAAAATATGATATAAAACTAAAAAATTACATTGTTTTAACCCTTTGAGTGCTGAATACTCGCGACCTATGCGGTCCATACGGACGGCGCGCGGTTGGCGCTGACGATCGCCAGGGACTGAATACTTTATGCGAGTGTTGCATAGTACACTGATCATTTTTGCCGGGCGCGTATTTGCGTCCATAGTCTATATTAATGACTTTCGCTGGATGCATATGTGCGTCCATAGCACTCAAAGGGTTAAGTAATTATTGAAAATTTATTGAAAATTTGCTGAATTTTTATTTATTACAGGAGGAATCATTATAGAATTTTAATGGATTTTAAGAATTCGCGAGGCGCTCAACGTGTTAATAAATTCATTTTTACTAATAATTGCTATCAATTTACTCCCCTTCTCTAATTCAATATATTTTTTAAACTAATAATTTCAATACTTTCCTTAAAATGAACGTGTTAAATTTATTTACTTAATACGCTTTCTATATACTTATTCCATTTAGTTCTAATTAAATCATTATTCCTTGTGCAGCTATTTTTACAAGTCGTTGGATATTTGTTATTAATTTATTATTATTTTTTGATAAATATATTTAAATTAATCTCTGAAATAGTACTAATAATGTATAAATTGTAGACAAAGTATTTCCAGTTGTCTTGGTCAACCCCGTGGAAATTAAACGAACTTTCCCTGGAACGAAAATCGATTACCATTTTTCTCTTGTATCATAGTAAACCCATGTTAAAATTTGGTCACAAATGAAACATCAATGCATTTATTGTGTCCTTCAATTTTGGAATATATTTCTTTGATATCTCAGATGGAGAAGTGGATCAAAACGTGATCGTAAATGTATTTAAGAAGTCAGTATTTCTAAATAAGATATATTTTTGTCATAGAAACATGTATTTGCTTAACTTTTCAATAATACAATCCTTCATCTTGCTGAATTGACAGACTGAAATAAATTCATATTGAAAAGCTAAAAGCCGCTTCATGTTTTCTGGGATATGTTACTTTCTTGGATAAATCTTTTTTTTTTTTTTTTCAAAAACATTAGGATTCATGCCAGACCTCCACTATATCTCTTAAAGAATTAACTTTTTCTTTTCTTTTCTTTTCTCTTTTTTTAATACCAAATATTCACAATTCCATTAAGGAAGTCCTTTATAGAAAGGCGTTTGGAATGATAGATGTTTTTGTAGAAAAACAACAACAACAACAATAATAATAATAATTATTATTATTTCTTTGCTGTTATTTCGATGCGAAACAATTGTTGTGAAAATTAAAAATTTATAGTGTTTTATTGCATTTTTTTTTTTCATTATTATCAATTTTATATATGTTTGCAAAGGCTGTTTTACTATAAAATGTATGTAAATTCGTCAATCATAGGATCATCTGTTCTTTAGACATAAGGCTGCGCAAACTCAATTTAGCTCTTTATTATGGGGCTGCAATGGACTCCAAAAGTGTCAACGTGGAATTTAAAACTGAAAAGATAGTATATAAATATTAATCTCTGGTAGTAAAACATCTAGCACAGATTGAAGTAAAACATCTAGCACACAATTCATATTGAAAAGCTAAAAGCCGCTTCATGTTTTATGGGATATGTTACTTTCTTGGATAATTCCTTTTTTTTTTTTCAAAAACATTAGGATTTATGTCAGACCTCCACTATATCTTTTAAAGAATTAGCTTTTTCTTTTATTTTTTTATTACCAAACATTCACAATTCTATTAAGGAAGTCTTTTATAGAAAATCGTTTGGAATGATGATATTTTTGTAGAAAAACAACAACAACAATAATTATTATTACTATTATTGCTTCGCTGTTATTTCGATGCGAATCAATTGTTGTGAAATTTTAAAATTTATGGGGTTTTCTTCCAAAATTTATTTATTTATTTATTATATATATATATGTTTGTAGAGGATGTTTTGCTACAAAAAGTATGTAAATTCGTCAACCATAGGACCGTCTGTTCCTTAGACATGGTTGCGCAAACTCAATTTAGAGCGTCTCCTTATATGGGGCTGCAATGGACTCCAAAAGTGTCACGTGGAATTTAAAACCGAAAAGATAGTAAATGAATATTAATCTCTGGTAGTAAAACATCTAGCGCATATTCTGTCTAAGCCATTTATCTAAAACAAAGCTTACTTTTTGCCCTATAATCTACCCCGTTTAAGTTCCATGATACGTAGCGCATATGTGCCATTCGTCGATTAACTTTTGAGGTGAATGTATCTTTAGATAATTTAATAACACATAATAACACAAAATTATCACATGCAGGTCAGATTCTGTTCCATGCGTAACTGTGTACACTGGTTAAGCTGTGGTTTTTCAAGACCCGCTATCTTTTGGCGCCATATTTACGTCTGATCAGTTATTCTTTTGGGGAAAAAAAAAAGGAAGGTGTGTGTAACTTCATATGAGCCTATAAATAAAACTGTTGCTGAGACAGAATCCAACTGACTTACACAATACATACGTATTGTGTAAGTCAGTCTCGACAACAGATAAACCTCATGTTATTATATGAAGGAAATTTGTTTATAGAAATACTTTAAAATTCACGAACAAAAATTCTCAACCATTAAAATTATTCTTAATTTTCAAATTTTTTTTTTTTTTTTTTTTACTTTCATGGAAACTATGAGAACCAGAATTTAACTGCGTTCATTCAAAAAAAGTAATAAAAAACTAAATTATTTGACTCGTTCAACAAAACAATACTATCGCATGAACATTCTTCCTCACATGCAGAAAATATTAGAAAAAACCCTTGCCAATACTAACCGCCCGCCGTAGGATACTACCAGACCTACACCAATATGTCTTTAAAGATTTTTCATATATACAGTGCGTTTCGAAATGATAGGTCCACCAGTAAAGACGAAAGTTATGTTGGTACAAAAGGTTTTATTGTGTACAAAGTACTATTTTATAAACTACATTACTTCATTCAATGTAAAATAATACATGAATAATATACAAATAATAGGAATAATAAGAAAAACAAAAATTACATGAAAAAGCTGTTTCAAAAAGATAGGTCCAGTGAACCAAGCATCAAATTAATGTTGAATTAATAAGAAATTTTTCCACCTTGTTTCAGAATAAGCTCATAAATCCTATTCGGCATGGATTCTACAAGATTTTGTGAACACTTTTTCTCGATTTTTGACCATTCGGAGGAAATAGACTTTTTCAAGTCTGCAGTACTGTTGTACTACCTTCAGCCTGCATACACCGCTCTTGTGAGTATACCCCACATGTTTTCTACCGAATTCAGGTCGGGGCTGCAAGGTGGCCAATCGATAACATGTACAACATTATCCAGAAACTATTCGAAATTGGACTTTACAGTATACACAAGAGCATTGTCCTATTGGAACATGAAGAATGGGCCCCCAATGTGCTCTGCTTGTGGAAGATAATATTCTTCAAGCAGCTTTTGATAGCCTGCAGCATTCAAACGATTGTCTACAAATGCTATATCAGTTTTTCCTGCACCTCCGAATCCGGCCCATACCATAACGGAACCACCACCAGCTTGCCTCTTCGAGAATATATGTCTATCGTTACGCAGATCATGACAGTAGTACTGCCAGCCATCTGGGCCATCCAGGATGAATTTCTTTTCATCACTGAATATCACACGATGCCAATCTTGTTTCCAAGACATCACTTCATGTGCGAATTTCAATCTCTTTTCTTTGTGCTTTTTAGTAAATTTCGGAGCTGCTTTCCTCTTCACGTAAACTATATTGCCGAACTTCTTTACCACTCTATGGACTGTAGATTTTGATATTGGAGGGTTTCGTTGTCTGGCCACAGTGGATAAGCTCATATTTCCAGATTTTAACTCCTTTACGATAATCCTTCTTTGTCGGGGTGTCACTTTTGATGGGCGACCAGATGATTTTTTACTACCAAAAGCATTTCTAAGTCGCAAATAATTGTTTACAACATTATGTGATCTGTTTAAAAGTTTACCTATTTCTCTATTCGATTTTCCACACGTTTTAAATGCATCAATTTTCCCCTGCTCAACCAGCGGAAGACTGCAACGGCGACCCATTTCGTTTGATTACAACGTGATGTTCAAATCTGCTTAAATACCTCCACAGCAGCCAGCATAATCCCGTAGCAAGACTGAGCAACGATATTTATGCAAATTTTTTGGAAATAAACGTGATTGGTGCAAAATTTCTGAAGGTGGACCTATCTTTTCGAAACGGTCTGAAAATGAAAATTTGCATAAAATAAAAAGGAATTATTTATTTTTAAGAAATGTTTACATAAATAGTTATAACAATTACTGATTAATTATCTCTACCAAAAAAAGTTATTCTTATTCTCAATTAAGAGTCGAAATTTTGAAAAATGCGGGTGGACCTATCATTTCGATACGCACTGTATATATATTATGCATAATTATATGTATGTATATGTATATATATATTAATAATATTTTAAAACGTAGTGAAAGCCGAGCAACAGATACAAGATCACTGAAACCACATAAGAATAAATTTTCATCAAATTAAAATTACCTTGAAGACTGATGTTTAATTGTTGAAACAATTATATATATATATATATATATATATATGTATATACATAATTTTAAATTATCACGTAGTTAAGAAAAACAAAGGTATGATATAAATAAAATGAAAAAGAACAAATTCTAGTAATCATTAAAAAAAAAAAAAAAAAGTTACAATTCCAATTTTCAGTACTTTCAATTAAACATACCCTTTTTTTACTTTATTGGATTCATGAAAATTTTCAACTTCCGGTTTTCGATAGATTTACACATTTTGAGATGTTCTGAACACGATTTGACCATTTTTACAAAATGTTTGTCTGTGTGCCTGTGGATATCCAAAATTTGGGGGGTGCTAAATCTCACGAATCAGAGGACGGAATTCAATATAAAAATATATTTGTGTGAGGGGATGCTGTTTAGCTTTTGCTGCATGTGGCTCAAAAGAATGTTGTCATACCGTTTTCTCCAGAATTTTTAATATGGCAGCTTAGGTCAAAAATTAGTATAAAACTATACATAATGAGGGTTATTTTTAACAAGACACTGTAAATATATATATAATTGTAATAATGGACAAGGATAAAAATTTTGTATATGTAGGAGCATTGCCCCCCCCCCCCCATCCCCATCACCCGCTTTCCTGATGAACATTTTTAATATGAGTGTTTTTCAAAAGAACTAGTCATAACCTTGTATTATTAAAATAAATAATTTAATTAATTGATTAAAAAAAAAAGGAAAATAAATAAGTATAAATAAAATTAAAAATATACAATAAAGCTAATCTTTAGTGATTCACTCATTTCTAGGAATGAATTTGAATTGAGTGGATTGATTAGCTCAAACGTAAATCTGAGTGCAAAATCAATCATTTTTTAGATCATGAATTTAAGCTCAAATATGTTCCTTTTTTTTTTTTTTCCTTTTTTTCCCCCTCTCTTACGTTTGCACAACGTTGGATAAAATTCCTCTCCATTTATCAATTACTTTAAGAATTGACTAGCAAATAAGCACCAAATTAATTATAAAGGGTTAAAATGAAAAACCACCGTTTATTTTCATAAATAAGTGAAAAAATAAAAAAGTAATGACAGCATACTGACTTACTAACCTCTTTTTTTTTTTTCGACAAACTCTTTCATGGCCGGCCATGAACTCTGCGTCTGCACATTCTTTTGAATGCTGCGGTGCACCGCACCTTCGATTACCCTCTTCCGAGAAAATAACGTTTTAAAAGGATGATCAGGGTGTTTCATCATTTTTTTTTCAGCCATCTTTGACTTTGAATGACAGGTATTAACATCCTTGCGCAGACTTGAAAAATATTTAAAATTTCGTTAGGTTTAGGCAACAGGTGTACTCGAAATAGGATAGTTAAAATAATGGTTATATAAACATTGTATCAATTGTTGCAATACCTTAAAACCACAAAAAAAAATTTTTGTTCAATCGGTGGAGAACAAATCTAAAAATATTGCAAGAAGCTTTTTTTTTTTTTTTTTTTTTTGATGAGTCACTTATTTTTATGTTCAAATTTGAAATCCATGACTTGGAAAAATATTCACAATTTTTTAAATACTTTTTAATTAATAGAGCAAACTTTAATTTATGTACTACTATAGTAGGCCTATCCGGCGGTACCTGGGCAGTGTTGCTAACTCAAATGTTACCATCACCCTACAGCTCAAAATGTCCCTACACTGATGATAAAAGTCCCTACCTCAGTGAAAAATCACGAAAATAGCAGAAAAATTAACAAAATTCATGGAAAATCCTGTACAAAATTATACAAAAGTACTCGAAAAGTCCCTGCGAATTCAAAATCCGTTTCTTACATCCTGAAGAAAACGGCTAAAAGTATCTACACGTATAGATAAATCTTACAGTTGACAATAATGGTGCTTCTGGGTTCGCTCATGGAATTTCCAAATCAAAGAAATAATTAAGCAAAGAAGTTTTCAGATTGAATAAAATAAAATAAAATAAAACATTCCAGCTTTATGATATTGAGACTGCCAGTGTTTAGTAAAACTTGACCCAAAAGGTCGATGAAACTTGTTGACGGGTCTATAGAACTACTGAGTAAAAAATACTTTTAGATTTTCGTGAAACGTGTATAAACATTTAGATTACCACAATTTTTATAAAAAAAAATTCACTGTAAAACGCGTATAAAATGATACATTTAATTAAAATCATAAAAAATACATCGTGTCAAGGCCTTTCGCCCTGAACATCAGGGCATCATCAGGACAGAGCCATTTTAACAAACCAGGACAAAAGGCATTGGCATTGTTTGGCATTGCTTTATTAGGATTTTTGAGGAATAATGATAGGAACGGAAAAACACTTAATATTTCCTGGAGCTCTTTTGAAAGTGAAAGCTGAACTGATGTGATTATATTATTAGAAGAATAAATTGAAAATAGAAAAATCGGCATATGTTGTTTTCAATTAAAGTTAAGTGTGTGACATTAATAAGTGGCCTCAACTGTTCCACAAAATAAGTGTCTCCATTCCATAGTAAACCAATTGAAGCTCGACTCTACGCTTTCAGACTGTTTCATTTGAGATTGATCTGTGTTCAACTGTTTCATCTATTTCATGTATAATGACTGTAACCGTAATATGGTTCTTGTGTATATATAAATCAAATATTACTGTACTTCTAGTTAAAATGGCTCTGTCCTGATGATGCCCTGATGTTCAGGGCGAAAGGCCTTGACACGATGTATTTTTTAATGATTTTAATCAAATGTGTCGTTTTATACGTGTTTTACAGTGAATGTTTTTTTATAAAAATTGTGGTTTTCTACAAATACGCGTGTGGTTATCATGTCTCTATATGAGATGTAATTTTATTTTAACATTAAGATTGTTAGAATATCTTACACTTGAGCATCCAATATATAATTTACCGTGAGAAATATATATCAACATGATGTTTAACATCACTTGAATTCAAAAATCAAGCTGCTCTTTTGATTTTGTTTGTCTTCTAGGCGTTGTCCGTTGAGAATCTCCTCGATACTTGATTTGTCTGTGTACATCATTTTTTTCTCCTCTTAGCAGCTTCCCTTTGTTCCTGACGCATGGCTATTACATGTGCACAATTTATATGATTGTTGAGTTTTAAGTATAAAAACGATTTAAACGTTAAAAAAAGAAAAAAAAAATCTTATGGAATAAAAAAGAATGCAGAAAAATGATTTACCAATTCTACACTCTCGATAAAATCCAAATTATAATTATTCTAACTGAATGTGATGACTTAAACGACTAAATCAATAATTGTATACTCACCTTTTAATATAATAAAATGTAGTATAGTAAAGAATATTTCATAATAGAATTGAGTATATTAAAATAAGCTTTAAAATTGTCTCTCATTGACCGTAATGTGTACGAATTATTTTTTGTGAACTTGTAAAAAAATAAAAAGTACTGTTTATACAATTTTCAATAGAGAACATGCTAAAATGAATATGAATCTCACCTTATAATTTCTTAAAATTTCTTTCGTGTGTTTTCGCCCATTTTACCATGTTTTTATGAACTTCTATTCTAGTTTGTTTGTTCGGTACAAATCTTGCAATTGAATTTTAACTAACTTTCCTACTAGCTAGACATTTGAAACTTTCACAGTAGCTCAGAACCCAGTGACAACACAATACTTCGAAGTCCGATTTTCGAATTTTTGATTAGTTTTCTTATAATTAATTAAAATATGAAAATAATAACCTCCTAATAGCGTTAAAATAGCCATTAAAATATTAGCTATAATTTAATTGTTGCTAAAAAAAATTTCAAGTTCATTTTCTTTCGACATAAAAATAAATACATTTAATTAAACGTGAACATTAAAAAATTAAAAAATGTTAAATTATGCCTCTCACAAAAATTGACGTCATTATCGTTTTAAAAATTTTATGCACATTGATAAGAACTCTAGGATTCATCAGAAAATTTAAAACAAGGTATATAAAAAGTTTTTTTTTTTATCTTATAATAATTTATTTTAAATATGTTTTATTTATTTATTTATTTTAATTTGCTGCCAAACGATAAAAAGAAAAATCTCTTTAATTTAGTCTGTTTCGTCTGGAGAAAAAAAAAAAGTCTCTTGCCCTAAAAAGATACAGAATTTCATAAAATGATGCCTAATTTCATATCTGACATTATTCCCCCCCCCCCCTTTAAGTTTGATTCTCTGAGAAAGTGTCATCGTACTCATCATATAGAGAAAGTGAATCATTTTAAAAATATGTGAACATCTGTATGAAATCATTATCATTAAAAGCGACTATTAGCTTTTACATCGCACCTTACAGAATACTGATGACCTCGAAATTTAAGCATGACGTTAGGATCACGCAGGGTATATTTCCTGTAGAAAATGATGGACATGACAATTATGGTTCATTTTCAGGGCCGTACAGATGGAATCTTATGCATTACGATCAATGAACGGGTATTAATATAACAATTTACGAAATACTTTCAATGAAGGGTTTTTTGAACATCCATTTTATTATGTTATTAAAGTCATCAACAGGTGTTTCTTTCAAAATGGCGTGCATAGCGCATTTTTTTTTTTTTTTTTTTTTTTAACAAAAATGGATTACAGAGTTCTAAAATATTACTATCTAGGTATGATAATTCTTTAAAATACATTTTAATAACTTCATATTATATAGATTCTAGATATATTATTCAGTTATACTTCAATATGTTCGCTACTGAATATCTTATAGACATTACTAATGTTAGAAGATCTATGCAAATAAATTCAAGCGTATTATCATTAAATGACTGTTTATAATTAAATGTGATTTTTTTTTTTTTTCTCATTTACTAAATATTATTTTGTGTTCATCTTCCCATTCTACTTAAAAGAAAAGTCATATTTTAAGAAGTGAAATTAAAGAAAAATATAATCTTTCTAACACTAAATCTTGTACTATCAAAGCCTTAAACTAAACAGAACGTTTTATGATTATACCTTGATTTAAAAGCAAATAAAGGCTCATCATAAAGAGCAAGAAGTTTCTAAATATAACTAATATAGAGTAAAGCAGTTACTGAAAAGTTTTATGTAATTTTTTTCTAACATAAAAAAAACCTGTCTTCTATATCAAGACAAATACTTGTGAATCAAGCTCGATGCAAAGGATAAAATAACTTACTGAAATAAACACATTTCAATACATAATATAAACTTAATGAAAGTGATACATTTGACAAAGTATTTAGAAATTAAAAGTACTCAACGTATAAATTTACTTTATTAAAAAGTAATAATAATAATAATAATAATAATTGCAACGGAATTTAAAAACAAACCATTTAATGTAACACCACTGCGTTATTGGAAATTCGATATAATTTCCTTTAAAACATCATTTTGATGTTATAAGAGGTGAAAATAAAAAAGTATCAGCGAATAAATCTTATATATTTTTTTAGTTTGAAAATAATGTTAGTACAGTCGGTAACAAAAGTGTCCGAACACTATCAAAAAATGCCTATGTAAAAAAAATACACTTCATACAGTTTTGTTAAATAAATCCTTGTCGAGTCCTGTTCTTAGTCAGTGTAAAGACATGATTCGATAAAGATTTATTTAACAAAATCGTATGAAATGTACTTTTTTTAAATAGGAATTTTCGCTAGTGTTCGGGCACTTTTGTTATCGACTGTACTGCGTATATAAATGGAAGAAAAAAAAATGCCAGTTTTTAAATTATAACTCGTAGGGAATTAGACCCAGTGTAAAACCAGTTTTAGGAAATTTGGCGTACTACATGAGACAAGCATGCTGCAATCAGAATGCAGAAATATTAAATATCTTACGAAATAATTTTTAACTGCGCATGCGCTAGCTTTAAAAAAATTTCATTTGCATAATTTAATAGTCAAACGTATTGAGCAATTGATATGAAAAACACAATCAAATATCCTGGAAATTCAAAAAGTTATGAGAGATAGAATAAACAGAATTTCAGTTCTTCTCAAAAAAAAAAAATAAAAATAAATAAATAAATAAATAAAAGGAGGATGATAAGGGGTTTTTTTAATCAGTATTTATTTATAATGAGCGAGCACTGTATTACCATTGGGCATTGATTGAATCAAAATAAAAATGTGGATAAAACCCCTTATAATAACAGGAGACTTGGCGTTGGAATATTAAAACCCCTTATAGTTTATCTTTTGTTTTGAGAGAACTGAAATTCTGTTCTTTCTATCTCTCATAACGTTTTGGAATTTACACGATATTTGTTTAGGGTTTTCATACAGGTTGCTCAATACTTTTGGCTATTAAATTATGCAAATGAAATTTTTTAAAAGCTAGCGCATGCATAATTAAAAACTATTTAGTAAAAATCCTCATATTTCGTAAGTTATTTAACATTTTTATGTTCTGATTACAGCATTCTGTGTCTAATGTAATGCGCCAATTTTTCTAAAAAATGTCCTTGCACTGATTCTAATACCCTATGTGTTATAATTAAAAAAGTGGAAATTGTTTTTGCAATTTTTACTTTTTTCTATAGTCAATAGAAGAAAGTATTAGATTCGTAAAAATTTTCGACCTCGGGTTTTTGATGGATTTACACGTTTTGAGAGCTGTAGAACACGATTTGACCATTTTTAGAAAATGTCTGTCTGTCAGTCTCTGTGTGTGTGTGTGACAAAATTTTGTGGCAATTGTATCTCAGGAACTACTGCACAGAAATTCATACAAATTGGTATGTAGTTGCACCTTGACATAAATTAGTGCCTATCAACTTTTGGTAAAAATTTGCGTTGCCATCCCGCTTTTCTAAATTTTTAACATGGTGATATAGGACAAAATTTTGTATAAATGTGCATAAAGAGAATTATTTTTTAGTAATCATTATGAAATTTACAAGAATTATTTATAATAGAGATAGTCAACTGGGAAATTTTTTTTGTATGTGTAGGAGCCTCGCAACCCCCCCTGGGGGGGAAGTCCTCCCTCGAGGGGAGGAAATTTTCAAGATGGGTATCTTTCGAAAGGTCTCGTCAATACCTTTAAAACGAATGGTTGAACTATAAATCTGTGACAATTTAAAACAAAGTTATCGATTTTTTTTTTTACTTTTAACGAAAAAAAATTGGGGGGGGGGGGAAATCGATTTTTTTTTTTTAATTGTTACTGAGTGAATTTGTATAGAAAATATAGAAAAAAGTCTTGTGGTGGCCACAACATACTAGTTTTAAAAAACCGTTGTATCTTCCATGAATATATGTGGTAGTTTCATATATATTTATACATATATTTTTTTTAATACAGATAATGAGAAAAATCCTTCTGATCACATGCTACAGTCAAAACGCATTTAAAGCATTACTTTTTACAGAATGATTCAAAACATTTTGTTTTTTGTTTAATTTTTTACTAGTCCCCTTTTTCTCTTCGGAATGCAACTTGTGTTGAAATATACGAGATATAGCATGTTCTTTACTCTACCAAAGTTTCAAGATGATTTTTAAATAACTTTTCTAGATATTTGACAAAACTTTTAAATTTGAAAGTGTCCGAATACACTTATTGGTAGATAGTGCATGTATATTTTAATCAATAGCAAATCGTCACTCAAAATTTGATATTATTATTTTTACGACCCATATTTCAAATTTTTATAGCCATAAAGTATAGTGCTGCGTCACAAAATTTTAACCCGCTAAGGGTTTTTTGTATTGATTAAAATTACACATAAAATCCCTTATTGCTTTGCTGGTTTTTGAAAGAACTTGAAATTTGAATCATCCTGTCACCGATATCTCTCTGAAATTCCTCAATATTTGTTTGCTTTCTTTTCCTTTTTCTCTTCTCTTTTCTTTTATTGAATAATTCTATACATTTGGCTTAAAATTTACAAATGAAATTTTGTACACGCTTACACAAATGCAGTTAAAATTATTACTTAGTAAAAATGTTCAGATTTCAACAGTTATTTCCTTTTCCTATATTCTGATTTTTTATATTCTATAGTACGTTTTGTTAGTTTTCTAAACAAGTCTAAAGCTATATTAAAAAGAGACTTAGTAAGATGTGCTAGACATATGTGCTATATAACTACGCACAGAAAAAATCTCCAACGTCATGAACGCCAAAGGATATAATGAAATAGTATCATTATATCCTTTCAGCTGTTTCACTAGCATTTAGCGTACTGTCATCAGTGTACTGATAACGGTGCTCAAGACACTAATAACTTTTCTTGCACTAAGTCTAAAGCTAGCTATATAGATAATTTAATTTAAATTTTTATTAAATATTACTTTTTTATAAAATCTGTAATTTTTAATTTAAAAAAATGCTTGCTCGCAAATTAAAAATATCAATGCATGGCTGACTTGCATTTAATTAAATAAAATTTTTCTATGACATCTATAGTTTTGAAATGAATTTAGAGATTTTCGGACTGTGAATCCAAAACCACTATTTTTTTTAAATTTTTAATTTTTGTAAAACATTAATTGAATATTCACTATTTAAAACAACCTGTTTTATACTCTAATCCAAAAACAGCATGAATTATCATTTAACATGAGATGAAAATCGAAAAATTGATATCTGGCATATTTTTAAAAGCATGCAATTATCAATGCAAAGTAAACTCAAAAAGAAAATCAGATTACAATTAATTTAAAAATATCTATGAAATAGGAATTCACCAAACATGGATAAGAAGCAATCTCTATTAAATCAGCAGTAAAAAAAAAATAAATAAATAAATAAAAATACATAAATAAAATAAAATAATCGCTTCGAATTTAGTCCATTCGTTCGGCAGCTACACTGCTACAGACAGGCACACACATATACAGACAGACAAAAGCTTCAAGCTTATAACGCCCCCCTTTTTAGATCTAAAGTAAAAAGAAAACGATATTTCCTTGGTTTGAAAACCTTGTCTATTATTATCGAGAAAAAAATTAAAAACATATGAAAACTTTTCGGTGTGTCTAAAGAAACCTTTATATCTCTATAGATATAGGTATATTATTCGCATGTACAACAAATGAATACAGATAATTATATTGCGAACTCTTATAATCAGATGCCACAGCTAAAGCACATTTTAAACATTATCTTTAGAAAGTAATCCCAAACATTATTTTTCTTTAATTTTTTACTGGCAACCTTTTTGCCTTCGGGAAAAAAACCTTCGCTGAAATAATGTGATATAACACTATCTTTACAGCATACATTGCTGAAGTTTCGATAGGTTCCACCAAGTAATTCTCTAATTAGATAAAATGTCTGAATTTGGAAATGCTTACGTTATTTTACCACCCCTATGTATGTAATGGCGGTGCGGTATTCACAGATAGACATTTTAAAAATTATCATTACGCAATAGATTCCACGTTTATAAACTGATGTAATTGAGTTTCAGTATAGTAAATAAGATAACGCAAACTTGGTCGGTCCTCTGACAATAGAAGTTTCCTAAATAATAATAATAATAATAATAATAAATAAATAAATAAATCATTCATTTGTTTGTTAGGTTTTGCTATAAGAACCACAAATCATTTTTTATCAAGTCATTGTGTTAGAATAGTGATTGAGATACATGTGAAGTGCTTTTAATTTAATCAATTATTCTTATATAATTGCGTACACAGTCATATATCAGTGTATGCAGCATAACATGTCATAATATATAAACATATTTTAATGTGTGCGGTTTGTCCTACAATTAGTTTCACTGTTTCAATCTTTGTTGTGACCCTCATGCACTAGAAACTGCATCATTTATATTTAATGTCAGTGATGTAATTTCAAATGTGTGAAAACTAGGATAAAGGTTACAAGAACAATTTCAATAATTAATTTTACGTTAACCACAAACGCCAAAATACTACAATTGGCTGCATATTTGGATACGGCAAGTTTTCTAGACAATATTGCGGAAGTGGAGTCACAGCAAAAGTTTGAATAATTCTGATTCCAATTACGAGGGGGAAAATTCAATTAAAATAACCTTTAAAGTGGCAAAAACACAAGAAAGCAAGAAAGTGAAATATTGGGAGCAAGGGCGGGGAGGGTGATGTGTGCTTATGACTGCATAACCAAAATGAAAACTTCTATAGAGATATGTAAAACATAATTAAAAAAAAATTCCTTTGAATTACATCATATATAAAGTAATGTATTCAAATTATTTTATGTATCCTTTTATATTTTCTATAATGTGCTCCATACATTGCACGAAAATTTAGTAAATAAAAAAAAAAAATATTACATAACACTACTGAAAATACATTTTAAAGCATTTTCTTTGATAGCTTGTAATGTATCTGAATTCTTTTGCTTCACATCCTACACAAAATATTATTATGTTTTAGATTTCGGAGGCCTTCTTTTGAAATTCAGAGTTTTAGTTTCTTATTAATGATATCAGATTAATTCACTCTGAAGGTCGAAATGTGCACATTGCGCCCAAAGAAATTTTCACCCCAATAAATGTTACAATTGAACTACTGTTTTAGACGAACTGTTCAAGTAATGAAATTACTATAGTTATCATTATTTGTGTATTAAAAATTATATTAAGTCCTTATAAAAATATATACATGAAAGAAATTTGCTAGATGTACCATAAATTATTCAATCACTAGCTCTATAAAAATATATTTAAAAAAAAAAAAAAAAAATAGTTTTACCATTTTTTGTTTATTTAAAAACTTTCATATTTCCATTTTTACTCCCCTTCAATATACAGTCATTTGCAAAAATTTAAGACCAGTAACCCATTTTCAGTATTTTAACACATTGCATCATTTGTGCAGATTATTGCGTCATCTCATGTGTTGATTGCATCAGGCGCATTTTACTGCTATAAATAAAGGTGCCCGACACGTTTATCGCCAGTTGTTTATTGGATTTTGTCGTAGACAGTGCTGTTGTGTAATTATTGTAATGGGTAAAAAGACCTTCACTTACTGTTACGAAAAGGTCAGAAATATTGACCCTGCATAAGATTGGATTTTCTGAACGTTAAATAAGTTCGAGGGTAAATGTGAGCAAGACAGCTGTGAATCAAGCTATAAGTAAATTTAAAATTTCGGGAAAATTTGTGAACCTCAAGAGAAGCGGTCGCCCTAGTAAAACGAGTGCACGTGATGATCATGTGATAAGAAGGATGGTCGTATCCAAGAACCTCCTGCAATTCGATTAGACATTCTCTGGCTGCAAAAGGCACCAACGTCAGTTTGAGTACTATTTCAATATGTTTGGCTAAATATTTTGATTTATCATCCCGTAAACCTGCAAGGAAACCTCGATTTACTCGAAGTATGAAACAGAAACGACTCTTAAGGTTCACAAATTTTCCCAAAATTTTAAATTTACTAATATTTTGATGCACAGCTGTGTTGCTCATATTTACCCTCGAACTTATTTGACGTTCAGAAAATGCAATTTTATGCAGGGTCAATATTTCTGACCTTTTTGTAACAGCAAGTGAATGATTTTACCCATTACAATAATTACACAACAGCACTATCTGCGGCAAAATCCAATAAACAACTGGCAATAAACGTGCTGGGCACCTTTATTTATAGCAGTAGAATGCGTCTGATGCAGTTAACACATGAGATGACGCAATAATCTGCGCAAATGATGCAATGTGTTAAAATACTGAAAATCGGCTACTGGTCTTAAACTTTTGCAAATGACTATATATGAGAAGAAAGTTTTGGATTCGTAAAAATTTCGGCCTCTGATTTTTGATGGATTTACACATTTTGTGATGCCTTTGACATGATTTAACCATTTTTAGAAAAGTCTGTATCTGTGTGGAAAATTTTGTGGATACAGTATCTCACGAACCAACAAGTTAAATTTAAAGAAACTTGGTATTTAAACCTTGACTAAAATTGGTGCTAATTGCATCTGCGGACCAATCACTTAACAGTTTGCACTGTCATGTTATTTTTTAATAAATTTTATTATGGCTGTAGGACAAAGTTTCGTATAAATGCACTTAATGAGAATTATTTTTAATTTTTCAATGAGAAATTAAAATATTATATATATATATTAAAAACCTTTTCAAACATTGTATTATATGAAACTATGTATCACATGAAGAACTATAAAAAATGAATGGATTTGACGAAAAGAAAAAATAAGCAACCCGATATTAAAGCATACAAATTCAGCACTTTTTCAAGGGCATTGAATGAATGTTGTACGCAAATTAGGTGATCTTTCGGTCATGCTGTATGCAAACTGCTAAAATTTTACAGCATGCAATGCCCGAGGTCACCTAAAAGACTTAAAATAATTTCAAACAATATGTGGAAAAAACCAAGTTAGAAACAAACTTATGAAGTGGAAAAACCATAAATCAACCCTAAGGAAATTTAATAAAACTAAATTTTAACTTTCTTTACTTTTGTAGAGCCAGTATTTACAAATGAATGTTTATTTACATAATTCTTAATCTATACATTGTCCGTATGGTGAAATTTTTTTAAACTTTCAAGATATAAAGAATAGTGTCGCGTACTTTGGGTTTGTGAGTTGTCTCTGAATGAAAGACGAAACTTGCAGGAGCTCAAGAGTTTATTTACAGAAAATTCGAGAAGATTATAGGTCTATAAAACCAAGTATCAACTTCAATTTCACTTGTAAACACAGCTTAAATAACAGCTGACAACAACAAATTCACAGTAAAACTGTATTACAGCATTAACACACACAGCAACGCGCTGCAAACAAGAAACTAGTCAGGAGCTCTTTATCGTAAGGCAGTTAGCAAGAAACTGACTGAAGGCCGAAATACGAATCCTTTAAATAACCTTCTACAAATTCCATAATTTTCCACTATCTCGTAGAATATTCAAGTTAGAGCTTAGATATCTGGTATATTGATAATAAGGGTTTTCTCGCCAAGGTCGCCAAAAAAGTCGCCAAATTTGGCGGTAAGGCTTACTTGCCTTGGTGAAGCTTTTTAACGTGTTTTTAACGGGAAATGAACTATTTTAACGGGAAAACAATCTAGAAATGCAGAAAATTAACATTTTATAACCTGACAAAGCCTCTTTGAATTAATTTACGTAAAAATAACTAGAATTATTTATAAATTCGTAACAACAGCATTCATGTTTTTAATGAAGGTTTGATTGCATTAATAAATGGGGGCTGACGACAAACTGAGTTTAAAAAAAAAAAAAAAAAAAAAAAAAGAAAGAAAAAAAAAATATATACGAACAGTATTTGCTACTATCCTGTATCATTGAAAGAACGAAATGATAAGCAACTTTTTAAAATGCTAATATAAACTTTGTACAATTTTCCGACTAATTTGTGTAAGAATAGCTTATCGAAAAAGAGAAAAAGAAAGAAAAAGTATTAACCTTTTTTACAAAATAATAATAATAATAATAATAATAATAATCATGTTTTTTAATTTATAATGTGCAATGTTTTCAACGAAATTTAAAGCCACTTTCAGATAAATTTAAACAATATTTTGTAAATAATATATTCCAAGCGGAATACAAATCTATTAAACTTTTGTGAAATATGAGTATTTGTATGCAAAATATTTTAATTGGCAAAAAAAAAAAAAGATAGCCAAATATATAGTCTACTTTATTCTGAAAGTCTTGTAAAATTCAAAAAGATATATACAAAAGACTTAACTGTTTTTTAACTGTTGGATAAAACCCCTCTGATGATAGGCTTTCAATGACTTTCAACGTAGAGAACTTTGCCTGTAAATGTTGTTTCATGGCAATGAGGCTGTACGTGCGCAAAAACTATGCTTTCTCCATGTTGCTTGAGTTATCTTCGGAGAAATAAAATTAAAATCTACAAATTCGTAAAAATATTGTTCAATATAAAATTAAAAAAGAATGAAAAATAACATGAAGATATTCTGAATACGAAGTTATTACTAAAATTTTGTTTATCTGACAAGTAATTTCCTGCTTTTATTTTTTCAATAAATATTATTTTTTTGCATTGTAGTGGAAATGGATGAGGAGAATGGCTAAACGACAAAATTAAAAGCTAGATCATATCTGAAACCTGAACTTCGAACAGTTTTATTTCTTACAGATTGAATTCGAAAGTATTAAGGTGCCTTCCTACCGTCGGAGGTAATTTTCTTTTTTTTTTTCTTTCTTTCTTTTTTTTTTTTTTTTTAATAATTGAAAAATTACCTATTTATGTGCATTATATGATAGAACACAGTAAAAAACAGTGAATAACCTGAAAAAAAAAAAATGCAAATTTTAAAATATTTTGATATTTAGGCTCAAAATATGCATAAAATTTGCGAAAAAAAAAAAAAAAAAGAAAAAAGAAAGAAAGCACTTTTACAAAACATCATAAGTAAAATTTAAATAAAGATATTTTTATTCTGTAAATTTTATTTAGATTATTGAAATGTCCTTAAGGGAATGAACTACTCTCAAAACTATAACCATGTTATTTAATATTTTAGAGAAGGTAAAATTTTTACATGCTGAAAAAATCATGAATATACATGGCAGTTCATAATTTCTATCGACAAAAAAACAAAAAATAATTTAACTAGATTCATTGCCGTAGTTCAATCCCTAAAACAACTCCTCTAGAGTATTTTGTCAAAGTTTCATAACGTTTCAATTATAACTTTTGGAATTATGATGCTTTGGGATAAAGCAAAATGCTAAAAATCTCATTTTGAGAAAAAGCAGAAAACAAATTTAAAAGCAAAATTTTACCTATTAAACAAAAAATAATTTTAATAAGTTCCTGATTTATTTCAAAGCTTTTTATTTTCTTTTTAAATTCACCTTATATTCAGTAACAAATTTTGATGCTTATATTGAGTAAAACATTTATGTAAACAAACATTTCCGGGTCATGTCCAGTCACTTCCGGTTTCAAAAACTGGCGAGTGACTAATATTAAAATGCCTGTAACTCAAGTTCTAAGCAAGATAGAAACAAAATTCAAACTGATTTAGAAAGCTAAAATGTCAGGCTTTATTACTAACCCAAAAATAGAAAATCGCGGTTTTAACCGAAAATTGCTTTTTTAAGGTAGGCAGGCACCTTAAGCTGAATTAATACTACACTATACTTACAAAAAAATTGGCAGGATTTAAAGACAAAGTTTAAGTTTTATCAGAATTGACATAAAATAGTAAAACTGCTTGAGAAAAAGAAAAGAAAAATACTAGTGATTGTTCCAAATTTCAAAGATGCTGTGGAAGGTTTTCTTATAGGAATTTTACATGAAAATAATTATCAAGTTTAAAAAGAATTTACAAGGTTTAATAATAATTAGTCTTTGAATGTGGCTCAAACAAGAAATTTTAACGCTGAGATTGTTGTTAACAGACATTTTAAAATAAAAAAGTATTAGGTATGTAAGAGTGTGTAAGAGTGTGTAAGATTAATACATATAAAGTATATATAAGTTTTCTTTTTACCCCTCTATATAATTTACATTTAATTTGTTACGCTATTTTTTATTTTCTAGCTTTTAATAAGTCAAGAGATTTTTTTTCACTATCTGTTTTAATATTTTTTTTAATTTCTCCTTTAAATATAAGATTAATACGTATAAAGTGTAGTATATAAGTTTTCCTTTTTACCCTCTATATAATTTATAGTTAATTTGTTACGTTATTTTTTATTTTCTAGCTTTTAATAATTCAAGAGAATTTTTTTCACAATCTGTTTTAATAATTTTTTTAATTTCTCTTTTAAATAAAATGTTAAATTAAGAAAAAATGAACATTTATTCAGTGAGTGTATTACAACAGAAGCATAGAATATGTCGATATTCTAATGTGTAACAAACTAGTTACTTATGTACAAAATTTAACTAACAAATTATTTAATTAATTAATTAAAATATATAATATTCAATTTAGAAAAATGATAGAGATACAGATAGAGAGAGAAAAAATGTTTAACATACGACTTGAAAATATATGATTTAATTTAATTTTGCATTTTATTGTATTTTTAATTTGATTGTGATGACTTCCATAAGTCATCATTATACAAAACGTTTTGTTTTTTCAAAGGCAAAACAATTTACAATCATGCTCATAACACGATTTCCTTTCACAAAGCATAATCAATAACGTGTAATATAATAAATGATATTATTAAACTTATTTAATTACTAAATTAATTACTGATATACCATTTAATTTGAAAGAATGATAGTTAGTAGTACAGAGGCATAGCTAGATAGGTAATAAAGTAAGTTAGAAAAAAAAAATAATCTGGTGTGTCACTCACACGACTTTCTCTTACCCTGAAATTTAATACTATAAATACAGGTTGAAGATAAGATAGAGGTACGATAACGAGTACTGTTATGTAAACCTATGTTAAACAATTCAAATTAGGCTTCGGAAGAGTTTTATATGATAATTAGTTCTGTGTGAGGGGAGCTACCGCCCCCTCAACCACCCGTTTCATTAATGCACCCACATTTATATAGAATTTAATTCGGTTATTAAAAAATAATTCTGTTTTTAAAAAATAATGTATTAAAATTATTATTTAAACAAATTATCTTTTATGATAATGCAGACGATTTCCATATTAGAGAAGTAGTATAACACTAAATATCCAAAAAATAAGTTGAATTTATTCTCGATATTACATTAAAAAAAAAAAAAAAATGATAACTTTATTTTAAATTATTGCAGATCGATGGTTCAACCTTTCGTTTTAATGGTATTGGAGAGCTCTTTTGAAAGATGAAAATGAAAATTTACTCCCCATCATTACTTACATCATGAAAATTTACTCCCCTCGAGGGGGGACTTCCCCCCAGGGGAGGGGGGGGAGGCGAGGCTCCTACATGCACAATTTTTTTTTTCCCAGTTGACTATCTCTATTACAAAAAATATATATTCGTTTCATTTGGTTTAGTGCAGTCTATAGATGTTAAACTCTACTTACCTGCAATTTCCTTCATAGACGTAATGTATTTGAATACTTTTGAGTGTCCCCGTACACGAACCATTTGCTTCATTTCAACGAAAAGCTCTTACTGTAGCATCCCTATATGATGCACATTTAGAATACCGAGTTTGGAATTTCTGCTACTATTTGTTCTTGAGATATGCTGATAACAGACAGACACACAGACAGATACACAGACCATTAGCTAAAAACATGATTTTCGTCTTCAGGGGACCCCAGAACATCTAAATATAGCAAAAACTCACGTTCGAAAATTTGACCCTAAAACAATACTTTCTCGACCCTATAGGTAAGAGAAAGTAATAATGCATAACCAATAGATTATAAGATATCAATAATATGTGATAATATAAATAATAGGAATTTAAATGACAATTTATTAACTGCTTGTAAAAGCGAGTACAAGATAATTGGCACAACGTAATGCTAAAAAAATGTTCGCCCATAGCCGTGTCAATTGTCTGAAGTGGTTTGGCGGAAAAATACAACCAGTGGCAAAGGGTTATATTGCGGTATAAATTGGATAAACTTTAGAGTTCAAAACTATGTAATCACTTAATCAGGCAAAGTAATTATAGTGAACTAATTTTTTACTTTCTTCTGTATTTAATAGAAGAGAATATTAGCTTCGTAAAAATTTTCAATTTAGGTGTTTTTGATAGATTTACGCGTTTTGAGATGTCTAGAACATGCTTTGACTGTTTTTAGAAAATGCGTGTGTGTCTGTAACAAAATTCTGGGGCAACTGTATCTCAGGAACTAATGCACAGGATCTCATACAAATGGATGTCTGTCTCTATGTATGTGATAAAATTTTGTGGAAACTGTATCTCAGGAAATAATGAAAAGAATTTCATTCAAATTGATATGTAGTTGCACCGTGATAATAAATAGTGCTTATCAACTTTTGGTGAAAATTGTCCATCAGGTAGAATTGCCGTCCCGTTTTATCTAAAATTTTAACATGTTAGTATATGACAAAATTTTGTATAAATGTGCATAATAAGAATTATTTTTAACAAAGCAATATGAAATTAAACAGAATAATTTATAATAGCAATGGACAACTGTGAAATTTTTTTTGGATGCATCACTGGGAAGTCTCCCCCCCCCTCTCCTTACGGGGACTCAATTTCAGTATGAGTGTCTTTCAAAAGAACTCGTCAATATTTTTAAAACGAATGCCACCAATTTGTGATAACTTAAAATAAAGTTATCTAATTTTTTTCATTTTTAATTTAAAGAAAAGAAAAAACGCATTTTTTAAGATGTTATCTCTAGAGGATAAATTTGACTTTCTTTCATATTTAGTGTAATATTTCTGTAGGATGGATATCGTTTGCATAATTTTATTAAATTATTCGTACTAAGTAAATTTGTATAGGAAAATTTATAAGAAAGTTTTATTATAGCTACATCATTCTAGTTTTTAAATACTTTTATATCAAATAAATATTACATATGACGCTTTCTGCCCCAAATGGGCAAAAGTTGGGCGGAAACATTCTCCATAGACGTTTCATTGCTTACTTTGTACATACTTTGTTGTTTAGTTTATCACAAATTTTTATTAGAGAGAAAGAGAAAGTGTCGCTAAGAATGTGAGTGAAAGAGAGAAAACTGATAAATATTCAAGAAAGGAGGATATTATCTGTATAATATAGATTTTATTTTAATTAACCTAGAAAAAAAGAAAGAAAAGACAAGTTAAATACACCCCGCGACAAAAAGATAGGTACAAAGGGTTTTTTCTTTGATTTTCCATAAAATAACATTATCTAAATTGTGCTTATCATTTATTATTATCATAAAATGACACTACTCTCGGACTAATTTTTGTTTTAAGACTAATTTAGAAAAATTTTAAGACTAAAATTTTTCTAATTTAAGACTGCATACCATGACAAAAAAATAGGACAAATGTTTTTTTTTTTTTTTTTTTTCTTATTTTGAATCTGAATATTTTGAATATGATTCAGATATTTAATATGTTTTTGATATGATAATATTGTTTTACGATAATAAATGATCAGCACAATTTAGATAATTTTATATTATGAAAAATTAAAAAAAAAAAAAAAAAAAAACCTCCTTTGTTCCTACCTTTTTGTCGCGGTGTGTAGTCTTAAATTAGAAAATTTTAGTCTTAAAACTTTTCTGAATTAGTCTTAAAACAAAAATTAGTCCGGGAATAGTGTCATTTTATGATAATAATAAATGATAAGCACAATTTAGATAATGTTATTTTATGAAAAATCAAAGAAAAAACCCTTTGTACCAGTGGCGTCGCGTGAGTGACATTTCGGTGATCTCCATATGTGTGGTTAGAAACAGTCTGTTCTGTTATAATGGAAAGTTCATTCATCTGACTGACTGTTGGAATGCCGTCATACCTACGTTGCTCTATAAAAAAAGACGAATCAACCAATAAGATAAATACACATTCCATTACAATGCACTGTTTCCAGCCACTCGTACAGAGATGACCAAAAACATCATTCACGCGTCGTCACTGCTTTATACCTATCTTTTTGTCGCGGGGTGCATTTGTGTAAACAAAATTCTGATAAAATTGCCATCATAATAGCTTTAAAATTTTTGTTTTTAATTATTTATTTTTATTATTATTTAATTTAAATATTTACTTCAATTAATAAAACAGTCTTATACCTCTTATGCTCAATTTTATATCATCCACAAACTAATGTGTATGAATATTTATTTAACTTTAAATTAAACGTGTTTCTAACCAATATAATGAAACTCAAATATTTAAATGTGATTTGCATTTCATTAACTGCTGTATATCACTTTCACGGTATTTGGTCATAGTTTTGATTTGCTGAAAATAATCACCAATCGAAATATATTTATTTAAACATTTCAATTTTTCAATTATTTTGAAAATTCATTTAAATATAGTGATTAGCGAAAACCCTCAACGTGTAATAAAAGAAGATGTGTGTGTGTGTCCGCTGTTTTTGCAGACAAATGGCTAGTCGCAGAGATACAGAGATGCATGGGATTGGAGATCGATTTTAATTTCTCCTGATGCACCTCGAAGCCCAATTTTCGAATTTTTGATTAATTATTTTAATTAATTTAAAATACATCAATTTCTGTAATGATCAACTCTGTAGATAGAAACGTAAATGTAAAAATTCTTTCCGTGACCCATTATCTCGGTTTTAGCGTTACACTTTGTTAACAAGGTCGTGGGTCTGATCCTCGAAGGGGGCCGCGGTAGCCCAGTCAGTAGAGCGCCGGCCTCGTAATTTGAAGATTGCGGGTTCGGTGCTCGATCCGGCCAAAGACCGTCGTGTACACTAATGGTGGCTGGTGCACGTAAAATCTGTCTCCATGTTCCCATCAAAAATTATACCTCTGGGGGTCACCGAAGCGGGAGAGCCATCCCTTCCGTGGAGGATCAAATTTGCGATGGCATGTCTCCGGAACATCTCTAGGGGTGAGTCCCAGACCATCGCCAATTGCCCATCTGCGCAGCACTAGTGCGTCGTAAAACCCAACCAACCAACCGATCCTCGAAGGGCTGGTGTGTTACTTTTTGCAGATAATTAATGGAAAATGTGTCAGTTCATAAAACAGAATTATTCAGTGTCCTAAACCGTATGAATGACGAGAAAGTGAACAAAGTAAAACTTAGAGGTGTGTTGGTCGCTTTGTAGGCGAACGGCTGATCGGAAAGGTAGAATTTTCGAACTTTTGATTAATTCTTTTTTAATTAATCAAAAAAATTTTCAGCTGAAGAAATTGTCTGGTCCTGCCGTCTGTTGTCATAGAGTGAAGGTGATAATCTGCGCGAGAAATGCCTGTCGGAAAAACGTAGTGCTTGAATAATAGCAGAACTACTTATTGTCCAGTTAGCACCTAAACTAAAATGTTCGGTTAAGGTGTAAATGCAAGCAGTGAAGAGTCGGAAGCGATATAGCGTAGGCAGCGAAGACGCTGCCGTAGGCAATAAGAACAAGAAGCGAGGTTAAATGCTATAAGCGACCTCAGTGTTTTTTTTTTTTTTTTTTTTTTTCATTTATGAACTGATTTAAAAATATAGTGATTAATGTCTTTTGAAAATTCCTTTATACATATTGATGGACAAAGAAGGGAGAGCCTGCTAGTTTCGTAATAAAACAGAAAGAAAAAGTGCAGTAAAACAAATCTCCGAATTTTACGTAAATATATAAAATTTAATAGATAACAAGCCCTGTGTAGTTCAGAACTTAAATTAAAGTCTAAATTCTATATAAAATTCATTAGTAAGAGTTAAACAATGAACAGCGGAAAAATCTGAGCATGAGAAATAATAAACGCATGTCCATGAATGTCCTAGAGTGAAATGATTTTGCTACATTTACTTTGCACTCGGAAATCGCGGGATAAAAAGAGAGAGTTATTACATGAGTAAATTTCTCTCGGAATAAAAGAAGTGATGATGCCAGAAAGATATATGACATAATGTAATACAAGAAAGATTGTTCGTAAGAAAATTTAAACTTGTATTATAATAAATACAGGGAATCCTAAATGTATCTTTACACATTTAAACAATAACTGAGAATAAATGTGCAAAGATGTACACATGTAGTTTTTTGTTTTCCATAAAGTAAATATCTAAGTTTATTTTGCAATGGCCAAAATGTATTCTTACACATTTTAAAAATAATTAAAAATAAACAAACGAGAATATGCACATGCGAGGTTGTATATTTTCTATAAAAAATGTGTTGAAGTATGCATGATTTGAACCTTCAAATCATTATTCATTAGCAACACATCGAGTCCATATGAAATTTTTAATTTTTTTCTATGAAGCATTGCAGAATGAATTCAAGTAGGAACTAAATCTCCTCTTTTCCTTTACAGTCAGATATCTCCTGATTTTAACTTAATGTCTTTTCTTAATTATGGTTTATTTCAATAAAAATTTATATTAGAGGTAAAGAGTAGCATTTTCCGCAGAACTTTTATTTTAATGTAAACGTCATTGCAAGAATCAACAGTCTGGGTGACCGCTGTAATTTGACTTTTCAGTTCACCAGTGTCGCAAAACATTGATGTAGTAGTATCATCTAGTTTGCACTTAATTTAAAATTCACTTTGATATTTTCTTTATGAAACATTAAAAAGAAAAAAAAAAAAAGAAGCATATGCCATGTTTGTTTGTATTTTAATTATTTTTTTAATGTGCAAAGCTACATTTCGGACACCTTGTATATTAATTTAGATGTGAAATAAAAATGTGCATCATTTTATTAAAATTTTTTATTGAAAAAATAACAATAAATAAAGAAACGATCTGGAAGAATCCGAATTAGATACGGTTAAAATAAAACGTAAAACAAAAGAAAAAAAAAGCAGGCAAAAATTTGTAAATAAATTGACACCACATTGACATCTGATTCCGTTTGTAAAATTTAGTGGAAATTGTGAAATGATGTCAAATTGCATTAGCGGAAATAAAATCTATGTCTGGACGTGAATGAATAATACCAAATTCTTGGTATAGGTGGTGATGGAAGAGGGTTACGGATTGCGATATCGGTTGAAAATTCCAAAAGAATAGAGGTATTAAAATAATTAAAAGAGTTTTTCTATGCAGGGTATTTAAAAAATTAAAAAATTACAATTTATTATTATTATTATTTTTTAATTTAAATACAATCAGTGAGTTAATTTAAATTATTTTGGAAATAAATAAATCGAAATGTTTAAAAATAGCGTTATTTTTTATGTTAAAAAAATGCTCGAGTGTTGTTACAATATGAATGGAATAATTAATGTTAAATAATATGATAAAGATTAAATTTAAAAGGTGGCTTCTGAACAAGAAGAATGCAAAAAAAAAAAAAAAAAAAAAAAAACGCAATTATAAAGTGGAAGAATTAATGTTGAATAATATGATAAAGATTAAATTTAAAAGAAGGCTAAAGAGCAGGAAAAATGCAGAAACGCAATACATTCTGGATTTCCAATTATATAATATAAGACCTATTTTTTGCTATTAGATGGAAAATTTGAATTACAAAAAGTTTACATGATCCCATCTTCGTTTCATCATTTTCTCTGTATCATACCATTTTTCTTCTTCTTCTTCTTTTTTTTTTTTTTTTTTTTTTTTCAATCTTCTTTAGGTAACCATTTATCATTGAAATTAATAAATTTTAAGAACTACCTAATTAAAAATAAGTTAAATATCTGAATATATTTAAAAAAATTAAATTTCACATTTTATTTCAAGTGTATCCATTGTGTTATTTTTAACGATGTAATTATAGGTTTTTTCTTTAAATTGTAGTTCATTAGATTATTTACTTACACTTAATTTCTTCCAATTTATCTCTTTCATTAAAACTATTTAAATTTCGAAAAATGTGCACATGGTAAGATAAGAGAAAAACATAAAGGGTAAAACATAGAGAAAAACATAAACCAAATCGTTATAATTTTTTATTAAACGATTAAAGGATTTTTAAAACCAACAACAATTTTTTGTTATAACAATTATATTTATTTCTAAAGCATCGTTTAAGATACAATTTATTTTTTATCTATGTTTTTATATTTACAATGTGTGTAAAATTAATGCGCCAAATTATTTCCTTCTTTTTTTTTTCTTTTGCTCATAATTTTTAACTAAATGAACATATGAACATACATGACATATTTGTTAATAAAAACGTTAATCTAGTTTTACATAATACTAATAGAAGTAATATATTTTATTTCATTTTATTTTTAAACTGATATTAATTTCATTTTTCTCAAAATTAAGCTTTAGAAAAATGAAAAAAAAAAAAAAAAAAAAAATTAGAAGAGAAAACTAAATGAGAAAAGGTATTAAGGATGCATTATAGATAGGTGAAGATGCGCATGCCTCCAAATGTTAAAGTAAAAATATTTTTTTCTTCCGGCATTCACTTTTCGTTTTTTTTTTTTTTTTTTTACCATAACGGACTTTTTGAAAAAATATAATTAACACTGCGCTGAAAAAAAAAAAAAATAATAATAATAAATTAAAAAAAAAAAAAAAAAATATTCGAGCTCTAATACCATTTTTGCTGATTCTTATGTAAAATGACCTCCTAAATCCTCATATGACCCCCATTTTGCCCAATCACCCACCGTTTTCTCGAGACGCAACCCCCTGCCCCAATTTTTACCACTGTTCGGTAATTTTATGGCCATGCATTTGATTTGGAGAATGGAAAAGAATTATTTTAACACATAAAAACAAAACAATGTATATATATGCATATATAATGTATAATAAAAAAAAAATAATAGTTTTAAAATATACAATTAAAATATTAAAATACACAACACAAATTTAAACGTTTCGAGCATCACGCATTTTTTCACCTCTTAATGAGCCATGCACAGTTCCTGCCGAATGAGCTGTACTTTCGTAGAGGAAATCTATTGTTCATCTCAGTGTTTACTTTTGATGTTTTTTTACTGATGAGGAGCCTAAAATAAGACTCGAAACTTTTAAATTTATGTTGTGTGTATTTTAATATTTCAATTGTATATTATAATGCAGTCTCGATTTTTAATGTAATTAAAATATAATATAATTGTACGAGAAGTAATGATTTTTAAATATTTTAAATAATAATAGAATATTTTAAATAATAATAATAATTCTATTAACTATTATTATATTAATAAAATATAATAAATGCAATTCATAATTTCAGTGATAAATGCCTCCCCTCCCCCACCCCTAAATTTTCCTCTTGCTGCAAATGTTCATTTTTTGGAATTTTTCACTTCTGTAGCCTCTCAAAAGATTTAAGATAATACTTTCCTCCCCTATAAATAAAATTTAAAGCCATAAAATTACCGGAAAATGATACAAATAAGGGGGCGTTCGCAAAAAATGGTGGGTGATAGGGCGAAATGGGTGTTGTATTCGGATTCAGGAGGTCATTTTACATAATATTTGGCAAAAATGGTGTTGGGGCTGATTTTTAAGCAGGGCAATGTTATACACTCCTTCTCATATTTATAAGGACACTTTATATTTTGAAATAACTAATGTAAAAATAATTGTGAACAAGATTATACTAAGTGCACTTAATATATCTCGTATTCTAAAACCAAAATTGCTATAATTTTTTTAATATGAAACAAAATTAATAAAAAATAATGCAAAATGTGTTTTTCTCCACGTTTTTAGATGTTCATAATTATAGGGACAATCCAGATTTTTTCGTTTTATTTAACTTACTAGCGGATAAATTGCAGTTGACATGAGAATTTGTTAACTACTGGGCTAGATTAATTCATATATAAGCCTTCAATTTTTCTTGGACGGACATTACTGATAATTCCTCGAAAAAAAGAACGTTCAAGTAGTGAAGTATGATAAATGTGTTTTTTAAGTGGAAGGATAATTTCAATACGCCGAATTTCTAATGAAATTCAAAGGTCTAAAATTGCTGAAGGAAATGTGATCAAACGTTGAACTGCTGGTTCGATAGGAGAGAGATCTGATGCAAAATCAGAGTTGTTTTACAGAGATAGAAGACTCATAATTCCTCTTACTGTTCTACTCATAATGACTGCTGCTGAATTTGCTCGTAATTTTTAACGAAAGGTTAGGGTCCATATTTATACATATTTAAAATAATTAATAATATGTTAAAATGAATAAAAAATCTGTAATAATCAATCAGCATTTAATGGGGGAAAGAACGTCTGTGTTAAAGTTGAATAAAGACAATATTAAATGGTAAAATGTTGCATTTTCGGATGAAAAACATTTTATTCTTGATTAACCAAATGGTTTTAACAGTTACTGGCACGATCTGAAGATAGCGAAAGACAGAGCAGATTTTTTAAAGGCAGATATGAATCGGGCATTTTAAAGGTGGATCTATGGTGCTCTGGGGAGCTGCTTCTACTGAAGGAAGAATTAATTTAGTAATTTTTTTTTTTATTATTATGAACATCAAGAGAATATCCGCAAATTTTAAACGTGGAATTATCAGATTTTTGTTAGATTTTGGGGGGTAATAATATTTTTTTCAACAAGACTTACATTTTTGCTCTACTTTTAGAGCAATAGGAAATAGTTTGAAGAAAGAAACTTCTGTATTATTGCCTTTCCCATGGCCTAAAAGTTGAAAAAAACCTTAACTTATGATATTAGAGAAGTGCATGCAAGTGGAAAGCAATTTTAAATAGTTTAAATGTATTAAGAATTTCATATATGCTATACGAAATGGTATTGAAACTGAATATTTAAAAATAAAAATGTATATATATATATATACCAGAGAGAATGTCTGACTGTTTAGCCCTAAAAAGAGATCCCATAAAATATTAATTTAAAGAATAACTGAAAAACATTACTGAAATTCGAGCTGTCCTTATAATTGTGAACACCTGAAAAATCATCTTTTTACCATATTTAAAGTTTTTTTAAGATATAAAAACGATAAAACATTTAAATATAGTCTATTAATGAAATTCAAATTAATAAAAAATATATTTGTTTAAATAATAGTGTTCAGTGTTTAGTTAATATAGAAAAACGGGTGTCCTTATAATTATGAGAAGGAGTGTAAATTCTGAACATCGGGAAAATGAAAATTTATAAATTTTTCGAAACCAGTACTATTTCTTACTGAATTTAGAAGAAAGTAAAAAAAAAAAAAAAACTAAAGAAAGGAAAATGAGATGTTTATTGGGAAGGAAAGGAGGGGGGATGGCCTCTGGCAGGAAATTTTATCATTACAAAGATTGCTAGAATGAAGCACATCTAGAGAATAACTTGCAAAATCATGAGAGCATCAAAAATTTAAATATATCCTATGTCTCAACCAATCTATATCACATTTATCTATATTAATTCACTAATCAACGGATTAATAAATTTAATAACAATTATAAATTAATTAATGAAACAAAAAACATATGATACACATATAAATGATACATAAATTATTTTTAAAAAAAATGATAAATATAATTAGACTTATTATCATAAATACATTAAAATTTTCAATCGAACGAAAGCATTCAAAATTTTCATAATAATAAATATTATTATAATATGAGTATTGATGCAAACGAAAATATTGCAGCTATTTTATTATTATTACTATTATTATTCATAATTTATTGTTGATACATGATAATAAATATTTTTCTGAAATTTTGATAATAAGATTTTAAAGTTGAGATATCTGTTAGAGGCCTAGAATGCAGGTTTTTCTCTAATTTGAATATGTATTTTATGTATATACATATTCATTACTTTGAAAATACTTCATTAATACAAGTTTTAAAAAGTAAATGTTCTTAGATGCAACCAATTAAGTTCTGAAATATATATATATATATATATATATTTATATTTATGTATATATATGTATATATATATATATATATATATATATATATATATATATGTATATATATATACATATATACACACACATATATATATATATATATGTATATATGTATATATATTTTTTTTTGGGGAGGGGGGGAGGGGGGCTATATACACTACCTTTCCCTAAATGACCGGACTTTATCGATTTCGCACTTTTTTCGGAACACCTGAAAAAGTACTAGACAAATCATCTTGAAACTTCAGGAATGTGAAGAACAAATTATATCTCATATATTTCATATGATTCTATTTTGAAAAAATTTTCCCCAATCTTTCTCTTTTAAATGAAGATTTTCTTTTCTTTTTCTTTCTTTTTATCTATCTATCTTTTTTTTTTCTTTTAAGTGCATCAGTTTTAAACTTGCTCCCTCTGGCATGTAACACAGGCTCATTAAAATGTTGGTGCACAAGTTTTCCATTTGTATTTAAACATGTATCATAAATGATAATAATAATAATAATAAATCATTTATCTTACACAAATAATATTTCATTTCGTACTGAATGTTAATATTTAAAATGTTGATAATTATTCATATATATTTCTGTTTTCGTATATAGTTACAGTTCTGTCTAATTATTCTGCTAATATTTTTTATACATACTCCCTTTAATTAAACACATAAGATTAACGTGCCTAACACAGGATAGTTTGAGTGTTTATAATTTAAAATTTATTGTAATTTCTGCTTATACTTGTACTGTTTATACTTGACTGTATTTGAACCGTTTATAAACTATGAAAATGCATCTAATGACGTTCTTTCGATTATAAAACAATTTCGATTTTTCGACATGTATGCCTTTGATGTTGCAAGTGTTAATACAAACAGAGAAATCTACACATTAGAATAAATTATTAGATTTTCTAATGACAAATGAGAATTGTTTATCTATAATACTGTATTATTATTATTATTATTATTATTATTATTATTATTATTATTAACATTAAAATACGCATATTTCATTACAACAGTTATACCAATGAACATAAAGTTATTCTTATTGGAATTAAAATGCACATATGTTATTAGCACAATTAGATTGCTGAATTTTAGCTACATGAAGCTACTTTTTTCAATAAAATATATTTAAAATTATAAAGAATGTGTCTAAAACACGATTTGCTTCTTACTTACATAAGAATAATTTACAGGACAGTGCCAGGGCAATTATTGCATTACATATTTGAATTTGCTATGACCTTTATGATTAGTCATAGTTCGAACTATGAGTAATAGCTTTAGACGGGATAAAGTCATCGCATGTTATTAGTCGGGCAATGGAGTGCAAAATGATGCTTCTTCGTAAAGTGTCCGGAATTGTTAGTTCTTGTTTCAGCGAAATCACTTCAGACAGTGCAGCCTAAGTGTATAGTAACTCTTTCATATAGTAACTATGGTATTCTACGAAAACAAAAGTATGCTCCGGAGGGTAATTTTAAGGAGGCGACTTCCTGGAAATTTTCAGCAATGCAGTGACGCAAAAGAGAGGACCTTATACAATTTTCAGAAAAGTAAGATTTTTATCAATGAATTTATACAATGCATCTAAAAGAAAAACGAGTGTGTTTAATATTGACAGTTCCAGGTGATGCAAAGAAAAGAATATCATTCTGACCAAAGGAAGACAAGTTTCTTTATTTCTTTTCTTCCTTTTTTTTTTTTTTTTTTTCAGTTTCTTATTATATTATAAGCATAAGCATAAAGAACTTTTGTATTCGTGAAAATTTTCGATCTCGGATATTCGACACTTTTAAGCGTTTTGAAATCTGAGGAATAAGAAAATCACAAAATGGATGAGATGATCGTCTGTAGAGTAGTCAATTTCATAGTGTAATAAGTAAAACTTCGAAAAAAAAAACATACAATAAACTCGCAATAAAATGCAATAAACTCGCAAAAATTGTTTCGGGTCGAAAGAACACACGACTCCTCGTCAGGCAAACAAAGTAGACACGAGTGCTGCAAACAAAGCGGCACGCTTGATCATGTGTTACGGGTCATGTATAGAAGGGTCGAGTGTTCTTTCGACCCGAAACAACTGTTGCGAGTTTATTGCATTTCATGGTGTTTTTTCAAAGTTTTGTACTTATTACTTTAAAACGCCAGTTCTGTAGTGCTTTCTTATTACAGTTGAACCTCGTTAACGTGAATCTCAAGGGGGATAAAAAAATTGTTCATGTTATCAGTAGTTCATGCTATCAGTAACTCAGAAACTGATCTTCATTTAGACGGGGGTTGTGGAAACAGTTCATGTTAAAAGTAATTCACGTTAAGCGTGTTCATGTTAACGAGGTTCGACTGTATTAGATTTGATAGTGTGTTAGTTCGTTTGTTACTCTTAGTACACATTATCTCCAAAAACAAATGATCATAAAGATATCGGACCAGTTTTTAAAATATCACTTACGATACTGGTAAGAACCCTATCGATATAAAATATTCTAATTCGAAAACTTCATAAGTTATTCGAATTTTACGATTTTCTTAATGTGGAAGACTAGGAAAAAATTTCGCATAAACGTGTATTAGGGGGATTAATTTTTTTAGAGAAAGTAAAGGGTTCAAGCTATTTTTTGTTTTTGCTAATAGCTTTTAAAATATCTTAACGTTTTTCCACCCTGTCAAGAAGGGGCCTCAATGGTTTTTGAGATTATCTGTCTGATTTCATTGTTGTTTTCAGGTGGCATTTATTTTCAAACTATTTTACATTACATACACACACACACACACATATATATATATTGAAAAACCTTTTCAAACATTGCGGTACATGAAATTAAGTATCACATGAAGAATTAGAGAGAAACGTAATAAAAGATTACTAAAAAATTAAATATCCTGACATTATATATATATATATATATATATATATATATATATGAATAATGAAAACATTTTCGTAATATATATATGTACATACATATAAAGTGAGTTTTTTTGATTTTTTCATATCTTTAATGTATCTCTACCTTTAGTTCTTGGGGAAATTTTTGCTATTTGATCATCAGTTTTTTTGCATTCTGCAATGACTGTAACATGTATAAGATGTATTATATATATATATATATATATATATATTATGTATTCTTGATTTCTTCCTATTGTCTTGGTGAAATTATACATACATACATATATATATATGTATATACATGTATTAAACATACATATTTCATGCACTATACAATAATTGTCACATTACATAAATGTATAATGATATAAGAAATGAATGCATATATTTAATATAAGAACTAAAAACTATGTAAAACAAGAGCAAACTCCAAACAAATGAAGGCCCACTAACAGCTGATCGGTTCTGCGCTCATAGCTGATAGATAAGAAGTGCCAGGTTCGATCCCAGGTCACGCTCGTCCACCGAGCCGTTCAGAGTTTTTTGTGTTTTTCTCCGAAACTCGTGTAAATACGGGCTAGGACCCATTAAAAAGAACTCCACGGTGGGCATCCCGCCTATAGTCTTAGGACACTAACGTAGTCAATCGGCCTTAAACCCATCAACCAGTCAACCAAACAAATGAAAGTGAAATAACAATAAGAAGTAGCAGAGGCCATCCAGACTTACGATGGGAGCTGCTGCTTAAACCTATTTGTCGGACGCCTAACTTTCTCTAAATCATCTTCAAAACCATATGATAAGAAAGAAAGAAGTTAAAATGAAAATTTTTATGTTATTAGGTAAAAAAATGAATTATTTTATAATTAATGATATTTAACATTAATTATAAAATAAGTAATGTTAAATATCATCAGTTTATATAAATTAGTTTAAATTAAATATAATTTTTTTATATAAATTTATAAACGAAATTTATATAAAATAAATCCGTCATATTATATTGTGATCTGAAATAATTATTGATATTTATAAATTAATTTTATATGAACTGAATCAATCATATATATTATATTTGAAAGTGTTATCCACTCTGTAATACCTGTACTTAATGATGATGTATAAAGTACTACAAACATATTTGAAAAATAGAATTATCCGCTTTCAAGGAACATAATAACAGTTTGAGGAAAAAAAAAAAAAAAAAAACTAATGGCATGCACGGCAAATGCAATTTTCCTTTTACTTTTTTTAATGTAAATTCATCAACCACCCACCCAAGAAGTTAAACACCACCACCCATTCTCCGTAGTCATTCAACTATTTACCCATCCTTCACCTTTTTTTTTTTTTCTTTTAATTTTCTTGATATATTTATATGCGCGTGCATACACATAAAAAATATACAGTTCCCGCCGCTTATTAAAATTACATTCGTTCTGAGCCCAAGTGATTATATTAAGAGGCTGATTTTTATATCCGGCGAACGTTCCTGCACTTAAGGAAAAGGTAGTACTTCCTGAATTTAGAAAGAAACTTCAGATGGTAACGAATAATGGAATTAGTAAACAATATTAATTAATTTTCGACAGATAATTCATTAATTGTTCTTTCGATATAAGTAAATTAAACGCATTTCAAAATCCCATGCGCTCTCCTTTAGAGGAAAATCATTACTTTACCAAAAGTTCGCGCTGTTATTATAAATTTAAAATCTTTCCCTTTAAACCTCATGCATTATAGTATTTCAAAATAAGAACTAGAAATTGCCTTTTAATAATAATAATAATAATAATAATAATAATAAAATCATTTCAAATCAAATTTGTAGTTTATTACTGCGCTTTGAAAAATAGCTTCTTGAAATTGTTTCGGAGATAAGTTATGGGGCGTGTTTAATTTGGAACTGTTCTGCAAGTGTGAAATCTTCGACAATCAGCGTTAACGGAGGGTTTGCCGGGCTTTAATTTATTTTTCTATTTAAAAAAAAAAAAAAAAAAAAAAAAATCATAATGCAAATAAAAAATATTTTGAGTGTACAGAAATGATATTTTTGATTTTATTAACCGGCGGCTTTAACAGTAGTTTGCATTGATTTGATTCCGGTCCTGGTAATTTGATCAGATTAAGCGGCTGATTTTATTAACCAGTGATTTTATTAGGGGCGGTTACTGTACTTAAAAAAATATATTTATTAATGTAAACATATCATATAAAATTAAGAACAGATGAGGGAATAAAATAATTTATTGGGAAAATCACTTTCATTAATATTTTTATTCCGAATTTTATTGAACATAAATTATTAATTCTGAAAATAAAATCGATGTTAATATTTCTAAGTACCGAAATGTGTAAGCATGATTTGAAATGGGTGAATATATTAATTGTAAAGCAAAAATACACTGCGTTTATCATAAATGTCAGTAAGTATTTTATTATTATAAAGTTTAATTTTTAAGGAAGTTAATGCAATTATTAAGACGGAAGTTTTAAGGAAAATTAAATACTTTCCGTTAATTTGTGAGTTTACGGGACCCTTTTTGCTTACGGGACAAAACTTTCGTTTGAATATATGTGATGTAACCTGTCCTTTTTACCTTTAATGTTTCAAGAAAATCCATGGAATATTTATTAAGATATTCGAAAAAGAAAAGTCTAGATAGCTTAGTTATTGTATAATGCTCAACGTCCAGGAAGTAAAAAATGATAATGTATATTAAGAATTATAAAAATCAACACAAACAACTAAAGATTACACACTGAAAAAGCATAATAAATCAAGATATCTTGAAAAATAAGAAATGATGAAATAATAGTTAATACATCCCAATAAACAGATATAACTTTTTCCAGATCACTTCAAGCTGTAGGAGAAAAACATATGAAATTGTTTCTGTAATGGCGATAAACTTTCACAGCAAATCACCATTAGCGCCGACAACTGGAAAGAATCATTGAAAATTTAAATTTAAAAGAAAGAAAAATGAAAATATCAAAATAAAAATCTGATGTAGACACCACATGACTTCCTTATACACCCATTGGAATATACATATTGTTATGAAAACATCAACATTTTTGTGCGAGGTAACTGATTCACAAATAAACTGGAAGTTTCCAGTCTATGAACATTCCTGAAAACAAACAAAATAAATAAATAAATAAATAAAAAACTGCTACTCCAACCATAAAAGTCACGAAAATAACATTATATATACATACTTGCCAACCATCTCATTATGAACCGTACAATATTTAGTACCCGCCTTTTTATTCACAACAGTCAGATTTTAGAGTAATTTTATTCTTATTTAATCGTAACAATATTTGAGAATTACTCTAAAAATTAAGTGGTGTGAAAAAAGGGTCATTTTTTCAAGGGGCGTTAACAATTGTACGGTTATTAATGAGATGGTTGGCAAGTATGCATGTATCATCGAGACAAAAATAGTAGATTTTCAGGAATAGTACTCTACGGCTTATTACAGAATATTTCATTCTCAAATGCACAGCTTAGAGTTCAATGAAAATTCTTCGAATGTAGATGGCCTGCTTTTGTTCTCTTTGTCAAAAATTAGTGGCGAGAAATTATACGTTTTACCAAAACAATTAACTCACATAAAATTAAGAAAGAGTTTACTAATTCTGGCTATCCTGAAACAGCATTTGCCCCCAAATTTAATTGTTAATCTCGCTAAACAGCTAAATTTATAGCCAACGCAGATTTTGGTCTTGGCACCGATTTGGCGATTTGCTTATGAATTTGGTGAAAATTTGTAGTTTAGGGTTGTCAAAATTTGGAAGCTCTAACTTCAATAAGAACAGATTTCTGAAAATTTCCAGAAAGATTCATTGGTTTATAGCATAGAATTAAATTCTTTGGAAGTTCTATAAATGACTAACAAAATTGTAAAAAAAGAAGAATGATTATTCATAGTTGCAGACTAGAACTTGTCTATATTTTTACGTGCTACTTTTTATACGATAATACAGTAAAAGTCGAAACAGATGGAAGTTTTTCATTTCCACGAAGATGGACGTTGACTTAGTGTCAAATTAGGCATTCAAATGTGGCGAAAAGTGGCAGTTCAGGATTCCCAAAGTTTGGAAACTCTAACTTTAATAGGAGTTGAGTTCAGGAATTTTTCGGAATGATTCATTGGTTTCTAGAGCAGAACTATCTCGAAAATATTATAAATTACTGTCTATACTCTCGATGAATTCAAATTCCATTCAAACTTCGAAATTCGGTTTCTCCGGAAATTTCTGCTCTGTAGTATATTTAACAATGTTTATTTGATTTTTTTACTAATAATGACTATTTTATTGCATTATTTCGAGAATATTCATTGTTTATTGATTTTTGTGACACAAAAAAGAGTTTTATTCAACCATTTCTTGAATATTCATTAAATAAAGTTCACTCCTCTACTAGAACCTGCTTATGTCTTAAAGAAGCACTTTCTACACGCAAAAATGTTGACAACTTTCATAAAAATATCTTTGCGCGCTGTATCTATGGGCGGAATATTCCTTAAATAAGGTGCATTCATCGACTAGAACCTGTTTATGTCTTTAAGAATTACATTCTACATGCAAAAATCTCGACAACTTTTGTGACAATATCTTTACGAGCTCTATCTACGGGATGAATATTCATTAAATAAAGTGCATTCGTCGACTAGAACCTGCTTATGTCTTTAAAAATTACTTTCTACATGAAAAATGTCGACAACTTTTATAACAACATCATTAAGGGCTCTATCTACGGGATAAATATTCATTAAATAAAGTGTATTCGTAGATTAGAACCTGATTATGTTTTTAAGAATGACTTTCTACACGCAGATATGTCGACAACTTTCATAACAATATCATTATGCGCCCTATCATTAGCTTCTTTTGAAATCTCTGTGATGGCAGGTCACATATAATGGCCAAAATCTCATATTTTTGGTCATTATGAATATAATTTTCGTAAATATCTCCAAAACAGAAAATCGCAGAAAGTCCAAAAAGGGAGGTGCACAACTAGATGTTATAACAAAACTATATACCAATTTGCAACATTCTGTGTCCAACCGTTTTTGAGTTATGTGAGATACACGCACACATACTTACATACAGACGAAAAATCGCGTAAAATCGTCGGTATCTCTAAAACGGGAGCTCGTGTCAAGACCAAAGTTGCAAGTGTACAACTAGAATCATGACAGTCACACACATAAATTAGCAACATTCTACGATCATTCATTTTTCAGCTATGTGAGATACAAAATCCATTTCGCAAATCGGGATTATTATACTTCTTTATACTTTGTATAAAGAAGTAAAAATGTTATTGCAGGCAATAGCATGTGCAGATCACATGTAGCTCTAAAAATAATTTAAGAGTCGGGTTTAGAAGTAATTTATATTCATGATTAAAATTTTAAAATTTTTACAAGAAAAATAATAAAATTAAATGGATGATATACCAAAACAATTTATCTTAATAAAATTACATAAATATTTCTTAAATTACAAATTTCAATAATGATATTTAATTAAAATATCATAAGGTACAACAATTTAAAGTGAATAATAAATTTAAGAAAAAAAAAATTAATAATTAGCAAACTTAGAATATTTCAAATAATGAAAAAAAGCAATGATAACGAATAATAAAAAATAAATAAGTTAAATAAATAAATATTTTGATGTATTAAATAATAGAAATACACGAAATCGATTTTTTATTTATTTATTTATAATAATAATAATAATTATTATTATTTTAATGCATTTACAGACACAGAGATTATAAAATACCGTATTACACTGTTCTGCATGAAAATCGGCCCCAACACAATTTTTGCAAATTCTTATGTAAAATGGCCTTCGGAATCTGAATATGATACCCATTTTGCCCTATCACCTACCGTTTTTTGGAGACACCCATCTGTTTTTAGTGCTAGAGGCCTATTTCAGTCGGTACAGTTGTCGAATTTTTATACGTCACTCTTAATAGTGCTAAGGGCCTATTTCAGTCGGTTTATTGAATGGGGATTTATTGAATGAAGTCCCCCCAAGGCCCAACTTTGACATGAGTCCCCCCCAAGGTACCCCTATTTCAATCGGTACAGCGTTGTCGAATTTTTCTACGTCACTCTTAATAGTGCTAAGGGCCTATTTCAGTCGGTTTATTGAATGGGGATTTATTGAATGAAGTCCCCCCAAGGCACAACTTTGACATGAGTCCCCCCCCAGGCCCAACTTTGACATGAGTCCCCCCCAAGGTACAACTTTGACATGAGTCCCCCCCCCAAGGCACACTTTTGACATGAGTCCCCCCCCCCCAAGGCACACCTCCCCCTCATTGGGAAAAAGAGAAAAAACGTTGTTTTGCGGCTATAAGACAGTTTGGACTTCCAACGTTATTTGTTACAGTATCTGCAGCTGAAACACATTGGTTTGATTTAATGAAAACTTTATCATGGAATTTAGATCGTCACGAATTAACTAAAGAAGAATTTGTCGATATTAACAAGTTTAGCAGTAGGCCTCTGGCACTAAATTAAAATCTGTCAATGTCAGATTTTTTTATTTATTTATTAGGTTTTTTTTATCACTTTTCGGTAATTTTATATCTATAAATTTGATTTGTAGAGGATGGGGGGGGGGTATCATTATAACTGCTAAATATCTTCTGAGGGGCTACAGAGATAACAAATTCTAAAACATGAACATTAGCAGCAAGGGGAAAATTTAGGGGGGAGATTTGCCACTTAAATTATAAATTACATTTATTATATTTTATTAATTAATTAATATTTTTATTTATTATTTATTATATATTCTTTGTTTTTAAGTGTTAAAATAGTTCCTTTCTATTCCTCAAATCAAATTCATGGCCATAAAATTATCGAACAGTGATAAAAATTGGGGAAGGGGGTGGCGTCCCAAGAAAACGGTGAATGATTGGACAAAATGGAGGTCATATTCGGATTCAGAAGGTCATTTTGCTTAAGAATCAGCAGGAATAGTATCAGGGCTCGATTTTTTTTTTTTTTTTTTTTTTTTTTTTCACTAAACTAATATTTTCAGTGCGGAGAGTAAAAATGCGCGACATTTGGAAATCTGTAACTTCGCCTATGGCGATTCTTTTGGAATTTGTATGCTGCAATATTTCCTAAGAATGTATCCAATATTTGACTTTCTGCAAATAATGTATAATTGATACAAACACTTTGATTAGAAATAATATAAATTACAGTGTTATTAGCAAATATTAATAAAAGTAATCCACTTATATACGAATTATAAAATAAGAATCAAAAGCAAGAAACAAAAAATTAATCATGCGGTTCACATATTTATTTATAAAAATGTAAATTATGTAATTTTAACTTTTTTTTTTTTTTTTTTTTTTTTTTTAATCAGTTAACTTTAAAATTATTTAAAATTATTTCTGAAGATTTCATTGCACAAATCAAATATAATCTTATTTATAATTGATTTAATCTTTATTTATTGATTTATTTATGATAATTTAAAATGAAGTTATCTTTTATATTATTTATTTATTTAATTTTTTATTTTTTTAAACAATAATAAAAACAAATAATAACAAGTAAATAAGAAAAATAAAATAAAATAATAATAATAATAATAATAATAATAATAATAATAATAATAATTCCTCAACTGTTATCTCTAAAGTATAAAATTGATTTTCTTTGAACATTTAGTGTTATAGTAAACTGTGATGAAATCGTTTGCATATATCAAGGAAAATAATTTTAATAAATAATAACTTTGATAAATAATATTGCTGCATGAATTTGTATAGAAAAATGTATAATAAAGTTTTGTTGTGGCAAACTTTCATAACTTCAAAAATATAGTAAATATTTTAAATGAGACGTTTCCTTTAGCGCTTTCATTTTGGCATCTTACACGAATCTTGGATGGTTGGATAGTTGGGTTTTACGTCGCATTAGTGCTGCGCATATGGGCAATTGGCGACGGTCTGGGACACACCCCTAGAGGTGGTCTGGAGACATGCCATCACAATTTTGATCCTTCACGGAAGGGATCACGAATCTTGGAGTAAGATGGCTTATAGGATTTCAACGTAAAATAGCATTATAGTTGAAACATTTTTTTTTTTTTTTAACCGTTAAGTATCATGCACTGTTATCTTATTAATATTATCTATTACTTTATCTGATATTTTGCTAAAGTTAATAAACTAAGGGAAAATATATATGTATATATGCTTTTTTTTTTAAGTAAAACTACCGGCACATACCCCAAACAAATAAGACATATAGTAGTCCGCTTATTAGCTTACATAAATGGCAGCCGGCCCACTTTTTAGGTTTGACAGAAAGGCCAGGCACTATACTTTCAAATATTATGCGAATTATTATTATTATTTTTTCTTCTTCTATTTAAACTGTGGTTTACATAACTAATTAAACAAGGGACAAGTCAAAAATTTTAACACTTACTTAGTTAATGAGAGATAGATTATCAATCAAACAGATTCCTTGCAGCATTTAGGATTTCTCACGATTTGTTTTTCCCTATTTAAACTGTGATTTACATAACTAATTAGACAAGGTACAAGTCAAAATTTTTAAAACTTACCAGTTAATGAGAGATAGATCATCAATCAAACAGATTCCCTGCAGCATTTAGAACTTCTCACGATTTTTTCTTTTTTTCCCCCGATTTAAACTGTGGTTTACATAACTAATTAAACAAGGGACAAGTGAAAATTTTTAACACTTACCAGTTAATGAGAGATGGATTATCAAACAGATTCCCAGCTGCATTTACAGAGGCTGTTCGCACATTTTTTAGACGATTTTGATGGAGTGTACTGAAACAATTTCACTCATATTTCGTGTTTTATTTGTTCAGTTTGATAGCCCTTGTTCTTAACTATCATTCTACACCGTAATTTCTATGATAATAATGCTTTTTATAATATCGGAAGAGGTATATTTTTCTACTCCTCTTGAACGGCTTTCCGAAGTCCACAAAGCGTTGTAGGTCGGTGTTTGGATAATGCTGATTTTAAGAGTCGAAAAACACAAAAATCCAACAGTGATACATCAGGAGATTTAGCAGGAATATCAGTGAAGGGTATGGTTTTAATTCCCGTTTTTTGCTCCATTTTTTTCTAGAAAAGCAATTGCGGATGTGTGGCTGCTTGTTTTGTCTTGATACAGTTCAACCGATTGATAGCATTGTGGATAAAGATCTGGATTTTCGTTTTTAAAAATTGGAATTAAAATATGTTCTTGATAGTACTTAGAGCTGATTTTAACATTTTTGTCACATTTCTTTTGCTTTTATCTTGCGCTTGTATGAAAAACCAGTGACAATCATAAATCCTTTAGAAAAACTTTCTTTTGATTCTTTGAACCACGTAGAAAAAGAAATTCTCCACTTTTGTGATAATAAATTGATCTTTTTTTATTGCAACCACTTAAATAGACCCAAGATTCATCTACTGCTGCGACATTTTTCCATTTTTCTCCTGATAAATGCTTTTAATAAAGATTTCACTAAAAACTCACTTTGGGAAGAGCGGAAACGCATCTTTCCATCCACTGCCTTTTTAAAAGCGCATTTTTGCATCGAAAGAAAAATTCTAAATATCAGAAGATAAATAAAACTTCCAAAAATATAACTGTTGTGAAAATAAAATTCTCCATGCAAACGATTTTTTCTTACTGCGAAATAAAATCGTCTAAAAAATGTGCGAACAGCCTCTGTAGAATTTATCAAGATTTTTGTTTTTCTTTCTCTCAACATCTGGTGCTTCGCTATGAATAATCTCTGCTCACGCGTATATTGACAGACAAAATTCTGAAATAAAACCCATTTGGCTTTTTTTTTTTTTTTTCCAGATAATTTATATTTATGTTTTTATCACTTTCGATGGAGGTAAGCATTGGTTGGATCAAATGCAGGAATTTCGAAACACATCGTTGTCTTGTCTTATCTAATCTAAGAAATTCCTAAAAATACGAAAAAATGTAACATACATCTCGTTGCTTCTGCCTCTTCTACGTATGACCGGTGTCCCTGTATACCACGTCTGCATATAAGAGAACCACATGACACGACATCCTGTATAATACGCCCTCTTACCCCATCTTTTCTTGCATTTTATCTTTAACTTTGTGTTGTTATTATTATTAAAGTTCTTTTGTAAAAGGAAAAAAAAAAAAAAAATCAGACAGTAAATATACAATAAAGGAAATTAAGAAAGAAAAAAATCGAGAAATATGAGTTGAATAAATTTTTTTAATCAAATAAGTTATTAGCTACTTAAGAACATAAAGCATAAAATTTTATTAAAGTGATGAAAAAAAAAAGGATAGAATTTTATAAAAGAAAATGTAACTTTTATTTAAGTATACGAATTTCTTACATACGAATTTCTCTGATAAAATTACACTGAAAAAACAATCTATATTGAACCATATCGAATCTTAAATAATCTGGTGTGTCACTCACACGACTTTCTCTTATCCTGAAATTTAATACTATAAATACAGGTTGGAGATTAAGAGATAAGATAACGATGTTATGTAAACCTATGTTAAACAATTCAAATTAGGCTTCCGAAGAGTTTTATATGATAATTAATCCTGTGTGAGGGGGGCTACCGCCCCCCTCAACCCCTCGTTTCATTAATGCACCTAGATTTATATAAAATTATAATTCGGTTATTAAAAAATAATTCTGTTTTTAAAAAATAATTTATTTAAATTATTATTTAAAAAAATTATCTTTTATGGTAATGCAGACGATTTCCATATTAGAGAAGTAGTATAACACTAAATATCCTAAAAAAGTCCATTTTATTCTCAATATTAAAAAAAAAAAAAAAAAAAAAAAGATTTTTTCTAAGTTTTTTTTTTTTTTTTTTTTTTTTTTTTGTTAAAAGTAAAAAAAATCGATAACTTTGTTTTGAATTATCGCAGATCAATGGTTCAGCCATTCGTTTTAAAGGTATTGGCGAGCTCTTTTGAAAGATACCCATCATGAAAATTTACTCCCCTCGAGGGGGGACTTCACCCCCAGGGGGGAGGCGAGGCTCCTAAATACACAAAATTTTTTCCATAGTTGACTATTTCAATTACAAAATATTTCTATTCGTTTCATTTGGTTTAGTACAGTCTATAGACGTTAAACTCTACTTACCTGCAATTTCCCCCATAGACGTAATGTATTAGAATTATCTTGATTGTCCCTGTACACGAACCATTTGCTTGATCTTAACGAAAAGCTTACTGTAGCATCTATATATGATACACATTTAGAATACCAAGTTTGGAATGTCTGCTACTATTTGTTCTTGAGATATGCGGATAACAGACAGACACACACACAGACACACAGACATACACACAGATGCACAGACTCACAGACACACAGACACACAGACGTACATACAGACCATTTGCTAAAAACATGATTTTCGTATTCAGGATCCTCAAAACGTGTAAATACAGCAAAATCTCGCGTTCGAAAATTTGACCCAAAAACAATACTTTCTCTACCTTATGGGTAAGAGAAAGTAAATAATCTGGTGTGTCACTCACACGACTTTCTCTTACCCTGAAATTTAATACTATAAATATAGGTTGCACATTAAAAGGCACGATAACGAGTACTGTTATGTAAACCTGTGTTAAACAATTCATATTAGGCTTCTGAAGAGTTTTATATGATAATTAGTTCAGTGTGAGGGGGGGCTACCGCCCCCCTCAACCCCTCGTTTCATTAATGGACCTACATTTATATAGAATTTAATTCGGTTATTAAAAAATAATTCTGTTTTTAAAAAATAATTTATTAAAATTATTATTTAAAAAAATTATCTTTTATGGTAATGCAGACGATTTCCATGTTAGAGAAGTAGTATAACACCAAATATCCAAAAAAGTCTATTTTATTCTCAATAAAAAAAAAAAAAAAAAAACGATTTTTTCTTCGTTAAAAGTAAAAAAAATCGATAACTTTGTTTTAAATTATCGCAGATCGATGGTTCAACCATTCGTTTTAAAGGTATTGGCGAGCTCTTTCGAAAGATACCCATCATGAAAATTTACTCCCCTCGAGGGGGGACTTCGCCCCCAGGGGGGAGGCGAGGCTCCTACATACACAAAAAACATTTTCCCGGTTAACTATCTCTATTACAAAAATAATATTTTCGTTTCATTTGGTTTAGTGCAGTCTATAGACGTTAAACTCTACTTACCTGCAATTTCCCCCATAGACGTAATATATTAGAATTCTCTTGATTGTCCCTGTACACGAACCATTTGCTTGATCTTAACGAAAAGCTTACTGTAGCATTCGTATATGATACACATTTAGAATACCAAGTTTGAACTTTCTGCCATAATTTGCTTTTGAGATATGCTGATAACAGACAGACACACACACAGACCATTTGCTAAAAACATGATTTTCGTATTCAGGGTACCTCAAAACGTGTAAATATAATAAAATCTCGCGTTTGAAAATTTGACCCAAAAACAATACTTTCTCTACCTTATGGGTAAGAGAAAGTAAAAAGGAGCTTATCAAGAATATATATACACTATCTACCAATAAGTATTTGGACACTTTCGAATTTAGACATTTTGTCAAATATCTAGAAAAGTTCTTTAGGAATCATCTTGAAACTTTGGTGGTGTAAAGAACATGTTATACCTCATATTTTTGAGCAAAAGTTATGTCCTGAAAAGGAAAAGGGGACCAGTAAAAAATTAAACAAAAATCAAAATATTTTGGATCACCCTGTAAAAAGTAATGCTTTTAATGCGTTTTGGCTGTAGCATGTGATTAAAAGGATTTTTCTCATGATCTGTATAAAATTTTATGAGGTTACCACATATACTGTATTCATGCAGATATAACGGTTTCTTTAAAAAATTGCAAAAAGAATTTCCACTTTTTAAATTATAACACATAGGGTATTAGACCCAGTGCCAAGCCATTTTTATGAAATATGGCATACTAAATAAGGCACAGCATAAGCAATCAGAATACAAAAAATGTTAAATATCTTACGAAATACGAGCACGTTTACTAAATAATTTTTAACTACGCATGCACAAGCTTTATAGAAATTCCATTTGCATAATTTAATAGCCAAAGGAATTGAGCAACTTATATGAAAACCTCAAACAAATATCATGCAAATTCAAAACGTTACGAGAGATAGAATAGAATGAACATAATTTCAGTTCTCTCAAAATAAAAGCTAAACTATAAGGGGTTTTACCAAAACTAAATTCAAAACTGGTGTACAATCAATACAAATATTTTAAAACTTCTTCACACACCATAAATTTTAAGCCAGCACAACCGACTTCGAAAGGACGTAGCCTTTCTTCATCAGGTGCAGAAAAACACGTGCTACTGCCTTGGAGGCAAAAGCAAAGTTTTAAAATATTTGTATAAGGGGTTTTACTCACATTTTTATTTTGATTCAATCAATCCCCAATAGTAATATAGTGTTTTCATTCTATCTATCGTAAACATTTTGAATTTACATGATATTTGTTTGGTGTTTTAATATAAGTTGCTCAATACCTTTGGCTATTAAATTATGCAAATGAAATTTTTATAAAGCTTGCGCATGCGTAGTTAAAAATTTTTTAGTAAAAGTTCTTTTGCATTCTGATTGCAATATGCTGTGTCTAATTTAGTATGACATATTTCCTAAAAATAGCTTGGCACTGGGTCTAATACTCTATGTGTTATAATTTTAAAAAAGTGGAAATCATTTTTGCAATTTTTTAAAGAAACCGTTATATCTCCATGAATATATGTGGTAGCCTCATAAAATTTTATACAGATAATGAGAAAATCCTCTTAATCACATGCTACAACCAAAACGCATTAAATGCCTTACTTTTTACAGGGTGATCCAAAACATTTTGATTTTTGTTTAATTTTCTACTGGTCCCCTTTCCTTTCAGGACACAACTTTTGCAGAAAAATATGAGGTATAACACGTTCTTTACACTGCCAAAGTTTCAAGATGTTTCTTAAAGAACTTTTCTAGATATTTGACAAAATGTCTAAATTCAAAAGTGTTCAAATACTTATTGGTAGATAGTATATACAGAGGCTTTTCGCACATTTTTTAGACGATTTTATTTCGCCGTAAGAAAAAATCGTCTGCATGGAAATTTTTATTTTCACAACAGTTGTACTTTTGGAAGTTTTATTTATAGTCTGATATTTAGAATTTTTGTTTACATGCAAAATGGCGCTTTTAAAAGAGCAATGGATGGAAGGATACGTTTCCGCTCTTTCCAAATAGAACACGCTGCAGAACTCTTTGTGAAAAACATTTATCAGGAGAAAAATAGAAAAATGTCGTAGCAATAGATGAAGCTTGGGTCTATTTAAGTGATTGCAACAAAAAAAAGATCAATTTATTATCATGAAAGAGGAGAAAAAAATTTTGCAACATGGTTCAAAGAATCAAAAGAAATTTTTTTCTAAAGGATTTATGATTGTCGGTGGTTTTTCGTAAAAAGGCAAGATAAATTTAAAAAATGTTGACAAAAATGTCAAAATCAACTCTAAATGCTATCAAAAACATATTTTAACTCCAATTTTTAAATATGAAATTACAGATCTTTATCCACAATGCCATCAGTCCATTGAACTGCATCAAGACAAAGCAAGCAGCCACACATCACAATCCGCAATTGCTTTTCTAGGAAAAATGGAACAAGAAACGGGAATTAAAACCATACCCTTCACTGATATTCCTGTTAAATCTCCTGATGTATCACTATGCTTTTGGACTCTTAAAATGTGCCTTATCCAAACGCCAGCCTACAACGCTTTGTGGACTTTGGAAAGCCGTTGAAGAGGAATGGAACAAAATAACGCTTCCGATATTACAAAAAGCAATATTATTATGGAAATTACGATGTAGAATGATAGTTAAGAACAAGGGCTATCAAACTGAACATTTAAAACACGAAATATGAGTGTAATTTTTTCGGTATACTCCATCAAAATCGTCTAAAAAATGTGCGAACACCCTCTGTATATATATGCTACTGTTAGAAATTATACTTTTATTTCTGTAATATAATATTGGTTTACCTCCCCTTCAGCATTTTATTTTTAGAATCTTTCAATGTAATTTGAAATGCTTATCTCATAAATAGCTTTTTGTCAAATTTTAATATTTAAAAATATAAAACCTTAATTATTTTCTTTCGTTCTCTTTTATTCATTTTCTCCCCTACAATGAAACAAAAAAATTTCAAATTTATTGCAGAAACTCTATTTAAAAATAAATAAATAAATAAATAAATAAAAAATAAAATTTCTAAATTATGCTTTTTTTTTTTTTTTTTTTTTTTTTTTTTTTTAAGACAATTTTGTATTTTTAAAAATATATCATGTTTCTTCCAGCTTTGCTACTCGATATATTCTTCGAGAAATAAAGCTGAAGGGATAGATTCATTTTAACAGTATGGACAATGCTTTAGTTCTGGGCATTTTATGCAGCAAATTCTATTAATTTCTCTTTTAAAATTTATTTAATAGTTTTCAAAAAATGATATTCGCAATTTTTACTTTCCGAACACAATAGGGAGGAAAGTATTGTAATCATGTTAAAAATCCGAGTTTGAGATTTTGGCGTTTCTACATGCTTTGAGGTCCCCATAATTCACATTTACTGTTTTTACGATGATGTATCTGTGTATATGCATTTTGCATGTATGTATGTGGGTGAACACGACAGCGTGTAAACGCTTAGTTCGAATGAGCTGAAATTTGGTAGGTATGTCATAGGTCACCATAGCACGAACCCAATTGATTTTGGGGAATCTAACACGTATAGACTTTTTACAGTGACACAGAGAAAAATCATTTATCATTATGGTCCATGGGCACAATTTTTTTAAAGTGCGATAGCGTCTAAATGACTGAACTGAAAATTTATTCATGTGTTATGAGTCACCGTCACACGAACTGTATAATGTTTTGTGAATCTAGCGTTAATAGTTTCTTTTTCTTTTTTTTTTTTTACAGGGACACAAAGAAAAATTCTTTATCATTATGGTCTATGGGTCAAAATATTTTAAACTGCGATAGCACCTAAACGTATTCTTCAATTGAGCAGAAAATTTAAACACGTGCTATAGGCAGTCGTTGCATGAAGTACATAAATTTTGGTAAGTCTAGCACGTATAGTTTTTTTTAGAGGGACACAACGAAAAATTCTTTATAATTATGGCTTGTGGGCTGAAATTATTCGAAATGCGATAGCATGTAAATGCCTTATCAGATTGAGCTTAAAAATCATATACGTGTTAAAGGTGACCGTTGTATAGCTTTTGTCTGTATAGCTTTTAATGAATCTAGTTCTTACAGTTTTTTTTTTTTTTTTTTTTTTTTTTGTTTAAGGGATACAACAAAAAATTCTTTACCATTATAGCTATGGGCTATCATTAGCGCGTAAATGACTTATCCGATTGAGTTGAAAATTTATATACGTACTGCAGGTCACCGTCGCATGAAACATAAACATTCTGGTGAATCTAGCATTTTTAGTTCTTTTTACAGGGACACAAAGCAAAATTCTTTATCATTATGCCCTATGGGCTCAAATTATTCAAAGTGCGATAGCGTTTAAATGCTTCATCCGGTTGATCTGAAAATTTATGCGTAATATGTTATAGGTAAACATCGTACAAACTTTATAGATTTTGGTGTGTCTAGCATTTATGGATTCTTACAGGGACACAACGAAAATTTACCATTATGATCTATGGGCTCAAATTATTTGAAAGGCAATAGCGTTAAACTAAATAACATACTATATGAATAAAAGTACTCATACACCCTATTATAATTTTCTCTTTTGCTTATTTAACGATTTCTCTTAATTTATTTTTACAACCTGTTTGGAAAGTCGAGTTGAGTCACTCTAAATTTTTTTATTTAGAGATTACGTACAACAGCATATATTAAAAAAAAAAAAAAAAAAAGGAAAAGCGAGAAGCGAGAAGAATGCTGTAAAGTACTACAATTACTCACTGTAACACCAAGTGATCATGTTTCCCTTTTGTTTTATGCAGTTTCTCCATGAACATGAACATTTAGGTATGAGAAGTTTTAAACTTGTCGGAAATTATAATATGAATTGCATCAGCCGCGTATGTTTGAACTGGTTTTAAAAACGTTAATGCAAACGATAAAGCAAAATCCATTTTTTCATTATCTCTTGTTTTATGAAGTTGTTAAGTAAGATATTTGTAATCATTTTTTATTGAAACTGCTAATTATATTTTAATAGCAAAATATTTAAATTCGCCTGATTCAATTTCAAACTCATTTTTTAAAAAGTAATTTAATTCGCGGTTTTAAATTTTCAAAATTACACAAACAAATTAACTCAGTTCAAATCCATTTTTCAAATTTATTTTCAGTAAAAAAAAAAAAAAAAAAAAAAAAAAAAAGAAAAAAAAGAAAAGAAAAGAAAGAACAGAAAAGGAAAAGAAAGAAAAGTGTCATTTACACACACACACACACATATATATATATATATATATATAAACCTGACTGGATAATTTATAACTCAAAAATTATTATTTAAAAAACACCATATGCTCATTTTATATTGAAAATAGTGCAAAATTATACGAAAGCACACATATGAATGCTCATTGAAGCTCTTAATTTTCCCATTTTATATAATTTAGTGTAATTTTTCAGTTATTTACATATTTTACAGAACCTTAAAATATGTTTTATTCGGATAAAAGTATTTCGATGCACGTTTTTGTATCATTCATACAATTCGAATTATAGAAAAAGAAAAACGTAGAGACGTAGATTAAATGTTTTAGCTCAAATTTTATTGTATTCATCATAACCCCCCCCCCCTCCCTCTTTTTGCAATATTAGATGGCAATATTATTTTCTAGAAATTTTTTAGACCACAAAATTACATTTCCAGGTGCTAATAAGTACCATTCTCTTAAATTCATCCCTTTAAAATAATATAGAAAAAATACATCTTTCGTTTCAACGATATAAAAAATTAAATTTCAGTTGTAATATTTACATAATTACTAGAAATTATGTTATCCATCATACACCGTACGAGAACAAAGGAACTCCACTAATTACCGTTCTGAAATGAAACAGACATACTATTCCTCTTTTTTTTTTTTATTCCTGAACCTAGTAGTTTTTGAAATAGTTCTCAGTAACCCATCTTTACGTAATGATTAGTAGATTAGTACATTAAAAAAAGAAAAAAAAACCTTTAAGGAACGTGGGTACTTGAAAGTCCGCGGTCGCAAACGTACCCTAAAGATGTGCATCAAAGGTCGGTTAAGGGGTACCAAACGCGGCCATGTGATTGGATGAAAGAAATAGTGGGCTGAACAGGTGGGGAGATATATTGACGGATGCGAGCAAGATTCGGAAGATGAAAAGAGAAATTTGTAAACGTGCGCTGAAAGTTGATCATCATTTTGTTCACGTGGTAAGAAGATTTTTATAATTTATTTCTTTGCAAATTACCATTTGTATCTCCATTAAATAAGTCACTGATCTTCATGAGGCATAACTCTTTATAATCGAGTATAGAATGATGCGATTATTAAACGTGATGCAATATCAGGATTTGTGTCATCATGTTATAAAATGCATAGAATTATATATTTTTTTTTAATCTTTTATATTTATTTTCAAGAATTAGAACATTTAAATATATATTTTTTTTTTATTTAATATTTATATATTTTTTTAATTTAATGTAACTTTTTAAAAGAGAAAAATAATACATTCTAACAAATGTGAATGCTTTTTTAACTGAACTATCGTAGTAGCAATTTTTTAAACTGAACTATCTTAATAGCAATGAACTATCACATGTATAATTATAAATTTTAAGTTTATAATAATTATTTTGAGGAAATAAATATTTAAAAATTATTTTTTTAAATTTCAATATACTTTTTTTCAGTGTACTTTTTAAAAGAGAGGAAACGATAGTTCACTCTATTTTATTTGTTTATTTATTATTATTATTATTATTTTCTTTTTCATAACTTTCTTATTTCAATTTTGTTTGCGGATATGTATTAAATTACATTTTGTACTGCTACAGTTTTTGCAATTGACGTTCTTTACTATTTTATTTATGCTTGTGTGTCTCCTTCAAGTACGCAAATTTAGGATGCATAATATATTTTATTATACTTTGAATATATACATATAATTCCATAATTTCTTAAAGTTATTATTATTATTATTATTATTATTATTATTTAAAAAATATATTTCTCTCTCTCATTATTCAAGTATTATTTGTTAAAAAATCAAATAGTGTAGCTGTTTTATTTTATGATAATTCATATTAAAATTATTATTATTATTAATGTTATTATTATTGTCATAATGCGTAAATTAATGTTTTGATTGGAATAATATTTTTTAAGTTATTATTTTATTTATTTATTTTTAATATTTTTTATTTCAAAATTATTTATGAACAAAGAAAGGTAACAACGATTATAACTACGCCGTTCATTTAAATAATAATAATAAATATATCTTTGAAAATGGTTATAAATATAAAATAATGAAATTTTAAAGCTAATCGATTAAAAAATAATAATATTGTATAATTTAATGTGTACTTATAATTTATTTATTTGATAGAAACAGCCTTATATACTTTGACAGAAAGTGAAAAATATAATCTTTCTCAGTCAAATTACATTGTTTTAAAAAAGAAACACAACTAATTATTTTTTGTTTTGTTTTGTTTTTAAAAAATTCGCCTGGAAAAGTTAAGTTATTCAAGTTTTTACAAAGATTTTTCTTAGGTGAATTGCGTTAGTCCCCCCCCCCAGATTGTTTTATTAAAGGAAAAGTAATAATAAATATTCATTTTATTTAAGTTAATTATTTTAAAGATTATTTAATTCACAAAGATTATTCATTCTATTACAATTCAAATTAATGCTAAAATCAATTAAATAGATAAATTATTCATTAAAGTGCGTAAAATATATTTGTATTTAACTTTTTTTAAGGATATAACACTTATATATATATATATATATATAACTTTCTAAACTATTTTATATCATATATTAAATACTGTTTTATTTTGTTATAAAATATAATTAGCTGTTTAATACATGACAAAAACTGTCATATTAAATTTGTTAAATGATATTTAAATTTTAATCTATCTATCTATCTATCTATCTATCTATCTATCTATATATATATATATATATATATATATATATATATGTGTGTGTGTGTGTGTGTGTGTGTGTGTGTGTGTGTGTGTATAATAGTCATAAATATTGCGAAATAAAAATAATAATGCCAACTTTATTTTCCTTATTAAATTTTAATCTATCTATCTATCTATCTATCTATATATGTGTGTGTGTATATATATATATATATATATATATATATATACACACACACACATATATATATATATATATATATATATAGATATATATATATATATATATATATATATATATATATATATATATATATATAATAGTCATAAATATTGCGAAATAAAAATAATAATGCCAACTTTATTTTCCTTATCATAATACAAACTACACTAAGAATATAAAATAAAGTAAAATAAAATAGATTAATTATATTTAAAAATCCGCAAACAACTGAAACAAAAATTCACTTTTTACACCATTAATAAAAGCATAGACAGACACTTTATTCGGAAATTAAACTTGTCTGTAGCAGAAACTGTTCAGGAGGAAAAAAAAAGAGACAAGAATTTCCCTGTGTTTTAATCGAGAATTTCATTAATGCAAAAGAGCTGTATATTAAATTTCATTACGTTCTGTTTAAAGAGGCAGTTACAACAGATGAAAAGCTTTAGTGTTAGTGTTGCATAGTATAAAATAATTATTTTTGCAAAATTAATTTAATCAGTAAAACAATATTTATAACCCCCTTTTTCTATGTCATTGTTATAAATTGTAAATTTTTCATCGATTAAATTTTAATCACATTAAAAACTGAGACAGACAATATACACTAAAAATATACATTTTAAAATATTAAAAACACAAAACACAAATTTAAACGTTTCGAGCCTTTTACAGGCATCAGTAATAAACATCAAATGTAAATGTTGAGATGAACAACAGACTGAATAAAAAGAAACAGATGAATAAAAATATTTCTGAATCTATTGCCAAAGTTTTATGCACTGTTAATTTATCCTATAAACCTCAATTTCTAATTCGTAATTTCCTTTCTAATTTTAATACTGTTATCCCCCCTTTTTCCCGTACAGGTGTTATTTATAATATCCCTTGTAAATCTTGTAGTTCGGTTTATATTGGTCAAACTGGCCGTTTTCTTCATACTCTAATTAAGGAACATAAAACAAATTTCAAAAACCGTGATATGCGTTCGAAAATAGTACAGCATGCCATAGAAACTGACCATTTACCTGATTTTAACGGTACTAAAATAATCATATCTAATTGTTTAAATTATCACTCAAGAATTTTCCTGGAGGGCTGGTACACAAATCAACATTTTTCGCATGAATACGTTGTGCTCACTTAATGAAAGTCTGTTGTTCATCTCAACATTTACATTTGATGTTTTTTACTGATGAGGAGCCTGTAAAAGGCTCGAAACGTTTAAATTTGTGTTTTTAATATTTTAAAATGTATATTTTTAGTGTATATTGTCTGTCTCAGTTTTTAATGTGATTAAAATTTAATTTAACTACGAGACGTAATGATTTTTAAATATTTTCATCGATTATATTACATTTCATATGTTGGTTCTCATTCATCAAATACATATTACCAAATTATTAAATTAAATGATATTTATTGATACTAAATTATTTTAATTTTCATATATTTTTTCTCAATGTATATTTTTCCTAAATCGTATGTAAATTATTGAAATTTAAACAGAAGAGGCAGTTTTCATAATGGTTTTTAAAATTATACACACTCAAAAATAATGTTTATATTTACTTACATGATAGTGAAAATGTAGTCTTAAAATTATTTACTTGATATATTAAAGAAAATGTATCGATATAAGAGATTTATTATCAACTGACACATTTATTCATTTTAATGTGTGTCAATAATTATTAAAGTTTTTCTTTAAAAAAGTGATATACATATATATATTTATTTAAGGAAACTAATTGCAACATTTTTGAAAAAATATATCGTGATTGAAATTTTAATTATTCTTAAAGATTTACATGTTATTTGAATTAACATTGTCAAATCGTATTGCGATGTTCTATATATTTTAAATACCAAGAATATAAATAATACTTCATTAACCTATTAACCAAAATACATTTTAGAAAGTAAACTTTAATAATACTAATATAGCAAAAATTTTATGCATGAAGAAGTATTTAGAAATAATAGTTTAGAAATATAATTTCAACATAGTTCCTAGATATATTTTTAAGATTAGTCATAAAAGATATAGTAAAATAATTATAAGATAAAAAACTTTTTACAGATCATGTTTTTAAATTTTGCGTTGAATCATAGCTATAGAACTACATTAGCACTTTATCAATGCGTATAAAATTTTTAAAGTGATAATGACGTCAATTTTTGTGCGATGCATAATTTAACTTTATGCAATTTAAAAAAGTTTTCTTTAATCATCTTCATATTTTTTTTTTCTAAGATGTGTGGTACGTTCTTGATTTAATATGTAAACTAATTTTAAAGCAGGTTTAACTAATTTTAATCGTGAAATACGATAACCAATAACGGCGACAACGCGAGTCACGATCAATGCCTTGAATATATATATATATATATATATGTATATATATTATCATTTTTAAGTTTTTTTTTTTTTTTTTTGGGGGGGGGGGGAGAATTCTTAGGCAATATATGAGGTAATTAATGACACGGGTGAAGATAGTGAAAAATGACAATCAAAAACTGGGGCAGCATGATCAACGATCAAAAAGACCTCAATAAAACAATCGGGCCTAAAAAAAAGGATGTATATATATATATATATATATATATACACCTTTTTTCTTTTTTTTTTTTTTTTACAAAAGTGAATGTACATTTTTGATTTAATAATATATACATTTATTATAACAGAGGTGAAGATAAGGAGAAATGGCAATCAAAAATAGCAACATCACGGAACAAAAACCCTTTCTTTAACGAAACCGGCTTTATGTTGTATCTAATTCAATGCTCAATTCAGTGAAAATCAAAGTTAATATTATAATGAAACAACCGATACCAGAAAAATAAATCTTTTAGTTCTATATCACACCTTAATTTGCTAATCGTCCGGCCGTTCATAACGAAAACGAAAATATTTAGCCACTTCCCATTACATCAGTAATACCACAAAGTATTACAAATGCATTTTTAGATATATCTTGCTGTCATCGTGTCAGCACATGTTATCATTTTTTAAGAGCATCAGTTGTGACATCCGCTTGCATTTACTGACCGGAAAGAAATCGCTCAAGATTATCATTAGAGATTGAATCTAAAGTACCGTTCAGGACTATTGAGTACTGTATTAGAAACTGCCCCCAAATTATACCTCTGTGCGACTTTTGATTGAAAAGTTGCATCATGCAAAGAAATTCTCATCCGAAACGTTCCCACATCGTTGTCAAGGCAACGGGAAGCAACAGAATTTAAGACAACTTAAATGAGGTCATTGTTTCTAGTAGTCAAACGTTACTCGCGGCACGTGCGAAGGTAAGATTTTTTTTCCCTTTCATTTTTTTGTCAACGGGTGGAAGAGAGTTTTTTTTCCTCCCGCGATAGAAAAGCTATTAGTACTACGTGATTAAAAAAAAAAAGGAGGGGGGGGGGAGAAATATGATAATTCCGTTTATTTTAGTTTAGATAAATTTAGTTTTCCACAAATAAATTTCTTTCAATAGATAATATATTTTGGATGAGTTTAGATAAATATAGTTTTCTACAAATAAATTTCTTTTAATAGCTAATATAATTAAATTTAGTTTAGTTTAAATGAGTTTAGATAAATTTAGTTTTCTACAAATAAATTTCTTTTATAGTTAATATATCTTAATTAGTTTCGTTATATTAATTAATCAAAAGGAACCGGATTAATATACTATTAAAATATATATTACTATCGTTTAAATATTACTTATATTTAAATTAATATTTTTATGCATAGTTTAATTATTATTTTTATTTAAAGTATATTTAAGCCATCTTTATATTTCAATTTTTATATATATTTCAATTATTATTATTTTTGTATTATTAACGTTTAAAATTAATTTCTGTGCGGTATTCAATAATTATATATGTTTATTTTAAAAACATGAATAAATATTCTTTTGTTAAAAAAAAATATATATATATATAGAGAAACATAGTTAAAGGAAAATATAACAGCGTTGAACAAAGAACTAGGAATAGCAAAAATGGTATTTTACTTCTTATAAAGAATTCATAAAAAATAAATAATAATAATAATAATAATAATAATAATTAAATTTAGTTTAGTTTAGATGAGTTTAGATAAATTTAGTTTTCTACAAATAAATTTCTTTTATAGTTAATATATCTTAATTAGTTTCGTTATATTAATTAATCAAAAGGAACCGGATTAATATACTATTAAAATATATGTTACTATCGTTTAAATATTACTTATATTTAAATTAATATTATTATGCATAGTTTAATTATTATTTTTATTTAAAGTATATTTAAGCCATCTTTATATTTCAATTTTTACATATATTTCAATTATTATTATTTATGTATTATTAACGTTTAAAATTAATTTCTGTGCGGTATTCAATAATTATATATGTTTATTTTAGAAACATGAATAAATATTCTTTTGTTAAAAAAAATATATATATATATAGAGAGAGAGAGAGAGAAACATAGTTAAAGGAAAATATAACAGCGTTGAACAAAGAACTAGGAATAGCAAAAATGGTATTTTACTTCTTATAAAGAATTCATAAAAAATAAATAAATAATAATAATAATAATAATATGAAATATTTATACATTTATTATTCTTAAAAAAAAAAAAAAAAAAAAAAAAAAAAAAAAAAGATTTTAGATTGCTGTTTAGAAATTCTTTTTGATGTACAGAAAAAAAAAAAAAAATCTTAAATTTAATTTTATTAAAAATATTTTTCAGTCATAATTCAAAAATAAATTACTCAAAAATATAATTATATCTAAAACATAATAATAATAATAATATTAATATTTTGTAAATAGTTGAGGAATTCAAAAAAAGAATTTGACTTATTATTATTATTATTTCATATATACCACTTGGATGGGGAAATTTTATTTTATTTGTTTGTGAGCGTATGTGTGTTTAGGAAAAATAGAAAAAAAATAATAGTTGAATTTCGGAAAAAAATAATTTATCTCTTTCATTATTATATTGAAAATATAAAAGGAATTATTAAAATTGTAATGATGTTTACGAAGTATAAATGCATAAAATATATTTATAATATCGTATATATATATATATATATTTTAAAGTAAATAAAATGCAATATAGGGTAAGTGCACCAGTGATTGACACTTTTAGAGCAATCTCTGATGTTTTTAATGTTCTAGTCATCAGAAAATATTTTTAGAAATCTTAAGTTAGTACATATGGTATGAAAGAAATCCAGAACCACATATATGTTAAAATATATACATTTGATAAAAAAAAATTTTTATGAATTTCTATTGGACAATCACTCAATGTTCCAGTAATTGACACTGCCAGTTTTTTATTTTATCAGTAATTGGCCCCTATGTTCCAGTGTTTGACACTGCTAGTTATTCCTTTTACCAGTTATTAGCCCGCTATGCTCCAGTGTTTGGCATAAAATGTTAAAAATCTTATATGTAAAATATATGATTTTATTATTTTTCTTATTTATTAATTATTTCGGGATAGATGTCAATTACTGGAGCATGCCAATCACTGGAGCACCTACCCTATTTTTTAATTGCTAAGTTAAAAATTTAAATAATTAATTAAATTTACCTAATAATTTCATTTATAATCATAATGTATAGTTAAATAAAGATAATTTTTAAATCATAAAGTAATTAAAGCAGATTCTTAAAGAGCAACACAAACTAAATTCAATAATTGAAAACTGAAAGGTAACTTTTGAAAATCTTAGATAAATAATTTAAGTAGATATCTATTGTAAATTTTTACATGCTTATTTCAATGAAGAGGAAGATGATGTTAAAAACTCATACCACAAATAAACTATGTGGTCGAAGACCGATTGGGCTCCAAAATGTCGCACATTCCAAATAGTTGGTCTATTCTTGTTAGGAAGCAAAAAGCATTCGGAGTAATTAGTTGTTATTAGTTTTGTTTCTGAGTTGTAAAAATAGTCACATGTGCTCTCAATGTATCACTAAAAATTTTTATAGGGGCATTTACCTTTACTGCAGCGAGACTTTCTTAAGAAATCTCAAGCATTTCTTTGAAATGCCCGGCATTATCATAACAGTTATAGTACTTTAAAAAATTTATTCCGTAATATTAGTTATTGTTGTAAAAAAAAAAAAAAAAAAAAAAAAAAAAAAATAGTGAGGTAAGAAGAAATAAATCATAATTCCTTTTCGAGATGACAGTCCATTATTTCCCATTTATCGCAAATTTAATTTAGAAAAGTATTTTATACAAAAATAGGAAATGGTGATTTTATTTGCATAACTGATTAAAAAATTTTATTAAATTGTATAAAAATATGAAAATGAAAATTTAAAAATGCATTTTCTTACAAAAGAGTTAAAGACATTCCTCCATGTTATAAAATTCTCTTCTTTGAAGAAGTTTGTGATTAAAAAAAAAATAAAATAAAATAAAAAAAGGAAATTGTTCTTTTGGTTTTAAATGAAGAGTTTTGCCATAATATTAATTTTTTTTTTTTTTTTTTTTAATTACTTTTTGAAACCAATTAGCGTTACTTTTTTTTTTTTTTTTTTTTTTTTGTTGTTAAAGTAAATCTATAAAAAGAATAACTTTTCCATTTTATTTTTTTTTACAATTAAATAAAACAAAATAATGTAATTCCAAAAAACTATCATTCATTTTTAATGATTTTTTCGATTTCTTAAACGTTGAGGGAAAAAACACAAACTATTAGATTTTTAAAAGTGTTAGTAATAAAAATTCGTTTAAAGATATTTAAATATTATTTCTGTATTTGGAAATAATAATTAAAAGAAAAAAAATGCAGAGGAAATTGTGGTGCTGGACTTTTAGAATCAAAGTAAAAAGTAAGCTACAACACAGCATGTAAAATATAAGGTTAAAAAGAATTAGTTAGTCCTTGTATCATACAGTGTTGAGTCAAAAGTTTAAAAGAAAAAAAAAAATCCGGTTTTCTGAATCCGAGTTTTCAGTTCCTATAATACACAATATACACATATTCCTATATATACACAATTTACACATTCTAATGGCTATACTATATAACAAGAAAAATACATTCATTAATAAATTATAGTATGTATATATATATTACATTTTTAAGTTCTGAGAAGTTTGTTGAAAATCTAATCTGTCTAATTTGAAATCCTAGAAGAAGTTTTTTACACATTTAAAGAATCACTAGAGTGAAAAGAACATTAAATAATAATAATAATACTTCATTGCGGATTTTCAGTTTCATATCCAGAACCTGATCAAGCCAAAAGTGGGACTAGGGTAGGGCCCATTGTGCATTCAAATCCCCCACCAATTATTTTTCGCATGATTTTTATCACTCTTTCAAAGAAAGCTTTAAAATTCCCCACTATTTCATCTAAAAATGCATATTTGACTAAAATATTACTTTTTTTTAAACTTTTCATTTTGCTTTCAGAAGTAAAATTTTTACGAAACGTTATTTTCAAGAGCATATTTGTTTATTTTTAATTATTATTATTATTATTTTTAACTGTAAAGATAATTCCCTCCTTCACCCCCACCCCAAGTCAAGGGCCCTTCAGCCATGGCCCAGTTCGTTTGTGTGTATTTCAGGCCCTATATAATATATTACATGTAAAACTTATACGGTTCTAATAATTTTGAATTTTGATATATAACTATAAATATATTCATAAATAAATTAAACAAAAAATATGAATATATATATATATATATGCATATATATATAATATATATACATATTTATTATGTATATTTAATAGTATATATATATATATATATATATATATCTGTTATTACATTCAAAATCTAATCTGCTTATTAATAATTTTGAAGTATAGGAGAAGTTTTTGAATAATCAAAGAATAAAAACGAACTTTAGTTAGAATTGAAAAAAGAAAGAGATAACTCTTTTTTTTTTTTTTTCCTTCTTCTTCTTCCTTGGAAGTCATGATTCATAATTGTTGGAATCTGACCACATGTCCCCCTTTAGGCTTGAAGGGTTTGCACCAGGTGCTGGAATCTTGCGTAATTAAGTAAATTCGAGCTTGAATAAGTTGATGCTATCCCTTCGGGCTGTTCCATCGTTCCTATATATGTGTATATAAATTAGAACTTTGGAATAGAAGGTCGAAGTGGGCAGTGCAGGTAGCCTTATTTTATTTAGCTTGTCTTTTCTAGAATTCGAAGGATAAATATTTTTTTTAAGGTTGAAATAAATGTGAGTATTGTTAATTTAAATGCTTGTATTAATAAAATATTTAAACTCTTTATATTATAAAACAATGCGAAATTTTTTATTAATTATATTAAATACATTTTTATAATTAATTTTAAAAGTAATAAGAATTATTACATTTTCTATTGTGATAATTATTCCTTTTTTTATTTATTATATATATATATATATATCTTTATTATTTTTTTTCCAAGATAAATCTGAGTTAGTGTAAAAATGCTTATAAGTATTGTTAAAACAATTAAATTTTTCATTATTAAGGAAATACGAGTTTTTTAATTAAGAATATTTTTAATAATTAAGTTAAAAGTGAATAATAATTATTACTTTTTCAATTATAATAATTATTGTTTTTCAATTATGATCTCTTTTTATTTATTAAGTTAAAGTTATTTTTGTATTTTTGTACATGTATATATATACTATATATATATATACATTTACATATTAATTTAAGTATATTAAGATAAATGTCAATATTGTTAACACAATTGCTTATAAGTATTTATAAAATAGTTATACTTTTTTATATTATAAGAAAATGCGAAACAATTTTAATAATATTAAATACATTTTTATAATTAATTTAAAGAGTAACGATAATTATTACATTGTAAATTTTATTCCTTTTTTTATTTATTATATTGGATTTTTATTTTATTTATTTACTTATTATTATTATTATTTTAAGATAAATCTGATTTAATGTAAATGCTTATAAGTATAAATTCTTTTAATTATAAGAAAACATGAATTTTTCAATTAAGAACATTTTTAATAATTAAGTTAAAAATTAATGATAATTATTACTTGTTCAATTATATTAATTATCACTTTTCATTTATTATGTTAAAGGTATTTTTGCTTTTTTTTTTTTTTTTTTTTTTAGATAAATGTGAGTATTGTTAACGTAATTCCTTATAATTATTTATAAAATAATTAACGTTTTTTATATTATAAGAAAACACGGAACAATTTTAATAATATTAAATACATTTTCATAATTTATTTAAAGACTAGCAATAATTATTACTTTGTAAATTATAATAATTATTAGTTTTTGTATATTATGTTGTAGTTATTTTGTGTAATATTTTTTAGATAAATTTGAATAATGTTAATCTGAATAATTATAAATGTTATTAAAATAATTAAATTCTTTATATTATAAGAAAATACGAAATATTTTTATTACAATATTAAATTCATTTTTCGTAATTAAATTAATTTAAGAAATAATAATAATGATTATTTTTCGATTTTTATTTATTATTTTAGAGTTATTTTAGTACATTTTTTTTCTTTTCTTTTTAATATACCGAGTTTTTTTTTTTACAGTAAATTTGATTGTCATACTGAAATAATCTTTAAACTTAGAGAAATTAAAAAGGCTGCATTAGATACTTGTTTATAAAACTATTCGATAATTTATTAAATATATTAAATATTAATTTTAAGAAATTAGAAATTAATGTTAATATTTTCTTAAAATAATTTATTATATATATATATATATATATATAATTTAAATTAAATATTGTTAAAACTAATTCAACAATTTCTGCTTGTATGCAGAAAAGTAATCAATTTATCTTTGTTTGTGATAATTTTAAAAATAATTAAACAATAACCAATTTAAAAAAATTGTAATTTGATGTTTAAATATTATATAGTTTTACACGACAATTTTAATTAAGTATTTTTAAATTAATTTTCTTTTTTCTTTTCCTTTCTAGATTTGGACAATTTATTTATTGAAGATATTTTAATATTAACCATTTTGGATTTGCTTACATTTTCAATCGTCTTTTTGTCAACGTAGTTAAGGTAAATAAAAATAATTAACTTTTTATATCAAAAGTGTTTAAAGTACAAACTATTTTATTAGTATTAAAGTCGAAATTATTTTATTGTTTATAAAGTTCAATGATTATATAATAATTTACAATTTGCGAATTTTTTTTTAAAAGGGTTTTTTTCTGGTTTTAAGACTTTTGCCTTGTAAATTTCTAAACACTAGCAAAATTTTTAACGTTTTTCATTCATTATAAAATTTAAATTTAAAGATTAGTTTTATTTATTTTTTTATTTTTATTCTAAAAGTTATTAATAAATCACATTCGAAGCAAATTTAACAAAATTAAATTATATACAGTCGGTAACAAAAATGTCCGAACACTAGCAAAAATTCTTATGTAAAAAAAGTACACTTCATACGGTTTTGTTAAATAAATCCTTGTCGAATCCTCTTCTTAGTCAGTCTAAGAACATGATTCGATAAGGATTTATTTAATAGAACCGTATGAAGTGTACTTTTTTTTTACATAGGAATTTTCGCTAGTGTTCGGACACTTTTGTTACCGACTGTACAGTCTCTTTTTCTTGTTGAAATAACTTTTGAATTTTTGAAATAAGCTCTAAATACCTCATATTTTTATAATGTAAGAATGAAGTAAAAACTTATTCGAAATATTTCTAGAAAAATATGTTGATTGTTAATACCTAAATAATATTGACTAATCATTAAATTTTCAATCTGAAATAATATTAGTAATAATAATCTATTGTTAAAAAATGTATCAATTTACATAATGAAGAATGTTTTCATGCTAAATTTGTATTAATATAAGTTGTTTATAGCATTATATCTTCCCTTGTTTAATTTAAAATGATTTAAAATATATATAAAATTTGAAAATCATATTGGATATATTTTTATAACTTGTATTTTTATAAACATAAAAATAGTTTTAAATTAAATAGTTTTTATAACCTGCATAAAAACAGTTTTCTTGTAGCAAGCATTATTTTATAAAATATTTTTCTCCATTTTCCATTGTAATAAATTCAGAACATTACAAATAATTTTATAGTCATACATTTCAATAATAATAATAATAATTAGGTTTCGATATTTACTTTTTACAGAGCAGTATTAATGGATCATATGATTATTTTTTATTTTATTATTGTGTTTTTATTAATTTAATAACTCGTGCTAATTTTAAAGGAATTCATAAGGACTGAAAAAAAAAAAATCGTAAGCAGTTCTAAATTTATATAATCTAAATAAATTTATTTACTTTACTTAAAATATATATAACGATAATTTAATGAATAACAAAAAGAATTGCAAGAAATAATTAGTCTAAGAAATGAGCAGTGATTCATAGAATAATAAGCATTAAAATTACAGGGATGGAACACGGGCGCAGATTTCATACCGGAATCTGTTTAAGAAATTTTACTACCTAGAATATCGTTGATTTAAGAAGTAGAAAATTTTCTTACATTGATAGTGGTATGAATACTGCGCCCGTGTTCCATCACTGAAATTAGCATTAGTGTTTTCTGTAAAAATATAAAATTTGAGAAAACTTGACAGGAGTAGAGTGCAAATGAAAAAAAAAAATTATACATATATATATATATATATATATATATATAGATTTTACATCAAAGTTGAAATAAATAAACAAATAATAATAATAATAATAAATACAGCAATAATAGAAATAGAAAAAATGGAATACAATAAATAATTATATATATCGTTTATACCTAGAAATAGCTTTAGAAATGCAAATTTATTTTTCTTTCTAGAAATAGGAAATTATTCTCATCAAAAGACAAAACTGAAGATGCTACTTGGAAGAATTATTGTGCTTTTAACTTGTGTATTTATTCCTACTGCATATTGTAGGCATATCGCAAGCAGCAGTGATGAGGTATGTATGGTAAATTTTATTCTTAATGAACTAAAATAGTAAAATAAAAGGTTTATGATATTGCCTTTTTTTTTTTTTTTTTTTATCCTAGCTGGAGGTTTCTTTTACTGAAGTTAAAGATTTTATGGGGTTAAAACAAATTTAAAAGACAAAAAGACAAAATAAAACAGATAAATAAATAAAAAATAATAAAATAAAATGAAAATGTATTTAGAAAAAAAAAAAAATCTTGGGATTATGGTATAATTTTTATAATGTTCTGGTTAACACCAAAATTAACTGAAAGTCAAACTGACGTGTATCCTTATAAGAATAAAACATGCATTTACAAATAATTGATTAATTGTAAATACAATTAATAAATAACTATTTATTTATTACAATATACCTAGAATTAATAACTATTGATTTTAATTTTTATAACTTCACCAATGCTTTTCGTATTAGTCTGATCCATCCCCCTTTTTTTATCATTAAAAAAAAAAAAAAAAAAAAGATTAATGCACAAAATTTTATTTACATTTACATTTATTTTGAGAAAATTATTTGTTGTCGCTAGAAAAATTTTCAGACATTCAAATAAAAATTTCTCAGACGAAAAATAGAAAGTTTTTAAAATACCATATTTAATTATCTTTTCCGTCTGTTGTTAAAAAATAAATAAAAAATAAATAAATAAAAATAAAACTTTATCAACTATTTTTGAAACTAATTGAGTATTTTCCTGGATAAATCAGGCAAAAAAAATATAAAGGATTTAAGTCCATATTCTTGATTTTCAGGAGACGAAAAATAAAGTTAAACTAACTAAAAATTACTTAAAAGAGTCGATTAGGAAAAAGGGATTATGTTGATTTATACCCTTTATACCATTCAGTGATTATCAATCTTCATTTGATGAAGAGAAAAAATTGAATTGAATATTTTATACCAAAGATTAATGCTAAATTTCTGACTTGAATCTTTTTTTACCAATGGATTTTCTCAAAGACTAAATGACATGGATTTAAATCCTTTATACCAATCGATAGAGAATTTTTTTCTGAGTCTGACTATGTACTTAACACAAAATCGACCTTTTTGGACTTAAATCCTTTATACCTATCAGTACAGGTATGATGCATGAAAACATTATCTAAGGGAATAGAATATTAATGAAGTAATGATGGAAAGACCTTGTTAATGAACATTCGTTAATGAACGTTCATAATTTAAAGAACCGGTTTTCCGTAATTTCGACCAGATTTGACCAGTTTATGCCAGTGGTAATCAGTATACTGTTGGATTTTAAAGTCACAAGTGAAATTTTACAGTCCTAAATTATGAATGACATCCATTAAAAATGTTCCCAATAGACAATATGATTTATATTTGAACTCGGTTAGGCTCTTTCTCTCTCTCTCTCTCTCTTTTTTTTTAATATTATATTTGCGACCAGTCGTGATAACTTAACTAGAAAAATATTCTGTAAATGCATACCTATATATGTGTGTGTATATATATTTGTATTTGTATTATTACCCATTTATTACCCATAACATTGCAATGAAGCATACCATGTGTAGCATTTACCTTTTCACAATATTTCATGTTATCTTTTCACAACTAATCAACATAACATTGTGTTATTTTTTCATAAAAACAAACAGATTATTTTTATTTAATTATTTACCCCTTCCCCCTAAAGAAATAAAATAAAATGAAATGAAATGAAAGACAGACAGAAAGAAAGAAAATCGAACAGTTTTTAAACTTTATACTATACTTATTAATTTTTTATTTATTTTATTTATTTATTTACCGTTTCGTTTAAGAAATTATGTTTTCCACCATTAATAAATTTTATATCCATATTTAAAAATTGTGGTTAATTTTATTTGAGAAAATTACATTTGGCTATATGCCGATACAAGAATAATTAACAATTTAGTTTGATTAAATTAGGTCCTTTTATTTTTATGCTTTTGGTTTCAGAAAAGTAATTCTGTTGTAAATTATAAGGCATTATTTATAATTTATTACAGACCATTTGGAAGGCAAACTATTTTCATAAAATCTATTTGTAGCATAAATTATCCCTCTTTATCTAATAACTGCTGAAGTTTTTAAAATCGAATGTTGCAAATGAATAGGGTTCTTGCCAGTGTCGAAAGTAATATTTTAAAACTGATCTGACCTCTCTACGACAATTTGTTCTTGAGATATCGTGTACACAGACTAACAAACTAATGGACTAACACACTAACAGACTAACAGACACCCTACAGACAGACACCATAAAAATTTTTGTCATTTTCGGATTCCTTACACCTGAAAACGTGTAAAAAAGTCAAAAAACCGAGGTCGAAAATTTTCGCGATTACCTAAGTTCCCCATACCTATAGTATGATGGGGAACTAAAACTAGTTGGCATAGGTGGACTCTGCTCAGTCCCCATCATATTTATGTTCTCAGAAATTTCTAGTGCGAGACATATTATAATCATGTTAAAAGAAATGAATTTGACCAAAGCTTGATACAGTGACAGAATGAAACCCCCGCCTAATAGGCTATCCACCGTTCACTTCGATATATTTATCTTATTCTAATCTATTAATTTATTTTATCGGGGTCAATTCCGTTGTTTAATTTTCATGCTACTATTTCCAATGCAATAATCCTCAAAATTCATATTCATATGAAAAATTTACAATTTCGCTATGTTGATGAAATCGTAAATTACCAATAATTTACGAAATTTTCCTAGTAGAATATTTGTATTCAATCATGTTCAAAGAACTATTATAAACGTAATTTTGAAGCTGTCTAATGTATTTAGAATCCTCAAAATGGAAGTTTATGCTCAATTTTGCCTTATTTTGACATGTTAAGTAAATCGTATATTCCAAATAACTTACGAATTTTTTAAATTGGAAAAATCATAGCCTATGATATTCATGCCAGCATCCTAAATAATATTTCGAAAGTGGTCTGACATCTTTACGATGAAAATATCCCTCAAGATTGACGTTTATGTGAAATTTTCTCTATTCTGCCATGTTAAGAAATTCGTAAATTTCCAATAACTTACGAAATCTTTATATTGGAAAATTCATAGTCATTAATATTCATGCCAGTGTCCTAAATAATATTTCAAAAGTAGTCTGACATCTTTACGATGAAAATATCTCTAAAAATTGACGTTTATGTGAAATTTTGCCCTATACTGCCATGTTAAGAAATTCGTAAATTTCCAATAACTTGCGAAATTTTCAAAGTAGCATATTTATAGTTACTGATGTTCATTCCGACATCAAAACGGATATTTTAAAATTGGTCTGACATTTTTACAGTAAAAAGTTGCCATTTAATGCACGTTTAAGTGAATTTTTGTCCTATTTTCCCATGTTAAGAAAATCGTAAATTTCTAATAACTTACGAAGTTTTTAAATTCGAATGCTGCAAATGAATAGGGTTCTTGCCAGTGTCGAAAGTAATATTTTAAAACTGATCTGACCTCTCTGCGACAATTTGTTCTTGAGATATCGTGTACACAGACTAACAAACTAACGGACTAACACACTAACAGACACCCTACAGACAGACACCATAGAAATTTTGTCATTTTCGGATTCCTCACACCTAAAAACGTGTAGAAAAGTCAAAAAACCGAGGTCGAAAATTTTCATGATTACCTAACTTCCCCATACCTATAGTATGATGGGGAACTAAAAATGAAATACCGTTGATAATTAAGAAAACAAATGTATTCGAATATCTATATCATTAAAAGTTATGTAAAAAAAAAAAAAAAAAAATGTAGAAACAAGTTTTAGGCATTTGAACATTCAGGATATATTTAGATATATAATAATTTTTTAGATAAATCATATTTAAATGTATTTACAAAGTTATTTATTTACATTTATCATTTATTTATTTTTTAGGAAACGGCTGTGAGTATCACTGATACTACTCGTGAGTATATATAATTTTTATCATTTCCTTTATTACCATAAAAAAAAGTAAAGATAGTACAACCCTGATCTTAAATTTAATTAAATATTATATTTCTATAAAATCGGTAATTTTTAGTTGCTAGAACACATACTAATTCACAAAACATAAAATTCAACGCAGGACTCGCCTTGAACATAATTAAATGTTATTTTTCTTTAAATGTATAATTTTTAATGGAATTCAGCGATTTTTGGATTGTGAACTCATAATCACTATTTTTATCCATTTTTTAATTTTTCTCAAAATCAATTTAAAACTCGGAATTAAAAAAAAAAAAAAAAAAAAATAAATTATATTTTTATGTTTTTATTATGTCTTTATATTTTAATAATAATGATAGCAATAATAATATAATAAAAGTGCATCACTTATCATCTACCAATAGTCGGTAGGCGTAAGATTTGTAGCTCTAATTTTGAAATATCGGAGCAAAGTGACTAAAAATTACTTTTTAATTAATTAAAATTTATAAAATATCTAATTTTCAACCGAATTTTGAGTTTTTTTTTTTTTTTTTTTTTTTTTTTAATCTGTTTTTATATTCAAATTAAAATGAAATAAAATATTCATCATCTAACGTGGTTTGTAATTTGGAAGACTGATAACTTGCCAAATTTAAAGTATCCTTGCAAAATGTACTTAAAAATCACATCTTAATATTAAAAAAATCTATCAAGCAGATTTTCATTAAACATAGCAAAGAACCATTCCGATTGTATCAGCTTTCTAATAATAATAATAATAATGAAACCGTATTTAAATAGGTTTATTTATTTGGAAGCTACAGTGCCTCAGACTGACAAAAGCCTCCTTATAATGCCTCTCCTTTTCAGTCAGAGGTTAAAAATATACCGGTCTTAATTCATATTTCATAGCTAAATAAAAGTGATCCCAAATAAATAAATAATTTGGTAAGCTGTATGAAAAGTAGATTAATTTATTTAACAATATTTCTCAAATTTATCTGAGAACTTTGTTATTATATCCGAAAATAACTAATAAGTTAATTACAAATATAAATTCATTCATTTATAAAAAGTTTTTTTTTTTTTTTTTTTTTTAAGCAGTAACAGTTTAGGTAAGAATGTACTGACATTCCAATAATGTAGACATTTTTACTGTATGGAAGATACATTAAAATATATTCTTATTTAAAAATTTTCAGAATATAATAAGTAAATAGTAATAATCTGTTTCAGTTCAAGTGACTGCAATACTCATTTTAAAATCTAATTTATTTCACAGGAAGTAGTACGGCAAAGAGACAGTTGAAAAAGACACATTTGAAAATTCATGGTAAGCCTCCCAAGACTCTTCATCTTCAGGAAGGTGACAGTGATTTCTTGGAATGCCAAGCTGGTGGAACTCCTGCACCGAAAATTCATTGGCTCAAAAATGGAAATGTTATTCCACAGGTAAGAATGCTATGTGAAATGATATAAAAATAATAACTGGAAAGCTGGGGCCACTACAAGACTTTCTTCTGTATATTCTTATACAAATTCCCCCAGTGCAAATTATTTACTAAAATTATTATTTATCAAAATTACTTTCAATGTACAGTGCAGACGATTTTCCTCTAAAAAAAGTATAACAAAGTATAACTCTGAACATAAAAGAAAAAGAAAAAAAAATGTATATTTCTATAAATTTTATGTTAGAAAATTAATTTTTTTTTTTTTTTTTTTTTTTTTTTTATTTAATAACTTTGTTATAAATTATGACAGATACATGGTTCAACCATGCATTCGTTTTAAATAGGTTTACAAGTGCTTTCGAAAAATACTCTAAACAAAAATTCCCCCTCACCGGGGGAGGGAAGTGATGATCTTACATGTACGAAAATTTTATCCTGGTTGACTATTCCTATATATATATATATATATATATATTTCTGTGGTCCTTTATTTATTTTCTCCGTCATTATTAACCGACTTCAAAAAAAGAAGGAAGGTTCTCAATTCAAACCGTATGTTTTTTTTATGTTTGTTAGCGCATAACTTCTGAACGGATGCTTCGATTTTGATACTTTTTGTTTTGTTGAAAAGGTCTTGGTCTGCAATAGGTCCCATTGTAATATCTTTACGATCTAAAGAAAATACAGGGTGCCCAAAAAAATCAGTCCCAACTCTTTTAACTGCTAAACGGCTGCAGCTATAGTGATAAAAATGGTATGTAAGTATAATAAAGTGGCCCTGCAGTACAAGGTTAAACCGCTTGCTGCGCCACCTGGTGGAAAATACTGGAGTTAGTGTTCCTATCTCGAAAACGGTTCTAGAGAAAAAAAGTGAATTAGAAAGTTGAAGATTATCATCGATTTAGTAGTTTAGACATTCATGCTAGCGTTTCTATCTCGGAAACGGTTCAAGACAGGGGAAAAAAGTGAATTATAAAATTGCAGAGCATCATCGATTTAGTACGGAAAGATAGTTTTGACATTGATGCTAAAAGTACAAGGCTAAAAACGTGCCTTTTTTTGTTCGCAATTTCTTACACTATACACACTTGAGCTACATTGCTCACGTAGTAGCGTAGCTGGTGAGACATACGCTATATTTCAAAATACGGTTACTTGATACTTTTTGCTTTGTTGTAGAGATCTTGGTCTGAAGTAGGTCCCATTATAACATTTTTACAATTTAAAGAAAATAAAGTGCCATCTGGTGAAAAACAGCGGCATTAGCGCTCCTATCTCAAAAACGGTTCAAGATGGGAGAAAAGTTAATTACGAAGTTGTAGAGTATCATCGATTTACTACGAAAAGACAGTTTTTAGACATTATTGCTAAAAATAGAACGCTTAAAACGTGCAATTGTTTGTTCGCAATTTCCTACACTGTGCACACTTGAACTACGTTGCACGCTTTACAGCGTAGCGGATGGCACGTATATTCTGTGGTTCAAAGTACTGTTACTGTAAGCGATCACATCGATTCAAAAAGTTCATCTTCAAAAGTTATGATTAATTGTAGTGTTATAGGTTGTTTGGCGAAGGAAATTATTTTATACTTTTAAGCGCAATCTACAGTTCCATTTTCTGCCAATTTTCTTTCATTTTTAGTTGTTTGAATAGTAGTTCCTTTTTGGAGTCGGTTCTATTTTTTTACAAAAAGATTTTATGTTTAATGGTCCTTTTTTACTCAAGTGGGCATAAGTAATTTATATTGTTTTTGTCTCGTATTGGATCTTAACATGTATCGCAACATTTTTGTGCTAGTTTTAGCAATGTGTTACAATCAGTTTTATTTCTGTTGTGCTGGTTTTGACACGTATCTATGAATTGCTAAATAATTAAGGTTAAAACATCTATCATTTATATATATATGTACATTTTTTTTTTCCGCAATGATTAATTTAAAAATATCTTCATGTTTTCCTATATTTGCTGCTGTATTAAAAATTATGATAACGCTACCTATTGAGCGATATGTACCAAAAGTTGAGATTCACAACTTTATGTCAAGAGGTGCAACTCATTTTTTAAAATTCTGTGTATTAATTCTCGAGCTAGAGTAAGCAGATTATTTTTGTAACAGACCTCATTTTCTAAAAATGGTCAGATCGTGATCAGGACGTCTCAAAACATGTGCATCCATTGAAAACCGAAAGTTGAAAATCTTGTATATCCAATACTTTCTTCTAACAATTATAGATATCGTCAGAACAATGTTGTTCCTTTTTCAGTTATTAAAAGAATGTCTGTATTCATGTTAGTATAGTTTTATTATATCGTAAAACTTAAAAGTTACTTACATTGTTTTACATCTTTATTACATTATTGTTATTAAACCATAATGAATATTATTTCCAATTTAGGGGGGGGGGGGGAAATAAGTAAAAAACATTGTGACCAAAAATAGTCTAACTTTGAATTTACTTTTAGGTGAAGACATGCGAATGATAAAAATGAAATTACTGTACGTGAAGTATATCCGCCAATAATTTCAGTGTCCCAAATTCACTATTCTCGGCTTTCGGTTTCTTTTTCTTGACTATTTTTCCCGTATTTTCTCACTGGGGTCAGACGTAGCAAGCGCTGTCAGGGTTCCACTTTTTTTTTTTTTTCACCTATTTTTCCTACATTTTCCGACGGAAATCAGCTGTTTTTTTCACACTTGTAATTCCGTATTTATTTATTTATTTCATATTTTTCCCATTGTAAATTGCGGTGGTGGTATATTAGTCCACAATGGCGGATTTATTAATCAACATTTAATTTAAAATTAGCCTTCAAACTGCGAATATATCATTGTTACCAAAATATGCTTTACGACTGCAAAATAATGCAACACTGATAGATACACTTTCGGATACAATTTCAGTTTCAACTCATGGAAAATGAAAATAAAGAATTTAATTAATGCTTGATTATACGTGTACAATATAAATCCGTACTTTGGTAAATGACAATTTTTTAAATGTAACATAAAAGTAGTAATATAACAAGGAATTAAAATAATGTGCCGTGCATAAATAACGAAAGTTTTTCCAATATTTCATTCGGAGAGAAATATCCATTGTGGGTAGAGCTGCTAAAATCTGTAGGAGATAAATTTCGATTTTATTATTATTATTATTATTATTGTTGTTGATGATGTTATTAATTGAAGTTTTCTATTTAGACGGAGCATATCCGTGTGCAGTCCCACCAGACTTCAGACAGCACTGGAACCAACAGTAAGAGGAAAATCAACGTCAGTTTCACAGCCTCTAGATTATATCTAGATTGTCTATCTGTGGAAGACGAAGGAGAATATACATGTGTAGCTGACAATCCATACCACCGAATCAGCTCATCAACAACGCTTACTGTTCTCTCATCTGATGATGAAATTGGATGTGAAAAGAAATCTCATGGTAAGCTTATTTATTTATTTATTATAACAGAAACTTGATTTAGCCCTATACGGCACAGTGAGTGGTGAATGAATGGTGATGAATCAAATAAACGTTCGCCCTCTATTAAGTTCAGGAAGAAAATATTTACATGTATTTAAATATATATATATATATATTTTTTTTTTCACTGATAAAAATTGATCATTTTCATCATATTACGGTAGGTGCTCCAGTGATTGGCATGCTCCAGTAATTGACATCTATCCCGAAATAATTAATAAATAAGAAAAATAATAAAATCATATATTTTACATATAAGGATTTTAACATTTTATGTCAAACACTGGAGCATATAGGGTGCTAATAACTGGTAAAATGAATAACTAGCGGTGTCAAACACTGGAACATAGGGGGTCAATTACTGATAAAATGAAAAACTGGCAATGTCAATTACTGGGACATTTAGTGGGTGTCAAATAAAAATTCATGAAAAATAATAATAATAATTGTTATCAAATGTATATATTTTAACATATATGTGGTTCTGAATGTCTTTCATGCCATATGTACTAACTTAATATTTCTAAAAATATTTTCTGAGGACTAGAACATTAAAAGCATTAGAGATTGCTCTAAAAGTGTGAATCACTGGTGCACTTATACTCAAAATTTCATCAGTATATGGAAACACCATACAGTTATGGGGTATAAAATGAACTTTCTTTTAAGCATTGCGCGTGTTTATGTTTTGGCTATATTTAGGTAGTAAATTTTACTCGTAGCTGAAGCTTTTGATTCCTTTTTCTTAGTCAAGTGTCATATTATTTTAGTTCCAAGGCTTTTATTAGATTCAAGCAAATCTGAAGTATTCAGCGTCAAAATTCAACTTAATGCACAATGACTTTCTTAAAAAAGTAAAAAAAAAAAAAAGGGACACAAGTCTAATGTTGTTTCTATAATTTTTCCAGCCTTAAACATGTGTACCAAAAATTTTGACTAATAAATAAATAAATAAAATAAATAAATAAAAATTATAAAGTCGTGCATTGTAGGTACATTTTCATCTATGAACATTCTAATCAATTCTGCCAAATTCAAATTTTCTTTTATGAATATCTCAAATGAAATTAATGTAGACTATTGAAAGTAAAATATAAGAAATTCAAGCTACATTTGAATTTATTTTAAAACTATATCTTTCTACATTTGAAGATGCTGCGTGTTCCAATAATAAAATTTCGAGATAACAGATCAGTTTTCTATTATATGTCAACATAGATCACTGAAAAAAAGTACTATAATGTATATTACTCAACTTCACTTTAATTGGTGTAGCTACGCAAAAAGCAAATGCGTGTGCGAGGATTGAAAAAAAAAATCACAAAATGGCGATTCAAATCACAAACTTATAATTTATACAGATACATGAAAATTTGTAGTATTGTTTAAAGTGTTGCCATCGAAAGTCATTAAAAGAATGAAAAAAAAAAAAAAAATCATTTCAAGAGACCAGGAGGATTGGGTTGTACATGCTCTTTAGAATGGCATAGAATGACAAGACTATTGCTTTCAGACAAAATAGACAAAATATTTTTTTTCATCTAGTTAAAAGTATCAAAATCTTGCTTTAAAAGAAATTAAATTGAGAGAAAACATAATAAAAAATTTTAAGAATTGAACATAGAAATCATTGCTAAGTGATGCAGCTTCAAATTTTAAGGTAACATTTTTTTTAAATATACATATATTCTTTTTGTATATCTAGACCAAAAAAAAAAAAAAAAATCCTGTTGCATCAAGATAAATAATAATAATAATAATAATAATAATAATAATAAATAATGTCAAAAAATAAGATTGAGAAAAAAAGTGTGAAATAATTTTTTTTGAAATGAACACAGTAACTGTTGTTAAGGAATCCAATACAGTTACCACTGGTCATATTGTTTAGAAGAATCGACTAAAAAATAAAAATAAATAAATAAATAAATAAATAAAAAACCTGCCGTTCTAAATTAAATTGTGTTTTGTACAGAATTTTATATTACTTAGGAAACAAAAATAGGCTTTGGTTTCTTTATTTTAATTAGTTTTTTATTACCTGTTTTCAAATGAGGACGCTGAACGTTAATCAGTTAATTAGTGAAAATGTCTAGCACAAAAAAATATCATAGCGTATGTATATCTTAAAGTACTTATCGTACTTTTAGCGTTTTAGGTTTAAAATATTATAAACGTTTGTTAATTTGTTTTGCAGGCCAAGCTCCCAGAATAACCTTTTGGACGAAAGCTATGATTGGTACCCAAGGGGAAGAAGCTAAATTTTTCTGCCGAGCAGAAGGCTATCCTAGGCCGACGATCCGATGGCAAGGTACACAAGGAGAAGAACTGACATCAGAAGATTTTAATAAATTTGAGGTGAGCTTAAATTAAATATATCCAAAAAAGAAATTTTATCCGTCTCTCTATCTGAGTGTTACAATATATTTTCATATTTGCTATTAAACATTGTTAGAAGATGTTAAAATGCTTAATAAAAATTAAAACGCAATTCCAGCTATTACCGATTACAGCCCTTAATATATCTGAATGTCACCCTATAAGTCGTAACGTTAATTATACCATATAATGTAGATAGTATTCTTTTCTGCACATAAATGACATATTTCAATTTAATTAAGATTTGTACAAAGTAAAGTTATTAAAATATGATTTATAGAAATACCTCTCATAGAACGATATGCTTTGGAATACTTTCGGGTGTCCCTGTACACAAACCAATGGTAGTATTTACTCCATTTACAGTAGGAAACATTTGATAGTGAATTTAAATAACATACTTCAATTTCATTAAAATTCGTGCAAAGTAAAGATATTAAAATATGGTTTATAGAAATATCTCTAGTAGAGCACAATGCTTAGAAATATTTTTGGGTATCACTGTACACCAACCAATGGTGGTATTTTTTTCATTTCAGTAGGGAACATCTATAAGAGAATTTGAATAACATCTATCAATTTCAAGTAATTTCATTAATATTCACAAGAGATAAAGTGCAGACAGACAGACTGACAAACCGAAGTCAAACACTTTTCAACTTTGTTGAAAAGCGTTAAAAATATGAAAATTACATAAGGAAAATAGATAAAAGCTATAACATGAAATTCGAGAAAAAGAACCTTTCCTTCATTTTTGAAATCATGAGAAATAAGCGAGACGTTTTGGTTAAGTCATTTCTAAGATATACAGTATGTTAATAAAAAACTCAGCCTCGGCTTTGATTCTTTTAAGCATTTGATATTAAACATATACAGGGTTCACAACGATTTTACTTTTTTACGCTTGTTTTATTATTTCGTTTCTTCTAATTTTGTCAGAAAACTAGTATATTGTTGCACAAATTATTTATCAAAATTTATTTTCCATAACAAGTTTCGAAGACTTTTATCTCTTAGAAATATAATATTAAATATTCAAATAAAGTCAACTTTCTGTTGACATACGAGGAAATATTTCTTTCTTTTTTTTTTTTTTTTTTTTTTTTTCTTGTTTTAATAAAAAAAAAAAATCCGTAAAGTTTTAAAGCTGTCATAGATCTATGGTTCAACCACTCATTTTAGAGGTATTGACAAATTCTTTTGAAAGACACCCAAAATGTACACCTTCCAGGATGGCGGTGGTGATGGGGGAGGGAAGAGTGATTCTCCCACATACATACGATTTTTTTCTAGTTTACTATTACTGTTTTAAATAATTACACCATTCGTTAAAAAGATTCTCATTATGTATAGTTATACGTAATTTTGCGCTATATTGCCTTGTCAAAAATTTTGAAAATATGAGATGACAGCACCACTTTTTGAGCGGTTGACCCTCAAATGTAATCAACAAGAGTTTAGGTCAAAGTCCAATTAAATACCAAGTTCAGTTAAATTTCGTTCCTAGATACGAGAGATAGAGAGTTCACAAAGTTTTGATGTACACAGACCAACATTTTCTAAAAATGTTCAGATGAACATGTCAAAACGTGTAAATCCATAACATACCAAAGGCTGTAAAATTTCAAGAATACAATATTTTCTTCTTATATATATATATATATATATATATATATATATATATATATAGAAAAAAGTTAAAAAAAAAAAAAATGATTTTTAAGGTTTTGATGCAATAATAGTATTTAAAAAATTGCTGTTCTAAATGGCAAAATAAAAAAAACGCACGTATATAAAAAAAAAAAAAAAAAAAAAAAAAAAAAAAAGACCATTTTATGTACAACAAATTGCAAAATTACTTAAAAAATATGTGGAATATTATAAAAATTTCTTGGTATTCCATTTCATGAATTACAAAATTTTGATTTTTACACTGCATATAAAACAATACAGCAGCACTGCAATAGTCATAAGTTAAGATATTACTAAAGTAATACTTTATCATATTTAATATAATATCATATTTAATATAATATATTTACATAGGATATGTTTCTATATTCATTTGTGTATTTATTTATTTATTTATAGATTTTGCCCGAAGGAGATTTAATCGTTAAAAAGCTAAGCTGGTCTGATTTGGGTAACTACAATTGCATAGCTGAAAATATCCATGGATCAGCGAATGTAGAAGTTTTTCTATATCCTTCTATGGTAAGTTTCGCCATTTCCTCCTGTATATAATAAATACGTAATAAGTATAGCACAGCACGCAGTATCTTTATACAGGTTATATCTTATATTGTCTTTCATGAAAGAGCTTAAAATCTATCTTATAATGCAACAAATATTTCTTCACCCATATAATAGTAACATCACTTGTAAGAATAACTTGTAATACTACTTTTCTTTTCTGTAATGAGAGCGTTAAAAAATGAACAGAAAAATGAAATAGACTGTGCTTTTATTTCTTGTAATTTTTATTAAGAAAACGGTAGTTTTTATTTGAAAACTACTTAAAACTAGTATGTTGTGGCCACCACAAGACTTTCTTCTATATTTTCCGATACAAATTCACGCAGTAACAATATTAAAAAAAAAAAAAAAAAAAAAAAAAACGATTTTTTTCAATTTTTTTTTTTTTTTTTTTTTCGTTAGAAGTAAAAAAAAAATCGATAACTTTGTTTTAAATTACCACATATTTATAGTTCAACCATTCGTTTTAAAGGTATTGACGAGAGACCTTTCGAAAGATACCGATCTTGAAAATTTACACACACACCCGGGGGGGGGAGCGATGCCCCAAATTTTTTCCCTAATTAACTACTACTATTATCAATAATTCATATTAATTTCACAATCACAGGTTAAGAATAACTCTCATTATGTACATTTATACGAAATTTTTTCCTATACTGCCATGTTAAAAATTTAGAAAAAATACGATCACAGCGCCACCTGTTGAGCGATTGATCCCCAAATCTAATCAGCTTCAGTTTATGTCAGGGGCCAACTAAATACCAAGTCTAGTTAAATTTCGTTAAAAAAAAAAAAAAAAAAAAAAAAAAAACGATTTTTTTCTAAGTTTTTTTTCGTTAAAAGTAAAAAAAATCGATAACTTTGTTTTAAACTATCACAGATTTATTTAAAGGTATTGACGAGACCTTTCGAAAGATACCCATCTTGGAAATTTACTCCCCTCGAGGGGGGACTTCCCCCCCACGGGGGGTGGCGAGGCTCCTACGCATACAAATTTTTTTTCCCAGTTGACTATCTCTATTTTAAATAATTCTTGTAAATTTCATAATGATTACTAAAAAATAATTCTCTTTATGCACATTTATACAAAATTTTGTCCTATATCACCATGTTAAAAATTTAGAAAAAGCGGGATGGCAACGCAACCTGTAAGACAATTTTTACCAAAAGTTGATAGGCACTAATTTATGTCAAGGTACAACTACGTACCAAATTGTATGAAATTCTGTGCAGTAGTTCTTGAGATACAGTTGCCACAAAATTTTGTCACACACACACACACACACACACACACACACACACACACAGACAGACAGACAGACAGACATTTTCTAAAAATGGTCAAATCGTGTTCTACAGTTCTCAAAACGTGTAAATCCATCAAAAACCCGAGGTCGAAAATTTTTACGAATCCAATACTTTCTCTATATTACATATAGAAGAAAGTAAAAATTAAAATAGTGTAATTTATATTTTTAAAAAGAAACTAAAACACAGATTATATTTAAACATTTTTTTTTTTTTTTTTTTTCCGTTTTCGCAAAAAAATTATCTAACTAAACTAATATTTCGAAAATTTTCTAGCGCTGCAAAATAAAGCCAAAAACATAAAAAATAAAAATAAAAATAAATAAGTAAATAAATAAAAATGTGTCAATCGTTTTAACATACTCTGCCATGCTTTCATCTAATTTTTTATTTTTAATAATTTTTAGTAATCCAAGTTAAAAATCGAAATACCGTTGTTATAATGAAATTTCTTATACTTATGAAAAATTTCTTATACTTTGTTTATTTTTTTAGTAAGTAGTATTCTGTGATAATAATAATAACTATTCTTTTTGTAGAATTTAAAACAAAATTTATCTATATTTTCTCAGAATAAAAACAATGCATCTTTCTATGTTTTTAAATGCATTTTTAAATCAACTAAAATCAACTTTTAAATCAACGGTATTTTTATGCTTTATTATTATTAATATTATTATTTAAGACATAGTTGACTGTTCATTTGAATGTCGTAGCTTTTATAAATATCTAACGAAAGGCTTTAGTTGCTAGTTTATAACATTTTTACACTTACGTAGATAAAATAATTCTATATTGATAAATTTTCATAAAAAATTTCTTATGTGATTTCAAACAAAGCTTTCTCGATGTCTAGGAAGACGATCATTTACTTACAGGATATGGCATTCCTTGTTTTTTAATGTTTCCGATCTGTATGCCGTCTTCGGAAATTTTTCTTTATCTTGTCTTCCGGCAACCATGACGCAATGAAAAATGTCACAAAAGTTTAAATATGCCATAAAAAAAATAATAATAATAAGTACTAGTTTGTAATGTTGTAAACTATTCGAGACAATATTCTAAGAGAATAAATAAACAAAAAATCATAATACAGGAAATTTTTAATTTTTTAAACAGCTTTGTATAAAATAACATTCTATACATCATCTAGGAATTCACTTACATGTTGTACACAGATTGCAAATCATGAATACAGTCGGCAGCAAAAGTATCCGAGCACTAGCAAAAATTCCTATATAAAAAAAAGTACGCTTAATACGGTTTTGTTAAATAAATCCTTGTCAAATCCTGTTCTTAGTCTAAGAACATTATTCGACAAGGATTTATTTAACAAAACAGTATCAAGTGTATTCTATATATACATAGGAATTTTTGCTAGTGCTCGGATATTTTTGCGGCCGACTGTATAAATATGTATTCGGATTATGTACAGAGTGATTTTAATTAAAGTTGCGATTTAAAATGCTCTAACTTTAAAACTACCAGTTAGAATAGCTTGATATTTTTCCAGAACAACCATAAGGCAATGGAATTTTGTTTAGCAAAGAAAAAAAAAATCGTTCCAAAATGTGCCGATAGATGGTGCTGTCAGTGTAATGTCAGGAAAAGAGCTTAAATGGATTCGTTAAACACATAATGTTGTTAGACGAAAGGAAATAATAGACTCCAAGAGTTTACGAAAAGTTTATTAGCGAAGAGGCAAACAAAATTCCATCGCCTCACGATTGTTCTGTTAAAATATCAAGCCATTCTGACAGTTAGTTTTTAAATTAGAGCATTTTGAAATCGCAATCACTCTGTATTATGGATATGCAGTGCATAACATCTGTCGTAAAAGAATGGCAATGTTCTCCAACACAACTGTGTACTTTTTTTTTTTTTTTTTTTTTGTTAAATATTTATTGATAAAATATATGCATTAAAATATTATAAATTGAAAGTTAAATTATTTTGTAACCAATAAAATAATTAAATTAATAGCATTCTTTTTTATTTTATTTTCCAGTCGAGTCAATGACAATAGAGAATAATGTAGTTACAATTGAATTAGGCAATTACATCATCATCAGATTTTCGTCCGGTAATGGAAGAGCTTCAGCTGTGCCGAAGGTTCTCGGCTATTTCCCGACTGAAATCTGTATTTAATTTAAGCATCTTGCATCTGAAGTATTATATGTATTTATTACAATCATTTCATATTTGTAAAAAACTTGTATATACTTCATATCATGTCAATAAAATGATGTTTTATTATATTTTGCAAATTACTTAATTATTCCATGATCATCATCATGCAATTTTCTTTCATATCATTCATACAGCTCTAAATTAATCCTGCAAAGTATTCACTAAAATCCTGATTACCATTTTAACTTGAGAACAAATATGGCTATTGCTTTAAATGTAGTGTCTAAGTCACGGAGTAAAAAGACAGGAGAAGAAGGTAACGCAGAAATTTTGTGATGTTGTTTTATAATGTTTACAGATGGCGCCAGCGTACAATACTTCCTTCTCTCCAGCTTCCGCAATGTTATTCAATGGGGAAATGTCTCATTTTAATTATTTTTTTTAAATAGCATCAAGCTGAAAAAAGTTCGATTGAAAGCAAATTTCATTAAATAGAGTATTCTAACCAACATGTTTTTTTTTAAGAGCCATTTTATACTAATTTTACTTTGAAAGAGAGCTTTTAAAAAATGACGATCCTTATGAACCGAAGCTAGCTAAAACAGACAATTGTGAGGAAGGATAATGGATGAAATTTTGTAAAGAAAAAAAAAAAAAAACTTACGTTAGGTGCAGAAAACACGAACTCGGACATTATTTCTCTCCTGAGGCTTTTTTTTTTTTTTTTTTTTTTTTCTTACCACTATCATAGCCTATATTACAACTAGGAACGAAGCATTTATTCGAAACATCTGAATTATGCTGTTTTAAGAACTTACAAACAAATTAAATTGCTTAAAATAAAAAATTTAAAATGTATTCCAGCAAAATTCTATTGAAAACAACACTATATCAGCTCCGAGGTAGGGAGTAATGACAAGTGACGCTATCAATATTTACCAAAAATTTACATCACAGTTTCGTAGCTTTCTCCCATTGGACCTTCAACTCCTATTAATATTACTCCGTGGTCTAAGTATAGTAAAATGGTTACAAGTTAAGATCAGTTACAGTGCTATCAGACTATAAACAACGGAATTAGAATTTCTAAATCAGAAACAGTAAGCGATATGGGAAAAAAGTTAATTATAAAGTTGCAAAGCATCTTCGATTTTATACGAAAAGACATCTAACGCAACGGTCGCCAAACTTTTTGATTTCACGGACCACTAAATTCACAATTTAAAATCCCACGGACCACCTAATACATAATTTAAAATTCCACGAACCACTAATATGATTGGTTGGGAAACGTAAACATTTCTAGAATAATAATCAGAGAATATCTCTTTCATAAATATGAAAAAAACCTACAATACTAATATGGTACAAATACTTGAGGAATACTTTATTCCTAAGAGTGATTCATTGTAATAAAACAATGGGCTCTTCCCACCTGACGTCAGAGGTCACATGGCATGTGATAAACAAAGAGCAGACGAAGTGTTCTATATCTATAGCGATTGCTGAAATAACATATTTTCTATTCTTATTTTTGATCAATCGTATTTAATCTGTGTTTTTTTTTTTTTTTTTTTTTTTTTTATACATCATCATTTTTAATTCATTTTATATCATTATTCATCATCTTTTGTTTGCTTTGCTATATACATTTACAATCATCATTTAGTTTATATTTCATTTGTTATTGATATTTATGGAGAGCATGTTAAATACTCTGATTTTTGGTACTTAGATCATTGACAGTGCAACATCGTACGGTGTAAAGTCATTTAGGCCAGTAACTAAGTTAATTAACTTGTTATAACACCTTTATGGAATTAAATTTAATTGGAAAAAATTTAAATTTTCAAATTATAATCCATAAACATTTCACAAGAACAAACTATTATTTATTACTAGATCAGTTAATGTAACAGTTACACTACAACATACAAAAATCGATTCTTACAGGTGAAAATAAATAAACACATAAAGTGTTTTTTAAAAATTATTAAATTTACAAATACAACTATTCTACTGTTTACAAATGCACAATATTACTTTTATTTTATATTATATTAAATATTAACATTTTTGTTCTTAAGAACGGTATTTAATTGAATTCGATTCTTTGTTTTCCTATATCACATGATTGAGCAGACGACACTGGGAAGAGCCCATTATAGTGAAATAACCTGAACACCTTTCTTTTTTTCTTTTTTGCCATATTATAAAAAATCAGACGAGAGATTTATCTGCAGTAATAAATTGATATATCCGCTTATTAATATTAATTGTAATGTACATTTCAAAACTTTGATGAATTCGAATATAATACTAATAAATTTAGAATCATTCCTAGCCAAGTATCAAAGCAGATCAGAAATTAAAGCGATAAATATGCTTGATACATTACCATTTATAATTCACATTTTTGTGATAAAAGATCACCCCATTTACCCTTTTTCTCATCCAGAAAATTCTGAAGCCTAATAGTGTGAGTATAAGTGATAGAGAAAATATTGAAGTTAGAATTGACATCAATATATAATTTCTAATAAAACATTAAATAATGCAAATAATGTCAAGGTATTTCTGCAGACCAGCAAAATATTGTCGTGGACCGCTTTGGTTCACGGACCATCGGTTCGTGACCACTAATCTAACGCATACTAATGCTGAAAAGAAAACATATTGTATTCCCAGCATTTGGTCGAGATTTCCCTTATCCATAATGACGAAAAACACAGAGGAAAAGAGAAAAAACATTTTTTATCTAAACCTACCTGTCGTTTTTGATTTGTAATTCCGTGGTACAGCACTTGATTCCCATTTGAAAAGTTCGTGGCTTAAATAATTTTCAGTTTTTTCCTTTTTCGTACACTTCTGTTTTTTTCTTTTTTTTTTTTTTTTTCTTTTTTTTTTTTTTTTTTTTTTTTAAGTCATGGATTAAAAAATCGCGACCAAAGAAACAAGCATTTTACACATGTGCTCTATTTCGGTATCTTTTCGTACTGTTCGAGGACACTCTACAACTTTGTAACTCAGTTTTTCACCGTATCTCTAACAGTCTCCGATTTAATTTAATTATTAAGTTACAACGTCCCAACTGCAAAAACTCACCCCAGATATTTTTTTAAACAAAATTTTACTTTTATAACTTAGCAGAAAAACAATTTTTATTAAAATCACACAATCAACTGTGGAAGAAAATCATATTTATTGAAATTTTATTTTTACGTCTGAGTGAAAATAATGCCTGGACCAGGAGTCGAACACCGGATCTTTGACTTACAAGGTCAAGGCTCTACCAATTGAGCTATCCAGGCCTACATCCCGGTCAGCATTACTCACTCAGACAACCTTTAGGCAGAAACATCTCTGGTCTATCATGTAGATAGCTCGACAGAAATAAGCCGCAGGAAGTGGAAAACACCATTAGATAATGTGAGAAAGAAATACAATTTTTATTAAAATCACACAATCAACTGAGGAAGAAAATCATATTTATTGAAATTTTATTTTTCCGACTGACCAGAAAAAAGTTATTTATTAGAACGACAGGTCATAATCAATGTTGCCAAATTTAGGAAACTTTTATTCAATATCCACCACTAAATTTTAATTGTAACTCTTTTTTATTAATTTCAAAGATTAATCGTCTGTTATACATGTCTTGTCTTATATCACCTCTTAAAAGTAGTGCTGATAACTGAATAAAAAAGTCCCTATATTTCTCAACACTGGTCGTACTTTTTCTTTGACAGCGATTTTTACGTCGGTACCAATTTTTACCTACCACCCTGAATGAATGTGCAAACATTTTTGTTTTTATCTAAATACATAAAACTGAAAGTCTCTCATTGTATCTGTCCGGATTTTTAGTCTGGATTATTAGATTTTATGAAAAAATGGTACATTTATTAATCAGGCTAAAATCTAGCTAATGCCGTATTTTTTAATTCAATCGAATTATTGATTCAAAAGACATTAAATAATAATAAAAAAAATCTGATGTGGGCACCACATGACTTCCTTATACATCTTTAGAAATATATAATGTTAAACAGCATTGTCATTGGACCCAAGACAAATGGTTAAAAATATTTCAAAAATGCATTACCACCGTGTTCTGGCTTTTCTGAAAGTTTCAAATGTCTAGCTAGTCGGGAAGTTAGTTAAAAATCGATTGCAAGATTTGTACAGGTAACGATGCCGAAGGCAGCAGGGATCCGAAGCAGTTGGCTAAAAGTATTTAAAAAATGGATTTTCACCGTGTTCTGAACTATTTTGAAAGTTTCAAATGTCTAGCTAGTCGGAAAGTTGGTTAAATAAATTTTCTGTTGAACCATATAAACGCTGCCGAAGGCAGCAGTGACCCGAAATAATTTGCTAAAAATATTTAAAAAACGCATTGTCACCATGTTCTGGGCTTTACTGAAAGTTTCAAATGTCTAGATAGTCGGAAGTTAGTTAAAAATCGATTGCAAGATTTGTCCAAGTAACGCTGCCGGAGGCAGCAGGAATCCGAAACAGATCACTAAAAATATTTCAAAAATGCATTTTCACCGTGTTTTGAAATATTCTGAAAGTTTCAAATGTCTAGCTAGTCGAGAAATTAGTTAAATAATTTTTCTGTGGAATCATATAAACGCTGCTGAAGGCAGCAGGTATCCGAAACAGTTGACTAAAAATATTTTTAAAATGCATTGTCAACGTGTTCTGAGCTTTTCTGAAAGTTTCAAATGTCTAGCTAGTCGGGAAGTTAGTTAAATTGCAAGATTTGTCCAAACCGTTTTTGAGTTATTACCGTTTTTTGATACATTTTGGCCATTATGAACCTAATTTTCCTAAATATCTCCAAAACAGAAAATCATACAAAGTCCAAAAAGGGAGGTGCACAACTAGATGTTATAACAAACCTATGTACCAATTCGCAACTTTCTACGTCCAACCGTTTTTGAGTTATGCGACATACTCACACACACACACACACACACACACACACACTCAGACACACATACATACAGACGTCACGAAAAAACGTGTAAAGTCGCTTATATCTCTAAAACGCGAGCTCGTGTTAAAACGACACTTGCAGGTGTACAACTAGACATCATGACTGTCACACGTACAAATTGGGAACATTCAGTGATCATTCGTTTTTGAGCAATGTGAAATAGAAAATCCATTTCGCAAATCGGGATTACTATACTTCCTTATACTTTGTATAAGGAAGTAAAAAACCCATTCTAACTTTAAAATTATTAAAAAAAAAAGATGCCAAAAATAAATAAATAAGTATGAAAATATGTCTCTTTTTATGTCGGAAAAAAAAAAAGTATAAACATTTCACAAAAAAAAAAAAAAAAAAAAAAAAAAAGGAACAGCTTCAGTGTAGAACCCCTTGCAGAAATGTGAAATTTGGCTCCAAAGTAACTTGGACGTTGCGAACATCTTTACTTACGTAATTGCGATATAGCCATTCTGATTCATCGTCAAAATGACAACAAAAAGTTAAAAGACGCCAAAGAGCTGAACGGGTAGAAATGTTTGACCTCCTCTCTTATCCCCTTAATTGTTACTTTTCGGAAGATTCTAATATTTTACTTTAATTAGAGCCAAGATGTGACATTTTTCTAAAAATTTCACGGACTGCGATTTTCTTTGTGCGAAGAGCGGATAGAAATGCTAGACACCCCTTTTACACCCCCAAGGGTTAAATTTCATATAACTCTAAGATTTTTCTCTAATTAGGGACTAAGAAGAAACATTTTGCTAAATTTGAAGCTTTTATTGGAAACCACTGCGATTTTTCTCGTGCAAAGAATTTGCAGAACTGTTAGACGCCCCGCTCTCTTTCCCTTCCTTAAATACTATTTTTTAAAAAATTTGCTAAACTTCAAGCTTTGTATGGAAACCAGAGCAGAGACACGGTGAGACAGTTAAAAATGTTTATAGTCCCTACGTCGTGTAAAGAACCAACTGTCCAAACGCAAACGGCATGTTTTTAACTTTGGCGATTTGGACTCGACGTTCATACATGAATCAGTGATATTTTGTCATTATATATACAGATATGAGAAGTCTTTTCCACGTTACAGATAAATATTTTATTCATCTGAATAACAAATTCAAACTCTTTTCTTAAAACAAAATTTTTTCTTTTTTAAGAATGGTGTCATTGGAGAGTTATGTTTCACAAAGGTATTACTTTTGAAATAATTCATTTGTAGCAAACGACAACTGTGTCCATATATTTGAGACTTATCAATAAATATGGTTTCATCCCAGATTTCGGTACCCCCTTGCCTAGCTGGTATAAATATAAGAATAATTAAGTTTTGATAAATTATTTCGCTTATCTTCTGTTCTCTGTGCTGTGAGCGGTCACTAACCTCGTCTTTGTTTTCTAAAGCGGTTCTTGATTTTGACAAGAAGTAAAGGCAAAAAGATGGAACCACCTATCACATTGGTGCTGCCATCTGTTGGTTGGTTGGTGTCGTGTCATGGATAGAAAATAATTTTAAACGAGACCAAAGATCCTATATACAGCATCTGCGATTTGAAGGCAATTTTTTTCATAGAAGTCCGCCCACGGATTGTCACTTATTTGCTGCAATTGCGCCAGAATAGCGGGACAGTTGAAAAGATGTTTGGGGGTTAGTTATATGTCTGGGCAGTTTTTGCAGAGCCAGTAAGTCATTGTGCCGTCTTTATGGATCTTCATCCCCCTAAAGTGTCCTGTCCGGAGTCTTGTTAGGGTGCTGGTGAGAGTTCTATTGGTACTGATTTCAGGAATTTGGTGTTTGATTTTGAGTTTCCTATCATTGAGTTTTGCCTTAGCAACTGAATTGATATCGCTGAGAGTGACATGAGTAACCCTGCTGGTGTTTAATTGTCTTGCTTCTTTTGCCCTCTCGATTTCAGCAATGCCAACATGCGCGGGAATCTACTGCATGGGGCACTGCTGCCATCTATTGATTTAAATAAATACAAGTTATGCAGCCTTTACAAATACAAGCATGAAGAGAACAGAGAACGATCGGCCTTGTAATTGATATGAAAATAAAAGAGTTCCTAAAATTAATCAAAAAGTTTATTTATTTTATTTTTTTTCTAAATGTTGCATTTTGTATATATATAAAGATCTCCTTTTGCCAGAAAATATAGGCTTACAATAGTGTGAGATTTTTTTTTATGAACCTTATTTCTCATTTTAAATTATCTAAATGTATATCAGCATTTTAAGTAGAATAGTGAATAGTAACAAGAGTAGAAAAAAAAATCATAAAAATCTAATCGCTTTATCGCAATTATAAGCGCATTAATCTGTGAAGAAAGGTGTGTCGTGAAGAACAAATCCTTATTTATATAGCTCTGTTACTGTTGGTGTAGGGTTAAGGTCAATTTACAACACGAAAGTCTTAGGTCTATGTGGAATGCCCTCCATGGAGTCTTTGAAAGGGGTCCTAGCATGTATTCGAGAGATAACCGCAGAAAAATCAAAATAGCTAGGAAAAAACATTGCGAGATAGTACACTTTGATATTAACCAAGAACCAGAGAAGGGATAACACACGACCAAGATATAAATCTGGCACTTCCCGTATAGGAGCTTTCAGGGTACACCAGGTCCTAGAAGTTCTGCTCTGAAAACTGTTAAGACATGAGGTATCGAATTCGATTTCAGGTCATGCTTGTTGACTTAGCCGTTTGGAATTTTACGTGATTTTCTCCCAAAATATCCGTAATTACTGGCTAGAACCCCTTAGGAAGACAACCCCCTCCCACCCATGGAGGACACCCCCTTTATAGGCCTAGGATCCTAGCGTCTGCTTCGACAGTTAGAACCTCTTGACCCCCTCATTTTCCCCCACGGTGTTGCGTGGGACATAATCACTGACATAGGCTAGAAAGGAATATATAATTTATAATTTGAAAATTGAATTCATGGATAAATGGTTTCGAATCGAATTCTAAAAAAGTTTCTATTAGAAATTTTCTTTATTTGAATTTTCCGTTCTAAAATTTACGTTGTTGTTGAAGGGTTTTAAGGCCGATTGACTACGCTAGGATCTTAGGCCTGTAGGTAGAATGCCATCCATGGGGGGTCTTTCTAAGGTTCTAGCCTGTATTTAATCGAGTTTCGGAGAAAACCACGGAAAACTCCAAACGGCTAGGTCAATCAGCGTCACCTAAGATCGCACTCAGCACTTCCCATTTACAAACTTTGAGCGCAGAACCGCTTGTTACGCTGTTACGAAATAGAAGCCAAACATTGATTCTACTTTTTGATGCTGCTTTCTATTGAATAGTATCAGTACTAATATATATCCGAAGTCTTTTACGAAATTTTCAGTTAAACGAGTTAATTGTCAATTTTAGTAGTTTGAAATTTTCAAGACTAGTTGTAGCGAGAAGATTAAAAACGAATAACAAGTGATGAACTTAGAAACAGGCAAACTTTATTTAAAGCCAATTTTCTAAAATTATATCTAAAATTATATCTTATATTTGTATCTAAGTTAAAAATATTTTTCTAACGTAGGTATTTCTTAAATTACTGTTATTGCATTTATATATATATATAACATTATTTAAAAGGACAAGATCATAAATTAATTAAAAGGATTAAAATTATATTAATTGAAATCTACTAAATTGAAATTTTGATAATATATAAAATACTGCTTTAAGTCTATAAAAAAAATCAGTGAATATTTTATATGCTAAAGGGAAAACTTTAATTTTATTTATTTTCTAATATTTTAAACCTGGTGTTCATTTTTTTGTATCAAATTTCCTATAATACTTAATATTTTAATCGATAATGCAAATACGCAATTAGAAAGTTTTATTAGAAGTATTTACAACATTTTTCTTAAAAAAAAGTTCCAAGAAGCTGGCAAAATATTTTCTGGCAAATATATTATATTTTCTGGCAATATATTATATTTTCTGGCAAAAGGAGATCTTTCTAAATAATATATATGCAAAATGCAACATTTAGCACCAAAAAAAAAAAAAAAAATAAATAAATAAATAAAAAATTGATTAACTTTAGGAACTTTTCCATTTTCGTATCAATTACAAGGCCGAACGTTCTCTGTTCTCTTCATGTTTGTAAAGGCTGCATAACTTGTATTTATTTAAATCAATAGATGGCAGCACCAAAATGACAGGTGGCTTCATCTTTCTTCCTTTACTTATGCACCTTATATGAATATGATACAGATTTAGAATTTGGATTTCCTACTTCTGCGTGTTCTTGAGTTTTGCTAATAACAGATGCACACACATGTAGATGTAGATACAGAGACCAAGCGCTAAAAACTCGAATTTCAGATTACCTCAAAACGGATAAAAATAGAAAACTCAATTTCGAAAATTAACCCTAAAACAATACTTTCTCTACCCTATATAGGTAAGAGAAAGTAATTATGCTGAAATTTGAAAAAAATAATTGTGCGCAAATTTCAAATGATTCAAACTTGACAAATTTTAAACCATTTTAACTCCGTTCAACATCCTGTGCTCCCATGAAAGATTCTTGTTTACTAATTTCAGTATTTTTACAAAACTTTCAGGCTCACCAGCGGCTAAAAGCTTCTGTCCTAGAAGCTTTTAGACGTGAGATGCTGGGTTCGATCCCAGGTTGCGCTCGTTCAGCCTTGCCATTCGAATTTTTCTGTGGGTTTCTCCGAAACTTGCCCAAATACGGGCTAGGGCACCTTAGAAATACCCCTGCGGAGGACACTCCTTTTCAGGCCTAGGACCATAGTGCCGTCAATCGTCCTGAATTTTAATACTACGAAAGTTTGAACAACCGTTCTGTAGAATATCGATAAAATTTATTTTTTGAAAATCGAAAGTATTCTTCGGTTTGAAACGGTACTTTCTCTCACTCATATAATACTAAAGAAAGTATTGTTTTAGAGTCAAATTTTTTAAATTCAGTTTTTGCTATAATTACATGGAGGACCCATGAATTCGAAAATAAATTTTTAACGGCTGGTTTGTCCATGTGTCTATTATCAGCGTAACTCAAGAACAAATATTAACAGAAACTTTAAATTCGGTATTCTTAATCTGTATCCTGGTGGGGCTCTTAGGATTAAAGCCAATTGACTACATGAAAGTCAAAGACCTAGGTGAAGTGCCCTTTATGACGTTCTTTTCTAAAGGATTCTAGATGTATTTATACGACTTTCGGGGAAACTACGGGAAACTTTGAACAGTTATGCCGACGAGCGTAAATTGGGATCGAATCCAATACCTCTTGTCTACCAGCTTTGAGAGCAGAACCTCTTGGCCATTGTTGGAGGGGAGGGGGGGAAGGAGCAAATCTGTATCGTACATGGGGGTGCTATTTGAAAATTTTCATTGAAATCTGGCAAATGGTTCGTGTACTGGGGCATCTAAAAGAATTCAAACACATTATTTCTATGAACGAAATTTTTGATAGGTACTGTTTAAAGCCTTTAGACCGCATTAAATAAAATTAAAGGAACTTTTTTTATAAGCTAAAAACATGATTCGTAAAGGATAGGTTTATAAAGAAATCATTAACCAGTCGTTTGAAGAGTCACACACACACACACACAAAATAATAATAAATAAATAAATAAAATAAAATAATAATAAATAATAATAATAATAATAATAATAAGTCCTATATATTAGAGTCTATACTTCGAAATTGCTGGAAGCAAGCACAGCTTTCAAGCTGTGTGATGTGTTTTTCATATTGTACTAAATTTAAGTATGCTATTTAGTGCGTAAATAATTTGTAGATAACATACAGGACTACCCAAGCAAAAATAAGCGAATACGGTACTCTATGTTGAATGTAAATGATGGAAGTGCTTTATTAAATTTTACCAAATCTTGGAAAACTGCTTAGGAACGATAATTACTTTTTTATACCCATTTGGAGACAGAGTTTTAATTTAAATTCCAATTTTCAATGTTGATCTTTTCCTGAATTACATGTTTAGAGGGACCCTTAATTAGAGTGACCATATTTTTTTCCTTGAATTTGTGGACAAAGATGGCGGTGCGTCCTCGAATTTCGAGGACAAAAAAATAAAAAAATAATTAAATCACCTTAAATTGTAAAATTTTAGTAATTTTTATGTATAAAGCACCTTATTTCAGCTTATTTATTATACATATAATAAATTACTATAATAAAACATTAATAACTTTATAACCGGCGTCCCCAAATGTGTTGTAATTTTTTGGGGACGAAGGTAGTTTGTCCTCGAAATTCGTGCCTGTCCTCGAGATTCGAGGACATATGGTCAGCCTACCCTTAATACAAAAATTAGTTCTTCAACTATTGATCTCTCTCTCTCTCTCTCTCTCTTTTTATGTTTCTTATAAACATAACTTGAAACAAATAATTGCCAGAAATTCAAATTTGGTACTTGGAAATAATATAATGTTTCTACTTAAAAATTTTGACTAAGATTGTTAAGTTTCGCAGAGTGTTGTGTTTGAAAGTTGTCTGTATAATTTGAAATAAACTTTAAATTTAATAACAATCTATTTTTATTTTTATTTTATTTATTTATTTATTTATTTATGAATGTGGGCACTATTTTAAATTAAGGGCAAAGAGGAGATGAGGGGGGAGGGGATGAGGGACTGGCTGTCCCTCCTCGCAAAGAAATATATGTTAAATAAAACTATTTCTAAAACTATTTTCGATTGCTTTTAAAGTACTTTCATCTACAGTGCTTGATAAATAACACTTTTATCTAGCCCCACCAGTGGCCGGGTGATTATGCGCTTCAAGCTGGTAGACGGGAAGTGCCGGGTTTGATCTCAGGTCGCACTCATCGACCTAGATGTTCGGAGTTTTTCATGTTTTTTTTTCGAAAAAATTGCTTAAATTCGGATTAGGACCCCTTAGAAAGACCCCTCACGGAGAACACGCCCCCTAAAGGCCTAGGACCCTAGTCTAGTCAATCGGCCACAACCATATACGTTTTAAACGCGAGTAAAAAGAAAGTCGTTTCAGTGTTTTTTTTTTTTTTTTTTTTTCTTTATTTAAACTTTTAATCTACTCAAATTTTATTAGGGACATTCTGAGAATCCCGATTTTAGAACTCTCTTAAAGAGTGAATGATTTTAATATTGATAATTTTCATACTTATAAAATGTGATCAGGCAGATATTTCTAGAGATGACACTTCTCGAACCACTGATTCCAGAGGACACGTGAAAAGCTGACATATGTTTCAGATATACATGGAGAAATGAATAAATCTCTTGTACATCAATCAACAATGCTTGAAGTTCGAAATCAAGACATTTTCATAATAACGAGCACGGAAGTTTTTTTCTTTTCTTTTATTATTATTATTTTTTTTTTAATGTAAAAACTATCGTGTTGTGGCCATCACAAAACTTTCATCGGTATCACCTGTATAACAGCCCCACTTACCGATTAATATACACAAAAATTTAATCATAACTTCTCATAGTAAAGATTTTACATACGCAGTTTAGAGTACTTTTAACCAATAGATTTTGGGATATAACCATGTGGAAAGCTGAAGGAATTTAGTAATAATAGCGCCATTTGATGGTCGACATAATCTCACATAAAGTCAGTATTTTTTTCATAATGATGATCACCTCACATAGTAACTTTGGTGCATTTACACTTTAGAGAAGCCAGAGCTCTAGTCTATCCGTGAACGTTGAAAATTGTAGTTTAGCAGAGCCACTTGTTGGCCGATATGCACTCAAATTTGAAACAGAATAGTCTTTCATAATAACCCTCTTGCATGTCCAGTTTCGTGCAATTATATTCTCTGAAAGTTGCGATGTATTTTTCCGCAATTAAAGGAACTAGCTGGAACCCGTCGAATTCGACGGTCACTTTATTGACCGTAATGTTTCAAAAATCGTCGCATCATTATTTAAATGTATTTCAAGTTAAAACATCTAATATAATTTACGACATTTCACTTAAAAAAAATGAAATTAGGAAAAATGCTTATAAATAGAAATACTGTATATGACATCACTTTCTACAGTGTGCTGTCAATGTGACGTCAAACTGACTCCAAATAAACAGTTGCTATCTTTTATTTTCTATTTCGTTTAATACTAAGACTACATGTTAGCTGACCAGCCCGGCGTTGTCCGGGCCTATGATAATAACCTTAAATGAACTTTAAATTTGTATGATTTTATATCTTAAACTGGATTTTGTTTGAATTTCTTAACAAAAACATTACCTCCAATCGAATGAAGCTCTGCCTTGTGACCCCAGTGCCTGCGGCAGCGCATACACGGACCGCCAATAACATGAAAAAATTCCCAAAAATTAAGCTGGAACCAAATGAACCCGACCGGCGTTGCCCGGGCCCATGATAATAACCTTAAAAAAACATTCAATATGTATGATTTTATATCTTTAACTCTATTTTGTTTTAATTTCTATTTTTAAATGAAAGCATCGCGAAAAAAATAATCATCTGTAACAAAAAAAAAAAAATTACCTCAAACCGAACGGAACTCGGGCTCGTGACCCCGGAGCCTGCGGCGGCGTATATGCGGGGCGCTAATAACATGAAAAAATTCTTAAAAATTCACCTTGAACCGAACGAACCTCTGAATTGTGTTTCCGTTGCCTGTGGCTTCGGCACCGTACAGCAGGCAGGCTACGCACGCACTGCAAAATCCACTTTCCTCCACCAGGGGGCGCAGTATGTTGTACACGAACATCATCAATCGCCTCGAATTTCCAAGACCTTTCAAATAAGGTGACACATGGTGGTGTCAACTGCAAAATCCTTTAGTTGCACTTTCCACCGCTAAGGGGCGCAGTGTGTTCTGAACGAACATCACCATCGGTCAGGAAATACAAAGACCTTTAAAATACGGTGTAACATGATAGGGTCTACAACAAAACCACCTAGTTCCATTTTCCCCCCAAGGGGGTGCACTATATTGTATACGAACATCACCAATCAACATGAAATTTCAAGATCTTTAAAATGAGGTGCTACATGTGTGGGTCTAGAACGGATTTCCCCCCTTTCCCCCCTTTAAAATCAAAAATACCAAATTTGCAGAAAGTGATTTTTTAGTATTCGAGTCTAGTCCCTCCATGTACAATTTCTTCACCATGAAGTAATTTGGAGCTGAGTTATGCTCGCCAACGTGTGTTTAACCCCTGCCCCCAGGAAGGGGGGGGATCCGTTCGACTTTTTTTATTTTTCTCTTTTGATGACACATCTGCAGACCAAGACCTTTTATTAGACACCTCAACCAAATTTTTACACCAAGTAGTTCTCTCAATTTAGTGGAGACAGACAAAACACGTTTCAAAATAATATATAGATTTGCAGAATAGCAGTGCTACCTTTCGTTTGATATGCACCAAAACTGATTAATACCAATTTATGTAAAGATGCAACTAAGTATATCGTTATGAAATTTTACGTATCAGCTCTTGATCTAGAACTACAACAAAATTTTTGCTACGTACACAAACAGAGAAACATCATTCCAATAATGGCCAAAACACATTCAGGAATTTCTTAAAACGTATGAAGCCGTTAAATTTGAAATTTAAAATGTTTTACGAATTCTGTTTGTCTTTATTAAATTCAATGCTTAAAAAATGATTTCACTTAGTTACAGACATCTTGTATTCTGCAGTAAGCAAATACTATAATTTAGAAATATATGCAACACTTGTTTCGATTATAAATAATTAAGCACGACCCTTTTTCGGGCAAATAAAAATAGGTATAAATGCAGCAGAAAACTTGTATCCCCATTTATTTATTTATTTATTTATTTTAATAATGAATTATATTAGCAGAATGTACTATATAATATTTAAATATCACTTACTCGTGTCCAATTAGTATAAGTTCATTAACATATATTTCTCCTCACCCCACCCCCACCCCTTAACAACAATAAAATAAGCAGAAATATTAGGTTACAAAATTTGGCGGAAATTCACATAATCTTCGGGGCGGTGGCGAAATTAATGGACAAAACTTTAAATACTGAACTGATTAAAAAATTTTACCATATAAAGGTCGCAATTTACCGTTATGTTTGTTACAAGATTGAATAAAACCAATTTATTGGTTGGTAAGTTATAATGTTTTGTATATACATCTTGGCATAATCTTCCGTCGTTGATTTCTCAACCAAAGTTACCAGTAATATGCACTACACAAATGACCGGGCATTTTTGATTCTAGAGATGTTTTGTCAAATATCTATCATAGAAAAAATGTTAGCGAATCATCCTGAAACTTAGGCATGTAAAGAACATGCTATGTATACCACTTTGTCGAATTGTTCGAAGTCTTACATAAAATCTACAATCCTTAATCTCCATCTATCATTTTGATAACAGAGTTATCGCAATTTTCTTTTGGCTCAGCCCCTTCCATTCCTTTGTTTGGTTAATCCATCTCTAGAGTCAGCTTCCTTGATATATTTAGGAACATTAATAATTATTGCTATTTTGCACTGATGACACAGTATGCTTAAAATTAACGGAACTACACTTTGTGGATTATATTAGATGTAAGAGAAAGTTCTGTCATTTTTTAACACGTGCACTTTTATGCGTTGTCGATTATCGACTGAAACCGGTTATCGATTGAAACCGATTTAAATAGTTAGGTTAGAGTATGATTGATGATTTACACACATTTTTTCGTATTTTAGTCAGTTTTTTTAAACTTGTAGAACTGTCACCATAGGTGAAGAAAAAGTGCACTTAAGACATTGTATGCTGTACGAGTTCCAAAAAGAGAACAGAAAACAGGGACAGAATGGAAGCAACAAAAAACTTGTGTGAGAGAACACAGCCGAACAGGACAGCTCGAACATGCCAAAGATGGTTTGCGAAATTTCGTTTGGGTGATTATTCTCTGAAAGATGAACCCAGATCAGGAAGGCCATCAGGTGTCAATGACAAAGTGCTACAGTATGATCAAGACAAGTCCCACGTTAACTTCCACAGAAGTGGGCTTCAAGCTTCGAATTCATCAGACTACTGCTTTGGACTACATTAAAAGGCTTGGTTTCGTGACCAAACTCTCTGTTTGGGTGCCACACAACGACAGAACTTTCCCTTACACCTAATACTTTTTATTTTTAGTGTTTTAACACTTTTCAACGAAAGTGAAAAGTGTTTATGGCATCGATTTATCTGTCTGTTTGCGCTCTAAACTCCCGTAAATATTCGTGAAATTCCTTAAAACTGATATATAATTCAGGTTCATTATGGAATGTTACCTATTGAAAATGGAATAAATACCACCACCGGTTTGTAAACAGGGACAAAAAAAAAAAAAAAAAAAAAAAAAAAAACTACAAAGCATCACGTTTCGTTAGAGATATTTATCTACTTATAAACCATATTTTATACCTTTATTTTGCGCAAATCATAATGAAACTGACATTTTTGTACATATGCACACACACACACACAAAAAAAAAAAAAAGGGTCTCTGTGGAATAAAGTATGATTAATATCAAGATTTACAGGGTCACAAAAAATTATTCAAATGCATCAAGGGATATAATTGAAAATCGCTGCAAATACATTTTAATTTTAACTTTTATTTTTAACACTCTCTGTCAATGTTTAAAAGTGATTATGATTTGAATTAATCTATCTGTCTGTCTTTCAGTCCGTCTATCCACCTCTAGCGTCCGTAAATATTTTTAGAATTTGTCCAAACTTATATATGTTATTCAAGTTCATTATGATATGTTCCCTATTTAAAATGGTAAAAAGAAAATAATTGGTTTGTGTACAAAGACAACCAAAAGAATGCCAAAGACGCATCGCGTTTTATTAGAGCACCCACCACCCCCCACCCCTGCTAATCAAGGCCCCGAAGCAGCATAAGAGAAAAAGCTCTAAACGGAGCTTCGATGCGAAGAAATACATTTAAAAGGTAATATGCAAATAATAGCCTATTTTAATATGCTTTATACGTAAATGTTATCGAGTTAGTTACAGGTTCTGTATGAATTTTTGCAAGCTTCATCCTTACTTTGTGAAAAACCTTTACGTGAAAGAAAAGACAAACATTTCTGAATACAGCGCATCAAAACGCATTAAAGACACTCAAAACAATACAAAAATAAATAAATAAATGAAAAGTGTAATTTGGCAAACCTGTGTTATTTAATTTACACTTTAATTTAATAAAATGATATCTCCCTTTCCTCAAAAGAATAGAATAAAATGGATAAAATTATCGAATGAATTTAATCATAACACAAACAAAACATCTGGAATTTTAAATAGTTAAATCAGTACAGTAATCAATGATAAAATTATACATTTAAAAGAACATAATTTTTATCAGTTACTAAACGTAACCATATTTAAACTAGACTTCTTCAACATTGCAGAGAAGTTAAGGGATATCGAGTATTACTTAATAATTTAAGCGAAATATAATATGATAGTAGCGCTATTTTTCTTCTTTTTTTTAGATAAATCTCAAGGCCAGTATTACTTTAGCTGTTTACGGCTCATGAATACATTTATGTAATAGCGCATAGTATAGTCTTGACTTTTTTGAGATAATGTTAAGTGTTTTTTTAACGATTGCATTAAACAAATATGCAAATTTTCCACAGCAACAGAAAAAATAATGAAATATTTAAATCGATATTTTTAACGAAATTATCGAAAACAGGACACATTTAAGATGCATAAATAAATGCAAATGACTTATTATCAACACACATTATAATGTTTTAAATATATACAAAAGAATATTTTTAGAAATTTAGTAAAATTTCTATAAATTGTTCTGCTGTAATTCGCTGTTCCGAAAATACTAATTGTCTATAAAGAGAGGTTTTGTAAATTACGTCAAATGTGAATGTTTGCATGTCCTGATTTTTATATTTGGGAGAGAAATTAACTAATTTTGAATTTCCTGTACTGACTTAGAACTTTTTGTTTGTCTTCTTAAAAACCTCCTTTTTATAAAGTAGTTAGTGCCCATCAAAAGTTTTTGCATAATAATTTAATTATGCAAATGAAGTCGCCTTATGATACATCAATTGAGATCCACTCTTTTTAAACCAATACTCTTTTAGTCTAGGGGGAAGGAGGGGAAAATTTTGTATAAATGAACGCAAAATGGAAATAAAAACTGAAGAATAGCTTTAAGTTTCACTCTATATAGATGCGTGCATCTAATACATAGTACCGTTCTTCATCTTTTTTTTTTTTTTTTTTTTTTCCGTTGGTCATGACATTTTCGCACTGACGGGAGGAAATTATATTAAACTTTCAAAGCAAAATGGTTATAATAGAAACTATGTAGATTTAATATTTCTTTTGATTACTAAAGCGCATTTGCGGCGGAAATTATAATTGTAATTCATTTTATATTTAGTAAAAATGAATAAAACTTAATATAACATTCACAACATAGATAAGAATACATCTAATGTACGTATATTTAAATATATTATATTAGTATACAGAAGAAAATTTTTGAGACTCAGAGTATACATGTTTAAAATTTGTTTACAGATTAATCTTCAATGTATAAGAAAAGTAGTAAATAAGCTATAAATGTATCTTCGGCGAAAAAAAGAGTTATTTATCAGACTAGCCCACTTAATCTCGATCAACTGACAAAAACTGAGAAACTTATATAAGTATTCACGTGCTTTGGAAGCACGCTGTTCGATAAATAAAAGCAACAAAGTAATACGCTGTATCAGACTAAAGAAAAAGAGTGACATGATAACATAAATTTTGATAATTAAACTCAAAATAACAGCAATAATAAATAAATAAATAGTTTTATTCTCCCGTATTTTCTTGTAAAAGTAACTTATGCATGTAATTATAGCATGAACAAAAATATCTGGGGAAATGCAGTTAAGAATTGCATCGGTCTTGGGCAAAGTTAATAATTTATGCAAAGGTTCGTTCAAATCGATTTGAAAATAGTGGAATTATCGTAAGACAAATAGCTGATACATGTATAAGATGGCGGATCAAGTTGGTTTATGAATCTGGTCGAGTTCATGATATCCTTTTGGTGTCTTCGAACCTTTATCTAATTACAGTATACTCTCGGTTATCCGCGTGTTGTATTGAAAACTAACCTGACGAAATTGCTTGTAGAACAGGAAAATCCCGGTTCGATGATTTCAAACTAAATTGGCCGTACAGAATAAAATAGTTTTTATTTAGTAGACAAAATAGCTGAACATTAGATAAAAAGTATAGTGGCATCATAATCAAATTTACACCGTGACCAATAAGTTCTCATAGAACTTTTGAAGCACGTTAAAAAGTTGTACATATGTGTTACTGTAGTCCCAAGACTTTAAAGCCCTAGTGGTAAAGAGAGATTTCATTTACAACAGAACTATCAAAAGGTATAATGAGACGTCTTCTGTCGATGACAGAAAAAGATCTGGCAGACCGAGGTCCGTTCGGACCGTGGAAATCATCAGGGGAAGAATACGACGAAGCGAACAAAGATCTGCTTGAAAACTAGCACGAGAGCTCAAAATATCGAGGGGATCAATGTTAAACATTCTGAAAAAGGACCTTGGGTGCAAGGCTTATAGAAAACGTAAAATTCACGGAGTTTCGGAGTTTGATAAGATGAAAAGGAAGCAAAGGGTGGAAGAAATTCTGCTTGGCACGCTGGCGATGAATTCGTCTTTTCAGACGAGAAACTATTCATTTTTCAGCAAAGTCTCAACCCCCAAAATGACAGAGTATTATCAGTTTCTATTGATAACATCCCTGAGAGCCAACATTACGTTCCGCGTTATCAAAATGCTTCGTCTCTGATGGTTTGGGTCGCTATTTCTAAAAGAGGAAAATTCCCGTTAGTCTTCATTGATAAGGGGGCAAAAATCAATGCCCAATATTACAAAACGGAGTTTTTGGAAAACGATTTACTCTCAAATGTCTAGAGTATGTATGGGGCGGAATATTTCTGCTTCCAACAAGATGATACCCCTTCTCATACCGCACGTGTGGTTCAGAAGTGCTGCAGTCAAAATTTAGCTGACATTTGCCAAAGAACGAATGGCTCCCAACTACCCCGATCTGAACCCACTTGATTATTTTGTGTGGTGATATATGCTCTCCCAACTGAATAACTATAAATTCACCTATTTGAGCAAATTCAAAAATGTAATTCAAAAGATATAGCAGGAAATATCAATGAAAGCTGTGCGTGTGATGGATTTGAAAAGCTGAATCTCGCTGAATCTCGATGGATTTGAATCTCGCTCGTTAAGAAACTAAACCGCGGAATTATTCCAAAGCATTTATATGCAAAGATACTCAATAATTGCTACTTTAATTTTATGCAAAATGTCTTTGTATGATTTATTTTGTGTTATTTTAATAAAAGTTTGAAAGTGTATGAGAACTTATTGGTCACGGTGTAAATAACAGCACATTCTGTTCGGAGACCGCAAGGAATGAGAGAGAGAGAGAGCGATCTTAATCCAGTATTAAGAGATGTTCACTTGTCGGAGATCAGTGAGAGAGTGAGTTAAATTTCAGTCAAATTCAAAAATCTCGATCAAGTTGGCATGGAATTTTTCGCCGCAAAGAACACCCAAATAATGGCTTCTTTATATCCGTTTTTGTAGTTCATAATAATGAAATGCCATGAACTAAAATTTAGTTTTTATTTATTTACTCACTGAAGTCTATATATAGAAAAGCCCATTTTTTTTTTTTTTTTTTTTTTTTTTTTAAATTAATATAATGCTATTAATTTATCTCAAGATTTATTATTCATATTTTAGAAGAAATTTAAAACACAGAGTAAATAATAATAATAATAATAATAATAATAATAATAATATTCTTTGTTTATTTTTTTTTTCGTCAGACATCAGACACTGTAAAAGATGCAATAAGGAGTCGTGCAAAAGAAAATGCACATATTTGTGCATGAAATACAAAGTTTATTTGTGCATTGGTCTAAAAGCAGATTGTTTTAACTACTCCCATAATCGAAATTGTTAATAATCATAAGTACCGAAATCCATTGTTAATGAATATTTTCCGCACTGTAATGGACAAACTGTAGCGCTTTAACTAACAAGGAAACATTCAAAAGGTGACGTCTTCAAAAAATATTGAAAAAAATATATGTGATTCTATTCTTCATAAAAGACAAGAAAGTGAAAAAATTATCGTCTAAAATGAATTACAGCGACCGCAAAAAATTATCGAAATTAAGCATTTTTGGCGATAAGTTCACAAGCACCGAGATTGCCATGTACGAACAGAACCGTGTTTTTCTTCTCCGCTAAGTACTCAAAAATTAATCGCCTAACAGTGTGAAATCGCCATATATGCTTAATTTTGATAATTTTTTGTGGTCGCTGTAATTCATTTCAGCCGATAATTTTTTCACTTTCTGGTGTTTTATGAAGAGTAGAATCACATGTATATTTTTTCAATATTTTTTGAAGATGACACCTTTTGAATGTTTCCTTATAAGTAATATTTTAATAAAATATTTTTTGCCCCTGATTTCTTAGGCTATTTCTTTTGAAAAAAGAACAAAGTTTGTAAGTAATAATTTTTACAACGCCAGTTTTGTGGTGCTTTTTTTATTAAACGGTATTAATTTGATTAGAGTACCAATGATTAGTAAAAACATGTTAAAGTACTTACGCAGAAGAGAAATGGCACTAACATAACACATAAGCCTAACGATGAGAGAATTTGCAAAAACTATGAATTATTAGTAACAGTCAACATGTGAGAGAAAAGAGAAAGGATAAAATCGCCAAAGAGCTCCGTTAAAAGGAAAAAAAATGGAATTCATGAATTGAAAATTGGAATTTTAAATGCTGAAAAATAGAAATGTTCACCCATCAGGAAACTTGCATTTCTATCAGCATATGCAAGATTTTGGGAAAATGTATAGCTGATTCAAGCAAATATACAGTTCAAGTCTCTATCTTGCAACAAAACAAAAAATAAAAAAGGAAATTGAATTAAAATAAAAAAGGAAATAATCAATAACACAAACCAAAATTTGAACAAGGAATAAGTAATTTAAGCAATCCACATGTTAAACGTTACTTACGGAGATAGTAGAAATAAACAGGTTGCCAAACGAACATTAGTAAAAAGAAAAGATTAAAAGTTTAGAAACGATTAATCGATTTAGGTGCTACTGAAATACTTTAATCGATTGCATTATTTGTTGGTTATTAATCTTTAAAAGCTTTTAACAATTTTAAAAAAAGGTGATTTTTAATTTTAACGTTAACCATTTTAAAGTTTAGTTTATTTTTAACTTTCAACGTAGCGTGAGCAAGCGCCATCTCACGTGAAAAAAGAAATTTACTTTTAGGTAAATACTTAAAATGTACGGTTTAACTTAGAATTTTTACTTAGTTCAGTTAAATTTTTAGTCTTAAGCAATCTCATCTAAAGGTCAAGATGTCATGATTAAGACATTGTGATTATTGGTGAATTAATTATTATTTATTATCGTATTTTTTTTTTTTTTTTTTTTAGATTGTAATTTTTTTAAAGAAACCACCAAATTTGATTACTCATTTAATGAAATCTGAAGTGTGAATAATTGAACAAATTTTAAGTAGGAAAAGTTGAATCTTTCATTGTATCAACCAGAAAAAGAATATGTATCCTGCAATTGCAATAATACTATGCTTCTCCCCCCCCCCCTTTTTTTTTTGTTTCATCATCCCTCCCAACCATCCAACCACCCAACACCACCTTTCCTCCCTAATCAATATATATATATATATTGCATAGGTCGAAAGCTAGATATATTGGCAACTATTATCAAAAGTGAGTTTGAATAGAGTAAAAATTAACCAAATTATACGAAAATGAACGAGCTAGATTTTAGATATTTTCCAAGAGATGAAATTTCTTAAGGGGTTTTTTTCATACCGAGTAATTAATTTAAAGATCCAATTATTTTTACCACTTAGCAAACTCTATGTATTATAAAAACTCTATGTATTATTAAAAACTCTATGTATTATAAATAAGAAACATGGTGATTTTTTTTTTTTTTTAAGTTTTAAAATAAATGCTTATATTTCCGTTATTTAATATACTATCATCACTCAAATTCATCCACAAACTGAACTGGCTCTATATTAAGATATCCTAAAGTTACAGATAATTTCGTTCACTTAACGATACAGGGGGATCACAAACATTATTGATTGTGCTCAATTTGTTACCGGCCCCCCTAAATGTTGTCTGAAACCAATCTTCACTGAAAAACATAAAGAAGACCCAGTTCTTTAAATGCTCAGTGTTTGAAAACATTTCATAGAGAAATTAGTTTTTAAATTGCTAAAAACTGATCGTTTGCAAATTTTGCTAAACTTTTGAGCAGGAGTGCATAATGATGTATAATACACGTGTTTTAACTATTCTGTCTTTCTGAGAAATAATGTCTTTTATAAATTAAATTATATATTTTACCCGCGATGTGAAACACATTCATTATAAACTTTTTTGTAAAAAACCTTTCTTCTAAATAGTGTTATCCCATTTTTTTACTTCCACTGTTTTTCTCTATAAAAATGACCGTTGGAGATACATATCTACGTTTATCATCTTTTTATGTATGCATATGCATGGCCTTAAAGTATTATTAATTAAATGTATAAAGTGTTAAAAGTGCGTCTGTCTATTTCCTGAGTTTTTTACTATATAAGTAAGATATTCTAACTGTTAACTTTTGCGTTACAGAGAAAATATCTACACCTTCTAATCTAAACTAAATTTTCAACATCAACTTCATTAGATTTCTAATATGCAACAAAAGTTTAACAAGAGTAAAAAATAAAATAAACTTGACTTCAAGAAAGCATTGAAGCTCTCAAACGTAACTTATATATGCACAGTTAACTATTATATATACCGTGAAATTCCGATTATAACCCCCCTTTCTTTTCTTTTAGAAATAAAAATAATTAAAATCAGAAGGTATGATAGTATCGGAAATTTTTAAAACGCTGAAATTTTAGGAAAAACTTCAGATTATAATAGCCAAGAGAACAGAAGGTTTTTCGAAAATGAAAACATCTGAAAATCACAGAGCAAGGTTTATTTAGGGGGGGGGGGGTTACTATCGGAATTTACGGTATATTTATCAGCAATACATTGTTGAAACAGATTATCAGATCAATGAAGATGTGAAACCTATCTCCTGATTGCCAATCTGCAGCGTACCAATTACAATATAATCCGACGATCATAATTATATCATTTCCACAGGCGACGATCATAATTATATCATTATCACTTTTACTCTTATCCCAACGGTAGAGTTTAACCCTTTAGAGCGCACTACCCTTTAAAGTTGGAATTTCAAGAAAAGAAGTTGTAGACTATCTAATTAGGTCTAAAGGAGTACGCAGGTATAATTTTGTAAAGATACTACTTACCGTTTTTAATCTGTGGGTGTTCCATCAGCTGGAACACTGCGCCACTAGAGCTCTGAAAAGTGCGTCTAAGTGAACATCGCAGCGAAGCGCGTAAATGAGTAAAAATTTTTGCATATGAATTAAGAAACACTGTATTATACCTGTGTAGCAGATTTCGCATGACCCAGGGTTTACACATGGGGAGGCCTGCTACTCTACCCCCCCCCCCCCAAAAAAAAAAAAAAAAAAAAAAAAAAAACTTGGTTATGTGATTTTTTATGAAATATTTTGATATTTACAGTTAGTATACACATATACAAGTCCTATGGGAAAAAATATTTACAATTAGTCTATGTTTTTAGCTTCATGAAATTTTTAGAAGCACGTCACACCCTTTTGGTAGAAGTTTGGAATGTATATTTCTAGGTTGTAAAAAAAAAAAAAACTCTCCCTCGCAGCATCTGATAGCTTGACGTCATTCCCTCCAAACAGAGGAAAACATAAAGCGTGAACACAGCTGTCTTCTCTCATCATTGCTTTCGGTTGCGTAATGAAAAGCGCTAGTGTCGCAGTGTTCCAGGAGATGGAACACCTTATTCTATTCAACTATTCCTCGTATGTTTCCTGTATAAAAAATAAAAAATAATATAGAATAAATAATTTAGAGTACAACGATATCACATAGAATTTTTTTTTCAAGCAATCTTTTTTGTATCACAAAAAAAAAATTTACAAAATTTCTTGTAAATACGAGGATTTAAAATAACGCGTCTCAGTTAAATATCATGGATTGCCTTGTGTAGTGGTGTCATCTATGGGTGAAAAGGAAAGTTCAAAGTTAAAAATAAACCTATTTTTATGCATTTGCAATTGAATTTAACAGTTGGAGAAGCTAGCGAAGTTAGGTGTTCCATGTAGTGGAACACTGAGCGGCAAAGGGTTAACGCTTTGAGTAAAGTAGTGACAGACAGCTTGGTCCCTATCACCCAATATTGGGCGTTCCGGGCTCCAGTTTCTATGGCAGATGGTAGGCATTTTATCCGATACTGAAGCCTTACCTTTTTAAAAAATTAATTGAATTCAAAAATATTGAAATGGAAATATGCTTCATTATTACAGTCTAACCTCGTTAACGTGAATTTCTTTTAACATGAAATATTTCCACAATCCCCGTTAAAAGGAAGATTAGTTTAGTTATATGAGGGTCAGTTACTGATAGCATGAGCTACCGATAACACGAATAGATTTTTTATCCCCCTTGAGATTCACGTTAACGAGGTTCAACTGTATATGCTTTAAATTTCTATAACTCTTCTTTATAAGATTTACAAAGCAAAGTTTTAATTCTCTACTTTATAAATCGCCGTTATTGTGCAAGGTGGACAGTTAGAAAATTTTGCTACTAACAGTGATACAAAAGTGGACGGAAGGTATAAAAAGGTTGAATATACTTTGAGTACAGCATTGAGAAGGAACTTAGAATTTTTCAACAATTTTGCCTATAGTAAGTAAGAATGTTTTTATGAACCGATAGTTTCCCATATCAACAGAACTGAAATTCAATGCATGGATTGTTACAAGCACCAGACATTTATATATTGTCGATGAGTTATAGTTTCAAATTTTCCCTTATTGTTAGGGAGTTACAGATTCGACTGTTGTCCGATAGGATCGGATATTAGGGATCTGAATTTTCTTCCAGGTTTGGTGCCGTTAAGTATTCTTCAAAGCTACCAACAATATTTTTTTTAGTATATAAATTTTTTGGCAACCAAGTCGACAAGTAGATGTTATCGTAGAGCGGTCCATATGAAAGACATTCACCATACATGATAGCAAATTTAAAACATATCGGTGAATTTAAATTTGTATTTTAAAAAATGTTAAGGACAAATTATTTCAATTGATCATTTACAATTATAATATATACATTCTACAACAACAACAACAACAACAACAACAACAACAACAACAACAACAAAAAAAAAAAAAAAAAAAAAGAAGAAAGAAAGAAAAGAAAAACGACGCACCAAGAAGAAGTGGGGACAAAAATTGGTAGATGGGGTGGAATGGGTGGTCCGAATGGGACAAAAATTGATAGATGTGATGTACATGTGGAGAAAAACAATTGATTACAGTTTAAGAAAAATTGAATGATTTAATCAAGAGAAAAGGCCTCACAAAGTAAACAAGTCAATAACGCGTTTGTCCATTTCTGGCCCTTATGTACGCAGTTATTCGGCTTGGTATTAATTGATAGAGTTGGCAGATGTGCTTCTGTGAAGTATCGTGCCAAATTCTGTCCAATTGTTGCGTTAGATTGGTAAAATCCCGAGCTGGTTGTAGGACCCTTTTTATGATGCTCCAAACGTCCTCAGTGGAAGAGAGATTTGTGGACTGAGCTCAACCCCATTTCACTAGTCACTGAAGTACCAGTTGCACGTAGGATCGACGATAATGATGAATTGGTGCTTGATTCCATCAAAACCTGTATGTATGTCAATTTGTGTCCAGTTTGCATTACTCCTTCTTGGTGCGTCACTTTTTTTTTTGTTGTTATAGAGTATATATATAAAGTTTGTCGCATCAGCTGTTCGAATACTTTTTATTTTTAATCAGAATAGGAAGGACTGCAGTGATGAAAGAGATTATCTATTGAACCAAAATAATCTACGTGTGCTTCGTCTGCGTTGGCTATTTCATCTTCATAATTGTGAATCTTTAAGCCCATGATTCATCATGTATAATTTCAAAAATTCTAAAATAAATTTCGCAGTTTTTTAATGCTTAGATTTTGAAATAGCTGTTAAATTTGTGCCATTTCGACCTAGTTCATTAAGTTTATTTACTTACGATATGACACTCTATTTATGCAGCTTTAACTCTGCTGGATTTATGATGAAAAAAAAAAAATGTTTTTAAAGAATGAATAATTTCTTAAAACAATTTTTTTTCTTTCTTTCTTTCTTTATTTTGTCAAAGTAGATTTGATTGATATAATTAATGTGAGAAGTTATGAATCAGCTATTCAGGAAACAAACATTTCAAAATAATAATACGTAATAATATTTTGCCAAGTTTGAGCAAATTTGAAAAAAAAAAAATAATAATAATAATAAATAGTTTCTTCTGCATTAAATATATTATTTTTAACGTTTATCTTTAATTTTTCAACAAAAAAATGAAATTAGAAAAAGAGAAGTTTTGAGAAGAGGAGAGTTTATCTCTCTTTTCAGAAACCATTATCACAGAAGAAAAAGAAACATTTTTCTGTGAAAATCGACAACATTTTTTTAATAGAAATTTTATTTTTATTATCAATTAAAATGTTGGCCTTAAGGGTTTAAATAGTTAACATAAGTTTTATTTATATAAACAAATGCACATCTCTATACGTAAAACCCTTTAATTCCGTTTTGCCTTTACAATGGTGTCTTTCAATTTGCTTAAAACATGGCGGCTAGTTAAACACTTTCTTCTTTATAATTTTTAATGTATGTTTAATTCTATATTAGTAGTATATTACTTATGTTATTAAGTAATTCTATACTAGTATAATAACATAACTTAACGTAATGCAACAGAATCTTGCAAAACTCGATCAAATATATATCGAAAATTACAAACAAGCTTAGCCAAATATGTAATTACGTGGCATAAAATTTTAATATATTTTCGATTGTATGTAATTATGTTAATAATTCATGTTTAAAAAGTCTAATAAATATAAACGGAAAACAAAATAAAATAAAGTTATTAATAAGTTCATTAAAGAAAAACATAACTATGAGGATAAGAAAAAGGAAAAATACTTCATTCATCGCACTGCAAAATAGTCCACAAATTTCAAATAAAATGTTACTCAAGGTTAGTGAGTTTTCAATATGCTTCCAAAAAATTAACTTTATTATTTATTTTTACTTTCCGAACACTATAGTGAGGAAAGTATTGTAATCATGTCAAAAATCCGAATTTAAGATTTTGATGTTTCTATACGTTTTGAGGTCCCCTGAGTCCGCTTTCACTATTTTTACGATGATGTATGTATGTGTGTGTGTATGTATGTATGTATGTGTGTGTGTATGTATGTATGTGAGTGAACACGCTAGCGTCTAAACACTTTGTTCGAATAAGCTGAAAGTTGGTACGTATATTGTAAGTCACCATAGTACGAACCGTATTGATTTTAGTGAATATAGCACTTATATTTTTTTTAGAGGGACACCAGGAAAAATTCTTTATCATTATGGCCTATGGGGCCAAATTTTTAAAAGTACGACAGCGTCTAAACGCTTTATTAATCTGAGCAAAAAATGTATACACATGTTATAGGTCACAGATGCACGAACAGCGAACTGTATACATTTTGGTGAATTTAGCACTTACAGTTTTTTTACAGGGACACAAAGAAAAATTCTTTATCATTATGGCTTATGGACCAAATTTTTAAAAGTGCGATAGCATCTAAAGGCCTTATTCAATTGAGCTGAAAATTTATATGAGTATTATAAATCACTGTTGCACTAACTATAAGCATTTTGGTGAGTCTAGCATTTATAGGTTTTTACAGGGATACAACGAAAAATTCTTTATCATTATGATCTATGGGCTCAAAGTTCAGTAGCGTTAAATAAAACATTGTGTAATATATGGAGAAAAATACTCAAACACTCTATTATGATTTTCTCTCTTTTGTTTGACAACTCCTTTTTCTTTACTTTATCTACAAAATTGTTAATTACTCAATGTTCGGAAAGTCGAGTGGAGTCACTCCAGATTTTTTTTTTTTTTTTTTTTTTTTTTTTTACAAATGTAATCAGCTGACATAATGTATTTGTATAACATTCTTTAAAAATTATCCTTTATTCTACTCTTTTGAGTAAACAAACGTCACCAAACGCTTATATATAGTTTGTAATCTATATAAAATCTCTCCTCGGGATTCCTCGATCAGAGAAGATAATAATACGTATCTGCGATAAGTACTATATTATCGATTACATTATCTTTTGCCTTCACTTTTTTACCTCGTTGAAATACATTTTCCTCACTTTCACTTTTATGGCGTCATATCTTTTATTTCACCTTCTGAAAGTATTTATACAAGCGTTTTTCTAAAAAAAAAAAAAAAAAAAAAAGCTCGATTTTTAGTTTATTATATTATTAAAAGTCATAACTTAAAGTGAAGTTATTTTCATATTCTTGCCAATTGAAAGATTGCTTCCTTGTATCTTCATCGTTAATCTATTTTAACCCTTTATAAGGCCGTGGGAAGTATGCTTCCCACCAACTTTATTAATTTTTAAATGTCGAATCCTATACTTCCTAATTGGCAATTGTAAATGCCTTCATTCTCTGGAAAGTAAGTAGAAGAGATTCGGGACCTAGAGACCAATTAAATTTTCTATTTGGGCTAGCACGACAACTGATTTCTGGATTTTCAAGTCGTAAACGCAAAGGACGGCCTATAAGTTTCCTGAGCAGCAACAAAACTGTTCCAGATGACGTACGATTGACTAAAGTTGGTGACCATATGCCAACTTTACAAAAATATATATAATGCAATGCGAAATAAAAACAAATGCAAAATATAAGATGTCTTACCTTTGAATAGCTTCCAGTGGGCGGTGGGAAACATACTTAGCACCAAAACAATAATGATCTTAAAAATCAAATTAAGGTGATAAGCTAAATGAATTTCTTTTTATAAATCAATCTCAATCCCAAAAATATTTTAACACAACATTACTAGAAAAAATGGCGCTATAAAGGGTTAAGTGACATATTAACTCAAGAGCTTCTGAATGACTTAATGATACTTTAACAAAATCAACAAATGTAAAGAAAAAAATCTGATGAGTAACAACCATAGACTTCGAATAACGACTATCATACTTATTATATGCAATTTTTGGTGACAATGTGGTCAGAAGACATAAAATTGACCTAACAAATCCTACACCTAACAATTTTCCATGTGTAAAGACATAAAACGAGTTTACATAGTAAGTTTAAAGGGGGAAAAAATCAGTAGAGCGCTTTTATTTGAAACACCACTTTCCTAGACCTATAACTGACCTACCTAATCAAGATGACAGTCAATTTTTCTGTAATAACCAAGTAATACATACGAAAGGATTTCCAAAAAGGGGTTTATGTAGCAATTAAAGATTTCGGTCCCGCTTTCGATTTTTCCGAAACTGGGCAAACTCATCTGTTGACCGGAAAACAACAAGTACGTACAAAAGGATATATATATATAAAATAGAGTTAACATGGCGAGCGTGAAAAAATTCGTACAGTCGTTTTTAAAGGAACACACTTGCGAGACTTCAAATTGACATATTTATACAAGATGCCTATCAATTTTTTCCTGAATTAAATCGAACTAATCGCCAACGTCAGCGTAAGTGCCTACATGTGGTGTCGCAACCAAGGCTCACTTCCATCGAAAATGTAAAAAAAAAATAAAGATAATTTTTCTGAAAATAAAAGCCAAAAGGGTTTTAATTTAGAATTTAGTCTCTGAAAAATTCCTCACGTGAGCAGAGATTTCTCAGAGCAAAGCACCAAGAGTTACATAAAAAAAAAAAAAGTGGTTGTGTGTGTGTGGGGGGGGGGGGGGGGGGGACTCCTTGAGAAATCCTAAGTGCAACAGAATCGTTGTGTGCATTTATGAGATAAGTCTGAACAGTGAAACGGAATTAAGAGGTCTCTCTACTTATCGTCGTCGGAAGCCAAAGCCAATGTTATTCTATGGAGAATTTTGTCTCTTTATAACTCATAATCTAATATATATTTTTAAATTCCGTTTTCTCATTCAGAAAATTCACAGCTGTTAAACAGGTTATCGCTTTCTAAAAATTGATTTTTTTTTTTTTTTTTTTTTTTTTTAATGAAATATTAATAATAATTAAAAAAAAAAAAATTAGAAAGGATGGCTAGTTTAACAGTTGCGAATTTTCTGAATGAGAAAACGGAATTTAAAAATATGTATTAGCTAATGAGTTATAAAGAAGCAAAATTCTCCATAGAATTACATTGGCTTTGGCTTCCGATGATGATAAGTAGAGAGTCCCGACAATTAGGAAAAAAAAGGGGGGCACATAATTAATTTAAATTTAGAGAAAATTTCTAACGAAAATAAAACACTGAATTTCAGACCGGATACTAGGGGACCAACCAGAAACTTGTTCCGACAGGATCCCAGAGGACCAATCAGAAGCCAGTATAGAATTTCAGAATCCTTACTAAAAATTTGCTACCAAAAACTTCCGATGGGAACCTGGAGAACCAATCAGAAAGAAAGAATCCTGCAGAGTTTTATTTTATGCATATTTAATTTACTATATAAGCATTGTGGCACACGTGAAAATTATTGTCTTTATATTTTATTATATATAATGCTGTTTACTGATTACATAACATTGTAATATAATGTTTAATTACCTTTTGATTTGAGTAGCTGCAATACTACAAAAAAAAAAAAAAAAAAAAGTTTGATTTTATCTTGCCCCAAATTTTTAAATATACGTATAAATGTGTGTGTGTGTCTGGTGTATTTGTGAAATCGGCTTTTATCATTACGACCAATTGGCAGAATTTCTATTTACTGTGATAGACCCTCACAGACATGCTATCACCCGACTGATTTGAAAAATGATACATATGTTTAGCGATATGACACACCAAAGTATTTTTTTATCATTACGGCTTATGAACAGAATTTAATTTAAACGAATTTTTTAAGTTGTTACATTGCATTCAATATAATTGAACTAGCATATGTTTTTAAGATTCTTAAAAGCATGATTTCTCTAAGGTAAAGATGTGCATAGGCTAAATAACTAAATACAAGACCGCACAAAAGAATACATATAACATTACACAATCATTTAAATGAAGTTACATTTGGCACAAATATTTATGGTTTTTATGGAATTAGGTGTACAGTTTTCATTTGTGTATATAATGTTTGTGGCTTGTGTATAAAAACACGCGGAAGAATTTGTACCATTGCGATTTCCTTTAACTGCATTTTAATATGTTTGCACTCCAGTTAGCTTAATGAAATTAACGTATGTTATTAGAATATTTAAAAGCATTTTTTCTGTAGAAAATAATTGACACAGAATTAACATTTATAGAGTTGCATGAAAGAATTTCGATATGTTATGCAACAATTTGACATCAAATTTTGTATACATATTTATGAATTGCAATGAATTAACACTAAAAATATCAGTTATTTTTTACTTGTTGTATACTGTGAATGTGAAAGTAATTTAAAATTCATACTGCTAGTTTTGTTTTTGTCAATAAGAATGAGTGTAATTGATAATTATGCCTATGGTTTAAAACATTTCAAATTTAATTTATAATTGCATGAAAGAAATAAAAAAAAACGGATTTATATTTAAAAGTGATGCCAAAGCATAAAAAGTAACATATTAATAAATAAAAACTTTTAAAAATTATTTTTTTAAAGTCCTTTCTTAGTCTTTTCATCTTTCTGTTTCTTCTACTTTTTTCTTTTCTAATTAAAATAATAGCAACATATTTCACTTAAATGTCACATACTGTCCCATTAAATGCAGAATACAAATGTTTAAACTCCAATTTCTTTAAGAAATATTCATAATTTGTTCAACTTTTTTTCTGTCTTCAGTTTGGCAACTAAATCTCAATGAGGATGAAGGTTCGAAAATGCAATATGGAATAACAAATAATTCTATATTTTTCCAAGGAACGTCTTTCTAACACATAAATATTACTAGGAAATTTTTCACATATCTATCTAAATAGGAAATTATTAACAAATAAGGTTTTACTATAATTTACAAATACAAATTTTACTTTTCCAAATTAGAACTGACATATTTAGACATAACCTAAGTAGTTTACGTTCGTTAAAAGAAAAAAAAAAAAAAAAAAAAATCAAACACATTGTAAAGTATAAAAATAGCACACAGTACAATACTTTTTTATTCCCACTGAAGCAATATTTCCAGTTATAATTAAGAACACAATCTCTGGATAGAGTTCATTACAAAGTCCATTACAAATGTTTATTACATAAAAAGTTATCATGAAATATACAATAACCTTTAATGAACACTTAGAGGTCACCCAACTGTTGATTGTCGACATTTTTTAATGGCTCAGTAAAGTAACCTTTGAAGTTGATAGTTTTAACAGTATGTCCTATTTGGAACACTTGATCACAGCGTGCTTCATACCCAATTTTGTCTACGTCGTAAGATTTTTATAAGATTTTTTTAAACCTTTGTACAAGGCGAAAACCTTATATCGTAGAATACAAAAAAAAAAAAAAAAAAAAAAAAAAAAAAATCTTTTATGATCTATTTTTAAAACTGCGATGTTTCTTGTTACAATTACGAAAATTAATGAATTTATTAATGATATAAATGCTTAAAAAATAAAAAATAAAAAATAAAAAAAACTTTAAAATTGCATTTTTTCTTCCTTTCTTTCTTTTTTTTTTAATCTCTTTTTTAATATACGAAAAATATTATAAAGTAGGGTAAATGCTCCAGTGATTGACACTTTTAGAACAATCTCTGATGATTTTAATGTTCTTGTCATAAGGAAATATTTTTAGAAATCTTAAGTTAATACATATGGTATGAAAGACATTCAGAACCACATATATGTTAAAATATATACATTTGATAAAAATTATTTTTGTTTTATGAATTTTTATTTGACACCCACTCAAAGTTCCAGTAAATGACACTGCCAGTTTTTCATTTTATCAGTGATTGGCACCCTATGTTCCAGTGTTTGACACTGCTAGTTATTCATTTTACTAGTTATTAGCACCCTATGCTCCAGTGTTTGACCTAAAATGTTAAAATTCTTATATGTAAAATATATGATTTTATTATTTTTCTTATTTATTAATTATTTCGGGATAGATGTCAGTTACTGGAGCTTTTCAATCACTGGAGCACCTACCCTATAGTTCAGAAAATAAAATGTAGAAGGAAAGGTATTTGGATATTTTCTTGATTATTAAATTATATTTTTAGAAATCAGTAGAAAGAAATTTTGTATCTGATTTTTCTTATTTCACATATATTACGTTGCATATTTTACTAATATTTGAATATCTGCTACTAATTTTCGCGACATTCTTTTTGCATTTTTGCAATTTATGCTACGACTTAAAGATAATAATATTACTTAATTCTTTCATACTTTAATAAAAACTCAATACATTACTTATACTTTTTTTCTCTAGCTGTTCTGAAAAGGAACCAATAAAATAAACATGAACAAAGAAAAATACAGGGTGGCCATAATTAAACTGCAAGTGTTCAAGGGGTGCTGGAGAGAAAACTACTGGGAATATTCCAGTGAAATTTGGTATATACACGTTTCAGAACATGCGCAAATCAAATATGAAAAAAAAAAAAATCGCCATTTTCACCCGATAGATGGCGCTGTACCGTGTTTCAACGCTCACCGGTGGCATATACAACTTCCAAGACCGATAGACCATAGACAGAGCATAATGACATTCTAAGAGGCATATAAACAATATAAAACATCACTTACAGTTCATCAAAATTCCATACAATTCGCCTCAGTAATTAAATTTTTACAGTATCATGTAATCAAAAATTAACGTAAATTAAGATCACAAATTAAACAATCCATAAATTTTTATAAACTGTAAGTGATGTTTTATATTGTTTATATGCCTCTTAGAATGTCATTATGCTCTGTCTATCGGTCTTGAAAGTTGTATATGCCACCGGTGAGCGTTTAAATACGGTACAGCGCCACCTATCGGGTGAAAAATGGCGATTTTTTTTTTTTTTCATATTTGATTTGCGCATGTTCTGAAACGTGTAGATACCAAATTTCACTGGACTATTCCCAGTAGTTTTCTCTCCAGCACCCCTTGAACACTTGCAGTTTAATTATGGCCACCCTGTACTTCATACACTAAAGATACATGAGAAGGTACTAAATTATACTTTCTACTTAGCCTTTGAAGGGTGGAGAGATATATCATTTTTCTTCTTTCTTAATTTTAACTTCCAACTTCAAAAATTGAATTTAGAAATTTTCACGAAATTTGACTAATACAACTTAGCGGGATTTAAAAAAAAAACCTTCTAACTTTGTTCGTAAACTCTAGTGGCTTTCAATATTAATTGTTAGTAATTAATTTACCCTTCAAAGGATTAATATTGAAAACTAGAAGGTAAATAAATTTGTGCACATAAAATATAAAACTAGGTAGTAATTATAATACAATAGAAATTTACTTAACCTTCTAATGTTTTTGGTCTTCTTGCAAATTAACTTTTCCGAAATCATACTAAAAATCAATTTTTACACTAGAACATGCGGGAATAATGAATAGAGATAGGTCTTTTCTTTATAAGTGGAAGCTGTTGAACAAATAACTAGATATTAGTATTTAATTTACTATCTAAATTTCAAAATTATGCTTCTTTTTCACAAAATATTATACTGATGCATAATTATCCCCAATTTCTAAGTTTTATTTTACATTTATAGTATTATTATTTTTATTTAAATTATGCTAAAAGTAATTCGTCTGTCTTTTAAACATTATTTCTTTGCTTTTCCTCTTTAGTATCAACTAAGATTTGCCGTTGAACATGCAGATGATCGTCTATAGGCAGAAAATTTTCTCAGATGTTTTCCTTATGGGTATATTTTCCTTATAGATATATTTCTCTTGGAAGTTTTTCGGGTTAAGATCCTGGTACATTTTTATAAAACGTTAGTTTTGTCTTTTGTATTTTATTTTCAATCTGCAATCATGTGAATGAATCAGTCAGTTGAAATAATTTAACCGGACCTTAACTAAAAACTCTGTACAGATCTTTGTTGAAATTTTTTAATACAACTCAAAGAAATAAACTGTTTCAACTATTTCAATATTTTCCGATTAGTTAAAAGGTGTATTCGACATCAGAAAAAAACATCAAACAAACTGAATTCATGAATCACATTTCTGAAGTAATATTCTAATTTTTCAATGCAAAATTATTAAAATAATACGACAATAGCCCATAAATGATAAATTAATTCATTATATTCAATCCTGTTTTGAACAAGTATGTGTTTGAACAGAAACATTTTATCCTGGATTTTTCCAAACATATTGAATTACCTCCATATTCTAAATATTTCTACTAAATATAAAAATAATTAACTAGAATAGAAATCGATTGTCAAATTATATAAATATACATATTTAATACGCACATATAGCTAAATATACGCATTTTTAATTTGATTGACCTATCAAATTAAAAAAAAAAATAATAAAAAAGCTTAATTTTTTCCCCAAACATTACTTAAAATAAGCAAAACATATACGATATTGTGACAAAATACTATACTCGTTTGCTAGAAATAGCGTTTTCAAAAGTTCACGTGTAACCTATAACTGAAAAAAAAAAAAAAAAAAATGTCCATGCATAGACTGGTTTGATCCAGATCTCACGCGCTCTTTTTCTTATTTTTAGAAGCATGCTCTGAAAATATTTAAGAAGTCAAAATTCAAATCCTTATCATCGGTTTCTCAATTGCACTTTGGTATTTTCAAAAGGTTAAAGTTAAACAGTTCATCTAAGATCGGAAGATGATTGCGAGAACAGCCTCGTGTGGAAAATTAGGCCTAAATTTATTGTTAATCATAAATTGAAAAAAAAAAAAAAAAAAAGGGGAAACGAAATATTTCCGCGTAAACTGTGCTAAAGTTTTCTTATTTTTACTTTCTCTTTCCCATAAGGTATACTTTTAACGAAAAAAAAACTTTGAAAAAAAAATCGTATTTTTTTTTTTTTTTTTTTTTTTTTTTTTTTTTTTAATATTGAGAATACAATGAACTTTTTTTGGATATTTGGTGTTATACTACTTCTCTAATATGGAAATCGTCTGCATTATTATAAAAGATAATTTTTTAAAATAATAATTTTAATAAATTATTTAAAAAAAACAGAATTATTTTTTAATAACCGAATTAAATAGCCCCCCTCACACAGAACTAATTATCATATAAAACTCTTCAGAAGCCTAATATGAATTGTTTAACACAGGTTTACATAACAGTACTCGTTATCTTACCTCTTAATCTGCAACCTGTATTTATAGTAATAAATTTCAGGGTAAGAGAAAGTCGTGTGAGTGACACACCAGATTATTCTTTAGGTCCAAACATAAAATATATTAACGGAAAAACAACTTAATTAAAAGGAAAAATAAGTAGTAAAGATTATCAGTGGGTAAATTATGTGTTTTGCGGATTACCTTCTTTCTTCCTTGACTTATTTGCGAGGATAAATTACTACAGGGGAGAGTAGGGAGAGATGGGACAGTTTTACAAATTTACTTTTACTGGTACAATACTGTAAGTTTCAGAGAAAGAAATTGAAACATTTTAAAATCTTTTAAAAATATAAATTTTATGGTAATTATTAAAATATTAATTTTATAAGCCAATTAACATAGTCATAAAAATATCCCATCCCTCCCTTATATGAGGGAGGGATGGGATATGTTTATAAAGTTAAAATAAATACATAATATACAGTCATACTATGAAAAACGACAAAAACAGTGGGACACGATGTATGTAAGGTTAATTAATTACGAATACCACCTATTTTATCCAACATTAGAGTATAATGTACCACTTAGATAAAAATTTTCAAATGCTCAATCAGTTCATCTTTTTTTTTTACTTCTAGCAGAGAAAATACTGTTTTTTAGTTCAAATATTCAAAATTAAGTTTTTGTTATATTTATATGTTTTGTAGTTCCCTGAATATTAATAAGGTTTTTAGTGGCTAGTCTGGGTGTGTTTCAGCATATATCAAGAAAGAACAAATATTATTAAGAAATCCTAACTGTAATTGGTGAGTGTAATTTCTTTTGTATATTTTACCATGTCCAGGAAAACTGCTCAGTAATGAAAATGAATTCCTCATACATATATGGTAAATAAAGTATTTTTAAAAGTTACAAGGGTAAACAAAAGTCATGTGAATGCCACACCAATTATTTTCCATGATTTTGAATTTTTTTCGTGCATTTTTTTTTTCCATCTATTCATTCATTTGCCTCTTGATATTTTCTGTTTAAGGTGCATCAGAATCTTCATTCTTCTTCCTTTTCTTACATGTCCCATCCCTTCCTGAGCTGCTCTGTCCCATCCTTCCCTCTTCATTATTTTTCAAAAAATAATTTATTATTAGACACATGCTATACTTTTAGGCTTAATTTAACTACTAATTCATAAAAGTTATATTATTAGGTATATAAAATATGAAAAGTGATTATGTTGACATCAGTGAGTGACGATGAAAATTTGCCTTGAAAATTAAGCAATTGTTTACTTTTAGTGCTATAAAATAGTTTTTTTGTTACATGAACTTACAGAGTTCTCCAACTAAAATGATAAATAGCAACAAATATGGGATTGTAGTTACTTCACGTGGTGGAAGTGTCAAAAATTAAAAACAATGTTTATTTTAAGAATAATTTTAGGTGTCCCATCGCACCCAATGTCCCATCCCGCCCGACTCTCCCCTACATATTTTTAAAAAACGATTTGTACAATTAGGTCGGCAACTAAATGTTAAAGAAAGAAAAAGAAAGGCAAATAATCTGTTAAAATGATTTGTATTCGCATTCGCCATGCAATCCAATTTCGCGGATAATCCAGAGATTTTGTAATTAGATAAATAATATAGATGTCTATAGGCGTCATTTTTTTCAAAATTTCAAGAAAGGGCACAGTCGATACTAGAATTTTCAGACTCAATTGTAAAAATAAAAGGATTATTGTTTCAAAAATCGGGCCGGACAAAAATAATCAGTCCGTATTTATATATTATTATTATTATTATTATTATTATTAATGATATTATCTTTGTATCGTCGGATATAAACTATCTTGTTAATTCTGAATAAAAAATATCCTTATCGCTTTCCATTAATTCTATCTGCACCCACTTTTCAATAACCTAAACTCAATCGACATTTTGTAAGATAATTTTAGGAAACGGAATTTGCAAAATCAAAGTACACTTAACGTTTGTAGTCCATATTGTGCTGGAATCATCTTTTATAGTTCTGTTTATATATCGGCGCATACAACTTTTGCCACGTATATTATATTGTATACTAAGGAACAAAACAACAGCAATAAAGAAAAAGAAAAAAAAAAAGGCCGCACATGGATGCTTTTTTTTTCATTTCGAAAACCACCAATTTTATCAATTGAAAGCAAGGTGAAACAAACAGTGGTTTTGCCGGATATCGAATATCTGGAGTTCTAATGCCTGTTGGATATTCGATATCTGGCAAAATTACTATCCATTTAATCCATATTTTTTAATGATTAAATTGGCTGTTTTTGAATAGAAAAAATAAAATTATCCAAATGCGGCTTTTTCTTCCTTTGTCCCTTAGTGTAGTAAATTTCAAAAACATTTATTAATTTTCCTCTGTTTGTAACTGTAAGTTTTTTAAATACGATTCAAAAAATTACTGATTGTAGACCGTTATGTAAATCAAATTATTTTCTGTGACCATACAAAAGATTTGTAAATGATATCTGAATTATTCTGTATAGGCGGGTTCTGTAATGAATCTTTGTAGCACATGACAATTTCCTGCCTATTCAAGCGTCTCAGAGTTTCTGACGGATATATATATATATATATATATTTCTTCACCAGTATTTATAAATAGTAATCTTTTATAACACACGTTTATTTTATTAGAAAAAATCAAATATTTCTATATGCAAATAGAATGAAAAGTTACGGGCGGAGACAACCAGTGGCGAAGCTTCCTTTCCTATTTAAGATTTTGAAAAAGTTATCAAGTAACGTCACCTCGTCGAGAGACTGAATTGGTTCTTCCTCTGCTTTTGGAAGCGCGGCGCTTCGGCGCTTCCATAGTTTTATGAACCACGCCTCGTCTCTGGCGACAACCTTGCATACTTATTAAAAAAAAAAAAAAAAATAAGACTGACAAATATACTGCACTGATAAGCATTTTTCAGTTGTGTTCAGATGGATAAAAAATAAACTTTCATTCAATACAGCATAAAAAATATATAAACATCCATTTTATTTATATAAAACAATATAAAATAGAGAATTTTGGAGGGAGCAACACTCCCGAGAATTTTTCCAGAGGGGACATGTGCCCTAGTTCTCCCCCCCCCCCTTTCCCAGTACTAAGCGCCTATGTCAAATTCTATTTATATACAGTAGTATACCTAGAATATTAAATTGAATCTGTGCAGATAATTGGAAGCACCTTTATACCTACACATGAAAAATTGAAACTTATTTTGTCATAATCTAAGAAATTTCGTCACAAAATGACCTTTGAAGTTTCAAGTCAAAGAATGCTAATTTAAATGCCAATGTGAAGGTTAACTGCGTAATTTAAGCTAAACGTTATTTTTAAAATGTTTAATTGGTTAATCTCCGTATCAAACAAAAAATGATGGAATTCTTCGTTACATTTTAAATTAAATGTTTTTCTTTCCCGATTTTTCCTTTTACGACGCATTAAGAAGTCATTTTCTCTGATGAAAGAATTAACAAGTTACATTTCCGTCCACAATCCTCCTTTTTATTCAATTAGTTTCATAAATAACAAATTCTAAGTAAAAATATACACCTGAAATTAGTCTCATTTTTACGTTCTTCTATATTCAATAGAAGAAAGTACTGGTTTCGTAAAAAATTTTTATTTCGGATTTTCAACGGATTTATACATTTTCATACTTGCCAACCATCTCATTAATAACCGTACAATTGTTAACGCCCCTTGAAAAAACACCCCTTTTTTCACACCACTTTATTTTTAGAGGAATTCTCTCCAAATATTGTTATGATTAAATAAGAATAAAATTACTTTAAAAGATGACTGGTGTGAAAAAAAAAAGGCGGGTACTAAAAATGGTACGGTTCATAATGAGATGGTTGGCAAGTATGCATATTGAGAGGTCTAGAACACGATTTAAATAGTTTTAAAAAATATCTGTCTACGTGTGTAATATGTCTTTCTGATAACTGTATCTCAGGAAGTACAGCTTAGAATTTAATACAAATTGATATGTAGTTGCACCTTGACAAAAATTAATGCCTTACAACTTTTGGTGAAAATCATCCAACAGGTGGCCTTGCCATCCCGCTTTTTCTAAATTTTTAACATGGCAGTATAAAACGAAATTTCTAATGAAAATTATTTTTGACTAATCATTAAGAAATAAAAATGAATTATTTATAATAGTAATAGCAACTAAGAAATGTTTTTCAAAGCATGCCCCCTGTTGATTCATGGGAAGCGGTAAAGGCGACAGCCGATCAGAAGTAGACAGTCATGTGACCAGAAAGAGAAACAAAACTCATTCTTTTTCTTTTTTTTATTATTGATTCTGTTTTTGCTCTCTGAACTATTCAAAAAACTGAAGTAACTTTATTCTTGAATTGACATTCTAATATTCAGGCTGAATTCGTACAGCCAAGTAATCCATTAATTGTTATATTATTAAAACAATAAGTATTCTTCTGTTTATTCTTTATAATTCATTCAAGGCATAAAAAAAATGCCTTTATACGTATTCTGAATGTTTAAACCTGTGCTAAAGTTTGTGAAAGATTCTGTTTTTATTCATAAAATTCTGAAAGAAAATCTCTGATTAAAGTCAACTATAGTAAGCAATCGGATTTCATATTTATTGATTTGTATGGTCTAAAATGTTTCTTCAAGCGACCACAGGAAATGCAGGAGAGAGGTGAGTTAGCTTTTCTTAATATTATGCATGCTAAAACTTAGTTTCGTTTTAGTAAAATGTTTTTGATGCAGCTCAATTCTTTATGCATGAGTCTAGTTATAATTAATCAACATGAGTTTTTGGTCCGTCTTAGAGCCATGAGTCTATCGATGATTTATATAGATATATAAAAAAAAAAACTATATATATTTAATATGTATTTGATATTCTTATTCTTATTCTTATTCTTATTCGTAATCATTTATTCTTAAAATGATTTATTTTTGTTCTTGAATGTTTGTTCTGTAATTCGAAGGCCTATAGTTATGTGTATTTAAACTTATATATTCTAAAATGCCGAAATTATCTAAGCAAGTTTTATTATTTGAAAATTTATGTAAGGAAATCGATAGTTTTAGAGATAGAGTAAAGGGGTGTAGTAAAGATGAACAATCTAAGGTTAAATTATTAAAAACCAAAGTTCAATCGTATGATCATGAAATCGCGGAAATATTTAAAAATTTATCCGCTAAAGAGAATGAGGATTATATGGATATGTATTTGAGATATAAGGGAGTGGTTTTTGATTTACTGGTGGAGTTAGAGGACAAAACAGAAGTAAATGCGTGCGATTCAGATACTCACGCAGAAAATAAAGATGAGAAAAATGGTAAATCGTCTCTTATTAAATTACCTAAATTTGATCTTCCAAAATTTTTTGGTGAAACCGAAAATTGGATTTCTTTTAAAGAAATTTTTAATTCGACAATTCTACAAAATAATCAATTATCCAAAATTGAAAAATTGCAATATTTACATTCTTCAGTGCGCGGAAACGCAGCTAAATTAATTCGAGGATTCGCTCTAAAAGAGGAAAATTTAGATCAATGTTGGGAAATATTAAATGAAAGACATGAAAATAAGAGACAATTACCATTGAGTCAAATTAACAAAATATTTTCTATGAAAATTGTAAAAGCAAACAATGCTAAAACTTTACTTGAGTTATTAGATACTTGTAACGAAGCCGTCAGAAACTTAAAAACTTTGGGTTTAGATTCTAATGCGTTAAGCGACTTAATTATAATAAAATTCATGATGGGGAAATTGGATGAATCGTTAAAACAGAGATGGGAATTAATGTTGGATAGTGATAAATTGCCTGATCTTGATCTTTTTAGGAAATTCGTTGAGCGCGAAGCGCGCGGTGTTGAAGAGATAAAATGTAAACAAGAAGTAAAATTCACTAATTCGAAGAAATCAAACGTATTGAGTACAATTGTGAAAAAGGAAAATACGTGCATTCTTTGTAATGAACGTCACGCGCTATTTAAATGTCCGACATTTAATTCAAAACCGGTTAAAGAAAGATGGAAATTTGTTGAATTAAATAAGTTATGTCAAAATTGCTTACGCCAAAATCATAGGCTGGAGAATTGTAGAATAAACATTAATTGTAAAAATTGTGCAGAAAAACATCATACGCTACTGCATGTTTATGGTAGAAATTCAAATTCTGAAAAGGCGAATCATGTATCGCCAGATATATCAGTTTCTAATAGTGCTCAGTTTTATTCTAGTAATGTTTTGTTATCTACAGCACTAATTAAGGTTAAATCGAATAAAGGCAAAATTATGCATTGTAAAGCTTTGATAGCTAATGCTAGTCAAAATTCATTAATTACTAAGGAATGTGCTAAGCGACTAAATTTGCCCTTACGGAGCACGTCGCATAGTATAATAGGGATTAATTGCGTTTTAGCAGAAACTGCTCTCAACGAAACAGAATTTAAATTCACTCCGCATTTTTCGTCGGAGTCATTTTCAGTCAGCGCTTTTATAGTTGATAGGGTTACCTCACCTTTCCCTAATTTCCAACTACCGCAACATGATTGGCCACACATAAAGGGATTACAACTAGCTGATCCCAATTATTATGCTAGTGGTCCCATCGATATTCTTCTTGGGGCAGAAATAGTCGCCTCAATTTGCAATGGCAGTCCAATTCAAGGGCCAGCTGGAACTCCTACAGCATTCCCCACAAAGCTGGGTTACCTCCTTTCAGGACGAATAAACAGTTTTCAATGTACAAATATCAGTTTAACGTGTCATATGACTGTTGATGATGATATCAACAACACTTTAAAACAATTTTTTGATACAGAATCAATTCCAAATGTAGAATCAAAAAAGATAGAAAATGATCCTGTGGAAAATACTTATTTAAGCACAACTAAAAGAAATAGTCAGGGAAGATATGTTGTTCACCTACCCTTTAAGCCAGATAAGGCACTAGGTGACAGTAAGTCAGGTGCTATTTCAAGATTTCTTTCCATTGAAAATAAAATTAAAAAGAACCCACAATTAAAAATGGAGTATTCGAATTTCATGAACGAATATATAAATTTGGGTCATATGACAAAATTAAATCCAGCTGAAATTAATGAAACGCCACATTATTATTTACCGCATCATGCGGTGGTAAATGAAAACTCTGAAACAACAAAATTACGTGTAGTATTTGACGCCTCGTTTAAAACAACAAATAACAAATCTTTAAATGACATTCTATATATTGGTCCTAAACTGCAGTCGAATATTTTTGACAATTTAGTAAAATTTCGAGCCAACCCTGTAGCGTTCAGTGCAGACATAGCTAAAATGTATCGGCAAATCTTAATTGAAAGGAAACATAGAATCTACCAAAGAATTGTTTGGAGAGAATCTCCCAATGACCAATTATCTTTTTACGAATTGAATACTGTCACCTACGGAACAGCTTGTGCACCCTATTTAGCGTTACGCACCCTTAAGCAATTATGTGAGGATGAGGGACAAAATTTTCCATTGGCAGCAGAAATTGCCAAGGAAAATTTTTACATCGACGACTTATTGTCAGGGGCACAATCCCTTCAATTAGCAAAAGATAGAATAATGGAGCTGCTGGCTCTAATGCAAGCTGGAGGGTTTAAACTTAGGAAATGGGCTTGTAGCCATCCAGAAGCGCTCTCTGATATTCCAGAGGAAGATAAGGCTAATTCGGTCATTCATTTTTTTGAGGATAAAGAAAAAATAAATCAAAGAGTACTAGGAATGTTCTGGGATTTAAGTGAAGATACTCTTCAAGTTAGAACCTTAGCTGATCAACAAATTAATACAAAAAGACAGTTGCTGTCCGTAATTGCGCAAATTTATGATCCCCTCGGAATTATTTCGCCATCTACTATTATCTTAAAAATCATTCTACAAAAATTGTGGAAGTTGCAATCAACGTGGGATGAGCCTATACCTCCAGATATTTTGCAAGAATGGAAAACTTTTTATAATGAAATTAATGAGTTTAAATCTATGTCCATTCCACGCTATGTAGGTTCAAATACTAAAGATTGTACAGTTGAACTGCATGGCTTTTGTGATGCCTCTCCGAGGGCGTATGCGGCAGTCGCATATTTAAAGATCATAACGAACACGATTCAGGTATATTTAATTGCTGCTAAAACTAGAGTCGCACCCATAAAAGTACTCACTTTACCGAAATTAGAATTGTGTGGGGCTGTACTCGTAGCTGAGTTAATTTGCAACATTCAAAAATCCCTTAAATTTACTCATTCGACATACTGGTACACTGACTCTTCTATTGTATTAAACTGGATAAATAACCCTTCAAACAAAGGAAATAGTTTCGTGGCCCATAGAGCTACCAAAATCAGAGCTCTTACTCAACTAAAAGCCTGGAGACATATCCCAGGAAAAGAAAACCCGGCCGATTGTGCCACACGCGGATTGTCCCCGGCTAAGTTGAAAGCTAGAACTGAGTGGTGGGAAAGGCCAAAATGGCTCCATAGTTTTGAGCTACCACCAATGTGCACATTACATTCAGTTTCCGTTCAGAAACAAACTCATCAACATTCGACAGATTCAAGTTCTAAGCCTACACTTTCTAATAACACTTTCATATCACATATCACGAAATACTCTAACTATCTAAAACTTTTAAGAATTCTAGCTTATGTTTTGAGATTTATCAATAAAATTAAAACTAAATCAAAGGAAAGTGGTCCTTTAAAGGCCATAGAGCTAAATCAAGCGGAAATGTGGCTTGTAAAAATTATTCAAAATGCAGAATTTAGTGATGAAATTGCCTTACTAAGGAAAGGCAAACTTTTAAAACCTTCACCCCATCTATTCTGTCTTGATCCTTTTCTGGATGAAGCAGGCATTCTTCGTGTTGGAGGACGCCTGCGGAACCACCCATCCTTACGATTTCAAGAAAAACACCCCATATTACTTCCCAAAGCAAATCACGTTACTTCCTTGATAATAACATATTATCATAACTTAAGCTCCCATGCTGGTCCCAATTTAGTACTTTCACTCCTTAGAAACAAATTTTGGATTCCCCACGGACGCTCTACCGTAAAATCAGTATTAAGACAGTGTATACTCTGTTTTCGACTGTCAGCTAAGCCAATAATTCCAAAGATGGGGGATCTACCCTCAGAAAGAATCACACCCATTCGGCCCTTTTCGAAGGTTGGTGTCAATTTCGCGGGACCAGTAATGACAAAATGTCAACATAAACGAAAAGCGACAACCTTTAAATCATATATTGCCCTTTTCATCTGTATGGCGACAAAGGCAGTGCATCTCGAATGTGTTTCAAATCTTTCTACAGAAGCCTTTCTCGCAGCCTTGAAACGCTTCATTGGTAGGCGTGGATACCCCTCTGACATATTTTCGGACAATGGCAGAAATTTTGTCGGAGCCCATTTTTACCTAAAACAGCTATTTTCTTTATTCAAAGAAGAAAAATTACAAAATTTTGCTTCCCAACACCAAATAACCTGGCACTTTATTCCCCCGTATGCTCCAAATTTTGGGGGACTCTGGGAAGCGTCGATAAAATTAGCCAAACATCATTTGATAAAAATCACACAAGGAGCAATATTAACGTTCGAGGAACTCTCCACCCTTCTATGTCAAATAGAGGCTGTTATAAATTCGCGGCCTCTAACACCATTGTCCAATGCTCCTAATGATTGCGCAGCTTTAACACCAGGACATTTTTTGATTGGATCTGCATTATTAGAATTGCCAGAACTACCATTAACAAACAATTCTCTTAGTCTTTCTTCTAGGTATAAGCTCTTATTGCAGATGAAGGAAACGTTTTGGAAGAGGTGGAAAGCACAATACCTGCCAACATTGCTGCATAGATCCAAAAGAACCAACAACCACCGTCACAACTTTTCTCCAGGGGAACTCGTCATCCTGAAAAATAAAGCATCACCTCCACTCCATTGGGATCTCGCCAGAATCATCAAGTTGATTCCCGGACCTGACGGAATCGCCAGGGTCCTGCAACTTAAGACCTCTTCTGCTGGAACTCTGATTCGACCGGTTACGCAGGTGATCCCTTTTCCAAGTATTTCGACTCCTGCTCCGGTGCTTTCCCGCCCCGCCCAGCCTGTTGATTCATGGGAAGCGGTAAAGGCGACAGCCGATCAGAAGTAGACAGTCATGTGACCAGAAAGAGAAACAAAACTCATTCTTTTTCTTTTTTTTATTATTGATTCTGTTTTTGCTCTCTGAACTATTCAAAAAACTGAAGTAACTTTATTCTTGAATTGACATTCTAATATTCAGGCTGAATTCGTACAGCCAAGTAATCCATTAATTGTTATATTATTAAAACAATAAGTATTCTTCTGTTTATTCTTTATAATTCATTCAAGGCATAAAAAAAATGCCTTTATACGTATTCTGAATGTTTAAACCTGTGCTAAAGTTTGTGAAAGATTCTGTTTTTATTCATAAAATTCTGAAAGAAAATCTCTGATTAAAGTCAACTATAGTAAGCAATCGGATTTCATATTTATTGATTTGTATGGTCTAAAATGTTTCTTCAAGCGACCACAGGAAATGCAGGAGAGAGGTGAGTTAGCTTTTCTTAATATTATGCATGCTAAAACTTAGTTTCGTTTTAGTAAAATGTTTTTGATGCAGCTCAATTCTTTATGCATGAGTCTAGTTATAATTAATCAACACCCCCCCGGGGGGGGGGGGCGATGAAGTCCTCCCCGAGGGGAGCAAATGTTCAATATGAGTATCGCTCAAAAGAACTCATCATTATTTTTAAAACTAATGGTTGAATTATTGCTCTGTGATAATTTAAAACAAAGTTGTATATATATATATATATATATATATATATATATATATATTTTTTTTTTTTTTTTTTTTTTAACAAAAAATTAAAGTAAATAAAGCTTTTTTTTTTTTTTTTTTCAAGATATTGTTAGTAGAGCATGAAAACGACTTTCTTTGGACATGTTTTCTTCTACGAGAAAAAAATAATCTTCATTCATCGTGGACAATAATTTTAGTAAATGATACTTTTAATAAATTATTTGTACTCAGGGAATTTGTATGGAAATATATAAAAGAAAGTTTTGTGATGGTCACAACACACCAGTTTAATTCTTTTTCGTTCAATCTTTCAATATATCTTTTGAATGCAAAATAAATATTTTCTTATATTTTTTCTATAATGACAAGATTTTTCTAAAGTAGATAAGTATGCATTAATGTGATATGAGAGCTGTTGTTCGTTTTTCAAATTTGTTTCAACGGTAATATAAAAGTTTTTATTTATTTTTAAAGTGTCTCAAAATTTAGATAAATTCTAGAATATCCAAATTTATCTCATGCTTAAGTTCTGTATATTTGTATTCATAAATGAACATATAAATTAATGTTTATTAATTATTATTATTATTTTATGTAGAATAAATATGCCCTGAAACCATAATTAAACAAATATTAAACAATTCAGTGACCTTGTATACATACATACAATGATAAATTTTCGTGTTTTTCAAAGATAGAAAATGTTTTCCCATAAAATTTGTACACACACAGGAAATAACAATTTTTCGTTATAACCAAACAAATACAACTTACGCCTATAAAAGCAGAAACGAAATTTCTAGAATCTTTTAAGCTTTTTTATTTATGTTTGTTTTTCTTTCTTTAATATGAAATTTCACTTAAGACTTTTTCTTCAGTTTTTACAATAGATTAATCGTGATGGAATAAAACCGATTTGCTGTTTTTAATGTTTTTAACAGTTAAATTTATTTATTTATTTACAATAAAGATAAATCAATCTATAAAACATCACTATTGATTGTACAGTGTGTCTATTTTTCATTTTTCCAAAACTTCTGTATCTTTAATACAGTTAAAACATGCAATTATTGCGTCGAAATCACAAGTATATTTCTTTTATATGTTACTATGAGTACATATGAGGTTTAAAAATAAAGTTATTGCTTGCTCCATTATCAACAATTTAAATTTATTTATTCTTATTATTAACAAAAAAAAAAACGTTTAAAACAACAAAACTTGCAATTATTGAATGTTACTTTTCCGAAGTGGATATTTAAATACCAAACAATTTTGCTGACCAACCTGATTGCTGATTTTTAAACGATAGGTGTAACATTATCGAGCAATTTGTTTGGAACGATTTTGTTTGCAATGAACGATTTGTTTCTACATGTAATCAATATATGAATATTTTGATGTAGACTACTTACTAAAAATAATAATTTCTATATGATTTAACCCTTTCATTTCCCGTGATGCCAATTGGAATCATAACATTTCAGATTTTCTTTCATTCATACCATCTAACACTCCCGCTGATTCAAAACGAACAATATTAAAATCTATATACATTTTAACACCGAAGAATATATATTTTAGATGATTTCCCTATCCTTGTTGATTAATGAAAATATATTTTATTCTATTCTTATAATAATATCAGAAGGGGTTTCCTGTTTTGGGCAATTTAAGTAAATTAACTGTTTGAAATATTTTTTATTTTATTTTTTAATGTTTATAATTTATATTTTAATTAATTGCAATATCTTCCCAAATTTTGATATTTTTATTTATTGAAAAGTTATGATTTTAAATGGCATCAGTGGCTATATTAAACACAAATAAACACCTCTCAGTTGCTTTGTTAGCTATATTAATTCGTCCTCTGCTATTACTCCTATTAAAAAAAAAAAAAAAAAAAAAAAATCCATATATATTACCTTTGAAATAAATTTATGACTAAATATAAGATTTATTGTTTTATGAATGGAAAAAATTGGAAATGAAAGGGTTAAGTATAACTCGAGAACAGTGGATGAAAAAAAAAAATAATAATAATACTCATAAATATACACAGTAAAAATGTTGTTAACTTTACTCTTATTTATCGGATACATTCCCCTTTTTTTTAATAAGTTTGTAGCACTTTCCTGAGAATAACAGGTTTTGGAACCATGAAACATTCATGATTTCAGGAATTTGGTAGTAATTTTAATCATATACTTCATGGTTACTGACATATTCAAAAAACATTATTGGTTAATACACTGAGAAAAGAAATATACCGTTTTCCTCTAGAATGAATAAGTGGCCATTTTCTTAATCCCTTAACTAGAAATATAGATTTCCGAGCTATGCGCATAAGGCACACCAATAAACTGAATAGACGAAATGATCGAGAATTTCTTGTTTATACATTTCTACATGGTGAAACAATATTCTGAATGTTCTGAATCTTTTGTATTGCGAGAAATTCTCGCTTGATTTTCTAGAACTGGGTCATAAACCAAGATTATAGTTGCTGAAACCCGCCTCTTGTAGTCTCATTTATTTGCAGAGATTTTTAAATAACTTTGCCATCGATAATACAGGCAAATGCTCTAGAATTCTAATAGGGTCTTCTAGAGCTCGCTTTCCAAGCGGACTAGAATTTATAAGGATGACATGGAGTTTTTTTTTTTTTCTAGAGCCACAATTTAGATTCTAGATGTCAGTTACAGAATTTTTTCTCAGTGTAATGGGCAACATTGAAAGCCTAAAATTTCCCAAAATGTATCGGAATTTTTTTGACACTATACCTCTGCTCAAACTTTTAATGAAAAATTTTCAACATATGAATGTTTTCCGAATACATATCGTCGCAATGAAATAAAGGAAACATTTGTGTGTCACACAAACTGGGTCAATCCCCATCATGTGATGTATACAGTGAATTCTCTCTCTCCCTCTCTTTAATACATGCATCTTACTATTGTTATTTTATTTTATTTCTTGGAAGCTCTAAAGGGAAAAAGACTTTATTTAAAGAATTTTAATTAGAAAAATTACTCTTATCAGTATTAAGGTATCATACTATTAAATTAAAATCCGATTCCGATTGTATATGTGACCGGTTATCTCCTCATGAGCCGCTCAATATAAAAAGGCGCGAAAGATACAAAAAGATACGGAAATATCCAAGGATTGCGAGTCGGCCATTTAAATTTAGTTATTCCAATTAGTTAAAGAAGATATCAACTTAAAATCAAAAGCAAGTACAAAATTTTCGGCAGTGCGTACTGCTAATGAAAAAAAAAAAAAAAAAAAGAAAAGAAAAGAAAAAGAAAAAAGAAAAATCTGTGCCTACAGCAGTAACTGCTTGAAGCGATTGGGCGCCAAAATACAACCAGCGGAAGCAACATAGGGAAGAGAAAAGCCTTAAAGTCTCCCCCCCCCCCCCCACCTTTTTTTAACTTTATAATTAAAAATTTATATTAAAAAATAGTGATTCAATTGTTTCGAAAATTCATTTAAATATAGTGACCAGCGAAGCGTACAAAGCCTACTAGTTTAATTTTAAAAATAGCATTTAATAACATTTATAGTACTACTCTATTTATTGTTTTAAAGTTATTGCATACTACATAGTAATACATTGTAAGATACACAAAATGAATAACACAACATTGGTTTGCTGAATTAAAAGCATTCCAGTGGGTTCTAAAAAATGTTAGATATTTTAAGAATTATTTTCTTTTACGTCATTTACGATTATATCGATCCATGATTAGAAAAAGTCTACTGATTCTACTATCACAATATACGTCAGAAGATTTTCGACAGATCAACAATTTTGAAGTCAAATAATTTCTTCATTCGTTATTTTTACATCTGTTAAACTTATTAGACAAAATTAAAAATAGTTCTTTAATCTCTACTTTGCTGAGATTATCATATGTATGAGTGAAATGCACATGGCGCAATGATTTCCAAACAAATTCAGTATTTTCTTAACTAAAAAGGACCTTTGTATGGTCTATAAGGAATCAAAATGCACTGAAAATTAATACAGTAAAGCACCGTTTATACGTCTTTCAAAGGACTGGCGTAAAAGGACGTATAAATGAAAAGACGCATAATCGAAATTTTAATAACAACACTTTGATTACTACAAATTTAAGACACTTAAACAAAATTTATATGAAAATACTAATTAATATAGTTTCTTAAGTTAGGTAAATGCATATTATACATTTTTTAAGACAATAATTAATAAATAATAATAATAATAATAAAAAGGATTTATTATAAAAAGTGAGAAATATCATACTATTAATGCATGACTGGGTACTAATTACATATATATCATATATTGAGTATTATATTACCTTTCTTAAGAACTAATATGAACACATTTTAAATATTAATTATATATATTGCGTATCTTTAATAATAAGCATACGATTTATGTCCATACAGATAGTTAATAACATTAAAAATCTTTAATATTCGTCTGATTTGCTGATTGTCTATGAGTATTAAAAATTCTGCTGTGAATTCAATTTATTTTTTGAACAGTGTTCTTCGATCTTTCCTGTGTTCCTCCATTTAAGTTCCTTTCTAGGAAAAATACGTCTTATTTGGAATGGAAAATACTGACAGGTCGAGACATTTTGCGAATTTTAGTAAAGTAGAAAAGACGTATAACCGATATTAGCGACGTATAAACGAAGAATTTTTGCATTAAAATGAATAGGAATGAGTCGGGACTTCACTAAAAGGGCGTATAAATGTAAAAGACGTATGAACGGTGCTTCACTGTAATTTTAAAAGAAAATATAATTATTATTGGAATAACTTCACATGCTGCGATGGCCGTATTCGTGGTTTTTAAATAAAATAATTAATATTTAAGTATTTTTCTGTTGATCTTAAAGGTAGTTTGACCTAAATATTGAACATTTTCATTCCTATTCAAGTGTTTTTGATTAATCTAAATTGAATTCATCAATCATGAATCATGGGCAATATATACAACGTGTTTTTTTTTTTTTTTTTTTCTTTAAGTGAATATGTGGCTAAGGTCCTGGGCCTCAGTGGAATACCCTCTGCGATAGCGGGGAGGGATCTAAAAAGCCTTAAATCATATCATATAATGTTGAACGTAATAACACAGTTTACAATCGTGAAAATGATAGTATAAATGTCTTGTGTTGAATGGTTTTGTTCGTACTCTTTCTAAAAAGTTCAATATACATACCTAAGAAATAAATTATCATTATTTTACAAGAAAGTTATGCTGACACTATTAATAAAAATTTTAGTCATATTAAAATATTCAAAAATTGTTTAAAAAACATATTCTTTAAATATATATATTTTTTAAATATTTTTATAAATAATGTAGATATATGAATAAAACAAACTACATATGGTAATAAAAAAAATTCCTTTATCAATCCCCTTATAAATTTATTGTTAGTTCTAAAACAAATTCAAAGCCTGTTCCAAATAAAAAGAACATAGATAAACCCACAAAAACATTTGAAAAACTTTTTTATTATATATATATCGTAAAAATAAATAAATAAATAAAGCTTTAGTATAGGACTCCTTTGGCGAAATTTGAAATTTGTCACCGAAGTAACTCGGACGTATCTCGCAAAGGTCTTTACTAGCGCAGTTATAATATCCGCATTTTAATTTATTAAAAGCAATTTACAAAAAAAAAAAGTTACTATATGAATAGCATCCTTAAATTACCAACTCAAATTCAAACTTAATTATCTTGTTTCTTTTTTCTTATTTCATTTTGCACGCGAGCTTTTTATTTCCTAATTCAAAATTATTAAAAAAAAAAAAAAAAAAAAAAAAACTTTTTCGATAGTGTTTGTTTCGATACTGATTATTATTAATTTTCTTTCTTTCAAAAAAAAAAAAAAAAAAAAAAAATGATTTTGATGAAATTCTGGCAAAAGCAGAATTTAGTTTAGGACGGAGAACTATTAGATTTTTTTTTTTTTTTTTTTTTCAAATTATAACATTGCTTTCAAATTATTCAATTATATTTTCGATAATTTCAGATTTCGATAAATGTCCAACTATCGTTAAACTTGTATCATAAAAATCCGCAGATTAAGACTAATAGTCCTGAGTCCTAAAATAAATAAATAAATAAAAATAAAAAACTGGGAAATGTTGACTGATATCTCAATTCTGTATATATGCATATGCACAGAAGACAATATCGCTTTCTAAAAAACTTTCATATATCTTCATTAGCTTCATTCTTAAACTTTAGTTTATTGTAAATTTATGACTTTTAATGGCGTTAAATAACTTAAAAAAAAAAAAAAAAAAAAAAAAACAAGAAGAAGAAGAAAATGTAACATTGTAAGAAATGACGTTCCAGAACACAAAATTTAAAGTTAAAAAAAAAAAAAATCTGCTTATATCTGTATTTATTGTAGATGCATTCAATTACAATTTAAACAACAATCCTTTAAAATTGTATAATACTTCAAAACCAATACAATTTTAATTTTTAAAAAATCTAATTATTCATAAACTATTTCCAAAAATTCATATAGATTGATAATTAATGGATTTGAAGAAGCATAAAATTCTTTTACAAAGTTTTGTTTAAAAAAATTTCTCATAAATTTTTATTTATTTATTTTTTAATATTTTCAAATTTTATTTTGACACACACACACACACACACATATATATATATATATATATATATATACAGTTTGACATATTATATCCCATTTCATACTTTAAATATTTGAGAAAAATTTACAAATGTCAATAGAATATTAAAACTCAGTTAAATGTATGAATCATCTAACATAAAATAATCATCTAACATCATTAAATAAATCAGCGGAGATAAGCGCATCACGAAAACTTTATTAGCTTTTGCTTTTGATATAAAGAAGAATGAAACAGATCTCAATTTTTTTGTTTTCTTTAGAAGCGGACAGAACAAGATCCCGCTGCCTTTACTTCAATTGCAAAAGGTCTACTACCGAGAAGCTATCTTATTCACTGATCTATCATCTTGGATACATTTACTTGTATACTAGTTTGTTACAAAGCCTTTTTTTTTTTTTTTTTCAACATTTATATTTTCGGAAGCGAGGAAAATTTCACTTTTATTGTTTTTCGTTATAGAAGACTTTCTTTTTCTTTCTTTCATTCAAATTTCTTTCTCTGTTTTAAAGAAAATGTAAGTTTTTGACAAATACATTCAAAACATTTTTTTTAATTAGATCTTGAATGTAAGAATTAAATAAATCATGCTTAAAGGCAAATATGTGTCAAAATTTCACGTTATATTTAATGTGTATCTATATATGCATACGTTGAATAAAAATTCAAACCCAGAAAGCTAATTTGTTTATGTAAAAAAGAAAAAAAAAGAACAAATGGGGATATTTTACACCCCCCCCCCCCCTTCATTTCATGCATGGTCTAAGCAAACTTAAGTAGAAAAATTAACACTAAAAAACAGTTAAAAAGCTGTACTTTTCAAATAACTACTATTGTACAGAAACTTTTTTTTTTCGTTTATTTATTTATTTATTTTAATTATTGTTACACTTATAGATATTAAATTGACACAAAAACAAGTTTTTTTTTTTTTATGTTATTTTTTAAGAAAGATAACAATTATTAAATAATTCAAATGACAAAAAAATGATGTTTGTATTTCTGTGCAGATTAGAAATAACAGTAAACTGTACTTAATTATCTGTAAAATTTTCTGCAGTTTTTGTAAAAAAAAAAAAAAAAAAATTATTTAAATGATTTTTATTGATATTTTAAACTAGCTTTTCTATATTCCACCAATATTCAAAATTATACATTTTTTTTTTCTACGTCTTAGTATTACTCTCTCTAAAAAAACTAATAATCTAATTGTGCTAGTACTAGTACGGTCGATTTTAATTTATTTTCTAAAATTTAAGTGTAATTTTTAAATGGTGTTTTCCTATTGGTTTTTGAATATTAAGTTAATTGTTATGATTCCAAAAATTTGTATAATATATTTCTCTAATTAACTTTGCTTCTTATGTTTGGTTAATTATATTATTATTATTATTTTTTACCACTCTATTAACAATAATATATTTAATTCCCTGATCTGCAGATGTAAAATTTATTATTTTCAGTTTTGTTCATTTTAAACACCTTTACTATTTAATCAAAAACTTTATGTATATATATATATATATATATATATTAGTTGTAAATATTTATAAATGCACTTTTGATAACTGTAGATAATTCACAATTTTGAAAAAAGAAAATGTATTATTGTTGATTGAAATAAATATTATTTAACCTTAACTATTTCCGCATGCCTTACTTAAAAGAATCAAGGCTATAGATACTACATGACATTTCATCACTTTCACTATTACTGCCTTGAACACTGATCCTTTGATATTATTGGAGGAAATAAAAAGATAGGAAACAAATATAATAGCCCTAAAGTAAATTAAAACTGATTTTAGATCTAAAAGTCTTCAGTTTATACCTTATTTGGGTTAAAAATCTAGCCTCAAATATCAGCTAATAAGTACTTATACCATCTTCCTTGTAAACATTCGATAAATTTTCATATCAACATGGCTCGACAAGCAAGGGTAGGCCAAGGCCTTCGTTTTTTTAGCTGTTTTGTGCTCAGTTCATCAGTTGTCTCGTATGGTCCAATGACTACCAAAAAGAATTTTCCGGAAAATTTATATATATTAAAAAAAAAAAAAAAAAAAGGAATTACTAAGATTATAAAATGAAATAAGTAAAAAAAGAAGAAGAAGAAGAAGAAAAATAAAAACCTATCTTAAAAACAAATTTTATTCACAACAGTCAAATTTATGATTTTTTTTTTTTTCATTTTTTTTTAATATTCCTATATTTTGCTTTATGCTTATTACATTTCTTCTATAATTAAATACATCTTGCATAAGTATCTTTAATATACAACATACATTTATAACAAATATACATTTTACAAAGAAATAATAATACTTACATGCATCAACTTGCAGCAGATGCAATATGCAAAATACAAAACTTATAATTGGCAATATTTTTAATGCTTTTTTAACAATTGAAAATTACTATAGATTATTTTATCGTAAATACAAAGTATCATAACAATGATTTATTTAAAATACAATGAATAAATCGCAATTAATTAATAAATACATCTAATTTGAAATATCTACCTTAATCCGAAAGCTCTATGATTTCCAATAATAATAATTTTTGAACAAGCAAAAGTAAGAGCTATCCTGTTTTTTTACATCAGTTTATTTATTTTAGAAAATTTGGAGTGGAAGGATGATTTTTATACCAACTATGTGAAAAATACCAAAGCCGGGAATCGAACCCGGGCCTTCCGCTTGACGCGCGGATGCTCTACCACTGAGCTACCCTGGGTGATAACCAGCTAGGCATTTCTCACATAATATTCATTGGCAAGGTCACCGAGTCTGCAAACGCAGCTATATCAAGTGACATAATTATTCGTGGCACAACTCCAATAGACCACGAAATTTTTAATTTAGAAAGTCTTTATTTATCAACCTTAATTAATTTAGAAAATTTGGAGTGGAAGGATGATTTTTATACCAACTATGTGAAAAATACCAAAGCCGGGAATCGAACCCGGGCCTTCCGCTTGACTAGTTTATTTATATTTATTTGTATGTGTCAATACAAATAAATTTACAGTATATGTATTTGTGATACATATAGTTAAAAACACGAATAGAACAGTGTTTCCAATAATGGATAGTGAACCTTAAAAACATTTCGATAAAAAAGGATTCTAGATTTCTGATAAAGAAAGAATTACTATAAGGTAGGTGCTCCAGTGATTGGCATGCTCCAGTAATTGACATCTATCTCGAAATAATTAATAAATAAAAATAAAAAAATCATATATTTTACATATAAGAATGTCAACATTTTATGTCAAACACTGGAGCATAGGGTGCTAATAACTGGTAAAATGAGTAACTAGCAGTGTCAAACACTTTAACATAGGGTGACAATTACTAATAAAAGGAAAAACTGGCAATGTAAATTACTGGAACATTGAGTGGGTGTCAAATAAAAATTCATAAAAAAAAAATAATAATAATTGTTATCAAATGTATATATTTTAACATATATGTGGTTCTGAATGTTTTTCATACCATATATATACTAACTTAAGATTTCTAAAAATATTTTGTGATGACTAGAACATTAAAAACATAAGAGATTGCTCTAAAAGTGTCAATCACTGGTGCACTTACCCTACATATTCTTATGTTACAGAATCTTCTGTAACATAAAAATAAGTGGGATTATTAGAGATTTTTTGACAGTGTTTTTCCATCAAACGAAAGAAATAGCTACATGGTTATTTCGATGTTATTGCTTGCTTTTAAAATATTGCTTTGCCTTGTATTCAGTTATGTATAATTATTAAACTTTTGTTCTTTTTTTTCTGTAATATTTGTACGATAGGCAATAACAAATGTAAAATTTTATTATTTGATTCTGTACTCTGTCTTGTTTGAACTCTGCTCATTTATGCGATGTAAAATGTATTCGTGTCTGGTACATTAAATGTGTGCATGAACATTAGAGACGTTAAGAATCTAATATTTCTCTAACGTGGACCAATTACGATTATATTTTTTTGAATCGATACTATAGTGACTAATAAAATACGTGAGGATAAGAAGTAATATACAAGTAATATTTAAGCACGCGGACTCAGTTCAGTGATGTAATAAAATAAAATAAAATTTTGTCTAATTAGATCATTTTATAGAAAAATTTATTTTTAAATGTTGCATCTTTACAATCTTCGCCAGCGTCATTTTAAGCCCAGCAATACTTTAAAGATAGATATAAACAAAAAAAGAACTTTTTCATAAATTGACTGAAAAACGCAATAATAAAAAGTATAATAGAAATAGGTACTAAGTATTTTTTAACAAAAAATCACGCCAAAAAGAATAAGTAATAAATAAAAAAATAAAATAAAAGAGATCTCGCCAACATGGCTAAAAAAAATTTAAAAGTCATCATAGGGGTCCTTTATTAAAGCTGTCTTGCCTGGGGAAATATGAAAACTGTGTCGTCAAACATGAATTTTATTTTGAAACTTTTCTTTGAATGATTTGGTTTAACTATCATTAGCGTTTCATCACACAAAAATTAAAATTTCAATTGGAGGGTTGAAATTGGTATAAGACTTATAAGTTTAAAATTTTAAAGGTAAATTAAAAAAAAAAAAGAAAAAAAAAAGAAAGAAACAGCGAAAATTTCGCATGAGCCTGCTAGTGTTAGTATAAATCTTTTAACCTTTTAGATCGCTCATCTTTAATGTGAATTTGGATTATTTAAAATTTACTGCTAGAAAGAAAGAAAAAAAGAAAGAAAACATATTTACAGATTTTTTTAAAGGATAAAAAAGAATTACCAACTCAATAACAGAACAATTTCGAACTTATTTTTAAATGAGTCATCAAACGTCGAAAATGGCGTTTGATCAAACGTTGAAAATGGTTGATCAAGTCTGATCGAACGATTCTTCGATGGATGAGAGCATTTTCAACACAAATATCCTTCGAGGGGAAGGGGGGGCTGACTTTTACATTTTTCTGGTTAAAAAATCGATTTTAACAAATCGGGTTTGATCAAATGCTGAAAATGGTTGATGTAATTTGATTTAACGATTTCTGAATTTAATCCCTAATATATATATATATATTGGACAATTTTGTGTTTTGTGTAAGTTAGCCCACCTGCCTTTCTTTTTTTTTTTTTTTTTTTTTTTTTTGTTTATAACTTTTTAAATAAAATTGATCAAACAAACAAACAAACAAAAAAATGTTGATCAATTGTGATCTAAAGATGATCAAACGAATTGCATGCGCTTCATTAGATTGAGTTCTTTGCCCACGTCAGTTGCTTTTGGCTTTACTTGGTTTTATGTTAGCGCCAACAACAGAACAGCTTAAACTATTTTTTTCTTTTTTTCCTATTTTCTTTTTATAGAAATATTTCGCATTTACAGAAAATTAGAGGTACTATTTGATTGCTTTAGTGTCTGTATTAGAAGGTCGGTAAATTCCATGTGTTTATGAAAAAAATCGCGTGCTTACTTATATGAGAAAGCAAGTAGTTGTGAACTGTCAGTAAAATGGAATTAGTAAATTCGAATAAAGCAATAAAAAAACAGTTTTCACCCCAAAAGTGACTAAGATTTCTAAAAATACTTCATTATGTTTTTGCTATCTTTGCATTTTGCTACCTTTATTTTAAAAATTAAATTAAATAAAAAATAAAATCATTTTATTTTTAATTGGCCTCTCTTTCTATATTATTTTTACTTTAATTGACGGTTAATTAAATAATTAAAAATAAATTTCAATCCTGTTTGCTAAAACAATAAAAATTGTTTCATTAAAAAAAAGAAAAAAAAAAAAAAAAAAACAATAATAAACAACTGACAGAATAATATTGAGGATAAAATTATAAATAAGTTATCGAGATAGTAAATTGCCTTCAAGGTTAAATTTAGAATTAAATATTCATTATTAAAAAATATAAAAAATCCATACAAAATCTTCTTTAATTAACAGTTTTTCGGTCAAATTTAAATTACTACATTTTTTTTTTTTTTTTTTTTTTTTTTTAATATGAATTTCATGCACTTACTATTTTCTTTTTCAATAAATAATAAAAATTTGGTATCTGCATTACTGATACTACGAATTCTGTAATACAGAATACTATAGCTCCAGTATAATTTTTTAAAGATAATAAATTTAGAATATTTTCAATTTTCATATTACGTACGCAGCGGTACGTAAATATCAAGGTATAAGTACGTTAATATTAAGGGAAATATTTGTAAAAAGTAGAAAAAAGTCTGCTAAAAGAAAGCATAGTAAATGTTGATTTGATAGAGGTCAATTTCAGCAAACATATTACATAGAAAACAGTATAGAGATCACGTACATTTTGTTTTGATCTCCAAAATAGCACTTTGTAACATACGGCGATTACTTTTACGTGAATTTATGTGAGTACAAAAATCATTATCTATGGAATTATCTCTAGCTTCACAAAGAGAATATTTAACTAGTGAATGCTGACTGATAGATGCATGTAATCAACGCTAACTCACGAAAAATTTTGAAAAGAAAATATACGTATTTTCCATTTACAGATCCAAGAATAAATACTACACCTATACATAAAGTCAAAATATTATTTGTTTTTGACAATAAAATGCAATAAGATTTATTGTCACCATTAAAATTATTCTCATCAAAAAGGATTTGAGATATTGTAATATAGATGAAATGCCCATAAGTTGGGAAGACGACCTAGAAGAACCCCTAGAAGTTCTAGTAGTCTTTTTAAATAAAGAGTGATTTAATGTTGCATAAATATTACTGTAAAAATCAATTTTTGAAACCTTGGAATAAACAATATGTTGTTTATTATATACATTAGAATTTAGTGTGTGTGTATATATATATATATATATATGTTCTATTAGCCTTAATTATTCAATTTTACCTTTTACAAATGCAATTTCTGCTTTTTACAGATTTTGTATGATTCAACAATCATATATTTATTTCTAAATTATTTACTCTGTTTCATCAAGATGTGTCTACCAGTCGTACCTCTAAATTTGCTACTATAATTCTTTTACTACTTTTTTTTTTTTTTTTTAATATAAAACTGAAATTAAGCGGGGCCCCGAGATGGTGCTGCTTGTTGTTATAGCACTGCAATTTATAGAACTATAAACTACAATATCTCATGGGCCCTTAATCTAATGCTTTTTTTTTTTCTTATAAATAACGTGATAGGACCCCCTGATAAAGACTACCACGGAGAGCACTCCATCCAGGCCTAGGTCCTTCGAGCAGAGAATTGACCAAATACATCCCACCTAAGCCTTCCGACGTATCTCACATGAATTGCTGTGAACCTTAACTTATAAAAATCTGGAGTAACTCCACTCGACTTTCCGAACATTAAGTAATTAACCGTAGTATAAATAAATTAAAGTAAGATATGTCGTTGAATGAACAAAACAGAAAATTACTATAATAAGTTGTTTCAGTATTTTTTCTGTATGTTTAATTTAACGCTACTGCACTTCAAATAATTTGAGCCCATAAGCCATAATAATAAAGAATTTTTTGTTGTGTCCCTGTAAAAACTATCAAGGCTAGATTCACCAAAATCTATACAGTCCGTGTGTGACGGTGATCTATAATATGTATATAGTATAAATTTTCATTTCATTCGAATTAGGAATTTTATGCTATCACCCTTTAAATAATTTGAGCACATGGGCCATAACGATAAAGATTATTTATTTATTTATTTTGTGTGTGTGTGTGTGTGTGTGTGTCTGAAAAAGAAAAAAAAACTTATAGGTGTTAGATTTCCCAAAATCTATACAGTTCGTGCAACGGTGACTTATAACATATATCTAATTTCCAGTTCATTCAACTACGGCATTTAGACGCTATCGCACTTTAAATAATTTGAGCCCGTATGCCATAATGATAAAGAAATTTTCTTTGTATCCCTATAAAAACAAACTATAAATGCTAGATTCAACAAATTAATAAGGTTTGTGTTACGATGACCTACGTACAAACTTTCAGCTCATTCGATCAAAGTGTTTAGATGCTATAGTGTTGATTTACTTATACACATACACACACATACATACATCACAGTAAAAACAATAAAAATCTGGAGTGACTCCACTCGACTTTCCGAACATTGAGTAATTAACAGTTTTGTAGATAAAGTAAAGAAAGAGTAGTTGTTAAACAAACAAAAGAGAGAAAACCATAATAGAGTGTTTGAGTATTTTTCTCCATCTATTACACGTTGTTTTATTTAACGCTACTGAACTTTGAGCCCATAGATCATAATGATAAAGAAATTTTCGTTGTGTCCCTGTAAAAACCTATAAATGCTAGATTCACCAAAATGCTTATAGTTAGTGCAACAGTGATTTATAATACTCATATAAATTTTCAGCTGAATTCAATAAGGCGTTTAGATGCTATCGTGCTTTTAAAAATTTAGTCCCATAGGCCATAATGATAAAGAATTTTTCTTTGTGTCCCTGTAAAAAAACTGTAAGTGCTAGATTCTCCAAAATCTATACAGATTGAGTATTTGTGATCTATAATATGTGTATAAAATTTTTGCTCAATTGAATAAGGCGTTTAGATGCTATCGCACTTTTAAGATTTTGCTCCCATAGGCCATAATGATAAAGAATTTTTCTTTGTGTCCCTGTAAAAAAACTGTAAGTGCTAGATTCTCCAAAATCTATACAGATTGAGTATTTGTGATCTATAATATGTGTATAAAATTTTTGCTCAATTGAATAAGGCGTTTAGATGCTATCGCACTTTTAAGATTTTGCTCCCATAGGCCATAATGATAAAGAATTTTTCTTTGTGTCCCTGTAAAAAAACTATAAGATTCACCAAAAACTATAGGGTTCGTACTATGGTGACTTACAATATGCGTACCAACTTTCAGGTTAATCGAACAAAGCGTTTAGACGCTAGCGTGTTCACTCACAGACATACACACATACATACATCATCGTAAAAATAGTGAAAACGGACTCAGGGGACCTCAAAACGTATAGAAACATCAAAATCTCGAATTCGGATTTTTGACATGATTACAATACTTTCCTCACTATAGTGTTCGGAAAGTATTAATGAATTCAGGGAACCTCAGAATGTGTAGATACCCCAAAATCTCAGAGTCGAATTTTTTTTTCATTATTATAATACTTTCCTTCCATGTATATGCTCGGAAAATAAAAAAAAAAGACGTTATATAACAACGTCTTTTTTTTTTGTCCAAGTTTTGGGAAAGCCTTAGCTAAAGCCTTTTTCAAAACTTTGAATGCACATTAGAAAATTATGGTGAAGTAATAGAACTAAGTGAATCATAATGCTTTAACCCTTTCAGAGGCACGCAAATTTAAAATCAACAGCCACCAGAAATCACCAACAATATTAAAAGGCAGGAAATAAATGAAATTATTCTTCTAAGTTATAAAAGAAGAACTTTATAAACAAATTTTCGGGGCCAGTTTGTACAATTTTGAATTCAAATTTGCGGCTGAACTATGTAACCCCCCCCCCCCCACTGAAAGGGTTAAGAGAAGCTTTTTTTTTTTTTTTTTTTTTTTTTTAAATGAAAGTGAACATGTAATATTATAGTGTATCAGTTACGGAATCTCGTTAAAGCATGTTTGAACATCATCTATATTTGAAGTAAATATTATGATACTAAATAAAATTATATAGTGAAAGATACGATATATAATAACGAAACATACAGTTAAAACGTCAACCATTATTTATGGGAGGAATATAGATAAATATTAATCCAAAATTAAAATGATTCCAAATTGAAATAATTACTACTTTCTATTTCTTTTGTTTTTGGTATTAAAAATAAAATAAAATAAACTATTTTCTGAAAAAGTATCGTGCTTAAAAAAGGCAATTTTGTTATTTTTCTCTCTCCAAACTGAATATATTTAATAATTTAGATAGCATTTGCGAAAAGATACTTACATAAAATAATACCCGTAAAAGTGATAACTTTACGTTAACACCACATTAATATTTCAATCATTATATTACCTAAGAACGTTTATTCAGCTTTTCATTTTGATAAAGAATTAACATGCGCGCATTAAAAATAATTATCATGTGATTCAATAGATTTTAAATGATAGTTATAAAATAAGTCACACTGTATATCCAAAATATGATTTCCCTTTTTCTATAATTCAGATTATTTTAATGAACAATGAATATGAACTTTATTAACTAGAAGCAGTTATTTAAATTCTAGAAAAAAATCCATTTTTGAAGTTGAGAAATTTCAACTGACAATTCATTGTTGAATTTAGAAACACTCTAAGTACAGAAGAAGAGAAAGGGGGGGGGGAGACATTATAATTGAATGATGCTTGCTATTTGTATGATACAAATTATATATGATTTGCAGAAATTTAATGAGCTAATGGTATGCACCTGATGAAGAAAGGCTACGTCATTTCGTAACCGGTTGTGCTGGCTTAAAATTTATGGTGTGTAAAGAAGTTTTAAAATCTATATATTGATTGTACACCAGTTCTTGAATTTAGTTTTGGTAATGGTATTTCTAATTTAATGTATATAAGGTTAGGGAAAGTTCTTCGGAAATTTAAGGAACAGCATTTAACATTTCTTAAAGGAAGAAATTATAATGAAGAAATTTATATCTGTCTGTATTAGCCGAATTGTGCATCAGAACAATCATAATTTGTAAAAAAAGAAAGAAAGACTAGTATATCGTTGAATTTACGTATTCTTTCCTCATAGTTTTGTCTAAAAATTAATTATTTTTATAAAATTATTGATATTTTTTTAATAACTAATATAAATTGGTATTTTAAAATACTTATTAAGAAACTCTGTATTATTCGATTGTATTTAGTAAACAAAAAAAAAAAAAAAAATAATAATAATAATAACTTAAGTTTACTGCTATCGATATGTGTTAAACATATTCTATGTTATTGTCCTTTCGTGATTAATTAATTAGAGTAAGTTAATTATGTTAAATTAAGTTACTGCTAACAAAAAAATCACATGGTTTTAACCTCATACAAACAAATTTTTGATAATTAGCGTTAAACAAAAATGTTATAATTGTTTTAATGTAGCAGAAAACAGAACACGACATCTACAAATACAAATCAACATTCAAAACGTTAAATATGATAGAAAGAAGCAGTTCATGTGCCATGACAGCAACAACGTGCTATCAGAGCAATTACGCGCTACCTGCTACCACAGCGACTATGTATCACTATAGCCACTGAAACAACTATATTATGCCTCTGCAGCTATACCTCAACAACTACATGTCACCACAACAAGTAATGACTGCTTTCTAATAGTACAGATTGTCGAACCAGAACATACTTTAAAGAGAATTTCTTTTGATAAGAGAAGAGGGACAATGATATCAAAACTCAAAACATATTGTCCAAAATAGGTTCCGTCAAAGTGGCTTCTATGCTATGCATGTCGGCAAATGGTGTGAATACTTTTGACTTCAAGATACATAGTGCAGCCGAATGAAGTCAGGTTGCGGAACACAACATGAGACTGAACATAAGTCAAAAGCTTTTCACTTGCCCCAATTCAATCTAGAGCGTAACATTCGACATATTTTTGTGCAAAGTTAAAAGAAGCGAAATCAACATGGGTTGAGGTACGGATATGCATTTCATCTAAAATGATATTTTGATAGACCAAAAGTATGGAAACAAAATACTCATATCTCTTGACATTTCATAGGGTGAAACTAATAATTATTCATTTAGAGAGATTGGAGTGTAAGGTTGATTTTTTTATACCAACTACGTGAAAAAATGCCAGAGCCAGGAATTGAACCCGGGCACTTTACTTATCGTGTGGACGCTCTACCACTGAGCCACTCTTGTTGATTACCAACTCGATATTTCTCACAGTGGCTCAGTGGTAGAGCATCCGCACAATTCACGAAGTGCCTGGGTTCTATTCTGGCACTGGTATTTTTCCCATAACTGGTATAAAAAATCAACCTTACACTCCAATTTCTCTAAGAGATTATTCGTGGTTGGTCAATTGATGAATAATATTTTTAACTAATAAGTATTGTTTTGCTTTAATGCATGATAATGAGTGCAGTGAGACCTATGTTCCATTCACTTTCTATGACTTGTCTTATCGCAACCTCATCGCATTTTACATATATTGTTTTAAAGAAAAATATTAAACTAAAATTTCCAAAGTAAAGAATAATCAGGCCCATATCGAACCGGGATTCTTTGCGCTACATTACAATGCTCTACCACTGATTGACATGTAACTGGTACAATTTATTTAATCGATGGAAAAATCATCTGTTACAAAAACAACGACGCAATTGTATAAATGAATTTTTTTTTCAATTGATAAATATCCAATATCGCCGATTAACAATGAATAAAGAAAAAGTGTAACTCCAACCAAATGTAAACAAAAATTCAGCCTTTTTTTCTAAAATGATGTGTTAAAATTTGATTAAAATTATACTTCTTAATTCTTAATAGTCTTAACTGTTCAAGGGAACCAGACAATATATTTATCCTTTTTAAGCAACATTTTCCCTGCTGATTTATAGGCATCCAGTTTGATGCTTGGACCACCTCTTTGTGTTCTTGACATCGTTTCAAAAAACTAAAATTCCCACATTGTTGTCTTGTATTCTGTCTTACCATCTATGGGTATTTTTCATTTTATACCTACGCGTGATCGTCTCGCAAGTTTTTCTGCAGCTTTTTGCTTACTATCTCTTAACAATCTTATAAGTGTATTTAGCAAAAATTTTAACAGGAGGTGGCATTGTTTTTTTTTTTAAGAATTCCTAAAAGGAATTTTTTAAATAAAAGTCACCTTCTAGCAAGACCTTTTAAAGTTTGATTACCTTCGGTTAATCCCTTTTTAAATCCAAAATTTATAGACTTGTTTTTAAAGCTAATCTCAGAGCAGTTTCGGTCATTAGTCATGATTTAGAAACAACAAAAATAATTAATAACTTTTTTTTTTTTTTTTGGCTTTAAAGGAAAGCTATTTTTTGTTGACACGAGACTGCGTTGTCTAACAGTCATGCACGGAACATGATTGAAAAAAATCATGGATCTTATCACGTCGTCTTGCTCGTCAAATATGGAAACAACATGATGTGTTCACGTGAATATTCGGCATTTTCCGTAAGCTATTCGGTTTTAGTCTTTTATCAAAAAGAACTGCGATCTCTAAGATATGTCCGAAAATATTATTTTATCTTGGGGGTGATATATGATCAACATTTTCTTTATTTGTAGGTCATGTTAAAGTCTTTAAACGTTTTTGATGAAAAATCATACCAGCAAAATATACGGAAATAATACAATAATTAGAAAACAAATTTAGTCTCCATTGTCTTTACTAATTTTTATGTTACAGTAATTAGTAATTCTTTAAACAACAACAACATAATAATAATAATAATAATAATAATAAACTACGTAATAAATAAATAATAATAAAAAAAAACTTGTAAAAATGCAAACAACAATATCTTATATTGTATTAAATAAGGAGAAAAAATTCCTGTCGTATTGTTAAAGAATGCGATTAGAAAATAACTGAAGAAAAATCATATATTGGTACAATAAAAAATTACATAATTTTCCGATTTCATTAGTATAATGCAGAAACAACAAGTTTAGAAAATTGATGGAAAAAACTTTTTAAAGAAAAAGATTGCGCGATTTTCATAAATATTGAGCTTTCTGTTTTTATTAGTATGTATGTAAATAGAAATTTTGTGTAAATTCAGGCATATAAATTCAAGCATTGGTGAAATCAAGAAAAAGCTAATGTAGTAATAAAGGCTTTTTTTTTTTTTTTTAAGTTAAAATGCATTTATCATTATAAAAATTTATGTATAAAATATAGGGTAAGTGTCCCAGTGATTGACACTTTTAGAGCAATCTTTGATGTTTTTAATGTTCTAATCATCAGAAAATATTTTTAGAAATCTTAAGTTAGTACATATGGTATGAAAGACATTCAGAACGCACATACATGTTAAAATATATACATTTGATAACAATTATTTTTTTATGAATTTTTATTTGACACCCACTTAATGTTCCAGTAATTGACACTGCCAAGTTTTCATTTTATCAGTAATTGGCACCCTACGTTCCAGTGTTTGACACTGCTAGTTATTCATTTTACTAGTTATTAGCACCCTATGCTCCAGTGTTTGACATAAAATGTTAAACTTCTTATATGTAAAATATATGATTTTATTATTTTTCTTATTTATTAATTATTTCGGAATAGATGTCAATTACTGGAGCATGCCAATCACTGGAGCACCTACCCTACATTGACTTCAAAAATGAATTTTTTTTTTTTTTTTTTTTTTTTTTTTTTAAACAAATAAATGAACACAAAAGCATAAAGTTTGTAACAACTTTGCATTAAACAGTTAATCAATCGGCTTCACACAATTTTAATATAAAGCATGATTAGCAAACTAATAAGTACATATTTAGCAAATTTTACTTTCCGAACATACTGTGTAAGGAAAATATTGTAATCATGTCAAAAATTCGACTTCGATATTTTGATGTATCTGTACGTTTTGAGCTCCCCTGAGTTAGTTTGCGCTATCTGTACGGTGATGTATGTGCGTGTGTGTGTGTATGTGTGTGAATGAACACGCTAGCGTCTATATGCTTTGTTCGAATGAGCTGAAAGTTGGTACATATGTTGCAAGTCACCGTAGCAGAAACCTTATTGATTTTGATGAAATAATAGTAGTTATAATTTTTTTTTTGCCGGTACACAGAGAAAAATTCTTTAACATAGTGGTCTATGGCCTATCCTCAAATTATTCAAAGTGCAATAGTGTCTAAGCGCCTTATTCAAATAAACGGAAAATTTGTACGCATATTATAGGTCACAGTCATTCGAACTGTAGTGATTTTAGTGAATCTAGCACTCATAGTTTTTTGACAGATGTTTTGACAAATGAGCAGTGGTATATGCATGCTCCATTTTCATTAGAAAACATCCCATAGTGAGCTTAAATAACATATATTAGTTTCAAGGAATTCCATGACTACTTACGAGAGTTAGATCCCGGTCGGACAGAAACTTTGTTTGAAAGTATTTAAAAAAAAAAAAAAAATATATATATATATATATATATATATAAAGGGAAAAAGAGGAGGCGATCATTTTTGTTTCATAATGTCAATACTTTAACAAGTTATAGACGATTTGTGACAATTATCAAGTCAGACACTCACATGTATTAATAAGAACTTTACTATTAATTAAAAAAAATAATAATAATAATTAAAAAAAAAATAATTCACAGAATTTTGTGAAACAAAAAATAATAGATGCTCTGGTATTAAGAAAAAAAAAAGTTTTTAATTCAATTAAAATTTTCTTTATAAAGATTAATTACACTGCTGTTGACTAAAAAAGCAAAATGTCTAAATCGATACTATAAACTACATATTTAGAAATTTTTATATTTATATTTTGAGTGTCAACCATGTGATTTTAACATAAGAAAAACTTCATCGAAGGTCTTTGGTAGAATGAAAAATTACAGTTTATATTTGATTCTCAGATGCTCTCAAAACAACCACAAATGATCATAAGTAGGAGAAAAGTGTTATAATTAATGACAGCACCTGACCTACCAAAACAGATTGAAAATGCAAATTATACTTGTATACGTGATGCAATAATTTGTTGTTTATTGTAGTAAATGGAGAATTTAGCCTTGACGATACAATGCATTTCTTGTTGAAGTTTGACAAGATCTATTGCGTATTTCTAACGTATATCTACTATGCAGTATGCATACTATGCTAGAAAACATATAAGTAGTAAATAAATAGAGATTATTGTCAAAATAAATGGCTGTTCTTTCAAAAAGAAAAAAAAAAGCAACTAGGCATTTTTCACGTGAATAACGCTTAATAATCATGAATAATCATCACTAACAATTTTTGTACACGCATGAAATCATAAGGAAAAAAAATTTAAAAATCGAAATACAAAATCTAGATTTTAACCTTTTGCTAGTCCTAATTAATATCACTTTCTGGTCAATGATGTGAAATTTAAAGACATTTTTATTCAATGTCCATCACTAAATTTTAACTGTAACGATTTCTTAATAACTTCGAAGATTATTCATCTATTATATATACCAAATATCACTCCTTAAAATTATTGGTGGTAGTTGGATAAAAGTGTGCCTAAATTTGGCAATACTGTGTAGAGCGCTTTAAGAGCGTCACGGCCAGCAAAGGGTGAAAAAAAAAAAAAAGACATAAATTAAAAAAAATATACTAAAAACACGCTTAATTATTAAAAATTAAAATTTACTAAAACCTCTGATTCAGCGACAGTAAAGTTAAAAAATTATCCTTAGATTTGACACAGGCAAAGAGATATTTCCTTGGGGCTTGCTCCCAATGAAAACGGACTCTGAAAATATTTCCGTATTGTATTGTCATCGACTATAAACTCATGTTTAAAATTTCGGAAAAATCGTTTGGTACAAATGCTTTAAAAATGAATTGCAAGATTTCATACAGTAAAGTATTTTGACCCTGGATCTTTTCCCTACCGAGATAGTTTCCCGAAATTGCTTGCATATTGAAGTGACATCGACTCCTTTCTAACATTTGAATAAAACCAGTTCGGCAAAAGTACTTAAAAGAAAATATTTGCAATATTTGACTCAAGTAGGTAAATTTTTGCCTTTGCAAACTGCCTTTGATCAGATAGATCCTTAAATATACTGGCATATCACATTATCATTGACATATGTGCTCATGTGCAAAATACTGCAAAACAGACAGAAGTGCATTAAAACTGAATCGCAAGATTTGTCATAGGCAGACAGATTTTTGCTTCTTGAGCGTGCCCCTGGTGAGATAGATTCCTGAAAACGCTTTAATATTGAATTGTCATCGACTACGGACTCATGTTTACAATTTCGGTAAAATCGGTTGGATCGGCCAGACATCGTGTATCACCTTCTTGGAAACATTCTTAGTCTACCTCAGGTGTCTACATCAAGTCATTCCGGGGTGGATTCAAGTTATTCCATTGCATTAAAAATGAATCGCAAGATTTGACATATACCGACATATTTTTGTCACTGGAACCGGGTGAGATAAATCCCTAAAAAGGATTGTATTTTGCATTGTCATCGACTCTCGTGAAAAATTTGAGTAAAATCAGCTGGAGAGAAGTACATTAAAAATGAATTACAAAATTTTACGCAGGCAGGCAGTGCCCTTGTCACGATAGATTTCTGAAAATACTTGTATATTGTATTGCCATCGACTATGGACTTGCGTGCAAAATTTGTATGCAGTCCTTATGTCCAATTTTCATGAATCAAACAATTTGCAATGATTATTGTATCAAAGTGACATTATTCTTCCCGGTTTTTCGTTCAATTCGTGTTTAAAATCTTCAGTGTAAAATGAATTTTTTTTTTTTCTGTTTTTTCTTCCCTTTTCCCTGTTTTTTAAACTCAAAAGACATCATACAATGCACCAGAATGTTCCACACAGAGATCATTCATTGTTTTTTCTTTAATTTATCAATACCATTAGCACAGTTTCTCTCTTTCCCTCACCAAAAATGATACCAATAGAAAATTTCACCTATTTGAATGATACTCGAAATAAAACATTTTTTTTTCTCATATGAAATCAGTTCTTACTTCTACCATGACACTGAATTGCTTTTAACCTACTCCAAGGTTAAAAAAAAAAAAAAAAAAAAAAAAAAAAATGTATATATATGTATATATTTCATTTCCTTTATTCTTTAATATACAAGAATATCACTTTTTAAACGCACATACATTTAGATTAATATGTCAGGATGAAATAATTTAAGTTTAAAACGAGTGTTTTTTACATACATATGATGAAAATAAAACAAAGTCTTTCTTCTTCTATTAAATTTATGTGTTTTACTTTCGTTTGACGATCCTTTCTTGGAATTAAAGGATAAAAGTTTTTATTTATTATTATTTTATTTTATTCAACCCAAGCGTAAATCAATTTTAAAGGAAACAATGTTACAATTTACAATGTTACAATACAAGTAAAAGAATTAACGAAATTATAATTGAGCCTATAATACCCCTTCAGTTCACTATCAACTGTAATTATTAAAAATTACTAAATTGCAGTATTTTAATTTTGACGTAACTGTATATGTCAGAGTAATGCTTAAAATATAATAAGTACCTAAGTAATAGAAATATTTCAAATTCGTTTTTCTTAAAGGCAAAACATGGGTATATAATACAAAACTGTTGCGTAAAAAAAAAAAAAAAAAAGTTATTAATAGAACATTAACTAAGAATTTAAGATGAAATTCTCATTAATATCCGCCAAAACGCAGACATCATTAATTTTCTTTTTTTTTCTCAATATTTGATAACGCACCGCCCTTAGCACTTTGAACTAATGCAATTTGGGAAAAGTCTCTAATCTTCGTTTCGACTGACCTATGATGCTGAAGGACAAATTTCGCTGATATAAACCCGCGCTTTGAAGAAATTCATCCATTGCCTTTTAACAGACATTGGGTACACATGTTTCAACCAGTGCTTTTTTTAATTCATCCATCACAGAGATTTTCAAGTTAACTGAACCTCATTCAACTGCAGGATCCTTCGTTTTCTGGAGAATCTTAGTGAACTTAAACATTTCTTTCCAGTCTCCAGACACCTTATTTCACCTTCTTGGAAACATTCTTGGTCTACCTCAGGTGTCTACATCAAGTCATTCCGGGGTGGATTCTCATAATTTTCTCAGGCTGAAGCCCCTAGCGTGGCTCCCTTATGCGAAAAGCCGACTGCCTTAGTTGGAATCTGGCGTTCAGAAGACGCTTCCTTTTTACCAATTTGAGTACTGTCAAAGGAAGTCGGCAAGGTAACAGCGGAAACGTACTAGAGTTGAAAGTACTGACACAGTTACACCACGTACCTTGAAGAGAGTAAGTAATTTTCCTTAATATATTTTAATTTTTTTTTTTTTTTGTGTCTTTATGTAATTTATATGTTTTATGTAATTTTTACCAAAAGTTTACTTTATGTTTTTTAAATGATATAAAAAAAAAGCTTTCAGTTTATTTTATTTTATTTATTTATTGATTGATTGACATAAATGGTACAATTTGAAACAAATTAGCCTGATTTGCATAATTTGGAGCCCAAATCACATTACGTATTTTGCCCCCCCCCCCCTCTCTTCTTCAACTTCTCTTCCTTTATACAAATGAAAAAATGATCTAGGACGAGATTGAATTGAGTTTCGGTTTTTGCTGTTTTGCATTGCGATACATAGGGTAAGTGCACCAGTAATTGACACTTTTAGAGCAATCTCTGACGTTTTTAATGTTCTAGTCATAAGAAAATATTTTTAGAAATCTTAAGTTAATACATATAGCATGAAAGACATTCAGAACCACATATATGTTAAAATATATACATTTGATAACAATTTTTTTAAACACCCACTCAATGTTCCAGTAATTGACACTGCCAGTTTTTTCCTTTTATTAGTAATTGGCAACCTATGTTCCAGTGTTTGACACTACTAGTTATTCATTTTACCAGTTATTAGCACCCTATGCTCCAGTGTTTGCCCTAAAATGTTAAAATTCTTATATGTAAAATATATGATTTTATTACTTTTTTATTTATTAATTATTTCGGGATAGATGCCAATTACTGGAGCATGCCAATCACTGGAGCACCTACCCTATATTAATTTTGGATATGCAAATGAATAATCTAATGATGGTATTATTCTAAATGAATTAAGTTCATAACGAGTTTAAAGTAAGGTTAGTTACTTTAAAATTTATTTGTCACATTTATTTATTAGAATTGCAATAATTGGCAAATTAATGCCATCTTAGAGCTATAATCAATGACATACAATCTGTCAAATCATTCTAGATATCAAGCAGAGTTCAGATTGAACAAAACTACAGTCCTAAAAAATATATATATATATATATATATAAATATGCACATGCAGCATCTATTGATTTTTACCAGATATCACCATAATACAAAATTAATCTTATAGGATAATCTGTATTGCCACAGATAATTGTTTAGATTTAGGTGACATCTTTTGCCAGAGTGTACTAAAATCAGTATTTAATTCAGGGTGTGGTTAGTGAAAATTTTGCAGTGGGATATTTTAGTTTTAGTTTAAAATATTTATATTATTGAATTTTCTTGTGGCTGAATGGTTGTCACTCTGGCAATTTTAATTTTTTTCAGATGTAAAGATTTGAAATGCATCTAGGGTAATGAATCTTAAAAACATAGGTCGAATAAAGTTGCATTAATAAAATTCTCAGAACATATAATGTACTAATCTAAAGAAAAATATCACAAATGAAAACTTATATTTGTGACACAATTATAGCAAAACATTCTATGATTATTTATTTATTATTTAGAGGGAAAAGGTCAGCATAGAATAAAATTGGCATTCAGATTTTATCCTGACCGGGGTTACAAAATAAATAAATAAATAAATAAAATAAAATAAATAAAATAAAATAAAATAAAATAAAATAAAAATAAATAAATAAATAAGTAAATAAAATAATTCTAATTCTAATATATTTTTATTATAGAATAACTGCGCCTTAAAATAAGTAAACGTATAAAAAAATAATTTTTTTTAATAGTCAAATTCAATGATCTTTATTTCTTTTAATTTTAATCTTACCAAATATTAATATATTCTTTTAACTTGAAACCCTCGAAGAATTAAATTATATATATATTAAGCAAATTTTACAATATTATTTATATTTTAGTTTTTAATTGTCTGCTTAAAGTTTTATGTGTTACCTGTAGTAATGTAGTCGAGAAATTAAAAAAGTTATGATATTAATTTATAATTATTTTCTTTTCGATTTATTTTATCAATATAAATTACAAAAATTAATTGTTTAAAGTTCATTGGTTTTACTTTCACACTAAAACTAAAATTATAACCTTTTTATTATTATTATTTTTATACATTTTTTTTCCCCTTGTTGTTTTAATCGATTTTTAAATTTTTGTTCTTCCGTTTGCCCTTCGACAGACAGCAGCAATACTCCGAAATTTAACAAATAATATTTCAAAGAACTCATAAGTGTATAAATCACTTCAAATTTCTTGTTAAACATTATTCATCTTACCGCTTCGATGGCGTTGATGATGCATTCTTGTTTAATTTTTCCACCTGATGAAGGGCCGCGCTATTATTACTTTGAGCTGAAACAACTATTGCGAGATTTTGCCAGTTATAATGTTAATTTACAAAGTTATTTATTTATTAAATTAATTAATATTTGAATTTAATAAAGTTAAAATAGAAATGTTTCAAACGAAAGTTTTTTTGGAAATTAAAAGTGCTATTTTATTTCGTTTTACATATTTAAATCATTAAGTGTCTATACTGAAAAGTTACAATGTAAATATACTGAAATTTATCAAAAAGAATTAAAAATTAAAAAAATTAAAATTATTATTATTATTATTATTATTATTTTAAACTTTTAATATGGTCCATGTGGCTGAGTTTTTAAATTTTTTCCTCGATATTACATTATTAAAGTTTATTAATATTCTAAACATATTTGTACATTATTTTGTGAATTGATTGACATTTTTTTTTTTTTTTTTTTTTTTTTTTTATGTTTGAATGTTAAAAATTTGTATGGAACTTAATTCTTTAAAAAATATTTTTCAGTTTGAATATTAACTTATTAATCAATCCACAAAGTAATGCATAAATATGTTTAGAATAAACTATAATAATAGGAGAAAGTTTAAAAATTCCATCGCATGAATGATTTTAAAAATTTTCAGTAAGTAAATAAATAAATAAATAAATGAAATTTTGAGTTTTATTTATTAGGACTGAGGGCCTATCCGCGATTGTAATGAAATGCTCGCCCTCTGGTGGGCTAAGGTGAATATATCATACCACTGATAGCTTTCACGCTCAAACAACGATAGAACAATAAGAAAGAACAATAAATTAATACACGTGGCTATTATATTTACTAACAACTGCAGTTGAGAAAGCTCCATCTATCGATCATTACAAACGCGGATTAGTCTCAGACAGGGATTTTTGCGTTGTCGTTTTTGATAGTTGGAGATTTGTCGAAATCATTTTTCGATAGTTGGACATTTATCGAAATCTAAAATTTATCGAAAATATAATTGAATAATTTGAAAGCGATGTTATAATTGGGAAGAAAAAAAAAAAAAACTGATAGTCCTCCGTCCTAAACTAAATTCTGCTTTTGCCAGAATTTCACCAAAATCTTTTTTTTTTTTTTTTTTTTTTTTTTTTGAAAGAAAAAGAAAAGAAAATTAATAATAATCAGTATCGTAACAAGAGATATCGAAAAAAAATTTTTTTTTAATAATTTTGAATTAGGAAATAAATAGTGCGCGTGCAATAATATGAAATAAAAATAAATAAAAATATGAATTTAATGATTTGATTTTTATATAAAACACGATCGCGTGCTATCTTAAAAAGTAGATGTAAAATTTAAAGTTTAATTTTCTTGGCAACAATTATAAAAGAAAATAAATAATTAATGAAAGTTTAGAAGTTAGAATTACTAATTTTATTTATTTTTTTCTTTTTTGTTTACTTGTTTGTGCCATTATATATATATATATATATATATATTCGCGTTCGCCAGCAGGTTAAGGAGGAGCTCATGAAGTAGGCATAACTATCAACTCAGCTGTTTACAACGTCAATGCACATTAAAGAGAACCCTTTACATAGACACGAAAGGTTTACGTAGAAATCAGCTGTTAGTTGAACTGTTGAACTCCGACATATACGCATTCTGATATCAATGAACCGTTAACAAGTAATAATAATAATAAAGAAAAGCAATTGAAAGTTAATTATGTAATTAATAGAAGAAGAGAAAAATAATGAACATCATCTAAAGAGAAAGATTTTACAAGCAGATTATTCAAGCAAGATGGCTTAGCTGATCCGTATATTGAGGAAAGTAATATGGTGTCGCACAAAGATTAATTTCTCTTATCAATCTAGTTTTAGAAACTGTTTTATTTACGATTGCTTTCCCTTTTTATGTAGATCTTAATTGGAAGTACAAAAGAGTATTTTTATATGCGATTACTTTCACTTGTGAAATTGAAAAGAAAGATTTTCTGAGAGAATTAAACTCCAATATCTAGTATTTATTTATTTTTATTTCAATATAGTTTTCGAGAAATTTTAATATACTTAATAATTATGCATTTCAAAACTTAGGTATTCTAACTTTTACCAACTCTAAAACAGTAGTTTCAAAAAACAATTTTTAGCATTCACCATCCGCTTAAAAATTAAAGAAAAATCGAAATTTTATTATTTAGGCTTGTTACATAGGCTGAAGATTGATATAAAACAATGTTTTTCAAAAAATGGCACATGGCAAAGACACAACTATTGATATTTTTCCGTTTTCGATAGCAGGAGTTTTTTTTTTTCTTTCTTTCTTTCTTCTTCTTCTTCTCTCTCTCTCTCTCTCTCTCTTTTTTCCCCCCATTTGATTATGCATCATTGAAAAAATTAATGAACATATTTGGCATTATTTAATTCACCTAGTAATAAAAAAATATGGAAAAAAGTGCTATTGAAGAACATATAGTGTGTGTTTGTGTGTAAGGCCGATTGACTGCACTAGGGTCCTATGCCTGAGAAGAAGTGACCTCCGTGGAGGTCTTTCTAAGGAGTCCTAGCCCGTATTTACGCAAGCTTCGGAGAAAATCACGGAAAACTTCGAACGGCTAGGCTGACGGGCGTGATGTGGAACCCGGCACCTCACGTTTACCAGATTTGGTAGCAAAACCTCTCAGCCTCTGGTGGGGCGAAGAAGAACATATAGTAAAGGAATGGCCTTTATTTATGACATTAGCAGTATATATATATATATATATATTTTTTTTTTTCCATAAGAAACGTGCTTAACGAAAAAACGTTTCTTAATATCAACGTAACTTTTTTTATGATTCAGAAAATTATAAGAATGTTATAACAAAACAGAAAATTGGAACAAAAAATTCCTACATCTGAAGGAGAGAGGGGAAAAAAAATCACCCAACGTTATCCAAAAACATCTCAATGTTTATTCTCTATATAGAAAAAGGTCACATTATCTGAAGGATATCAACTCTCATCTGTTGTATATACTTACATAAACATTTACCATGATATATCTCTTAAAGAAAGAAAAAAAATGTAGGCTATTTTGGCCTTGTAAAATGATGAAATTTCATAAGATTAAAATGCATTACATAAGAATAAACAGATTCCTTATGAAAGATTATTTTACTGTTTAATCTTGTTTATCTAAAATATTTTTTTACATACTTTTATATTTAGTTAGAAACTGCATCTAATGTTTTACATTAATAATATTTTCATTCAAATTTAAATTTCATAATTATTTAAATCTCATTTACTTTTTATATCAGCGGAATATTTTCGCCAGTTGCAGAAATGGAAAAGCTTCTAAAACTAAAAGCTGTTAAAATAAATAAATAAACTAAAGCTTTATGAAACAAATTCTTAATATTTTTTTTATGTTATTATTACAAATATCTACATTAAATTTTAGCATTCAAACGCATACATAAAAAAAAAAAAAAAAAATTACTAATGTACCCACAAAGTAATACCCCATATGTGTTTAGAAAAAATTGTTAAACTCTAATAATGTAAAATATTAAGAATTAGTTAGCAAAAAATAATTTTTAAAAAAATGCTGAATATATTTTTTATTTAACTTAAACAGTTTTTGAGAAAATTTTTAGTGTACTGATATTGTTATATTTGAAAGCACGTGTATAGAAATTTTCACATCTCTGAAGCAATACTTAACATTAGAACACATACACACACGTATATATGCATATATTTATATTGTAACAATGGTTGTAAAAAAAGTAAGAAAACAGATGATGGAATGCCACCATAATCCACACGAAGCAATAAAAATTAAATAATAAAAATAACCTTTAATAATTTTAATAAAGATACGGAAAAAAAAAAAAAAAAGATAAGATAAGAACAATACTCACTTGAATATTTTACCCAAAATCCCGTGTACCAAATAAAGATCCGATTTAAAAATAAAAAGAAATAAATTACACATTGACATTAAATAATAGTGCTCATCCATATCAGACTTTAATAAAGAGGAGATGATTTAAAAATTATAACGTTCATCGTTCTCTTATATACAGAAAATTTCCTATAGATATATATGACGATGGAATGTTATCATGTATTCGTTTCCATTTGGTATTAAACTACTTCAAAAAGTATATATTTTAAGACAAATTTAAGCAAAAAAAAAAAATGGATTAAATTAAATTGTTTTAATCAGAGCAATTCTTCATTCTCAGACATATAAAGTAAACACAAATTTAAAAATATTCTAAAATCAATCTTTTTTTTAATAAAATGTAATTGCTTAGAAAATCTCCATTGAGTAGAAAATCCAGGACGTATATTCAAGATTAATTATTTCACCAAGAAGGAGATTTTGTCTTACTGCTTTGCTTTAACCTATTAAAGATCCAAAACAACTTTATTCTAAACTGATACACTTCTAGAAATAATACACTTCTCTCATATTTAGAATTCAATATTTTTATTTTACGATAAGAATTAAAATTCCTTTTTTTTTTTTAATTAATGCTTTTAATAAATTATATTAATTGAAAATTAATTTATGAACTCGCGTACAAAACTTAAGCAAAATCGGTTGAGTAGGAACGAAATAAAAATTAACTGCAAGATTTGACCCATACAGAACAAGTTTAATAACATCCAAAACCCCAAAAAATTTACTGTGCTTTTCTTTTTTTTTTTTTTTTTTAAGCAAGTAAATTATTTTATCGCCATTTGCAAGCGTTAACTAGATAATTAATTCGAAAAATTTTGATTTTATTTATAAAAGTTTACGATGCTACTATTTCAGAGATGGAAAAAAGGGATAAAATTTTTTATCATGGTAATTTATTACGTATTGAGTATTAAAACACGTCATTTTCTATGACGTCAGATTGTCACAAACTTGCAAAACTTGATAACTGACCTTGTCACTAAAGAATGCAACTAGTTTCACTCCATAAAGTGTCTTCCAAAAGAATTAAAAATATTATTTAATACATATTTATTCGGGATAACAAGCTTGATATACATCGAAATTAATGTAAAATATAAAAAATTTTGGTTGTGAGATTAACAAAACATTTAATGTTATTGTTAGGTTTATTGTTTATATATATATATATATATATATATAAACTGCTGATAATAATTGAAATATAATAAATATAATGCACATATACAGACTTTTTTTTTTTTTTAATTTCTCTTATCTTTACATGGTAGAGAAATTATTATTTAGGGTTCGAACTTTTTAAATAAAACTGAGTTTTTCGTATAATTATACGTTTTGAGGTCTCTGAATACGAAAATCAGGATTCTAGCTGTTGATCTGTGTGTCTGTCTGTTATTAGTATAATTTAAAAATAAATATTAGAGAGAAGTTCAAAATCAGTATTCTGAATCTATATCACGCGATATTATTATTTGAATGGGATAAATGATCACGGGTAAAAGATCTATGTACAAAAGAATTCAAATACGTTACGTCTGTGGGCAAAATTTCTTGTTGGTACATGTTAACATCTTTAGATTGTACTAAATATAATGATATTAACAGATATTTTTTACACACAGAAAAACATACTCCCTTTGAAATATGGTATGAAGAACATTAATCATTCATTTATAAGGTCACACAGAAGAATTCCGGATATATTAGAGGCTGCTGGGAAATTGCTCAAAGTGCATCTCAAGTTATGCATTTTGCTTACTGTGAAAATTTTAAATACACTATGCAGTGCATATACATTTTATAAGGAATATGCAAGGCTACACAAAATGAATAGTTTATATATATATATATATATATATATATATATATATATATATATATAAATATTGTGATTATTGTGATTCGCTAAAATGCTTTACTAAATTGGATCATGTTCAGAAAAAAAATAATACAATCGCTTTTACCCGCAAAGCAATGTTTAAATAAAACGAATTCTTAATTAAAAAAAAGAAAGAAAAAAAAAAAAAAAAGAAAAAGAAAGAATATTCAGAGGAACAACAGGAGAGAGGTAACATTGACAAATTAAAAACATATATATCACTGTTTACGATTTAATAAGTACTAATGGAAAAATTAAAATTACAAATTAAATTTTCTCAAAAGTTTAAAGAGTCGTGTTTTTTCCAGCTTTATAAGATTTGTTTGAGTTTTAATTATCTTTTCGGATACAAGTGTTTCAATTTGTTTGATTAGAGAGCTGCATTTTACTATTGATATAGGCACAAGCTTTATACTTCCATTTATATATATATATATATATATATAAAAAACTTTAATTGTACTTACTATATACGATACATTAACAGCTACTTTTTATGCCATAGATTTTGTAAAAAGCCGTATACTAAAGAAAAAATAAATGGTATGTATACAAAAGATTCCAATAAGTTAAATTAAGTCCTACCACTGAAAAGTAATTTACAAAAAAATTCCTATTTTTAAATATAAAATTTTAACGAGATATTAAAGATTTAAAAATGAAAATTTTTGGCAAATTATTGCTCTTTAGGTACATTAGATTTCGATTAAAAGGAATAAAAACACAACTTGAATAAAAGTTGCATGTATAAACATTAACTTTTTTTTTTTTTTTTTTTTTTTTTAAGGGTGGTTGGGGGGTGGGGCATGTTTTAAAATATTCTTTGTATTGTCAATAGTAACACATTACGAATTTTAAGGCCAAATTTTGTTTCTGAAAACAAACATCACTGTGTTAGAAAACAGTTTAAATTATAATCACATGTAAATTCGTTTGTTTAAAAAATGTAATAAAATAAAATGTATTTCATTTATATTATTGTGCATAACCAATCGCCATTAATGTTATAATGTTTTAATAAAAATAATTTTTAGAACATCTTCATATCTGCATATGTTTATGCTTCTTGGAAAAAAAATCTAGCCTTATGCTTCCTTGTACATAATATTGGGTATGCATATACATATATAATTTTGGCTTAAATTCATATTCGAAACTAATTTGTTGACTTCTAGAAAAATTGAATATTTACTAACAAATCTAATAAATTAAAGTTTAAGCTGAAACAAATATTATCAAAATTTCGAAACAATTAAGATAAAATTCCAATTTGCAACTTTTAAAATTCCGTAATTTTAAAATTCTAAAAATTAAACTGAAATAAAAATGTATCTATAATCAAATTATTTACTTGTCCTGACAAAAATAACACACACACACACACACACACACATATATATATATATATATATTTATATATATATATATAATTTGAAGCCTATTTTTGTTTTCTAAGTAACAGGCGTTAACTAGATTTTGTTCTGATTAATAAAAATACCAATTTCCGTAGCGATCGGTTGAACGGCATAGCTTTGTAAAACCAGACATATGCTTGATTCGAGGTGGGCTACGACAAATTTCCACAACATTAAAATCGCTGTTTGAAAACAATAGTCCTGTCGTACCAATATATATATATATATATATGTCTATATGCATTTAAGAAGGACAAACAATAATAAATGTGAAAGTAGAGCAAACTTATTTTCAACCTATTTACTCGTATCCAAGTCGAAGGTATATAAGCTCAATTCTCAATACATCACTAAAAAATAACGAAGCTGGATTCTTCCTTTTGAAAAATAAAATCATAGTTATTCGGAAATCTAACACGTTTTCCCTGCAACCTTCAGGTATGAAAACATCACGTTTTCTCACGTCATGTAGAAACAAAACACTACCTTTAGAAAACCGGATATAATATTACGTGAGACAAAACTAGCATTACATACGTCTTTTTATACAGGCGGAGTCAATAACATTTGGGGTATACATAGGTATAAAAGGATCCGACTAAAGTAACTTATGAATGAAAGCGGATTAAGTATAAGCCAATTGAGGATTTAGCGACAGTATAAAAAGAAGTAAGTTTATTTACTTTCACTTTGCTGGGTAATACTAATAATATATTAACCCTTTCATGTTCACTTGTTTTGCACTGAAAGAAAGATTTAACATATTTTTGGGCAACAATTTTTCAACATTTTTTAATCTATTTTCAATTTTCTCTTTGTTTCGTAGATAGTAACACTACTCCGAAATTTAATAAATGATTTTTCGGGGTAAGCCAAATGAAGAAGTTTCTTGAAAATTCTTAGAAGGCACGAGTTAATTTGCTGCTTTAATGATACACTCGTGTCTAGTTTTTTTTTTTCACCTGGTGAAGGGTTGTGTTATTATTTCGACCTGAAACTGAAACAGCTGTTTTTGAAATTTATAATGTTTACTTCCAAAGCTATTGATTTGTTAAAGGAACTTGGCACCTTTGACTCGTCACCATTCAAGGTTCAGCTTATATTTCTACTTAATATTTATGAATTGAACTATGTTAGGTTTGTTCAATAAAATATATATTCAGGTAACCATTCATGTGGATTTTGATACAATGTTAATAGATTTGAAATCTTTAAATTGCATTTTCAAAGTTTGCCTTTTTTCATGAATTCCTGATCTTCAAAATGCTAGAATTTTTGCAAATACTTAAGTAGGGTAAAATGAATAACTAGTAGTGCAGTGTCAAACACTGGAAACATAGGGAGGCAATTACTGATAAAATGAAAAACTGGCAGTGTCAATTACTGGAACACTGAGTGGGTGTCAAATAAAACTTCATTAAAAAAATAATTGTTATCAAATGTATATATTTTAACATATATGTGGTTCTGAATGTCTTTCATACTATATGTACTAACTTAAGATTTCTAAAAATATTTTCTGAAGACTAGAATATTAAAAACATCAGAGATTGCTCTAAAAGTGTCAATCACTGGTGCACTTATCCTACATGTTTATGTAAAAATTAAAACATGATTTTTGTTATATCTATATTTTTAAAGTATTTTTTCTATTATTAAATATTGCAAAATTCATCCCTAATTCTTTTAAGTAGGTTTCATTAAACATCGAAAAAACATTAAATAGTTTCTTAAACATCTGTAGATGTTTTAGTATTTTGAAGATCGTAAATTCATGAAAAAATGAAAACTGAGAAAACGCAATTTAAAGATCTTAGATCTGCAGAAAAATACATCGAAAACCATAAGAACTATTGTCTAAATACACATTTTATTAAAAAAAAAAAAAAAAAAAAAATTCAATTTATAAATATTAAATGGAAATATAAGCTTTTATATGGAACTTTCAGTGGTACTGAGTCAATGGTGTCAAGTCCCCTTAAATAAAATATTTCAATTTAATCAGGTTAAGATATAATAGATGTTTCACAACAAAAATTTCTGAATAGTTGTAATTTTTTTTCTTTCTTTTTTTAAATATATTTGTGATCAGCTACGTACCTAATAGTCATTCTTGAAGTTGAAATTAGTTTAGCAATCTTCAAATTAAAAAACCAAAATGCAGAGTCAAAAATAAAATGTGTTAAAATCACGGTAATAAAATAAAAATACAGCGTTACTTTCTCAAGAATTGTTAACTATTTTGAGGATGGAAAATTATTGCAAGTCTTAATATTGCTTGGCTAATTCTGAAATAAAACTTGCATTTTATGAATTTAGAAATTTAAAAAAATAATTAAATTGAAAATGTATAAAATGTATGTTCTTGTGTAAATACTACTAAGATGAAATCTTTAAAATGTTTACTTAGCTAAATACTTTAATGTGTAATATCTCGTATATTAACGGGATGACAAAAGAAAATGTATTAAAATACATTTTAAAGAAAAATAAAATAACTTTTGTAATAATCGGAATTTTTATATGTCTATTTTCCTCATTTATATATATATATATATATATATATATATATATAAATGAGGAAAATAGACATATAAAATGCTTTGTGATAAATCAAACATTTAATGTAAAAGACTTATATATATATACAAGTCTTTTACATTAAATGTTTGATTCATCACAAAAATGCTCATGCTTCTGCAAATTTTGAAGTAGAATACTGCATTTTCCCCCTCTTTATACATGAAATTCATTATTTTTAAATAGTCACACCAGTAATTTCAAATATAGTAATAGTTACATGCTCCCGAAGTCCGAAGAAGTGCCACTCATCTTCCAATGCAACAATAAATATGTATAGGTAAACAGAATTGCGTCCAGAATTTGTGTTGTCTTTTATAATGGGGAAAAACATATACGAAAGATTAAACAAGATTAGATACATAACTGGTAACATTTATAATTTATTGCGGAGTACTGTTAGCCCCGCCCTTTTTTCACACCAGTATATTTTGTATTTTTCTTCTTTTTTCATAGTAAATACATATTGGAGAAAATTTCTCTAAACTCACACTAGTGTGAAAAAAGGGCGGGGCTAATAGTACTCCGGAAATAAATTATAAATCTTACCAGGTATGTAGATACAGAGGGAGCCCCAGAATTACAACGACAAACTTTAAGAGATAGGTCACATTATAAGGATTCAGGAACTCATACCCGCAAACGTCATCTTAACCCTTTAAGAACCAGTTGTTTTAGGGTAATTTTTAACAGATGAGGACGGTACAAACGTAGAACTCTACAAGGTTTAAGTTCATGCAAATAATAGCAAAGGAATGAAAAATAAATAGCAACCCACGACCGCATACATCATATTAAAGCTTTAAGGAGCAAGTACATTTTGATGTTTTTTAAACTTACCGCTATGTACGAGTATTATCGAATAATCTAGCTTTTTGGTTATTTGTAACACCGCCTACCTTGTAAATGTTAAAATTTTGCACAATCCATCATTTCACAAAATCATGCACAATATTCGTATTAATACAATCAGTGCTTTAAGTACATCGATTAGAAACAGCATTATTACTATATATATATATCTTTTATGTAATCATTTGTACGAAATATACGTTTGTTAAAAATTCAACATTTAAAAGCCACGCCTACATCTTTTAAAAAGAACCTCAAAACTTAAAGGGTTAAGATGTCATTTGCGGACATGGGTTCCTACGCAAGTCTGAATCCTTATGATATGTCCTATCCCCTGCTAAAGTTTGTTACTGTAATTTTGGTACACTCTGTATATAAAGCACAACAGTATAAAAAGAAAAAGAAAAATATATATAAAAATATAATTTTGCATTATGACGTTTATATTAAAATTTTCGAATTAAAAATTTTGGTGATGTGCAAGTTAAAAATAAAAGTTACTTGATACACATTTTTTTATTATTTGTTATTTATTTTTATATCTTATATAATGTAGCAATGTTAATTGTATTTGACTCCTTTTTTTTTCACTCCTAAGAATTATATTTATTTTTGTTCATTAGGTTCCTGGATTAGGTTTTTAAATATTCAATTCCATTCAAGGCCAAGAAACCTAGAGTTCCTATTTGAATGCTATAATAGCTACCTAAATCAAGAACGCCAGAGCTTGAGAGAAGGACTAAGCCAAGAAAGTTTTATTTGGAAACAAAACTTTATAACAAAAAGCCTCCAAAATGGGTCTCGGATACGAGCTACCAATTAAGAAAGCTGACGATAGGTAATTATTGTTTATATTTCATTGTTTGAACAGTTTAAATGAAGAGGTGAAGCGCATTTTAATATAATAACAATAGAAATAATAACTAAAGAGTAAATTTGTACTAGAACATATTAGTATTACTGCTGAAATTTAGCTTTTATAAAAAAGTGAATACTAAAAAATATCAAAATTTTTCTTCTATACCATTCTAATAGCACAGTGTTATGGGTACGAACACCTCAGACTTGTAGGGAGTTAGACAAATTTAATCCACATATATCCAATAAAATCTGAGAAAAATTTTTAATTGGCAACAAAATACACAGCAGCAGTGGCAGACCTACAACTCTCGAGGCATGGGACAAAAATCTTATTGGGGCACCTTAATTAGAGGCCTTTCAGTTGGGACACTCTAAATGTAGGCCCCACTATCAGGAGGTTCCCTAGCCCTTCTTCCCTTAAACTTATAACCACAAGAAGGCACTAAAGTAAATTTTAAGATTGGTTCAGGAATCCAACCCAGTGTGGCTAGGGGCATTGTCCCCACTTGCTTTGCATTCGTCAAGCCTTGCATAAATGGGTTCTTTTGATTTTGGGGCTGTCGCCTTACAATAACTTTTTATAGATTAAGGCTCTTTTGATCAGAACTTAAGGCTTAAAATGGAATTGCAGCGAATATTTCAAGTCAAAATAATAGCATGACAACTTCACCAGATACATATACTTAAAACTTAAATTTCTTTGGAAGCCCTCTCATGGCCAAATGCCTCACCCATAAGGATAGTCCGGAGACACACATCACAATTTTAATCTTCATTGGACCAGGGGGGGGGGGGGGTGGCTCCCCCACTTCGGTGACCTCCAGAAGTATAATTAGGATGGGAAAAAGAGGCTGAAATAGAACATAAAGCAAATGAAGAAAATTATGGCTTTGACAACCTTGTAAAATAAAGTACACCAAAATCATAATTTCGTGTAAGAAATATCATACCTACCAAATAAAATTTAATAGGAGGCAATATCTGTAAAGGTTTTACTAAATTAAACAGTAAAATTATATAAAATTCCATGAATTATTTTTCAGTTCAGCTCTCATAAAATTTGAGATAATCATTTTCTAAAAACTGCCATATATCACATTTAGGATATCCAAAAACATGTAAATCCATCAAACAACAAATATTAAACATTTTTATAAATCTTAAATTCTTTTTCTCACGATTATCGAAAATGCGTGTGTGTGTGTATATATATATATATATATATATATATATATATATATATATATATATATATATGCATGTGTGTGTGAGAGAGTGTGTTAAAAAGTATAAAGATTTCAAGAATAAGAAATTAAACCATTTTAGAAAATTATATTTTCCAATTTAAAATGTATGGAATAGGATTTTATGTATCACAAATTTATTTTACAAGTATAGCAATGGGTAAAACTTTTAATTTTAACAGTGACACTCTGTTGAAGAGTGGAGCAATTTTTCCCATGTCTAAAACAAACTGTTAGTTTTCATATTTGATTTGGTTTCTTATAACTAAATTATAATAAAGACAGATTCAAACAAGCAAATATAATAACTATTAGGTCTGAATTTAGCTTATTAATTGACTAATAAAGTGTGATCAGTATAGAGGAGAAATAGGAAGAATTTCTTCTCTATGGGGATTACACTTACTACAACTCATCTGACACATTTTATATGTGTCAAAATTTTCAAGTTGTATCTAAGAATAAACTAAGATGTTCATATTATGATAGATTTTTTTTTTTTCAATTGCATATTTAAAATTTGAGCTCTAAAATTTAGCCCTAAATGCTAAATTAAAAAATTTTGATGAATATGTGATATTTTTCTTTCTTATATTGTAGAGCTGCTTCCTATGGAGCATGGGTTACTAAGTACAGCAATACCCAGCAACAGTCATTCAACAGCTGGAAAAATTCCATGAGTGACAAGGACAAGAAAGATGCTCAAAAGAACAACCCCTGGGGCCCTGTATTCAAAGATAAACAGACTTTCATCAATATGCATTTCTGTTAACCATTTATCTTGAAATCTTCATCATCTGATGTATATTCTCACTGTTAATAAACATGCCATTGTTTATTTTAAGTAATGTGTACCACATGCCAATGTAAATAAAATTTATTGCTACTAATACGTTGGTTTGTCAATTATTGAAATATTCACATTGAAAAAGGAAGGAAATACAGGAAATTTTTACTTTTTCCAGATATTAAATAAAATATTCTTTAGCATCATTAAATTATAACTGCAGACTTAACAAATATCATAATTATCTTAAACATCGTTATATTATTCTATTTTCTGACTTTTACTTTATCAACCTCTATCATTATTGCTTCTACAGAAAGAAAATTATTTTAAAGTCTAAAAGTCTGAAGCCTTTCCACACAATTTAAATTATTACTTTCTCTTATCCATATGTAGTAAACAAAGTATTGTTTTAGAATCAAATTTTCGAAATTTAGTTTTTGATATATTTACATGTTTTGAGGTACCCTGAAATCAAAAATCAAGTTTTGTGCGTGTATGCCAATCAAACCACTCGAGGAGAAATATTAGCAGGAGATACAAACTCTGTATTATATGGTGATGCTACTTGAAACCTTTTGTTAAAATTGAATAAACAGTTCATATACAGGGACATCCTAGAGAATTAAAATACATTTTGTCAATGGGCAAAACTTCTGGTAGTTACACTTGAACATATTTAGTCTGCACTAAAGAAAATGAAACAAAAGATATATTTTTCATATGCATGTTTTGTATAGAAAATGGTATGAAAATCATTCACCATTCATTTACAGGGCCACAGAAAAAAATTCATATATATTAAAGCTATACTTGGAAACTGCTGGAAGTGCATTTCAAATTGTTTTACGTATTTTCATATTGAGCTAAATTTAAGTATACTATATGACGTGTATTAAGATTTAGGGATCTGATACAGGGTTACTCAAAATTAAGCAAAAACATTCTTTTTTATTGCATGTAATTGATGAAAGTGCTTTACTAAATTTTACAAAGTCCAGAAAAACTGCTTAAGAATGATAATTACTTTCTCATACCTATATGGTAGACAAAATTGTTTGAAGTCCAATCTTCAATGCTGATGCTTTTATATAATTATGCGTTTTGAGGTCCCATGAATAGGAAAACAAAGTTTCTAATTGTTGATATGTGTGTATGTCATTTATCAGTATAACATAAAAACAAATAATTGCAGGAAATTAAAATTAATATTTTAAAGATCAAATAATAATTTGACCAAGATTCATAAGTTTCAAGGAGTAATGTGTGTGAAGATCTTCTGAATAATTTTCAATAACTTTTTTAATTCAATTATTATTATTATTATTATTTTATGAGTATAGGTACTATATTCAAATGATGGGGAGCATAATTAATAATAATGCATAATGAACAGATTTTCATGAAACTCAGTACACACCTAGTCCATATGAAGGTCCCAGCAATTTATCAATCAATTTGCATTGCCAATTTGTTTCTAAATGTCCGTCACTTGAATAGAAGTAAAAAATCAATTAACTGTGACAAAAAGACTTCCCTATATTAATTTAGCTTATTCATTCAATGAAAGTTTGTAATTTTAGTTGGAAAATTTAGATTATTTTCATCTTAAAAAAAAAAAAAAATTAAAATATTTTTACATTATTAATTAATTGGAAAATTTGAAATATCATTTCACTTTGACAAGAAATTAGTTACATATTGTATAGAGATGTTCTTTTAGGGAATTAAGAAGTGCCAAACTTCAAAATTTAAGAAAAACATCTGAGTTTTATTTTAGTCATATTTCTAATAAAATGCTGATAACAATATTATTTTGTAAATAACTATGAACTGCTTCTTTTTATATAGATAAACATTACTTCTTAGTGGGATTTCTTTTTAAACTTTCTGTAAAATTTGAAATTATAAAATTATCTGGCTTTTTCTTTTGTTGATATTACAGAGTGATTCAAAATTCACATTAAAAACTTCAAAGGCATGATAGAACACATTATAATCAGTATATATTGTAATAATAAACCTGGGTCATAATTGGCATATTCAATCAAAAATGAGTCATTTTCAGCTCTAAGAATTATTCATAACTGATTGTTCATAACTTTAACAATAATAAAAATATTGTAGTAATGTTCTTTTCATAAGAAACTTACCTTGATTTATATAAAACATGAGTTCACAAGTAAATAAACACATAGTACACATGGTATTACAAACCAAACGATTATGTACATTCTGCACTTTTGATGTTATGCCATTATTTACATAAAAAAAAAGTGTTTAAAATACTGATACAATATTTCTATTGTTGCTAAATTGTGAAGAAATTTGTTTTTCAACACAAATTGAGAAACTATAAATTTTTGATTGAAGGATTAAAAAATGTTCTTTATCCCTATTTAGAAACAACAAGATAAATCACTCAGTTTGAATAGATTTTAGGATTTTCCAAATGCACTTACAAAATAAATCATTTAACTTTCAACATTTCAGCTTTGTTGCCCCCAAATCAGCTACCACTTGAAATTTAAAGCATTTTAAATTTCAAAGGGTAAGGTAATATATAAAAAGCTAATTTTAAAGCATTTAAAATTTCATTCACTTTGAGCATTTTATTATACAGAAGTGGACCCCCAACTGATGATCTTGCACTGGGCCCACACTTCTGGAAGTCAGTCCCTACCTGTACATAAATCAATAATGTTATTTATACAATATGCTTGAATTAAATGAGAATAAGTTTCCTAAAAGTTGTATTTATAGACTATATTTAAAAGAAAAAGCCATAAAATAGATTGCTTTTGTCTAGCACTATATATGACTAAAAATAGAATGCAATTGTACTAGAAATTTAAAATAATGAAAAGAAAATCTCAACTTATTCATTAATGCTAAACATACCCTATAATACAGAGAACATGTTTTTATGCATCTGAATAATGCTTTTGGCTGTTTAAAAATATTAAATATATTTTCAGTAAACACTTCTCATAGTTCACAATGTATCCCAATTCCAGTGTGAATCTCATCACTCAAACTATTAGTGCCATTTATGCTATTGTTCCAATTATGGTAAAAGGAATCTCAAATAAACTTCGGTTATAGCTTTACCACTTAAGACAAAACATACAATAGATTGTTTGTCCTATATAATAATTAGAAAAAGAATGTGCCCTATGCCCCGTACAAAGGACTAAAAATTTAGAATAGTTTAAAAAAAGACCTTCATAGCATAACTGAATAAGCCCTTCAAGCAATTTCACCCAATGTATTTAAACATTTGTGAGAATAAATCCTTTACCCTGCCCTCCTTTCCTTTCATAGAGCAGCTGTAAATGATTGTAATTAAACAGGAGACTATTAAAAAAACTAAAAGTTTAATGATTCTAAAACTAGGAGGAAAAAGCTACTTGCACCTTGGTAACTGATTAAATGGATTTAATTAATCCTACTAATAAGAGAGATTGGACAGCTTTACTACCTTATGATAATTTTGATTAAAAGAGGCTAAACCTCTCATTTCACTCATTCTCCGACTGACCTTCACTTTAAGTTTGCTTTCTCTTAAATACTATCACTGGAGAATAAATTCATATATTTTTAAACACCATTCAAATTTTGCTACGAGAAAATCCACTTAACCTCAACCACAATTTCCCAAAACCTTGCCAACCATAAAAATCTTACAATGTATATCTTTAGAGTATTTCTCCACCAAGAAAGATATCTATTCCATACTGCTGTCTTACCTTTCAAGAACTCAACCTAACTATTTCTCTAACCTTCAAATATGAAATCTTTGTAAATCTCCAACAGTTCTACGAACTTCGTAAAGCGCCTTATACATTTTGTGTGTACTATTTAAATCAATCAATATTGTTCATCATACCCTATTCTATAAGAAATATTCTTATGTGCACTTAGATAACATGTTTTTCTTAAATATATTTTGTGAAGTATAATGGTATTTAAAAAGACTTTAAAGAAATACCTCTAATAGACAACAATATTCAAAACCTTTTACAAGCAGGGACCGATTTACTCACTTAGAGGCCCAGGGTACTCATATTCAATGGACCCCTTTTTCTCGTATTTTAATATTACAACAAACAAAACAAACCGCTTATTTCCGATTCAGCCGTTTAAAAATTCACTTCACTTTTCGTTTTGTTGGTAAGAGTAAGGCTAAACAAGATCCGTCGCTTGTCTATCAAGTATCAGATCGACGTACGTCACCCCCGTGTATCTGCATTGTGGTGTGTGCCTCGGATTTAGCCTAGTAAAAATTTGGAATGCAAGTATCAACAGTATGCAGATGTATTTGCGTTTAGCAAAAATATTGCAATTTTTCCGATGAGTTGATAGTTTCCTTGAAAGATCATCATGCCGATTTATAAAACAGCGCAGTAATTCCTCCATTCATTGACGAAAAACAAAAACCATGATCATTATAGCAAAATTTGGAAATTTTTCATTTTAATTTTTTTTTTTAAATGTATGACGAAATTACTTGGGGGCCCTTTTGCTGTGAGGGTCAAGGGCACATGCCCCGAATGCCCTGCCTTAAATCTGGCACTGTTTACAAGTGTCCATACATAAACTAGTAGTGCTATTTATGCCACTTTCAATAGAGAACATGTAACTGGGAACCTGAAAGCATGTCAGCTTTTTAAAAATATTTGTGGAAGTTACAGTATGGACAGACAACACTGAAGTCAAACATTTTTCAGTTCTATTGAAAATTGTTAAAAATGTTTTAACCCCTTATAAAATTTAGACATTAATTATGAATCAACTACTTGGATATGCAAGAGATTTAGGAATTAAATATGCAATATATTAACAATGCTTACATTTTTCTCTTATACTTTATTTTCCCAAGAAATTAAACAAGCATGAAAATAGTTCAAATGCTATAATAGCTGATTATATTATTACTCTAGGTTAAATGTGCATAATCCTTTATGGGTAAAAAGGTGTTCACAATGTGAAATACTTTTATCTAATCATTGTGAAATTAAAAATAATTATTGATAATAGTAATAGTTAACAGGAATGATTTTTTGTATATGTAAGAACAATGCTCTGCTCCCCCCCACTCCTTACCAGGAGTGTACATTTTCAATATGGACATCTTTCAAAAGAAGACATCATTAGTATCTTTAAAATGAATGGTTGAACCATGTGTCTGTGATAATTTGAAACAGTCATAATTTCTTTTTCATTTTTAACAAGAAATTAAAAAAAAAAAATAGTAATTTTTTTTTTTTTTTTTTTTTTTTGTTATATTTAGTTATATGAAAAGTTAGATTTAGTTGCACTTAGATATAAATTGATGTCTATTAACTTTTGGTGCTTATTGCTCAACAGGTTATGATCTCCCATTTTACCCCATAATTTTTAATATGATACTATATGACAAAATTTTATAAAAATGGCACAGAAAGATTTTTAGTCAGTCATTGTGAAATTGAACAAAATTTTCTATACCAAAAGAAGTCAACCACACTAAAATTTTTGTAAATTTAAGAGATTCACTTTGCATAATGGCCTCTCACATTCGAGTTTTGGGCAATTATATACAAGAACTGATATATGTCTACACATAAAAGGCGAAAATTGCAGTATAGCCACGCCACCTTTTGGGCAATATGCACTAAAAGTTGATAGACAAGAATTATGTCAAAATGAAACAAAATATAATTTTAGGAAATTCTATACATTAGCTTTTGATCTAGTGCTGCCACAAAATTTTTGTCACACACATAGACATTATTCCAAAAATGGTCAAAAGGCATTTAAGACCTTTTAAAACATAAAACATGTCAAAAAATTTTATAAATCCAATACTTTCTTCCACGAATAAAAGAGAAAGTAAAAAGAATGAATTCTGTTACTGGAGAAAAAACTTTCATCCATGTTTTATGAAAAAAAGCTTCAGTTCAAAGAAAAAAATTTTGGAGTGGCTCCACTCAACTTTCTAAACATTTAGTAGTTAGCAAGCCTTTACACAAATTTGAATAACTGAATATTTTGGTAAATAATCAAAAGTGAAAAGTATAATAGGCTGTTTGAATATTTCTTTTCAAGTTTGTATATCTGTACAATGGATAGCAATGTATCCTAATTCTTTTGTGTCTCTTTGTAAAAGAGCATAAATTTTAAGCAAGCAATTTCCAGTAATGACTATTCTGCAGCAAAATTCGAAAACATATTACTTTTAGCCTCTATTAAATAATTTAATATAATTAGCCCCAATAAGATGTGATGTGTAAATTATTTTACACATCTCTGCAAAAAAAAAAAAAGAAAAAAAAAATATATATATAATATAATTCTAAAATGTTCCCATAATAATAGCACATTAATGAAAGTCCTAAACTAATCAGAAACTATACAAAGTCATGAAATATTAACCTATAACATACCTACCACCTTTTAACTCAACCAAATAAGGCATTTAAATGCTATTGTGCTCACTCACATACATACATATATCACCATAAAAACAGCAAATAAGAATTCAGGAAATCTCAAAACGTATAAATAAATCAAACTCTCAATTAAATTATTTTCATGATTATTACAGCACTTACCTTACACAGTATATATTTGGAAAATAAAAAATATCAATACATTTAATCTACGTAAGACTAAGGATATATAACATTGTGCCATTTCAATACACTTATACGAAGGTAACATTAAAACTTTTGAGACAGAGGTAGATGATAGGGTATAAAACAATTATTGGTTAAATATGTAAATTTGAACTCTTTTATGGCGGCAGATAACATCACTGCTCTGAAAAAGAAAAAAAAAAATTCGAGATCTGATACCATTCTTGCTGATTCTTATGTAAAATGACCTCCTGAATTTGACTATGACTCCCATTTTGCCCAGTCACCCACCGTTTTCTAGATACACCACCCCCTCTCTCAATTTCTTTCCCTGTTCGATAATTTTATGACCATGAATTTGATCTGAAGAATGAAAAATAATTAATTTAACACCTAAAAACAAAAATATATAAAGTTTAAAAAATAACATTAATAACTATTAAAAAAATATAAGATATGTAATGCAAAATTTCAGTGGCAAATTTCCCCCAAAATTTTTACCTTGTCGCAAATGCCCATGTTTTAGAATTTTCCAACTCTGTAGCCCCTCAGAAGATATTTAACGGTTAAAATAATCCCCCCCCTCCTAAAAATCAAATTTACAGCTGTAAAATCACCGAAAAATGATTAAAATAGGGGTCCATTCCTAAAAAACAGTAGGTGATAGGGCAAAATGGGCATCATATTCGGATTCATAAGAATATGCTGAAATGGTGTCAGAGGCAATTTTTATGACGCGCAGTGTAATTTATAGCAACAACTGTAGTTTAGCTATCGTAGAATAAAATTTGAAAGAAAGGAAAATGGAGTTCACCCGAGACCATTATCGTGCTATATTTTTCTATGATTTTAAAGTGGAGGTTACATTAAGAATGCCTTTAACTTCTACAATTAGCACATGGAAATGAAGCTCCATCTTGTGCTACTGTATTTTGTAGGTTCACAAAATTTCATAGAAATCTGAATTCTCTCCTGAATGAAGAACACACAGGAAGATTTTTAATTTTTATTAAAATTTGTTAAAAATCCTCCTTTTATAGTTTTTATTTATTTATATCTTTTAATACTCCAATTCAAAAGAGTAATTTACCACTTAATATGAGCAGAAGTTGAAAGACTGCATTGATATTTTAAAATGTGTGAGCAGACAAAATGTCTTGTTCACAAAAATCAAATTTTAATTAACTAAAAAAAAAATCAAACTGATTTTCATTACACATAAGTAAGCACATTCAAATCAAATTAGCGTTCTAATAATAATTAGGGATGGACCGGATATGGATTTTACCGGATAACCGGATACGGATATCCGGCATTCCGGATATTTTTTTACTTTGCCGGATCCGGATATCCGGCCGGATATATCATCGGATATCCGGCAGTCCCCTTCCCCAGTTCACATGCAATTTTCAGTTTTTTAAGAGCACACAATAATTAAACTAGTATATTGTGGCCACCACAATACTTTCTTCTATACTTTCCTATACAAATTTACTAAGGGCAAATAATTTATTAAAACTATTGTTCATTAAAATTATCTAACATAAAGAATGCAAATGATTTTTATCTTGGAGAAAACTAAAACCAAATATCCAAATAAGGACAGTTTTATTGCCTATAAATAAATCTTTAAAAATGCGTATTTATAATGGTTATCTCATATCTCATACAAGTTTAGATATAGTCTTCCCGTTATCGAGGAAATTTTCAGTATAGAAGCGCCATCTATTGGTCTATAAGCATCCAACTTGAATCAGCGTAGTGTCTCATAATGTCCTTCTCACATATCAAGTTTTGTTTGATTATACGCCATAGAACCTGAGATATAGTCTTTTCTTAAATTACAGAAATCTCTGTGTGGCAGCGGCAGCTGTTGAGCGGCTGACATCAAAAATTGATAGAAACTAATTTATGTGAAGATTCAACTACAGATAAATTTTTATGCAATTCTGTGCATTAGTTCCTGAGATATAGCCTTCCCTTAAATTGCGGAAATCGCTTTTTTAGCTGCGCCACCTGTTGGCCGATAAACATTATTTATTAAAATTTCTCACCACGATAAATGCAGGCGATTTTCATCTTACAGCAATCTAAAAAACTGTACTATAGCAGCGTAACCTATTGGTAGATATACATCCAAATTGAATCGGCATAATGTCTCATAATGGTCTCACATATCAAGTTTTGTTTAATTATACCCAATAAAACCTGAGATATAGCCTTTTCTTAAATTGCAGAAATCGCTGTGTGTGCATCACCTGTTGAGCGGTTGACACCAAAAGTTGACAGATACTAATATATGTCAATGTACATCTACATATAAATTTATATTCAAATCTGTACAGTAATTCCTGAGATATAGCCTTCCTTATATTGCAGTATAGCTGCGCCATCTGTTGGACGATAAGCATTTAACTTGAATCAGCATAATGTATCATAATGACCTTCTTACATATGAAGTTTTGTTTGAACATACGCAATAAAACCTGTGATATAGCCTCCCCTTAAATTGAGGAAATCACTGTATTGCAGCGCCACCTGTTGAGCAGTGACACCAAAAGTTGATAGGCCCTAATTTAGGTCAAGGTGCATCTATATACGAATTTATATACAATTCTGAGTAGTGGTTTCGGAGATAAAGTTGCCACAAAATTTTTGTCTCTCTCTCTCTCACACACACACATTTTTTAAAAATTGTAAATTCATGTTCTTAGGCCTCCCAAAACGTATAAATCCTTCGAAAACCGGAAGTCGAAAATTTTTATGAATCCCATACTTTCTTCTATTGCATATAGAAGAAAGTAAAAAAGATATTTGCATTTCGTTTTTATACAACTGAATTCCATTCGCATACATAACTATACTCGGGGAAAGGATAACTTGACAGTGTGTATTAGCCTGTAGAAATTACACATCCGCGAAAGAAAATAGTTCTTTACTATATTTAAATGTAATAAACTTTTTCTCGATTTTTTTTTATTCTGGTAAACTGAAAAAAGATTAACTATTTAAACTAAACATATTTATGTTAACACATGGAATTTTTTGTAATAGATAAGCATAAAATTTATATCAATGTATTGTTTCGCGAAGAAAGTCTGTTGGCGAAATATTGGCTGAAGAGGGAATACCGGAAGCAACCTTTTAACACCTATTGTGAGTGCGAAACAGTTTGGTGGGGCTAATAGATTACTTTATTTTCGAAAATTTGAAGATAATTAATGCACAGTCCGCTTCTTTAATTTCACAACTGTTAAAAATAGAGTAAAAATTTTGACGGATTTGAACTTTTGGGAAATTTTCACACCAGATTCACACCAAATATGTCAATGAAATATTCAAGCTAACAGGAATAAGGAAAAATATTTTTCGACAAATACTTTTTCTTTTTCGTTATTATTATTACATTGATAATATAATTTGAATTCGTTTACGCATTGTTATATAAAATATTTTTATTTCCAATACAAACAACTAATAGTGTTTACATTAATTTATACTATGCACTATATACTAAAGATTTTACTTTTTTTTTTTTTTTTTTTTCTGGAACAGAACAATAAAAGAAAAACATAATTATCTTTAATAATAATAATAATAATAATTATCATATATATATATATATATATATCAGACTTATATATGTAAAATTTATATATAAATGGGAGACAGATCAATTATTTAAAGCCGAAATTACATAATTAGCAAGCATTACATTGTAAAACAAATTTTATTTTAATGGATATTTACTTAAAGAAAATTAATTGGGAAATAAATACTGTTTGAGACTTTATAACAAATTGATCGATACCTTGGAGAGAAATTACAAAATTTTAAAGATATGTAGAGCAATTATGTAGGATTTTCTATATTGCAGTTTAAAATATTTACTTTTAAAGATATCATTATAAAAAATTTTGATTAGAAAAAGCTTACATTGACTAGAATTATTACTTATAATTCTGTAGATTTAGTTGGTAAAATAATTTCATCAAGTGAATAAAAACTATATTATTTAACAAAAATAATAAATTAAATTAATTTAAATTAAATTAAAAATAAATAAATAAATAAAGGCTGATAGTGGTCAAATGAATTGAAATGAAATTTAAATTCTGTCCTACACATAGTATAATTTTGTGAAAGTGGCCTATTTATTTATTGTGTATGCATGAAAGTGTACTCCTGACACTGCCTGCTTTAATCAAGGTAGTCTACCGCAAAATTTTAACGACACAATTATTATTATTATTATTGGCTCTTGAAAGAAATAGTTCTCTCGTCCTTATAAATCTATCTTTTGAGATTTGAATTTAGAGCCAAGAGCCTCCTAAATTCATAAAAATGCCTCGAAGTTCTTCCAAAAGCTACACAAAAGTCAAAAACTTATTTTTAAATATCTAAAATAATTCCAAATGGCTACAAAATTGGTATTCATTCAATTGCTAAGTTTTTCAGTATCAAGTATGACGGAATTTTGACTCATTTTCTGCAATTGCTCTACATAATTTACTACAATAGTTATTTTTCGATTTAAATATACAAATAACCTGAAAAAAATTGGAGGGGGTTCTTAACTTTGTTTATAAATTGTAGCCCTTTGAAACGGTTACTATATAAATTTCTGAAAATTTCTGTCGAACATTATCTCTCAATTTTACCTTTAATATTTTTTTAACTGTGCCAAAGGAAAGACAAAATCACAAAATAAAAAGATAAATCGTTTTTATTTAGTCTATGCTGTCGGAAAGAAATAGTCCTCAATAAAAGTGTGGAAACATTGTTTCTGAAAATTTTAAGATTGCTTTTAAATTTAATATCACACATTAAAATCAAAGCATGCTTATCCATTCAATATATCAAAATAAATTGAAAAATGCGTGAAATGACATGCTTTCATTCCTATTCCAAAGAATCGAATAACGTAACATTTCCCTCTTTCTCATCTATAAAAATCTCATTCCAACCTCCTAAAAATGCTATGAAAATAAATGTTTCAACTCAGTTTTTAAAAATAGCAGTCGCAAAGGTGTGTGTTTATCAGTATTAAATAAATACATCAAGACAAATCATATTTACAAGTAAATTAAAATTCGCTTCCCTTTCATATAAATTGTGAGTTTCTTAATTTTATTCAGAAATAAATATATAAAAATTCTCATATTCACATTTAGCATAAAAAATCGGGATACAGACAAAATGAATGTATAAACAAATTGTAAACAGAGATTGCCTCTGCATATGAAAATTCACTATATTTATTTATTTATTTTAAATTAATATTTTTTAAATATTTTCATAAAAGCTTTAAACTATTTCCACTTTCTCATTTTTTTACTGCTTTTAACATTTACTGATTAACCGGTAAATAATAATGCAAATTGAAAATCTATTACGTTTTGTTCATTTAGAACTTTTGTTCATTTTCTCCACAGAAGATACTGCATTTAAAAATCACAGTTTAAACCTTATGATAAAATAATTTTTCTGCCAAAATATATTCGAAATATTTTAAAAGTACATTTTTAAATTATAAATATATATATATATATATATATAATAATCGGTTTCTCTTTAAAGAAAACAAAGGCAAAAAATGTACATACAGATAATATTTTATTTAATTTTTTCCTTTTTCAAAATATTTAAGAATTAACCTTTTTGTTTTTGTTTTTCTCTCAAGGTAAAATGTAGTATATTACATAATTTGCAGTAATATGGATTTACAATAAATTGTAAGTAATGAATTTAGTGTAAATTCATTTCTAAAGAAACTAAAAAATATACTCTGAAAAAATATTTTTACTTTAATCAAAAAAAAAAAAAGAAAAAGAAAAAACTTTCCGAAATCATCGCTAAATCGCCCGATATCGCAACCCAATTACCGCCAAGTGCGTAAACAGGTCTCTGTAGCCTTTGCAACGCTGACAAGTTATGCGTTCCCCGAGTATAGTATGATGTGGCCACCACATGAATTTCTTCTATATAATTTTACACAACATTCATTGAACATAATTTTTTTATTAAATTATTTTTTATTATAAATGCAGATGATTTTTATCTGAAAGAATTATATCACTACATGCCGAAAGAAAGTAAATTTTTTTGCCAATATCAAAAGAAATAAGATTTTTTTCTAATTTTTTTTCGTTAAAAGATAAAAAAAAATCTATAACTTTGTTTTAATTTATCACAGATCTATGCTTAAACCATTTATTTTAAAGGTAATGATGAAGTCTTTCGAAACAAAACACACATATTGAAAATTTACTCCCCCCCCCCATTACTATTATAAATAATTCATATTAATTTTACAATCACACGTTTAAAATAACTCTCATTAAGTACATTTATACAAGATTTTGTCCCATACTGGCATGTTAAAAATTTAGAAAAAATGCGATCACAGCACCACCTATTGAGCAATTGTTCCACAAATCTAATCAGCACCAGTTTATGTCAGGGTTCAACTAAATGCCAAGTTTGGTTAAATTTCGTTTATTGGCTCGTGAGTTACAGCATCCACAAAATTTGTGATGCACACACACACAAACTGACAGACAGACATTTTCTAAAAACAGTCAAATCGTGTTCAGGACATCCCAAAACGTGTAAATCCATCGAAAACTGGAGTTCAAAAATTTTCACGAATCCAATACTTTTTCTATATATACCTTCAGAATAAAATAAAATTGTAAATATCATTGGGATAATAAAGCCATAACAGAGTTATTTTATTTTATTACGTTATTCTCTATTCAATAGAAGAAAGTATTGGATTCGAAAAAAATTTTGACTTCCGTTTTCGATGGATTTACACGTTTTGAAAGGCCTAGAATACGATTTGATCATTTTTAGGAAATGTTTGTCCGTCTGTGTGTGTGTGTGAGAGAGAGAGAGAGAGAGAGAGAACAAAAATTTTGTGGCAACTGTATCTCCGGAACTACTGCTTAAAATCACATATAAATTTATATGCAGATGCAACTTGGCCTAATTTAGTGCCAACAAATATTTGGTGTCAACTGCTCAAAAGGTGGCACTGCTATACAACGATTTCCTCAATTTAAGGGGAGGCTATATATATCTCAGGATCTATTTCGTATAAGCAAACAAAACTAATATGTAAGAAGGCCATTGTAAGTCATTATGCTAGTGCAATTTGAATGCTTATCAGCTTACAGGTGGCGCTGCTATACAGCGATATCTGCAATTCAAAGGAAGGTTATATCTCAGGAACTACTGCACATAAATGCAGATAGTTTCATACGCAGATGTAACTTGACCTAAATTAGTGCCTGCCAACTTTTGTTGTCAACCGCTCAACTGGTGACGCTGCTATACAGTGATTTCTGCAATTTAAGGGGAAGGCTATATCTCAGGTTCTATTGTGTACAATCAAATAAAATTTAATATGTAAGAAGGCCATTATGAGACCTAATAGCAGTTCAATTTGAATATTTATCGTCCAACAGGTGGTGCTGCTGTACAGCGATTTCCGTAATTTAAGGAAAGGCTGTAGCTAAGGATCTACTGCACAGAATTGCATATAAATTTACATGTAGATGCACCTAGACGAAAATTAGCACATACTTAATTTCCCCCATAGACGCAATGTATTTGAATTCTCTTGGGTTTCCCTGTATACGAATCATTTGTTTGATCTTCATGAAAGATTTAGTGTAGCATCCCTGTGTCATAAAAATTTATAATACCATGTTTGAACTTTCTGCTATTATTTGTTCTTGAGATATGCTGATGATAGACACATGCACAGACACACAGACCAACCGTTAAAAATAGGAATTTTGGATTCAGGGGACATTAAATCGTGTACATAAATAAAAAAAACTCGACTTAAAAAATTTTAACCAAGAACATTATTTCTCTACCATTTACATGTATAAGAGAAAGTAAAACTAGTATGTTGTAACCACCACAAAACTTTCTTCTATATTTTCTTATATAAATTCACTCAGTTAAAATAAACTACAAAGACAATTATTTATTAAAATTATCTACCATGATGAATGCAGGCGATTTTTTATCTTGGAGAAAACTAATACTAAATAATCAAAGAAACACAGTTTAACTAACACCTTAAGAAATACGTTTTCATACTGGTTATCTCATGTATGAAGTTTCGTACAGCTAAATGCCATAGAAGTTGAAGCATGCATTCCCGTTCTCTGGAAAAAACTGCACTATAGCAGCGCAAAATATTGGTAGATATACATCCAGATTGAATTGGTGTAATGTCTCATAAAGGCTTTCTCACATGTCAAGTATTGTTTGATTATACACATTAGAACCTGAAATTTAATCTTCCCTTAAGCTGAGGAAATCGCTGCATAGGAGCGCCGCCTATTGAGCAACTAGTTCCAAAAGTTGATCCCTGTAACTTATGCCAAGGTGCATCCACATGTAAATTTTTATGCAATTTTGCACAGTAGTTCCTGAGTTATTTCCTTTTTTCAAACTGTGGAAGTCGCTGCATAGCAGTGCCACCTGTTGATTGGTTGACACCAACTGTTGATAGGCACAAATTATGTCAACCTGGCAGTGGGAACACAAGAAGAGCTTTTGAGCAATTTCAGTATTTTTTAATTCTTTTTTTAATAAAGCAATATAGAAAAGAGTTTCCTTAAATATATAATGGCCAGCGAACCGGGCAAAGCCTGCTAGTACATAATAAAACTGTCGTTCTTTGAATATTTAATGTCAGTTTTTTCTAAGATGAAAATTATTTGTATTCATCATGTTAGATAATTTTAATAAATAATAATTTTAATAAATTATTTGCCCTTAGTGAATTTATGTAGGAAAATATAGAAGAAAGTCTCTTGATTTCCACAACATACTTGTTTTTAATTAAAAGAAATGAATTGCAGGAATCTACATCTATAAAGGCAGATCTCCTGACTGACGTGCTTGCTCGCTCAGCAATGCCGAGTCAAACTAACGGAGACACAAATGTGTAATTTTATGATATTGATTTAGTGACGTGATTTAAGAAGCTATTTTTTTAAGTTTCCCCGCAAACGGAGGGAGAAAAGTTGCTTCTCGCATTTCTCACCATATCTTAATGAAAGAAAACAAGAAAAAAAGCAAATATTAAAAAACCGGATATCCGGCATATTAACCGGATATCCGGTGATTTTGATCCGGATATCCGATGATATTTCGGATATTGAAAAATCAGCCGGATATGCCGGATACCGGATATTTTCCGGATATCCGGTCCATCCCTAATAATAATAATAATAATAAACACTGAATTCAGTTTATTTGTGTAGGAGCAGCTAGTGTGGGTCAGTTTGACTAAGCTGACAGACACACACATAAAGACAAAAACATCCAACTTTTACTGTTTTATAAAAAGTATTATGCCACACAATATTTGTAAATGCTGAATTTCAATAACAATAAAATTAAAAGAGTAATTTTGTACTTATTAATTTCTATCATTAGTATCTTAATAATACTTAAAGAAATATCATTACTCTTTGATCATAACAAAAATAAATTTCCTAATAAAAAATTGTAAAAAAAAAAATATATATATATCTATAAATAAATAAATAAAAATTATGTTATATTTAAAACAAGCATTTGTTTGACTGAGTTACGCTCAGAATTATAGTAAGAAACATTTATACAGTAAATACTGTGTTTTCAAAAATGTATTTTGATATTGTTTGCCCCCAGACAGAGCGCAGATTATCAGTGATCACTAATTTTCTGAAGTCAGGAAAATTCAAATTGAATTATTATCTCAAAAAGCATCCAACTCGAAATTTTTATCAAAATTGTTCAACAAATTTCTTCAAAAATCAGATTTCTGCTGTATTTTGTTCCAGCCAGAGCATGGGTTAACAGCAACTGCTAATTTTCTTGAAGAAGGTAAGCCAGATCAGTTTTTCATTTCAAAAACTTTTAAATTCACTTTTAATATTTTTTTTCTTCTTAACCCCACAATGCAATAAGGAGAGTGTTATAAGTTTAAAGGCTTCATTTATCTGTGTATATGTCAATGGAATTGTGGAAGAGTGTTATAAAGCTATAAAAATAAGTTAAAAGGCTTTATATCTATCTCTGTGAATGTCTGTGGAATTGTAAATCCAAATGGATGGATCAATAAAATAAACTATATTCAGTTTATTTTATTTTATTAGAATCTTATTTTTAGCTATTCTCAACTATGCTTGATGAAAATTTGTTAAGATACTAATTGTTTAATTAGAAGTAAACTTTATAAAGACAATTTAAGTTTAAAGCCTTTGTATATGAGATTGTAGTTCTCAAAATGCAGGATCCAATTTTGTTGTAGTTTGTTTTTATTTGAAAGCTGATTTAATCAGGATGGTTCTCAGCTATATTTCACGTAATTAATTTCATGTTTTTTTTTTTTTTTCCCAAATATAAACCTTGCTTTACACTTATTACATTCATTCATTCAAATACCACAGGTAATGGAAGTATTGTTTTAATTTAAATCAATTAATTAAATTAAATCAATAATAAATAATTATCAATAATCAATAATTAAATTAATTTAAATCAATAAAATAATTTCTATATTTTACAAATTTTAAGATCTCCTGAGTCCATAAAAGAGTTTTTTGGAAACGGTCTCTGCATGTATGAAATCTGTCTCTTTCTATTTTGTTCACAGGAGAGTCAGAATAATTAAATTTTATAATTAAGGCAGGTCTGGAGTACAGATAAGTTTTCCAAGTTTTGGCAAAAATCAGAAAACCAAAAATGAGAATGAGACCAAAAATCAATATTTCGAAAATTGTTGTATTGATTTTCTTCAAATTTACAAATTCCCCTTTTAGTTTAATTCTCCTTTTGCATGTATTAGTTGGTTACTACAAGAAAATTGACGAATGTCTGCATTTGGTAGGTCAATGTTAGGTCTGTGGAGTGGGCGTCTATAAATAGCTGGATTGACTTTCTTAAAAATTCACTATATTAACTCTCTTTTAAGTGTTTTTTCATATGTATTAGTTGGTTACTACAGGAAAATTGGTAGTGTCTAAATTAGTTAGGTCAACTGACCACAACTATTTCCCAAACGAAAAAAGATCAAACATCCAAATTCTATAATATTTATGATAGGTTTGTTTTACGAAACACTATAAATCAATTTAGAATGTCTGTTCCAAAAAGCATGTGATATAATGACTTTTTTTTTTTTTTTTTTAAATCAATTAGACACTGTAAAACCCCATTTTATTTATTACGTAAGAACTTTGCCTAATTAAATGCAAGAAATCAAAGAAAGATGTGAAAATGCCACTTTTATTTTTCTATGTTGCTGTTAGTAAGCAAGGAATTTATCATGTGCTTAACCCATTTTTGGCCAAAGGTGCGTAAACACACCATTTCAATAAATATTTTTTTATTTACACTGTGACTAATATTTTTCACTAATTTTACTTTTCTGCTATTTTTAAGGGTTCTGAAGACATCTATAAAAGAACTAGTAATTCAGTCAGAGTAAATACTTTCTGTTGAGAATTTTTCAAAATACGCTAGTTTTCTAATTTGAAATGATTATCAACAAATTCGACTTTTTGAAAATGTACAATTATTGAGATTAATCATATGTTTCTATAATGGATTAAAATTGTAAGTTCTGTACATAACACAAAAATAAAACAAATGTCATAAAAAACTTAAAATTTTTTATTTAAATATGAACCATTTTATTTCTTAAATAAAATATTATTTTTCATGCACAAAACATTTTTTGTGTCTTGATGAATGTAATTTTAGCATATTTCAAAGAAAATAATACCACATTTTATAAAATTTCTATGTTTGGCCTAAAATAGGTTAAGTAAAAAGAATGAAAAGACTTTTATAATATTGTGTGCAGTAGTGGATAATGAAGTTGTATGGTTATTATGCACTAGGTATTTAGCAGATGGAATGATGCATATATATGCAGCTGGAATACTTGTGTACCTATGAATACTTTAAATGTTATAGATAACCAATAAATCAATTGCATCCAGGGCCTGTTTATCGAATAGGCCCGTGAAGACCGGGCTTACTCAAAAATTTACAAGGGGAGCCCCCTAATTCCCTTTTAAAATAATTATTTGTCCAAGAATTTTTTTTTTTTTTTTTTTTTTACAAAACTTTTATCTAAACTATGAAACTCACTTTTTCAAGTGCAAGTTTTGTAAAGCTTGCATGAAAATCTGTAGATATAATAAAGGTCAAACGATTCGTATAGGATTAGCAGGGCCCCCTGCTGTGAGGGAGACCCCTGAATGGCATCGGGCTTACCTCGCTTTTGAGTCAAACAGGCCCTAATTGCATTGCTAAATTCAACTGCAAAACTATAGTGTCTAATGTTTCTTTTTAGTGAAACAGACTTTATTATTATTTTTTTCAAATTAGAAAATGAATTAATGAAACCAAGATTTCATGACATTGATGACACTTTATTATCACATATTTAAATTCAATTACAGGCTATATATTTGGCACATCTGTATAACATGAAATGTTCACAACATTTTAAGTTTGTTCTTCAAATGGAACAGTTAAGTGCTCTTATTTGGAAAATACAGACGGATTTATATAGAATATTTCAATACTTTGTCCACACATTGGAAACATGGATAAACCATTACATTCATTGCATAGAGGAATTCAAAAATGGCCTAAATACTAAAATATGGACCTAGATTTTCATAAAATCATTTTGGAGCAAAAAAATACATGCTTCACTCAATTTGGAAGACAAGTAACTGGCAAACAGGGAAACATCTTCTATGACAAAATAATGGCTATTTAGTCGACGTCTTAAAAGTTTGTATTAAAATATATTATAAATACAAAACTAGGGAAAGATTTCTTGTTGAACAAAATGAAAAAACATTGGTAAAAACTTCATGAATACAGAACAATAGCACAACATAGCATGGCCACATGCAGCTTAATTTTGAAAATGTGAACATCCCTTTGTACTGGTAAAAATAGAATTTATTATATGGCCCCAGCAAATTATTTATTGCACATAACATCGCTAAGACAAACTCATAATTGTTCTGTAAAGATTACATATATATGTCATCATGATGGGGAAAACTGAAAAACAATTATGCAATTAACTAGCAGGTCTTTGCCCCTCTAGCAGTCGATATTTCGAAATAAACTTATTTTCAAATTTGCATATTCACCAAATCAAAAATGGTGGACAAATGTTGTAACAAACAAGACAATAATGCAAAAATGATTATTTAAAATTTAACTGTTCTTTCATTTTTTTTTTTTTTTTTTTTTTTTTTGTTTGTTTAATAAAAAAATTGGAATTTGAGTCATAAAATGTAATTTAATTATTCATGAAAATTAATTTGGAGCAAATTCATCAAAATTGTCGTACTTTATTTGGTGAAGGGACAATACCTAATACCTTAAATTTATTACTTTTTTTCATTCTATCAAAATCCGATTCCTATAACAGACATGTACCCCACTTTTTTTAGTTTGAATTTATCATAATTTACATTATCATTAATATTATTAAAATTATTTTAACTTCGGAAAAAAAAGGGCATATTTTGTCAATTAGTAGCATATTACGTGCCAATTTCAATGACCTGCAGTGAAAAAAAATTACATATTCAAGGAGTTAAAATGTGATTAAACTCTAATTTTACTAAAGATCTGCGAAAATAGACATTATTAGCAATTTATAATTAGGAAAATATTTCTTTTTCTACTTTCTTTTCAAAAATCACACTTTGTTTCTGAGTAGAAACAAGAAATTCTCATCAAATTTTTACCTCTGATGAGAACCCTGTATACTCTTTCAAAAGTCACGTATTTCTCTAAAACACCTTGCCTTCTGTTCACATTTTCTATAGCTGCACAATTTAAGGATTTATACACAATGGCCAGACATCGATATGAATTTTTTAAAATTACACATAAAAAGGAACAAATTAATAAATTAAATACTCTCACTTTACAATGATAAGAAAAAAAAAAGGAACAATTATTTACATTCAATAGTGTGATAATCACTGAAATCACACAGTTTATCGAAAAAGGTGATGTGAATAAACTCATACGCATGTAAATACATTGCATACAGAGGTGTCAACAGGTCAGTAATAATTTTTGCTTTAAGTCAAAACAATGTAAGTAAATCACTGAATTTTAACAATAACCTTTTGATAATTATTTCTTTTAACAATAGAAAATTGCAATTTATTAAACTTTTATTTACTATTAAAACTATCACAATTTTTCCTTATTTTACATAACATTGCATTTACATAACTTTTTTTTTTCTCTGTCAAATTATGTCAATGATATATTCCTATCTACAGAAATTATCACTAAGCAAAATTATTTTGTTTAGTGATGACTATTTCGAAAGTGTCTGCTTTTTAAAAATATACCAGCAAAAAAATATAAATGATATAAAAAAAAATTAAAAAAAAAAAAAGATGACCATAAGCAAGATAGTCTTACATGTGTTTGATAATTTTATGTCACTTTTTGATATTTTCACTGATAATATTTTTGAAATATATAAAAAGTGATGAAAAATATATTCTATACAATCATTAATTATACACCTTAAACAAACCAATAGCATACATAAAACCAGTTTTGAATATATTTACCTATATTTATTTTACCTTAAAATACATGCTATTACTACCAGCCAGTCCTGCTGTCGCACTAGTAAATGTTGCATATACTTTAACTGGAAAAATTCAACCATGCAGTCCCCCACCCCTTTTTTTAGTGATATTTTAAAGATATTTTATGTTTCATTAAAAGATATTAACAAATTTCCATGTCATTCATTCGTACTGTTCAAATAATTTCAGCAAATAAATTTGCTATTATTTCTATTTATTTTTTATAAAAATATTTCTGAAAAATAAAGACCATCTAAAATTTTATAAAAGTTTAATTTAGATCTGGTGATATAAATTCTGAAAGAACACTCCCTAACAACACAACTTATCCACATGATACTTTCAGGATATCCTAACAATGAAAAATACATCCCACAGACATCCTCGAGATGTACTACAGATCAGTGTGCTGTTATGGATAAATATATGCAAATTTAAGTACATCAAACACAATTCTAATTTAAGAAAGAAAAAAAGCAAGTAACATTTAAAAATATTACTAAAATAAACTGAAATTATTTTTCTTTTTAATTATATTTTTAAATAGTATAAGTAAAACTAAATTTTCAAATTCTTTAACCAAACACTTAATCTGCACCATGTTATATAGATTACCCAGTATTATTATTACCTACCTATTTATATTACCTACCTTATTATTATTGCATAGTATTTAAACTAGAATGAGCAATGAACATCTCAAGAAGTAAATCTTTTTCCTTCTTATTAAAAACTGCTGAACGTTTAATTAAAAAATGTTAAGCAAATGTATATTTTGAAAAAAGCAGTTACATTTAAGTAACAATTTTAATTTAATAAAACAACTATATTAGGAAAACCCTATATATTCGATATCACTTAAATTGCCTGTAATTAATGCAAAATGGTGAAAAAAATTATCACAGTATGGTGTCAAAAATAATTTAAATTCAAAAACATCGCAATGTTTTAGTCACTGTTTTGTGATAACATCATAGAATTAAACAGTCAATTATTCATAACATAATTTTAATTTGCTTTAAAAGCATCATCTTCCCCACCCCTTCAATTTACAAACAAACAATGGACTTCCATTGACACCTCTGACAATGAAAAAATATTACAAAATGATTAATTAATTCACAACAATAATTACAAGCGGTAGAACAGTAGAAGAATATGGAATATTCTAGCTGAGAATTGATGATATTTCAACAGTATTTGATATATTTCAAAATAATGTCTCTGTACATTAAAATACTACATCCCAAACTTTACAATTAGATTCTAACTTGCCATAGATGCCATTTTTTAAACACCAATTATCAATATACATCATTTCACAACTCTTTTTTAAAGAATATATATCTCTCATTTAGTTTTCAATACTTTTAAAAAGTTGCTAAAAATGATTTTGATAATACTTAAAAAGAAAGAACAGAGAATAATACCATTTACAAATATTTAGACTTTAAAACTGCTACACACACTGTACAATAAATGCAAGTTCTATCGGTTTCAAAAGGAAGTGGTCTTCTTCTTCAGGTGCAAAAAAAGCGGGCTAGCAGTATGTGTTTTTTGCACCTGAAGAAAAAATGCCACGTCATTCCAAAACAAATAGTGCTTGCATTTATTTTATGGTGTGTGAAGGAGTTTTAAATATTTATTGTACGCCCTTTACAAAGTCCAATCAAAATTAGAATATTGTGCATACTGAATAAAGATCCAGCGAATTAACGTTTAATAAAAGTAGCTTTTAGAAAAAGAAAAGTCATTTACAACAATCGATGCACATTGTAACATATTTATATTTTTTTGGCATATCACAGTAAATCAAAAAAGCTTTTACAAATATTTAAAATAGTACCAGAATATTTCAAAAGATTCTTTTTTCTTCTTCTTTTCAACAAATACTTTAACGTAATGCATTGGTCAAAATTTACAGTCAACTTTTCAAGCAATGTGCAGTAAATAAAATTCTCTCTCAACATGTTAAAAAAATGAACATTTAACAAGAAAAACACTGATGAAGAAAAAGAAGTCCCCAAAAAAAAATTAGTTGTGCATATAAAATGCATTTAAAACATGCATTTAGTAAGTCAAATTACAGATGACAATGAAGAAATCAAGATTAAAAATACATGTTAAATACTGATTCAAAACAGATTAACGGTTTATATAGTCCATCTTATTCACAGCTTTCAATGATAACTGTACAAAAGGCACTCTTTCGATCCGAACCTATTTGTAGTGGAACTGCCGCGCATGGTTGGCTGTTGGGTGGACCATGTAATTCTGATGTGGAGAAAACTGATGCCTGTAAAATGAGTTAGTTGTTCATTAGTAAAATAACTATTTACAACATAAATATACAAGCATATTAATATTAGACTTTTCATCTATTGGAAATATGAACCTAATGAAATATATTATAATATTCAATTATAGTCTGTATAAATATAATTAAAGCCCTCAAGATATGAATACACTATTTTTTTTGCTGAAAGTGCAAAAAATTTAAAGGTCAACATATAATTCAATATTACACAGTATCTTTTTCAAGAGGAATCAATTGAAGAATGATCATCAGACCGAATCTGTCAGAATCAATCTTGAAAAAGATACCATGTGATATTGAAACATATGTTGTCATTTTAACCTTTTAACTGCACTTTTATCTATAATAATAAAAGGAAAGGTTTGTATGTATGTCTGTACCATGATGACGTTTACAGATTTATTATTATTTCTATAAACCAACTGGTATTATATAACCAGAAAGTATTTAAAATGGAAAATATTTTTCAAAAAAAAAGTTAGTTGTTTCATTAGAAGAAGAGAGCTCATAATTTTTATATTTGGCGTGAAAATGTTGTAATTTTATGGTCGAGTGGATAAATCAAATAAAATATAGGAAATAATGTGAAAGTAAATATTATGTATAGCACGCATAGTGTTGTTCATATGTGACTGAGATTCAAATATAAAAGCACTATTTCAACTTTTTAGATGCTATACATTTCGAAACTGTCATCCAATAAGCACCCGAATGCTCATTAGATGTCTCTATTGCCTACGGATAGAGCATTGCCACAAGCAATAGGGATATGTACCCAACAGGCATGACAGTGCAGAAAATTAAAAAAAGAGGAAACACGCGTGTTCATAAAATTAATTTTAAAAGAAAAGTAATGTGCGCAGAGAAAACTATACAAATGTGTGTTCACAAAATTTATTTCAAATGAAAAATAATGCTCACAGGAAAAACTACGCAAAATATTTTTAAAGTGACAAGTTAAACTAAAAGAATAATGCACATCAACACAATAAAACAAGTGTTTAAAAAAAATGTAAGCTAGCAATCAACATTTAATCATTGGTTGGTGGTGGAAAATGGGAAAAGGGGGGGGGGGGGAGTAAAAAGTAGTTCATGAGAGAAATATTAAACACAATTCTACTTCTTTATGGGTTCTAGAATATCATAAAGTAAGTTTATAATTAATATTATGGATGGATAAATATTCAAAAATAAAAGGCTTCCTGCATAACATTTGATCGGCAATGGTTAGAGATGAAAAGGGGGGGGGGGGGAATTATATGAGTGAGAAATATTGAATAATTCTGTTCTTTTATATGTTATAGAATCTGACAAAGCATGTTTAAAATGAATATTGACATTAATATTTTGGATCGAAAAAGATTGCGAATCTAAAGTTTTTCATGGAGCGTTTGAACACTGATCGTTATTGAAATTTGATTTTAACAAAATAAAAAACCGCAGAATTAACGAAAATCGCAAAAAGCGGAAAATCGCGGATCCGCAGAAAATTCTCATGCCTGACCCAAGAAAGACGCTGCCACTGGCAGCAGCGACCTGAGACTGTGTTTTCGGAAATATCCTTTTTTCCTTTTATTTATAAAGCAATATAAAAAAAAAACAGTAATTCTGTTTTATCTAAGTAAAAAAGATTAAAAATGTGTGATTCTGTTTAGGGGCCTGCTTGTAGTAATTCAAAAAATGTATCAATTTATGGTTTTAGCATTTTGACTGATAAAATTTCAGCAGAGGGATTTCTGTGCCACAGAAATTTATAATTGCATTCAAAACTGCAGAAAAGGTGATTCACCAGTCATACATGTTGAAACAAATGTGAATGTTGCTGTGATTCACCAGTGGATGATGAAGCTCCAGAAAAAACCTATAATGATTCACTGGTGGGTCACACAGCAGTTAAGATGTTAATTTTATAAGAAACCATCTCAATAATTATAATAGACTTGGTTTACTAGATGTAACACTCAAAATTAATGTCATAATTACAACAATGTATTGAAATACAGTAAAATTTTATCCATGGTTCCCCATACATGCATTTCAAACATATAATATAATGAATAAAAAATTACAGAAAAAATTACATCACAACTGCAATAAAGTATTGAGAAAAAGAAAATGAATTTTTAACCAAGGCTTGATGGTTTTAGGAGATTTATTCATTGATTCAAATAATAAATTAAAAAATAAATCACAAAATAAATTGAAAAACTCAGTTAAATTTTTTTGTCTTTCTCTTATCATAAAATGTTAATGTCATTCCAAATTAATACTCGATGAGTGATAGTTAAAAAAGAAAAGTGTGGTGTTACAGAAACACCACACTCTGTTTTGTTTAATTTGATATCATTTATTAGCATTCGTTTGCCATTTCTCCCTTCCTGACTCAATCCAGACTCAATGTTTGTCTTGTAGCAAGGCATCCATTGGGTGAAGTTTCAGTTCTTTTTGCTAGTGATGACACTTCAGAATGGGGTGATGTCATATCACTTTTAGCCAATGATGATGCACTTCCGTGCTTGCATGGCTATCGTCATTATTCACTTCGGTGCAGGATTTACAATGTACTTTGTGAATCAGTAATAGTTGAGTTTGGATACTGGTTAGAACATAATGCGTTAAGCAAACAGCGTTTCTTCTTCACAGGCTAGGCCTGATGTGAAGGAGGAGTGTATACCTTGCATATGAGAAATATATATTTTAAGTACCCATATTATATATTATTTATATATTAAGAAAAAATATAATATATTTTAATATTATTAATGTAAAGAGCACATTCAACAAGTTTGAATTATTGAACTTTGTGATATAAAACAACAATGAGAAAAGTTTAGAATAGGTGCTCAATTTTTACTGAAATATTACTATTCCCTAAAGAGATGATCTTCAATAAATAGTTTCAGTAATGTGCCAGTGAGGCTCCAACCCTTTGTGGTAGATTATCATTTCTTATATTTGGTTTTTTAGCTCAACAGAAACCGTGAGTAGATCCTTTTTAATATAGATACTAATACTTTTTCATCCTTTGTTAATATTTTGATCTCGTGGCTTATTTTGACCTTAGTAGCCAATTTGACTGAAAAGAACTTTTGTTGAGTGTGGAACATTAAATCCACTATATTTTTAATTAACAACGCCATTATAAATTGAATATGAAAGTACATTTCCTGATGTTACATTATCATCATGACAATAAGAAATTAAAAATAATGTGATAATGAATTGTGAACAAATATAAAATAGTTGCTGCACATGAATTATGACTCTTTTCACATGACATAACTCTTTTGTTAATTTATATAAGCTGAAAGAATATTTACAGCAGCATTAGAATATATATTGCAAATACATTAACTATAAAAAATGCAAATAAAGATTTATTCAATTTATTTCTGCCAATAGATAAATAATTAGAAATTAGTAGTGTTATATAAGATAGCCATGCAATAAACATGATAAAATTATAATTCATAGAAAGAAATAATAACTTTATTTGTTTCAACAAGAAAAAAAAATAAATTCTTATATTGATGAAAGTGGAAATCATCATGAATTTTATATTTCATTCTATATGAGATATTAAGCATTAATCTAGGTATAATTTTGAGATACAATTTTCAAGTTATAAAGAAATGTTTTACACATAGGACTACATATATAAACATATATAGTTGAACTCTGTTATAATGCCATTAACGAGACTAAAACATTTCTGATGCTATAGCCGAATGATGTAATAAACATATTTTGCTTTCAAGCAAGTGAAATCTTTCTATGTAATTGATATAACAATAAATAAAAATAATACATTTGTATTAATTACAAGTCAACAATCACTACTTTACTTATCTTTCTTGAATTAAGTCATATTTGAAATGAAATATGGATTTCACATAATGAAATATGGATTTTCCATGTAATATTTTACAGAAATGTATTTTATACACAATAGGTATCTATAACAAGCACTAGCCTCTTTGCTGCGTTTAATGCATGCCAGCTATAACTGGCACTAGTCTCTGTGCTGCAGTTTATGAAAAGGTTAAATTGAGATTAAAAATATAACTCTGCCCTAAAAATAAACTTTATAACTTTAACTAATTTAAATGCATATTAAAATTTTTATGTATTAATAATTTTATGACTTTATAAACTTTATGACCTGCAATTTAGTGGGTACTAATTACAACCACTGCCAGTCATGAAAATGTTAAACTGAGATTAAAAATATAACTATGAAAAGGTTAAATTGAGATTAAAAATATAACTATGAAGAAAATAAACCTTATGACTTTCATTTATGACCTTCGTATTTCAAAAATAAGCTAAAAATAATTTAAAAAATTGTATAATTATTGATAAGAGTATTATAGAACAAAATAAGGGCTCACTGGATGTATATATTCACCAGATACAATCATATGATTAAAAATAAATAACCCTGAATAATTAGATAACAGAATTATATTAATATAACTACATCAATACCTGAAAATAAAGGGGAAAAAATGGATTATTAGGACAAAATAGCACAGGCAAGAAAGTGATTACTTACATCCAGTTAATAGGTCCAGGATTTGTATATGAAAATGGCTTAGTCCTACTCATGCTGTGAAATGAAATATTATATGGTTAGGCAAATAATATTAGTAACATAGTTAATGGTTATCAATGACATACACAAATGTCATGCAAAGTATGAGACAAATACAAAAGCAATTCAAGACAATAACATACAGATCATAACATTTAAAAGCAGCAGAAATAAGATGCAAACATATAGAGAAGATCTGAAAGAATACGGCTCAGACAGCGGAAATGTAATGCAAAGAGTAATTGTTAATTTGAAATTTTTATTTCTCTATAAATGTAAGTTAAAAGGCCTACTTGGAAATTTTTGCACACTTTTTCGGTGCAGATCCGCACCGAACTTTATTTCTCATTACAAATGTTTAATTCTGTAAGTAAATAAAAGAAATTAACCCTTTATATTTCCTGATGGGCTTTATTATTTAAAAGTGTACAAAATATGAAGAAATGTCAAAGATAAGGATTGAGCTTATATACTTTATTTTAACCTTACTCTATGGCATTTGATGTTAAATAAATACATTTTTGTTCAAGAAAGGATTTTATAGCATGATATTACAGTTTTTGACAGCCATTTTCAATGACAGAGGTGTAACAATTCAAAAATTATAGGAAAGGTTCAAGAATTTTTATTTTAAGAATGGCTGAATCTTTTTTTTTTTTTTTTTTTTTTTTTAAAGAAAATCAATAATTAAATGCTAATATTCACTAATCATTAGTTAGCATTACTTACAAAAAACACTAATAATGAACATTTATAGGATTTAAATTTTTAGTTTTAACAGTGTGATCCTTTTATTTAGCATTAAAAGGAAATTTCCTGATATACAATGGGAGGGAGGACTGAAGCCTCCTATGACCCTCCCTTTCCTATACCCTCCCCCCCCCCCCCCGTTTCATGATGTTTACTCATTTTGTAATTAATTTTATATTAATTCAAAAATCTGCTATCAATGTTGGAAAAATATAAATGATAAAAAATATTTTTTTACATATCTTTTTTTTTTTACCTTTATATTACCAACGGCCCACTAAAGCCCCATCTCATTAATTACTTTAAGTGATGTGCATAAATTTTATAGTTTATCCTTAAAAAATTATCTTAACTAACTAAAGAAATGTGTCTGAAATACATTTTTTTTTTTTTTTTTTTTTTTCATAATTTAGGACATAAAGGATTTGGACATAATACATTCTTTTTTAATCAAAATATATCTTTAACTAAAATAAATAAATAAAAATTTCGGATAAAAAAATATAAAGTAGCTTATATTTTCTCTATTTTTAACCTATAAAAGTAATATATATCCCCACTTTTAATACATAAATGTAACCCCCCAAAAATATTAACCTACTTTTTTTTTTTTTTTAAATCTAAAATATAGGGTGATCAATTTACAAAAGTATTAATTTGTTTCTTGTGTTACACCTACCTATCTATTATTTGCAAGCAACACTTTCAACACCATAACTTATTAAATATGACTATATTTAATGTGCAAGTACTATTTGTTTCATTTTCTAAAAGGGTAAACTAATTTTTTATATGATTTGAAGAAATTTTTTACTTCTTTCAATTATTTTGATTTTTTTACATTTGAAATAAAAAAATCTTAAATAAAAATAGAATTTGTGTGAACATCATTATAATTCTAGCGTATACCATCATATTCTATTTTTATTCCTTTCTTTCTTCCTAAAATTGAACTGAGCTTATTATTTATCAATTTTATTTTACAATTACATGCTGAATTTCTTATAGCTAAGCTGTACTTATCAATAATTTCTAATATATATATATAATTTCGGGAGGATGGATGAGACAGACATATTGAAGAAGTACTTAGACATCAGAAAAATGCTAAGGACAACTTTAACAGTTCAAGAATTTTTTTTATTGAGTCATTCTCATTGCAACTTGGAGCACTATGAAAATCATGCTCCGAGGCTATTGAAAAAAGGTTCAGTGAAAGCAATTTGCTTTTTGCTCTCATTACCAAGTTTTATTCCATTAATTCTATAAAATATTACCTGAAAGTTTAACTGTACCTATTAATTTCTATTGGTACAAAAATATAATCTTTGTACTTCATGGGATAGTGATTTTGTCAGTTAAATGCCCAGTCAGCTAAATTTCAGTCTGTTTCAGCTTAAATTTTAATGTACAAAAATTTAATTTTTATTTTAGTTTTTGATCAATTTTAATCTACATATGGTTTTATGTTTTATTAAAATTCAATTTATTGTTAATTCTATCCTGTCATGCATACACATTAAATGTATGTTTTTACATAATTTGTAAACAGATGCTTTTTTATATTTTAGCCTTTTTAATTAAAAACGAAGTTGAACTACACAATTTGAAATTGATAGTAAATTAAAACCACTGAGATAATTTACTCAAATGAAGAAAATTTGTACATATAAAAATAAACAAAATTTACAACACTATACAAACTAAAATGTTAACATTTTTCAACTTACTCTTCTAATGGCATAGCTTCTCCAGGTTCAATGCTAAAAAATTTAGTATTTATGTCAGTTAGTATAAATGATAACGTTTTGCCAAATATTTTCTCAAACATTTACAAAGCTAAGTTATATTTATAATTTAAAATATTTTTATATTTTGAGTATACTTAAATATGGTTATAAGCTATGGAAGCTTAAATTTTACAATAATCAAAATACATTAAATCAGTCAAAAAAAAAAAAAAAAAAAAAAAAATTTAAAAGCAAGGTTTTTTTTTTTTTTTTTTTCTAATGCAAACTTCACGGACCAAAAATACAAATAAAATTAATAAATTGTTGTAATTTAATAAACAAGTTATAGTAATGAAGAATAGAAACATTAAAAAAAAAAGTATATAACATGCTATAAACTTTTTAAGATAAAAATTTGCTAATATGCAACATATTTGAAAAGAATTATAATCTTTCTTTTTCAGAAGCAAAAAAGATATTCTACTTCTACGAAAGCAGAAGCTAAGACAGAGGAAATCAAAGACAACCAATAGGAAGTTAAAAACAATCAATTTGAAAAGAAATGCTAAAAAGAAATATCCAATCAAGAAAAGTACAACAACAAGGTACAGCTCTAATTAGAAATGAATTTAAGTGAATGTGGTAGAAGCAGAATAAATTGTATTTTCTACTCAGTCATTAACATACAATAAACAAGCTCTTCTGGTTCAGTAAGAAGAGTAGGTTAACTTTTTTATTAAATATTATAAAGAAACAAAATGATGGATTAACTTTAACAATAAACTTGATCAAAAGTTTGATACGAGCTATGTAAATAACAAATTTCATTCAAATCTGTTTCTACCTAAATGTGTTTTCTTTTATGTCAATTTGAAATTGACCACCATATTTAAACAAGATGGTGGGTTAAGTTGATTAATAAACTTTAATAAGGCATTGATGTGGCCTATGTACACACCAAGTTTCAAATTTTCAAGTGGTTGCTATTTCAAAACAATATGTCAGATCAAATTCATTAATAAACTTAAATGAGATTTTGATATGGTTATATACAGTATTTCATGCAAATTAATTTAAAAATATACTTCTTATACAAATTTTCAAATATTTGTTATTTGGAAACAAAATGACAGATCAAGTTAGCTAATGAATTCACCTAAGATATATTTATGGTAAGTCAACTGTCCATCTTTGATTCAAATTGATTTAGTATTTCAGAAATTATCATCATTATGACAAATTTCTCTCTACAGAGATAAACTAACTGATCAATTTCTAAATATGATTATCTAACAGCAATTAATCAGTAAGAATTAATAAACTACTGAGTTCAGAGATTAGTTGAGATCATAGTTCTAAAGCTATTCATCTGATGCATTTTAAGTCTGTTTTTGTACACTTGTTCCTATGATTTCTGCTGTGTAATATTAATATTATTCGTATCATAAAAATGATAGGCTCATATAAATTCTTGAAGTTTTAGGAGCTTTATCTGAAGATTGCAACGTCTCGTAAGAATGATTTTAAAAATCTATACAAATTATGGATAATTTTTATGTATGAATTTCTTTTTTTAAAGTGTAACATAAAAGTACTAAAAAACTTTCTTTTACCTATAACAAGATGAATATACATAAAAAATTATTAGCACAACACATTTCTGAAGTCTTGTGGAAAAGAGAAGCTTTAACAAAGAAATTTTTACAATTTTTTTAAGCTTTTAAAATGATCTTGCAAGAGCAGTGCAAAATTAATACATGCAGTAAATAGTAAATACAATATGAAATTATAATAAGAAATGATTTTGACACAATATTAAATAAGGGCATATGAGAAATTTAAATTATAGCTCAGTACTTTTTTAAGCACATAAAATAGCAAATATGTAAAAAACAAGTATAATGATTGCAATATCTATTTATAAATATATGAAATGTTGGAGATTCCAGTTGAAAATCAAACTTCTTTATTAAGTGCTTTTTCTTACAGTGTGTCCAATCTCCTAAGCACTTTGAAAGCTAGATGACCGGAATACAAACATGTAACATGGAATTAGGGTTGCATTCTTTAAATATTTTATATGGCAACTCTTAATGTGATAAAAGACACTCCTCTACCAGTTACAAGAAAACAAATTATAAAAGAAACAAGATGATGGATTTTTTTAACCTCTATTTAATGCGCTCATATTAGAGGGCCAGCCAATTCCCACATTGGGAATAGTTCAATTAGCTATTGATTGGTGTGTCCAAGTCTTGTCAAGAATATCCGGATTGTAATTAATATGCAATCCAAGACCACAGAAAAATGCAAAAGCATTAGACTAAGTGTTTTTCCTTTTAAAATTTGTCCATTTTGAGATTGTTTGTGTTATAAAGTGCTTTACACAAAAGCAAAGCTTACTGGTGAGAATATTATTTTCAAGCTATAAATTTTTAATAAGATTTTTATTTGACTATCATAAAATATTAAATCATTTTTATGCTTTCATATGTATAACATTCATATATCAGGGATGAGATTAGCAAAAATACAAAAAAGCTGAAAGTGTACACAAGCGCAAGACATTGAAATGAAATACTAGAATTTTGATGACAAAATCTATTAGAGTAATAAATATTTATTTTAATCTTCAATGCATAAAAAAAGTACAAATGCACATCAGAAACATAAAAAAAGTTGAAAAAAAATTAAAAAATTTGAAAAGCTAAATGTACAAAAAGGCTGAAATCAGCTGAAAAATCTCATCCCTGATATATATAACATTTTTATAATTTCAAGAATCTATCACTCTTAAAAATAGATTTAATAAACAGATTTAAACAGTACTGTATACAGTAAAAAAAAAAAAAAAAAAAAAAAAAAAATTATAATCACTGTTAAAAATATCTCATAGTTGTGTTAAAAAAAAAAATCTACATTTCAGAAAAAAAGTCCATATTTAATACAGATTCTAATAAATATAAATTCATTTTAATAAAAATCATATAAAACAAAAGCATAAAATACTAAAAATCATTAAAATACTCATTATTCTTACATGTATGGATCATCATCATACTTCATTCTCAGATAATATCTCGACAATTTCACAGCGAAAAATATCGTTGGAATAATAAAAAGTAAAGCCCACCCTAAGGCAAACCAAAATCCATTCTGAAAAAGAATTAATATTTTTATGACTTTTACAATTGAAATTTTTTCAGCTATGCATTCTTAAAACTAAAATAAGTATTTTAATGTAAAATTAATCTTTGCATAGTACTAATTGAGTATTCATTTTATAGACTATGGAATAGCAATTTGTATTAATAAAGTGTAACAGTATGAGCTGAGAAGATAAATAAAATTGGTATTGAATGTGCAGAAATATACACCCCGCGACAAAAAGATAGGAACAAAGGGTTTTTCTTTGATTTTTCCTAAAATAACATTATCTAAATTGTGCTTATCATTTATTATAAAATATATATATAATATTTATTATAAAATAACACTATTCCTGAACTAATTTTTGTTTTAAGACTAATTTAGAAAAATTTTAAGACTAAAATTTTTCTAATTTAAGACTACACAGTGCGACAAAAAGATAGGAACAAAGGTTTTTTTTTTTTTTTTTTTAATATGATTATTTTTAATATGAATATTTTGAATATGATTCAAATATTTAATATATTTTTGTTATGATAATAAATTATCAGCACAACTTATATAATGTTATTTTGTGAAAAATTTAAAAAAAAAAAAACCTTTGTTCCTATCTCTTTGTCGTGGAGTGTAGTCTTAAATTAGAAAATTTTACTCATAAAACTTTTCTAAATTAGTCTTAAAACAAAAATTAGTTCAGGAATAGTGTTATTTTATAATAATAATAAATGATAAGCACAATTTAGATAACGTTATTTTATGAAAAATCAAAGAAAAAACCCTTTGTTCCTATCTTTATGTTTGTTGCGGGGTATATGTAACACTATTACTACGTTCCATAATTTATTATATATATATATATATATAAAATTTTCAAAAGTACATATCAGACAATCTTTTAAAATATATCAGTTATTCATCAAAATAGAGAATTGGTAAAAGTTGGTCAAGCGAAATTGAAAAAAGATAAACAAGACTTAATTGACAAATTTTTTCAATCTTGCTCAAATGAAATGTACCGCATAAATACATTCTTAAACTTCAAGAAGTATATACAACATTCTACAATAATTAATTTACAAGTAATTTTAGTTACTGATACTGTACTATAAATATTATATATATGGGATGATACATTTTTGAAGAATTCACAATAAAAAATTAACTTACAACTGGATTTACAACAAACTCACAAACAGCAGTACGGGCTAAACTAAAAGAAATCCACACTTTATAACATTTTCCAACATCTGCAACCTAAAATAATGCAAGAGATTTCTGTTGAAAACTCTACAGAGAAAACATTTATAATAAAATAATATTATAGTTTTAAAAAATTAAAGAACACGCTTTAATTTACTTTCCTTATTTTAAATAAATGTAATTTTTATTGTTCACGTTTTTTTTTTTTTTTTTTTTTTTTTTTTTTTCTGTCGAAAAAATAATGATAATTTTTTTGGCAACAATTAAATTAAGGAATAATATTAAATATTTTAAATAAATGTAATTTTTATTGTTCACATTTTTTTTTTTTTTTTCTGTCCAAAAAATAATGATAATTTTTTTTGGCAACAATTAAATTAAGGATTAAAATTAAATGGCCAATTTATCAGTAATTAGAAGGTTTTTATTTTAACATTTTAATTAATTAAAAGAAAACTAAAACAAAATTCGAAAATCGGGCTTCGAGGTGCATCAGGAGAGGTCATTACGAACCACCATGCAAATTTTTGTAGCTCAGCCATCAGCCGTTTTCTTAAAAAGCTCTGGAAACCATACACAATGGTTTTTTGTTTGAGATATGAAGGATTTTGTGCAATCACGTTTTGCTCCCAGAGAAGTTACAAACATACATACATACAGGTGAAGCTAATATAAGCGTGTTAATAAATTATTTAATAATTTAAAAACTTTTAAAACACAATGAATTATAAATCAACTGAGCTTACAAGTATTAATATATTTATAGTAAAGTAATATTTAGAATTACAATATTCAAAGAATAAAAGCTACTTTTTTTTTTTTACAATAAATTTATTATTTTTAGAGAAGGAAAGCAGGAAAAAAAATGCAAATTAATATATTTTAAACTAAAATATTATTCTTTAATTTAAAATAAATAGCTATGAAATTAGAATAAAATATGCCCATTTTATAGTGGTGGTGGCGGGAGAATGAAATCTTAAATAAGTAGGGGGAAATGCAAAACCTTAAACATAATGTTAACGAAAAGTTATATAAGAGAATTAAAAATTCCAAACTATATATATTTTTTTATAATTATATAACATAAAACCATTTTTTAATCATTATGTTACACAAAACTAATTTTTTTAATTACTTTTAAAACCAATACTTATGAATAATTTCAAAAGTGATATTTTTATATGTATTTTTAAAAACTAATCTTTTAAAACATATGAATTTATATTGTAAGAATCCCATGCAGATAAGTGAAACCTTAAATAAGTAGGGGGAAATGCAAAACCTTAAACATAATGTTAAAGAAAAGTTATACAAGAGAATTAAAAATTCAAAAATATATTTTTTTTATAATTATGTAACATAAAACAATTTTTTAATCATTATATTACACAAAACTAATTTTTTTAATTACTTTTAAAAGAAATACTTATGAATAATTTCAAAAGTAATATTTTTATATGTATTTTTAAAAACTAATCCTTTAAAACATAAGAATTTACATTATAAAAATCCCACTTGGATAAGTTTTTCAATGAATCTAGAATGAAGTATGCATATTTCAAGATATTTAATTTTGTAGCATAAATACAGATAAATTCTGAAAAAGTTCTAAATATTCCAAATAAGAATCAGTAATAAGTATCACACAGATCAAACATTTTTATTTTAGTTAATTCAAGATTGGAAATACTTTTGATTCTACTTGAAATAAATACTTAATATTTTAAATCAATGTAATATACTACTGTATTAAGTAAGCACGCCTATAGAATGGCCATTGTCAATTATATATTTGCTTATAACTTAAAAAGAATTTTTGATGAATTGAAAACAATAAAAGGAAAACTAAACTTCAAACATCTTACCATATCTATAACTCCTGCAGATGTGACAACAGCTTGGAATAAATGCTAGTAAAAAAGAACATATTTAGCATATGAGAAAAATAAATACAGTGCATCATTAAACTAAGCAAAAAAAAAAAAAAAAAAAAAAATTGCCTGTAACAGAAATGCTAACCCTTCAAATTATTTCATACCAATAATTTTTAATGAAAATATTCACTTTATTTATCATAGAAAATACTGTCATTGAAATAAGATGAAGATAACTTTACAGAAATACTGGTATGAAATTATTCGGAGAGTCAGCACTTAGCAAAATATTATATACATTTATTTAAGTAGTGCATTTGATAAAGCTTATTCGCAAAAGTAAAAAATATACAATTTAAGCAGTTTTCTTCATATATACATATGTAATTAATGAAGGGCAGTGGCGTATCCAGGATTTTTCCAAGGGGGAGATTCATCCTTCCAAATTTTTTAATTAAGTTTAATTAAGTTTATTTTTAATTAAGTTTAACAATCTTTTAAAATATCATAATTACTTGCCGAAAATAAGAGTAAGAAAATGAAAAATAGTAAAACAAACTCACCAATTAGAAGATCAAACTAAAAAATATTTAATTAGCGACGAATAACGTAGAGCCTGTACAAACTGTTACACAAAACATAAAATTCAATACATAGTTACGAAAAATATTTCATTGAATTTTCTTACTTACAGAGCGAAGTCTAATCAACGAGAAGTTTTCACTAGTTCATTTAAAATGTCTTCTACTGTTGGGGTATTGTTTGGGTCACTCCTTCAAGGTCACTACTTCAATGGTCACCCCTTCCCCATATGGTCGACCCCTCTTGTCCTTGAGTATGAACTCGTAACGGTGAAATCCTTTCAGAGAATTGTTTTCAGGGGAAACATGTTGCGCCGTGCAAATGAAGTGGTTTAGTTATTTTCAAGAGAGTATCGGAGAGTAATGAAAAAAAAAGTTAGTCATAATTTTAAACCACTTCGTAGAAAAAAATATTCTACGCTTGCCATACATTTTTCCCGCCTGAAATGTGAAAAAAAATGTAAGGAACAGCCTAATTTTTCTTATCATACATTTTTTGTCAAGGAGGGGTTTAAACCCCCAACCCCCCCCCCCCTTGCATACGCCACTGATAAAGAGTACAGGTACAAAAAAAAGAAGAAATGCATTAAGTTCACTTATTCAGATTTTCTCACTGCAATGTGGTCAAGTAAGCGGTCATAATGAAAGCTTCATACACCGAAGCTGTGAAAATAAGGTTTGTCCACAGCTCAATGGAGTTTTTGTTAGCAATTATCACATGTTGAAAAATCTGCTCTCAGTTAGCATTCTGAAGTTTTTATTCCTTAAATTTTGTAAAACTTTATAAGGCTAAACTCAACCTATTAATTTCTGTTGGCTAGTAAATAACAACTTTGCACCTAATTGGACAGTGACTTGGTCAGCTAAGCACAAGAAATGCCTAAATTTATTTGGATTTTAAATAATTTAACTGACTTTAAATTTCAATTTCAGTTATAAAAACTTAATTTCGATTTTTATTTTTACTCTTTGGATTTCAATTAGCATTTACTTAATTTGATAGTTTCTGATTTTGCGTAAATGTTTGAAATATTATTTAATTCATTATTATTATTTTTAATGACCTGTCATATTTATATATATTATGAAAGGACTCAACATATAATATTTCTATGTATAGAGACGATAGTAGGGAAAAAAATCTAGAAGAATAAAATACAGAAAATCTTTCTTTTTAAGATGCCTAGATATTAGGGGGGGGGGGAAATTACAATTCACAAGAAAAAAGAAATTCATTATTAAAAAAGAAACCATTATTAATCTTGTGTATTCAAAGTTTAAACTAATATCGGGAAGAGAGTTGTTTTTTTTTCTTTCTATATTTGTAAACTAACCAAAAAACCTTCAGTTTTTGGTATTAATATTATAATTTACTAGCAGGTTTTGCACGCTTCACTGGACACAATACTTAAATGAGTTGTCAAAATCCCACATCATTATATCCTGAGTAAAAGTTCCTGCTGTATTCAGTAGAGGTTTTTCCCCACTCACAACATGAGGAGACCGGGTTCCCACTGCCTTCGGCAGCAACTTACCCGATTCTTACTTCCCCTTCCCCAGCGGCTAAATTCGAAGTTTTGCGAAATCTCACCAAAGTACATAACGCGTACACCTAATCAACATCCACACACCAAAATTCGCCATTCTAAGATAATTTAAGGCGAATTCAAACAGAATAATGTGTTTTTACGCACATTTATTTATCCATTTTTGGCAGAGTTTTACTCAAAAATCCGGAATTTGCAAAATTTTCTGCCAAAACTGGATTTTCCCTCTCCCTCCCCTTAAAAATTGTAATTTCCTAAATCGCAGATAATGTTTTATTTGTACTAATGTGTAGTCTCCCCATGTGCAATTTCTTCACTGTGAGGTAATTTGGAGCTGCGTTATGCTTATAAAGGTATTTTTGTCTTCTGTCCCCCCCAAGGTGATGAATGGGGGTAATTTTGATAAATCCCGTTAGTTTAGGTGTCAGATACATATAAACAATTCAATCACCCAAATTTTTGACCACAGCTCCCATAGATTTCTCAGGACAAATTTAACGCTTAAAGAGGTGTCTAGATTTTGCCTCCTAGTAATGCTTCCCCCCCCCCCCCTCCAAAAAAAAAAAAAAAAAGCATAAACCACAATAAACCACAAATGTGTTTTTGGAAATATTCTAAGGAAGTTGTATAGCCTTTTTTCAACATCTCTGTTCCATTTTTGGTAGAGTTCTACTCAAAAATCAGGAATTTTTGAAATTTCCTGCCAAAAATCGATTTTCCCCTCCCTTCTCTTAAAAATTGAAAATTCCTAAATCGCAGATAATGTTTTATTTGTGCTCATGTCTAGTCTCCCAATGTGCAATTTCTTTACTGTGATGTAATTAGGGGCCGAGTTATGCTTACAAACGTGTTTTTGTCTTTTACCCCCACCTCAAAGGGGGGAATGCGGGGGAATTTCGTAAAAGTTGAGAGAGATAATTTTAACCATTTGAGTCCCAGGGAGTATTGAAAAAATACTGTCGAAGAATTCCAAACAGCACAACCGCGCTTTCTCTAAAATGAGTACGAAAAGACTCAAACAACAGCGCTTTGTTTATTTTACATCGATGAATCCCAATCAGAGCAATAGCACTTCTTGTATTTGTTCGGTAACGCATTACAGACATATAGACACCATGACACACATGCAACAAAATTTTCTGAAGTCATTTTCGGCTTTCATGGTGTGTGAAATGTGAAGATATCGCAAAATTTTTTGATTCTGACAAATTTACAGACAAAAGTCTGATTTTATTAATATAGATTCCTAAAATTTATGAAATTGAATATACAGATTTTTCTTTAAAAAAAAAACTGTCTCACAAAGATCAAAGATTTCTTGGACAAAAATGGCTGAGTTAACCCTTTAAGCATTAAGCCCGTCTTTTTCTGTCATGCATAGTCAAAATAAAAGGCTGGTGTGGCTAAATTTTGAAATATATGCTGCTTTTTTCGAGAAAATATGATTAATAAATACACTGACGGAAAAAAAAATCCCAACACCAAGAAAAAAACACTGTAGAGTAATGAAATTTGGACAATGCATTTGTCCAGTTAACATGTTTAACTGATTAAATTTTCAAGATCATAGGTTGATTTAAGCTCGAGAAAATGCATTTCAAATGTGAAATGCTGTTACATTAATAGCCGGTGTAACCTCCAATATTTTGAATGCAAGCCTGCAAACATGCATGCATTGTGCCATACAGGTGCCGAATGTCATTTTGTGGTATGGAGTTCAACGCTTGTTGTACTTGTTCTGTCAATACTGGGACGGTCAATGCTGGCTGTGGATGATGCTGGACTTGTAGTCCAATGATATCCCATACGTGCTCAATTGGAGACAGATCTGGTGATCTCGCAGGCCAAGGTAACATGCCGACACTCTGTAGAGCCCGTTACGTTACAACAGCAGTATGAGGGTGAGCATTATCCTGTTGGAAAACTCCCCTTGAATGCTGTTCATGAATGGCAGCACTACAGGTTGAATTACCAGACGGACGCACAAATTTGCAGTCAGTGTGTTTGGGATAACCACGAGAGTGCGCCTGCTGTCGTAGGAGATTGCTCCCCAGACCATGAGTCCCAGTGTAGGTCCACTATGTCTAGGTCGCAGACAATTTGTTTGCAGGCGTTCCTCTGGCCTCCTTCTGACCAACACACCGTCATCACTGGCACCAAGGCAGAACTTGCTTTCATCAGAAACACAAAATTTCTCCACTTCGTCCTCCAATGAGCTCTGGCTCGACACCACTGCCGTCGGAAACAGCAAAGACTTGGAGTCAGTGGATTGCATGCTACAGTGCGCCTGGCTCAGAGCTTTCCTTGAAGTAACCGATTTCTAACATTTGGTTGTGTCACTGTGGTACCAACTGCAGCTCGAATTTCTGCCGCAGATGCAGTACGATGCGCCACAACCGGACACCAGATACGGTGGTCTTCCATCTCAGTAGTGCCACGTGGCCACCCGGAACCCGGTCTTTTTGAGACAGTACCATCCCTTGACCACCGCACCCAACAATCATGCACATTGGATACATTCCGGCCAAGTCTTTCTCCAATATCGCGGAAAGAAAATCCACCTTCTGGTAGCCCTATTACAAGACCTCATTCAAACTCGATGAGCTGTTGATAATGGCTTCTTCGTCTTCTTCAAGGCATTCTTGGCTAACATCAACTCAATCTGCCAAATTTCAAAGATCAATAACGATCACAAACTTTACAGCACGCATTTAAAGCAAACTTGATTTGCAAGTTCTGAGCGGCGCCACTAGCGCCACACTTATGCGAGAAGCGCGAAATTTGAATCGATATTATATTTCATATGTATAAACACGCCTACCAAATTTCGTTTATCTTACACAAGTCTTTCTTGGTGTTAAGATTTTTTTTTCCGTCAGTGTATGTGTACTATATAATATTAAATTCTCATATTTGTATTGTGCATAATATTAATTTTATGAATCATTAAACAGATATACCGAAAAATGGCTAACGCTGAAAGGGCTAATTACTATACCGCACTTTAGAATGTAGAAATCCAGAGGGGAAAAAAGCTGAAAACCCATAGAAACATGGGGAAAAAAAAAAAAAAAAAAAAAAAAAAAAGAGTAAAAATTCCATAGAAAAAAGCATGGGACGAAAACTAAAAAACTCACAATGTCAAGTGTGAAAAAAAAAAAAATTAACAATGGATGGAATAAAAGGACAAAACTGACTAAAAAAAAGACATCGAAGAGCAGGAACAGGTGGGCTGGGGCGTTTAATATATCGTCGGGGATTAATATGACTCGCCTAGTTATTTTTATCCAGGGGCTTTAGTTTTCCAGACTTTAAAGAAAAAATTTCAATTTCCCTGCATTTTCCAGATGGTGAAGCAATCCTCTTTATCTAATATTCTGGAAAAAAGATTAATTACACTTACAGTTCGAATGACTTTTGGCAACTTATCTTCAACTTTGTCTAAACTTTTTTCTATTTCCCTTATTTTGTCCTGAAAGATATATACATATATTTAGAATAGAAAATGTAAAAAATATGCATATACTATTTTACTGCATAAAAACATTCAATATATCTAAATTTGTGGAAGCTTACCTTGTAGTTGTCAGCTTCTTTATAGATTTTTAACAATGGTGTGGAAAAGTTTATCTATTGAAAATAAGAATATAAAGTTATGATTATGTAATAGTAAAATTTCAAAAATAAAATTATTCTGCTAAGTTTCAATAATAACATTTAATGCTTCTTTTTTTAGTTCTATTTGTTTTCAAGAAATTATAAACAGGTTATCAAAATGACAATTAATGCAATTACTTTAAAATTATTAAATTTGTATCAAAGAATTCACTGCATTAAAACATTAAGAACAATGAATGGATGTAGCTTATAAAAATACAGATAAAACAAAAATAATTTTCTGTTGATAAAAATATTATAATAAACTAACGAATTAGTGTAAAATTGCTTTAAAAAAAAATTGTTTTGAACACTTTAACATCAGGCTATTTTTCAGATAACTTTTATACTTTATCAAATTATTTATCGAATTTTACATAAACTAATGAAAAGTTATAATTTTTAAATGATTTTAATTCAATTTTTATTAAAATTATAAGTTTTGGAAGAAATGAAACATTTAAAAATGTTCACGAAAGAAAACTAAATGAGAAAGGCTGTTAAAGATAACGGGTGATCAATAAAAATCCGCAATAAATTTAACAGCATTCAAATTGTCAATAAATGATATAAATTGATAAATTTTAATGTGAATTATTACTTAACCTTACTAGTTACTGTAGACATATTCACATTTGCAAAATATTTTCTTTTTTTCAAGTAATATGACTTTGAATGAAGACAATCTGCAATCTCGTGTGTACGAGTTCTATTCAGAAAATCTTTTACTGTGAAGCATTTTATAAAAGAAATAATACCACAACGAACTATTTATGACATTTTGAAACGTTATGAAAGGGGTTCGAGTGCTTTTCGTCAATCTGGTTCTGGAAGAGTTGCAAAAATCTTCATACGTAAAAAAATTAGAAATTTGAAAAAGTATTTTCATCACAAGGACCGAATTTCTCAGCGTCAAGCAGCAAAAAAGTACAAATGTTCACAATCAGTGAATAATTATGTCCTTAAGAAAGCAAAGATAAGTTGCGAAAGAAGAAAACCATTCCACAAAGAAATGAAAAGCAACAGATTTCAGCAAAAACAAAGTGTGGACGTATCTAATGAAAATTTTCAAAAGGATCTTGGATTCTTGATGATGAATCATATTTTACTCTTTCAAATTCCTCAATAAATGACAATAATCGTTTCTATTTTTCCAATATATCAGATACACCACCAGATGTTAAATATTCAACGAAAAAAAAGTTTGAAAGCAAAGTTCTTGTATGGATTGCCATTGGTCCAAAAGGAATGAGCAAGCATTTCATTTGAATTTCAAATATGGCGATCAATCAAGATTTTTATCTTGAGGAATGTATCAAAAAGCGTCTAATTCCCAATATTCGAGCTAATTACCAAAGAAATTATATATTTCAGCCAGATTTGGCCCAGTTCTCATTATGCTAAAAAAGTGACCAATTATCTCCTTCAACAATCAATTGACTTTGTGGTTAAAGAAGATAATCCCGCTAATGTTCCAGAGGCAAGATCAATTGAGGACTTTTGGTCAATTTTAAAAGGGAAAGTTTATGCAATGGCTTGGCGGGCAGAAAATGTCGATCAACTTGTGTATTACATCAGCTATTGCATAAAACAAATTAATTTAGACCTTGTACAGAAGCTCGGAGTCGATACAAAGAAAAGAATTGATTATATTCACAGAAATGGTGTAATAGAACAGAGATAAAACTATGAGTATTTAGTATTTATCCTGTCTTATAATTTGCATATGTTTGTTTGTACCATAATTGCGTTTAATAAAAAATATAATAAAGTTAACATATTGCGGATTTTTATTGATCACCCGTTAGTAGAAGATACACTTGCCTCAGAATGTTAAATTAAAACTGAACTTTTCTTCCTGCATTCATTCATTTTTTTATTCTTTCTTTTGTATGTAACTTTTTTTAAAAAAATATTTTTTTTTTATTATTCCAGTGATTTTTTTAGTTTACAAACTAATAATTATATTAAAAAAAAAACTTAGAAAAGAAAAAGAAGGGTGAATAGAGGAAGAAAAATCCAGTATTAAATTAACATTTGCAAGCAGGTATGTCTTTCACCTTTTTCTAATGCATCCTTAACACCATTTCTAATTTAGTTTTCATTTTTTCAAAATCTGAATTTTCAGAAAAATTTGAATTAACATATCAGTTTATAAATTATTAGTTATGTTAAAATAATATAAAATTTTATTAATTATTCAATAACACACATCATACCAAATTTTATGTTCACATTGTTCAAAGGTTATGCGCAAGAGAATAAAACGGGAAAAAAGGTAGTTACTTTACTTTTGATGTCAGTGTAGTATTAGCATTGTATTTTAGTATAGCAGTCAATGAAACAGCTTCCTTTGAGAAACAGGACTTCACAGAATTAGAATGCATAATGTTTCATTCTTTACCTCCATGTTTCTTAACCTTTTGCAGGCCGAATTCAGATCCAGGTGTAATTTAAATTTATTTTTTACATATTTTACCTTCTAATGCTTTAGTTTAAAGAACTATCATTAAAATGTGTAAAAAAAATTTTTTAATAAAATTTAATATTATATTATATTGTAATTTAATAATGTGAGCTATTTTAAACATGCCAAACCATTTTTAGAAGCATTTGTTTATTTTTCTGAATTATGTGAATTTTTAAACTGTGGGGTAAAAGAGAAAATGGTAATTTTTTATAATTTTCTGTACATTTCCCCTTTTATAATTGAAATGTTATATTTATTTCTAAACATCAAGTCATCTATCTATCTATTATATATGATTTTTTTTTTTTTTTTTTTCAAGTCAGTATTCATGACATTTAATTTTTAAATGGATTTTTAATTCCATGTTCCCAAATGGGAACATTGACCTGTAAAGGGTTTTAATACTAAATATATTCTTGCAGAAGACACTCTGTCAGCTTTAGCATTTCCAGCAGGGCTTAATTTGCATGTGAATGCAAGGGAACTAAGTTTCTATAACTATTTTCAGTGAAATTTTACATATAAGATAATACACATGGAAACTCATTTACATTACATACTGGAATTCTTTAGCACATCATTTCGGGAAAAAACAAAATTCTTGAATTATTTCATTTCTATACAATTCATACTATCCTTTTTAGTGAAGAAAACTACATCTGCAGGAATTCATCTAGGAAAAGTTTGGGTCCCAGTAATATTAAAACAGATCCTTCAAAAAAATTATTATTATTATTATTATTTTAACATTTGACTTGCTTTGTTAGATTTTAGATTCTATAAAGATTTATAATTGTTCAATATCTCTTACTTATGGAATTTTTTGTCCCCCCCCCCTCCGCTGTCAATAATGATCGGTGATTAAAAGCTTTGCAATAGCCTTACTATTTCCAATCTTTCTCCATCCACAACATAAATGCCAGTATTTTTTTTAACTTAGTTTATTACACTCTAGAACCTATAAAAAAGTAGAATTATTCTCAATCTCTCATTCATGCCATTTTTTATTTTTTTTTTATTTATTTTTTATTTTTTTGTGAGTGTGTGTATATCTCCCTATCCCTATCGTGAATGATCAGCGATCAAATCTTTTGTGATAGCCTTGAGATTTCCAATCTTTCTCCATACACAACATAAATGTCAATATATATATATTTGTTTAACTTTTTCATTAACTGATACAGTTAATCATGTTCTGGCAACTCCTAATAACCACATCATCCCAACCAGAAAAAAAAAAAAAGTCTTATTTTCCCCATGTGAATGTGTTAAGACGCAGTTTCAATGGTGTCATTGTCACTATTCGTTGAAAAACTAAAAATTTTAAATAATAAAATTAAACAATTTTTCTCAGAATATGCAATTTCAACTGCATGAATAAGTACTTTAGAGAAAATAATTTAAACATACATATTGGAGCTAGAGAAAAAACTATTAATAAAATTTAGGATTTCATTACTCAGAAATAATTAAAATTCTGATAACTGCTTGAATGTAAATAATAATAATTAAGCTTTCTAGCACATAATATACAGAATAATCCAAATAACAATTTTAAAAATTACCAATTTCTTTTCAAAATCATCAATGACTTCAAAAAGTGCAGCAGCTGACTCATTGACAAAGTTTAAGGTTTCAATATTGCCATATGCGTCTTCATTGAGTGCACTCCTTACTTGATCAATAAATTGAGATAAATTGGCTTTGGAATCTTTGAGAGAATCTTGTAGCTAAAATGTTAATATAAAATAACTTAAGACAACATAGACTTGTACAATGATTTTTGAAAGTTTTATAAACCACACATGAAAAGAATAACAACACAAGTTTATAATTATTAGAAATAACTACACAGGTCTGAAAAAAACTTTAAATCCTTTTGGTTAACTTTGTTTTCAAGGATGTTGAATCAAAAAACTGCCTTAATTTTTACCCTTCATACACCTTTTTTTTTTTTCTTTTTTACTGATAAGATTTTTTCTCTATTCTAAATTCGTTTTTCAATTTATCATGTCTTTTTCATTTCCTTAGCTTAACTGTAAAAACTCTTTCATATAAAAACATGAAATTTAGTAGTTTTACACAGAAATATATGGTAAACATAATGAAACAAACCATTTATATATCACAACATTATTTTGAATGATATTTAACATTAAAATAGGGCATAAAATTTCAGTTAAAAAAATTTTAGACTCAAAAATTATGCATGAAAACCTAATAAGATTTTTTTTAAAGATACATCAGCTAATTGTGGTGTGCAGTATGTAGCAATTCTTTGATTTTGACAAATTTTTATATTTATTTTTATGTGATTTTTTTCTCGACATTTTTCTTTGAATTGTAATTTCAAGAAGATGCCAAAAATAAAATACATACAATTTTAAATTTTTATTTATTTACTTTTCAACATAAAAAAAGACATTTTCTTACACTTTAATAATAATAATAAAATGAAAGGTTAAAGTTATTTTATTATAAATTTCTGATAAAACTGATGTCATAATAGCTTTAAAATTTTGATTTATTTATCATTTATATATTAATTTCAATTACTCAAATGATTTTTTTTTCTTGTTTTTACCGTCTGCAAACTGATATGAATGCATATTTAATTTATTTTTAATTAACCATGTTTTGAGTCAATATATTCAAACACAAATAATTAAATGTCATTTACATTTCATTAATGTTTGTATATAGCAGGATTTGGCCATGTTTTTCAACTGCTGGAAATAATCACCAAACCAATCAAAATATCTTTATTTAAATATTTGAATTATCGAAGTTTTTTGAAAATTCATTTAAATATTGCAACCAGTAAAGCGGGCAAAGTCTGTTAGCTAAGCTGCTGTGGGAGTTAGTAAGCGAAGAGCAGGCAATCAGAAAAATTGGTAGGTATCCTGATTAAAATCATAATTAATATATAATTGTATTTCATAAGAAAATCTTAAAAGCAGTTTATAAAATGAATTTAAAGAAAACTGGCAGAGGTGTTTAAGATATTCACTGTCAAGGCAGAAAAATTGACCCTACCCCTTATCAGAACATCTATCAATTTTCCTGTACTAACAAATGTTAATGAAAACATTTCTAAAAAGGGGTGGGGTGGGGGGGTGGTCATACAGTAAATTTAAAGAAAATTGATTGAACTTGATTTGATTGAACTTTTTTTTTTTTTCGATATTAATTTATGGTCCCACTTCTGGTTTTCTAATTTTTCCCAAAACTTGGCAAACCTACCACACACCAGAAATCAACTAGTAATATACAAAAATTAACATCTAAAAGGGAGTTAAAGGAGCAAATTAAAAAAAAAAAAAAAAAAAATTGGTAGGGTTATTTTTTCTTTTTTTTAAACACCCCCTCCCCCCCCCCCCAAAAAAAAAAAAAAAAGACCTATGTAAAATGCATTTATTTTCTTGTAGTAACTAACAAATACACATGAAAGGACCACTCTAAGAAAGATTTATAGAGCAAATTTTAGGAAAATCATTAATAATTTTTGGAAATACTAACTTTTGGTCACACTTCCAGTTTTCAATATTTTACTTCTGTTTTTTTTTCCACTTTTACCAAAAGTGTATAAACTCATCTGTACCTGCCTGTATTATAAAAATTAATTGTTCTATTTTTTGAAGATGAGACAGTGTTGGAAGATTACCTCTTCCAATGCACATAGATCAATTTCCAAAAAATACCTTTTTGGACTCAGGAGACCTTAATTCTTAATAACATGTAAAGTCAAATAATAACTTGATATTGAAAGTATTAACCAAATGAAATTATGCAATAATTCCAAACATGCAATAGTCAGGTAATGGAAATAAAAATTCAACATGAAAAGTTTTTTTATTACACACCCTTACTCTTCTAAAAACAGATATACAAACAGAAAAATTCAAAAACGTTTTACTTAATTATCAAACAAAATAATTGCTCATAAAAGCTTTAAACAATCAAAATTATGATTTTGATCAAGCTACTAATATTTCATTAGCATGCATATAAAATACCTTGAGAGGTATATCCTTCATTTCTTTTAGGTTTAGTGCATTAGTAAACTGATGCAGCTTTTCTCTAATTCCAGATGTTATTTCTAAAATGGCCTCCTTCAGTTTGCTATCAATTTCTTCTGTATTTACAGAATTTTCAACTGCAGGACTAGATACTAATTTCTGTAATAAAATTAAAATCAGATGTTAAAAGAAGTTCTGAGAGGATATAATTATACTTTAAGGATATATAAAAGAATACCTCAAATATATCAGAATTGCTGCCATTCAAAATTCCTAAAGCAAGAATTATGCTTTTATCTTCTTGACAGTCACTAAAAAGGGAAAAAATAACATAATATATAAATCATTAGTAATAATTCATGATTATGATAAATAAAAAAGTGTAAAAAATATATTATCAGGGTTGCCACTCAAACAAGAGAATGAAATTCCCTGACTTTTCCAGAAATATTCTATGAAAATTTCAGTCTAACCGTATATTGAGCATTGACTGTGTTGAGGGCAAAATTATTATAGTACCACTTGAAAACACAAAAGTTACATATAGTGATAACATCTGTTGCTTATAAGCGAGATAAGAAGTTTCTTTCATGAGCAGAAAAGAAGGGGGGAGGTTTGTTTAAAACAAATGACAAAAGCCAAGAGAAATAAATAAATAAATAAAATGGAAAAATGACCCAATGTTGATGGAAAAATTGTTTATTTTCTGGTAATCATCATATGAAATTCCCTAACTTTTCCAAATTCTGGCAAAAATACCAAATTCCCTGACTTTTATAGTCAATTTTCGAATTTCCTGACTATTTCAGGTTCTCCATGTTTTCCAGGTAGCGTGGCAACCCTGTATTATATAGGCCATATATTACTACAAGAATTAATGAAATTTATTAAAAATTTGTATCGAGTAATAATAATTAAATGTAATTAAAATAAAAAACGAAGTATATTAATATAACATATTAAAAATATAAAGACCTAGCTTTACTTCGTGGTCGTTTAAGATCTTTCGGTACCGGGTGCCCGGTACCGAAAGATCTTAAACGACCACGAAGTAAAGCTAGGTCTTTATATTTTTAATATGTTATATAATTAAATGTCTTTGTACAAGTCTAAGCAGACAGTTTTACAATAAGTCCTACAATATATATCGATAATAACTAGAACATCTTAAACTTATTTAGAAAATAATAATAATAAAGATTACAATATTTGGGTTAGAAATATTAGACTTTATAATGAATAAAACCCTAAGAATTGTAAAGAATAAAGTTCTAATTCTGTAACTGTTGGTAATCCATATACAATATAGTCAGATATATACATTGAGCTGCATAACTATTTGTTTAAAATCAATATTTGTTAAGGTATTTTGGTATTTTCAACAGCTATTCTATCTCATTGATATGCACATTAGTTTACAAATAAAATTAATAGAAATGGGAATAAATAGATAAAAGGGCATCACTCTTTTTACTATATATATATATATATATATATATATATATATATATATAATAAAGATGATATATTAAGCATAGTAGAAGCCAAGCAACAGATACAAGATCACTGAAACACCAATGACCAATAAGATAAAAAAAAAAAAAATCATCAGTGGATGAAATACACTAATGTAAAGAAACCAGATCTATTAATTGACAGCCTGCAAAACAAACGAATCAATAAAGTAAAACAACAAATCTTAACCCAAAACCATAAACATATCAAAATTAATGAAAAAACAACCTAAGAAACACAAGATAGGAAGAAGGAGGCAGGCGGCAAGACTTGTGATTTGCCTGTGGAGTTACACTAGTTTTACGCCGGCAACACTCCCCCAGCCTGCCACAACTATAACAGGAACCATATGGATTCAAAAATGCAAAACTTCAAAGCAGATGAACAATATATATATATATATATAGGGGAGACTCGTGTACCTAGGTCCACCCCACTTTTTTTGAATAATATTTAGTTTTAAGTTTTAATACTCATTTGGGTGAGTAACAACACCAACTGCTACTTTTACAACTACTTTGGAACCTTTGAGAAGAAAGTTTTGACAAGTTATATTATATGTAAAAAATGAGATAGTTAATTAGTCCTTTATGCATGTGGATTTTACAGTGGAAGGCATTTTGAATGAAGTTACCAAAACTTGTACCTAGGGCCATGGATGGAAATTTCGAAACCTTCAACATCTAAAATCTTTTGGTGTGTCATGCTTCAACAGGTACGAACCAAAGCAAAACCTTTACCTATAGCAAAACTTCGTACATCAAAGAAAAGATGTGGTCGAAAACCAGGCAGATCTAGAAATCCAAGAGACACTCCAGGAAAAAAAAAAAAGAAATTGGAGAAAAAAAAAGCATTCTATAAAATATCCCAAAGAAAAAAAAAAGTGACAAATTCCGTGTTTCAAATTAAGGCAACAACATGATAATTATACGATAAATAAATACATTACATGATACTATTGTTTCTTTTATAAAATACATGTTTATAGGTTTATTTTCTATTCATTACAAAGTGAAATCTAATTTGAGAGAATGGCTTTAGATAAACTGAGGCTCTAGGTACAATGACGTCTGGCCCTAGGTACAATGTTGTCTGACCCTAGGTACAATGAGCGTGTTGTACCTAGGGCATTGTGTGAAGTTTACTTGAAAATCTTCTATTTGCTGGAATTTACTATTTTAAGTATTTATATAAATCTCGATTAAAAGTAATTAGTCCTAAGATAAGTACATATCAGTTTCATGATTTTTAACAGGTCAGGGGCTCTGTTTCTGGGAATTGAAAACAAGCGGCCCTAGGTAAAATAAGGTCTGGCTCCAAGTACAATGAGGGTGTTGTAACTAGGGCCATGTGTTTTTTTTTTTTAAACCTTCTATTCGTCAGAATTTATTATATTACATATTTATATTAATCCTAATTAGAAGTAATTAGTCCTAAAGATATGTACATATCATATCAGTTTGATAATATAGTTGAACCTCATTAATGTGAATCTCAAGGGGGATAAAAAATTTTGTCCATGTTATCACTAGTTCATGCTATCAGTAACTAATCTTTATATAATTAAACTAATTTTTATTTTCATGGGAATTGTAAAAACAGTTCATGTTAAAAGTAATTCACGTTAACGAGGTTCGACTGTATTAAACAGGTCAAGGGCTCTGTTTTTGGGCATTGAAATAAGCAGCCCTAGGTACACGGGTCTCCCCTATATAATTTTTAAAATTTGGTGAGTAATGTACAATTTTTATTTTCAAGCCTATTGGCAGACTGATCTTGAATAACATCTATGTTATTAAAACAGATTTGCTCAGACAACTTGCATGTTGATTGCCTTGGCTACAATTATCGATAAATCAAAAAGGGATGAGTACAGCTTTAATGGCAACCACACTTGTTGCAAATTTTTTTACTATTCAATAGCTAAAAGGATGTCCAGTTTACAGGAGCAAGATATGGAATAAAATCCTTTTAATTATATTTTTATAGCTAATTTAAGAAATTTCATTTATCTATAAATTACTATGAAATAATGAAAATTAGCAGATTCTTTTAAGCTATTGTGAAAATTTATGCATAGTTATGGGGGGAAATTACAAATATACATAATGAAATATGTATGAATGACAAATACAATTATCTAAATATTTAATCGAGAATCATAAATTAGTCTTAAATTGACTGAATATTTATTTTCACTTAATATATATATATATACATATATAATACATTCTAACATTTAAAAATTTTTGAGATAACTGGCATATAAAAATTTTGTATAAATAATCACTTACTTCAAAAGTTGACTAGGAGTTACATTTTGAAAGATATTGTCCTCCAAATAGGGATTAAATTTTTCTTTAATCTAAAAAATAAATACAGGAAGTTATCATTTATCCCAAAATTAAGACAGTAACAGCTTCCACCATTTTACAGTGAAAAATGTGTCACGTTTATTTGCTATAGCGAGTTTTTTATTCCTAATTTGTGAGAATGGGACTCAGTTTTGACGACATTTCGGTCCTCAAGGACTCGAAAAAATCTGAAGGAAAAATAGTGAAATTTCGACGTAATTTCTAATTTTGTAAATTCAAGGGGAAGGAAAAAAGTATAGTTTATGGAATATTATGACAGAGGGAAAAATGCAAAGACGATCTCTACCTTTTTCTTTTAGAACTACTCACCACTGCTCCTTTCAGTGAGATCAGCAGCTGCTGAAAAGAAGCATCTATTTATAGGAAATAAGTAAAAAGCAGACTGACAAAAAAAAAAAAGACCAAACTTAACAAAAGCTCTCAAGCTTCTGTTAATACCCCCCCCCCCTCCCCAAAAAAATAAAAAATAAAATAAAATAAAAATAAATAAACCAGAAATTTCAAATAATTTACTTTTATACAATGTATATTCTTCTTCTTTTGTTTATTTTCTTTTCCATTTTGCATATTTTAGAACAAATATTTATCTTTAAATATGTAAATTTCTTTTTCTTATCTCAAAATAAAGAGGTTCTTTTCATTAATAAAAGTTATATTATTTCCCCTTAATTCCCCCTATCCTAAAATAATCCTTCTTTTCTTCAGCATCAAAATACACAGTCTCATATTATATTTCATCAGGTATTGTAGTCTAAATAACTAAAGTAAGTAATATTATTAACCTTAAAAATTAAATCAATTTAAGATAACTAGTTACTTTGTTTGGCCTGTGTATAATTCTGTGGTCACAAGGTGATCCAAAAGTCTCAGAAAAAAAAAAAAAAAAAAAAAAGATTCATTATTAAAAAAGTATTCATGGTAGCTCTATGCGGTTTTCACTGAAATGTACAGAAAAGCATGGGATATCTTTTTATATATTTAAGAAAAAATATCAGTTACATTTTTCACCAAGATATCACGCTGTATTCACAGTATCCTCTTACATTTTAAACAGATCCATCTGATCAAGTGATGACATATTGCAAATACTGAATGCTTTTTTAAAGGAATTTTCAATGTGCAACACGTCTGACGATCATTCTAAAAAATGACGGTCATTACATTGAGCATTTATAGTGCAAGTTACGATGTAGAATGTACTGCGCCACTGTAAAAAAGTAAATTCACAATTATAGTACCACCTTATGAAGAAAATTTAAACTAAAATATTAACAAATCTTTTGTTACCTAAAAAAAATTCCATGTCTTTCAGTGAAAACCACATAGTGCTAAGGTCCATATTTTTCGAATAATGAGTTTTGGATCACCCTGTATATGTATTAATTTCTGTAAATAAAATACAATAAAGAAAGCAAACTTAAATTACCTGGTCTAAAAGCTGAAAATCCTCTTCATACAAAGGAATGCATACAAAAGACTGGACATTTCCACCAACAACAAAAAGGAATAAAGTAACTATCATCAGGACAGAAGATATCAGAAAGAAATTATAAACGGCTCTGAAAAATTAAAAAAGAAAAGAATTAGTTTATTTTTTAAATCAAATAATCATTAAAAAGCATATAAAATGTGTTTATCTGGAAAAAAAAAAAAAAAGTCTAGTCTTTCTATTATCTAGTAAATTTGGCTTATGTAACAAACAGTCTATTGTTTGTTGATTTTACATAAACTTTGTATTATTATATTTTCTGTTCATTAATAATGAATTTTCTGCTTATGTAAGCCAACCTTGATTTTTTTTTCTCTTCCCTGATGCCATCTATTCAACTTTACACTGACTGATATACTATGAGTTTCCTTGTAGCTGCACAAATATAGCAAGTAAACAAGCTATGCGATAACTCGTAGTTGGCATCTTAGGCAAGTAAACTAACTATGAGTTATCTTGTAGTTGGTAGTCGATGTGTTAAAATCATTTAATTTGTAAAGTTTGAGTGAATTAGGATATATATATATATTTTTAATACCCTCTATTAAAAATTCACCTTTCTAAAGGGTCAGTTTTCTGGCTTCATAGATGGTCTAATTCTCTAAGCGAAATTTCACTGTACTTCTAAATTTAGGTGCAGGTATTTTCATATTGGGTTGGGGACAAAATATCGCCGATGTAAATGAATACAAAGCAAAAATGAGTTGGTAATTATTAGTAATGTTGTATAAAATTTCATGACAACACATACCTTAATCAGAGCACTGGCATACTGACAAATCTACAACAAATTTTTTTTATAAATTTTCCTTAAAATAGTTTAAAGACTATATTTATTAACTTTTGTCAAGATTAGTCATAATGAATTCAATTGTGCTTATCAATTTAAAAATTTTTAATTCAAGTTTGTGAACAGTGTTCAGCTTTAATGTCAGCAGTGATGTACACGATTTTTAAAATGTATTTTGAATAGTGAAAAGTAAAAGATAAAACAGCTTAAAAATAAACATAGATAAAATAATGAAATTCAACACTATGATTTATTTAATTATTTATTTTAATTAATTAATTAATATTTATAACAGGGTTCCCACTCAATTTCAAAAATAAAATTCCCTGACTTTTCCAGGTCTATTTTTAGAAAATTCCAGCCACAAAATTTGGTTCATGACATAAAAAATAGCTCACGGCATAAAACAGAACATAGCTCGCGACATAAAAGACAACATAGTAAAGTGACTTGTGATATAAATTAAATGCTCAAAAAGCATTTTCCAGGTTTGTATCATCATTTTTCCAGGTTTTTGAGTAATATTTACAATTTTCCCTGACTTTTTTCAGTAATTTCAAATTCCCTGACTTTTCCAGGTTTTCCCTGTTCTCCCTGACCCATGGAAACCCTGTTATAAGGCCTAGTGGCCCCGCCAGAGATAATGCATGACACAAAATCAAATTTTCAAATAGATCATACTATTTTTTGATGCAAGATTTTGTCTGGCAAGATTTTGTCCCGCAATATTATGTCCGGATCCCTTCATATTAAGTATTTAAATAAAAATATCTAAAATGTACATTACTTACAATATTAAGCATAAACCTCCACAATTTGAAGATGATGATCGTTTTGTAGGATGACGTTCTTTCTCATATCCACAACACCCACATATAAGTCCAAGGGAGAGAAAAGCTACAGGAACAAACAATATAGCTGCAATTCCAAACATTCCATACCACCTGCGGGATAAAAAAAAAAGATTTTTTCTAAATGAAAGATTGTCATATAACAATGTATTATAATAAAACTTCAAATGTGGTATATTTTCTTCCTTTATTTTTTTCTCTAATGCATTAGTCGCATTTAACATTCAGTTTTGTTTTTTTTACTTTAAATAGAAAATAAATATTTCGCTAATATTTCTAATTATTTTTGTCTAATTAATCCCAGAATTAAAAAAATATGTGAAATTCATTAAATTTTATTTATATCTTAAGGAAAAAAAAAAAAAAAAGTAATTTTTTTATTAATAGCAATACATACTAAACATAATTTAATTAAGGATAAAATCACTCATATATATATATATAGGTTGTTTTTTCATTAATTTTGATAAGTTTATGGTTTTAAGTTAAGATTTGTTGTTTTACTTTATTGATTCGTTTGTTTTGCAGGCTGTTAATTAATTAATCTGGTTTCTTTACATTAGTGTATTTCATCCACTGATGATTTTTTTTTTTTTTTAATCTTATTGGTCATTGGTGTTTCAGTGATCTTGTATCTGTTGCTTGGCTTCTACTATGCTTAATAGATCATCTTTATTATATATATATATATATACACACACACACACACATAGATGATATTTTTGTATTTTATCTCAACAAGAACTCACAAAATGGCTTTTCCTTCAATTATCCACCTAATTTAAAGCTAACTCAAAATACTCTGACTAATCAATCAATTAACTTTTTAGATCTCAAAATAATCATCGATGGTAATAAACTTTACACAGATATCTATGACAAACGGCAAGATTTTTGTTTTAATGTAAACTTATTTACGCATTTTAATTCATGTCAGCATCTTTCGGTATTTAGAAACATCATCATTGACCATTTATTTCGAATTAATAATTTATGCTCTGCAAAGTTTAAAAACAAGAATATTAATAAACTGATCACAGCCACTGCAAAAATGGGTTTTCCTAAAAACTTTGTATTTTCTATTTTATATCCTTAACCATGTCTCTGTCAGTACAAAAAAAAAAAAAAGAGCTGTGTACACTCTTGTGTATATCAACAAAAAAAAAAAAAAAAAAAAAAAAAAATTATAAAATAATAAAAGACAATAAAAAAGGTGGCGGTTGGGTGAGCAGATGTTCGATTACGGAGGTGGGGTGGTGTGTAAGGCTGGATGGTTGAGTGGGTTTGTGAAATTAAATTAAAAAAAAACAAACTTTCATTTTCCAATAAAATTTCAGATTTTTCCTTTTTGAGTTGTCAACTATGTTTAATGTTCTAATTATACTGTTAAACACAATGTGATCAATCGGTGAATTTCATTGTGGCTTCATGGTTTCATTGTTGTTCATCTGCTTTGAAATTTTGCATTTTTAAATCCATATGGTTCCTGTTCTGGTTGTGGCAGGCTGGGGGAGTGTTGCCGGTGTAAGACTAGTGTAACCCCACAGGCAAGTCACAAGTCTTGCCGCCTGCCTCCTTCTTCCTATCTTGTGTTTCTTGGGTTGTTTTTTCATTAATTTTGATAAGTTTATGGTTTTAAGTTAAGATTTGTTGTTTTACTTTATTGATTCGTTTGTTTTGCAGGCTGTTAATTAATAGATCTGGTTTCTTTACATTAGTGTATTTCATCCACTGATGATTTTTTTTTTTTTTTTTTTTTTTTTTTTTTTTTTATCTTATTGGTCATTGGTGTTTCAGTGATCTTGTATCTGTTGCTTGGCTTCTACTATGCTTAATAGATCATCTTTATTATATATATATAACAGGATTTCCGAATGAAAATTACAATATTAAAAAATATATACAAGAACACTTTAAATAGCACAATAACTGATACGCTTTTAACTAAAAATTAAAATATTTGTCAATCTAAAAATATTTTTTCCTTTATCTTTCATTTATGTAATAAATTAGTGGAAAGTACACAATTTGAAAATATTCTGCTTTTTAGTAGGGATGAGGTGTAGCACAACACACACTACATCAGCTTTGGCTATAGGTGAATTTAAATGAATCGAAATTTTAGAAATTATTACACTGATGACGGTATACTGATTAATGTACTGATGACAATATGCTAAATGCTACCCCTTTCAGTATTATATATAAACAGACTTACACACAGACTAACTGCTTAAACATGATTTTTTAAATTAACACAATCTCAAACTATATAAGTAGAGCAAAAACTTAATTTCTAAAAATTTGATCCAAAATCAATATTAGCAAACAAAGTTAATAATTTATCACAAAAATCATAAATATATGCAAAATTAAACAAATTGCAGGTCTTTATAAATAAAATTTATTACCTATACTCTTCATATTCATCAGTTTGAACAAAAGCTTCCTGTAATTCTTTCTTATTCTGAGTAGCAATTGTTCTCAGCTAAAAGAAAATTATTTATATATTTTCAATTGCCTACAAAAAATTGTGTTATACAAACCAGACTTAAGAGTGTACAATACCTATCGTTGCTGACAATTAAGTTCCATGTTATTTTATGGAGAAATTTGTTTATAGAATTATTCATTACCTAATGTAATTTTTTTAATTCTCTTTTTATATTTGGAACATTTACAACCATTAAAATTGTACTCTTTTACAAAAAATTTATATGCATCATTTTACAGCTATAAAATGAGAACAAAGCATTGTTTTTTTTTTTTTTTTTTTTTTTTTTTTTTCACATTTTTAAGCTTAAAATATTAAAATTAAAAAATAAATTTTTAGAAATCAAGTAGAAGTTTAATTATTGTGAATTTTCTAAATGTTGAAACATAATTTGAAAAATATATTAAGTAATGAATAATTCTTTAAACGATTTTTCCATAGAATGAAATTGGATTTGGTTGTAGGGGAGGATAAGTATTGTACCCTCTTAAGTAAATTTAAATCTATCATAATTTTAGAAATTATTTCACTGGCAGTAGGGGGAATTGAAGGGGTTATAAAGAAAACCAATAATACAGTGTGTCCTAAAAGTTCCAGTACTCCAACTTAAAGAACTCATTGTGACCATGATTTTTTTTTTAAATATTAAATTTTATCGTCTGCTTATTATTGCATCAATTCTTTAATTTTGATCGTTTGATTCTTTTCTCGCTCAAGTTGTGTGAGAATAAAGTTTTATGTTATTTTGTTCTTTATAGTGAAATGAGTTTATCACACATTCAGAGAATTGCGCTGCTTGAGGCTTATTTTGAATGTAAATCGTATGAAAGATGCAAAGATGATTGGCGATATAATTATCTAGATGATGCAATACCGAGTAAAAATATGCTATATCATCTCCTTCGACAATTTCATAATACAGGTTCTGTGCCGGTTTCTCTAGAAGTCACTCCCAGCATGTTAAAACGCGTTTCTAAACACATGTGCAAACGAGTTCAGCTTTGCCTCCTAGAAAAGGGTGGACATTTTGAACATTTATTATAAATGTAAGTTCTGTATTTTTTCCTCCGTTATTTTAAATGTGCCTTTTATCATTAGCATAAAAATAATCGTTTTAAGGTTTTGTTGTCTTGTAAATAAAATATACATCAGCGTCAGTACTGGAACTTTTAAGACACACTGTATGAATATAAATTTAAAAGCATTTTAAAAGTGTTTTTTATCTAAAATTTATGCTAAAATTACTAAAAACCATATTAAAATCACCTTTTACTTACAATAATAAAATCACCTACCAGGTAATTTTAATATGGTTTTTAGTAATATGAATATTAAGTTTTTCAAACTTTTTTTTTTTTTTTTTAACAATTGAATCACCAGTTTGAAGAAAAAACAAGCATAAAAATCAAAAATTGAGTTTTTATTTTTATAAATTTGCTTTGCATTAACACATGTGCCAGGCAAAAGTTGCGAAAGAAAACCACTTGTCTTCAGTAGAAATTTTATCTTTTACAAATAAGTACACTACAAGTTAAAATGTTTTACCTGTTTTTTTTAATACTCATTTTGGACTTGTTCCTTTCTTCAAACTGGCAGTTCAATTATAAATTAAATAAATTGTTGCAATGTAAGTCACTAATATCAGGGATGAGATTAGCAAAAATACAAAAAAAAAAAAAACTGAAACTGTACACAAAGGCAAGACATTGAAATGAAATACTAGAATTTTGATGACAAAATCTGTTATATTAGAGTAATAATTATTTATTTTAATTGTTAATGTATATAAAAAAATAAATAAATAAAAAGAGCAAATGCACATCAGAAACATAAAAAAAAAAAAAAAAGGCTGAAAAACTAAATGCACAAAAAAGCTGAAATCAGCTGAAAAGCTGAAAAATCTCATCCCTATAATATGAATTAAAAGCAGCAGTTACTTCTTATTTATCAAACTTTATTACAATGGTATTAAAAAAAGAGTTTACTATATTTATTTTATAAATTTGAAAAGATAAATTTTTACTCCTATTACTGAACTACTATCGGTAATGGAAATATTGTATTTGGTAGAGTTCATATTAGAGGATGAGATTGAATTAGTATGTGAAAGACTAAAAAGGAACAAGAAAATTCAAAGGATCATGACACTGAAATTAACAAACTTTCACATACTGATGTATTAAAATCCTCTAGAAAAATTAGATGTTGATTATACAAGGTTATATAAAATGATGTAAGGTGGATATTTTAAAAGATTGTAATAAATTCACTTTTAAACAGACACCTACCAGAATGTGTTCAATTGTACTAGAAAGATTTCTAGGGCCTGTGCTGAATACAAAAGCTGTGGTGGCACTGCAATAACTGAGGGGGGAATGGCATCTCAGAAAGAAAAGGCATTTTGTGACAAAATATGCATTTCCTAGACAATTTGGAAAAGATAGTCTGAACTGACAAAAGCATTTGAAGTGATACCACCAATTCAAAGAAAGATGTTGTCCTTGTAATGGCAACAGCAAAAGGGCTGCCTAAAAACATTGTTCTATCATTTTCACATTCTTGCTACTACCACATGGCCTTCCTAAGCTTTTGTCTTTACAAATACAGCCACTTTCTTCAAATTGGTGATACCATTTTCAAATGCTTTTGTCAGTCAGACTATTTTTTTCCAAATAGTCTATGAGACACGCATTTGACCAAAATTACAGATTCGGATTTCACTTACTATCGGACATAAAACGCCTTTTCTTCCTGTGACACCATTTTTCATTCTAGCTATTGAAACACCACAACATCTTCTGTAATCAAGGCAGTCTGTAGTGAAAAGAAAATATTTGAATTATCCTTCCTTTCAGTCCTGAATTCATTACAATTTTTAAAACCATACATCATTCAGAAAAACACTGTAGTTTGATGAATGAAAACACCTCTGAAGAAGTTGTTAAAGCATTACAAAGATACAAAACATGTTACAATATCTACCTTTTACTAAACAAAGGACTCTCACAAAATTCACAGACTTTTTCGGTAACTCAAATAAAGGACCCATGTGGTATTGTATTTCTACAATTACTCTACTATAATGAATATTGTAACAGCATAAAAATATTAGAAGAATATAATTTCCTATATATTGTAGTTTTAAATAAATAATTCTTTTACGCTTAAAAGTAATAAATTAATATATTTCTAATTTTTAAAAAAAATAAATTTATTGCAACAAATGAATGGTAATCGATTAAAAGAAAAACAAAAGAATTATATATTTTTTTAATGTAGCATATAATGCTTATGAATTTAAAATTTGTGTTTATATAATTTAAAGTAGTACAAAATATGAAGTCTTTAATGAATTTTTATTTATTAATTTCATTAAATAGATCTTCAATTGTATGAATGTATATAAATTGAAGAAACAAAGTAATATATTTTTAAACTGAAATTGTTAATTATTTAATGAAAAATAGAGATGAAAATTAGTAAATATATTGGAAAATGAGTCAACAAAATGCTCAATTTCTTCTATAAAGCAACATTAACATTGTTTTTTTTTTCTTTATATTTAAAGAAAATCACAATTATAAACATATACAAGGATAATGAAAACTTTAACAGAATATATAAACATAAGTAAAAATGAATACCTGATCAGTATATTTTTTTACTTCATTTTTAATAGTCTTTTGCAGTTGGTGGTCACTAGGCTTGGTATCTTCAGCAAATCCTACAAAAAAAATAAATATATTTATTTAGAAATTAGTGTAATTTTGTAAAATTTAAAGCAAGTATTTTGCAACTCTTTAAAACGACTTAAACATTTACAATTAATACTTACAAATATATTTAATATTAATGTTTACAAACATTAGTAATTGAAGAATTTGAGCAATTTTTTGACTTTTTCAGGCAATGAGTTAATTTAGCAAAGTTTTGCCAATTGCCTACTATGTAGCACTAGTACGACATACAACCTAGCCAACCAACCAACCACAGGGGTGAAACTATCTGACCATGCAAAACCCCTGAAAACTTATACTTGCATGCAAATAGAGGAGATTTAATGATTTACAGGGTGGCTAGCATTTAAACCTTTTCAAATTTCCTGACTTTTCCCTGACTATTTTTCGAGATTTTCCTAAATTTTACCCTGACTCTCACATTTATTTTCGATGAAAATTTCACGGCACTACCAAAAAATTTAGTGATTTAAAATATCATTAATAATTTAATGATTAATATAGCTTATTTTAACAAAACTTGTTAAAATTCCCTGACTTCAAAGGAAGTTTCCTGACTATTCCCTGATTCTTTGATTTTCCCTGGCTGTTAACCACCCTGATTTATATTTCATGGATATTTATAATAAATGATATTTGGAGATTTCTCAATACATTATCATAGCTGCCAAGTACTCCGTTTCTTCTGAAATATCGCTTAACTCCGTGTGTTCCGCAAAAGTGCTGTTTTACTCCGGATATTTTTCAGAATCTCCTTATCTAATCTCAAAACCAGCGATTTAGACTCAGCTGTAGGCGTAGCCCTTACCCTTCTTACGAGACTAGAAGAAAGAAACCAATCATCGGTTCCTTAAGGGCGTGGCATTTGCTCTGTTTACGAGGCTAGAAAGAAGAAACCAATCGGCGTTTTTTCGTAGGCGTGGTTTCCGCTCTGTTTGCGAGACTGTTGGGAAGAATCCAATCGGCGTTGACTGATTCTGTCTGACAATTAACTGCGTAGTGTATCGCTTTTCGGTTCTTTCTTATTGTTATTGTTTGTACTTTCGTTTTCGCCCGCAATGTAATATTAATTTGTTTTGTGCTTTCATTTTTACTGGCGATGTATTATTAGTTTGTGTTGCGATTTGCTGTAAATATTACACTTACAGTGATGTCTAGAAAAAAAAAAAAACATGTGCAAGTTTATCGAAAGGAATATTCTCAAGACTGGCCTGTTTTAACAAGATCAATGAAATCGGTCCATCATATTTCCTGTCAGGTGTGTAATTGTGATTTCTCTGTTGCACATGGTGGCCGTACGGTTTGTTTGCACCATGTTGAAGGACCACATCATCGGAAAAATGCCGCAATTAGAGCATCAAATCAAAATATCAATAAAATGCTAGTTCCAAAAGATAACTTAAAGGTTACAAAAGCAGAAGTACTTTTTGCTAAATTTTTAGTAGAGCATAACTTACCTATGGCTTCTGCTCATCATGCTAGTCTCCTATTTCAGCGAATGTTTCCGGATTCAAGTGTAGCAAAAAAATATCGCTCTGGCCGTACCAAAACGACTGAAATTGTAAAATATTTTGCTAAATCAACCCAGGAGCAGTTGTTTTCTTTTATCAGTGGAAAAAAGTTTACTCTGGCCACAGATGGAAGTAATTCTGTGGTGGATGATAAATTTCCCATTGTTATAACATTTTTTGATGAATCCTCTTCTGAAATTTCTTCTGCACTTCTTTCTTTAAGCAAACTTGAGAATAATGGAACTGGTGAGAATATTTTTAAACTTCTGAATGATACATTACAGAAAAATAGTGTTCCATGGACCAATTGTGTAGCTTTCTGTGCAGACAATGCATCGGTCGGAGCATTTATTAAAAAAGAAAATGTTAATGTTGTTATACATGGTTGTGCATGTCATTTAATTCATCTTGCTGCTCAGCACGCAACAAAGAAAATAACAGATTTCAATGTTGAAAGCTTTTTGGTTGATGTATATTATTTGAAAAAAATTACTAAACATTTACAACATTTTAAGGTATGTGCAGAAGATTGTGAAGTTGATTACCGAAAATTTTTGAAATATGGTGCTACACGATGGCTAACTATGGGTTTTACAGAAGTTCTTCTGCGAAAAAGAAAAAGGTTCTTCCTCAACATTTCTACGAATAAAAGTTTCCTTTAAATGTCCATTAACCAAATTATATATGTATTTTTTGCAGTCTGTTATTCCAATATTTGAGGCTGCAAATGTGATGATGCTGCAAGAGACACCCATGATACATAAATATCAAAGGGAGAGATGTTCTCATTATATGAGAATATTTTATCAAGGTTCATAAAACCCACAGCTATTCTCCGTTGCAGCTCAATTTATAAGATTAATTTTACAAATGTTAAAAATCAGAAAGAAGACAGTGAACTGGTTATTGGGGGTAAAACTAGACAACTTATAAAAGATAAAAACCTATCAAGTGAAATTCTTTCAAAATTCTATTCTTCTATCAGAAATTTCTATTCAGAAGCCAGTTCTTATATAATTAGAAAATTTCCAATCACTGATGATGTCTATTAACACGCAGAAATAGCTGATATTTTGCTTAGGCATAGAATGAAATTCTCTTCACTTGAGTACTTTCTAAACCTATTTGCAGTTCCTGAAGGGGATAGAGATGACATAGAAAAAGAATTTTCTTATTATCAAGTTGATCTATTAAATGATGAAATCTTAACATCGACACAGTGCGACAGAGCATGGGTACTGATCGAAAATTTAAGCGATCACAATGGATAAAAAAAAATACAATCATTTACCTTCAATTATGAAGACTATACTCCTCCTACCACATAGCAATGCTGATTGTGAAAGAGTATTTTCTATTGTAAAGAAAAATCTAACAGAATATAGATCCAGCGAGCATGAACATATCAACTTTAGAAGCAATTTTAGTATAAAAATGCAAAAGTACTTCTGTAAATTGTTATGACGTAGTTTTTTCGGAACAAGAATTAACAAAAGCAAAGAAAGCTATATATAATGCTTTACAAAATTAATTTTCTGTTACTGTCTAATCCTAGAGCATTTTTTAATAATTGAAAATTATTATTATTATTATTATTATTATTATTATTATTATTATTTTACATTTAATTTTTTATTTTAATTAATTATAGTTGAAAATTACTTTATTGTGTAATATTAACTGTTAGTTATGATTGTGTAATTGGGATTTATAAATAATTCAATTTTAAACATAATTTTGTACATTTTTCTCTTTATTTTATATTTTACTCCTGATATGCGTCTCAAAACTCCTGAAATTTACAAATATTTTTCCTGAAGAGTTGTTCACAATGTTGGCAGGTATACATTATCAGGCAAACTAAACATTCAAAATGAGAAATTTCTGAAAAAACAAAATAGTTTAACAAGAAATTCAGAAACAGCAAAATTTTTTTAAACCCTGAAATCAGGGAATAGCCCCTGAAAATTTTTTCCCTTGCAACCAGCCGCAGATTGGCAGAAAAATTTCTGCTACTGGGCTTTTTTTAAAAATAAATAAATAAAATCCGTAAGATTACTTGTAATTAATTTTTAAAAAAAATTAGCCATGCCTTTTATATAAAGGCATGACTAATTTTTATAACATACATCTGTGTAAAGATATTTTTTAAACCTCCTTTTTAATGATTATGTTCACCCATACTTTTCTTGGGAAGTCAAAAGCTGGTTACATTCACTATACAAAATGTTAGTTTTACTTACGTCTCAGACTTTCACTTTCTTCTTCAATTTTGCTTTTCAGTACTGTGTTATTCTGAATCTATAAAAATAAATAAGTAAATAAATCAAAAGCATTAATGGAAACAAAAGTACTTATTATCTCATAATATATTTTCTACATTTTATTATCTAATGATGGTAAAGCAAGAAGCAATTATAAAAACTATACTCACTGACAACAAACATCCATCATATACAGTAGAAAAATTTGTAAACAAAATTACTCATTACCTACTGTTTTTTTTTTTTTTTTTTTTCTATGTTTTCCTATTTAGGGAAATCACAAATCAGTAAATTTGTTCTTATATTCCAGAATTATTTATATTTGATTTTAGTGGTAAAAAATGCAATACTGCTCAGCCAGATTTTAAAGATTGACCATGGCATGCTGACAAAAAAATCTGGAGTGACTCCACTCGACTTTCCGAACATTGAGTAACTAACAGTTTTGTAGATAAAATAAAGAAAGAGGAATTGCTAAACAAACAAAAGAGAGAAAACCATAATAGAGTGTTTTTTTCTCCATATATCACACGAGGTTTTATTTAACGCTACTGAACTTTGAGCCCTTAGATCATAATGATAAAGAATTTTTCGTTTTGTCCCTGTAAAAATCTATAGATGCTAGATTCACCAAAATGCTTATAGTTAGTGCAACAGTGATTTATAATATTCATACAAATTTTCAGCTCAATTGAATAAGGCGTTTAGATGCTATCGCACTTTTAAAAATTTGGTCTCATAGGCCATAATGATAAAGAATTTTTCTTTGTGTCCCTGTAAAAAAACTGTAGTGCTAGATTCACCAAAATCTATACAGTTGGTGCAAATGCGACCTATAACATGTGTAAAATTTTTTTGCTCAGATTAATAAGGCGTTTAGACGCTATCACACTTTTAAAAATTTGGCCCCATTGGCCTTAATGATAAAGAATTTTTCTTTGTGTCCCTGTAAAAAAACTATAAGTGCTAGATTCTCCAAAATCTATACAGATTGAGTATCTGTGACCTATAATATGGGTATAAAATTTTTGCTCAATTGAATAAGGCGTTTAGATGCTATCGCACTTTTAAGATTTTGGTCCCATAGGCCATAATGATAAAGAATTTTTCTTTGTGTCCCTGTAAAAAAACTATAAGTGCTAGATTCACCAAAATCTATAGGGTTCGTACTATGGTGACTTACAATATACGTACCAACTTTCAGGTTAATCGAACAAAGCCTTTAGACGCTAGCGTGTTCACAGACATACACACATACACACATACACACACACATACATACATCATCGTAAAAATAGTGAAAACGGACTCAGGGGACCTCAAAACGTACAGAAACATCAAAATCTCGAATTCGGATTTTTGACATGATTACAATACTTTCCTCACTATAGTGTTCGGAAAGTAAAAATGGTTTATTCCGATGAGAATGGAACATAAGTTGGAAGGGTGAGATTAAGTCACACTCTTTAGTTAAGTCACACACGTCTTTAGTTAAGTCACACTCTTAACTAAACCAATAATGAAAAATCTGTCACTTCCTTCCTATTTTATTTTATTTTATATAATAGATTCATTTTCTCCCCACATCTGTGTCACATGACCTACCTTTAATGCTTAGTCAAGCAGTGATGAACTAAATGCACTCCCCCCCCTCTACTTTACAGCTTAAAACTAGTATGTTGAGGCCACCACAAGACTTTCTTCTATATTTTCCTATATACATATTCAATCAGTAACAATATTTAAAAAAAAAAAAAACAATTTTCTTCAATTTTTTTTTTTTTTTTTTTTTTTTTTTTTTTGTTAAAAGTAATACATATTCATTTCGGACAATGAATTGTCAATTCTTGATCGTGGTTTGAATTATTCTATTGGTGGACCTAAAGTTGATGTTCCTAGGCTTTTAGCTGCTATTGAACCTCATATTAATAGACTCTCTGGGCAAGATAAGCACCATGTACGAAATGAAATTTCGAAAAATTTGTTGCGTAATTCATATGATACTCCCCTTCATCACTCATCCGAAGTAAAGATCCTGAAACAGTTGTCAAGTGATCCTTCAATTGTTGTTACTCGTGCAGATAAAGGCCGTGTTACAGTTATTCTGGATAGGCATGATTATGAGAGGAAAGCTTTAACTTTATTAAATGATAATTCTACATATAAACTGCTAAATAAAGATAATACCCCTGCCATCCAGACAAAATTGAACAGTTTAATTAGTAAATTTGAAAAACTTGAATTATTTGACTCTTCTACAGCTAAAACTTTGAGATGTTACTCCGGTTCAGCACCTATTTTCTATGGCTTACCAAAGATACATAAACCAGATTCTCCTCTTCGTCCAATAATAGATTATTCTAAATCCCCACTGTATAATTTATCTCGTTTTCTGTCTGATTATCTTAAACCTTTTACATTGAATTCCCAGTTTAGTATACTTTCTGCTTATAGCTTTCTTGATGATTTAAAACAAAGTAATGTTCCCTCTGATAGTTTAATGATTTCACTTGATGTTGTTTCTCTGTTCACATCTATCCCTATCCCTTATGCTTGTGATATTATTCGAAAATCTTGCGATAACATTTCTTTCAACAATTATTTAGATACTGATACTTTAATTGAACTTATTTCTTTTTGTCTAACTTCCAACTGTTTTAGTTTTAATAATTCTTATTACCAACAAATTAATGGCACTGCTATGGGCTCCCCCATTTCAGTTAGAGTTGCAGAAATAGTCATGCAGTTTATTGAAAATCAAATTAATTCTCATTTACATAAAAAAATTTATTTTTGGCGTAGATATGTGGACGATGTTTTTTAATCACTGATAATCATTATGTTTCTGATATTCTTAAATATGCTAATTCCGTTAATCCTTCAATTCAGTTTACCTTAGACCAAGAAAAAGATAATAAACTCCCTTTCTTAGATATTTTAATTGAGCGTTCATCTTCTGATACTTATTCTAAATTTGTTACTTCTGTTTATAGGAAACCTACATTTTCAGGCCAATATTTAAATTTTAATTCAGTTAACCCTTCTTCACATAAATCTGCTGTTTTCCATACGTTACTTCACCGCGCAAAATTATATTGCAGTACTGATGAACTTTTCCAGTTGGAATTGAAAAGGATTTTTTCGGACTTAAAGCGTAATAATTATCCCTCTCGCTGGCTTAAAAGAAAATTAAAAGAGTATGATTTTAATAAGGATAATCATAAAACTAATTCATCTAATTCACCTAAATCGTTTGTTACTATTCCTTACTATAAAAATATTTCTGAATCTATTGCCAAAGTTTTACACACTGTTAATTTATCTGTTTCCTATAAACCTCAATTTCTAATTCGTAATTTCCTTTCAAATTTTAAAACTGTTATCCCCCCTTTTTCCCGTACAGGTGTTGTTTATAATATCCCTTGTAAATCTTGTAGTTCAGTTTATATTGGTCAAACTGGCCGTTCTCTTCATACTCGAATTAAGGAACATAAAACAAATTTCAAAAACCGTGATATACATTCAAAAATAGTACAACATGCCATAGAAACTGACCATTTACCTGATTTTAACAATACTAAAATAATCGTATCTAATTGTTTAAATTATCACTCAAGAATTTTCCTGGAGGGCTGGTACACAAATCAACATTTTTCTCCACTTAATGAGGCATGCGCAGTTCCTGATGAATATGTTGTACTCACATAAAGTCTGTTGTTCATCTCTTCATTTGCACTTGATGTTTTTACTGATGAGGAGCCTGTAATAGGCTCGAAACATTTAAATTTATGTTTTTGTGTTTTTAATATTTTAAAGTGTATATTTTTAATGTATATTATCTGTCTCAGTTTTTAATGTGATTAAAATATAATATTCAACAAGTAACAATATTTAAAAAAAAAAAAAAAAAAAAAAGTACTTTTTTTTTTTTTTTTTTTTTTTTTTTTGTTAAAAGTAAAAAAAATCGATAACTTTGTTTTAAATTATCACAGATTTATAGTTCAACCATTCGTTTTAAAGGTATTGACGAGATCTTTCAAAAGATACCCATCTTGAAAATTTACCCCCCCCCCCCGGGGGGTACTTCCCCCCAGGGGGGGAACCGGTGCCCCTACATGCACAACATTTTTTTCGTAGTTAACTACTACTATTATCAATAACTCATATTAATTTTACAATCACAAGTTTAAAATAACGCTCATTATGTACATTTATACGAAATTTTGTCCTATGCTGCCATGTTAAAAGTTTACATAAAATGCGATCACAGCGCCATCTGATGGGCGATTGATCCCAAAATCTAATCAGACCCTTTTCATGTTAGGGTCCAACTATACACCAAGTTTGGTTCAATTTCATTCATCGGTTCGTGAGATACGGTGAAACATACAAAATTTTGCGATCACAGCGCCACCTGCTGGACAATTGATCCCCAAATCTAATCAGCACCATGCCCCGTCAGGTTCCAACTATATACCAAGTTTGGTTGAATTTCATTCATTGGTTCGTGAGATACGGTGAAAAAACTAAACCACAGACAGACAGACAGACACACAGACACACACACAGACAGACATTTTTTTAAAACTATCAATTCGTGTTCAGGACATCCCAAAATGTGTAGATCCGTCAAAAAACGGAGGTCGAAAATTTTCGCGAATCCAATACTTTCTCTATATTACATATAGAAGAAAGTAAAAAAAAAAATATTAAAAATGGGGAAAACAAAAAAAAAAAGACAGAAAAAATAAAAATAACAAATTTAACAGTTGGGAATTTTCTAAAAAGGTGAAAATGGAATTTGAAAAATACATTAGATAATGATTAATTTTAGTGATAAATGACCTACAACAGGGGTCATTTGACAAGGGAAACAGGGAAGTCATGAAAGGAAATAGTTGTGAGGAAGGGAAATCGTGAAAGGTAGGAAAGATCCATAACCTTAATCTACAGAAACATATCATTCACATTAAACGCCTGTCAATTATTATTGTCAGTAATTTATTATGTGAATTACTTTTTTCCAACCTGAGAGTTACAATGAAGAAATTTTATGCTTTTAGCCTTGATTATTTGCTGTCAAATACAATAAAAAACTGAATTAAACCCCAATATGAGCACTTATATTAGATATTCCCTTTTTCAGATTTCAAAAGATATTTATGTTTTTTATACTGCAATTTTAATTATTAAAAATTTCTGGATCAATATTTCAAAATTATATTTAGAAACTGACTCAAAATTTGTCATTATAATACGCAAATTTATTTTTATTGTTTATTTATTATTGAGTGACTGATTGTTTTCATGTGTTTTAGGGAAAATTTTTAAATGAAGAATTAAAATTAATTATTCAAATATACAGATGAGTGCATATTCAAATTAAGCAAAAAATGTATTTATTTTTATTTATTTATTTTAATGAATAAAATTTAAACATGAATGTAAGTTTGTCAGTCACTTTTCAGCAGAAAAGCTTATCACTTACTTAATAAAATTTACTAAATATTTATAAATTTTATTGACAAATTTACCTGATCAATTATACTTTTTAATTCTTCAAAGTTCATTTTCATGAGTTTCTGGAATTCACTCTGGACATGGACCTTAAAATAAAATTAAGAAAAAAGCTATACATAATCATACTGTAAAAGGAATTATAAATGCACATAATAACTACTTTCAAAGAACTTTATTCAAGTTTCAATTGGACAAATTATGTATTTTTTTTCTTGAGTAGCAGGCTTTCCCACTTTGCTTGTTACTATAAATGAATTTTCAAAATTCCATATCACTTATTACAATAAAAATCTCAAAAAAAAAAAAAAAAATATATATATATATATATATATATGATTAAAATATATCAAAACCTCAATTTGGTTTCCTGCTGCTTTCAGTAGTGGATTTCCTACTTGCAACATGCTGAATCTAGGTTCGTGCTGCCTGTGGCAGTGCCTTACGGAACTGAATGTACAGGGACAAAAATACTTACACACAAACTTTGTGCCCCAATGATTTTGGCAGCCCCTTTACCATTTGCACTACATATCAGGTCCTAGTACACACTGTGTGTGGTAGTGCCATAACCACAAACGTATAGCACACCCTCTTCTATCTACCCATTTTAATTTTACAGGTATGAAAGTAATGTCAACCAAAAAACACTAAAAGTTGTCCTCCTGAGGTAATTTTGAACAGAGTTACATTTGGAAGTGTTTCTCCACCTCTCCCTTGCTACCCTAAAGAAGAGAAATTTTGTAGAATTCCTTTATAGTGTGTGTTTTGGGTAAACATAACTAATACAGGAGCCAAAAAATTGCCTTCCTGAGATAATTTGGAGCAACTTCACATTTGGACACTTGTTTTTTGCCCTCCTGTCTCAGAGGGGTAAAGGATAGAAAAAAAAAAAAAAATCCTTTATAGTGTGTGTATCAAGTACACATAATCAACTCACACACCAAAAAATCACTTTCCTGATAAAATTTGACGCAAAGTTATGCTTGAAAATGTGTTTTTTGCTACCCCCCCCTTTTCCACACCAAATGAGGAAGGGGGAAATTTCAAAGAATAGCTTTATAGTATGTATTGGGTATATATATCCAACCCCGTACACCAAAATATCAACTTCCTGAGATAATTAGGAGCAGAGTTATGTTTGAAAATAAATATTTTGACATTCCTCCAAAGCGAGGTAGGGGGGAATTTTACAAAATTCCTTCATAGTGTTAAACAACCCACCCACCAAAAAATCACCTTCCTGAGATAATTTAGAGCAGAGTTACATTTTGATTCCCTTTGTCCTCCTAATATCAAAGGGGGAAGGGAGGACATTTTGCAATTTTTTTTTCACATAAGCATACCCACACACCAAAAAATCAAATTATACTAGGATACATGTTTTTTGCTCCCTCCCCCCCCCCCCCTCCTGCCAAAAAGATAAAGGGAAAATTTCATAAAATCTATTTACAGTATATGTGTTAGGCACACATATCCAGCCAATACACAAAATAAATCATTTTTCAGAGATAATTTAGTAGAGAGTTTGAATTTGAAACATTTCTTCCCCCCTCCCAGACCCCAAAGGACAGAATGGGGACATTCCGTAAAATTTCTTTATAGTGTGTGCTGAGTGCACCAGCACACGTAGCACACCCACATACCAAAAAATTTCCTCCCTAAGATAATTTGGAGCAGAGTTACACTTAGAAAAAATTTTCTGCCCCCATTCCCCACTCACGTTGACCATAAGAAAAAAAAGGAGAGATTTCACAAAATCCTATCCCAGTTTGAAGCAAATAACCAACCAATACATCAAAATTTGTAAATGCAGCTCCCATAGATTCCCCAGGACAAATTTAACGTAAAAAGGAGACTTTCGAATTAGATCCCTACTAAAGTCATAGTATAATTAGCATGTAAATAAATGTATGGTATAGCTGTAAGGAAGACTTGTCATTAATAAAAAATACGACATGAATTTATCAATAAGACAAGTTACAATAAAAATCTATCTCTGTAAAGAGAAAATTTTTTGTAACACAGCGGGAAGCCCTTTTAGAGAGGTTTCTCTATATTATTCACAAATTTAAAAAAAGTAGGAACTTACGTATTCTTCTTTAAGATTTATATTCTCTAATGGAAGCTGCTTCAGATCCAAATGGCAAATTTTTCTCGTAGGATCAGAACAGTTTAGACTATCAGTCTGTTCTCTAATATGAGTAATTTTTTTTTTCAAGTCATTAATAGCTTGAGATAAGGCTGTTGCATTAGCAATTTCTGCGTGCTGATCTTCAACAGATAAAACCCCTAAAAACATTATTAAAAATAAAATTTTCAAGAAATATTCACTATTATGAACAATATAAGCATAATTTTACATAAAGTAAAAACATTTTATTGAAAGCAATTTGCCAAAAATGCCAAAAATACATGTCAGAATAAATTTAAAGAGGCAATGAACTACATACTGATTTTTTTTTTTTTTTTTTTTTTTTTTCTAAAGAAGATTGATTTTAAAGAGACTTTTTAAAAAGAAAAGTTTAAAGTTCTTTTCAATGGAACCAATGTATTTCGATAACATATGATTGATACACATACTTTCTCCATATAAACCTTCTAAGGAAAAAAAATGTTTCATTTTTTTTTTTTTTTTTTTTTTTAAGAAAAAAAAAAAAAAAAAAAAAAAAAAAAAAATCCAGTGTTTTCCAAATAGCTTTCAAGAAAATATTAGCAACACACTACATAAGCAAAAAAGCTGTCAATACAGCAGTATCTTTTCATATATATAGCAGCACTTTCCTTCAGTTTCTTTACGCACTGATGATATGCTAAATGCTAACAAAGCAGCTGCCTGCTATTTCATTATCCCCTACGGTGATCAAGATTTTGAAGTATTTTTCTGTGTTTATCTACCCTTGCAGTATAGAATTGGTTTAGTCCGATTCATGATTAAAAATAAATAAATAAATAAAAATAAAGTTATATGTATATATATATATATATAACACTTTTGTGTATAATTAAGATTAAAAACTATTAAAAGTTTAAAATTATAAAACATTTCACGTGTATAAATAATATAAAAGGTAACAAAACCACTTTAAAACACGTATATACAATATTTTTATTAAAAACTACACAAAGCTTTTCGCTATCATACTAATAGCATCATCAGGTGTAATTACGTTACATAGAAACTAGCAATATATAAATAAAGAAGTTCAAATGGTTTAAAGTTACGGTTACAATAAAAATTTTAATTTACAGTTACAATAAAAATTATTATTTTCAGTATTTTTTTTTTTTTTTCCCTATGAGCACATAGGCGTAGCCAGCTTTTCATGCGGGGGGGTGCCCAAATTTTAATTTGAAATTTTCAGCATATATATACATACATAGTACGCATATGTATATACGTAAGCGTGTGTATGAGTATTTTAATATACGTGTATTCATACATATGTCGGTAAATGTACATAATAAAGGAATTATGTCATTGTGTGTACAAACATATATATATATATATATATAAAGAATAATGATATAATTCAACTAGCAGAACTACCCAACGATGTTCGGGTTGAAGTAGTGTTTAAAGAATCTAAGAGAAATTTACAAAGATTCTGATTGTTCAGAAGTTTGAGGTAAATGAAATTTTCCAGTGTAATAAAACATTGCAGGTGAGGCTCTGAGACAATTTTTAGATCTACAATTTCCACAAATATTTACCAATTTTTCTGCGCTGACGCTGACAATACTTTGAGACGCATAATCAAAAGTAGAATCATAGTTAAATGTACACTAAAAACTAATTAGCAGCATCCAGTGCTTGATAAATTGTACCATTTATGACGTTTTGGCATCAGCCTGAATTCAAATATGTCGTTACTCTTCAGTTTCTTCTTGTTTTCTCACCTCTGTCTGTTGAGCATCTGCACGATACCTGCCTAGTCGAAATACAGTAGTACTTTCTAGTCTCTTACAGCTTTCCTTTTACTTAGTCATTCCTGAAATATTTCTTGAATTAATATAAGATGTGGCTATTAAATAATTTCTTGCTGCTTCTCCCTCTGTCATATTCGCTCTCTTCACAGTAGAAGTCTTTCCGTAAAAAAAACTTTTTTTGGAGATATAACAAATTCGTTTTTTTTTTTTTTTTTTAATAGGTACTAAACGTAAGTTTTAACTATTTATATGACTGAGGTTTTAGAATAAAATGTTGATATTTAGAAAAAAAAAAGAAAGAAAAACTAATTAAACCATCTTAATAAAATTGATATTAGAGTCATTTGAATTGAAAGTGAATTCGCTCTCTTCACAGTAGAAGTCTTTCCGTAGAAAAAACTTTTTTTGGAGATATAACAAATTCGTTTTTTTTTTTAATAGGTACTAAACGTAAGTTTTAACTATTTATATAACTGGGGTTTTAGAATAAAATGTTGATATTTAGAAAAAAAAAGAAAGAAAAACTAATTAAACCATCTTAAACCCTTTCAGCGTTAGCCGTTTTTCGGTATATCTGTTTAATGATTCATAAAATTAATACTATGCACAGTATACGTATGAGAATTTAATACTGTGTACTAGACATGTTTATTAATCTTATTTTCTTGAAAAAAGCAAAATATATTTCAAAATTTAGCTACACCAGCCTTTTATTTTGACTATGCATACCGGAAAAAGACGGGCTTAACGCTTATAGGGTTAATAAAATTGATATTAGAGTCATTTGAATTGAAAGTGAATCCCAAACAATCAATAAAAATTAAAAATTTTTATTTTAATGTAAGTACTGAATTCAAAACCTAAAATTATTAAATAAAAATACAAAGTCAATGTTAAAAATAAATAAAAACAAATGTTTAATATTGTGAAGCTATAATGACATCAATTTTATTTTATTTTCATTTTATTTTTCACGCGTAAAAAAATCCTCATTTTATTTGTACAATAATGATAATTATTATTATAATTATAATAAATAAAGGACATGCATTTTTTTTTCTTTGAATCAGCTCCGTGTTTGTTTATAATGTTAAAGATAATATAAGTTTTTTTTTTTTTTTTTTTTTTTTTAAATTAATATTGTTTAAACTAATCCGGTTGAAGTAAAAAATATAAACAAACTCCAGTTAAGAGTTGAATTAAAAACACGTGTCATATTGTAATAAATTAATTAAAAACACTTTAAAAAAACACGTTAAAATACATTTATTAAAATATAAAAAACTTCCAAAGCTTTTCGCCTACATACAAGAAGGCATCATCAGGGAATTTAGTTTGACACATACTTCAGAGCAGTTATATGTACTTTTGAATCACATGGTTAACAGTTAAGTCCTTACATAAAATATATTCAACTGGAAGTCAGATAGAGGCTGGAGCTATTTCAGGAAGAGGAGGTGCTACAGTTGGACGCTGGAGTTATTTCAGGAAGAGGAGGTGCTACACTTGAACGCTGGAGCTATTTCAAGGAAGAGGAGGTGTTACACTTGGAGATTGGAACTATTGCAGGAAGAGAAGGTGCTACACTTGGAGATTGGAACTATTGTAGGAAGAGAAGGTGCTACACTGGAGGTTGGAACTATTGCAGGAAGAGAAGGTGCTACACTTGGAGATTGGAACTATTGCAGGGGGACGAAGTGCTACACTTGGAGGTTGGAACTATTGCAGGAAGAGAAGGTGCTACACTTGGAGGTTGGAACTATTGCAGGTTGACGAAGTGCTACACTTGGAGGTTGGAACTATTGCAGGTTGACGAAGTGCTACACTTGGAGGTTGGAACTATTGCAGGGTGACGAAGTGCTACACTTGGAGGATGGGGAGACTGTAGAAACATCAGAGTGCAATTTTCATTTCCTATATTTGCACTCTGATGTTTCTACAGTCTCCCCATCCTCCAAGTGTAGCACTTTGTCACCCTGCAATAGTTCCAACCTCCAAGTGTAGCACCTTCTCTTCCTGCAATAGTTCCAACCTCCAAGTGTAGCACCTTCTCTTCCTGCAATAGTTCCAAACTCCAGTGTAGCACCTTCTCTTCCTACAATAGTTCCAATCTCCAAGTGTAGCACCATCTCTTCCTGCAATAGTTCCAATCTCCAAGTGTAACACCTCCTCTTCCTTGAAATAGCTCCCGCGTTCAAGTGTAGCACCTCCTCTTCCTGAAATAACTCCAGCGTCCAACTGTAGCACCTCCTCTTCCTGAAATAGCTCCAGCCTCTATCTGACTTCCAGTTGAATATATTTTATGTAAGGACTTAACTGTTAACCATGTGATTCAAAAGTACATATAACTGCTCTGAAGTATGTGTCAAACTAAATTCCCTGATGATGACTTCTTGTATGTAGGAAAAAAGCTTTGGAAGTTTTTTATATTTTAATAAATGTATTTTTAACGTGTTTTTAAAGTGTTTTTAATTAATTTATTAAAAAATATAGCATTAGCTAGATTTTGTCTTGATTAATTAGTGTAAAATTTTCAATAGTGATAGGTTGAACGAACAGTGTAGTTCTTCATCGAAAACTAAGAAATCCAAACTGATTCATAAACAGATATAGATTTATACATATATATAATGTCAAAAATAAGTTGAAAAATAAAGAGTTTTGCACAAATTTTTGATGGAAAAGCAGAATTTAATTTAACAAAATGGAAAGGACGAGGTCAGAAATGGAACTTGAGACTTTTGATATAACTCGTCAGTGCTCGACAAACTGAGCTATACGTTTGATATACGACCAACACTAACCAATCATCAAATGGAAATTTCCATCTGATTTGCAAATGGAAATTATTTTTTCTTTACATAATGAGGGATCAGTGTGAGCCAGATCTTACTCGTGTTTCAGATGGTTATATGTGAATCTTACTAGAATATAATTATATTGTGGTAAACTGTGGTGACTAGACTATAATATGAAAACTTTAAGAAAATCGTAATAAATAAGCTCATAAGGTGATATTATCGAAGGCAGGGAAGGTTATGAACGCAGATGGAGCATTTCTGTCTCCGATTGGTCTCTGACCATCAGTTGAACGTATTGCCAAATGATAATCGCACATATTTCATAAAAATTGCATAGAATTGGAGGGAAGCAACGAAAGGAACTCACACCAACAAAATCCCACAGAAAATAAACACAAAGTAAAGTTAATGTATCGAAGCAGAGAAAAGGTGTGGAATGACAGTTGAGCAGAATGCCAAATGACCACCATATATCAGAAGTGCAGGAAAAATGGCATTAAAATAGCAAGGAAATAACAAAAGAAACTCATTAAAGTAAAATTGCCCAGAAAATCACCATAAGGTAACACATTTGCCAGGCACAATAAGGGAATGAGGGGTTCTGCTTTCGAAGCTGATAGACGGGTGGTACCGGGTTCAAATTCAGATCAAGCCCATCAGTGTAGCCGTTGTGAGTAGTTTTCGTTAAATTTTTCGATAAGCTTAAAAGAAACGCAATTTACATTCACTTAAAAGTAAGGAAGATGTGCTGCATTACAACGTTTTTTGGGTAGTTTTTTTTTTTTTTTTTGGGGGGGGGGGGGGAGCATATATTTTTCGGAAGGGTGGTGTTTTACTGCACCCAGCAAAACTCTTCATTTAGCGAATATAACTATATTCTTAGAACGTTTTAGACTGTAATTAAACTAAAAACATTTTTTAAATAATTCAGAGAACTTTTATCCACACCACTTTTTGAAGCTTACCGACTTCAATTATCATTTCAAGTTCCCTCCGCTTATAATATACATTCAGAAAACTTAAAATATAAAAATAAATTAACCAATGAGAAGTTCCATCAACAAACAATAAAATATTTGAATTTTCTTTTGCACATTCTTATAAACAGGTCCCATTTGCCCAATCTCAGTTGGAAATATGCAATATCATAGTTCCATGATATTGTGATTAAATACGATTGTGAGTTCTTTGCGACTGCATTAGTGTCTTGGCTTGGGTGAAGTGTTCCTCACGGAGAGGGGATTATCAAAGTTCCTAGCTTATATTCACGCTTTTTTTTTTTTTTTTTTTGGAGGGGGGTGGGGGGTGGGGAGAAAGAAGGCTTCAAACAGCTAGGCGGCCGTAACGTTCTGTTCAAACTTGGCACCTCTGATGTACCAGCTCTGAGAGCATTGCCGCATTTGGTATTTAGGAGCAGCAAGAAATACAGTGAATATATATACTAGCAGACTTTGCCGCTTCACTGGTCGCTACATTTAAGTGAATTCTCAAATTTCCATATCATTACTAATAGAATCTCAAAAAAAAAAAAAAAAAAAATGAAAAGAAAAAAAAATCACTGAAATTAGACGGAATTTCAACTAAAATTCTCACTGCGTTAGGTAGGGATTTTTCCGCTCGCAACATGAGGATTCGGTTTTCCATTGCCATCGGCAGCGATTTACCCGCAATTCACCTTCTCTCTCTCTCGCGGGTAAGTTAGAAGTTTCACGAAATTCCACCAAAATGCATATTGCGTACACTTAAACAACAACCGCACACCAAAATTCACCATTCTAAGATAATTTGGAGCATATTTAAGCTTAAAAGCGTGTTTTTTGTCCCCCCCCCTCCTCTACGGTAAGTTAGAAAGTAATTTTGAAAAATCCCTTTGTGGTGTGTGCATTGGGAACTATAACTAATCGACACATCAAAATATCGTTTATCTGAAATAATTTAGAGCAGAGTTACTCTTGAAAAGGCGCCCCCCCCCCCCGCCTTTAAAAAGCGGGGGGGGGGGAGGAGAATTTCAGAAAATCCATTTGTTGTACGTGTTCGGTACGCATAATTAAACCACACATAAAAATTAATCTGATATAATTTAAATATGTGTTTATTCCCATCCACCCATCCCTTTGAGGAAAAGGAGGGGATTTTCATAAAACCTAAGAATGCTCATAAAGCATCCATGCACTAAAATTTGTGACTGCAGCTTCCATAGATTTCCCAGGACAAATTTAGCGCTAAAAAGGGATCTCGAATTTGCCTCCTTATAACGTCCCCTCGCCTCCCCCCCCCCCAAAAAAAAATAAAAAAAATTGAAAGTTAAAAGAAATAAAAAACGGGCTTCTTGAAATATACTGAAGAAGACGCATGGCTGTTTTTAATAACTTTATACCACTTTTGGTATCTACTCAAAAAATCCGGAATTTCAAAAAATTTCCCTCTGAAAAATTTTTCTCCATCCTCGCCCTTAAAAATAGAAAAATCCAAAATCGCAGAACATTTTATTTTCGTATTCAAGTCTAGTCTCTTCATGTGCAAATTCTTCATCGTAAAGCAATTTGGAGCCGAGTTATGCTAACTAACGAGTTTTTGACTTTCGGTCCCCAGGGGAGGAACTGAGGGAATTTTGGAAAATTTTATAGGTATACTTTTAAGCTGGTACAGACCTAAATTCTTGCCAAATGTCGTTGCATTGCGTCCAGCCATTCTCACGTGAAACACGGACAAAAAATAGTTAATAGATGCACTGACACACAATGACCCCCCCCCCCCTAAACACACACATAGAAAGTCATTTTCCGCTTTCAAGATGTCTAAAACGGGAAGATATCGCAAAATTTTTTTGATTGTAAGAAACTTACAAACAAAAGTCTGTTTTATGAATATACATTGAAGTTTTTGGTATATTTTTCTCTTGCTGAAAATTTTACTTACCAGTGGCAAGTAAATTGGTGAAATTCCCCACACCTGGGTGTGCACGAACGGGGGGGTGCCCGGGCACCCAGGGCACCCCCCCTGGCTACGCGCATGTCAACGCGTGCCAAATTTTAGGAAGTGATGCAGCGTCCTTGGAGTTAATAACTTTATTGTATTTGATAATATTTACGGCTTCTGTTATTAGCAGGTCTTGAAAGTCCGAAATTATTTCAGCCCCTCGAGACTTTCAAGACCTGCTAATAACAGAAGCCGTAAATATTATCAAATACAATAAAGTTATTAACTCCAAGGACGCTGCATCACTTCCTAAAATTTGGCACGCGTTGTGCTCATAGAGAAAAAAAAAAATACTGAAAATAATAATTTTTATTGTAACTGTAAATTAAAATTTTTATTGTAACCGTAACTTTAAACCATTTGAACTTCTTTATTTATATATTGCTAGTTTCTATGTAACGTAATTACACCTGATGATGCTATTAGTATGATACCGAAAAGCTTTGTGTAGTTTTTAATAAAAATATTGTATATACGTGTTTTAAAGTGGTTTTGTTACCTTTTAAACTTTTGTGTATATTAACAAAAAAATTATAAAATAATAAAAGACAATAAAAAGGTGGCGGTTGGGTGGGCAGATGTTTGATTATGGAGGTGGGGTGGCGTTGTAAGGCTGGATGGTTGGGTGGGTTTGTGAAGTTAAATTAAAAAATAAATAAAATAAAAAAAAGCAGAAGGCTTGTTGCATTTACTTTGTATTGTATTACTATGCAAACTTTCTCTTTCCAATAAAATTTCAGTTTCTCCCTTATGAGTTGTCAACTATTTTTTAAATTCTAATTATGCTGTTAAGCGCAATGTAATCAATCAGTGTATTTCATTGTTGCTTCATGGTTTCATTGTTATTCATTTGCTTTAAAATTTTGATTTTTACATCTATATGATTCCTATTCTGGTCGTGGCAGGCTGGGTGAGTGTTGCCGGCGTGAAACTAGTTTAACCCCACAGGCAAGTCACAAGTCTTGCCGCCTGCCTCCTTCCTTCCTTACTATCTTAAGTTTCTTAGATTATTTTTCATAAATTTTGATGTCATTGGTTTTTCAGTGATCTTGTATCTGTTGCTTGGCTTCTACTATGCTTAATAGATCATCTTTATTATATATATAGGAATAGATTATCAATGAATAAAATAAATTATCAATGAATAAAATGAAATAAAACCCCCCAAAACACTGAGGTCTTCATCAGGGAGGCCCCTCAGTGTAGAGGTGAAAGGGAAGTTTCTGAAAGGACAGTAGCAATTAGCTAATAACTATCCTTAGCTCCCATTAAGTTTTGCATTTCCTTTTGCAGCAATTCTGCGCATTGGTTTGCAATTCTCCTTTTATGTTTTTCTTATCTTTAAACCCATAAATTCGTTACAATAGTTACCTATATATATATATATATATATATACATACATACATACATACATACATATTTTACTGCAATCCAAAAACTGACATAATTTATCTAACATGGGTTTGGAAGACAGACAACTTGCAAAAAAAAAATATCAGTGCAAAGTGACCTGACAAAAAAAAAATATATATATATATATACATGCAAATAATTTAATATTCTATAGCAAATTATCATCTGATACAGCAAAGAACTAGATTGATTAAATAAGCATTCTAACAATAACACACTCTCATGGAAATCTGTCTTTTATTTTGGAAGCTACAGCAGCACACATACACACACATGCAGAGAGAGATAGGTAGCTTCAACCTTAACACCTCTTTTGTATGTTTGGGAGTTCAAAAGAAAAAAAAAATTTTTTTTCAAAAAATTATGCATTTTGTTCAATTAGAGGCTTCTTATATCTCTGAGCCCTTATGTAGTATAATTATCTACTTTCCTGCCACACAACTGGAAAAGGGAATTTCAGTGAATAAGCATATGTTTATTAACATAAATCATTGCTCAAAGTTTGAAATGTGTAATTCTTTTTTCTTTTCTTTTTTTTTTTTAAATATAATCTGTTTGTGTATTCAGTTTTTTGAATGACCAAAGAGCATTTTATTATTAGTTGCTTTTTGGCTATGCATAATATAAGAATAAAATAATTTAAAAAAAGCAATAATAGGAGGACAACCTAATAATTATAACAAGTAAGGTCACATTGTTTGTATTTTTCAAGTAGATTTTGCTACACAGGCCAATTTAAAGATTTTGTGTTTTCCAGCATGTTTTTTGTTTTATATCAATAGCTTTTTGAATCGTACTTTTCCGATTTCTGTTCCTGATGCAAACTCCCAAATATAAATTTATTTTCAAATTTAAAAGTGTTGGCATTAGGGATAAAGCCAATTAACTACATGAGGGTTCTACACTTCGATTGAGTGTGCTCTCTCTGGAGGACTTTCTAAGGGTGACTTGACCAATGCAAGTATTAGAGAAAGTCATGGGAATCTTTGAACAGCTAGATCAACAACAACCTGGGATTGAACCTGGCACTTCTTGTCTACCACAGGGTGGCTAAAGAAATTCAGAGAAAAAGGTTCCCTGATTTTTCCCTGACTAATTTTGACAGATTTCCTTGATTTCTGTTACCTATTATATATATTCCATAATTTTGTGTATATCACTAAACTATTCAATCTTTTTATTTTTTTCTTTGTTCACTTTGTTACCATACACAAAAAGGAAAATGAAAAATTTTAAATTTAGGAGAAATGAGAAATTAACAAAATTATAAAAATATGAATAATTTTAATTGCACAACATATTAACATCAGAACATAAAATTATTCCTCAAGTTGTTTCCCTAAAAATATTTTAAAAAAAATAATAAATAATAATATCGTTAAGTTTGTGATATTCAACTAGAAAGCAGCCAATCCTGTGCATCATGGCTAAGATAATACCTGTTTGGCGATCAGTGGCGTCGCTAGAAAATTTTTCAGGAGGGGGCAAACTTCAAATTGCGAAATTTCAGCATGTTTTTAAAAATTCAATTAGATTCAAATGATTGGTTGGTTGATTGAGGTGATTAAGTTAGCCAGTGTGTAAGCATTTACAACAACAATTTTTTAGACATGCAGTTTAAGCTACAACATTTTACATATAGAAATTATACAACTTATTCTAAACCAACTCTAATCCGAAAAACGTACTGTCAAGTCGATTTTAAAATCTGCAGAGAAAGGTTAGAGACAACTTATAAATGCAGGTCGAGTTGGTTTGACCCTAATTGGCAAATTCTATTTGGTTATTATAATTCTAATGACACAGTTTTAAAGCTTTAATTGTAATTTTGTTTAATAATTATTTATTTATTAGAATTTTCCAGGAGGGGGCAAGTGCCCTCCCTTGCCCTTATGTGCCGACGCCCATGTTGGCGATCTTTCTGTCATATTTACAGGACAAAAATGAAAATTTACATGATTTTTGCGTGTTTTTACAAAATTTCCTGATTTCTCCCTGATATTTTCAGATTGATAAAATACCCTGATTTTCCCATTATTTCCCTGATTGTCACCACCCTGTACTAGCTTTTGAGAGCAAAACTGCTCTGCCACTCACTGGTGAGACTTGAAATTTAAAGATAACTTGCTATTGTGACTGATAATAATCAAACACAGACTGTAAATATTGAATATAGCGATACCTCTGAGCAAACACATGATTCAGAAATTCAACTCAGAAGATCATTGAGACCTAACCTAGGTGTTCCTCCAGACCCTTTAATCTATTTAGCTAAACACGATTTAGTACATGAACCAAAAAGTTGGTCTGAGATACAAAATATGACACATCCTGTTGAAAAGAATAACTGGATTAAATCCACGGAAGATGAAATACGGTCATTAAACGAACATAACACATGGACCTTAGTCGATCCTCCAGAAGGGAAAAAAGTTATCAGTTCTAAATGGTAACTTCAAACACTTTTTATCAGTGACAATAGAAAGAAAAGAAATTAAAAAAAAAAAAAAAAAAAGGAAAAAATAACTAAATAAAAGTAAGACAACTGCACATGCTTACATGTAACAATGTTCTTGATTTCTTCTAACTTTTCATGATCTATCGAACTTGATATATTGTCATGCAAAATTTCAACAAAATGAGACTTGAAAGCTGCAAAAGAATTTTTTTTTAAAGGAAAATGAATCAGTTTAGACAAAATAATAGCTATATTCATACATATATATACAATACACAGATAGAAATTTTACAAGAACTACAAAAACTTACAATCAAAATTCTGTAATGGAGTCACTAAAGAAGTTTGAAATTTTCGATCAACATCCTGAAAATACCAGAACAGAAATTGTAAAATTTATTTTTAGAAAAAAACTTTTTCTAATTATAAACCTTTTTTCTTTAATCCCTAATCAGATTTTAAATAGAAATTTAATTAAAAGCATATACATACCTCATCTGTTTCATCAGCAAATTCAATCAAAATATTAAAAACGTCAGTGGCATTTCCTTTCACAGCATCGGATGAGTCTTTTACATGTTGATTAATTATAAACATACAGGTAATAGGAACACTGTAAAAGAAAAAATATTTTGTGTGTTTTTTCCCTTCATAAGTATAAGTAAGATACACAATTTTTATTAAAATCACACAATCAACTGTGGAAGAAAATCATATTTATTGAAATTTTATTTTTCCTGACTGAGTGAAAATAATGCCTGGACCAGGAGTCGAACCCCGGATCTTTGACTTACAAGGTCAAGGCTCTACTAGTTGAGCTATCCAGGCCGACAACTCGACAGAAATAAGCCGCAGGAAATGGAAAACACTATTAAACAATGGGAGAAAGAAATGCAATTTTTATTAAAATCACACAATCAACTGTGGAAGAAAATCATATTTATTGAAATTTTATTTTTCCGACTGTCGGCCTGGATAGCTCAACTGGTAGAGCCTTGACCTTGTAAGTCAAAGATCCGGGGTTCGACTCTCGGTCCAAGCATTATTTTCACTCAGTCGGAAAAAATAAAATTTCAATAAGTAAGATAATTTTAGAATAAAATTACGAAAAGGCTATCTATAATAATTTTACTATTTTTGGAGCGGGCCCTTTGCCGGCTCAATTTAATTTCACTCTTTTGGTCAATATTGCCAAATTGAGGAACTTTTTTATTCAACATCCACCACTAAATTTCAACTGTAATGGATGCCTAATCACTTTGAAGGTTATTCACCCCTTATGTATGCCGAAAATCACTCCTTAAAATTATTGGTGCTAGTTGAATAAAAGAGTCCTAAATTTGGTAATAATGTTAAGAGTGTTAAAGGAGACTTGGCACTGGATTATTAAAACCAGTAAAAATTACTACGTCAGAAACACCAAAAAGAAAAAATTTTGGTAAGCAGACAGCTGTTTCAGTAGCCTTTAGCATACAGTCTTCAGTGCAACTGTGATTTTGGGAATGCACTGAAGACGGTACGCTAAAAGCTTCCGAAACAGCTGTCTGCTTCCCAAAATTTTTCTTCTTTGGCATTCTGACTTTGTAATTTTTACTAGTGTTTAGAGTTTTTTAGAGCACGGCCGTTCAATCCAAAACTCTCGGCGGGCCATACTGGAAATCTATTTTATCCTGACAGGCCTGTATTGCATACGCGAGAACCATGCACATATAGAATTCTTTTTTCTGGTGGGCCCATGAGGATTTAAAGCAGAAAATATGTATATTAAATGTATTTTTAATCATAAAATAACTATAAAACAGACAAAAAACTTTTGATTACACAAACTAATATTACATAACATATATATATATTAAATATGTAATAACTTACTTATAATAATAAGAATCAGTTATTGATTTGATAATATTTTATTAACATCAGTAAACACGATATTAGTTTTTTAAGCTATCTTAATCGGTATTTTCATTTAAAAAGTTAGAAAAACTTTAATTATTTTAGATATTTCAACCGAAGATATCAAATTAGAAATTTCCTGAATTCTCTCACGGGCCTCAGAACCTTACACGGCAGGTCAGATGCGGCCCGCGGGTTGGCCAGACCTGCTTTAGAGCGTTAAGGTTGGCAAAGGGTTAAGTGGATAGTCTAAGCGTTACAAAAAATGTGTTCTTTTGTGATATAATAAATGTTATGTATTTTTTAAGGAAAGCAAGTCTGTTTTTAACAGATCATTAAGTTGTTTTAAATATATCCCCAAAAATTCATATGGAATGAGAAAAATATGGAGTTCTGATACACAGGGTCAAATAATTTTTGTCTTTATTAATGAGAGAGTATTATAATAGAAGGTCATAAACTTGGAGTTTTAATTGACATTATAAAATATGTATTATTGTACAGTCGGGGGAAAAAAAAAACGCAACACTCGCTGTAATTTTGTTATTAATTGACGCAGGAATATCTGATAGACATAATTCAACAGGAAATTAAAAGCACTTTCTGAATATGTCGTCAAATTTTGAATTAGGGGTCATCTACATATTGAAATTAGTGCCAACTTTGATTTTTTCAATAGCAACACCAAATTTTGACTTCATTTTCGAATTTCTGAGAGTCTGGCAGTGCGGAAAAGTATACTGTTTGTATACTTTATCTTTAGTATTTATAGAGTTATAATCAAAAATGTGTTAGGGGGTTATCTGTAAATGTAGAAAAATAAAATTAAGATCCTATAAAAATAGCCAAAATTTTAAAGTTTCACACCGGAAATCTTTCAGGAAAAAAATAATTATAAAAATTAATAAAATGTTGCGTCTTTTCCAGTTCCATAATTATCTTGAATTCAATATTTTAGATTTGTATATACTTCAGTACTTTTTTAGATAATTTTAGGTCTATTTAAATACATTATACTTGTGATTAGTCCATACAGTTCTCTTTGAAAAAAGTGCAATATTTTTCAAGTAAAATTGTGTATTATAGCTGTACTGATCACCAATAAAGCTTAAATTTTCTTTCATAGGTAACATAATAGACGAAATGAAATAATATATATATATATATACACAACAACGCCAAACTAAACCTTTTCGGATAAATTACTGTAAGGGTTCATGAAGTAAATATTAAACAATTTTAATCGCACTTACCAGTTTTCGGTCAGTTGAACTCTGTGGAAGTGTACAATCAGAGCCTCCTTAAGTAGATGCCTTCCACGCGCAGCGAATCCCAATGTTAAATTAGGCAACATTTAAAAAACAAAACTAACGCTAGATGACAGCACCTACGCAGAGCAACAATTTTCTTCTCTTTCATAGATAAGTTATATTTTTCATCTAAAAATCTAGCTATTAATTTCAATTTAAAGTCCAAAATTGTATTTTTTTTTTCTTTTAATTTGAAAAAATGATGTGAAAGTGCTTTATCGTAAATATTTTCAAAAAAATATTCAAATATTTATATTTAAAAAAGTATAGGGTTTAATTTTCTTCGGAAGTGGACAAGACCTATTTTAGCTTTTCAACTAATTGAATTACAGCGTATCTAATAAATAACACCTTTTTTTTTTTTTTAATATATTATTAATTAAAAAACGAAATTTAAAATTAAATAAGCAAAACATGGCATGTCCATCACGCGATTAAATTATTTTTTATATATTTATTCAATAAAAATTTCAAAAAAATTTTTAATTTAGATATCAGATGAAAGTTTCGTTTATATAAATTAAAATCTCTGAACTTTAAATGAGTTTCAGTTTAGAATGAATAATTTATAATGATAAATTATTAAAATCATGTCTTTTTTTTTTCTTTTCTTTTCTTTTTTTTTTTTTTTTTTTTTGGTCATGTCCTTTACGTTACATTTTTACCTTATTAGGTGTGAATTATTTTTCTTAAATCGAGAATTTTATATTATTTATAAGAAAAATAGACCAGCACATTAACGAGATAAGTTAACATTCAGTAATAAAAATTGGAGAAGAAAACAATCTGTTGTCTAGTCCGTCACAAAAAATAAATAAATAACCATTAAGATTTAAATTTTTAAAATTAAAGATTTCTTGAGTATAAGTTTTTTTTTTTTTTTTTTTTTTCAAGATTTTATTAGTTCCGCCAGTTCCGAGAGGGTATGCTTTCGAAACTGATAGACAGTTTCGAAATAAAGTTGTGTTATGTTTACATGTTTTGAGGTCTCCTGAAACGAAAAATAATGTTTTTAGCGGTTAGTCTGTGCGCGTCGGTTTGTCTATCTCGGATATACTTGGAAAATGCTGAAAGTGTATTTCATTTTGTGTTAGGTGTTTTTCATATAAGACTAAATTTAAATGCACAATCTGATGTGCACATAGTTTATTGAAAATATACAGGGCTATCCAAAATTAAGCTAAACGTTATTTTCTGTAGAATGTAATTGACGGAAGTGCTTTGCTACACTTTTTTATGTCGACGAATACTGTTGAAGAAGGAAAATTAATTTTTTGAACCTATAATGTAAACAAAGTATTTTTTTTTTTTTTTTTTTTTTTAGTTCTATTTTCAACTCAGGTTTTTGAATAAAGTCACGTTTTGGGGTTCCCTGAATACAAAAAAACATTTTTTTGTTTTTGTTTTTAGTGATTGATTTATATGCATATTTATTATCAGAATAACTCAAAAACAAACAAATGCAGGAAATTCACAATTGTATTTTAAAACTCGTATTAGGTTTCAATTTGAAAAATTTGATAAAGATTGGCAAATTTAAGGACAAATTAATAACATCCTTGAAATATTTTTACTTCCATTACCCTACTACCGTACGTAATGAAAGTATTGTGTTCTTTCCAGAAATTCGATATCGAGTTTTCCCCTGATTTATATTTTTAAGGTCTCATGAGTCCAAAAAAAGTAGTTTTTGGCAATTAGCCAGTATATGTGTGTGTGTATATGTGAGTGTATGGATGTGGAGAATTTCTATTTCAAAAAATCAAGTCATCTTTCTGTCATATCTGATAATTTTTCAAATCAGTAATCATGATATTTAATTTTTACTTGAATTTTTAATTCTATATTCTATTTGTGTGTAAAAGGTTAATAAAAGTAATGTTATGAATCTTAAAATTTAATATTTTTAAAAAGAACAAAAGTAGAAATAAAAATTTTCTATTTTTTCTTTTCAAGATTCCCAACTCTTTTGTTTCGATTTAACTGAAATAATCAAATTTTTATACGCATTTACACAAGTCTTTAAAAAACAGTGGTATTAAAAAAATATAAATCAATCTTGTTCCTATATTGGAGTATTTTATAGTTTTATTCATAAGTTACTAATGTAATTTATGAATAAAACTATAAAATACTACAATATATAGTTACTTCAAAGTAACTAAGAACAAGTTATTTTTCTGTATTCCTACATCAATAAATAAAAATTTCATTTCATTTTGAAATAAGCATAACTATTTTATTTGTTAAATCTAACTTACTAACAGAGGTGTCAACCCTTCGAATTTTTATATCATAATTTCTTTTAAATTTATCTTCGTCTTAATCATAGAATTTACGATAATAAATGAAAATAATGTTTTTTGTGAAAAATATTATTGATATTCAAAAATCCGGAGGGTTGGTAATTTTGCATTAATTACTTATGCAGTTTACATACCTTGTCTTGAAATATTTGCAGGCCATTTGAAAATATATATTTTCACGACGACTGTCCAATTTACAAAATGAAACGACATAATACACCATTTTATAAAGAAAAACCTCTCACATTTATTAAATTAATAAAACATAAACCATGAAGAACTCAATTGAAAGTCAATTGCATCGAGGGAAATAAACAGAACTTTACGACACGGTATCAAGCGCCATCTACTGGCTATGTTCTTCTTGTACTGTTGCCAAGTTTTCGAGCGACTCGCTAGGCATCTACTTAAGGAGGCTCTGGTACAATTCATTTTATAATTTCTATGAAAATATATTTTCTTAATTAACCCTTTAGCGACTGCTGACGTAGATTCACGCCATTTGAAAATCTGTAACTCTGTCAGTGGGCGTTTCTTTCGTAATTTGTGTGTTACATATTTCTTAAGTGTGTACCTAGTGTTCATATTTTTGCAGTAAAATATACTACGGATAGAAATATATTGATTAGAAAGAATATAATTATAATGTATATAAATTTGTAATATAATCGTGAATACAGAAATTTTGTTCTAAAATATTATATTTTGAGAGTATAATGCCCGTAGGCGGGTCTTACTGTCAAAAAGACAAAATCCTGCGGTCGCAAAAAGTGTTAAAATATATTTATAAAAGTTAAAGTATGTTTTTAAAAATCTATAAAGTTAAAATATATTAATAAAATTTTAAAGACTAAAGTGTCCTTAAAATAATATCCCCCCCCTATAAAATAAATAAATAAATAAGTAAATAAATAAAATAAAATAAAGCAATATATGAAGCAAATGATTAAGCTTTTTTAAATTATGACGGTAGTTAAGAAACGAGTTTACAAGTCTATCTTGCCTTCCAATTCCATTCGTTATTTATATTTGACAATTTCACATTAAACCTATTTTTCTATTTAAAACAGTAAACCCCGCCTATTTAGTTTTTTTTTTTTTTTTTTCCTTCTAGTGTTCGTTTAAAAGATTCAAAATTTATCACCAATTAATCGATGAAGTAAATACTACTTGTGCGTATTTTTGTCAACATAAAATAAGGTGTTTAACACGAATACTCTATGTCCCATTTACTTTTTTTTTTCTGTATTGTTTTGTTTTGAAGAACGATGAAGGCGGGGCTGGTCTTCTTTAGAAAACAGGGATTCTTGATGCTAACACTAATGTCTAAAAATCACCATTTTTGTTTCATTTCTTTGCGTTTGACGTTGTTGTTATATAATTTGACCCAAAAATAAAAATATTTTGTTTAATTTTGTTTGTTATTTTTAAAGATTTGATTAGTTATCTCATGCAAAACTTTATAAGAGACGGCCCCCTAAACCACTCCAAAAGAAATATTTATTTATATCTCGAAAACTAATAACTGGAATGAGCTGCAAATTTGCACACCCATATTTTTCAGCATTAGGATTCATTTTATGTAAAAATTAATATAGGTCATAATTCATAATTTTTATGAATATGAATTTATTAATATTTTTCAGAATTAAAAATATTTTTCAGAATCAAAAGTAATGATGGATTATGTTTGGGTTTCTTCACTGTATCTCGTAAAAAAAAAAAAAAATTATATCGATCAAGTTACTTTTTGTGAAGATATTAATAAAAGTTTCAAATATGAATTTAACATTAGCACCTTCAAACTTTGAACGCTTATAACTCTGTGAAAAAATAAGTAAAATATACAACCAATATACTTTTTCACGTTGTTGCGATCCCAGAAATTCAAATATAAAATAAAAATGGGACATTACCATTGAAAAAATCAAAGTTGGTGCGCATTTTAATATGTAGACGACCCCTAATTCAAAATTTCAGTTCATTTTCTGAAACTACTCACAATTCCCCGTCGAATGATACCTATTACACTTTTCTACATTGATTAGCAACGAAGTTACGTTGAGTGTTGCGTTTTTTTTTTTTTCCCCGACTGTACACATACATAGTAAATGGTAATGAATGATTAGTGAGTTTATTTTCTTAAACCTTTTCTGGTTACTTCACTAAATGTAATAACTCAGGAAAAAAACAAATACAAAAACAATTTAAAAATGAAACATTTTTTTAAATTTGAAAATTTAATATGTATTGTAATACTTAAGAAGATATTAATTGTTTTATATACTTTTTACGGCAAGGCCTGATTACTGCACGAGCAATCACGTGCCCTAGACACAAAATTTTAAACAGTATAACTTTTTTAATGATATTTATACAGGGCTGCCAACCTCTGGGAGCGCTAAAGTGTAGTTAACAAACAAGAAAAAGTGTAGTTTTAAGGTACAAAGTGTAGCCGCTAAAAAATAAGAAAATGCTTAAAATAAATAAGCATAAAATCTTTTGTTTACACTAAGACTTACTTTCTGAAATTTATTGATTTTTAACAATCAAACATACAAAATATCACTGCATTCTTTTAAAAATAACATTGCACACAAAATTTTTTCTGGCAATTATCGAAATACCTAACAACAATTAGATACAGTTTAACAGCATTTTGATCAGTGCTTTCATCAGTTGCCATCGAAAACGGCAAATGTTTCAAATCGCCAACGATATCAGAACAGGTTATTTTTGCCATGCATTTCAATAGGGCTGCCATCTTTGTTCTACCGCTAGGACACTGTCTGGCGATTTTTGAATCCGGGAACATAACTCTAAATAAATTTCCAGCATGATTTGCTGTAGAAATTGGAACATTATGTCACTTAGAAATGATGTAAAGAGCATTTCTGTTTTGGTAGTCTTTGATGCTACATCACTTTTCACATAAAAACTGGATGGCAAAGGCTTTATTGTTGCTTTTATTTTACTTAAACGCTTGTGTCAGCTTGTTGCAATATGACGCGAACAATCATAAAGTCCACGATGGTTTACGCGAAAATTGCTATTACATATTGCACAATATGCCTCATGGGGTGAATAAACATATGATGAATCTACAGATTGTAGCAGAATACTCCAATAGAGATTTTTGATCAGGAACTTTTTCTTCTTCTTTGTATTATCATCATCGCACATTTTAACTTAAAATACTATTAAATAGAAAACTAAATAAATTTGTACACTCTTAAGCAAAAAATAAGAATAAATAAATGCAGAAAAGCAAGTCTAGCCAACAACAAACGCACAACACCGAAAATCGAAAGTAAACAGATTCAGACTAGCTCTAGCGATAGAAAAGGAATTCTCCAAACATCCAATCACCATGCGTACACAGTCACGCTATCGTCACAGTTTATGAGGAGGAAATGAAACAACCTATCAACCTCTGGAGTTTTTAAGCTACTTCATTCATAACAGTGATTTGGAAATATGGTGTGAAATCGTAGTTCGCTCGTTGTAAACAAGATGATGGTGGGGAAAGGAAAAGTGTAGCTTTAAGTATACGATGTGTAGAGTGTAGTAGAAGCAGGCTAAAGTGTAGTTACTACACCAAATGTGTAGTTGTTGGCAGCCCTGTTTATATATAAAAGTAATATATATGAAAGACTAACAATCAGCATTCTCCTTTCTATTAGTATAAATTTGCAGAACAAGTCATACGAAGCTGTTTATGTCTGTGTCATAGAATGTGAATATTTTAAAACAGAAGCAGTTTATAAGAATGTTGAGAATACACATTTTGTTTTAATCTTTTTCAAATCAATAAAATCTGACAAACTTTAATCTTTTAAAAATATATATCATTACTCATCCTTCTTTTTATATTATTTCAAAATTAAATTAACAAAACTATTATTCTAAAAGGTTCTTATATTAGGTGCAACATCTCTTTTCCAACGTAAAATATTATTTAATTTAAAAAAAATTATTAAGTTTTAATCAAATTGTATTTAAAACCAGTTTTCTATCCATTTTCATAATTTTTTTATATGGACTGTAATTATTCTACTATAAATTTTAATAGCATTATTAGAACTGCCGTTATAAATTTCAATGTGAGAGAGAGGGTACGAAAATTTAATTGTGTATTGGACACAAAAGTATGTAAGTCAGGTCTTGCTTTTATGTTCATGTAGAATGTGAAGGAAAAAAGAACAACTAATACAAGGATATCATGGATCTCCAACAAAGTTACAACATCAAATGTAAAAGATGACACCCTTTATCATTGCACCTTTACATGCTAAAAAACTTGGAAAAGATTTTAGGAATGGATTTTCCTGTGGAAAGTAAGACTTGAGGCAAAAAGAAAAAATATCATCTTCACAAGAGAACTATATGTATATAGCAATGTCTCGTACACGTAATTTCTTTAGACCTTGACCAGACTATGTATGTAATAATGAGAAATGCATCTTGAATGGGGCCACTTTAAGGAGATTTCCCAGTGCGTGTATACATAAATATGTATACTATGTAATATATTGGTGGAGTAGTCTTTGAACACAATAAAGTGATAATGTTATCCAAGTCCAATCATCTTTATTAATCTGTTTTAATAGTTTGTCTTTATAACACAACAGACCACAACATTTTTTTTAAACAAAATTACAAAAAGTATTTTGCCTTTGCACTGTTTTAATAGTAACTAAAGAAAAATTGTTAGAGATTATTCAGAATACTTTATTGAAATAAAAGTAGTTTTTCATCTATTTCCTTAAAAATCAATATGATGAAGAAATTGTGTCTATTACAATTTAAAAAAATAATAATAATAAATAATAATAATAAAGCTTTCTTAAAATGAATTTCCACTAACGATGAAAAACTGTAAATTATAAAACAGTAAATTCAATCTTCCAGTTAAACATGCAATTATTTCATTATTTTGTGAGTAAGCATGCACTGTAAATTTTACAATCTTGCAAACAACCAGAAAAACCCATTTCATCTCAAAGGGAAGGAATGCACAGAGGAAAACAAACATCTTCAGGGAATTCTGACATTGGATATAAGAAATATGTTTGGATTATGTAAGAAATAACATTTGTCGTAAAAATTGTGCAAGTACTCTTCTCTTTTTGGGAGATTAATGAATTAAATTCAGGAAACAGTGAAGTCAATGTGTGAAGATGCACACATATATGATTTTTTATTACAACTAATACACCACTTCTGCAGCATTCACAAAAAAAAGAAAATTAATCATTACTTACTAAAAATTTACACTAAACATCTGCTCCTTTGGCTTGGCTTAAACTGGAGATAAACACTTCTCTACATTCACAGAAATTCCCACATTTATAAACATGTGCATTCAATACTATATAATATAAATAATAATAATAAATACTTACACTAGGAATGCAATCATCAAAATTAAACAAAACTTGTGCATCGTCCGCCAGCAGTTGTCACTTCTCCTTTGTCTTTGGCTATTTTTAGCACCACAGCGGCCACAAAATCGACAACAAAAAAAGCATATGCCAGTAATCAGCATAACACAGATATAAACAAGACCAATGATTATCATGGTTAAAAAAGCATAGTTCATCTTAGCTATCTGTAAAAGAAAAAGAAAAAAAAAACATTTAAATATTAAAATTTATAGAGAATGGGAATTATACTTTAACTTTAAATGAAGTTTCATAATTTAAAACTCTTATTCTTATTTAATACTAGCCGCCTTCGGCGACCAGCTGGTTTGCGATCCCTAAAAAATCCGACTTTACGAAACTCCCGCTCGGGGGCGCGTGTGGCGCCTTTTTCCCGTTTCAGGTCTAATAACAGCTTATTGATATATCGTGAAAATAGCTTATTGAAATCGCAGTAAATTCCTGCTCGGTAGCACCTTCGGCACCCTCTTCCCTTTTCAATATCTGAAACAGCCTGTTCGCTCACCATGTTATGATCTTTCAAATTTCTGACTTTAGCTAAGTCCCGCTCGGTGGCGCCTGCGGTGCCACCCGTTTTAGAACTTACAACACCTTCCTCGCTCATTAGAATTTGAAATATTGAAATTTTAAAATATTACAGCGCCATCTGGCGGTATAAATTTCTGTAATATATTGTTCAATTCCAAATCAACAAAGCTTTCAAATGATGTATTACTTATGAAATTATTTTAATTAGTATTTCTTTTATTCTGCAAAATTTCTTTCAGTAATCCCCAAAACTTGCCCCCGGGCTATATAACGTTAAAATCCTTAGTATGGTATGTGAGCAGAAATTCGAATTCGAAACTCTGCAAAATATTAAAGAATAAAGGTGTTCTGGGTATTCCGCTGTTTTCTCCGAAACTCCCCTTCCTTTTCTACATCTTTGCCCCTTTGCTCTCCCCCCCCCCCCTTTCAGCCGATAATAATAATTTTACTCTCGAAAATATTCGCATTCGATTTACCTTGCCTTAAAATCTAAATATACCAACCAATTTCAAACACAGTAACTCTTTTTTTTTAATTTTTGCCCCTTTTCCCCCTTCCTCAAGCCCTCCCTAATAATCGTACTCTTTCAAAAATATTCACAATCGAATTATCGGGCATTAAAACCAACTACTACGAAATTTCAACAGCATATCTCAATTTAAAATACTGCAAAGTATAAAAGAAAACTTAATATTTTTCATATAAATACGTCATTTTTTTATTTATTCATATATTTTCATGAAAATTGAACAGTAGCTTTATAATATGCTGTCTAGGCCAAATATTAATTCAAATGTAACGTGAATGAAAATTTGAAAAAGGTTGAAAATTGCAATTTTTATCCCCACTATGAAGCACGCGATATCTTAATTGGTTACATTCATTTCTTTTTTTATCGCAGACCGTTGTCTCCATGTGTTTTGTTTCCGATCGAGACAGCTTAGAAAATCGTCTGCTGATAGAAAGTTTCTTTTTCTCGGTCATTTTTCCATCGACATGGGTCGACATTTTAATTAATATCTCCGCAACTAATGAAAATTTTTAAATTCTGTTTTCACTATCAACTCGGGAAGGCTTCTGAGCACACGTATGTCAAATTTTATACTTCTGCGTTCAGTAGGGGCTGAACGTATAGATGCTCAGACAGACAGAGAGACAGACATCTTCTTTTATTATTATAGATTTTTAAAATGTTTTCCACAGTTTTCACTAAATATTCCAATTTAAGTTATTGCAGATGTGCATTTGCATTATATCGATGTGATTTAACTCCCCGTCAATGATAAATTTTGATCTGAATTTTTATATTTTTTTATACAATATAATATATACATTCTAATTAGGCTCTCTATCAGTGAGTGCCAAGGTCATCAAAATCCCATATTAACTTATGGAGAAAATAATTCATGTTATCATTCATCAGATAATGCATATTTATAAATTCTACTTCAGGATGGCTACAGAGATTCAGAAAAAAAGTTCCCTGATTTTTCCATGATTTCCATGACTAATTTTGACAAATTTCCATGATTTCCATTACCTGTTATATATATTCTATAATTTTGTGTATATATATCACATTCTTGTGTAACATAGTGCTGACTCTAGGCTAATTTGGCAGGGTGCTCCACCCTGCTGCCCTTTCAAACCCATTTTAGCACTCTGCTGCCCTTTTAAAAACATTTTGGTACCAAGTAGCCTTTTTTAACAACCTGTATATATATATACGTAAAATTAGCAATTTATTTTTGTCATGCACAAAAATCACAAAATAGAAGACCGCAAATTATGCTAATAATGCCCTTCTTGAAAATAGGTTGCCCTTTTTATTGAATTCCTCCCCCCCCCCCCCCCCCAGTGGCCTTTTTATTCTAGAGTCAGCACTATAACATGCTCGCTAAATCACTGCAATTAAAAAGCTATACTGATGGACAAAAATATCTCAATCTTTTTCTTTTTTCTTTGTTCACTTACAAAAAGGATGAAAAATTCAAAATTTTGGAGAAATTAACAAAATTATAAAAATATGACTCATTTTAAATTTAATTGCATAACATATTAACATCAAGACATAAAAATATTTAAAATAAATATTTTTATTTTTTTAATGTTAACTTGGTGAGATTCAACTAGAAAGCAGTCAATTCTGTACAATCATGGTTAAGATAACACCTGTTTGGTGATCTTTTAATCATGCTTTCTGGGCAAATATGAAAATTTCCATGATTTTTGGGCATTTTTAGAAAATTCCCTGATTTTTCCTTGATATTTCCAGATTGATATAGTACCTTGATTTTTCCATGATTTCCCTGATTGTCGCCACCCTGTACTTTCTTTTTCAGAAAATTTATGACTTAAATTGTCTTGTTTTTCAAAAATTCATTTACTTTTAGTTTTTCAAATTTCTTTTGAAGTAGTAAAATGTAGACTTTCACAGTACACCTTCAAAATAAAATATTAAAACATTAGAAATTATATAAATTAAACGAGACATTACTATAATTAAATTACATAAAAACCTTTTACACTTACCTCATTATTGGGCCGTAAATTTTTCACCTGGGCGATTTTTGTAGCTATCACGAAGGATTCGCAATGTTCCGTGAATCCCTCGAGATAGCTACAAATTCTAATGTGTGCAATGACAGCAGCGCAGTGGCCCCAGATGGAGCATGGCGACACCTCATGGAGAGAACCACCCACGGATTTCAGTCTCAAGTAAACTTCAAAACAGATGAAGCCGCCGAAGAGACCTGGGCGCCCAGGTGAAAAATTTACGGCCCAATAATGAGGCAAGTTAATAAGGTTTTTTGTAATTTAATTGAAATATTAAGATTAAAAATAATCAATTTTTGAAAACAGAGACAATTTAATAGTCATGAATTTTTTTAATGCAAAAAAATGAAATTTAAAAATATGCATTATTTAACAAACAAGGAATATTTTTTCTATAGGATAACATAGGATTCTGATGACTTTGACACTCTTTGATGAAGAGCCTAGTAAAATATTTAAATTTTTGATGCAAGAAACTTCTAAAAAGATATTTAAAATTAGTAATATTTTTAAGTTAGTATGTAGTCCTTTATTTAAAAGACCAAACTTCATTACACATATACATGTAATCATAAAAACAATGCTAAACTTTCATTTAACATTTAAACATATAAACACAATTCTTTCAATATTTCAAAAATAAGGTAAATTTTAAATACTATTAATCAAATAAAAAATAATTATTACTTGTAAGATTGTTTCTTGAATATCTGGTTCTGACTTGGCAGTTACAAAATCAATAACATAATCTATATATATATATAAAACAATAATAATCAGCATAAATAAAGTAAAATTAATTTAACATTGGAATAAAATGAATATAACATTAGAAAAAAAAAAGAAGAATTCTTCATATTTTGTATAATTGTTGCAAATATTTTGTAATAGAAAGAAAATGTAAGAGCAATAAATACAAAGAATGAAAAACATGCATTAAGAACATTAATTTTAAAATTTTTGAAGTTTCTTTATATTAGAATGAAATTAGTTATGAGTGAGCATTCTTATAAACAGCTGATTCTTACATTTCTTTAAAAATAAGGTTAAATCATTAAAAAAAAACAAGTTTTAAAGTTTTCTACAAGTTATTTATGAAAAGCAAACTCAGGAGCGATTGATTCAGTCTTCTATTTATGTAATGAAAACTAAAATGTTATTGCCTTGCTATTAACAAATAACGATGACTTAACAATACATAAAAATCTGCACAATAAAATAATCTTTTTTGGACAGTAAAAAAGAATATTTCATGTGCAGCGTGCAGATCTTTAACAAATTTAAAAATCTGACATGTAACAACCGCACAACTTCCATTACCTCAGAGTTATCCTCAGGCAGTTTCAAGAGAGTGCTGTGCCCAGCTTGCCTTTTAATAAAAAAAAAAAAAAAAAAAAGAGCACACTTCTTGCCCTTTATCAAAAAAAAAAAAAAAAAAAAAAAAAGCACCTTATTTTATCATATTTGATGTCATTTTCATGTTCTTTTATTCTATTGATTATTTTTATTTTAGTCATTCCAATGTAATATCCAAGGTCATTATTTTCGTTTTTATATTGTATTTCATAGATACCTGCGATTTGTAAGGGGTCGGTGGGGTCTTTATCGTTACGACGCTACATAACGATAGTGACAAATTCTTCCTCTCTTCTGGGCAAATCCCAAATTTTCATTATGTTCTCATCTATTTTTGACATATTAGGAAAAAGACTTGCTGATAAGAAATGGCCACGACTTATTTTGTAAATATGGCTGTAAAAGGTTATCAGCAGGAATATTCAGTTTGGTGTTGGTTGTATCATTTTTTGAGACTTTATGCCCTGCATCGGGAAAATGGAAAAGAACCGCTTGCTCTTATTTAAAAAAAAGAAAAAGGAAGAAAACTATTGTTTTTTTATGGTGTACTTCATGAGAAAAGCATTGTGATTTCTGGTATGATGCTGTGCTTATTTCTGTATCAAATTGAGAAAGATTTTAACTGTGAGACTTAAATAAAAAAACTTCATCTATGATTCTAAAAAAACTGATTCTCAGTTAAAAAACTTTACTCACTAGCAGTGGCTAGATTTGTTACGCCCTGTTTATGAGAAATTCCTGTATACAAAGGTTGACTCAATAAATATACAGTGTTTCAGAACTCTACGAGGGATAGAGGGCATCATGACGACTCAGAATCTTACATCAATTCAGAGTCGTAAATGCTTTCCTTATGCAGTGGTATACACAGAAACAAATTTAGAAAAAAAAAAAAAAAAATGCCACATAAGTGAATTATTACATAAACAAAAGAAACATTGGTCACAGATTGTGTTCAAAATTTACTACATCAACTTCAATACAGTACTCATTGATTATAAAAATGATGCACATTCATTATTAAAATGAATAATCACTTATGCAGCATCTTTTATTTCTGATGCTTCTGTGTATACTACTGCACCAGGAAAGCATTTTTCAACACAGCATTGCTATATGATTCTAAGTTATTATGATAGCCCTATTCCTCCTCCTCATAGAAGTTGAAAATACTGAAACACCCTGTATATCTGATATTAGATTTTAACCACAGTTTTAAACAAGGACAATTCATAAATTTCACACAGAATATTTATTTAACATTATTGTGCAGAAATAAACCTCAAACAGGTAAAGAGGGAAAAAAATAGTCAAGCACAAAGAAAGTAAAATTTAGTAGAATGAATATGATTTAATACACTCGAAAAAATAAAATAAAATAAAATAAAATAAAATCTCTACTTTCATCTGAAGTATAGTTGTAGGAAAAATATGAACACATATAGTTTCTGACTCATAGTTTTTTATAAAACGAGCAAAATATAAAACTTGGCGAAGTTTTCAAATAATAATTATTCCTAATATAGCACAATAAGACAAACAAAATTAACTCTAGAAGAATATTAATTTTTATATTTACAGGGATGAGATTAGCAAAAATACAAAAAAGCTGAAACTGTACACAAAGGCAAGACGTTGAAATGAAATACTAGAATTTTTATGACAAAATCTATTATATTAGAGTAATAGATATTTATTTTAATCTTCAATGTATAAAAAAAGAACAAATACACATCAGAAATATAGAAAAAAAAAGTTGAAAAGCTAAATGCACAGAAAAGCTGAAATCAGCTGAACTACTGAAAAATCTCATCCCTGATATTTAGTACAACACTAACCATGAGTAAGATTTATTCCATATTTAAAACAAATTAAAAATATATTTTCAAAATTAATTCCTTTATATGAGCATGCATTTAAATTTTATTCAAAAATTAGTGCGCTTAATTTAAAAGCTGTTTATGCATTTCTTCATTGTATGAGTAAAATTTATGCAGGTTAGTAGCGTTAATGATAAAATGAGTAACAAAGTGAATAAAATAACATAGTACCTAATGTTTTATGGTCCGGCTTAATTATCAGCAAAAAGTTGTTAACCATATCATACCATCCTTTGAGTGCAGATTCTTCCATCTTTTGGAACTGTTCTAATTTTATTGATGTTGGATGGGGTGTAGTGGGAGGAACTGTTGAAACATCGGCACTATTTGATGTTTTGCTTGGATTAGCAGATAAAATAAACTCTGGTAAAGATAATACTAGAACTGTAGCTAGAATTTTCATTTTGAAGAACATTTTCAACAAAATAAGTCAACCTATAAAAAGAAAGAGAAAAATAATGTATAATAAAACTTTCAGAGATATTATCTATGATGCACGAAAAATAGAAATAAGATAAACTTAAAATATTGATAAAATGAATATTATAAAGTGCTATTGCTAATAGCAAAAAATAAAGCAGACATATTCTGTATTTTTGAGCTTTATGAAAAGCCATAGTCAAAATTGCATGCAGCTAATGTATAGTTACATACTACATATACATACAGATGGGCGACAAAAAGGTAAAATTTGAGATGGGTGACAAAATAATGCAGAGGTTGCAGTGCTCCTGCATTTTTACACCCATTTTAATATTTTATAACCCCTACACAATATATTTATTTATATTTATACCATATCTTTAGTTTGAGGGTTATTTTCAATAAAAAACAGTAAGGGTGCAACTTTTATTAGATTAAGGGCAAAAAGGGTGCTATTTTTTCAGTCATAGGGCAGGCAGGGTAGAGGTCTGTACGGACTGAAATTATGAGGCCTGGCCCAGCCCCTACGAAAACTTTGCTTACCTGGCCCGACTCAAAAATATGTAAAATAACCAAGAAGCATGCATTTCTATGAAAAAGATTTTTAGTATGTATTTTGCAGAGGTTTTATATAGCCAAGCAATACAATGTTCCTTAACAAAACTGCTGTACTTTTACAAGATAATTATATATAAACAGAAATTCATTTATTACAGAAGGCACAAAGATAGACAGAAAGTCAAATCGAAAATATAAGTATTCATCAAACAACATAGGAAGGTATTTAAATGGTTAATACTACTAAAAATGCACTTTCAACAAATTCCTCTTACATAACCATAATGTATCCAAATCTTTCATGTGATTTGATAAACAAAACTTTAATGCTAATCCAACCATATTCAATAGAAAATGTGCTTTTGCACATGCTAAAAATGATGCTACTTTCATCCAGTGCACTGGAGATTAAAAAAATGGAGCTTTCGTGAAAAAGTTACAGTGGAAGGATTTTTATTGCCTTCATGCCACCTAAACTTTACAGACCATAGGACTCAAAGCCTTATACACAGTAACGTATCTAATTTCTTTTGTTTGTACATGTGCACAAACTAGTAATGACATGCATACTATTTTGAATAGGAAATCATCTAATATTACTTTAAAGAAAATACATTAATTTCGAGACATACTAAAAATATTTGCGGAAAATCAAATTGTGAACAGACAGACTGATAGGCAAATAAAAAAAGGTTTGGGCCAACAAGGCCCAAAAAAAATTTCAACCAGGCCTGGCCTGACCCGGCCCGAGTACACACAAAAAAAAATTGAGCCTGAGCCTGCCTCGGGCAGACCTCTAAGGCAGGGTGCAGTACTCTCCTGAAACTGTCTGATGGGAAACTGCTCATCCAAAAAAATTGCACCCTTCTTGAAATCCATTTAAAAAAACTGCTCCCATTACTGCTTTTTATTGAAAATAGCTAGCATCCTTACTTCCTTTTACTGAAAATAACTTTCAAATAGAAGGTATGCTATAAATATAAGTAAAAGTATTATGTTTAATAATCATATCCATTCATACACTAGTAACAAACAAAATTCAAGTGTACCATACCTAAAATTAAATTTAAAAATTAAGTTTCTGTGTTTTAAATGTGTGCTTAAGAATCCAAAACTGCCCCCAAGAATCTAAATAGTACCTTTTCGTACTACCAGCAACCTGCCTAACGTACACCAGAGCAGAATTCTGTCACTAGCATGTATGTTCATGGAGATATAAAGATTTCTTTAACAAAATTGAGAATTTTTTACATGCTTTTTGTTTATAACAAGTATGGTTTTCAAACTAAAGCAATGTTATTATTAAAAAACTTGCCATATTTCATTAGATACAACATTACTATCAATTTGTTGAGAAGATATAAGAATAAAAAGCTGCTTTTTTAGATTGTCATCTGTATAACATTTTATACAATCATTTCATTAAGCAGTGTTAATTGCCAAAGGCACTATTGTTATTTCCTTTTTTTTTTTTTAAATAAATATCATTTTAAATTACTTATTTTTAGTTCTTAATTCTACCTTTATTTTTTCTAAAACATATCTAAATGTAACTTGTTCAATTGTATAATAGAATAGATCTAATAAATCTGCTGCTACATGTGTGCATTTATTTCTTAACAATAGATTTTTTTTTAATTATTAGGTGAAAGATCATTTTGTATGAAACTGAATATACAATACAATGATAATTTGATTTTAAAGTGTAGTAACTAGATGAAGTTTACACGATAGTTTAATTTTATTAAAAATTACTGTTAATACTAATATAAAACTGAAAATACAAGAAAAATAAACTTAATTATTTCAAGCTTATATGGCTATTTTAGTCGTCAAATGATATGTTATAAATCATGACGTTAAAGCAACCAATGAAAACTATTGTGGAATTTTTTTTAACTGAAAAGATTATTAAATCTTAACTTTATTATTACTATACAATCACGTAAAAAATATATGTAATACAGTTTTAAATTATTATTTTACATTTTCTATTAAAAATATCGCAGCAAGAAAAGAGATTCATTATGTGAAATAATTTTTTTCTTGATTTTCAGTTTTTGCAGAAAAAAATGTAAACAAACATTTTTCGACCACTTGAAAAATTGCCGGAAAATTTATATGTATTTTCAATATAAACAACAAGAGATAATCAAATACAGACAATGATAAAAACAATTTGTATTTAAAAAATAAAATCAACTTTGATAGGGAAAAGTTGGAGAGAGAAATTAAAACTGCTTTAAGATGCTTTTGGAGTAAATATTCATGACTTACGAATCACAGACAACAACAAACGGGTAGCAGCAGTATATGAAGCACCCACGGCAACGGCATGCGGCGTTTGTAAAGTTTTACAAGCTACAGCGGAACAAAGAAGTTACCATGTTCGTAAATTACTATGAAATTCCAAAGATCTGTTAAGGAATAAAGGAACATAGTTGCTCCGAAGCGGATGAAAATAATTACTAAAAACTCCAGCTGACGGCAGGGACGCGTAACCATGACAGTGACATGACGTCACATCCTAAATCTAAAATCCCAGAGAGCAAAATGAGAGTTGCACGAGATGAGAATGATTCATTTCATTCAGAGAAGCAAGGTAAGAGGACAAAGATTGGAAATGATGCCACCGTCTGGCGAAATGTCGCCAAGACTCCAACTCTCTTCTCTATAAATACACATTCTTTAACACTCATTTGTCATTTCAGCAGGTGTTCTGGTTCTGCAGTAAATTTAACACAAAGTTAAAAAGAAATTTTACTCATTTTTTTTTTTTTTTTTTTTCTAAAAATATTTTATTTTCATTTGCAAAATAGCAGAATTATATTTGAATTCAAATAAAAAGAGGCTGGAAGATAGGGGGCTGTTTCTGGGAACTAAGTTAAACAAGGCTTGATTAACTTCATGTGAGGCCCAGGGCACACATACCCAGTCACTATACCATTTCTTAAAATTTCTAGTGCGTATTTTACCTCAATTTTAAATTAATGTTTTTAAAAACTTGTTTCCATAGAGAAAAACAGAAGTGAAACACAAATGGAAAACAAATTATGACGACACGAAATGTCAGACTGAAAGCAATAGTCCTATCGTACTAATTAAAATGCATGTTTGAAATTTCCACAAAAGAGTAAGAAATATAGATAAATTTACAAAGTATCTGATCATAGATTTAGTTTAGAAATAAATTTTCTATAGCTCTAATAATGTTGTGAAACATGTCATTTTTAAAAAATAAGTAAAAATTTGAAAAATCATTTAAAAATCTTGATAGGTATCAGACTCCTTCAACAATCAATGTAAAATATAATATGGCTTTTTATTGAGTTGAATATACAGGGTGTTCCAAAAGTCCCACACTCCCTACCTAATTCGAAAATGAGTCGGAATTGTGAAAAATGGCGAAACACATGTTTAATGCATTTGAGAGGGACCTCTTTTGATGAAAAAAGTTTGGAACTAGGGAGGCTACTAAGGCGGGCAACTTTAAAATTTCAAATGGGAAGGTATATCTTGCGATACATCCCTAGAAACGTCTCTTCAAAACAATGAATTTGATAATAGTTTCGCCCTACGATGATTACTAAAGGAGATACATTAGTTTTTAGGCTTTTGAAATGTGGGTTTTATACTTATGTTTATGTATACCCTTTAATAATCATTGCAGGACAAAACTATTTAAATCAAATTCATTGTCTTGAAGAGACGTTTCCTGGGATGTATCACAAGACATACTTTCCTGTTTGAAATGTTAAAGTTGTATTCCCTAGCGGCACTCCTACCACCCCCTTGCCCGGGCCCAAACGTTTTTGGGCAAAGTACGTCTTGTGATACATCCCTGGAAATGTCTCTTCAAGACAATGAATTTGATAGAAATAGTTTTGTCCTGCAATGATTATTAAAGGGGATACATAAGTATATAATCCCCATTTCAAAAGTCTAAAAACTCATGTATATCCTTTAATAATCATCGTAGGGCGAAACTATTTATATCAAATTCATTGTTTTGAAGAGACGTTTCTAGGGATGTATCACAAGACATATCTTCTCATTTGAAATTTTAAAGTTACCCTCCTTAGCAGTCCCCCTAGACCCAAACTTTTTTCACCAAAAGAGGTCCCTCTTGAATTCATTGAATACGTGTTTCGCCATTTTTCACAATTCCAACTCATTTTCGAGTTGGGGGGGGGGGACTTTTGGAACACCCTGTATATAGTTCTCATTCTTTTCTTTTACTATAAAAGGAATGTATATATATATATATATACACGGAGGGAAGATAATACAATACACAACATACAAGTATGATGTATAAAAGTATTTTATATTGATCTTGTTTTTATTACTCAGTGAAAAATAAAAATTAGTTCTAACGAAGACTGCTCGGTGAAAAGGAGGCGTTGCGATCAGTTTAAAGTAAGGAAAGTGTCGAATGATACAACCAATAGAGAAAAGAATACGAGGTGCTAATTTTGTTTAAAAAACGCTCATTAAAGAAGGAAACTTAAAATGAACTTTCTATTCCATTTGGGGGGCCCCTTCTGATGTGGAGGCCAGGGGCAACTGCCCCGTATGCCCCTGCCTTAGTCAAGCTCTGCACCTATAGGGGTGAGTCCCAGACCGTCGCCAATTGCTCATTGCGCAGCACTAGAACGACGTAAAACCCGACCAACCAACCAACCTATAGAATAACATTGGCTTGGGCTCCTAGCAACGGCAAGTGAAGCGAGCCCTTAAAAATAAACAATGACTTAAGCTATTGATAGTACGTTATATAATTTTTATTAATAAATTTTGACGCATACAGTTACATTAATTATAACAGTGATAAGAAAAATCTATAACAAAAAAGATTAATTAAGATTGCTAGATAATTACACTATAATAAGAAATTAAAAACATTTGTTCTGTTATATTATAGTCGAATTTATCTTATTCCTCTCCATTTTCCTCTTCCTATCCTAATGTCCAACTGAAGTCGGCATACCCAATTACAGACAACTTTGAAGATGGCTTTCTTATAACTTCAATGATTATCCCAGACGGTCGTTCAAAAAGTTTAATGGTAGACGGGATCTCCGCCTTAGCCACAATCATCATGTAACCTACTATATATACAGATGAAAGCAGAATTACAAGTCTATCAAGTTGCATGACGTATATGATTTCCAAGTGACCTTGCTCTCTCTCAACATTTAGGTAATTCCCCCTACTCAAAAAAAAAAAGTAATAAAAAGACATACTTTAGGAGGAATGAATCACCTACAAGATGGAAGACTGTCTTCCACTTTCAGATGTTTTAAGGCAAAAACAATTGAATTACATTTTTATTCTAAAACATAGAGTTGAATGAACCTCGTTTTACAGGAATATGTATATGTAAAGACAACATCGACATTCCTTTTAGATAAGTGTGAAGTAGAATAATATGTTTTGTCAATTTAAAACAAACGTTTCGTTCATTGTGATGAAAGATTAATGAGTTTCAAAGAGTTTAAGTAAGAATATATGTTCCTAGAAGTACAATAATTATATTAAGACATAAATTAGCCATTTCTTTTATTTTACTTAATTCACAATAAAAAATAATCCACGACTAGTTTAAACAATATGCTTGCATTGAATGTTCCAAAGGAAAATATTTTTTATAATAATATGATTATAATTAACGTATGAATATAATAAAAGTATGATTACAATATAACTATGTGGGAGCAATAATTCTCTCCCCTTATTTTAGTGGGACCAGAAAAAGCTATTTGGATTCAATTTACAAAGCAAAATTATTGAATAAAATATATCTCTTAACTGCAGTTTTATGACATAAACAGAAATTTTTTCCGCAAACAATTAACATCATTAAAAAGAGAAGGAACGACAAAAACTTATCAAAATGTATATGTATGCAATTAAAAATATTCAGATAATTATTGTTATAAAATGTATGAATCTATATAATACTTTTAAAATAATGTTCTACAGTTTCACAAACATTATTTAAAAGTTTTTACATAATTTTTAACTTTATTTATTTTTGAGTTCTAAATTTTGTGAATAAACAGTAACTTATAATACTCTATGCGAATTTGTTTTCCCCCCAATCCTTTTAAAAAATTGTATGAATCTTGATCAAAGTATTTCTCTCAAAACTAACTATTCATTTTAAAATGAACAAATTATTACCTTTATTAACAACTCTCAAATTCAATCGCAAGACAAAAATTTATGAAAATTCAAAATTTAAACTATTTTTAAAATTTGTAACTGGTTCTGTAATCGAGATATACAAAAATAAATACTCGAAATGTGTTTAGTTATACACAAAAAACGCACAGTAAAAAAATAGGAGATTTAAAGTAATTTAGAACTCGCAAGCACCATTTTGAAATTAGACATTATTTTGTCTTATTTCACCCCCCCCCCTCCAATAAAAGAGGCCTTTCCATATCTAAAATTGCTTTTTATCCTTTAAATTTAAAATATGCTCTATGGGTAAAAAATGATACATTTCATCACAATATGATTTAAGAAGTTATAGGATGTAATAATAATAATAATTAATCTCAACGTCTATTGTCCTTTTAAAATAAACTTAAAACAAATTACTGCATTTAAATTTTTAGATAATCCAGGTTGCCTTTATGCATAACACAAGAGATTCTTTTAGGATGGGGTAGTGAGATATTCATTTGTTTATATTAAGATTTATAACCACAGTTTGTTAAGCTAGATACCCTTTGAAATTATTATCATATGCTATGCATTACATATTTAGACTCTTAAAGGTTAAATATTCAACTTAAGTAGATACAAATTTAGTATTCAGAAAGTGTTTAGCTTCGTTTTTAAATTTAAAGAAGCTAATTATGTTATTTTTCTTTTTATTTACTAGGTTTTTGGCTTTGTTTGTTTCCATTCTTTTGGGGCCCAGGGCTTTATGCCCCTTGGTTATTACGTTAACGGGAATCTCAATCTTAATTCTCAGCACCTATAGGGAACACCGACTTCATTTTTATTTAAAATCCGGCTGTCTGGTTAAGACTGTTAATATTTTAGACTTATATATAAATAATTATATAGTTAAATATTTAGATTATGAAAGATTAAATATTCAACTTAAATATTCAACTTTAGATACAAATTTAGTATTCAAAGAGTGTTTAGCTTCGTTTTTAGATTTAAAGAAGCTAATTGTTATTTTTCTTTCTATTTACTAGGTTTTCGACTTTGTTTGTTTCCATTCTTTTAGAGCACAGGGTTTATGTCCCTTGGTCATTATGTTAACGGGAATCTCAACCTCAATTCTCAGCACCTATAGCGAACACCGACTTCATTTCTATTTAAAATCCGGCTATCCGGTTAAGACTATTTTCTTCGTCTTGTGAATTCATTTTTCATATATTTTAGGACACACACATAGGTGTATATGTCTATAACAAAAATGTAAAAGTTAAAAGGGAAGCAAGCAAAAAATACAATATATGTAAAACACACAGAAAGAAAGAAAAAAAAAAATGAGGCCATCATCGAGGGAGCCTTACAATGCAGGGCAGAAACAATAAAAAATAAAATACTAAAAAGCAGCTTAGCCTCCCACCTCTTCACATCTTACTAAGAGGGGGGAAAAAAGTGCAATTAAAAGAAAAAAGAAAGTCAATGACAGAATTTAATTTAGTATGACAGGACTAATTTGTATATTACAACCTCTCCCTCCCCCCCTTCCCCACACACACACCTAAAAATAATAATAATAGCTTTCGAATATTTGTTGGCTATATCCAGAAGATACAGCCAACAAATATTCAGAAGCCGTAATCAATATATATCTTGAAGATATCCAGGGCCTGATTATCCAAAAGGCTCAGGAAGCACAAGCTTCCCCACCCCTCTAAAATTTAAGAGGGGCCCCCATAAGGATTAAAAACATGGTCTTGAATTTTTTTTTCATATTTTCACACTGAGATTGAATTTTTCTGAGAAAGGTTACCTAAAACAAAACAAAACACTCACTATTTTGGGAAAAATCTATTATTTAACCTCAAAAATCTGAATGTTCTTAATTAAAAAGTTGTATGATTTTAATGTTCTGTGTAGAAACCACCCAGATGTATGAAAAAAAAAAAAATAATAAACACACACTATTTTTTGGTCTATAGCATTTTTATATTACAATATGTAACAGGAAAACAAGATTTTCCAAAATGAGAGGGGGCCCCGAAATGATGCTGAGCTTCCCCTAGCTTCAAAGCTTAATCGGGCCCTGAAGATATCACCAACAAATATTCAGAAGCCAACATCAATACTTATTCAGAAGATACAGCCAACAAATATTCAAAAGCCATAATCAATATATATCTTGAAGATATCACCAACAAATATTCAGAAGTCAGAATCAATACATATCCTGAAGGTATCGCTAACATATTCAGAAGCCAACATCAATACTTATTCAGAAGATATTGCCAACAAATATTAAGAAGCAATCTAATTTATGAATGGTGATCGTCTCGGATATCGAAATCAGCAATTGGTTTTTACATACGATCAATGATGAATTTCTCACTTATCAGTAGTTTTCGAAAAATGTAAATTTTTTACAGATTTGACATGATAGTTTAAGAAATTAAATGGTAAAATTGGATATTAGCGGGCATCTTAATAAATTCAAGGTGTAATGCCATAAATGGTGACAACGCAAAATCGCTGTCTGAAAGAAATAGCCCTGTCCTATTAATAAAGAAAAACAATTGAGAAGTTCAAAATAGAAAAATGTATGACATACTTTAAACAGAAGAATAAACAAATAAATAAACGAAACTTACAAAAATAACATAGGTCGACATGTAAAATTTTGATTTTATATTTTTGGCTGATTTTTATGTTTTTTGGTGTGCTGAAACCAAAAATGAAGCCAGTTTTTCTCTATCACGTATAGGTTTTTGTCAATACAGGGTGCCTGTCTATACAATTTCTTCCTTTACTCTTCCACCAATATAATTCTAATAGTAAGTTTTATAGTATGTTTTCATGAGTAATTAATAATAGATGCCTATTGTTGTAATTGTGAAGCACTAGTGCGACTTAAAACCATATCAACCAACCAACCGATTGTTATGATAGTATATGTAAGAAATCGTGTCGGTAAACACCCTGTATTGACAAAAATCTATACGTGATAGAGAAAAATGGACTGCATTTTCAGCTTCAACATATCAGTAAACATAAAGATCTACTGAAATCATCAAAAATCAAATGTCAACTTCAATTATGTCGGTTTGTGTAATATTTAATACAAATATATAAACTTTTAAAAAGACTGAATGACATACATTAAAAATGACCTAAAAAACACCAATTGCAAAAGCAAATAATAATTAACATTAAATAATTTGACACAAATTAACAGTTAAAATATAAGATGGATCGCCGTTAAAATTAGCGTTTCAATTAAATTTTGAAATGCATTTTTAAATGTACGTTTTTTGCAAATGTTTTTTCGGGTCAGTTTTAGTGTAAGTTTGTTATCCAGTCTTTTTATAAGTTTAGAATTTGTATTAAATATTTTATAAGTTTGATTTTTAATCCTTTAATATATTTTATATTCTATTTAAACTATTTCATATATTTTTGTATTTTGAATATCTGAATAGTTATTTTATTTTATTTTTTCTTTTGGTAAGATGTAAAGAGCTTAGTTGCTTTTTAGTATTTTGGTAGCAGCTCTTATAGCATCTTACTGTTTCTGCCTTGCAAAGACAGCAGACACTTCTGACGGCCTCAAAGTTTTTTGAGGTCTTGTATGTTCTTTTTTTTTTTTTTTTTTTTTTTTTTTAGAGCTATGTTGTTTGCCTGCTTTCATAAATGTTATTTTATTTAACATATTTTTTTCATGCTGCAATTATTTCCCCCCTTCCCCGTTTATTTATTTATTCATTCTTTTTCTACTTTCCGAACATACATATGTAAGGAAAGTACTGTAATCATGAAAAAATTCGACTTTGAGATTTATTGGTGTATTTATACGTTTTCAGGTCTCCTGGGTTGATTTTAGCTGTTTTTACGGAGATGTATGTATGTGACTCACACGATAACGTCTAAACGCTTTGTCCGAATGAGCTGAAAGTTGCTATGTATGCTTATAGGTTACCGTAGCACGAACTCTATTGATTTTGGTGAATCTAGCACTTGGTGAATCTAGAAACAGGGAAACAAAGAAAAATTCTGTATCAATATCGCGTACAGGCCCAAATTATCTAAAATGCAATATTGTCTAAATGCTTTATTCGACTGAGTTTTAAATTTATACACATGTTTTAGATCACCGTCGCAGAAAACTGTAGAAATTTTGGTGAATTTATCCCTTATAGATTTTTACAGGGCTACAGTGAAAAATTCTTTAACATTATGATCTATGGTTCAGTTTATTTGAAGTTCAATAGCGTTAAATTAAACAATATATTATATGGAGAAAAATCTGCAAACACCTTATTATAATTTTCTGTTTTGTTTACATAACGACTTCTCTTATTTTATTTTTACACCCATTAATTACTTAATGTTCGGAAAGTCGAGTGAAGTTACTCCATATTTCTTTTTTTTTTTTTTTTTTTGGTAAGTCAGCAGTAATGAAAAAAAAAAATCTTTAATTAAAAGATTATGTAAATTTTTACATGTGAAATGTGTAATACAAAGAAAATCTCATTTTGAAATTTAATAAACGGGTTTGTGATACAGCGGTTGTAAAATCTTAAACACAACCTTGAAAGAACAATTGGAAGACAGCATTTTGAAAGGAGGGCCTTGGCGAAATCCCTATCAAGTTGTGTAATGCTGTAACAGTGTAATCAAAAATTAAAATATCCTCAAAAACTTAATAATGCATGAATACAGAGGAACAAGGAGATAACGTTATTTTCATGTACAATGACCATTTTTTGCGTGGGAAAGGCGGGAACTCCGTTTGTGGTAACTAGTTCCACAACGTAATTGAATAAGTTTGCATTCTAGGTCAGCGTGCATGAATATTTTTTAAATGATTTCATAAATATATTTAAAGAAATTACCTCGTGTTTTTCCCCCATTAACAACCCCGCATTTTAAGCTCTGGGGGCATATATGTAATTATATTTTGAAATTTGTTATGATAGATATCCTTTCCCACCATTCTTCTGGTAGAAGTTTGCTTTATTTTATTACTTTATTTTTATGTTATTCATTTATTTATTGAAACTATATTTAGAAAATAGCGTTTATTTACCAACTATGAGTATTTATTATGGATGTTGGAGTATAAGGTTGAATTTTTATACCAACTATGCGAAAAATGCCAGAGCTGGCCAACTCTCGCATTTTTCGTTAGATAGTTAATATAAAAATTCAACCTCACATTCCAACATCTCTAATTTATATAAACTTCGTCTTCTATTATTGTTAAATTAAAATATTTTATGCTTGTATTCAATTGTGTATTTTTTTCTAATCAAAAATAATTTACTCAAAAGTATTTTGTTTCTTTTTTCTTTATGAAAATGAATAGTTATTTTTATTTTATTCAGAAAAATTAGATAATTAGCTAAAAGAAAGTTATTCAAAAATAAATTAATAAATAAAATAAAAATAAAATATATTTTACGAGAGAAAATTAAGATGTCAGTTTTTTTTTTTAACTTATATATTTTTGCGGCTATTAACTGCTTATTTTCTAGAATATATGTCATTCTTTCATATAACTTAATCATTTCATAAGGCTATTTTCTTAAAGTACTGAGAAAACTGTATATAAAGTTCGATTACGATAAAAGACGACATGTTTAAAAAGTGGAATTAAAAAACTGAATTCCAATTCTATATATATTTTACATCAGTGGCGGATCCAGAACTTGACTTTTTGGGGGAGGGGGGGGCTAAGTGTTATTCTAGACCAATAAAAAATTTACAATTTCAATATTCAATTGTGAATGTCAGTGTTTTTTTTTTTTTTTTTTTTTTGGGGGGGGGGGCCTTAAATCCGCCACTGTTTTATATAGTACTAAGGAAATAAAATCTTATAGGGGTTACATGAGAAGTGAGAAACAGTGAATACGATCTGCAGCCTTAAGTTATACTAAACTAAAATCGTTGAAGAAAATTGCATATTTTTTTTTCTTTTTCTTTCTTTCTTTTCTATTTTTTTTTTTTTTTTAACTAGAAAATGAAATCATTTTTAGAAAAGATTCAAACAAATCTATCCATAGATATCATAGAATGTCCATCTTCAAACACTGATAAGCACAGTCCGGCAAAATTTGAGTCATAAAAAAATGTTTGTAGTGTAATGACTGATTTTTATATTATTTGCTATACTGATTTTCAAATATGGTATTCATTTTTCTCAATCCCGCAAGGAATTTTTACAAAATGGATTTAAATATATGGGCAAGAGAGCTTATTGTACATATTTTTGGGAAAAGAAGGTCATTTCAAAATATTTTTAAGTGTTTTATTTACAAATAATTAATATATCAAACAACTGGAAATAATTTGCTAGACATATATTGACTTTATATTAATAGGAACAGTTAATGGTTTTCCATCCTTTAATACATCCTGAATTCATATATCCAAGGTTTCTGTTGTCACTCAGTCTGTTGTAGGCAGTATGAGGGTCTTCTTTGTGTAGCACTCAACAGTAGATCGCCATCATATTGACTGTGTAACTACACTCCATCTCTTTTTAATTTTCAATTTTTTGAAAAACTAATATGTCATGGAGTTTTTTTAAACTATTTTTCCTGAAATCAGCGTCCAAAAATCTATCAGCATCAGCTGTTGGTTTTTAAACACTTTTTTTGGTTGCAGGACTGTGTAATTATTTTCCCGTTTAAATAGTGAGATGTTAAGTTAAACAAACAGACAAATTTACAACAGTTTGCAATTTAAAAAATATATTTAATATATATATATATATATGGGCAGATGCTTGATTAAGGAGGATGGGTGGTGTTGTTAGGCTGGACGGTTGGGAGGGTTTGTGATTCTCGCGTATTTATATGTGTGTTTGCTTTATAGATTTAAAATAATAATAATAATAATAATAAAAAACTGCAATTCTATAAACTTTACTATTAAATTACTGACTCTCTACTAACTTAATTTGCCCAAAGATACATTTATCATATGTACATTTAAAAAATATATATATATATATAATTAACCTCAATTTTAAATAATTATTTAGTAAATTAACCTCAATATTAATTACATATTGCTTTGTGTTCCTTTATTATTATATTACTAATTTTCGATTTTCAACTTAGTTAATTTGTCCAAAGAAACATATAACAAAGCTACATTTAAAAAAAAAAAAAAATATATATATATATATATATATATATTAATAAATTAACCCCAATTTTTCACTACATATTGCATTGTGCTCTTAAATTAACTCTAAATTGAATTTTACATGATAGCATTTGATTAAATTTTATTCAGCACACACACATTATAAATTATTTAAAAAAAAAAAAAAATTAGGGTTATTACTTTTTCTAAACTACACAAGATGGCGTTACTTACTCTATTTACTGATTTCTATGTTTCCATAAAATGGCACTTTGAAGTTTATGCATTATCGTAAATTAAGTTAATCTCAATTTTAATCAAAATTTAATTTTAAATTATCACTTTTAGGTTAATTATTAAAATCAAACAGTTCACTCAACTTTATCGTTCAGTTGATTAATACAAATTCAAAAATAAATTAATCGTTCAGTTATTTAATTCGATTCCAAAATTAACTGTGAATCTAACTGTATACAGCCACATGTATGTCTCGTTTTCTGGTTTTACGTGCAAGGGTGCAAACTACTTATACTAGTTTTTCATGTGTAATGTATGTTATACTTTAGTTTTATTAATTAATACTAGTATTTCTTTTAACTATTTTTATTAGTATTTTCCATTAATAATATTGAATATGCTGCATGGATCAAAATGTTTGATTTTCATATGGTTTTCACATATCTTTTCAGTTTTAATTTTCTCTTTTTTGGTGGTGTTATAGGGTGTAGCTTGTTGTAAATATTTAGCAATTTGCATACAACAAGACAGAAATAACACCTACTTTACATGCGAGATTCATTCTACACCCTTGAAAACGTAATGAATTTGCATGTTTCAATTTCTGGATGTTTGATAGTCGCAATCTCTTTTTGAATTTTTCTGTTTTATTTTTTTCAATGTTTCTTGTTTTCATCTCTTCAATGTTTGAAAAGGTTTTCAATATATATGGTTAGTCTCAGCTTGTGATCCGAGGAATTGTTTTGATACTGAAGTTGAGTCATCTTTAAATTTCATAAAAACATTTTTGCACTGATTATATTAATGTATTTCTATATTTATTTCATTTCTAAGGTAATGCTGCATATAGCGCTTTATTTGGAAATGAAGCTTTTTATTAATATTTTTATTTTTATTTCATTATGTGTTTGCACAATTTTTGCTATTACTTAAGCAGTTTATTATTTTTCACAAAATTTTTTAAAATACATCATTTTATAGCTTCTGTTGCGCATTTTATGTATTATTATTATTATTATTATTATTTATAACACTATTTCAATTCTTATATCAATTCTTGTTCAGTGTATTACAATTCTCATTCAGTGTTTTACAATTTAATGATCATTTTGAACTACTTTCATCAATCATTTAGCAAGTTTCTAGGTACTATTTTTTAATTTTCTAACTTTCATTACACTTTGATATTCTCTTATGTTGCATTTTCATTTTCATTTTGAATCATTGAACTAATAGTTTTACTGGTAATATTGTGTGTTTTACTACATTATTATTTGTTAGTCATCCTTTTTTTTTTATTTTATTTATTTATTTTTTATTTATTTATTTGGGAGGGGTCTATTTTAAATAACTTATTATTGTATATATTGTTGTATATATCATTGATGAATTTTCATCATGGCTATGACTACTTATTGTAAATATTAATACATTTTTCATACTTTTCTACTAAAGGTTGTTTATGTATTTATACAATTTTGTGCTCCATTTATTTTAATCCAGAATTTCAAAAGAATTATTTTGCTCAAAAAATTTTTATTTTACTCAAGATTCTCTAAAGTTTTAGTTTTTAGTTTTTTTTTTTTTTTTTATAGGGAAACATATTTATCTATTTTTAAGAATTTAACAAGCTTCTATTATAATTTTGCAAGCTTAGTTAAATTCCAATACTTCTTATAATTATTGTCTCAATTTATTATATATCTAATATTTATCTTCTTTATTCATTAAATGGTTGTTCTTAGTAAATTCCTAGCGCCTGGCAAAAAAGGCAAATCTTATGGTTTGTCTTGTGCTCGGTACAGAGTAATGTATAGGGATTACTCTGGATCGTCATCCTGCTACCTATATCATCCTCCTCAACGCAATTTATTTTTCAAAAAATGTAATTCTACTAGATGTCTTACTTGCCCTCTTGCTGATGCTTCTCATTTTAGAGATAGCTCTTCTCATGTTACATTTTGTAAGGCTTTTAATATTATTTACTCTATCAAGTGCAATTTATGCAATATGGTATATATTGGACAAACTAGTAATCCATTACACAAGCGGATTAACTTACATCGCTCTGATATTAAAAATCACGTCAATTTACTACTAATTTTGAATATATGCACTTCCATCAACATGACTTTAATAATATTACTGTGAAAATTCTTAATTTTAAGAAGAATTTGAATGAACGTCTCTTACTTGAATCACAATATATTAAATTACTGAATACTATCTATCCTTTTGGTTTAAATTCTAATGTTTATAATAAACAACATATTGTTTATTCCAAGGTTTCAAAAATTGAATTTTACAGTAATATTTATAAAACTCTAAATCACTCTTTATTTAAAAAGACTACTAGAACTTCTAGGGGATCTTCTAGGTCGTCTTCCCAACATCTGGACATTTCATATATATTACAAAATCTCAAATCCTTAGAAAGTATTTTTCTTCAGTCTTATAATTGGAAAGTTATACGTAATTTTATTTTTGGAATAAAAAAGAAGTATCTTCTTAAATATTTTAAAGTATTTCATTCTCATTCTTTTGATTCACACTTCAGTGATGTATTCTTTGATATTTTACACTATAGGGCTGAGTGTTTTAATATTAAACTTGATTTAAAGTCTGGTCAAAAAATAAATAACTCTCTCTTGGTGATAAATTTTTCTCATCTGGTTTTTAATAAACTTCATATTCACAATTTACTTAATGATCCATCCAATCCTTTTCCCATCAAAAACTTCATCATTCAAAAAACTTTTAAATACAATATTACTTTAGGCAGAAAAATATTTAACTACAATAAATTTGCTAAATTTCTTACTTCTAATGATCAGCCTCCATGCTATTGTTCTGATTCCAAATATAAATCTTTTTTCAATACATCTCATGGTCATATTATTACTGGTGATATCAATATTGTGGAAAATCTTACTCTTAGATCTTTGATGAAGTATGGTACTAAATTTCGGATGCCCTCAAAATTCAAATTTATTGATATCATTACTCAATTTAATTTAGACTTGGATCTCTTTATATACAAAATTGCTATTGATTATAATAAACCAGTGGAATTCTTTAATGAGTGGAAATTTAAGTTATTGGAGAAATTTAAACTTGATTTAGTTTATAATATGCACCATCTTTCTAATATCAAGTACTATGATTTCAAAGAAATTCATTTTGCAATTCTAGACTTACAGTCTAAATTTATTATTACTTATGTTAACAAGGCGGCTAATAACTATGCAATTATTTGCAAAAAGTATTATAAACAACTTCTTTTTGATACTATGGATACTAGTAATATTTTTCTTAAGATTAATGACAGTATCGAAATTAAAAATAGGCATATATTTAATTATTATAAGTTGATAAAAACTAAATGTAATAACTACAATTATCCTTATTTAGTTGTAATTCCAAAATTTCATAAAGATCCTATTAAATTTCGTACTGTTACTGTTGCCTGCAATGCCTATACTTCTAATGCTAATATTATGTTATTGAATATCCTTAAAAAATTACATAGTTATATTGTTTCTAACAAGTGTAATTTTTTTCTAAAAAATAGTTTTCAACTCAAAAATAAAATTAAAAATCTTACTGATATTACTGGTATAAAAACTTTTGATTTCAATGATCTTTTTAATAATATTGATATTAAAGATATGTTTGATATTATAAATAAACTTTTTGTAGAAAATTTGCAGTATTTAAATCTAAATGTTAGCATAACTCCTTCAGCCTTTAAAACTCTGACTAGGTTTATCCTTTTCCATAACTATATTTTATTCAATAATTATTTATATAAACAACGTTTAGGATTGCCACAAGGTGGAATTGCTTCTAGCATATTAGCTGATCTATACTTATATTATTATGAGCGTGACATTGAGTGTACTAACTTTAAATTACTACGATACTTAGATGATATAATTATATTATATTTGGATAAACAACACACCAATCTAGACTTACCTGTCAAATATCCTGAAAATCTGTCTCTAAGTAGTACTGATTTGGATTCTAGTGTCATTAATTTCTTAGATTTAAAAATTATTCTTAATAGTAATGGCCAATTAGAATTTGACTTATACGATAAAAAGAAAGATTTCCCCTTTAAGGTAAATTTTTTCACTAACTTTAAAACATGCTTACATAAATCTGTATTTGTCAATATTCTTCTTAATTTTAATCTAAGGATCAAATATTTAGTGTCGGATAAACATCAAAAATTACAATTTCGATTCTTTAAAAATTTAGCATTAATTAATGGCTATCCCAAACACTTAATAAAAAAATTCTTTTAATTATTTATTTATTTATTATTATTATTATTATTAATTTTTTTTTCTCCTCATAAATTTTATTCAAATTTAAATTTACGTCTAAATATTAGGTATTATTTTTTGGTTTTCAATCAAATACATTGATTATTTGAATCTTAAATTTATTTGATTGTATTTTTCCATTATTTTCATCTCATTAATCCAGATGGCAGCACTATTCATGATTCAATATTAGGAATCATCATCTGATTTTTTTAAGGATTTGAATCCTTACCCTACATGAATTCCACTGTGAATCCTAAAAATTACTCCATGGTCAATGCTATTTTGAACTAATTACTGTGGATCTAACTGCTAACTGATTGTTACATTTTTACATGTGCGACGTTTATTGCTTCAATTTCATTTAGAAAGGTTAAAGTAATCTTATTCTTTTACAATTTTATGGGTTTTATTTTAATCTTACATTTAAATGGTTATGGTTTTTCATATTTAGGTAATGTTTTTATCATGATCGTCGTTTTATTATGATCTTCGTTTATCTGTATTGACTATGTCTATTTCTTTTTTGAGTTGTGTTCATTTCAAATATTTTATTCAGTAAGTTGAATTTTTGTATTTTTATTTTAATCTTAATTTTATATGGTTTTGGATTCTCATATTAGGTTATAGTTTTATTTTTATCTTCTTCTTTAATGGATTGTCTATGGGTGTTTCGGGCCTGCGAACAAAGAAATTCTTAGCTTTTGCTTTCTTTGTTACAGAAAAACATCCATATTTTAGCATATTTGCATTCTACCAGGCCCTTGACAACGTTAGAATGCAAATACTTTTTTTCTCATTCCAATTTCCAATATTTATTTCGATTTTTCTTTAATTATTCTTTAATTTGATATGGGTAGTCTCAGCTTGTGATCCGAGGAATTGTTTTGATACTGAAGTTGAGTCATCTTTAAATTTCATAAAAACATTTTTGCACTGATTATATTAATGTATTTCTATATATATATATATATATATATATATATATATATATATATATATATATACATACATAATTTCAAAATAAAGGAATAACACAACACAAAACATAATTCAAATCATGTGAAAACATACATTGACAAAATATGTCCATGCTTAAAAAATTTCAGTAATGCTGTAATTTAAAATTTCTCCAAAGAAAACGGGAAAAATACTAACAATAGCCAACAAACAATTTAAATTTAAAATGAATTGTTTATTTTTCGTGTATAATCTAAAAAGGTAAAGAAAACCATGCACATAATAACCAATTTTCTCGTAAATTACTGTTTTTTATTGCAATGTAAAAAACATAATTTCCGAAATGTTGGCATATTTATTTAAAAATGTACATTAAATACATTGTGTCACACTCAGTTTTTTTTTTTTTTTTTTTGTCATGAAAAGAAGCGGAAACTCACGTTCACCCAAATTTAAAAGTCAGACATCTCAAGTTTTTGAATGAAAATGTCTTTCTTGGATTCGGTCATCAATCTAATCAACAGCTTTTTTTCGAATTCTAAAGTACGTGAGAATTTTTAACAAGTCCAAAAGAACCTTAGAAGAATGAAGCACCCGATATATCAAGATAAATAATACATCAAAATTAATGTCAATTCCTATGAAATATTTCATTTAAAATGACCGCCTAATAACACTAAAATTATTTTAGATTTATCGAATGGTAATTATAAAATTAAAAATTGTTTTATCATTACAAATAATTTTAAAATATTTAATATCCAGTTAAGGCGAACGCAAACATAATTGCGATTAACACGTTAAGTTCCGAGAAGCATCTAGTTTTATACCGAAAATAGTTTTGTATAAATGACTATAATTCATGGTTATAATGGATGAATATCGTAGTCTGAGCTGCTCGTATGGATTACTTATCCCGCCCACTAAGTTTTAATTGTTTCTTTACTTTCTTTTGTAAATGTAAGATTGGCGAAAATTTTCGATGGATTTGCACGCTTTAAGATTTCTCGAACACGATTTGACCATTTGTAGAAAATGCCTTCCTGTCTTTTCATGTGTGTTTGTTAGTGTATGTATCATAAATTTTGTGGAAGCTGTATCTGAAGAATCAAGAAACGAAATTTAACGAAACTTGGTATTTAGTTGGAACTTGACTTAAACTAGTGATGATTATATTTTGGAATCAATCGCTCCACAGGTGGCGCTGTCCTACCATTTTTTTCCCAATAATTTTTAATGTGGCAGTACAGGATAACATTTCATATAAATGTACATAATGAGAGAGTTACTTTTAACAAATGATTGTGAAATTAATGTGAATTACACATAATAGTAGTAATAAACTAGGAAAAAATTGTTTGCTTGTAAAAGCATTGCTATCCCTCTTCTGGCGGGAAAACAATCCTATCTTTAAAAAGAACTCGTCAATACCTTTAAAATAAATGGTTGTACTATAGATTTGTGATAATTCTAGAGCATATATTTGACTAGAGAGCGCATCCTTCATTGAATAATGTAACCAACATTAAAAAAAAAATAATAATAAAATAAAATAAAAAAAATCACATGACGAGTGCTTTTCAAATTTTCACCAATGAAGGTCACTTGTCACACCTCTCAATCCACTTTCAGGGAAAGGGTGTCAAAGTTTTTTTTTGCTGTGTCATTCAATTACGGATGGATCGTTTAACTCGTCACGTGACCGATTGCAAATCATCCTCAATCTTAGTTACTCTTTGAATAGGAACTTTAATATTGAATCCGTTCTCTAGTCAAATATATGCTCTAGGGTGATAATTCGAAACAAAATTATCGATCCCCCCTCCCCCCCATTTTTTGCTAAAAATATTGATTTTTACTTATTTTAGTATTTTAAGGGCCCTCTTCACTCAGCATTTCCTTTTCTAAAAGCCAATGTTATCTTATGGAAAACTTTCTTTGCACTTAAAACAGTGGCATATTAATTGATTGAGACGCGGTTTTTTTTATTGGATTACTCTCATTTCGTAAACTGACGCAGCTTTTGTAGATTTTGTGAAAGAATAACAGTTGTTTTTTAAAAAAGCTGTTTTATTGCAATATTTGGGTTGATGCATTAAATGGCTTATAAAAAACTCTTTCAATTTTTTAAAACAGAATTTAAAAAGCTGCGTCAATCTCAAAGAGTTTATTTCAATGCGGAAAAAAATCCTGTATTTTAATAAAATTTTAAATCAATTAAATTTGCAAAGAAAGTCCAAAAATTTTACAAATTTGTGCCGATTTTTCTCTTTGACACACCCTTTATTCGGCTACGCCTCTCGTTCGTGGTTTCGATGGAAAGATGTTTACATTTCTGTGGTGAAGATACGTCTAGGCGTTGTGGTTTTTTATTCAGTTTTTATTTTTATTATAGATTTCACCTGTATTACGGATGTGAGTAACATAACAATTTAGAAGACAATCGTTCAGAGACTTATTTATAGGAAATATATGATCACATTTTATTTTCAATAGTTTTTCATTGCGCGTAATACTATTATTATATGAATACTTTGTACATAAATCTGATATTTTACTGATAATGCCACGATTGACAATATACAAACATTGTTTTAACAAGTTATATAAAACTTTTTACTAAATTAAACAGATTTTCAATAATAAATTTTATTTTAAAGTATATATAATCTGGTGTGGCACCCACACGACTTTTTCTTACCCTACATTTAAATTTTATACAGACAGATTCAGATTGAGGAATAAAATATCAAGTACTGTATAAAATTCTATAGTAAAAAGAATTTAAGCTAGCTTTACGAATTATTTAATTTGACAAATAATTTTCTGTGGGAAGGGCGGAGGGGAGTACCACCTTTCTCAACCCACATTTGAAACTAATATCTACATTTCTATAGAATTCACGATTAATATTAAATTTAAAATTATGTTCAACAATAACTTTCAATCACATTTATTCACAACTTTAACCCGTATCACTCGTTGAAACTTATCAATATTGATCAAATTGTTCAAGTATGAATTTTATATGGACTTTAAAATATAACACTTGAGTTCCCTGCCGGTATTTAGTTTTTAAAGTTACACTGATAACAGACTCACAAAGAACAACTGTTAAAAATTGTTTAATTATTCACGGAACCGCAAAATACGTAGTTATTAAAAAAAACAACAACAAGACTTCAAATTAAACTAAATATTTTATTTACTCTTTAGGTATGGAGAATTAATTTACATTCCTGAGCAAAATAAGTTGTATTAATATTGAAGTCTAGGAATTGAATGAAACAAATATTTTTAACGACATAAGCAAGTTGATTTTATAACTGAAGAAACTAGAACAATTTAAAGTTTGCAAGAAATGGGAATCAAATGTTTATGAAATTATTTATACACGACGAAATCACACTATTATTTTCAAAGATTTTGCGCTCTTATTTTCGCGCCTAACATAAAAGCGCAGCTGAAAGTATGGTACCTGAACATGAACACTGTTTCTATGCGTTCTTTTAGAATTACAGTAACTGGATATCAAGCTGTGTATCGATATTAATAAAATCAGAATTTTGTCTGTAAATTTATCAGAATTTTAAAAAAAATGCGATATCTTCACGTTCCACACACCATAAAAGTCGAAAATTACGTCAGAAAATTTTGTCTGTGTGTGTGTCATCGTGTCCGTATGTCTGTAACGCTATTATTGTCCGGGATCACGTGAGAATGGCTGGACGGAATTCAACGGCGCTTGGCAGAAATTTAGGCTTTTACCCAACTAAAATCTGCCAACTTTTTCGAAATTCCCTCCCCAGTTCTCGCCGGGATGGGGGGAACAAAAGTCAAAACATATTTGTAAGCATAACACCGCTCCAAATTACTTCACTGTAAAGAAATTGCACATATAAACAATAGTCATGAATATAAAAAAAACGTTATCAGCAATTTAGGAATTTTAGATTATTAACCCTTTCAGTCACAGTGTTCCCGCTGATGGAACACCTTATTTTAATTCTCAAGTGCAAAAACTCATCCCGGAAACTTTTTAGCAAAAATTTACGTTTATAACATATTAGAAAAGGCCCTTTTTTTTTACCTGAAAATAAATTTCTTTTATTTAAATTTTGTTCGTAAATTCCGGTGGCGAGAAATTTCGCAGTTTCCGAATTTTTTAAAGAACTCTACAAAAAATGGAACAAAGATGTTAAAAAAAGCTACGAGACTTCCTTAGAAAATTTCCAAAAACACATTTCCCCCCCCCTAATTTCCGATATTTTTGTGAGAAGGGGTTACGAAGGGTCAAAATCGAGACAACCCTTTTAGCGCTAAATTCCTCCTGAGAAATCTATGGAAGCTGCGGTCACGAATTTCGGTGCTGGGATTATATGTATGTATCCGACACCTAAAGTAATTGAATAAATAAAACATTGCGATTTAGGAAATTTCGATTTTTAAGGGGAGGGAAGAGGGTAATCAGTTTTTGGCGGGAAATTGTGCAAATTCCAGATTTTTAGTAAAATTTTAACAAAAATGGAAAAAAGATTTTTGAAAACAGCTATGGGTCTTCTTTAGGACATTTTCAAAACACGCTTTTTTTGTGATTTGCCTTTCTTTTTTATTTTTAGGGGGGGGGGGATAGGTATGTGTTACAAAGGGCAAATTCGAGGCACCACTTTTAGCGCTAAATTTGTCCTGAGAAATTTATGAGAGCTGTGGTCAGGGTCAGAAAGTTTCATGCTTGGACTGCTTATATATGTATCCGACCCCTAAAGTAACGGAATATATCGAAATATCACCTCTTTCACCCTGGGGGGTAGGAAGCAAAAAAAAAAAAAAAGTTTGTAAGCATAACTCGGCCCCAAATTACTTCACGCTGAAGAAATTGCGCATGAGAAAACTAGATTTGAGTATAAATAAAACATTATGTACGATTTTGGAATTCTTGACAGGAGGGAGGAAAGAAATCGTTTTTTGGGGGGAAATTTCAGAAATCCCGGACTTTTTAGTAGAGCTCTACTAAAATGGTACAAATGTATTGAAAAAAGCTATCTGTCTTATTTAGGATACTTCCAAAAACATTTTCTTTCTTTCTTTTGTGTGTGTGTGTGTGTGTGAGATTTTCGATTTTTTTTTTTTTTTTTTTTTTTTTTTTTTGGGGGGGGGGGGGCGTTACGACGGAGCTAATTCGAGACCCTCCCTTTTAGCGCTAAATTTGTCTTGGGAAATCCACGGGATTAATGGTCGCTAAATTTGGCGCGTAAATTTTTTATATGTATCCGACATTATTGTAACGGGATTTTACAAAATTCCACCTTTACCCTACCACTCGGGGGGGGGAGGGGGGACAAAAAACGCGTGTGAAATCTCGTTTTTACTTTCTTCTATATGTAATATAGAGAAAGTATTGGATTCGCGAAAATTTTCGACCTCCGTTTTTTGACGGATCTACACGTTTTGGGATGTCCTGAACACGAATTGATAGTTTTTAAAAAATGTCTGTCTGTGCGTCTGTCTGTCTGTCTGTATCATTTTTTTGTGGACGCTGTATCTCACGAACCAATGAATGAAATTTAACCAAACTTGGTATTTAGTTGCACCCTGACATGAACTGGTGCCTATTAGATTTGGAGATCAATAGCTCAACAGGTGGCGCTGTGATCGCATTTTATAGGACAAAATTCCGTATAAATGGGCATAATGAGAGTTATTTTAAACTTGTGATTGTAAAATTAATATGAATTATTGATAATAGTAGTAGTTAACTAGGAAAAAAAATTTGTGCATGGGGGGGCATCGGTTCCCCCCTGGGGGGGAAGTACCCCCCCGGGGGGGTTAAATTTTGAAGATGGGTATCATTCGAAAGATCTCGTCAATACCTTTAAAACGAATGGTTGAACCATAAATCTGTGATAATTTAAAACAAAGTTATCGATTTTTTTTACTTTTAACAAAAAAAATCTTAGAAAAAAAAATCGTTTTTTTTTTTTTTTTTTTAACGAAATTTTACCAAACTTGGCATTTAGTTGGTCCCCGACATAAACTGGTGCTGATTATATTTGCGGATCAATAGCTCAACAGGAGGCGCTGTGATAGCATTTTATCTAAATTTTTAACATGGCAGAATAAGACAAAAATTCGTATAAATGTGCATAATAAGAGTTATTTTACACTTGTGATTGTAAAATTAATATGAATTATTGATAATAGTAGTACGTAACTAGGAAAAAATTTTTGTGCATGGGGGGCATCGCTTCCCCCCCCCTGGGGGGGAAGTACCCTTAAAAAAAACAAGTACCCCCCCCCCCCCCAAAAAAAAAAAAAAAAAAAAAAAAAAACCCTTAGAAAAAAAAATCGTATTTTTTTTTTTTTTTTTTTTTAATATTGTTACGGATTGAATATGTATAGGAAAATATAGAAGAAAGTCTTGTGGTGGCCACAACATACTAGTTCCTTTTGAATTCGCTTTAAATTATCTTGGGGGGGGGGGGGAAACTTGTGCGAAACAACTACACGACTTCCATTACCCACAATTACACATATTACATGCATTCTTTGGAATTTTCCAGTAAGAGAAATTTGATACACGTATAAAGACATATAAAATAGAGTTTACATAGCGAGTTATGAGAAAGAGTATTTAAAATGGATCAATGAAACAATTTTCCAGAAAATCGTTAGAGCCGTTTTTGAGAACCAACTTTTACCAAAACTTGATATTCTAGATTATTGACTGGAAAACAATAATTACATACAAAAGGATATTTAAAAGCGAGTTAATATGGCGAGTTTGAAAAAAATCCGTACAGCCGTTTTTAAAGGAACGCACTTGCGAGACTTTAAATTGAGCTATTTATACAAGACGCCTATCAATTTTCCAAACCTAACCAACTATATCTGTCGAAAGAACATCTAATAGAGTGTTTATATAGCAATTTTGAAGTAAATCGTTAGAGCTGTTTTTGAGATACGGACTTACGCTCCCATTTCCATTTTACGATGGCCCACTTCTGTTTTTAAATTTTTACTAAAATTTGTAAATTTTATCTGTACACAGACTTGTTCCGGCTGTGAAGATTCGTAGTTCTATCTTTATTAATTTTGGAGATATGATAGCCAGAAGATTCCACATATACATACACACTGACCAATTGCCCAAAACTACATTTTTGGACACAGGAGGACTTAAAACGTGTAAATCAGGTGAAAACTCGATATCGAATTTTTGGACAGAATACAATACAGAATACAAATTACCTACGGTAGTAGAGTAATGGAAGTAAAAAGAGATATCCGTAAAATTTTTGCTTTGAAATATAGCTAATACAAATACTTAAAAACTAATTTCTGGAATTTTAAAAATTCAGCCGCACTGGGGGGAGGAGGGGGGTCATAACGTAATTTCAAATAATCCTTTATATATGTATATATATATATATATATATATATATGAGACTTTTGCTCTAAAATATAGCTCACACAAATGCCTAAAACTAATTTCTAGAATTTTAGAAATTCGTCCTAGGTGGGCCGGGAAGGGGGCGGGGAGGCGGAGGGACAAAAAAAAAAAAAAAAAAAAAAAAAAAAGGAGTTAGATTGTTCAAAATCGGTACATAGAGGTTTTTGATAACTACAAATCGATTGCGGATAGTTTCGAATTTGTAGAATTATTAGGATAGAGGGGTAAAAATATAGAAATAAGATTTAGAGCGTTGAAAATTAGTATTATTAGGTTTTAAGGCCCTATAAATCGATTGCGGATATTTACAAAAGTGTAGAATTATTACGAGGGGCGGAAAGGGTGAGCGCAGGGGCAAAAATAAAGAAACTAGGTAGAATGTTGGAATTTAGTATTATTAGGTTAAAAGCCTGAGAAAACGATTGCGGATATTTTTGAAAGTGTATAGATAGATTTTAGAGGCCTGCAAGTCGAATGAGGATATTTTCGAAAGTGTAAATAAGCTATTAGGAGAGGCGGGAAGGGGGTGACGGAGGGGAAAAAATAGAGTTAGATATCGTTCAAAATTGGTTCATAGAGGTTTTTGATACTTACAAGTCGATTTTCAAATCTGTAAACTTTTTAGGAGAGCCGGGAAGGGCGAAGGGCAAAACAATAGAAATAGATTTAAACCGTACAAAATTGGTACGTGTTGGTTTTGGGGACCTACAAATCGATTACATTTCCTGAAGAGAAGAGAAAAAGTATTAGGATAGACGGGAAGGAGGGAGGGGGTGGGGGCGAAGGAGCAAAAATATAGAAATTAGAGTTTAAACGTTCAAAAATAGTATTATTAGGTTTTAAGGCTCGATATATCGATTGCGGATATTTACGAAAGTGTAGAATGATTATGAGGGGCGGGAAGGACCAGCGCAGGGGCAAAAATAAGAAATTAGATAGAACGTTGGGATTTAGTATTATTAGGTTTAAAAGCCTGATAAAACGATTGTGGATATTTTTGAAAGTGTAAAACAATTAAGAGGCTCGGGAACGGTGGGCGAATATGCGCGTTGTGTGCAGGTTTGTACGCTGTCGCAGTCAGTGGGGACCCGGATTGATTACTCTACCGATGACAGAAGATTTTTTTTTCGTATTTTATATCTATGTTTTTCCCTTATGATAATATGGATATCTGCCACTTTGGTGAAAATAGCGGATGAAGTTCATTAATAAATTTTATTGAGACATTTTTTGGTTTATGTATACATTAAAATTCATACAAATTCGGAATATGCTTTTTACAATTCGAATTTGAAAATTTTTTGAAAGCAGAATGTCGCTGCAACTAGGTTAAGAAACTCATCCAAGATCTTCATAAAATAAGTTAAGAAACTGTCCAAATTTGGTTCGATTTGGAGTATTATTTCGGAAGTTATCGTGATTTTAAATTTTCATGTGATGGTAGCCTGATTTCAAATGGCCCTGCTTAACTTAAGATATCCACCACTTTATTAAAAATGGCAGATAAAGTTCATTAATAAACTTCATTGAGACACTTTTATGGTCTATGTATACATCCAAATAGAAACAAATTCTGAATACGCTTTTTACAATTTAAATTTGAAATTTTCAAGTGGACTTCGCTTGAAAACAAAATGACGGAGCAACTTGAACAAACTCACACAAGTTATTTATCAGATAAGTTCACTGTCCAAGTTTGGTTCGATTTGGAGTATTATTTGGAAGTTATCATGATTTTAAATTTTCAAGTGGTATCTTGATTTCAAGTGGCCCCGTTTAACTTAAGATACCCGCCATTTTAATAAAAAGGGCGGATAAAGTTCATTAATAAAGTTCATCGAAACCCTTATGTTATGTATATTTACATTAAAATACAAAAAATCTGGCTTTAAATACACTTTTCACAATGTGGGTTTGAAATTCTCAAGTGGCCGCCACTTGAAAACAAAATGTCAGAGCAATTTGGTTACCGTACTCATCGAAGATATTTATAAGATCAGTTAGCAATGCAAATTTGGTTCGATTTGGAGTATTATTTCGAGAGTTATCGTAATGACAAATTTCATTATAGAGAGAGAGATAAATATATAGATAAACGAAGTGGTTGCAATAGGTCGATTTCTAAAAAAAATCAACCTAAAAAGTTTTTTTTTTCCTAAAAAAAACCGTGGTTTTTTGCCTACCCTTCGAAAAAAAGCATTTAGATGATATTGTGATCACTCACATACATACACATACATCATCATCATCATCATCATGAAAATAGTAAAAATTAACTATGGGACCTCAAAACATGTAGATATGCCAACATCGCAAAGTCAGAATTTTGTCACGATTACAATGATTTCCTTACGTATGTATTTTCGGAAAGCAAAAAATTGCATGAAAGGTACGTGAATCATTTAATTTCATCATGCTTAATAACTAATTTTTAAAAGATATATGTGTCTATGAGAGAGGAAATGACAATGTAGTTGTAAACAATGGAGGGAAAAAGTGGAGGATTGAAATTCAAGATATAAAATATACATTTACATCCACCCTTAGAAAAATACAAATATTTCATTTATTAAATATTTTAAATTTTGCTTATTCCATGTCTATTTTGAAAAATTCAAATTGATTATACAAACATATTAATAAAATATCTGGTGTGAAACAACCACACGACTTCCATTACAAACTATTACACATATTATATGCATTTTTTGGAGATAATATGATCACAAGATATAAAAGTGACCTAAAGAAGTAGAAACCTAACATTTTTCTGGTAAGATAAACTTTATACACATGTAGAGACATATAAAACGAAGCTTACATAAAGCGAGGTAAAAAATTAGAAATATATATATATATATATATATATATATATATATATATATATATAAAATGTATATATATATGTAGTAGAGTTATTTTTTGAAACACCAATTTCCGAGATCTACCTAAGCTTCTGACCTACCTAAATGATGGGCAAAATCAGCCAAAAAACAAAATAATAAAGATACAAAAGGGCATTATTTAAAAGGAAAAAGAATATAAAAATACAAAAGCTGTTTTACTGAAGACTACAAAGCTGTTTTATTGCCTTTTAAAAGGCTAAGACAGAAATTTGTCCCTTGACTGTGCCATATCATCTGGTAAATCTGGTGAGACGTTTTCTTGTTACTTGGTCAGTAAACATTCATTTTATTTTGCAAAAACGCATTTCTAGATACATGTTTTCTAAGTACTCATCTTTAGCACCATTGATGCAAAATCAAAGATCATTGTTATATAATTTATATTGTATTGTAAAATCATAGAATAATCAATTTAATTAGTATTCAAAATTTGGATATTTAATAAAGAAATTAATTAAAATTATATGAATCTAGTATTATTTGAGAGTAAATTTATTTATGAATAACCATATTATTTTTCAGATTAATGTTTGCTTTTTTAATTAGGATTAATTTTAGGGCATTTCACAACGCATGCCCGAATATCGAATTGATATTCAAAGTGTACGACCATGAAGCTGTCACTTTAGAGCCACGAAAAGGAGGGTAGTCTGATTTTGGTTAATATCCGCCCAACACTAAACAGGGTAGCTGTTAATTTTCCTCTAATAATTACGTGATACACAAGAAAGAAATGGATTTATATAACAATTTTCAAGAAAATCGATAGAGCAGTTTTTGAGAAACCAACTTTTACCAAAACTCAATCATTGACAGGAAAACAATAATTACATACAAAAGCATATTTAAAAGTGAGTTAATATGGCGAGTTTGAAAAAAAATCCGTACAGCTGGTTTTTAAGGAACGCGCATCCGAAACCTGAAATTGAGCTATTTATACAGAACGCGTATCAATTTTTCTGAACTAACCAGCTATATCATTCGAAAGGACATCTAATAGAGTGTTTATGTAACAAATTTGAAGAAAATCGTTCGAGCCGTTTTTGAGATACGGACTTATGGTCCCACTTACGGTTTCCGATGTCCCACTTCCGGTTTTTCAATTTTCTCCAAAATATGGAAAATCCATCTGAACACCAAACTTGTTTCAATTCTAAAGTTTCGTAGTTCTATCTTTATTAGTCTCCGATACATAATAGCCAGAAGATTCCCCCCCCCCCCACACACACACACACTGACCAATTGCCAAAAACCACTTTTTTGGACTCAGAGGACCTTAAAACGTGTAAATCAGGTGAAATCTCGATATCGAATTTTCAGACCGAATACAAATACTTCCATTACATACTGTAGTAGGGTAATGGAAGTAAAAAATGTTTTTTTTTTTTTTTTTTTTTTTTTTTTTATATATAAATTGAAAGAATAAAGATAATTTTTAATTTACTACTCGCAAATAATTAATAGTGAATAAAATTGGAAAATCGGAAGTGGGACATCTGAAACCGGAAGTGAGGCCATAAGTCCATATCTCAAAAAAGCTCTAACGATTTTCTTTAAAATTGCTGTATAAACACTCTATTAGATATCCTTTCGAAGGATATAGTTGGTTAGTTCAGGAAAATTGATAGGCGTCCTGTACAAATAGCTGAATTTCAGGTCCTGCAAATGCTTCCTGTCAAAACGGCTGTATTATTTTTTTTTCAAACTTGCCATATTGACCCTCTTTTAAATATCCTTTTACATATAATTGTTGTTTTCTGGCCAACAATTAATTTTGTCAAGCTTTGGTAAAAATCGGTATCTCAAAAACGGCTCTAACGATTTTCTTGAAAATTGTTACATAAACCCATTTTAGATATCCTTTCTCATGCTTTACTTGGTTACCACAGGAAAATTAATAGTCATCCTGATCAGACAGATCAGTTTTACATCTCGAAACTTGGTGTTTCAAATAAATAAACTCTACCAATTTTCTTCCCCTTTCTTTTTCTTAAAAAAAAAAAAAAAAAAAAAAAAATCGCTGTGCAAACTCTGTTTTATGTTTTTACACGTGTATTAATTTTCCCTTACCGGAAAATTTTTAGGTGTCTATTTCATTAGGACAATATCATGTCTTCTGATAACATTATCTTCAAAAATGCACATAATACGTGTAATAGTGGGTAATGGAAGTCGTGTGGTTTCACACCAGATTTTTAAATAAATGTAGGCACTATAATTCAAAGCTATTTATATATTATACTACTTATAAAAAATTTGACTTGTATAAAGAAACACGTATATAAATAACAACACAAGTACACTTTCTTTAGAAAACAGAGCACGAGGACTTGTGCGACCGCACCTGTCCGTGATCTTCGAAATACGATCCCGAAGGTCACGACCTGTCGCACACTCTCACCCTGTCCAGCTCTGCCTTCAGTAGTCTGAGCTCCAGAGTACAGATAACCCATCTCTATATTAGTCCAGTCAAAATAGGAAAAATAGAAGAAAAAAATCGTGTAATTTTGAAATTTTGCATACTCATAGCCGAGGGGGTCCTGAACAACATACTAAAAGTCCCCGCCCGTGGGGGGTGAGCGGGGGGCAGGGGGCATTTAAGGGGGGCAATTTTCAGTTTTTATTAAATATCTTAAAAACTATCGCATTTAGAGAAAAAATGTCAGTTACAAAATTAATCTACGTAAAATTTCCTACAAAAATGTATATTATATTTTGTTTGTACGATCATTAGTTTAGAAGATATAGGGATGAAATAACACATTTTCTTGAAAAATTCTTTTTTGCAATAGTAAAATCAACTAAAGTGTGCAATTAAAAGGGTTCTTGTCAAATATTTTCTAATGTAAAAAACAAATATATACATAGGGAATATGCAAGGATACTATAGCATGTTTTGTAAGTTTTAAATAATTTTAAGGCTAGCAGGCGCAAGTGGCGGTTTGAGTAAAAATTTAGATAACAAAGACCCAAAACCGATCAACATTAAAAAAAAAAAAAAAAAAAATCGGGTAGCTTAGAAATTGAGCACAGTTATAAAGTTAAGTGCCCTGAATAACATACTAAAAGTCCCTAGCCATGAGGGGGGCATTTAAAGGGGGCACATTTCAGTTTTTATTAAGTATCTTGAAAACTATCGCATTTAGAGAAAAAAAAAATCTCAATTGCAAAATTAATCTACGTGAAATTTCCTAAAAAAAATTGTATATTCTATTTTGTTTGTATGATCAATAGTTTAGAAGATATAGGGGAACGAAATAACATTTTCTTGAAAAATTCTTTTTTTTTTTTTTTTTGCAATAGTAAAGTCAACTAAATTGTGGAATTAAAAGGGTTCTGATAAAATATTTTCTAATGTACAAAACAAATATATGCATAGGGAATATGTAAGGATAATACAGCATGTTTTGTACGTTTTAAATAATTTAAAGGTTAGTAGGCGCAAGTGGTGTTTAGGTAAAAATCCAGATAACAAAGACCCAAAACCGATCAACATTTAAAAAAATCTTACAGCTTTGAGATTTTTTTTCTCTAAATGCGATAGTTTTTAAGATACTTAATAAAAACTGAAATGTGCCCCCTTTAAATGCCCCTCCCCCCATGGTTAGGGATTTTTAGTATGTTATTCAGGGCACTTAACTTTTATAACTGTGCTCAATTTCTAAACTACACGATTTTTTTTCTCTATTTTTCCTATTTTGACTGGACTTATCCAGATTTTTACTCAAACCACCACTTGCGCCTACTAGCCTTAAAATTATTTAAAACTTACAAAACATGCTGTATTATTCTTGCATATTCCCTATGTATATATTTGTTTTTTACATTAGAAAATATTAGACAAGAACCCTTTTAATTGCACACTTTAGTTGATTTTACTATCGCAAAAAAGAATTTTTCAAGAAAATGTGTTATTTCATCTCCCTATATCTTCTAAACTAATGATCGTACAAACAAAATGTAGTATACATTTTTGTAGGACATTTTACGTAGATTAATTTTGTAATTGACATTTTTTCTCTAAATGCGATAGCTTTTAAGATATGTAATAAAAACTGAAAATTGCCCCCTTAAATGCCCCCCCCTGCCCCCCGCTCACCCCCCACGAGAGGGGACTTTTAGTATGTTGTTCAGGACCCTCTCGGCTATGGGTATGTAAAATTTCAAAACTACACGATTTTTTTCCTCTATTCGTCAAATTTTGGCCTTCGTTGCCTGGACTATACATCAGTAATGTTATAATGTTATATATCTTTGTTATATTTTAGTTAAATTAATTATATCAAACTGCAAGTTTAATTATAAAGAATATTTACTTTTTTTAAATTTCATTGTTACAGAATTCGCCGATACAACTACTGAAAGCCTAAAACGGGCTGAATATAGAATAAAATACTTCGTCGGGTCGGGCTACGTTATTAAAATACATATAAATAGATAAGAATAAATGTAGAAAGTTGTTTGATGTCAGGTGAAAATGACAAAGAAAAAAAAAAGTAACACAAAAATAAGAAAAGAAAGAAATAGTCAAAACAAAACAAAGCTTGAGCGAAACCGCAAGTAAGGAGGTAGCTGATATTTGATTTATTCATCCAAAAAGTCAACGATTCGTCAGTGAGTCAGTCAATCTTCTCAAATTAGTTAACACCTCCTGTCAAAACCACGTGGGACACTTTTTATCTGTTTTCAGCCGACTTCGGAATTTTTTCCAAGTGAAGAGGGCCGTTAAAAGGGAAAAAAAGAAGTTATTTCCTTAGATATCCGTACAAAATTGACTTTCTTTGGACATTCAGTGCTGCCAGATTGAGAAAATTTTTTATTCAACATCCACCACTAAATTTTAATTGATTGGCTAATTATTTCGAAGAGTTCTTTGTTACATGTCTTAGAAATGATTAGGCGACCTTTACAATTAAAATATAGTGGTGAGATATAGTAATAAGACATAGATTGATCAGCGAGAAGGAAAAAGTGAGGCCTTTTGTTTTTTGAGAAAAGTCACTCTAATGGCTACCTTTTCCCGAGTAAATCACACACAGGAATACACGCGGATAATTTAGTAAATAAAATTTATGAATAATTCATTTACTAAAGGTGAATGAAAACTCCAGGTACAGTTTCAAAATCATTTTCCTTTTTATCCTTTTTTTCAATACTCTCTAATGGCTGATTTTAGAACTTTTTTTCGGCATCAAAATTTTTTGCACGATAACATGGGGATGATAGATCTATATATATTACTATATCTATGGGTGCCAAAAGAAAAATTTCCCTCAATCTGGCAGAGCACTGGTTATAGTACTTCTTTCAGATAAAATCGTCTGCATTCATCACGGAAATTAATTTTAATAAGCAATTTGTACTGTGTGAATTTGTATAAGAAAATACAGAAAAAAAAAATTGTGGTAATCCTCAACATGAACTATTTTTTTTTTTTTTTTTCAGATTTTCTAAAGAAACTTTATGTATAATAAATTGACCTACAACAAATGTTTTGTTATCAATATTTCATTACTTTGCAAAATGCTTTAGCTTTTACTAGACAGAATCTTATCCATATTAATTTTAAAATGAATTTTTTATAATAACATGGATGGCTAGAAAAAAACACGAATAATCTTAAATTTAAATAATTTTTATTTATCACAGCAAATTATAATGAAAATAAAATAGTAATTTATATTACTAGATACAGTAATTGTTCTGGTAAGTATGTAGTAAAAAAAAAAAAAAATATTAAACTGCTGATATCTAAAAATTAAAATCCTGATAAAAGAATTATAAGCACGCCATTAAAAAACAATAAAAATATTTGAAAATTGAATATTTTTATAACAATATTTATTTATTTTATTTTTAAAGGCAACAATTTACAGGGTAGGTTTGAGGGTTCAAGAAACATGGAAGATTATAAAAGAGAGAAAAAAAGAAAAAACTAATTGCGTAAAATAACATTAGCGAATTTTAGAAAAAACCCATATTAAGTAAAATTTTCAAAAATTGCAATGTTCGGACCAAAAAAAAAAATATATATCAAATGTTTTTTTTACAAAATAGCATCTTTTTTTTTTTTTTTTTTTTTTAACTCTTTAATACTACTAATTTTAAACAGATTTAAAATTGTACAGCCAGACCGTATTACCATCGCCAATACACAAAATAAGTTTTCGGCGAATGGGGAAAAAATAAAGAGAAATGATCAATGATTTAAAAACTGTAGATGTCTGAAAATAGCGGCGAACCGCTAGACTAATCCAGGATGATTATGATAAGCTTGTTACAAAATAAATCCTTTTAATCTCTTCCGAGCACGCAAAATCCCGTAAATTATTCTGAAGCTGTTCTTATATGCCTTCCTAATACTAGGCAAAACAGAAAAATGAGGGGGAAAAACTGCCCATATTGCAATGATTCTCAAACTTTTTTGCAAGTGGAATGCGTTTAAAACGCTGCAAGAAAATGCAGCCATATACTATATACAAATTTCTAAGAAATACATGTGTGATTATAAAATAACTATATATTCTTGTGATAATCACATTTTATTGCATAAATTATGTTATTATTAAAACATTTATCATACCAGGCCACACTCAGAGCTGCCAACCTAATCCGGCAAATTGTTAGTACCGCCCCTTTTTCTACACCACTTAATTTTTAAAGTAATTTTCTTCAAATATATTTGCGATGAATTAAGAAGAAAAAAACTCTAAGAAAGGACTGGTGTAAGAAAAGGGGCGGTACTAACAATTTGCCGGATTAGGTTGGCAGCACTGCACACTTTTAATACATTTCAGTGTACATTCCCTGCACATCTCGGCACATCACACAGCTACATTCCACACGTTCCAATGGTCATGTGAACAGACACAATTGTAGGATCTGGGGTAATGGGCTAAATACGCATGCAAGAGGGCACACCCCAAAGTGAATGTGTGGATGGGATTCACGAAATAATGGGTGCTTCATGTTTGTCGAGGAGACGATTAGTGGTAATGTGTACTTAGAGATGTTGGAGCAATGAGGAGTTTGCACGTTTTCAGATTTTATTCTTATTGAATAGAAAATGAAAAGGTAAGAAAATAAATACATACATATTCTTTATTTGAAATCTAATGACTGATTTATAACAATTTTAACATCGCACTATTTACTCTATCGAGAAAACGTAGTATAATATATCGTGACGCCACTCTTTATGACAACAAACGAGAGTAATCGTTGTTTACATTCGATTTCGTGCTTTGCTTTGCTTCTTGAATCAGTGAAATAGGTTTTGTATTTTATAATAATGACTGATATTAAAAAATCGTAGCATAAATATTGTATTGTACCACTATGCACTAATACAACGTACTAATACAATGCTTCTCAAAAGCTACTCTTTAGCGTTCCACAGGATCCTGTTAAACGAAAACACTGGACATCCGCCATGAAAAGAAAACAATTGAAAATAATGATAATGGAAAATGGTGATAATGATATCAAATGATAAGATGAAACAGAAATGCTCAGAAATCACATAAATGATTGATAATTACGAAAGTTAAAACGAATTACTGCTTGCTAACTAGGTTAACAAAATGTAAACATTGAAGCATCATAAAGTGCAGCGTTTTGAAGTCACGTGATTTTTGGTTAATTTTAAAGCTATTTTTTTAAATTAACGAGAACTTTTTTTTGCATTTTTAATAAACATTTTGAAATTTATGGGCCTAAATCTACCAGAAAAATAGGATTTTGTTGAAATTCCTCATTCTTGCAGCCGCATTTGCGAAATGATGGAATTATGGATACTGATGAACCGCGGAAGGAAGATCCCTGGCGTCATCTGCGCATGGGTGAAAAAGGCTGGTCCATTTATAAAATAGGAATGTCCGTAGCAGAAAACGAAGCAGGAGTATCAATGATTCTACACATAGCAGCCGATTCCCCTCTGTCTTCGTTGCGCGTTAGTGGAATCGTCCTGGCACTTTGCCAACCGGGGATCAATCTGACGCGGTCAAAGAATACCATTGTGTTACAACAGGTTGAAGTACCCTATTTCACCCTGATTGTTCGGTAATACCTCAATCAGAATTTTTCTCAAATTCAGAATTTTTCCAATGCAAATGGACTTGTCGGAACTCGCCAAGAATGTGGGCTACACTATGGAGCCATTAGAAAATGGTTGGATGCAAACAATGATCAACGCAAGGCCAACAGTTTCAAAGTGCAGATGGACCAACTGAAAATAATTTCGTTGGATCATTGTTCGAAAATGGTAGGTTCGCTTACAATCTATGATCTAAAGGAGGCCAAACTGTTTCTATGCGCTATACTTCGAGAAGTTTGTTGTGCCTTTGTTAGGAAGTGGTTTGTTTGGAGACGATTGACTGACCGTTAGACAACTTTGGAGCTGAACAATTTGCCAACGATGACCTAACCTTTTTTGCTATTTAGGTGTAGCTGACATACAATAAAAGTAATTACATCTTTATTAGAAAACATAGGAGTGCTAAAGGCGTGTGAAATATCATTACAATAAAATTTTCTTCGAGAAAGAATCTTTTTCTACTTAAAGTAACTTCAAAATAGATATTATGTTTATCACAATTAAAAGTACATTTGATAAACATAGTGTATGTATTGTTTCTTTAACCTTCAGTGCCTAAAAAAAAATATTAAATTTGTCGTTTTATTTTAGTTTTCTTCTCAAATAGAATGAGCGAAAATATATTCAAATGTGCATATATTTTTTTACGCTAAAGCCGAAGTTATAAAGACGTTGACGTTAGTTATAAGCTAGTTGTGTCAACATTAAAGCCTATGGATTATTACGCGGAACAAATATTTTTCACGTTATAAGCAAACTGAAGATATCAGCGAAGACACTACAACCGAGTTCAATGCAGCAGTCCTTAAAGCTTTTGGATTGGTGAGCCACATTATACTGAAGAATTTTTTACTGTCCAGTGTCCACTGCATTGTCCACTTTGAATATTATTTACATATTTCACTGACTGCACACGCATGTCACGTGATTTGTTCGCCAGAACGCATCAAATATTTTCTCAAACTTTTTTTTTTTTTTTTTTTTTTTTTAAGCTTGTTAAAATTTTTCAATGATTCATTCTTCTAAATATCATTCAGGGAAAAAAATCACGGCTTCTGTGCTGTTTATTCAGCGGCTCAAACATCCAGTATTGTAAAACAAGAAAATCAAGATTCATCAAATATGAGCGCTATCGCTTCTTGTTAATTTCTATGTACTCTATTTTTGAATGTTTAAATATATAAGTACTCTAGTATAAACTTACTGAAATTTGTTTTCAATAGCAAAAAGTTGCCTAATTATACTATTATCGAAATAGCTTTAATATTGCCTTATAAAATTACAGTTGACGGCAATACAGTATTATAGATAATGTCTTAGCATGAGATTAAAAAAGAAAGACTTTTTCTTTAATTCACAACTGCTCAAAATCCCCCCCCCCCAAAAAAAAAAAAAAAAAAAAAAAAAAAAAAAACTACTAAAGGACAAAACCTCTTCCTTAATTTACACAACAGCTCATAATTTACTCATTCTTACAATGGTTAATTTATGTTATATCATAATAAACTAGATGGAAGTTGTTCACGTTTAAAACTGTGGCGAAATGAACTGAAATACTGATTTTTTTCCCCTCATAAAATTAAAGAAATTATTTTTCCGGATTTTAAGGAAATTAGATTTATTTTTAAATAAAAATCTTAAAGATACAACAACAAAAGGAAACAATGGCGACAAAACAGCAAGCGCACGCACATCCTTTTAAATGGTGCACACCTTGAAACGGTAAAAACTGGCCTTGAAATCTCAGAAGAGCGTGAAAAAAAGTCTCTACTAATCCCCTCAAGGCTGTTTCTGTTTTTTTTTTATGAATAAGAATATGGCCTCGGAGTCCAACGATCTCTTTCTTCTTTAGATGAACGCAAAAAAGAAACAACTTCCATAAAGAGAGAGAGGGCAAAAAAAAAAAAAAAGAATGGCTGGTAAAGAGAATCGTCTGGTAATAGCATTAAAAATGGTCGTCTTGAGTTTATAACGGTGACCGCGGATTCTGTAGATGGGCATTAAAAAAAGAAATAAGAAAAAGAAAATAGCAAATTACGGCTACTTGGCCGAATTAATAATTTGTGATGAAATGTTGAAGTAGAATTGGATATAATTAGAGCTTGTGACTTAATCTCATATTACACAGAATACAAATAAGCACTAAGAAAACTTCATGTGAATTTGCAAAGTAAATATTAAGATAGTTTTTATCCGAATATCATTTTTGCAGCCGAAACAAAGAAGAGCTTTCTTTTAAAAGACATTGATTTTAAAGTAAGCGTATATTAAAAATAGAACAGAGAAATATTAAATGCTTTTGAAAAAAAAAAAAAAAAAAAAAAAAAACTTCCTATTTAACTGAGGTAAGAAATATGAAAGTAGAAGCATTTAAAAAATACTTTTAAAATTCTACTATATAATTTTGTACATTTTTATATATTTCAAAGTAATCCTATAATATTTTACTTCTTACATCAATTCCAATCTCAGAATTATATGAATGCAATATTTTTTTTTTTTTTCTTTCCTTCTTCAAGTTATAGGTGTCGACACATAGGGACAAGGTAGGGAACTTACTCTTTCTAGAAAATTATAATCAGTATAAAACATTTTATTTATTTATTTATTTTTTATTTAAAGCTTTAAAACTATATTATTAGGATTTCGATGATTATCTGAATTAACAAATAGAATTTATTTTACGTAATCAATAGAACCGTACCCACCCAACCCGTCAGATTGGCTCAAAAACTTTCTTGCAATCAATCAGAGTTTGATTGAGAATGATCTAAGTTTTTTGGGTTCAAGTTAGTTTGGAACAAGCTGTACAATTTATCTAAAATAAATTTTCTTAGCTTAAATTACATATGCATTAAAAATAGTTATAGCAAATGCTTACACAGAGCTGCTTTAGGTATCATCCTATAATTAACCCACTATATCAGTCTGGCAAAAATATACCAAAACTTTTGGAATTTTCAATTTACCTCCACCTGAATATTTTTGGGGGGATAACACTGTTCAGAGAACTATACTTATTTTTTAATGATAAATGTCATATTATATACTGAAGATACAGATTTGGAATAGGACGTATGATCGGAATATAATGCAGCAAATGTACACATTTTACGCAAGTATTTGTTGTAAAAATAATTTTTATTAATATAATTATATTTCAGAGAATTAAGGGGAAAAAAAAAAGCAATTAGAAGTATAATTGCTTATAGTTTTTATTATATAGACTTTATATATTATAGTATATAAATAAAGTTAGTTTTTATTATAGTTTTTAGTTTTTATTATATTTTTATTAATATTTTTATTATAGTTTTTATTAATTATCTTTAAGATGAAAAATGTTTATTTTTCCATTCATGGATCTATTACCTTTCTTTATCATATTTGAATCTATCCACTTGTGAAAACACAAGCGTTTACAATCTTCGTATAGTTGAAAATAAAATATACATACTTCTTAAAAATTAATCAATGCAAAGGACTGCATGTGCTATTTTTGCCAAATAACGACTTTGTCTCCCTCAAAAACAACGCATATAAACTTTTATTAAAATTTGAAAGTAAAATAAATCTAAGAAGTTTTCAATTATACATCCTTTATTCTATACAATAAGCTTAAGAGATACTTTTAATTAATGTAGAATACTTAGAAAATGTTTTTGTCTAATAATCACCATTTCCCTGAAACGAAGTTAGAATACGTTTGTGATACTGTATGGAGGATTAAATTATTAAAAACTATCATATAAATCTCAAAAACTAACGACTGAAGTTAATATAGTCATTTTTAGCAATAAAATATAACAAGGGAAAATAAGTTAACGTAAAGCTTAAAAAATAAATAAATAAAAAAATTTGGCGTGGAAGGCAGTTGAATGATCATCAGAGACATAGGAATAATAAATAATCAATTTAAAAAAACTTTTAAAACCCAAATTCTTAATGTATCGTATCACATAAATCCTTTCAAAGTTAGAATAAAATTTAATTTGAAAAAAAAAAAAAAAGTAACTTTTTTGTTTATTAACCAAAAAAGTTGATGAAATTTGAAATGCAAGTTGGTCTTGTGGGGTACAGGCTGTGTTCGTGAGAGAAAATTAAAAAAAAAAAAAAAAAAATTGAAAACTGCAATTTTTAATCCCATTTCAAAAACACGTGACTTAATGTGAAGCAGATTTTTTTTTCTCCTAACGGTTTCCATACAATCTCCTGCTGTTGCCACCTAAAATTAATACCTTAGTTAATTTTTAAAAATCTAATTATCCGATCGATAAGCTGTTTAATCCATCGGATTCACAAAAATTTCCCCTTTCATTTGGTACCTTATTTGTAACGATACGACTGATATTTCTATTTTCTAATTTTTCTAATTTATTTTCCCTCATTTTAAATGAATGTACTTTTTTTTTTTTTTAACCTCTGTCGAAAAAAAAAAAAAAAAAAAAAAAAAAAAAAATTGGCAACAATTAAATTATGTTGAGATTCACAAATATACTGTAGTGAATGACAGTAAGTACATAAGAATTTGGGACAGTATTAAATAAGTATTTTCGAACGGAATCGTTGAAATTTGATACTTCATAAGTGTGTAGGGGGTAACCATTTCACCAACCCGAATTTTTGTACTCTTAAGTACTTGATATAGCCGTACTACTGAAATTTTTTATGGTATTAACTGGAATACTTTCGAATAGTATATTTGAATTTGATAAATCGAAAAATATATGGGCTGGTGGAAATGCACCTAGTATAGTTAAAAATATTAATAAGAAAGCACCGCAGAACTGGCGTTGTAAATTATTACTTACAAAACTTTGAATTAACACCATAAAATGCAATAAACTCGCAACAATTGTTTCGGCAGTTTTGACTGCAGCACTCGTACTTACTTTGGTTCGCCTGATTCGGATTACTTGGTGATTACTTTGGTTCGGTCGTGTGCTTTTTCGACCCGAAACAATTGTTGCGAGTTTATTGCATTTTATGGTGTTTATTCAAAGTTTTGTAAGTAATAGTTAAAAGTGTAAAAGAAATTCAAACCTAACGCGGGAAGAGGGGGGAAAATAATTTTACCTACATTTAAATTGCTATCATGACAGTCAATAAAATAAATGTTGAGCGAATAAGGTATTCATTTTATTATAAAATTATTGAATTGAACAATATAAAATTAATTAATAACCAAATTTTGAGTATGTAATTATCTTGCAATAAAATTAAGGTTACTGAATAAAAGAAAAATAGTCCTGACACCAAAATATAAAAAAGTCACTTAATTTATAAATAAGCTTTAAATTTTTACCTGACAGTTCACAAGATAAAAAGAATCCCAACTAGGTTTTAAAAATGCAGTTCATCTTATCCAAATGTAATCTCTGAAATCGCAAAACTAACTAAATATGATATCGACATGGGAAATTCCAACGTATGACAGTAAAAGGCGTAAGACATGATAAAATAAGACTTTGATAAGGTATGACTACATTTTGAAATGTATTTAAATAGACGTTTTATAAATATTTCCATAGATATTAAACATTATCAGTTTACAAAAACTGAATTCGTTTACTTTTACTATACCAAAAGGAAAATTTTTATATTTTGTTAAATGCAAAACTTGCTGGATCCTTAAAAAATATAAGAATACAGATATAAATATATGAATTCAAAATTTAACAAAGATATGAAGCATAAAAAGTTCTTTAACTTTTTACTTTCTCTTACTCATAGGGTCGAGAAAGTATTGTTTTAGGGTCAAATTTTCGAACGTGAATTTTTGTTATATTTACATGTTCTGAGGTCCCCTGAATACGAAAATCATGTTTTTAGCGAATGGTCTATGTGTCTGTCTGTATGTCTGTTATCAGCATATCTCAAGAACAAATAGTAGCAGAAATTCCAAACTCGGTATTCTAAATGTGTATCATATAGGGATACTACAGTAAGCTTTTCATTGAGATGAAGCAAATGGTTCGTGTACAGGGACACTCAAAAGTATTCAAATACATTACGTCTATGGGAGAAATTGCAGGTAAGTAGAGTTTAACATCTATAGACAGCACTAAACAAAATCAAACGAATATATATTTTTTGTAATGGAGATAGTCAACTGGAAAAAAATTGTATATGTAGGAGCCTCGGGAAGTCCCCCCTCGAAGGGAGTAAATTTTCATGTTGGGTATCCTTCAAAAGAGCTTGCCAATACCTTTAAAACGAATGGTTGAAACATCGATCTGCGATAATTCAAAATAAAGCTATCGATTTTTTTCATTTTTAACCAAAAAAAATTTTTTTTTTTTTTTTAATGTAATATTGAGAATAAATTCAACTTTTTTTTTTTTTGGACATTTAGTGTTATACTACTTCTCTAATATGGAAACCGTGTGCATTATCATGGAAGATATTTTTTTTAAATAATAATTTTAACAAATTATTTTTACTAAGTGAACTTGTATAGGAAAATATCGAAGAAAGTCGTGTGGTGGCCACAACACACTAGTTATTTGTTGTTAGTGGATGTGCTTTACTAATAATATTTTACCATTTCCAGGAAAGCTGTTCGGGAATTGAAATAAATTCCTGATAGAGATATGGTAAATAATGTATGTTTTAAGCTAAATATTCATCGCTTGTTTTTTGTACATTAATGAAAACATTTTGTACATTAAGCTTTTCATAAGGGGTTTTTCACACACACACACACACACACACAACAAAAAAAAAAAAAAAAAAAAAAAAAAACACCATATTAAAAAACCTATGGTTTTATTTTTGTACAGCAATAATAAAATAAAAAACTTAAAAAAAATAGAAATTCTAACTTCTAAAGTTTCATTAAATTATTTATTTTAATTTATAATTGTTGCCAAGAAAATTAAACTTTAAATTTTACATCTACTTTTTAAGATAGCACGCGATCGTGTTTTATATAAAAATCAAATCATTAAATTCATTTTTATTTTTATTTATTTTTATTTCATATTATTGCACGCGCACTATTTATTTCCTAATTCAAAATTATTTAAAAAAATTTTTTTCGATATCTCTTGTAACGATACTGATTATTATTAATTTTCTTTTCTTTTTCTTTCAAAAAAAAAAAAAAAAAGATTTTGATGAAATTCTGGCAAAAGCAGAATTTAGTTTAGGACGGAGGACTATTAGTTTTTTTTTTTTTTTCTTCCTAATTATAACATCGCTTTCAAATTATTCAATTATATTTTCGATAAATTTTAGATTTCGATAAATGTCCAACTATCGAAAAATGATTTCGACAAATGTCCAACTATCGAAAACGACAACGCAAAAATCCCAGATTGAGACTAATAGGCCCTCAGTCCTAAAAAAAAAAAAAAAAAAAGAAAGTGAAAATCAATGAGATAACTCTATTCCATTAAGTCTAGAAGGGCCTAATGGACTAGACTATCGTAGAAAAACCCCTTATAGGCTTGTAACTTTAACATATTTTTATTTATTTACTAAGATTTGTGAGTTCATAAGGGGTTTTTCACAAAAAAAAAAAAAAACTTTTGCAGCGTGACTGAAATAATTGGATCTTCAAATTAAATACGCGGCATGGGTACAACCTTTTGTGAAATTTCAACTCTGGAAAATACCTAAAATCTAACTCGTTCTTTTGCCGACAATTTGCTTAATTTTTACTCTACTCAAATGAGCTTCTGACAAAAGTTGCTCAATTTATCTAGCTTTCAACCTGTGTAATAAAAATCTTTGTCTTTCGCGCATGCGCAGTAAAACAATATTTACTAGTAAAAATATAAATACTCATATCTCAGCAAATATTACAAGTGGGAATTTTATTTTTCAGAATAATGTTTCTCTAAAGTTTTGTCAAATTTTCTGTGAATTTTGTTATGTTTTATGGAAATCCGTGCTAGTTATTAAAAAAAAAAAAAAAAAAAAAATCAATAATTTTTGGGGAAAAAAAAAAGAAAAAAAAAAAAAAAATATATATATATATATATACACACACACACACACATACTTGCCAACCATCTCATTATGAATCGTACAATTTTTAGTACCCGCCCTTTTTTTTTCACACCAATAATTTTTTAGAATAATTTTAGTCTTATTTAATCGTAACAACATTTGAAGAGAATAACTCTAAAGATATACAGTGGTCTGAGAAAAGGGGCGTTTTTTCAGGGGGCGTTAACAATTGCACGGTTATTAATGAGATGGTTGGCAAGTATGTATATGTATGCCTAAATAATTATGCACTTCCCGTACCAAAACATACAAATATTGTACAGTCGGGGGAAAAAAAAACGCAGCACTCGACGTAACTTCGTTGCTAATAGATGTAGAAAAATGTAATAGGTATCATTCGACAGGGAATCGTGAGTAGTTTCAGAAAATGAACTGAAATTTTGAATTGGGGGTCGTCTACATATTAAAACGCGCACCAACTTTGATTTTTTTCAATGGTAATGCCCCCTTTTTATTTTATATTTGAATAACTGGGATCGCGAGAACGCGAAAAAGTATATTGGTTGTATATTTTACTTATTTTTTCACAGAGTTATAAGAGTTCAAAGTTTGAAGGTGCTAATGTTAAATTCATATTTCAAACATTTATTAATATCTTCACAAAAAATAACTTGATCGATATAATTATTTTTTTACGATATACAGTGAAGAAACCCAAACATAATCCATCATTACTTCTGTTTCTGAAAAATATTTTTAATTTTGAAAAATATTAATAAATTCATATTCATAAAAATTATGAATTATGACCTATATTAATTTTTGCATAAAATTAATCCTAATGCTGAAAAATATGGGTGTGCAAATTTGCAGCTCATTCCAGTTATTAGTTTTTGAGATATAAATAAATCTTTCTTTTGTATTGGTTTAGGGGGCCGTCTTTTATAAAGTTTTGCATGAGATAGCGAATCAAATCTTTAAAAATAACAAAGAAAATTAAACAAAATACGTTTATTTTTTATTTACGGGTCAAATTATGTAACAATAACGTCAAATGCACGAAATGAAACAAAAATGATGATTTTTAGAGATTAGTGTTAGCATCAAGAATTCCTGTTTTCTAAAGAAGACAAGCCCCGCCTTCATCGTTTTTCAGAAGTAATCAATACAGTAAAGAAAAGTAAATGTGACATTGAGTATTCATGTTAAACCCCGTATTTTATGTTGACAAATATAAGCACAAGTGGTATTTACCTCATCGAATACTGGTAATAAGTTTTGAATCTTTTAAACGAACACTAGAAGAAAAAAAATTACTAAATAGGCGGGGTTTACTGTTTTAAATAGAAAAATAGGTTAAATGTAAAAATTGTCAATTTAAAAAAACGAATGCAAGACAGACTTGTAAAATCGTTTCTTAACTACCGTCATAGCTAAAGCCTTAATCATTTGCTTCATATATTGCTTTATTTTTATTTATTTATTTTGTAGGGGGGGGGGGGTTATTATTTTAAGGATACTTTAGCAGTGGCGGATCCAGAACTTGACTTTTGGGGGGTGGCTAAGATTTTTCAAAGTGTTATTCTAGACCAATAAAAAATTTACAATTGCAAAATTCAATTATGAATGACAGTGTTTTTTTTTTTTTTTTTTTTTTTTTTTGGGGGGGGGGGGGGCTTTAGCCCCCCCTAGCCCCTCCCCTTAAATCCGCCACTGTAACTTTAGTTTTTAAAATTTTATTAAAATATTTTAACTTTATATATTTTTAAAAATATACTTTTACTTTTATAAATATATTTTAACACTTTTTGCGACCGCAGGATTTTGTATTTTTGACAGTAAGACCCGCCTACGGAACAAATTTTCTGTATTCACAATTATATTACAAATGGATAAACATTATAATTATATTCTTTCTTATCAACATATTTCTATCCATAGTATATTTTATTGCAAAAATATGAACACTGGGTACACATTTAAGAAATAAGTAACACACAAATTACGAAAGAAACGCCTACTGGGAGAATTACAGATTTTCAAATGACTTGAACCTACGTCAGCAGTCGCGAAAGGGTTAATTAAAAAATTATATTTTCATAGAAGTCATAAAACGAATCGTACAGTTCCAAAGCGTTCAACTGACCCAAAACTGGTAAGCACGATTAAAATTGTTTAATGTTTACTTCATAAACCCTTACAGTAATTTATCCGAAAGGATTTAGTTTATGCGTTGTTGTATATATATATATATTTCATATATTATGTCACACCTACGAAAGAAAATTTAAGCTTTATTGGTGATCAGTACAGCCATAATAGACACTTTTACTTGAAAAATACTGCACTTTTTTCAAAGAGTACAGTCTGGACAAATCGCAAGTGTAATGTATTTAAATAGACCTAAAATTATCTAAAACTAGTATGTTGTGGCCACCACAAGACTTTCTTCTATATTTTCCTATACATATTCAATCAGTAACAATATTTAAAAAAAAAAAAAAAAAAAAAAAAGAAGATTTTTTTTTTTCTTTTTCTTTCTTTTTTTTTTTTTTTTTTTTTGTGAAAATTAATACATATTCAATCACTAACAATAATAAAAAAAAAAAAAAAAAATAGAATTTTTTTCTAAGTTTTTTTTTTTTTTTTTTTTTTTTTTTTTGTTAAAAGTAAAAAAAATCGATAACTTTGTTTTAAATTATCACAGATTTATGGTTCAACCATTCGTTTTAAAGGTATTGACGAGATCTTTCGAATGATACCCATCTTCAAAATTTAACCCCCCCAGGGGGGGAACCGATGCCCCCCCATGCACAATTTTTTTTTCCTAGTTAACTACTACTATCATCAATAATTCAAATTAATTTTACAATCACAAGTTTAAAATAACTCTCATTATGCCCATTTATACGGAATTTTGTCCTATGCTGCCATGTTAAAAATTTGCATAAAATGCGATTACAGCGCCACCTGTTGAGCTATTGATCCCCAAATCTAATGGGCACGAGTTCATGTCAGGGTGCAACTAAATACCAAGTTTGGTTAAATTTCATTCATATGTTCGTGAGATACAGCGTCCACAAAAAAATGATACAGACAGACAGACACACAGACAGACATTTTCTAAAAACTATCAATTCGTGTTCAGGACATCCCAAAACGTGTAGATCCGTCAAAAAACGGAGGTCGAAAATTTTCGCGAATCCAATACTTTCTCTATATTACATATAGAAGAAAGTAAAAAGTACTGAAGTATATACAAATCTAATAAGCTGAAGATAATTAAGGAACTGGAAAAAGGTCAATTTTTTTTGTAAATTTTCATTATACTTTTTTTCCTGAAAGATTTCCGGTGTAAAACAATAAAATTTTGTCTATTTCTTATAGGATCTTAATTTTATTTTTCTACATTTACAGATAACCCCCTAACACATTTTTGATTATAACTCTATGAATACTAAAGATAAAGTATACAAACAGTTTACTTTTCCGCACTGCCAGACTCTCAGAAATTCGAATATGATGTCAAAATATGGTGTTGCTATTGCAAAAATCAAAGTTGGCGCTTATTTCAATATGTAGATAACCCCTAATTCAAAATTCGACAGCATTTTCGAAAAGTGCATTTCATTTCCTGTTGAATGGTGTCTATTAAATTTTTCTGCGTCGATTAATAATGAAATTACAGCGAGTGCTGCGATTTTTTTTCCCCGACTGTACATTAGCTGAGATTACCTGAGATTCAATTTTCTGGTTGCCACGATTTTGAAACACGATGGAAGATCAAGTTGATTAATAAACTTGGTCAAGTAGAGACTTTGATATGAATTTTTAATATGATAAGTTTATTTTATGAGAGTTTGAAACTTTCAAGTGAACACTTCCTTGAAGCAAGGTGGCGGATCAAGTTTATTAATACATTTATTTTTTTCCCTTCATATGGGGTACGTATGTACTGAGTTTCAAGCAAATCGAATCATACTTTTTTTTTTAATCAGAAATTTTTAAATATCCGCTATTTGGAAACGAAATGGTGAATCAATTTGATCAACAAACTCGTCCAAGATATTTCCAACATATTATGGACGATAACTATTCGTTTATTTACAAAATAAAAGCCAATAAAAATTATCGATCAATTAAAGAATTCAATGTTTTCAATTAATATACAGGGTGCCCCCCATACGTCTGTAGACATTTTAAAATTCATAACTATTGAATGAATAGAGAGAATTGAATGTGGTTTGAGAAAAAATCCTTTTCGTGAAGAAGTATCTATCTATCTATATATATGTATATATATATATATATATATATATATATTTTTTTTTTTTTTGGTAGAGAAAAATTAATAATTAAGCTATTTTTCGATAGAGGACACTGTGCGTGACCAGATCACACATTTTCATGAAAAACTGTACTTATTCGCATGCAAATGTTTACAGGCATATAAATCGTATTCTATCTGCCCGTCGTCACCACAAATTACAGTTTGCAAACGAGTTATAACACTGCTAATTGCAGGTTCAGTCGGCGGTTCTTACCTGGGGGAAAACACTTTGCCAATAACGCTTTATCCACCAAGTCAGTACTGCAATTAAAACTTCATGTATGCACAAGTAGGAGCAAAACAAGAAATAAACTGTTCTAATCGCAAAATTGTGCAATTTATAGGACTTTCATTTGCGCATTTTTCTTTTACATCCGTGCGAAAAATTTAACTATTTGTTTAACCATCGTTGGCAAAAAATGTAACTATATTTTTTTCTTTACCAAAACAAGTAATATAAAAGAAAATTTTTTAAAGTCAATTCCTACTTACAAACACTATCGAAAAAGTTTTTTTTAATAATTTTGGATTAGGAAATAAAAAGCGCGCGTGGAAAATGAAATAAAAATAATTACAAGATTAAAAAAAAAAAAAAAAAAAAAACTTTTTATGTTCCATGTTTTAAATTTTCTGATGAATCATATCAGCTCTTATCAATGTGCATAAAATTTTGAAAGTGATAATGACGTCAATTTTTGTGAGATGCATAATTTAACTTTTTATAATTTTTTAATGTTCACGTTTAATTAAATGTATTTAGTTTTATGTCGGAAGAAAATGAACTCGTAAATTTTTTTTTGGCAAAAATTAAATTATAGCTAATATTTTAATGGCTATTTTAACACTATTAGGATGTTATTATTTTCATATTTTAATTAATTATAAGAAAACTAATCAAAAATTCGAAAATCGGACTTCGATGTATTGTGTTGTTACCGTGTTCTAAGCAATCATGAAAGTTTCAAATTTCTAGCTAGTCGGGAAGTTAGTTAAAAATCGATTGCAAGATTTGTACAAGATATATATAGGGAGTGTGTGAACTAACAGTAGGAATTGAAAATTTGCCCTTCGCGAGAATGATTTTTTTTCGCAAACCGCGTTCAATTCTATCAATTCATTCAATAGTTATGAATTTTTAAAATGTCTACAGACTTATAGGACACCCTGTATATATATATATATATAAATATCTCAACAGCTATGAATAGTTTTCTGGCGATCACAAACAAATTAAAATCTGGACTATTAGAATCATATTTGTTTTTCTGTTGAAACTCAATTTCGTTTACAACACAGATGAAAAGGAAAAATTTGTTTTAATGCAATACCCAAAGCAAAATCCCCTTTTTCCAAAACAGCGTAAAATTATTCTCTTTTTATCACCGCAGTTAGAAAGCTCAGTTTACCATTTCCAGAATTTCAATAAAGAAGCTATCTGAAAGTATCATCTAAGATTTTTCAACACGAATTCTCCACATAGAATCAAAAATCTGGTTTCGTGTAACATTGAACTTGGAGTACGTGACAGAAATACGCGAAAGGCATGGGTGCCTGGTGCATAATGCAAATCTGCATTTTAAATAAATGTGAATGTTGAATGAACCAGACGTGGAATTTTGATAAGATCAAATTTCAGGAGACAGTAGATAAAAACCAATCGAAAAAATACACAGAATAATTTCTTTATACGTTTATTCAAATGTCAAGGAATATCAAAATAATGGGATAAATTGTGTTTGATATTTTGAATAGCATTTTTTTTTCTCAAATAAATGTTTTATTTTAAAAAGAAAGACTTCAGTAGCGTAGATTCTATAAATTTAAATATTTATGAGCATGGTATTAGTAGAGTTTCCATCTGCTCGGAAAAATATTTAAATTGTTCTTTGATTTTTAAGAGCATTTTTCTTATTCAAATTTAAATGAGAAAAATGCTCAGAAATTTTCAGAAAATATAAAAAGAAAAAATTTTTCATTTATCTTTTTACTGAAATTGTGGAAAAATGAAATATAAAATTGATTTCATAAAAAAAAAAAAAAAAAAAAAAAAAAATCAACGGGAATATAAAAATAATTTTAGCGATTTGTTTTCAAGAAAGCATAACATAAAATTTTTATTTATTTTAAGAGGTACATAGTTATACATTTTTATCCATAAAAATTTTTGTTATTTGAAAAAATGTTATAAATCTTTACAAAAAAATGCAATATGTATTTATTGTATATTTGGACTGTGCAACAGATTGTACCACACCACGAATACACCAATCAAAGTTAAAAACAATTAAAGATTTCTAGGCGAAACGTGGACATTACGTAGATGAACAGTGGTTTTTCTAATGAGTCCTAGCTTGTATTTACGCTGGGCTTTGGGGGAAAGAAAAACATTGAAATCTCCGACCGACTACGCCGACAAGTGCGATTTGTATACGAAATTCGAACCCAGGACTTCTCGTCTGCCAGCATCGTCATTAGGATATTTCGGTTCACGGAGACTGACCGATATATACCTTAACGTATGGAGTGCCGAATTTTCTAATCTAAAGACAGATTTATAAAATGAAAAACCTTTAACCTTAACCATTACCGTCATGGCCCGATTAAGCTTTGAAGCTAGGGAAAGCTCAGTATCATTTCGGGACCCCTTTCATTTCAGGAAATCTTGTTTTCCTGTTACATATTGTAATATAAAAATGCTATAGACCAAAAATTTGTGTGTCTTTTTTTTTTTTTTTTTTTTTTTTTTTTAATCGTATATCTGTGTGGTTTCTACCCACAACTGAAAAATCGTATTACTTATTGAATATGAACATTGAGATCTTTGAGCTTAAATAATAGAATTTTCTCGAAATAGTGAGTATTTTACTTTACTTTAGGCAAACTTCTCAGAAAAAATTCAATCTGAGTGAGAAAATCTGAAAAATAAGTTAAAGATCCCGTTTTTAGTCATTTTGGGGGGCCCTCTAAAATTTTAGAGGGGAAGCTTGTGCTTCCCGAGCCTTTTGGGTAATCGGGCCCTGATTACCATTCGTAAATATAACCTGCTGATAAGTTTTGTTTAGTTTAGTTTTATCTATCTATCTACCTATCTGTACATTATATATATATATAAATGTAACAAATATTAATATCTCATTAATCTGGGTAAATTAAATTAATTTAATCAATATTATTTATCAAGATTTTATAATTTTAAGTAAATATTCCATTCGGGTTTCGATATTGCATCAGCCTTGCCACGTGTCGAAAAAGATGATCGCGTAAGGTCCCAATTCTTTATCCATCTAATATTACCATATAAGGTTATAAATTTCATTTTTTATTTTTTTGCATTCAGCTTGTTTTATAAATTTGTCTTCATGTATTTTTATATTTTTATATATTCGTATTTTTATATTTTAGTATTTTTATATTGCTATATTATTATATTTTATATACTAATGTATTTTATTTATAAATTTGATTCTTTAGATTAATGTTTTGTATTAATTTTGAATTCGATGGCTGTATATATTTTTGCCATCATCTTTGAGAAGTCAGAGGCTGGGCCTGGGGACGTATTTTTTGGCCTCAGAAACTTCTCATTTTCCATTCCCTACACGAAAGGGGGGGGGGGGGGGTCCCATGAAGATGATCTCCATGTCTTTCGGGATTGCTTTTTTATTTGTTATCAATACATAAAGTGAAGAACAATAACGTTATAAGATTTAGCAATTAATAGATACATGATAATACCAACAACACTCACATTAAAAATAAACAAAAACAAAAAAAGTAAGCATCTGCAATATTTTGTATTAAATAGGTTTATTTCATATTTGTAAAACGTCTGGCATCTGCTAATTAATCTACAAATATATTTATACTTCTCAATAAATTATTAGTGGTCTGCATGATTTTAAATTATAAATTTAGTGGTCCTTTCCCTTTTCAATAGTGAGTTTAGTGGTTCGCAAAAATCAAAAAGTTTGGCGACCTTTGCTCTGGAAAACATAACTTAAGAATACATTAATTCTCCTAGCACTATAAATTGGTTTCAGTGAATTGAACCAAAAAATTAATGACTACAAAAACGCTTGTTCCAATAGATTCTACATGCTAACAAGCCATCAAGCGGTGCACTCAGGCGTGAGATTAATCTTGGAACCGTCAAATATTTTCAATTATCTAGAAACAAATTTCCAATTACTTGGCCAGTAAAAGTTTGTAAAGTTTTTCAAAGTAAAGAAACAACACAGGTTAAAAATTCTGCTGAATATCTGAAAGCATTTTGAAAATAAATATGTTTTGAAATAGAATTATTTTACTATATTTTTTCACATTAACTTGAATAAAATCAGCTACTTGAAATATTTTATGCCATATGAATTCTACAATCAAGATTACTATAAAAAAAAAAAAAAAAAAGATGTAATGAAAACATGGTTATGATACACGTCTGCACGCCTTTCACCCGTCTCCAATAAGCATATGAAATTTGCAGATATTTTATTTCAAATAATCAATTTACATTCATTTTTTAAGCACTATTATACGCAATACAACGTCAAAAGTTTTATCAGTGAAGAAATAGACCTGCTATGCAATTATTTCCTAAATACTTTAAAAGAAAGAAAAAGAAGGAAGACAAATAAGATATAGCACCTAAATTGATATATACATTCGATGAGTATTTTCTTGATAAACTTGCCAATCATTATTTGATCTATTTAAAAAAAAAAAAAAAAAAAAAAAATCGGAAAATAAGAGCAAAGCATAACAAAATAATTGAAGTCGTAAAATCTGTATTTAATTGCCGTTAAATTAAAACAAAATTTGAGTTGCTACAAAATAAAAACTATTAAACAGTTTTGTAAGAAAAATTTTGTAAACATTTTAGAAAAGTAAACTATTGCGAAAACTTGCAGGACATACGATATATGTGAAAAATTGCAAGAAAAAATAAATAAATATATATATATATAATATATATATGTAATATATATATATATACATACATGTATATACAAATAACATAATCTGTATGGGTATAAATAATAGAGCATACACATCCATATATACATAACAAAGAAATTCAACAGATGTTATGTCCTAACTTGATTCAAATTTAGCAGCTTTTCAATTGTGTCAAGCGGAAGGGTGATACTTTAAAAATTAGATCCAATTGTGGAACAGTATTTGAATTGAAATGAGGTGTTATTTAATCCTAGGAAAAAAAAATCATGATTTTTTTCTTCCTTTTTTTACTATACATTTCCGTCTCAATTGCGGCTTTGGAATGATTACATGCTAAAAAGGCTAGCGATGACATTTGATGAAAAAGATATATTCGTATTCAATCGACAACTTAATCATGCTCCATTTATCAAAATGTTTAGCACACCAGCTACCAGCACACCTACATTTAGTTTATTGTAGACTGTTTATGAAAACAGCATAACAGAAATTCGGCAGACCTAAATTTTAGAACACCAGAATGTTTCTAAAGAAGTGTTTATATATTTGGTGAAGTTAATAAGATTTTATTTTTTTCTGACTCTATCCAAAATAAATTTCGCAAAATTTACCAAGTCACTTTACTCCAATTTGGCGTCTGACGTTTTCTAATTCAACATCTTTGGAAAGTAATTTTTTGGATTCAAGCGAAATTTCATGTTTTTTTTTTTAAACCCTCGACCAAAAAAGTGGGATTTAAGTTTGAAGCCTTTATCTATCTATATATGCGTGTGTCCTTGGCACTGAAGCGTCCAAACAAATGGACATATTTCAACACTGTTATTATTATTATAATGCTGATTTGATCGAAATGGTTCTTAACCATGAAAATCCGTTTGATAGATTTTTTATTAATTAACATGCGATTTTCTTTAGGCCATTTGCATTGATATTTTAAAATTTACGAATTTTCAATTTTCCAACTTCCAACTCATGTTACATTAACGTAATTTTTAGATTAAAATTTAAACAGACTATAAAAAAAGAAAAAAAAAAAAAAAAAGAAAAAAGCGAAATTTTTTAAACCGATTTTAACAAAAAATAAAGATTATCCATAAATAGTGATTATGCTTATGCATTGTCCAAATATTTCTAAATTAAGTTAAATTTTTAAAATAAAATATATATATATATATATATATATATATTTAATTCTAAGGCTAGCCACGTATTGACAATTTATAATTTGAGAACTAGCGTTCTTTTAACTAAAAATTACAGTACTAATAACAAGTTTTAAATAATTCAACATTTATTATTATTATTTAATCAAAATTATGTGAATTTGACATTAAATATTTCAATCAAAATTTTTCGATATTTCTTTGACTTTTTTAGTTGCAGAATTCGCTTACTTTCCCAAATTCTTAGGTTTTTCTAGATTGCTAGCAATCATGAATTAAATTAATTAAGAGAAATAGTATTTAAAAATAGTTTTAATCACGAATAATTACTAATTATCAATCGTAATGTCGATAACTCTGTATCGTAATTTAAAAAAAAAAAAAAAAAACTGTGCGTTTCTGAATTTAACGCTCACCAGAAAATGAAATCAATGAGATAAAATTTTTGGAATTAAATGTACACATAAAAATTATAATTATTAAAAGAGCTTAGCTAAAAATGATTTTAATTATTTAAGAAACAATTGTTTAAGAAAATGAATCTATGAAATAAAACTTTTCACTAAAATTGGTTTCATTCAAGATATCTCTTACAACTAAATAGATAAGATGCCCGAAAAATTAGGAATCTACAAATATATATATATATATATATATATATATATTTATTTATTTATTTTTAAATCAAAATTTTAATAAAAAGAACTCTAAATGAATATGATTCTCTTTACTCGCCTAAAAATAATATATGCACTGCCATCAAATTTATAAGCAAAAACTTAAAATCAGCAAATAGGAAGAAAAATATGTTTTTAAAAACTATTACAGGAAATCCAATATATTCTCGTCACATAAATAAATAATAATAGTATAAGATTTCGAACTTTTTTGCGGCGTTTTATTAAATTACGAAGAATCAGAGCATGGATGACAACGACAATACTTGTTTTTTCAAGTATTTTCGCTTTATTTTTATTAAACTTTTTCGAGAACTGTTTTTCTCTTTCTTTCTTTCTTTTTCTTTTTTTCCTTTGCTGCAGTTAAATAAATTACGCTACTTGATAAAAATGTTTGTGGCAACATGAAGAAAAAAAATTTCTTAAGATCGTGAAATTCACGGAAAGATTTTTTTTTTTTTTTTTTTTTTCTCTTTTAAACTGCAAAATAATGTTTGATTAACCAACATAAAGTAAAGAAAAAATTAACAAGTTTATTTATAATTTCTACAAAGGATTTTTTTTTTTTTTCCCATTTTTAAGCATATGCATTCATCAGTTTTTTTTTTTTTTTTGTGTGTGTGTGTGTGCTAAATATTTAATTAAAAGCTGTCGGTTTAAGATAGTTTGGATGCAAACAAATTACTACGGATTATATATACAGTCGAACCTTGTTAATGTGAATCTCAAAGGGGATAAAAAATTTGTTCATGTTAGTAGTAATTCCTGCTCTCAGTAACTAATCTTCATATAACTAAACTAATCTTCATTTTGATGGGGACTGTAAAAACAGTTCATGTTAAAAGTAATTCACGTTAACGTGAATCTGAAGGGGAATAAAAATTTTTTTCATGTTATCAATAGTTCATGCAATCAGTAACTAATCTTCATTTTGACGGGGATTGTGGTTCACGTTAACGAGGTTCGACTGTATATAATTCGTTTGTTTCAGATTCTACAGTGGATTATTTTCTGCCAAAGATTATTTTCTTTCCAATATAATTGTATTATATTACATAAATGCTGGAAAGTAATCGAACTTTAAATTAGAAAAAAACAGATGTCCGTTATACATAGCAAAATGCTTTAATATCAATGATTTCAAGGTCAAGATTCATTAATTTCAGCAATAAGGTCTAAAATTAATTACATATGTGAGAAATATTGAGCACGTCTATTGCTATACTGTTTCTAGACTTGATCATTGATCACTATCTGGAAATGGAGAAAGGGGGGGGGGAATAAAAAAAATAATTACACAGTAAGAAATATTAAACTCTTCCAATTCTATTTCTACAATCCAATAAAGCAAGTTTAAAATGAACATTATCATTTATGTTGCAGATGGTTAAAGATTGGGAAATAAAAGACTTCTGCAGAACATTTGATTGCCGATCGCTAATTAGAGATAAATAAAGGGGGGAGGAGGGGAGGCATAAAATAATTACATGAGGAAGAAATGTTTAACAATTATTTTCCTTTACATGTTCTAGAGTAATATAAAGCAAGTTTGAAATGAATACTGACATTTGGGAATCAGGAATTTTCGTAAAATATTTGATCGCCGATAGTTTGCTGAAAATTTTGTAAAATTTCAGAAAATTCGGGGAGATATTAATGTTTTTCGGCAGTTCGGGAGATTGCCTCAAAATTCGGGAGTCTTCCGAATTTTTCGGGAAAGTTGGCAGCTATGAGAATAGAAAAAGGTTTAAATCAATAGAAAAAATATCTGATGAATTACATGAATTTTCTCTAACAAACAGCTATAGTGTGAGCAATTTTGTGGCTCCTTGAATGGTATTGTAAACTTCTGATCATTTGCGGGTGTAGGAAAAGGACAGTATCAACAAGAGAAAGGGTTTTTTCAGCAAGAAACGAAAACAAATTATAGCCTTTTTAAAGGGAAAAAAAAATGTAAATATAAAAAACTACGTTTCTTTTATTTTTTGTACAGTACAGTATACTACCAGACACGCGAATATTTTTATTTATTTTGGACCATTGTTAGTATATGCTTTATTTATTTATTTATTTATTATTTTTTTTTCCCCATAATTTAATAGTAATTATATATTGGAGACAAAGTTGCCAACTTAGCACCTTTTGGCTACAGGAAAATTTTTGTTATACTTAATCAGTGAAAACAGTTTCAGTTCGCTGATTAAATAAAATAGATATTTGTATTTAAATTTTCCAGTAGCCAAAAGGTGCAAAAAGTTGGATAAAATTTCCCTACAGATAAAGTTGTGTAAAAAAAAAACGGCGGGTATTTACAATGCTCCAGAATAAATAAAAATGTTGGCATGTCTGCGGTACTGTTTAATTTAGTGCACTAGCTTACAGATTGCACCTTGGCTTCATCGAAAGTAACTTCTTTTCTTTATGGTTTTTACATCCTATAATAAATAAATAAATACGAATACTTTTACTAATTGTGAATATTTTCATTGTTTGTATTATACTTAACATGCAATACACTCGAGTTTTTGAGCTAGAAGCCATTTATCTCTCATCTCCAGCTATTTAGCGGTTTATCCGCGAAACTTGTGCAGATCAATTTCGCGGATTATCGAGATTATACTGTATCTAGAAACACAAGATTTTTCTTGTTAATTTAAATTATATAATAAAAAATAGATTAATACGCAGGGTCGTGCTGAACCTGGAGGCCAGGGGAATTATTTATGCCCCCGTGCCGATGACTAACGTTTGGCGACCTTAGTCGACTAAAACAAATATGAAATTATTTTGTACAGAAAAACCTAATTCACAAAACATGTTAAAAACGCACAAAATTTTATACTTAAAAATGCATATTATATATGATAATTTCATGTATGATGTTTGTGGAGGCACAAATACATATGAATAATAACAAACGATTCTGAAAGTGTGAATGAAGAATGGAGGCGCCCTAAAAACCTTCTCTCCACTATTATCTAAACAGCAGGAGCCTGTTTATAAGTTTCCTGAACCTGTTATGATTATCAAAATTTGGGAACTTGATCTTACCATAAATTATAAGTGAGCATGATTTATTTATTAATGCAGATTATTTTTCTTACACGATCTCAGTTTTCTTATTGTTTACGTACATTTTCCCCTTACTTTCAGCAAAAAAACAGAAACAAAATTATTTTGTAAAATTTTTTATTTAATGCAAAAAACAAATTTTTATTTTTATTTTTGTATGAATCACGCCATGAAGAAAAAAAATAATCTGGTGTGTCACTCCCACTACTTTCTCTTACCCTGAAATTTAATACTATAAATACAGGTTGGAGATTAAGAGGTAAGATAACGAGTACTGTTATGTAAACCTCTGTTAAACAATTCAAATTATTCAAATTCGACTAAGGAAGAGTTTTATATGATAATTAGTTCCCCCCGTTTCATTAATGTACAAAAAACAAGCGATGAATATTTAGCTTAAAACATACATTATTTACCATATCTCTATGAGAATTTATTTCAATTCCCGAACAGCTTTCCTGGAAATGGTAAAATATTATTAGTAAAGCACATCCACTAACAACAAATAACTAAGGTGTTGTGGCCACCACACGACTTTCTTCTATATTTTCTTATACAAATTCACTCAGTAAAAACAATTTATAAAAATTATTTTAAAAAATCATCTTCATACTTGCCAACCAATTTTAATAAAAAAAGGGAAGATTTTTGTTGAAAAACCAGAAGATTTCATAAAAAAAGGGAAGATTTTTTTTTTTCTTCTCTTTGATGTATTAAACAATACAGCTTTACAATTTTAATATTTAGAAGCAATCTATAAAAACGTTTTACTATAGATTGATTATACTAAATATATAAAAGTTTTAAATGACGTTATTCCTCTTCAACATATAAATATCTACAAAACAGAATCTGTAAGAAATTTATTTAACAATAGACAAAAAAACTCAGTTAAGTTAAAGTATAACTAATTTTTTAAATAAATATAGAATATGATTTTTGTGTATGTACATTAATCATACATGTAAGAAATAGTAGCAGTAGCTAATTATCAGTTTCAAACGTGCATAAAACCAACTGAGTATTAATATTCTTAAATTGTTTTGGGAAAAATTTTCCTACCTGAAAAAATTACTCTTCATTTTTTCCCCACGTTTACACATTTGGTATAAATATGACATACAAATATTTAATTTAATTGAGGAAAAATAAACAGATTCATTAAATTCAGCAATAAAGATGTAAAAATAATTACATATGTGAGAAATATTGAGCACTTCCATTGCTTTATTGTTTCTAGAATTGATCCCAATCTGGGGAAAGGATGGGGGGGGGGGGAATACAAAAATAATTACAGAGTAAGAAATATTTAAACTCTTTCAACTCTACTTCTAGAATCTAATGTAATAACTTTAAAATTAATATTATTATTTATGTTGCAGATGGATAAAGATTAGGAAAGAAGAGACTTCTGCAGAACATTTGATTGCTGATCACTAATTATAGATAAATAAAGGGGGGGGGGGCAAAAAATAATTACATCAGCAAGAAATATTTAACAATTCTATTTCTTTAAATGTTCTAGAATCTCATAAAGCAAGTTTGAAATGAATATTGACATTTATGTTATGGATGGAAAAAGATTGGAAATCAGGAGTTTTCGTAGAACATTTGGGTTTCTTTTTAAAACGAACGATATCCGCGATTTTTTAAAAAACGGAAGATTTCATCATTTGTCCGGAAGACCGGAAGATACGTTAAAAAACAGGAAGTCTTCCGGGAAAACCGGAAAAGTTGGCAAGTATGCATCTTCCATGAAAATGCACACGGTTTCCATATTAGAGAAGTAGTATAACACTAAATATCAAAAAAAAAAAAAAATGTTGTTAAAAATGAAAAAAATCGATAACTTTATTTGTTTGTGTAATGAACTACAGTGTATCTGAAATTCACTCTGTGTGCAAAAGAACTTTAAATGTTGAAAGTACAAATTCCAGTATCAACAATTCGACAGAAAAATTTTAAAACACATATCACTTTTCATTCTCTTTTATTAAGTAAATCAAATGTACTTCAGGTAATTAGCCCCCTTAGAATATAATATATATTAATTCTTTTATGCTTACCAGTGAAATAATTACAAGGAAATATGCGCACATCATTTCCCATAATTATCATAATTTAGCGAAGCAATACTACATACGAGTTTTTTTTTTTTTTTTTTTTTTTTTTTAAGAGATGGGGAGAATATATATATATATAAGTCCTCTATTAATGAAAATCTATGCAGATTGTGCGACAGTGGCCTATAACATGCTTACTGAATTTCAGCTTAACGGAATTAAACATTTAAGACGTTCTAGTAATATTCACTATCTCATATACACATCACCGTAAAAATACTAGAAGTTGATCAAAGAAACCTCAAAACGTGTTACATCAAAATCTTATAGTCTGTTTTTTTTTTTTTTTTTTTTTTTTCCTAATTAGAATACCTTTCTTACATAGAATATGTTCTGAACGTAAAAATAAGGATACACATTCTAGTTTCAAGATTCAATAAACAAGAAAGCGAGGAAACGAAAGAATAACATTGTCTTAAATAATAGTCTCGAAAGAAGACTGAAGGACATGCTAACATTATCGAAAACTTTACTTGGGGTTTCTAATTACTTTTCTTTTACATATTATTCTTCAAGGACATGAAATGACATAGAATGTCAAATTCGTAATGAATTCGTACTCAATGCTCATTGAAAATAATCTCGTTCTCCTTTGCTTAGTTTTATGCAACTGGATTCACATTTGCAATCGTAATGAAGATGGGATAATCACTATCGTCATAACCAGGGCCTGATTAACCTACTGGCCTATTGAGTTGTGACTTAGGAAAGATTCGAATGAAAATCGGACCCCAGGCAAAGCATTATTTCAGGACCTTATTTTCTTCAAATTATACTTTTTTTAATCACTTTTTATGCAAAAATTAAGAAAAAGTCTCTAATTCTCCTTATAATTATTTGTGCTGGTATTAAAGATATACATTAAACAGTGATGTTGCATTTTTGACATACTAAAATTATTATTATTGTTTCTTTTTTTAATGCAAACATTAATTTCATTTTTTAATGCACAGTATTTTTTCTTTAAAATTGCACATCAGATTTATTATTTATTTCAGGAAAAAAAAAAAAAAAATGTTATACATTTTAGACTATGCATAGCAATTTCTTTGCTGTATCCTTTATCGGATATTTTGTATAAATGTAGTGTAACGGTAACATTACTGTTAAAATTGACACTTCTCCTTTGTTATTCTAGAAGTTTTTTAAAGAATATATATAAATATAAATGTAGGGAGACAGCTTATTGTTGATATTTTTCAAAGGGAAATATATAACGGCAAAAAGCGTAGGCGGCATAACAAAACATCGTATTATATCAGCATATCTAAATCAGTAAATGTTATACAGTAGAATATCAATAACTCATAAATCCGCTTAGTTTATCTCCTTGGGCGTACATTATCGAGATTCCTTTATATATATGGTAAAGCACCGTTTATACGTCCTTCAAAGGACGCACGTAAAAGGACGTATAAATGAAAAGACGTATAATCGAAATTTTAATAATAACACTTTGATTACTACAAACTTAATGACACCTAAGCAAAATTTATATGAAAATACTAATTAATAAAGATTCTTAAGTTAGTAAATGTATATTCTACTTTTTTTAAAGATAATAATAATAAAAAAAAAAAAAGATTTATTATAAAAAAGTGAGAAAAACATACCATTAATGCATGACTCGGTAATAATTACACATATTATATATTGAGTATTATATTACATTTCTTAAGAACTATATGAACACATTTTGAATATCAATTTTATATATTGCGCATCTTTGATAATAAGCATACGATTTATGAATGACTGTACAGACAGTTATTTAATAACATTAAAAATCTTTAATATTCTTTTGATTTGCTGCTTGTTTATGAGTATTAAAAATTCTACTGTGACTTCAATTGATTCTTTGATCAGTATTCTCCGATCTTTCCTTGTGTTCCTTCATTTAAGATGCTTTCTAAGAAAAAATCAGAATGGAAAATAATGACAGGTCGAGACATTTTGCGAATTTTAGTAAAGTAGAAAAGACGTTTAACCGATATTAGCGGCGTATAAACGAAGAATTTCCGCATTAAATTGAATAGGAATAAATTGGGACTTCACTAAAAGGACGTATAAATATAAAAGACGTATAAATGAGAGACGTATAAACTAAGCTTTACTGTATATATTTTTAAGTTAATTTTAAATTTGGAAATTTAAAACTAATGTAGCAGAATACTTTTTAAAAGGAACTTCAGGGAACTTTTTAAAAGGACTTCGAGGAACTACAAAAATCTATTTACTGTAGCAAAATACATTCACATACATAAATAGTATATCTATATATATATATTATGTTGTTAGAAATGAAAAAAATTTGCTAGAACAATTTTAGTAATAATAAATAATAAAAATAAATACTAAGGTGCCTAAAAATGAAAGGGAGAACTCTGAAGGTAAACATAAAATAAATACAGTTTTAAAGATCTATTTTCAGTGTGTATAGTGTTTCATAAATTGTTCGGAGGGTGGTGGTTTAAGTGATTTCAATGGAATTTTTCTCGTAGTTTTAATTTTATAAAGTGATTTAAAATATACTGATTATTTTTTTTTTTTCCTTTAAATATAAGGACTTGCGAAGCAGTCAAAGCTTGCTAGTACAAACTAAAGTAAAAGTAGCTGAAACATAGATCATAATAACCCTTTTAAGTGAATACATTTTTAGACAATCGTTCAAAAACTGTACTAGTGATTAAATACATTTTTTTTTTTTTTTTTTTTTTTTTTTAACTAAAGGTGCGGCTCACATGTTTAGCGATACATAACTCAAAATCACTGATCAGAGGTTATCACAAAATTTATACAAGGTAATAATTTCATGCATTTCTGCCCAATAAAAGCGGGATACAACAGTAATGTTCATCTTATTTAGACCATCTCTAAAAAGTGTAGATCCTCAAAGATTAGTATTACGTAATAATTACTAAATCGCTAAATAGTTAAAAATAACAATGTTCAAACATAGATTATGCATTTCAAGGTCTACCAGCATAAGAATGTTACTCTACTGTAACTTAATGCATTATTTCGCTGTTATCTTTAACAAAAATATTCTTGTAAATGCGATAAACAATGCCGATACTCAATTCAAGCAAATGGGCGTCCACCCGTCGAACAAGACTTCCCACTCAACTTTCGTTTTTTCTTATGAAAAAAACTATTACCACCTATTGCTTTAACAATGCTAAGAAAATTGAAAGCTGAACAAAGAGGTCATGAAGCGGCAAACTGGCTCGAAGAACGAATTAGCTTCCCGAACTGCAATAAACAAGAAATATTTGACTGTAAACAACAATTACGTTTGCTTTTCATTCAAATAAATTACGTCACGGTCATTTGGAAAAGACTAAATTACGTATGGTAAGAGCACTCTCTCTCACATTCAGTATGAGAAATGTTAAAAAGAAAATAAAAGGTTTGAAAACATTTAAACAAAATTAGCGAATTAAAAAAATTGTAACAGTGATATTTTCAAGATTTGTGTGTGTGTGTGTGTATTATTATTTTATGGGAAATGTAGCCTTAAATTTGCCAAATAAATAAATAAAGAGTTCGTTATATTTCCAGTTAATTTTATATAGTAAATAAAACTATTTTCTGATGAGTAGAAATGACTAAAAACAATTATAAAATTTTGTACAGCTGCAAGATTCCCCCTCTCCCCTGTTCTTCTAAAGAAGTGTGTGTGGCGGGGAGGGGGGAGAGACCGATAAAATACGTTTTGGGGGGATTTAGGACAAATTTTTGTTTAAGCTATAAAACCCATTTGGCATTTTTTTTTTTTTAACATGACGATAAGAGAAACTTGTATTAAGATATTGTAATGGCAGCTTTTCAAATTTTAAACATTACTGAAATTGAACAATTTTTTTTTTTTTTTTTTTTTTTTTTTTTTGGGGGGGGGGGGGGGAGGAATGACAGAAACTGAAATAGCGGGATTTACAATTAGAAAAAAAAATCATAATACATATTTTAAACGAATTGATAATAAACAAATCGCCCCCAAAAAAATCAACAAAATTGATCAAGTTGTTCACAAGAAAATATGCCCCTAATTTGCGTTCTCGATATAACGACATTTCATAGGATAGTCTACCCTCATTATTTGGAGATTTGCATTTTAAACAAAAACAAGTTGATATTGTAGAGCAACTTTTATTAAACAACCCCCCCCCCCCCGGCTCTAAAGAAAAGAAAAAAAAAATAATAATAATTCAGTGGTTTGACAGAAACGAAGTATGAAACAGAACTTTTCCCTGCCTCTGAAAATAAAAGAACAAAAAATCATACGGTCATTAACACTTTCCAAATGTACGTAATTGTTGTATCGTACACCTTTCAATGCTCTTTGCCAACGTAATCACGCAACGGATATACAGTAGTTCTGAAAGGCATACAGATAGATTAATTGAATTCCTAATCATTCTTAAACATTGTTTGAAAGTGTTAAAAATGCTTAACTCAAAAGAAAACTTCATTAATTTCTATGTTATGCTATTTTTAGAAAACTTGACGTGCTAGATTAAACACAACATACGATAATCAGAATATTAAAAAAATATATATTAAATATCTCATGAAATATGATCATTTTTATAAAATAAAATTTAACTGAACATAAATAATTTTAAGGAGTTGAAATTTAGTTCATTTTATCGATGATGGACATTTTGAATTTTCGCGATATTTGTTTAGAATTTTTATATAAGTAGTTCAATGTTTTTGGTAAATAAGTTATGCAAAACAACGTTTGTTGAAATTTGCGTATGCTCAGTTAAAAAACATTTACCAAAAATGCTCATATTTCATCAGACGATTTAATACTTTTATATTCTGATTACGGTATGTCATATCTAATGTAACACGTAAAGTTTTCTAATATCATTGACGAATGAATACAAGTAATTAAAAGAAGTTTCTGAATCATATGCTATTTTTTTTTTTTTTTTTTTGATGACACTATAATTTTTTCCTGGTTCCCTTTTTTGCCTTTGGCATAAAACCTTCACTGATGTGTATGTGATGTCGTGATGAGACATTCTCGTTACACGAATTTTAGTTACAAGGCACTTCTTTAAATATTTTGAAGTGTCCAAATACTTTTACCCACACAATGGTCCCAGTCTTCTGACCTTTGCTTTGTTTACTAATATTATTCGTATAGCTAATTATTTGGAAGCTTCTTGCGGGATAAAAAACAGATTGCATCAGTTAATATAAGAATTTTATTAAAATAACTGATAAATATACAAGAATTATTTTATGAAAGTTTGTTCAATTATAAGGTTCATTTTTTATGACTTCATATTAATTTTCTAATTTTCATGCATTAACGATAAAAAAAAATTGTCAAAAATGTGTCACAGAAAGTAGGAAATTTTAAGTTTATGAACAGCCTTAAATGTGGTATATATTCAACTCACAAACAGATATTTAAAATGAATCAAATTGAAAACATTTTCAACAAAATCGATGCATATTATTACAGTATATGATTTTAAAATCTTCTTTAAAATATTAAACAGATAAAGAAGAATAAGGCAAAACGAGAAAAAGGAATTTTCTTCTAAAAAATAGGATTTTGTATATGCATGTTATTTTACGTTATATGACATGAAACGAAGCAAAACCAAATGTTAATTTTCCACTCATTGCTTTGCTAAAGATGTGACAATGATACCCGATTCGTTACACTTGCATAATTTTCAACAGGAAATACAAACGTCATTCAAGTTCAGATTTAAATGTGTTTTTACTCTGTTTAATATTAACAGAATTCTTACTAAAAAGTCCCAGAGTTGTGCCAGAGTTTATTTTTTAGGAGATAGATGTGTTGTTCTACTTTGACCATTAAAGCTCACTAGATTGGGCATTAGCGTAGGGATTAACACATTTGGTACGACGCCCGCCGATCGGCGGGCTGAGCGTCTATATCTAGAATTACGGGGGGAAATATTTATCGTCGCTGGAAGCCATAGTCAGTGTTATTCTATGGGAAAATTTGCCCCATTATAACTCATTAAGTAATACATATTTTTAAATTCCGTTTTTCCGTTCAGAAAATTTACAACTGTTAAATTGATAATCGCTTTCTAAAAAATAATTATTATTATTTCAATTTTTAATATGTTATTTCGAGACTGTAAGATGCGAATTTTCACCACGCAAAATTTTGCTTTTTATGGATAAGTTTTCTGTGAAAACAGGATTTAAAAATAAAAAAATTGTAACCCGTATTTAATCAAATTTCTGAGAAAACCACGGGAAACTCCGAACCATTAGACCGAGATCTATACCAAGTGGAATCCAGATCACAAAGAGTGTCCATGTAATGTATGTTCCAAGACTCGAACTCGGTATCTGGAAACGAGAAAGCTAATTATTTGACTACCAGATGGGCGTTTATTTCTTAGGGCCCATAAATTTACCACATCAGAATCAACATTTTATTTATTTATTTAAATTGATATTCCTTCTACCGAAATAAACCATTCGATTTCTTTCTAGAGTATCCGAACATCTCCCCCCCCCCCGGGGTTTTGGAAAAATATACTTTTTGATGATATATTTTAAGACAAAAGTTTTTGCTTTGATTCTCAGGTTTACTATCTCAGATTTTTTTTCTTTTATGAATACAAATTCTGATTAAAAAACGAAATATAAATCTGTACTAAAATACAAATTTCAAAAGCATTGGCTATGATTTATTTTCCTTACCTCTTATGTATGTGTGTGACGAAAATTTTCATTGTCTAGGCTTATTGGAAAAGTATGTACTACTTTGAGTGTTTTTTTACCCCCCACCCCCCACCAAAAAAAAAAAAAAAAAAAATTAGTCATTTACATATTCTTAGGCAACAAAAAATCGATGTTTCATTGAAAAATATCACATGTTAAATCTGACTAAATACTAAATATTTCATAGATAGTAGTTTTAATATTATGACAGGAGATATATTTCGGTTAAGGTGTGCCCCGACATGAATACAACAGAAATGCATCAGCGGGTTAATAGGTGACCACAGAAAGTGATGAAACTCATACACACAAAAGATGCGATTAGTGTCAGAGTATGCCATTCGAATCTTAAATGATGTAATCTTTGGTATCCCTTTTTAATACACTAACAAAGGTCACGTTTAATATGTCTTTCTTACGCAAACGATTAAAGATATAAAGAAAAAAAGTAATCAATTGTTATGATAATTTGTGAAGTCTTTGAGTAACAGAAACATATTTAAAAATAACCAAATAATAATGAAAAAAAAAAAAAAAAAAAAAAAAAATTGCAGAAAAAGCACACACACACATACAAACCAAAACTAGGGTTGAATGATGAAGCATGATAACTTTATAAACAAACACGCAATAATTGCTGCTCATGGCTGCATTTACACTGAACTCGTGCCTACATTTTCCGTCTAATGCAAGGTTGTGCTTAATCTTTAAGTACTATATTATACTTGGGAAGAATATATCTAATATAATGATAAATGACGAAAGGCTATAAAAAATTTTTATATACCAAATTTACATAATGATTATTCCAAGAAAATTTTTACAATATTAATTTCACTTTTATTCGCTTGCCAAAAAATATTAATAAACATATGCTCTCAAGCAAATCCATTCAGACTAATTACTTTTAGGAAAGGCCTATTTTAATGATATGGAAGCGAGTGGAGAACCGGCAATTATAATATAGAAATAAGTCACGCTGGTACCAATATTGTTTGTTTTTATGCTGTTCCCATAGCAACAACTGACGACTGATATTTAGATGAGATAAAAATTAGGTTTTTCAAAATGAGATTCACTTCCAAATATAGACTGTGAGTTTTAAGTTATTCTATTCCGAATATGATTGTTTAAATCCGAATATTCAAGTAACTGTAAATATTTTGTTTAAAAAAGCACGCTGTGTGACATTTTTTAATTATACATATAATTTTGTTTCAATATTCTATATATTTAAAATTTTGTGATACTCACGTACTGTTGTACTTTTCAGACAACTATATACATATACATATATAAATAAAATATTTATTATGAGAAATTATCTTTATTAAATTTTTGCACCTGTTATTCGGTAAATGGTGCTATTATATACAATAATGCAGAAGAAAGTTTTGTGGTGACGACAGCCCACTAGTTTCGTGAGAAATTTAAATGTTAAGTTTAGATTTTTTTTTTTTTCAGAAATTTTACCGAAGACAACAGTAAATTATAATTCTCTGACGACATTTTAAATGACTACCTGGAGAACATACAAAAGCACATGAAAATTTCTCTATATATTAAGAAAAAGTTACTGCCGGTGGCGTCAAATTTTTTTGTCTGCGACAGCATCTTCTCTCGGAGGGCAGGGTCCTTCGCGTCATGAGAGGTATCAATGTGTTCCGAATACTCCAAGAAAGACATTTCAGCTGCTTAGAAATTTCTATCATTTTAATTAAAGAAGTTATTAACTAAAAACGATGGGTTTATGAAGGTACTCTATTTGCCACCTTGAAAAAAGTTTCTCTCAGTGACGCTATTCTTCTGTCATGAAGTCATTTTACACGGGAAAATTAAAATATGATCCTTAGTTGTAGGTAGGTAGGTTGGGTTTAACGTCGCACCAGTACTGCGCTATGGGTAATTGGCGACGGTCAGGGACCCACCCCTACGGATGTTCCGGAGACATGCCCTCACAATTTTGATCCTCCACGAAGGGGATGATTCTCCCTCTTTGGTGATCTCCAGACAGAGGTATAGTTTTGATAGGAACATGAAGGACTTTGCGGCCACGACGGATTTTATGTGCACCAGCCACCGTGTACACGTTGGTCCGGCAATCTTCCAATTATCAGCTCTTCGCTTTACCGACTAGGGTACCGTGGATTGGATCCATGGTTGTAAAAATGATATAAAAATGATCATATACTATGGGTCTAGATATTAGAAATTTCTTTCTACTAAAAAAAAAAAAAAAAAAAAAAAAGAACTCAGCATGATTTTTATAAAAATAAATGTGCTATTAAATATTATGTATTTCAGTTTGACATTGAATATGGGGATTTTTATAATATTTTCCTGCTTTTGTCTTGCGTTATGACTATTAATATTCCGATTCAGTGTAAAACAAAGCCGCGAATAGGTGGGAAGAGCTCTGCATTGGTTAATAGTAAGTAAAGTGAGTCACCGCAGGGTTCCCACTCAGTTTTAAAAATAAAATTCCCTGAATTTTCCAGGTCTATTTTTAGGACATTCCAGTCACAAAATTTGGTTTGCGACGTAAAAAATAGCTCATGCTATAAATTAGAACATAGCTCGCGACATAAAAGACAACATAGTAATGTGATTTACGAAATAAATTGAATGCTCAAAAAGCATTTTCCAGGTTTACATCAACATTTTTCCAGGTCTTTGATCAATATTTACAACTTTCCTTGACTTTTCCAGGTTTTCCCTGTTCTCCCTGACCCGCGGGAACCCTGAGTCGGGGGTTGGTGAGCGGAGCGAGCAGAGGGCAGAGCTCCCTAGTAATATATAAAATAGCAACATAAAAAAAAAAAAAAACATTAACCAATAAGTACAAACAATTTATTACTATTGAACTTCAAATTAAATGGCAAGGTATTAAATACGAATCTATAATCGTGTGCAGTTAGATTTTACATATCTTATTCACAACAGTGTTTCTTTTTTATACAGCAAGATTCTTGCCCTTCCGAATCTCACAGCAATAATCATTACATATGTAATTCTTATCGAACATTTACCCACACAACTCATTCGAGCAGAACTTAATAATCAATACAATGAAGCAAATTTTGTACTGAGAAAAAGAAAAAAATAAGACCCATCCTATAAGTAAAAGGAAGTTCGTATCGTGAACAATGAAGCTAATGGCGCAATAGAAAAGTTCGAAGTTCTCAACTCAAAGAAATTAACATATGGGAAAGGTTTTTTAAAAACAGGATGAAGATTCTCTTCGAGTTGAAAGACCAAAAGTATAAATAAAGAAAAGTTTTCGTTAAAGAAAAGTATAGTTTAAATAAAAATATAAGTAGTAAAAATATTTTCATAGAAAGGAAAAATATATAGATGGGGAAAAATTAAAACTGAACAATTTAATGTTTTTTTACCCCAGATTTAAAAGTCACAAATTAAAATAAAATTTTATCATTTTATTTTTTACTTTCTCTTACCCATAAGGTAGAGAAAGTATTGTTTTAGGGTCAAATTTTCGAAAGTGAGTTTTTGTAATATTTACACGTTTTGAAGTCCCCTGAATCCGAAAATCATGTTTTTAGTGAATGGTCTGTGTGTGTGTGTGTTATCAGCATAGCTCAAGAACAAATAGTAGCAGAAAGTTCAAACTTGGTATTCTAAATGTGTATGATATAGGGATGCTACACTAAGCTTTTCGTTGAGATTAAGCAAACGGTTCGTGTAGGTGTACAGGGACGCCCAAAAAATTCAAATACATTACGTCTATGGGGGAAAGTGCTGGTAGGTACAGTTTAACATCTATACACTGCACTAACCAAATGAAACGAATATGCGTAAAAACATGTCTCATGTAGAATATGGTAGGGAAATCATTCATTGTTCGTTTACAGTGCTACACAAAAGAACTAGATAAAAGTGCGATAATAGTTGAAAATTGATGGCGGTGTATTTCAGGCTGGGCCATGTATTATTACTATAGGATTATATTTAGGTGCACCATGTGGTCTGTATATAATCTTCGAAAGATATACAGGGCTGCAAATATTTAAGCGATAACATTCTTTTTTGTAGTTAGTGGATGTGCTTTATTAATATTTTGCCATTTCCATGAAAGCTGTTCGGGAATTGAAATGAATTCCTCATACAGATATGGTAAATAATGTAGGTTTTTAAGCTAAATATTTATCGCTTGTTTTTTGTATATTTACACGTTTTGAGGCTTCCTGATTACCGTAGTCAAGTTTTTTAACGTTTGATCTTTGTCTGTGTCTCTTAGAGTGACTTAAAAGCGAATAATTTTAGGAGATACAAATGCTGTATTTTGAAGTTAATATAAGTTTGTTGCTGGAAAAGTTTGATCAAGATTGATACGTTTCAAGCAATGTTGCGTGTGAAAATTGCCTGGATAATTTTAAGTGAACTTTTAATTTTAATTACAGATTTAAATTCTATATAAATGTATGTGCATTAATGAAATGGGGGGTTGATGGGGGCGGTACCCCCCCCCACACACACACAGATATAATTATCATATAAAACTCTTCCAAAGCCTAATTTGCATTGTTTAATACAGGTTTCCATAACATTACTCGCTATCTTACCTCTTAATCTCCAATCTGTATTTACAGTATTAAATTTCAGGGTAAGAGAAAGTCGTGTGAGTGACACACCAGATTTTTTTTTTTTTTTTTTTTTTTTTTTTCGCGCTAAAGGTAAAATTTTTATGGAAAATGACAGAATTATAGAGTTAGCATGATTTCAATGTATTGGTTTGGCGTTAAAAGCTTTAGAGCAAAATATATTAATTAAAAAAAAAAAATAGATTTTTTTTTTTTTAATTACACATAACTTTTAAAATTAAATAGAAAACTGCAACAAAATAAAAAACCATTTCACACATATAGACATATAAACAAACAAACGGTTGTTTGGACTTTTTTTTTTTTTTTTTTTTTTTTTTTACTTGGCGATTACATTTGCTTTTCGACTTAAAAATCAAATAAATCCAATTTATTTATTTATTTACTTATTTATTAATTTTTAGATTATAACCATCAACACATAAAATATTTTTAGATTATAATATAATATAGAACATAATATATACATTTTTAGATTATAACCATCAATACATAAATTGTAAGGAATAAAAAGTGGATAATAAATAATACTTTGTTTTTATTAAAAAAAATATTATGCATACAAAATTAATCCAGCGCAAAAGTATTGCATTGAAAGAAGAGAAAATCAAATTAAAAATAGTCTGTGTGCATACATTTATTTTATTTTGTTTTATTTATTTAAATTTTTTTTTGTTTTGTTTAAAAAAAATTATTATGAACAATCTTAAACATTGAAAATTGTATCTTTAATTTATTTTGGGGATTTGTGCGTAAAACACATATAAACTCCAATATTTGGACATTTTATTGCTCACAGTTTTTTCTCTTTTTATGCATAATTTTTTGAAGAATTTCTACATGAAAAATAATATGGTCTCTAAACATTTATGCAAGATAAATCTTTCGTTTTATTATTTTTTGCATGAGAATTAAATGCATTATTTTCGCATATTATAATGCATTCAATAATATATTATACCCAGTTTTATTCTAAGTGAACTCTGGATAATAAGTTGGATTTCGACAATTCTTGAAAAATGCAGTCAAGAATCAAACAAGCTGTTTCTTCAAAATAAATAAATAAATAAATAAAATAAAATATTTTTTTTTTCTTTTCACAATACGATGTGATTCTGTTTAATTTGATACACAAATTACCTGGTGCATACGTACATTACATTATTCGTTGGCTTCATCAAAAGTACACTTTGTTGTTTATTGCTTTCACATCCTCTATTACGAAAAATACAAATATTTTTACTGTATTGGAAATATTTTCATAGTTTGTATTATTTTTTTATGTGTAATACCAATCAAGATTTTAAACTACAACATTTTTTATCTTATTTTCTTCTCATTCTCAGCCTTTTTGTGGGTTATCCATGATTTTCATTGATTCAGTTCCACGGATAATCGAGCGTTTACTGCATTAAAAGCAATTTGCAGTCATTAACACGCATTTTGCTTGTTATAGAGCGTAATGAATTACTTCTATATTGTAATTTAAATGCCTAAAAATAAAGTATTTGATGCAACGCATGCCATTTCCAAAGAAAAATATCGCATGCTTATTTGACATTTATGAGTTTGCTCTGTTTGTGACAATTTAATATGACTAAAATGAAGTATGAAATACAGTCTAAAGACCGTAATATATCATTATTTTTCGCAAAATAACGATAAATACTATGCACACTATAAATAGGAAAAATTCAATAGGAAAAATATTTTTGAATAACATCAATATCATGGCAATTTTAGAAAATTTACGGAAGTTAAGACTTGGACAAGCAGACAAATAGAAATCAAATACCTTTCAAATTTATTGAAAAAGGCTGGGAATTGATTCTGTGTTTATCAATGACGCGAAAATTTGTCCTTTAAAAATACATTTTCACTATTATTTGATATATATATCAGGGGTCAATCTAGGTTTTAATTTTTGAGTCTCTTTTTTGTGAAAAACAAAATATTTTTCTGAAAAATAAAATATTCTTGTGGAAAAATAAAATATTGTGTAACATCGTCTATTTTTACAATGATTGTATATAATGTTTAATATGAAGTTAATAGAGTTTCGTTGAGCCAAATTAAAGCATTAATTAAAAATAATACTGAAAACTTTTTTTTTTTTTTATATAGGGTAGGTGCTCCAGTGATTGGCGTGCTCCAGTAGTTGACATCTATCCCGAAATAATTAATAAATAAGAAAAATAATAAAATCATATATTTTACATATAAGAATTTTAACGTTTTATGTCAAACACTGGATCATAGGGTGCTAATAACTGGTAAAATGAATAACTAGCAGTGTCAGACACTGAAACATAAGGTGCCAACTACTGAAAAAATGAAAAACTGGCAGTGTCAATTACTGGAACATTGAGTGGGTGTCAAATAAAAATTCATATTAAAAAAAAAAAAAAAAAATGTTATGAAATGTATATATTTTAACATATATATGTGGTTCTGAATGTCTTTCATGTCATATGTACTAACTTAAGATTTCTAAAAATATTTTCTGATGTCTAGAACATTATAAACATCAGAGATTGCTCAAAAAGTGTCAATCACTGGTGCACTTACCCTAAAAGGATCATTTTTATAAAACAAAATCTTGTAAAGGATTCCTTTTTATGATGTGGAATTTTGTGAAGGGATTGCAAAAGGGATCGAAATTTTGCCTGGATCGATCCCTGTATTGTACAAATATATTAATTTATATGACATGGCCAAGAGACACATATCATTACCAACTTTCATAAAACTCTTACTCATGAAATAAAAATGATAAAAGGTTATAATTCACTGAATCCTGACGGAATATTACACATAATATCACACTTTCGCTATCAGTAAAAATAAAGCTTTCATTCATAAAGTTACAAGTAGTATGAGAGAATTGAGTCGTAATGACGTATTGTTTCTAGAAGAGCATTTTTTTTTTCTCAGATTTCCTTCCTTCCGAGCGTGTATACGCGAGACGGAAAGATCGCTTCCGTACATAGACTTTTTTCTTTTTTACTTTCTCTTACCCATAAGGTAGAGAAAGTATTGTTTTTGGCTCAAATTTTCGAACGCGAGATTTTGTTATATTTACACGTTTTGAGGTCCCCTGAATACGAAAATCATGTTTTTAGCAAATGGTCTGTGTGTCTGTGTGTCTGTGTGTCTGTGTGTGTGTGTGTGTCTGTCTGTTATCAGCATATCTCAAAAACAAATTATGGCAGAAAGTTCAAACTTGGTATTCTAAATGTGTATCATATAGGGATGCTACAGTAAGCTTTTCGTTAAGATCAAGCAAATGGTTCGTGTACAGGGACAATCAAGAGAATTCTAATACATTACGTCTATGGGGGAAATTGCAGGAAAATAGAGTTTAACGTCTATAGACTGCACTAAACCAAATGAAACGAATATATATTTTTTGTAATAGAGACAGTTAACTGGGAAATTTTTTTTGTGTATGTAGGAGCCTCGCCTCCCCCCCTGGGGGGGAAGTCCCCCCTCGAGGGGAGTAAATTTTCATGATGGGTATCTTTCAAAAGAGCTCGAAAATACCTTTAAAACGAATGGTTGAACCATCGATCTGCGATAATTTAAAACAAAGTTATCGATTTTTTTTTTACTTTTAACGAAAAAAAAAAAACTTTGAAAAAAATTCGTACTTTTTTTTTTTTTTTTAATATTGAGAATAAAATGGACTTTTTTTGGATATTTGGTGGAAAACTACTTCTCTAATATGGAAATCGTCTGCCTTATCATAAAAGATAATTTTTTTAAATAATAATTTTAATAAATTATTTTTTAAAAAGAGAAATATTTTTTAATAACCGAATTAAATTCTATATAAATGTAGGTGCATTAATGAAACGGGGGGTTGAGGGGGGCTACCGCGTACTTTTAAATCGTACTTTTTTTTAAATATTGAGAATAATGGTAAGTAAACGACGGACCATATATATGAATAGAATTATTTATTTTTATTTCTTGAGTTGGAGAAAGTTGACGCTTACCGGCCAACGTATTTTTCTCTACTGCTGAACTTTTACATTGCCTCACTAGAGGGCGTATCAAAAAGGGCTTACATGATGCCACAGAATATTTAGTAATTGTGGGAGGGAGAAATACTTAACAAATAAAATGGACTTCTTTTGGATATTTGGTGTTAAACTACTTCTCTAAAATGGAAATCGTCTGCCTTATCGCAAAAGATAATTTTTTTAAATAATAATTTTAATAAATTATTTTTTAAAAAGTGAAATATTTTTTAATAACCGAATTAAATTCTATATAAATGTAGGTGCATTAATGAAACGGGGGGTTGAGGGGGGCGGTAGCCCCCCTCACACAGAACTAATTATCATATAAAACTCTTCCGAAGCCTAAAATGAATTGTTTAACATAGGTTTACATAACAGTACTCGTTATCTTATCTCTTAATCTCCAACCTGTATTTATAGTATTAAATTTCAGGGTAAGAGAAAGTCGTGTGAGTGACACACCAGATTATTATTTCTTCTTCTTATTTATTTATTTTTGTGCAGTGACATATCACATTACATATCTAAAGAATATACATTTACTTTGCATTAACTCTGCTCTAATATTCCATAAAATTGCTTCATTTCTTTACATATCTGCAAAATTATAATAGTACTATTTTAAATTTTACTGTAACTAGTACTATTGATCTTACTTCTTGATGTACTGTAACTCGATGTAAAATGCTTCAACTTTTTATAACCAATCATCAAGTTACATAACAACAGTGCATAAAATAGATACACAGGATTTAAAAATAGCAAATTTGAAGAAGAAAAAAAAAAAAAAAATCTGCCGCAAATATGCCACCTTTGTTGCTAGATTCTATAGAAGTTTAAGAAATAATTATTGTTTACAACGAAAGAACTCAATACTTTTGAAAAATGTTGGAGAAAACAATCCTACCTAGTCCCCCCCCCCCCCCGAAAATGACAATACATCGTGAGCATAATACACAAGGGAAAACAACATTTTTGTGTCAGTAAATACTGAATAAGATGATATTAGGTGGGATAACGGCAAGAGAAGTAAATTGGCATGCAGTAAGCTTTCACGCCCCGCACGAATCCGAAATGTTTCATTTGCTAACCTCAAATTTGGTGTAAATGCATTACTTTTGCAGAGTAACTAACGGCACCCCCCTCCACACCAAGATCCCCCCCCCCCACCCTGAATCAAAAGCATGTGAAATAATTCCACCACCTTTAAAGAAAATACTACATTTATATCAGATTATATATAAAATCATAAAGTGTTATTAATATATTTCTGAAGCCGCTATTGGAATTTTTATATATTTGTGAAAAGGCAGAAAGCATAGTCTGTCGATTAGCATATGTATAATTAAATGACTAAAATCCATATAAGAAAAACAATATTTTCTTTGGAACACTAGTATTTAAAGAAAAAATTTATCTGCGGTTGAAGTAAATTTTTAGAAGAAAGCCCTTAGAAGATGTTGAATCGTTAAATGGTCAATTTAAACAACATGAGAAATGCATCCCATCAGTGCGTAGACAGAAAACTCTGTTTTCTATGATCGCACAGAGGTGTCTTTCATATTTGCAAAATTAACAGTTTGGATAAGACCGAGTTGTTAAGTTCAAGGATGTCATCATAAAAAGATTAGATAACAACAACCAGAAATTTCAAACACTGTTAAGTACATTTTAACAATGCAATAATACAGTCACTGATAATCAAGAATGAAAAAATTTCAGTATTGGGATCCACAAAGTAATTTTATCACGTAAGTAAATAAAATAAATACATGTATAACAAATAAATACATAATAGTGCAATTAATATCTATAGGGTAGGTGCTCCAATGATTGGCATGCTCCAGTAATTGACATATATCCCGAAATAAGAAATAATTAATAAATAAGAAAAATAATAAAATCATATTTTACATATAAGAATTTTAACATTTTATGTCAAATACTGGAGCATAGGGTACTAATAACTGGTAAAATGAATAACTAGCAGTGCAGTGTCAAACACTGGAAACATAGGGAGGCAATTACTGATAAAATGAAAAACTGGCAGTGTCAGTTACTGGAACATTGAGTGGGTGTCAAATAAAAATTCACAAAAAAAAATAATTGTTATCAAATGTATATATTTTAACATCTTATGTGGTTCTGAATGTCTTTCATATCATATGTACTAACTTAAGATTTCTAAAAATATTTTCTAATGACTAGAACATTAAAAACATCAGAGATTGCTCTAAAAGAGTCAATCACTGGTGCACTTACCCTATATTTCATTTTTTTTTTTTTTTTTTTTTTTTTGTTATATATAAAAGAAGTTCCCGAGAAAATTTTTACCAATCACTTTGTTTCTAACATAAATATTTATTTAAAAAAAAAAAATAATATATATACGTTATTAGTTTCAATTATGATGATAGAAGTCGCTAGATATTGCATCTGACTACCATTAACTTTATTATGCATAAGTACTTACTTTTCAGTCCTCATGCTTTAGAAAATGCATAAGGACGATTTATCAGGGCATTGGAGAATAATGTTCTATAAATTTAAAACGTGATATATAGATGGGATGCCTACAATCGAAAATTATGGTGATTATGATATTGCTATTTAAATACATTCATTGATGACTGCATAGTTGCATTTTTACGTTCTAAAGTAAGATTTAGTATTTATGTTAGGCATATTGCAAAACATTAAAATTTACTTACCTAATTGTCAAGAAATTATATACACTTCAAAGTATTCATAAGCTTTCCTGAAACAGAAAAAGAATTTTAAATAAGCTACAGTCAAATGTTATATTTAGAAACAAAATAAGATTAACTTATTACAATTATATGCAGCTAAAACTTCATTATTGGTGTTAGAAAATGAAATAAAAGACTTCGCGAATTAAGATTAAACTTAGTATTACTATATATAACCAGATAACGTATAAACTGATGTGTTTTTGTACCAATTAGACCAATTAGTCAAATATCATTTCAAATTAACAAAATGATTGAGATTTTTCTGAAATTGTTTTCGAATTTCTTTAGACTAAATTTGTGATTAATAGGCTAACGCGATAATTAGATTTAAGCGTAAAACCTACAAAAGTAATTTAATAATAATAATTTTATATAAATAAATAAATAAATATATATATATATTAAGAGTATTAATTTTATATTTTTCACTGTTATTAAGGTAGTTCAACGCCCCAGGTATAAAAAATATTTTTTTTATTCATTAAGAGGGAAAGATTTTAAATAATAATAAATTAAACACCCTCATACTCAAACAAGACAACTGTATAAGAATTTTAAAACACAATTTATTACCACAAATTCAATTGATAAAAATAGAGTAACTAATAATAATGAAAATTGATTAACAGTACAATCTGTTCGTTTTTAACACCCGACGAAAAAAAAAAAGTGGTGCAAATTTAAAGCCTCTTTTTATATGCATGTCAAAGACGCTGTAGCGTCCAAAACGAATAGACCGATTTCAATATTTTTCATTAAATTACTTGATTTAATTGGCAAGTTTGATACATATCTGTTTCATAGTTTGTTTTTTAATTAATTAAAATGTGTCTTTTTTTTTCCATGCCATTTTGCACTAATATTTATAAATTTGCGAGCTCGCAATCTTCCAATTTCAAAATTAACTTATAATGAAATCTGCGAACTGGCAATTTTTCAACTTTTAAATCATAAATCACGTAGTTTTTTTTTTTTTTTTTTTTTTTTTTTTTATTGGAAGACAAATACTTTTTAAACAGTCATAAGTTTACAGGCCCTTTTTTTTTTTTTTTTTTTTTTTTTTAATTCTGTCGAAAATTATATATATTTTTTTTAAGTTATCCCCCCCCCCCCCCAAAAAAAAAAAAAAAAAAAAAAAAAAAAAATCGTAAATTTTAACCGATTTTGATAAGAATTAAAAATTGGCTACAAATAGTGATTATGAGCCTCGCGGTCAAAGTACGCTATATTAGGTTGAAAGTTAGAGATTTTAAAGAAAAATAATTTGTAATTACATTTAATGGTAGCCTTGCTTTGACAATTTTCATAAAAAAGATTGAATCTATTATTCAATTGAAGAACTGAATCAAAATGGTTCTTCCAACTGAAAATTTCAAATTTTTTTTTAGAAAAATATTTTATCAAATTTAAGGTCGGTTCTTTTTCTTCTAAAGTTAGCTTTATATTTGTGAACTTATAAATATTGAGTTAACCATACAGGTATGAATTCAACATTAAGAAATCCATAAGAGGAATGAAATTTTATATTACTAAATTGAAATTTTTAACTATTGGAGATTAAAACGTTCGGGAAAATCGTTCAGCCCACATGACGGTGAAAATAGATTTAATATTTGTATTTCCAACAGGATCTACTTTAAAAGCACTGGAATAGAAGTAGGATGGGGAAATGTTTTGTTAGGAAGTTTTCCAGAGAATTCTGATTACAAATCTTATAATAGAATCTGAGAAGGCTCTTTAGATTCAGAAACATTTTCATTTTATTTCTCAAAGGAAAACGTCCGAATTCGTAGATAGTTAGATTAAATGTAAATATTTAACAATGTTAGAAAATCCACTAGAAACTAATACAGAACACGAGTGAAAATTCTTTAAATAATCGAGAGTTTTTAAAGTTGTTTTATTTTTAACCCTTTAACGATCATTGGTTTCACAGCGAAACCAAACATTTGGCATAATTTAAGAATTTTTATGCAGCATCCCCCCCCCTTGTTTTAATCAGGTTTCAAACTTTTGTTTCTTCTCTGTCGGCAGATAGCAGCACTATTCCAAAATTTAACAAAAAATGCTTCAAAATGAAGCTAAATGCATAAATCACTTGAAGTTTCTTAGTGTGCGCGAGTGCGAATTCCTGTTTTGATGATGCACACATGTCTAGTTTTTTTTTTTTTTTTTTTTTTTTTTTTCCCCATTTAATGAAGAGCTGGACTATTATTTTCACCTGAAACAACTTTAACTAGTTTTTGTAGTCGATAACGTTTATTTACAAGGTGTTTTATTTATTAAATATTATTTGAATTTAATAAGGTTAACTTTATAGCTGTTTCAAACCAAACATTTCTCAAAAAATGAACAATGCTAATTTATTTTTTAAATATTTATGATCAGCTATGTGTCTAAAAGCCATTATTTAAATTAGTTTAGTAATTTTTAAAATAAATTAAATAGTGAACGTTAAAGGGTTAATGCGTGCAAATAATTAAAAAATAATAATTTCACTTATTGATATAATTTATCTTTAATTCTTTAACTATAGTTTTGAGGTTATTATAGTTTTTTTCAACAAAGTTCAAAAGTATTTATGATGTCCGTTCGTCTGCCTGTCTGTGTTTCCATTTTGATAAATATTTTTAGATGAATCAACACTTTTTAATTGTATTTATCCGTCACACAAAAAATATTAACTCATAAATAACTTTTCAACATTGTAAAGTATAGGAAACCCATGACACAACTGAAAACTCACCTCCAGAAATTTTTCGTAATGAAACGGAATGTTTTTGTGTGGCCCTGTAAGAGTGTCATTGGTGTTTGTTAACATAAATTTTCTATAGGAAGCATTCTTCATTACATCTGAAATGTTATGTTGATTTCGTATAATTATCGCAGTTATAAAATATGTTTATAAGAAATAAGTCTGTTATACCATGATGATTTTGTTGTTTTGTGATTCCTTGTACACAGACCAGTTGTGTGATACGTAAGTATTTTAATAGGAGGCCATTCTACAATAAACCTGAAACAACTATCAGTTTTATGAAATTTTGAAAATAGTCATGATAATGAAAACGCAGCCAGAAAAACTAAAGTCATGATATTGTTCTTGATAAATGGTGGTCCGATTCAAATTTAAGTTTTCGAATCATTCTCTGATTGGCACCCAATAAGTTAAAGGCACAAGATTCCAGATTCTGCAGATATTTTCATCGATTTCTGAAGATTAAAGCTTTCCAATTGATGATTTATCTTCAATAAGCTTTCTTCTATCTGAAAATGCGTGGACCTTTGAGAAAAATACTATCTGTAGGCCTGCTTAAAAGCTTAAGTTTTTAAAAGTTTCCGTTGCACTGTACGGAAGTCTGAAGCAAAACCTGATATAGCAGAACGCAGCGTAGCTCGAAATCTCGAAATTGAAACCACTTATTTTTAGAATACACACTAAAAAGAAAAAAAAAAGAATTACTCTGGACATCCAAATGATTGCAGCAAGTTAAAACTCGTAATGAGGACTTATCACATCTTCATATGAAACATCTCCAAGCCATGACTCTACAGCGTTGCCAGCTCAAAAGCTACATTACCAGTCTTGGAGGAATGATATAAGTAAGAGGGGTTGACACGTCCGGAAAAACATTGTAAAAATCATATGGAATTGTCCTCACGAGACTTCCTCTATGGATAGATGCCGACCTCGAACTTATTAACCGTTTATTCTGCTTTAAGTGGCATCAGGCACATGTTACAAAGATTCTCGAAAAGAAGCAAGAAGAGAGTAGCTCGAATGGGCTGGGCTTCAAAAGTCACTTTAAAAAATGCTAATTTTTAGAAAATGTATATACATATATATACGTATTAATGTGCGGGTTTCTCAAGATGTAAATACTTTGTGCAGTGTCTTAATTAAATTTAAAAATTTAATTTTTGCGAAGTTTGGAATCCATTGAAGAATGTTCTCATTTTTGTTGACGTCGGAATATACAGTCAACAGTGAATCTTTACTAACATGAAAAGTCACACAGCACTAGCTAATGTTTTGGTAGACTCAATATGGCTCCTGCAGCAGCACTGATATGGCTTAAGCCATCTTGAGTAGACAACGCCAACTCTTGTTATATCATTCCTCGAAATTAACAGTCTCATTATTTAATTTACGAACCACGTACATACAGACTGAATTAATTGACTGTTGTCTGAAAGGAATAGTGCTGTTACTATATCAAAATCACAGTATCAGATAAATAAAAAACACTCCCCAAAAACCACGGGAAACCGCTCAGAGTCCCGCAATTTGAAAAAAAAAAAAAAGGGGGGGGGCGGGGCATACATTTTAATAACTGAATTAAAATTTCAGGAGAAAATCTTAAATGAAATAACACACTGAACTTCAGAGAGAATCTCGGAGTTCAGCCAGAACCTAGTTCTGTGAAGGATCCGTGGTCCAATCAAAAGCCAAGCCAGTACCCCCAGTACAGAACAGAACTCACAATCCTCACTGAAAGTGCTCGAGCTAAAATCGAAAACGGAAAAGTCCTGCAAAGGACATGAAAATCTAATGTAACATGAGATGATGCAGTGAAATAAACCATTTAACCGAGTTATGAAAGATGTTTAAAAAACATCGAATTTAAGATAATGTAGGACACCAATATGTCCTATAACTTTTGTTAATGATGTAGTACCAAGAAAATAAGAATCCTTCGCTAAAAAGTTTTTTTTCTCTATTTAATGCAATACCAGTTTCATAATTAGAATGAAACGTAAAAATTAAAAAATAATAAGTATTAATATGTAACAGAACAATATATAAAGGTGTTATATGTAAAGCGTTTTTTTTTTTTCTGAGAAATTCAGTGTTATGTAGCTTTGGCGTTTTTAGAACACAGTGAAGATACACAAGAATAAAGGAAGTTATATCTTACATGAGAACACCATCAAAAAGACAGGTGTCACTTCCTTTTTTATCTTTCTTTTTTTTAGAACAAACAATAAGAAATATATTGAAGGTCGAAGCATGTATTTTCTAAAATAGCGGAAGCTCAAAACAATGGCAACAATATGATGCCACTAATAACAAACATTTCATACTTTTTTTTTTTTTATGTGCATAATATATTGGAGGAAGACGGTAATTGGGGTAGTGTATTATAAAGAAAAAAAAAAAAGTACAAAAAAGTAGCAGTTATTATTTCATCTTCCGTCATTTTTCCAATTAGCAGTAGCATCGAAGTGAATAACATGCCTTCTTCTCTGTTGGTTTAGTGAATATTTTTCGAAACTCTCCTTCTGATATATGGAACGTTTCCGAACAATGTATGACTAATAATTTGCAGGATAACCTATTAAAGTTCGTTTCAGTTCACAGGAACAGCAATTGAAAAAAAAAAAAAAAAAAAAAAAAAACTAGTCTATGCCTTACGGACTTATTTCTTATTTCAATATTTTATTTAACCGGTTATTTTCTATAAAAACTTTTTTAAATCAGATGAGAAAAAAATTCGACACTATGTGAAATTGACGAAAATTATTAAATTTTCGAAAACATTGTGATTTTACCAATGAATCTGAATCTGATAGATTGTTATGAAAGTGGCAGCCTTTGGGTGTCATTTAACTCTATGAGGTAAATTCTGATAGAACTTTTTATTGCAAAAACACATTCAGAAAAGAGTCTCCCATTCATAATAAATGTAGACTATATTTTTAAAACAATACCATCTCAATCACAGAAATATTTGGATTGTCATGAAAATCGTTATTTGAAATTAAGTTTTAATGCAAAATCTGCTATGAAGCATTATTGATTCACATCTACAAAGAATTTTTAAAGATAATAAAAAGAAACATTTATACAAACAAAAATCGATATGAAAAGAATTATAGACGTTTATTTTAGAAAATCATTCTAACATTTGTTGTAAAAATTGTACGTCTATTGCATATCGCTCAAAAGTAGCTGACAGTCTTTTTAAATCTATTTTATTTTGATATTTACCAACCTGTTTTTTCGTTTTTCTTTGTGTATATTTGCTGCATATTTATCTGTCTATTTATCTTGGTTTTTCATGCAGCTTCCAATTAATTACCTATTTATTTTCTCTCTCTTAATATGTATGCTAAACAGACATTTTTTTTCTTTATGAAACATCAGTTCAAAGAAAAAAAGAAAGAAAAGAAAAACACATCTGATAGATATCCATCTAGAGTAACATGTAATTAAATAATTTTACTTCAGTATGTTCATGAACCAAGAGAAATCAAAGTCTTCAAGTGTACAGGCGAGTACAACAACTTTGAATGTTCTAGGGTTTCTCACTTAAATCAAGCACAGGTTTATGAATATTTCAAAGATAATCCTTATCAAGGAACTCTTGTTTGAGATTATCCTGAGAAGCTTTGACAACTCAGGCAATTATCTAATAATACTTTGCTTTATCAGATGAAGATTGAATGACATTCACCTCGAATATAAACTCTTTCCTTACGGACATTTTCAGTAAAAGTGAACACATCATCAAAACTATTTTTATCAACATAACGTTATACAATGTAATGTTATTAAAATTACATTTAATGGTATAATTCACCAAAAATAAATAAATAAAAGACGTTTCCTTGCATGTTTAGTGAATTTTCGTTTAATGAGATAGCGTGTAAGATGTCTTTCTTACACACGCATGTCAAAAGTTAAAATATATTTTAAAACCTGACTTATGAATGTTTGTTTTTCTCATGTGTTCCGTTAAAAAACTTCAAATAGTACACTAATAATATATGTTAGTAAAACTAGTATATTGTAACCATCACAAAACTTTCTTCTATATTTTCGCTGTACGAATTTACACAATACAAATTATTTATTAAAATTGTTTTTCATGATGAATGCAGACGATTTTCATCTTAGAAAAGTACACTTTTAAATGTCTAAAGAAAATCCATTTTATGCCCTACAGATGACATCTTAAAAAATACATCTTTTTCTCTTCTTTTTTTTTTTTTTTTTTTTTTTTTTTTTAAATTAATAACACTTTAAAATATTATCACAGTTCTACAATTTAACCATACATTTTAAAATTACTGATGAATTCTTTTAAAAAAAATACTTATATTGAAAATTTACAGCCAGTGGAGGGAGGTATTCCACACCCCCCCCCCCCCCCCCCACCACCCTCCCGGGAGGAAGAGAGGATCCTACATGTACAAAAAAATCTGGTTGACTATTACAAATATTTTTTAATTTCAAAATAATTGATTAAAATGAATTAATCATTGCGTATACATTTAAATAAGTTTTTATTTCTTCTATTGAATGTATATAGGAAAATAAAAATAAAAAAAAATAAATAAATAAAAGATCGGTGGATGTCAAAACCAAAAAAAAAAAAAAAAATCTTCCAATTTTAAAGAATTCATGAGAAAAAAAAAAAAGCACTTTTATATGTTTAGTAATTGTGCTTTACAATTAAAAATGTAGGACAATAATATTTTTTATTTGAATAAACCTTATTTTAAAAAGGCAGTAAATAAAAAGCACCAAAACAGTAGTTTTAAAAAATAAAGAGTTAAGAATTTTGAAAACTAACACTATACATTTCAAAAGCTTCGACGGAGTCTTTTTAAAAAGCGGTTTTAAGGATAAAGCAGTACACTAATTCAATCATATTCAATGCGACTACCAGGGGCCGATCCAGGCAAAAATTTGACCTCTTTTGCTGCTCCTTCATGAAACCCCTTTTCATAAAATGTGCCTCATCAAAAAATTCAAACCTATAAAATGGGCCCCTTCTCAAAATTTCGTTTTATAAAATAAATAAAATTCTCCTTTTGATTACGTGCAGCAGTGTTACCAATTAGTAGGGACTTATTTTATTTAATAACACTGCTCTGCATGAAAATTGTCCCAACACCATTTTTGCAAATTCCTTTGTAAAATGACCTCCTGGATCCGAATATGACGCCAATTTTGCCCTATCAACATCGTTTTTTTAGGGACGTCCCCCTATTTTTATCCCTTTTTGGTAATTTTATGGCTATACATTTGATTTTTAGGGAGGATTATTTTAACTGTTAAATATCTTCTGAGTGGCTAGAGAGTTGGAAAATTCTAAAACACGAACATTTGCGGCAAGGGGGGGGGGGAGGGGGGGATGCCGAAACTATGTATTATATTTCTTACATTTTTTTTTTAATCTATTGTTAATGTTATTTATTAAACATATTTTATTCTTTTTAAGTGTTAAATTCTTTTTCATTTTCCAAATCAAATTCATGGCCATAAAATTACCGAACGATAAAATTGGGGGAATGGTGTCCCAAGAAAACGATGGATGACTGGGCAAAATGGGAGTCATATTCGGATTCAGGAGGTCATTTTACATAAGAATCAGCAAGAATTGTATGAGGGCTCGAATTTTTTTTTTTTTTCCCAGTGCAGCGTAATTACCACTGATTTTGAAGAATGTTGTTTTGTATATATGATAGACGATTAGATAATCCCATGATTAAACAAATATTATAATTAAAAATTAGTGATGGATATTGAATATATAGAACCCTAGAAGATATCAACACTGACGTGCAGTTGGTGATATTCAACACCACCAAGGCGTCACTGACAACTTATTATTTATAAATGAACAACTTATAAATCGATTCAATTCCAAAATTACTTAACAGTGTAAATACATTTCGAATCTGTTTAAAATAATTATTTAACATATCGTTTAAAAATTAAGTTTTGTAGAATATTATTGAAACGAAAGATTCAACTGAAGAATTCCAATTCCATTGTAAATTAATTTAGTTTAATCTACTAGAACTCTCAATTTACATTCATCAAAGGCATTTCTGTAACAAACAATCAGTATAAAATGTTTCACATCTAGTATACTCTGTTTTGTTTTCTTTGATTGAACACACCCTGAATTAGATTCTCTGGTCATTATATTCTTAGATCTGTAGTATGAATTAATTCTAGGAAAACAACCTCTGACTGGCAGCAACATCTTAACCAAGGTTTTGGGAATTTAATTTTTTGTTTGAATTTATTTTAAGTGCCAACTTGTACGTTTTTTCAACCCTACTATTGCATTGTAAAAAAATTCAATATGTTTAATCGGAGAAAATTGCTAAAAAAAAATTGCTGAAAATTTTTATTAAAATTTTCCGGTAGCAATAAAACGTACAAGTTGGCATCTATGGTATTTCTATATCTAAGGGGGGAAAAAGGTGTATGTAGATTAATCTGAACCCCCCTCCCCCCTCTTCTTTACATATATCAAAATATTTTTGAACGAATCGCGATCTCGATATAACTGAATATAAGTCTAATAAAACGTACATTACAGACTTGGTAAAAATGAGATTCGAACCCGGAAACATTTGGATTCTAAGAAAGATATAAATTTCTTCCTTGCCTTTCTATTGTTCAAAATAACCTAGAAATTTACCATAATAAAAAGGCAAATTTATGAATGAAAGAGATACTAAACTACAAGAACTATTTTAAATACGAATTTGATTTTCAAAGAGACGCTTAAAGAATAATTTAAATGCAAAATGTGTCAAGAGGAAAACAAAAGGCATTTCGAAATTTTATTAATAAAATTCAAATAGTGGATACATAAATATCAAACAATATCGGTAGTGACTCATTCTGACATTTTTGTGGACGAAAATGACTTGAGTCACATTTATGTTTATGTAGATCTTCACAGAAATGAGTTCTACTTTATATGGTGATGTCATGCTTGAATGACTAAAGGCTAAAAATATAGTAAAATATCAATATTGGTTGTTTTAATGTACGTTTTTGTCCAACTTTCTAGTTTATTTGCATAAGTAACATGACGCATTTTTTTTTTTTTTTTTTTTTTTTAACTATGGGGGGAAAATCTATTTTTCAATTTTTAAGGCTTTACGTAATACCTCATTTTATATTATTGAAAAAGAAAGAAAGAAAGAAAAAATAAAAAGCTTGATTTGGTTTTCTTCGATGCTTTCACATGCTTCATGGCGTGATCGATTTCTATATTTTATTGCTTCATTGCAGAAAAGTCATAGTAAAATAATTACAGCGTTGAAAACCATGCCTTCTATTACTTTTTATTATTACTTTTTATGAATTATTTGAAAAAATAATTTTGAAAAACAAGGAACAAAATGTTAATTATTTTAATTTTTTTTTATAAAATTTAAAAGAGCATCTCATGTTATATTTGTGTACTCCTAAATATTTTTTTTTTCAGTTGGTTATAGCCATGTCTCTCCCCGTGTGGTAATTTCATTGCAGAAAAACAAAAATCGCAACACTGAAAAAAGCAAGTATTTTTTAATCATTTGCTTTTTGTATTTTTTAGAAAGTATGATAATTTAATAAATATTTAAAAATTTTCGGCATACGAAATATTTTCCTCTAACGGTACATCAGTTGCAAATCATAGGTCTTAAAAATAAATAAATAAATAAATAAAACAAAATTTAAATAAAAATTCTTTAAAAAAAAATTTCAGTTAATGCAATATTTAGTAAAAATAAAATGAATATCGTTAACTTAAAATCTGAAAAAGAAAAATACACAACATTTGACAAAAGAGACTGTTTCTAAAAAACATCATACAAATAAGCGATTTCACTTTAATAATTAAAAAAAAAAAAACAAATGGGAAAAAAAAAAAAAAAAACAATGAATTACAAAAGGATTTCCGGAAAACAATATGATTCATAGTTATTTTGTAAAGTGTAAATGGACTAAATAGTTGCTCGTTTCTAGTTGATAACATAGAATTTTGTGGTTTTCCCTGCTACTTTGTTGGCGGACGGATATGTCATTCAGTTTCATTTAAACTCTTGTTTAGTCATGAAGTGCATCTTTTACCCACTACGTTTTAAACAAAGTTATTTATGCTGATTAAACACGATTACATAATTGTATGGGGATTATTTACTGTTTTATAAATATTAATTCAAATGATTCAGGCGTGCGAACTTTCTTTATTGAAATATAAGCTACTTGTTCAAAAATCCAAAGTAATATATGGGAAAAATGATGGGAAAAAAATATCTTAAATTAAAAGTATTGGAAATAAACATATAAAAAAGGGGGATTAACAATAACAATTAAAATAGATTAACTAAGAAACTCAAATGTTAATTACCAATTTTCCAGAAAAAATTAGTGACATGAGATTTAATCGAGCTATTGAGCATAATATTTTCCAGAAATATTAACTATCTTAGAAATAAATTTCTCTAAAGTGGATCCCAGTTACAATTAAATTTTGTCGAAACGATACAATAGTGACGTAAGGTGACGTAAGTGATTGGTCAACAGAGATGGGATTCATACAATCAAAAATTCGGCTGCTAGATTTCGGTACAAAAATTTGTTATAATGCACTCAAAATGCTTATTTTTCTTTAAAAAATTAAAAGAAAATAGAATTAAATTTTTGAAACATATGCTCAAAATCTCGAATTTAGAAACGTATTTGGAAAGCTCGAGATTTGAAAGAATTTAAAGACAGTTAAGCATCGCATTTTATCATTGGCTATTCAGCAGGACGGTGGAGGCGCCATCTATTGATTGAAATCAAAATCATCACACTAAGATACGATTTTAATATAACAATAACTTAATTTAAGAATTTTTAACTTAGGAGCGGAAATTCCGTAAAATTGAAATTATAATGCAAATATCATAGATTTAAATTGCTTTTTTCTGAGGGAAATAAAATGAAATTTTCCAGAGAATGATTTTAATTTATGAGATTTTTCTGAAAATCACGTAGATGTTCTGCGTGGGAAAGTCTGGTTATTAAATATGCATACTTGCCAACCATCTCATTACGTACCGTATAATTTTTAGTACCCGCCTTTTTTTTCACACCAATAATTTTTTAGAGTAATTTTAGTCTCATTTAATCGTAACAACATTTGAAGAGAATTACTCTAAAAATATAGTGGTGTGAGAAAAGGGGTGTTTTTTCAGGGGGCGTTAACAATTGTACGGTTATTAATGAGATGGTTGGCAAGTATGAATATGAATTCAAATCTGCAATATCTCCAAATAAGTGACCTACTGTCGATTCTACAATTGCGAGTTTCATCTGCAGTTACTATAAGAGCTGGTAAACGTTTATTTATTTTAGTGTTAAATTTTAGTTAATCAATTTTGTCATTTCATTTTATTTATATCGTAGGCAAACAAATCCAAGTATATATGCCAAGTAAATTTATTATAACGTAAATGTGATGTAATGGTAATCGTAAATTTTATTTGCATCATTATAAATCTATGCAATATTGAAGTTACATAAAATAAATAAAAATTTTTAGCTATAGAATATAGACATGCGTCATCAAAACTTAAAGCTGCTGGATATATTTTAGTTTCATGGTTTTAATGAACGAGGGTTAATGTTGTTTGCCTTGAATTTTTCGTATTTGGAGTGGCATTCAAAACTTGATATTTGAGAAATTTTTGTGACCTTTCTGTTACGACTGAACATTTAAAAATTTGTTACAACGTAAATTTTTGAAACCAATCGAAAATTAACACTTCAAAGAGTTTCTTTGTAAAAGTATATATATATATTTAAAAATCATTATATCGTATACTATACTAAATACTAACAATACAAATAAATTAATACACACATATATACATGTTTACACACACACATCATGGATTACATAGCAAAAACGAAGTCGTTGAAAAAATATGCCATATTAGCTGTAACAGATAAACCAATATATATCCTATAGCAAAGTACTAGAAAATGCTGTAGGGATTATTATAATAACCTAATGTTAAAGATTGATTATTATAAGTAAACGACGGGACGTCAGAGACAGAAAAAAAAAAAAAAAAAAAAAAATTAGAATGGCAATTGCAAACTTGCGCTCTTGCAAGGCAGAAAATAAAAAATAGGTATTATTTTCTAAATTACTGAACTTGTAAAATAAAAATGAAAAATTTACAAATTAAACCAACGATTAGATGGTAAAGAGAAACGAAAAATTAACACATTAAATAAATTTAAAGATTTAAGTCATTTTGTAATACGTATACACGTAATTATAATGCTGAAGCAAATACTTTAAGAAGGTAATATAATCAAACAAAATAATATTTCTAATATGTATATTATATAATATAGGATTAAACTTTCTAGCATATTTAATATTAGATATTAATTTGTGTAAGTTTTTTTTTTTTTTTTTTTTTTTTTAATCTCCTTTGCAGAATCAGCGCCTGTCTTTCTCCCCGATGTTGAGGGTGATTTTATTATAAATTTAATTCCCCCTTTATAAGGTGATTTAAAACACTAACTACTCTGCTCTCAAAAGAATTATTTTTCTTAAAATGAAGCAACCTTTAATAGGAAACGATGGAAATATTTAAAGGGGAGAAAAAAGAAAGAAATAAACTAGTTATAGTATTCTGTAAATTTTGCAATGCACTTTTTATAAAACGTAAAATAAATAGTTCATAAAATATTGGAGAAAATAAAGGAAAGAAATTGAATTTTTACCATGTTTTTATTAACTTCGATTCTTGTTTGTTTGTCCGGTACAAATCTCGCAATCGATTTTTAACTAACTCCCCTACTAGCTAGACATCTGAAACTTTCAGAATAGCTCAGAACCCGTTGACAACACAATAATTCGAAGTCCGATTTTCAAATTTTCGATTATTTTTCTTTTAATTAATTTAAAATATGAAAATAATAACCTCCTAATAGCTATAAAAATAGTCATTAAAATATTAGCTATAATTTAATTGTTGCCTAAACATATTTACGAGTTCATTTTCTTTCGACATAAAAATAAATACATTTAATTAAACGTGAACGTTAAATTATAAAAAGTTAAATTATGAATCTCACGAAAATAGACGTCATTATCACTATAAAAGTTTTATACGCATTGAATTGATAAAGTGCTAATGTAGTTCTACAGCTATGATTCAACAGAAATTTTAAAAACATGGTTTATAAAAAGTTTTTTATCTTATAATTACAGTAAAGCATCGATTATACGTCTTTTTCATTTATACGTCCTTTTAGTGAAGTGTCGATTCATTCTTATTCATTTTAATGCAAAACTTCGTTTATACGCCTCTAATATCGGTTACACGTCTTTTCCACTTTACTAAAATTCGCAAAATTTCTCGACCTGTCATTATTTTCCATTCTAAATAAGACGGATTTTTCCTAGAAAGCATCTTCAATGGATAACACAGGAAAGATTGAAGAATACTGATCAAAAAACAAATTGAATTCACAGTCTAATTTTTAATACTCATAGAAAAGCAGCAAATCAGACGAATATTAAAGTTTTTTAATGTTATTAAATAACTTTCTGCATGAACATAAATCGTATGGTTATTATTAAAGATAAGCAATATATATAATTAATATTCAAAATGTGTTCATATAGTTCTTAAAAAATGTAACATAAGACTCAATATATATGTAATTAGTACCCAGCCATGCATTAATAGTATGATTTTTCTCACTTTTTATAATAATTTTTTTTAAACTAATTATTGTCTTAAAAAAATGTATAATATACATTTACTAACTTAAGAAATTTTATTAATTAGTATTTCATATAAATTTTGTTTAAAGTGTCATTAAATTTGTAGTAATCAAAGTGTTGTTATTAAAATTTCGATTGTACGTCCTTTTACGTCAGTCCCTTGAAAGACGTATAAGCGATGCTTTTCCGATTTTTTTTTCTTCCAATTTGCAAATTATAATTGTTAAAATTTATATGTAGTAAAAAAAGAGAGAGAGAAAGAAAATTCGAAATACATATTTTATAAAACCACGTTTATCAAAATCTTTTATCGATATATTTTCTCATAACTTTCAAAAACAACACAGACAAAAAATATTTTCCGATTCAACTGATCACAAATTGGTCAATTATCCAAGTTCATCCTAGGTAAAAGTTCAGAAGCGATGCCTAGCGAATAAGAAACATACACATCTATAAAAATATTTCGAGAAAACATATAAATAGAGACACTAAGACACAATTTCTGTTCGGTGATCCGGCACTAACAGGACTGTAAACGGTTGAACTATATATTTTTCTTTTTTACAAACTACAAGCCATGACGGAAAAGCACGCTTTGTACCGTTTTTTTAAGATGGAAAATAAACAGCTAGATTTACAAGTTCAATTATCCGGTGAGTTGTAAACGATTTTATTAGCGAAAGGTGGATCATTGTTGTGAAACACGAAGACTTTTTCATAAAAAGCAATAAATTTCTTAAGTGTATTTCGTAAGACACTAATTGAAATTAACTGATTTTTCATGAGTCAAATTATACGTGTCACTTACTTTTATAATTAAATATTTAATTAACTTCGCTAATTTCATTAGAAAAGAGTGAAAGATCAGTTTCATTACTGAAATTAAAACTTTTTTTATTAAAAGGTTTTATGCAACGGCTGTTATGGCCTCCTTTCTCTTTTTTACGTTACGAACGTAAGATATGTTGGAAAGTATTTTAAACATAAAATAAACCTTCTATGATAATTTCGTGTATCTGCGCGTTTTGAGGTCTCTATTTTTAAGGTGACATATTTATGTATGAGAGCGAATGAACACGATAGCGTCAAAGTATTATCCGATTGAACTAAAAGTTGTAAGTATTCTATGTCTTCGTTGCACGATCTGTCTAGATTTTGGTGAGTAATATATATATATGAAAGGATAAAATAAACAAGATTTTAAATTAGTATTTGAATTAATATTAAGTGATAACTTAATATTAATATCTCAGAATAAATCTTAATTTTAAGAACAATTTTATGAGAATTCTATTTGAGTGCCCAGGTAAAGTTGTTTTCTCAATAGAGCTTCATAGCGCGGGAATCTGATTTCAGAATAAGTTTCGTAATCAAAATTATGCAATAGTCGGAATAAACGGTAAAGCATTGCAAAATAATAAATCCTGGATGCCCGGGTCAACCAATCGTAAAAGGTAGGCGGAATTTAGATTAGCTAATTATCCAATAAGCATTCATAAGAATAGTCTCAGTTCCCGCCGAAATATGCAGTATAAAAACGGGAGCACGCGAAAACTCGTGGCTTTTTAAGACCATCACTTGTCTAGTAAATTCACGTCAACTAATATTCCATCATGTAATAGTCGTACTAGCTAAACTCGCGCGGCCCTTCGGGGTTCGCCGAAAGTGCCGGCTATCGGCACCCTTTACCGGGATATACCGCTCCGGATGTCTTCGTACCGGCCCATGACTGCATCATCATATATTGTCACTGTCATTAGAACGTAATAAAGGATGTTCGTTGCTCAAATGGACTCTCTAATCTCTTATATAAGATGTCTGGACTTCTTATACTGGAAAAACTTTTCATCGATTCTCCGCAAAACAGGTACACATAATCCTAGTCGGCTTTCTGTAATATATTATAAATAAATAATAATATTGAAAGATGATGAAGTTCCGTTGTTTTACACGGGATGGTGCAACGATCCTCTTATGTAGTAAAATAGAAGTCCAGACATCTTATATAAGAGATTAGAGAGTCCATTTGAGCAACGAACATCCTTTTTTACGTTCTAATGACAGTGACAATATATGATGATGCAGTCATGGGCCGGTACGAAGACATCCGGAGCGGTATATCCCGGTAAAGGGTGCCGATAGCCGGCACTTTCGGCGAACCCCGAAGGGCCGCGCGAGTTTAGCTAGTACGACTATTACATGATGGAATATTAGTTGACGTGAATTTACTAGACAAGTGATGGTCTTAAAAAGACACGAGTTTTCGCGTGCTCCCGTTTTTATACTGCATATTTCGGCGGGAACTGAGACTATTCTTATGAATGCTTATTGGATAATTAGCTAATCTAAAATCCGCCTACCTTTTAAGATTGGTTGACCCGGGCATCCAGGATTTATTATTTTGCAATGCTTTACCGTTTATTCAGACTATTGCATAATTTTGATTACGAAACTTATTCTGAAATCAGATTCCCGCGCTATGAAGCTCTATTGAGAAAACAACTTTACCTGGGCACTCAAATAGAATTCTCATAAAATTGTTCTTAAAATTAAGATTTATTCTGAGATATTAATATTAAGTTATCACTTAATATTAATTCAAATACTAATTTAAAATCTTGTTTATTTTATCCTTTCATATATATATATATATATATATTACAGGAACACAAAGAAACATTCTTTGTCATTATGGTCTATAGACATCAATTAGGTAATTTAATCGTAGATGATTTAAGAATATGCTATATGACACAAAATTGACAATGATAATATATTTAAGAATTATATATTTGTCCAAGAAAATATCCTCATAAAAAATGGAAAGCGCTGCCATGTACATAACAATTTAGAATTAGCGCTATTCATATTTCAAATCAATCACAAAATAAACGAATAAAAGAAAACTTTGGAAACATACTCCTAGTTGGTTTATTTTGGTTAGAGTTGTCGTTCTAAGGTAATTTTTAAACATTAGATATTGGTTCAAAGTTTAAAGTGTATTCCAAATGCCAGGAACATCTATGCTAGAACCATGAATCGAACCAGGCACCTGAACACTAAGGCCACCCACGTGTATTTGGGAAAAAAGCCGATTGACTGTGCAAGGGTCCTAGTCCGACTGAATCCAGAGTGCTAAACAATTCTGCAAGAATAAGGCCAACATACAGTGGCACAAACAATTGAGGATACACCTTACTTTTACTTGATAAATCCAACTTTCAATCGAAATAACACATTAACTAGAAATGCAAACGTGTTTTTATTTTCACACGTAACAAAAGGGTTAATTTACAGTAAAAATAACGAAAATCAACAAAAAAATATCTAAAATTAAAAATTTCACAAGTATTTGAAATAAACATAGGCAGATCTTTACCTCAAAAAATTAAGGATACACCAATGAAATTTGTGTGATATATCACATACAAAGACAGCGTCAATATTTGGTTGCATGTCCTTTGGCTTTTATAATGTCCTCCAAACGTCTTGGTACCGATTCGACCAATTTTTTGGTGATATCTGGAGATATTTTATCCCATTCTTCTTGTAACACTTGCTTTAAATGGGCTTTGTTCCTAATTTGGTGTTTTTGGACCGCTGTTTCGAGTGTGGCCCACAAATTTTCTATGACATTGATGTCAGGGGACTGTGGTGGTATGTGCAATTGCTGTTTACAATGAAAAAGACACCACATTTTGACATTACGTGCTGTATGTTTGGGGTCGTTGTCGTGCTGGAATATAAAATTTCCATCTAAACCCAATTTTTTTGCACTTTCTTTAAGATTGTTGTGGAGTATATCTATATAAAGCTTATGATCCATTATGCCATCTGTAAAAACTAAATTTCCTACCCCATTTGAAGCCATACAACCCCAAACCATGACGGAGCCACCACCATGTTTAACTGTACGATGTAAAATTTTTGGATCCAAAGCGGTGTTCGGCTTTCTCCAAACGGTGCGACGGCCATCACTACCAAAAATGTTGAATTTTTTTTCACCACTAAATATAACTTTCTTCCAAAAATTATCTGTCTTCAATTGATGAGTTTTTGCAAACTCCAAACGCTTTTTCTGATTTTTTAAGCTTGTGAAAGGTTTTTTTCTAGCTACTCGACTGCTATATCCAGCATGTCTAATCACATTTCTCACAGTTTCAGCACTTACACTTCTGCCTATTATTCGAGAAGTTTCTGCAGCTAGTTTGACTGCACTTAGTTTAGGATCAATCTTGATATCTTTCAAAATTTTCCTTTTGGCTACATCACTCAGAATACTTTTCCTTCCTCTTCCACTTTTATTTTCAATTAATCCATCGCTTTTAAATCTTCCAATGATTTTCTGGACACACGAGTGGCTTCTACCGACAATTTCAGCTATTTCACGATAAGATTTTCCTTTCTTAAATAACCTTAATATAAATTTTCTTACATCAATACTGGTCTCTCTCCGAGGAGCCATTTTCCATTTAAAATTGCGACTTTAAATTCACATAACCAACTTCAAAAGGCAAAAGTAGCAGTCGAAAAAGTTTAAGATAAAATTGCCCAAACTTAGGTTATTATAGTAGCAAGCAGAAATAAATCTAGTGGTAGTTAAACAAAAATTTTATTGGTGTATCCTCAATTTTTTGAGGTAAAAATCTGCTTATGTTTATTTCAAATACTTGTGAAATTCTTAATTTTAGATTTTTTTTGTCGATTTTCGTTATTTTTACTGTAAATTAACACTTTTGTTACGTGTGAAAATAAAAACACGTTTGCACTTCTAGTTAATGTGTTATTTCGATTGAAAGTTGGATTTATCAAGTAAAAGTAAGGTGTATCCTCAATTGTTTCTGCCACTGTATACATAGAAATCGTTAAAAAAAAAAATTGAATTATTTTAGTAGAAAAGTGATTAATTTTTTAGAGCACTAAACTAACCTTATAATTCATCGCCAACAACTTTACAAAAACAGCGTAGGCCACACTGTTCACTAATCTGTCTCTAATTTTTTTTTCATCTACAGTCGGTAACAAAAGTCTCTGAACACTAGCAAAAATTCCTATATAAAAAAAGTACACTTAATACAGTTTTGTTAAATAAATCATTGTCGAATCCTGTTTTTAGACTGACTAAGGACAGGATTCGACAAGGATTTGTTTTACAAAACTGTATTAAGTGTACTTTTTATACATAGGAATTTTTGCTAGAGTTCGGAGACTTTTGTTACCGACTGTATCTATTGTGTTAATCAATCATATTTTCGAATTATATATTTTAATCTGTTGAGACAATTATTATTCCAGTTACACGAAAATGATTCTTCCTCACAATATTGAAATAACGCAGGAAAAAAGAAAAAAAAAATCTTTTCATGTTAAATGAAGAAAAATATTCTTCAAAAACTAGCTATCAATTGATGAATTTATAATTCATTTTTATTTTTAGTTTTTTAGTATGAATTTTGCACAGCAATTAATTTTCTATCATTTACTTTCGATGTATCCTACACACACAACCCGTTTTTTCTTTCAGTAATTGCTGACAGGAAATGTACAGAACTCTGAACCTCTTCCATATGTATTAAGTCAATGACATTGCTGTTAATTTGAAATAACAAGTGTCCTCCAGAAATGAAGAGTACGTAGGATAAGGTCATACACATTTGCCCGCAGGAACACCGGTTTACGTCATTCATAAAATTCTACTAGTTTTGGACTCATTTCCGTCGCTCATTCAAGTTACTCAAATATACCAATATTCTTTATTTTTTTTAATAATTAAGTTGGTGAGTTCTGATTTGGGTTAGAATGTTTGTTATAGCACTAAGTATAAATACTACGAAGGCAATTTTGTTAATTCCACCATTAACCTTAATTGCATAGTACAGCATTTCTGCAACATGTAAATAAATGATTTTTTGATAGTATTTGGGAAAGTTTCCATTATTTAATCTATGCAGAACATATAAATTAGCACATTACATAAAAAAAATAATAGTTTCTTTTTTCTTTCGTTGCGTTTCCTGCGTAGTAAATGTTTCTTGCAGTTAAATACAATTTTTTGGGGGAAAAATCCATCCAATTAAAGGTTAAATAAACATTGTCTTAAAGCAGTTTTTAAATCTAAATGCAAGATTTTAAACCACGGTGTAATTTATTTTTTTTTATTTTTTATTAAGAAAGAGGATTATGGAATATCTACTTCAGTTAATAATAAGTACTTTTTATACATTCAAGAGTATAAATGTAGCATTATGGTATAGGGCACTGGAAAAATGGTGTCGAATCACAAAGAATTTATACCACTATTGTTTCGGATCGAAAAAAAAAAAAAATCATGAACACATGCTGTAAAAACAATTTTCAAAATTAATTTTTATGTAGAATGGGCATTCTTGCGGCAATTTGATTCGATTTGACAGTTTTGGCTTTTATTTATTTATTTATTTTTTTAACTACAGCTGTAGCACAAACTTTTCATCACAAGTAAATGTTTTCTTACCACCACCATATTAATTTTAAACTCCTCCTCTAGCTTCGTCATCGCAAGTCTGTTTAATGTTCTTGAATGCCACTTTCTAAGGCAAATTTAATAAATCGAAAATGTAAAAGACGTAAGAGAAACTTGACAATTTTACAGGCATTCCATTAATAAGAAACCCATTTTATTCTTGTTCCAAATTCTATCCTGTTTTTAATAATTTTTAATATATGTGACTAGAAACTTTAAATTATGTAACAAAAGATTTTTGGTTTCATTAACATTTACTATTGAAGTGAATTCTTCAAAAATTGATTCAGAAATATTCTACTGACGATAGAGTTAAACTTAGTATGTTACTCAAATAAATATCGATTTTTTTTTTTTCATATATATATTTAAATTTATGTATAAATCATTTCATCAATCATAATTAAAATTATGAAGAATTTAAAATTCAACCATAACAACTGAAGATAACTGTGTGTGTGTGTGTGTATATATATATATATATATATATATCGTACTCCGGCGAGAAAAGTGACATCTCAAAAATGCAGTATTTGAGAGAAACCAACTTAAGGATAAAATATTGGCCTAAGACGGAAACAACTGCCTCGCAGGTGGATAATTTTCTCGACAGAGATGTGACACTTTTTATGTACATTAGAGTCATTTCATACCTATATTTGAGTAACAAACTCAAAATTGGTATTTTTTGACTTGTGTTATTTTTCTTACCAGAGTGCGATATATAAATACGGATACTATTATATAATCTGAGAGACATAATATTTTCTCTTCTTTAATCACTTCGGAATGTAGAGAATAATTTTTCCGATAGATAATATCATAAATGTCAACAAACAGTGACTTTTTTAATGCACCTACGAAAAATTTTGTTACTTATGGCAAAGACAAATGCAAATAATAAAGTTACATTAAAAAAAAAAAAAAAAAGGGATATCACTTTTAAAAACACAACTGCAGAACTAAAAAACGTATGCCGTTGTTAAAAATCCCTCCTCTTCCTTTTTTTTTTAACTAGAATTTTTCACAAAGATACGGTAAGTTTGTAGAGATATCTTAACTATAAATTACTATATCTGCAAAGCTACCAAAAGCAAACAATAAAGTTCTAAAAATATTCCAGTGAATCTAATGAGAAAAATGGATGGAAATAACGATTCATTTTCTTCTAACAGTCGAGAATGCTTACTCTAAATCTGTGATTTCTAACTTTGAAATAGCATATCCTTTAGATAAAAAGATGTGAGTATTTAAAGGAACGGAAAATTTTTGCAAAAATAGTTAGAAAAGGGGTACCTTGAAATGCAATATTGCAAGATAAATGTCAATAAAGAAAATTCAATAAATTTTCGAACTATTTTCGAAAATCTGTAGAGTCAAGGACAAAAATATTTAAGATCGATGAATATATGGAAAGAAGATTACGCACGGTTGTGTCACGACAAAAAGGTAGATAAATTAGATTTGTCGTACAGGAGAAAGAAAAATGCACCCTTACTTACACATAAGAATTTTATATAATATTTGATAAGTTGAACCAAATTCCATAAAATTATTTCCAGCTATTGATATAAATGAAAATCTACAATATAGTAATGTAAAACGTATTTAGTAATTTGTAAAAGATTGTGCTGATGTAATCTGAAGGTAAGTTTGAAATTGTCATTGAATTTAAAAATGACAAGTTACATTGAACATAACAAAATCTATAATGTCCAGAAAATGGTCTTAACTCATAAGCGATGAAAGATGCTATGATGCATAACTCCTTTCCTTTAATCTTTAGCGGAAACACAAAATAAAATTTTCCACTATCTAGAAATAAATATTCTTAACGACCACATAAAATTCTACCATCCAATAAATTCGTTCTTGAAAAATAGAAAGTTCAAACCAATATTTCAGATGTCTGGATTCTAAATAGTCTTAGATTAACCCTTCTCATCCAATAAATGAGAAAATGGGATTACAGTTTGAAAATCGGTTAAAACAAGAATTCTTAAATAATAATGTAATTTTGAGATGAAATTTATTATCGTCTGTTTTATATTTGAAAACATGTAATGGTCATTGATTTACGTGAATTCCAAATAAAGTTTTCTGAAATAGAAGAATAAAAATAAATTTCTAAAGACCTTATATGCTAAATCTTTATGGTTAGTTTAAGTATGATTTATAAGGATTTATTTGAGATCTTTTATTTTATATTTATTAGCAACAATTCGAAATATTGTTCAACGGCAAACAAAAAGAAGTTATATTTTTCTAATCGTTTATAATTATATTTAAAGACATTTAAAAAGGGCAAACTTATATTATTAATACATGTGAATGCTAAATAAGATTTTCTGAAGTAGCAAAATAAAATTAATTTTTGTAGAATTTTATGGGTGGATGTCTCTGGTAGCTCATATTTATGTTATTTATATGGATATACTTTCAGGTTTATATATATATACACACACACAGACACACACTTGTTAGCAACATTTTTTAAGTAACTCCCATGAATGGAGTATTTTTTTTTTCCTAAACATTAAAAGATTAGACATTTTCATCGAATCTAATAACGAAATTGAAAAATTTGATAATTTTAGACTACTAAAAGATGTTACCAAGGCCAAAAGAAAAAAACACTTTTAAAATGACATTTTATTGGATATTGGTTTGAAATTTTAGATCATGAATAATGGTATATGTTTTGCTTTCAAAAATATCATTTGTACAGGCAGTATTTAAAAATTCCTAATATTATTTTTAAAAGGCACCATTGTATCTATTCAGTTCGTAAATACAACAAAGTGTTAAAATTTAATACAGTCGAACCTCGTTAACATGAACACGCTTAACGTGAATTCCTTTTAACATGAACTATTTTCATTATCCCCGTCAAAATGAAGATTAGTTTCTGAGTTACTGATAGCGTGAACTACTGATAACATGAACAATTTTTTTTATTCCCCTTCAGATTCACGTTAACAAGGTTCAACTCTAGTATTCTACTGATCTGACTATTTAAACTAATAAATATAAAAGGTGACAAAATTCATCTTTTGCGCATTAACTGCATTTTTTTTTTTTTTTTTTTTTTTTTTAAGAGAAGATAATTTTAACGAATAATGTATTTTATGCATTTAAATCATTAGAATTAAAAAGACCAAATGAACAGAAAAGGGGCGTAATGATAATTATTTTTTATGTTCTAACCACGATAGATCAAGGATTGCATATGGAAAAATGAATGATAGCATATAAAGAAAATCACGTTTTGATTTAGTTTTCAAAAAGAAACTTGCATATAATAGCAAAAAATATAAATGTAACAAGGAAGAAAATTAACAACAAAGATATATTGTTAATTTATAGAAATATTGTAATAATACCGATATACCTTTCTGTACAAAACATTCTACTTTTTAACAACATATATAAATCTATTCCCAGATTTTATTTGTGTTGGGCAAACGAAAAATTAAAAATCTAATTAGATAACTTATTGTAAAAACGTACATGAAATTTTAAAGAAATTTCCTGTTTGTTTTCATGTACCATCATTTACGAAAACATAATTATAAAATACTTAATATTTCAGCTTTTTTTTTTTTTTTTTTTTTTTTTTTTTTTTTTAGCACACGTATGAAAGAAAATCATATTCATGACTAAGATTTACGCCAGCAGGACGACATAGCGACAATTGTCGCTAAGTCATCAATAAGTGTCACCAAAGTCATACACAGGCGACAAAGTTGAAATAATCTAAATAATTTTAATAAATCTATTTCTTCCACTTTTTATTCATATGTTTGAAAGAGTAGAATTAAATATATTTTGATAGATACAAACTTTTTATTTTGTTTAAACTTTTATTGCTTAAGATATATTAACATTAAAAAGTTTTTACTGTTTTCACATTAAAAGGAATGGTGTGTGCAACATAAAAATATAATTATACAATGTGTATACTTTAATTTAAAATTGTTTATTATTTTATATTTTTGGACCACCAAATCAGAATATAAGTTGTCCTTGTCGCATGGCAAAAGTACCATGGCCAGCGTGAACCCTAACATACATTACAAAATTGATCTCTCTCTCTCTCTCTTTTTTTTAAGTACGGACGACTATTAGTCTCAACTCAATCTACGAATAAATCATTGTCGCCAAGTTTACGAAAGTTGGACATTTATCGAAATCAAAAATTTATCGAATATATAATTGAATAACATTTACTTTAAAAATGTATACCTAAATAATATCCTTTTACAAAATATGCACTTACGGCTTATTTAAAACAAATATATTTCGAGCAACCATCGTGTCCATCATCAGTGCATTGCAGTGATGCACCGATGATTCGGACACAATGGTTGCCCGAAATATATTTGTTTTAAATAAGCCGAAAGTGCATATTTTGTAAAAGGATATTATTTAGGTATATATTTTTAATGTAAATGTAATTTAATCCTTTTTTGAAAATAAGATAATATATAATTGAATAATTTGAAAGTGATGTTATAATGTGGAAAAAAAAAAAAAACCTAATTGTCCTCCGTATTAAACTAAATTCTGTTTTTGCCAGAATTTCATCAAAATCGCTTTCTTTTTCCTTTTTTTTTTTTGAAAGAAAAAAGAAAATTAATAATAATCAGTATCGAAAAAGTTGAAGAACCCTTTTTTAGACAAAAATACGTAATTTATTTTAATTTTTAATTGTTGCTAAAAAAGACGATTCAACAAAATTCATAACATATCGAATAAGAAAACCAATTTGACTTAAGCTATGAAGATTTCACTTTTCTCAGAAAAATGGCAATTTTTCATGCAACGGAATGCTTTTATATGAAATATAATTACACGTTTCTATTATGTTTAAAAGAAAAAAGAAAAAATATTCAAGGATAAAATAAATAAAATCGAAATCTACAAATTCTGAACTACAGCTTCAACTGAGAAAAGCAAAATTTGAACACGCACTAGAAAATATAGTTGTTTGTTTAAAAATAAATTCAAGTTGAATCCAAAGATTTTCATTTTCTGGCGATTCAACAAAATTCATAACATATTGGGATAAAAGAACTAGCGTGACTAAGCAATGAGGATTTAACTTTATTCAGAAAAATGGCAATTTCTCGTGTAACAGAATTTTTTCCATGAAACATAATTTCGTGTTTCTACTATGTTTGAAAGAAAGGGAAAAAATATTCGAGAAATAAATTTATAAAAGACTTTTTGAAGATTAAATTAAAAGATTCATGCGTGAAAATATTTTTCACGAGTAGTTTTATATTTAAAGTGTCACATTTACACACACACACACACAAAAAAAAAAAAAAAAAAGACTTGCTTTGATGGTTTTTTAAAAATAAAAAATTGCTATTAAAAATAATCTTTTGTTAAATGAGATAAATAAAAATAGTCATTCATACCATGCACATATAAATTTTTGATCAAACTTTAATATAAAATAAAAATTACTAGTAGGTTTGTTGAAACTATTTATTTCTTTAAAAAGTATATTTTAATTGGTGAATATACGTACTACGTACGTGCACCATACATTAGTAAATTTTCTGTGTTTTTAAAGTATCTAAAATAAAGACTTGTTAGGTGCTACTTTAAAAAAATACGGAATAAATAAAAAGTTTGGCAGATCTACAACACTGTTTGTACATTGTTATAGTAGTGTGTTATTGTAATATTAAATCAATATGGATTAATAAAAGAGAGCTCAGAACGTAATTTTATATAAGTATAAATTTAATTTTTTTAAACTATGTACTGATATGATTGGAGATATGAAAAACACAAACCTTTAATTAAATATGTACATTTTCAGTTTAAAATGTGCTGTTAAATAAGGAAAATATATATTTCATACATATTTATTAAAGCTTTTTTTTTTTTTTCTTTTTTTAAGAAAAGATTATTTAATAATAGGGGGAAAAAACAACGTTTCTCCTTTACGCTAAACATTATACAAACGATTTAATTAAAAATATTTCAGACGTGCTTTACTGCATTCAGCTATGTCTAATGAACTAAAGGATTTGTATCCATTTCATCTATCCCCCCTCCCCCCACACAGATATCTTTAGAAGGTAGTGATTGTATTCAAATTGCCTAAAATATTTTAAATCGTGTGACCCCCCCCCCCCCCCAAATATATATATGCACAAACAATTTTCAAATCTCTACTGTTTCACACAACTTAACTATTAGTTCAAAAAACAGAAAATATGGAATAAAACAATTTATAAAATTGTTATTTAAATATTTAAAAATAAATAAATAAATGAATAAATAAAGTTACCCTATTTCTTGTGTACAAAACTTATTTGATAAAATTTCTTTAACAAAAAACGTATTTAAAGATTTTTCTCTATAAAAATTTGAATTTTTAATTCTGATCGCACATCCGCTTTAATTAATTGGCTATGACATTGGTTGAAATTTTTGTACAAATAAAAGTAATTTTGGAAACCTATAAGATTCCTCTTAATTTATTTTATGTATTTTCATTAATTATTTTTTTTTACTGCCCCCCCCCTCCCCCCCCCCCCCAAAAAAAAAAAAGATTTTAGGAGTAGTTTAAAGTTCGGCAATTTTTTTTTTTTTTTTTTTTTTTTTTTGGCGCAGAAACTATGCTCTTCATGCATAAATACTAAGGAAATCATTCCACAATCTCAGTATAACCGTCTTTATGATTGGATTGTTTTTTTAAATATATATATAAATGTTTAAAATAATAACATTATTTAAGAATATTATATTTTTGGCTTTAAGCTTTGGTTTTGTTTAACAAAGTCAAATCCTTATGTCAAAAATATAATATTGTTAAACAGATAAATTAAAATTATATCAGTTCAAACAACTGCAGTTATATAAATAAACAACGCAGTATAAAATGTTTCAAATATATAATAATTTTAAACAATGCAACTGATAGAAGAACGTAAAATAATGCCATCTTAAACAATTTCAGTAACGTACATAAACAATACAATATAAAATGTTTAAAAAAAAAATATTTTTAAACAAAGCAATTGACAGAGAAAGTAAAACTGCAATCCCAGTTAAAAAAAAAAAAAAAAAAATAATAATAATAATTAAATATTTTGGTATGAAATATTGAAAAATACAGTCGAACCTCGTTAACGTGAATTATTGTTAACATAAACTGGTTCCACAATCCCCGTCAAAATAAAGATTAGTTTACTTATATGAAGATTAGATACTGATAGCATGAACTACTGATAATATGAACAAATTTTTTATCCCCTTTGAGATTCATGTTAGGGAGGTTCGACTGTATAACACATATATTTTTAAAACAAAGCAGTTGACACAGAACGTAAAATAATAATCCCAGTTCAAACAACTTTAGTTAAATAATAATCCAATATAATAATCATCGTGAGATCTCGCCGCTCGTTTCAAAATATAAACATGTTATTCAAGAAAGTTTATTTTTGAAAGATCCACCCAGATACTAACTATTAACTTCTTAAAAGGTGGTGCGTGACTAAACTAAAGGGATTAATTTTTTCTCGTATCCACGGCAATTTGTGTAACGTGATGTTTTGGGATATTGCTTAGTTTTCAAGCGGTAATTCACTGGCACATGACGAAAGAGAACGTGTCGAAACAGGGGAAAAGAGCTCCAGTTCTTTTTTATTTTACCCTCTCCTTTTATGGAATATTTTTTTTCCCATTACGCACTTGAAAGTTCAACAAATTTTAGTAAATAATGCGTATATATTTTCAAGTTACATTATTTTTTATTTTCAATAAAATTTCATTCACATATTCATTTTAATTTTCAATGTGAATGACTCCAGGGTTAAAATATATGACGAGTTATTTCGAAGAATTAAGATGTAAATATTTACGTTTAAGGTAGGAAGCTGTTACTAAGGCTACCTTTGTTGCTATGGGAGATTTAGTCGCCAGTAATATTTCGAAATTCTCCACGCAATACATTTATGTTATAGCAATTAAGTTTAACTAAGTTTTAGAAAATTTAAGCAAATAATAAATGTTTCTATGTTTAAAATATTTAAAATATAACTATATTTACGCATGTAATAGAAACTGTTGCTAAGGTCTTTCGGGCCTCTGTTGCTAAGGCAATTTACTTTCCGAAGGAATGTGGCAGTACTTTTATGTTCACGTAATGATAGTGAAAAATCTAAAACGAGCATTGAGAATGCATGCGTAAAAACATGTAAATAATGTAAATATTTATGATAGAAAGTTGTCGCCATGTGTGTTATGTCGCTTTTATTTCATCTGAATTATACTAAATATGCTAAGCAATAGATAACATGTAGAAAATACAAAATTCATTTTAAATAATTTTTCGTCCCCGCCCCCCTCTTTTTTTTTTTTTTTAATAAAGTTTAAAATATTTCATTTAATTAAAAATTTGCGGATTTTGAAAATTTTTAATATTTAAAACTATAATTTTTTAAGAAATTAGACCCCAGATCTTTAATCAGCTCAAAATCTTTTTGTATGTTGTGTCTAATAGATTAAATAAAATATTGCTCGTTTTAATTAGTTAACAACAACAACAACAAAAATAACTGAAAAAATTCCGAACGTTCAGGCCTACGATAGCAGTCTGGGTTGGAATCCAACACTTTCCATTCACCAGTTTTGAATGTAATATCTCTCAGCTACTAACAGGGATTTTGCTTTACATGTATTAATAAAAAGAAAAATCCCTGGAGCAGTTTTCTAAACTTTACATTAGAGAGCCATAGGAATTAAATAAATAGCAATAATTCCAATATGAAATACATTATATATATATATATATATATATATATATATAATAACGTGTTACATATAAACTTTTCTACAAATTTGACTTGCGCAATATCTATGTTAAAAGAATGTTTTGTACAAAAAATCTACTGAGCACCAATTTACAAAAAAAGTCAAACTGAATATAAAATTTGTATTCCGACATTAGTTGATCCACTCACTGCCTGTCGCAATCCGGAACTAACAGCGGAACATCAAAAATGACAATTTTGGGTTTATTTCACTGAAAAATGTATATGAAGGGTTCTAACGTGTACGAAAAGCATATCTCGCAATTTATCTACCTAAGAGGCAGTTGTATCAGTTTTGTCTTAAATTAGTCAGTGTTTATCGTTATATTTAAGGTCATTCTTTCCAACTACTCCATTTTGGAATTGTGTCATTTTTCTTGTTGGGGTGCAACGATATTTTTAAATAAAGTAATTGGCGGAAAATGTAAAATAACAATCCGAACACAGGATTTAGTGAAATAAATGAATAAATAATGCAATATTAAATATGTCAAAAATACAATATTTTTAAACAAAACTATCGATAGGGACAGTAAAATAATCTCGGCTCAATTAATAAAAATATTTAAATAAATAATCCGGTAAAAATTTGCTTAAAAAATGCTACTTTTATATTTTTTAAACAAAGCGATTGATAGAGTAAAAAATAACAAAGTTTAAATTACATAATAATTTAATATAAAAATTAACGCGAGATTTATCCCCCCCCCCCCCCCCAAAAAAAAAAAAAAAAAAAAAAATGTGCTTTAAATTGTAAACTTTTTAAATAAAGCAATACATATCTATATAAACAATAATAATAATAAATACATTCACTTAAAATAATTAGCAAATGGATAATATAACAAATAATAGGGACAGAAAAAGAAAAATACTATGAACAGCACTTAAACTCGCATTCAAATTTCAAATATTTTTATATTACATAGCGCGCTTTGCTACCGAACACCTTTTGTTGCAACAAAACTAGATTTACAGGCAACAGATTTTCCTGTATAGATACTAACTTCTATAATGAATTTAAGGTTGCCCACTCCGTCTTGCATGGGATTTCGTGATTAGAAACGGGGAAATCGTAAGTGTAAGGCGAAATTAGCTTATATCATTACTCATTATCTAAATGATATTTTAAAATCCTGTTTTCCCCCTTAGAAAATTCACAACCGTTCAATTAGTACCCGTTTTCCAAAAACTGAATTTTTCAAATTTTAATATAATACAACAGCTAAAAAATGAAAAAAATGCATTTAGTGAAAATTCGCATTTTCAAACTCAAAATTCAAATTTAAAAATTTTTAAAAATCAATTTTTGGAAAACGAACTACTAATTTAACAGTTGTGAATTTTCAAAATGTGGGAATTTTCTAACTTTTTAACATGACAGTAAATCATAAAATTTCGTTTAAAATTCCATAATGACTACTTTTAACGCATCATTATAAAATTAAAAACAATTTATTCATAATAGTAATAGAGTACTTCTTATTTTGTATTTGAAGAGCATCGCAAATTTTCAGTATGATCATCTGTCAAAAGAACTCGTTAAAGCCTTTAAAAAGAATGGTTGAACCATTGATCATGTGATAATTTAAAATTAAGTTATCGATATTTTTTCCTTAAAAATATATATTTAATTTTATTTGAAGAGAATAAAATTGATTTTATTTGGACATTTATTGTTACATTACTTCTCTAGAATGGAAATCGGCTGCATTCATTGTGGAAGATAATTTGAATAATTTTATGTTCTCAGTGAATTTGTGTAGGAAAATATAGATGAAAGTCTTGTGATGGTCACAACATACTTTCCTTTCTTTTTTTTCTCTCTGAATATTTTGTAATGACTGAATTTGTGCAAAACCTTATCTGAAAATGTCTATAAAAGGCGAAACCTGAGGCTTAAAGCAAAATAAACAAAAATAATTATAAGATTAAAAAGAAAAAAACTTTTTATATACTATGCTGTTGAATCGTAGCTATAGAACTACATTAGCACTTTTTCAATGCGTATAAAATGTTTAAACTTATAATGACGTCAATTTTTGTGAGATGCATAATTTAACTTTTTACAATTTTTTAACGTTCACGTTTAATTAAATGTATTTTTACGTCGAAAGAAAAGGACACGTATTTATATATACATATATTACAACAATTAAATTATAGCTAATATTTTAATGGCTATTTTTAAAGCTATTAGGTAGTTATTATTTTCATATTTTAATTAATTAAAAGAAAACTAATAAAAAGTTCGAAAACTTCGAAGTATTGTGTTGTCATCGGGTTCTGAGCTATTCTGAAAGTTTCAAATGTCTAGCTAGTAGTGAAGTTAGTTAAAAATCGATTGCAAGATTTGTACTGGACAAATAAACAAATAAAAATCGAAGTTAATAAAACCATGGTAAAATACGTCGTAACCTGGGACGATGCCAGAGGATTTTTCCATGATGATTATACGAATACTCAACAATAATTTGGATATCTATATTACGTTTATTTGGTTCTAAAGAATTACACATAGATCTAGAAACGATACTATTAATAAAACGTTTCGACAAAAAATTTTTATACATGAAAAATAGTCAGATAAATAATAACAGGAGACTTGGAATATTAAAACCCGAATAAACTACTACGCCAGAATCGCCAAAAGAAAAATATGGTCACTGTGGTTTATCATATATTGTCCAAACAATATGATTTTCAAATAATATTTTCGCCTTCCAATAAACTCACCTTTTCACAGTTAAAAGATCCCATTGATATGCATAATTCTTGGGGCATTTATAGTATTTCCTGTCAGTGTGGTTTATCATATATTGGCCAAACTAAACGCAGTCTTAAATTTCGTCTAAAACAACATATGAATTACGTCCGCAAACAAGAAACCAATAATTCGGCTATTTCTAAACATTGCTGGGAGGAAAATCATAAATTTAATTTAGCTAAAATAATTTGCAGACCTAAATCCATTCATGAACTCGATTTCTTTGAAGCTTTTCATATTTATAAAAATTTTAAAAACCTTGTAAATTGTGATTTCGCTGTTCCCTATTTGTCTGATTGTTGGAAATTTTACATTCAGTCCACATTTTCTTAATTTTTCTACTGTTTACACAGCTAACATTCTAAATTCCTATTAGCCACACTCCGCACTTTTCCCGTAACCCTATTGATTGAACTAAATTCGACCCCTCTCCAATATATACGAGCACTTCTCCAGATTCAGAATTCTTTTCGCACTGAAGACGGTACGCTTAAGGCTACCGAAACAGCTGTATGCATCGCTAATATTTTTCTTTTGGCGTTTCTGATGTAGTAGTTTATTCGGGTTTAAATAGTCAGATAAATGTTGTATGGAATTTAAACTAACGTTTCATAAAATAAAAATAAATAAAAGTAAAATAATTTATATTTTTTTAGATATTACTATTACCACCATTCAATTTAAATGTAAGGAATACGATTACAACATTTAAAACTCTCATAAAAGTAATATTTGTCAAAAGACATTAAAAATGAAAAATTTCGTATTAATAAACATAGCAAAAAAAAATATATATATATATATATATATATATATTTTTTTTTTTTTTTTTTAAACAGAAAAGGTATACTACTTACAAACATTATATTTCAAACTTATCTTTCACATTTTGTGAAATAACATTAAAACGCCCGTAATTATTATGCATGTTAACATATATCATGCAAGAACAAATGTGGAGTAAATGGTTAAATCTAATTAAATTCTCTCGGGCAACAATTTGTTCCAAATTGTTAATTTAGAACTGCTTCTAAAATGTTTTACATATAACATGTAGATTCATCTAATTTAACTAATCTCGCATTAGCATGTTTGCAAATTGTTTAACTCTATGTTAAATGGTCAATTCGAATATTCTGTGTTATTCTGACTTTAATGTTTGCTTATTAAATTAACAAAACTTTTACACATATATATATATTTAGCATAAAATAAATTTCATTAGTAATATTACCTCACATAATATAAAGTCATATCTTGATCTATTCCAGTTAACGAAAGAAGAAAATAGAATTGACAATTCGAAAATTTTTAAATTAATATTTAAAGCCTCTATATCCGGAATGATAATTATAATAAACCAGTAAATAAAATCATCTTAATCATTCTACACTCATGTCCATAAATTAAGGATAATGCTAGCTGAGGCTAATAAAGGTTCCGAAGCAAAACAAATATGAGTTATTCATAAAGTCCATTTGTGATGTTGAAAAACATCACATATCCCTTTTTAAAATAAAATAATAATAATAATATAAATTACATTTTATTTATTTATTTATAATACAAGCAAACATTATATTTCTTATCCTAAAAGAATTTAATACAATTTTGTTTATTTCGCTTATGCTATTTTATTTTTATTTCTATTTCATTAATCTGTAATTTCATATAATTTATTGTTCTTTTTCCTGCTCTAAATCTCATCAAGTAATAATTAAATAAAATATCAAAGAAAGAGAAACCCATTCATTTTATGCTTTAAAACCGCAGACGATTTTTTTATTGTAGCTTCCTGTCTCCTGTCGAACGTTAAAAGATTCCGTTGAATCATAATAGCTGAAAACCATCTGTAATATTTTTATCAATTGATTTTGCACTTTTAGTCAAATTCTGGATGCCTGACAAAATTTAATCACATCCTATGACGTAATTTAATTTTTAGCCAATCCTTTAATTATTATTTAGGTTTACTATATATAAAATTTAAAATGTGTTCAGCCAACTTGATTTTGGATGCCAAGGAGATTTGGCGAAATAAATTAGTTAGCTTGCTGTCTGTCATTCTGTAAAGATGTTATATTTTTATCATTGACTGGAAATGTCGAAATGTGTTCTGTTTAGAAAAAGATATCGTAATGGCTTCCATTCTTCTTTTGGATGTCTGTCTTGAAATAATAAACAGGAATTCTCCATCGTGAATGTTTTCGAATATACTTATTCCATTTTGTCCAAGAATATCATTAATATATGTCTTATAAGAGTAATTAAACATCTCATTTACTAAATGGAAAATGACTCGATGCTATGTTTTGTTTTACGGAGCTTATTGAACCGGGTTCCCTGTACGTCATGGCCGCTTCCTACTTTAGATATCTCCATCCCAGCTCTACATTAAATATATGTGGTGCCAGACTCAGGCCGGATAATATATCCGGATATCCAAAATTCTTTTTTCGTCTTGAAAAATTTGGGCATCGACATTGAACTACTGTTTAACGAATATAAACAAGTGTACTGCAATACTCGAATTTCTGTTTAACGGATCTCTGCTTAGTAACCTAATATCGACGTGATATCGACTACGTTAATCATTCTACACATCCTGATTAATTCATGAATGTGACGTTTTGCGTTGTTGAAGACTTATGTTTTTAAAACAGCTGCCCCGGTGATGATCCAAAAAGAGATTAACTACGTTACGGTGAACAGCACCGAATTTACCAATTTGTTGTTCATCTTTACTAAAGGCTAGTGTGCTGCGGGATGTCATCTGTGATTTTTTTTTTAAAAAAAGAGATTACTTGGTGTCTACGGTACCGATTCTTATCGCCGATATTGTGTGATGCCATGCCGGTGGACTTTCTACGGTTTCATTGAATAACATCCTCTCTACAGTCTGCAATGTTCGCAATTTGTGACCGTCTTATGCATTTACCGTTCGGTATTAAATGATCGTTGATTCATCGGTGCAAGGAGAATTGCCAAATATGGGTCGTCTTTCTAGAATCTGTGCAGTTGAATTACCGTGTTCATTTTTTTTTCTCGCGCACTCATACAGGAGAAGAGCCTTACAATTTTAAATAAAAGAGTAAATAAAATACCGTAAATAAATAAATATATCTATATATTTTTTTGTTTTAGCTAAAAGAAGATTCGAAAAAGGGGTAAGTTTCCTTTGCAATCAATTTTTGTGCCAATAAAAAGAAACATTTCGTACATTTTTCTTAAATATTGACATTTATTTAAACTTTATATATAAATTTTTACTTATAGGTAAAATCTTTTATTCTTCATATGAGTATTATATTCTACTTTAACTTTTCATTTCAATTTTTAAGAACAGTTAAAAAGTTATATAAATGATCAAAATTTGCTTATATTATTTTTGAAATATCTAGTTTTTGGATATTCAAGTAAAGATTTATTTCATTTGTGAAATTAAATACCAGATCATAGTGATATTTTTTTTCTTTTCATCATACTGCATAAAATATTTTTTTGATTTTTTTCATATTTTGATTTTTGTGTTTACAATTTAATATATCTTGACAATTATTTTCATTTGCATATATATCCATTTTTAGTATTATTCATTATATATTTTTAAATATATCTATAATATATATATACAACAAGACGTATATAAACCAATTTCATGGTTGCAAGGCATAATGTTATACAGGAAAATATTACAAATAATTTCTACATATTTTTATTAATCTTGAAACTTTATCATCCAACTTTTGCAGGCTTAATTAAAAAAAAGAAAGTATTTAACAATTTTTTTTTTCATTTTTAAGTGTCTTGCTAATTTTATTTATTTTATGATAATTAATTGAATTCTTATGCATATTATTTTTATTTAACTTAGTTAACATTTTTATTTTTGAAAAACATGGCACAGAATCGAAACGCGTTTTGCTCCGTTCCTAATTTCGATGGGGACGCGAGATTTGTCAAATTTTTCTTTGATCAATTAAGATCCTTTGCCATGTTAAATAAACTAACAAATGACGCGACGTTACATGTAATGAAAGAAAAACTTCGTGATGCCGCGTTGGCATACTTTATTGAAAATGAAACTTTGTACAAGTCGACAGATCTTGAATATATCGAGGAAAATTTCTGTAAGTTTTTCAAGGAATCGTCATATAACACTGGAATATCAGAATTTCATAATTTAAAAATTTTGCCGGGAGAGTCTATTAAAAATTTCGCCCATCGTGTAAATGTTGCTGTACCTAAGGCTTTCCCTGACCTTAAAGACAAACAATCCCTTGATAACATTAAACTTCCGAAATTTTTAGAGTGTGTACCCCCAAATATTAAAATCAAGTTAATGGAGGAAAACATAAGAGACTATAATAAGGCAGTTGAACGTGCTCAGACATTATCCGAAATATATGATTCTTTCAACAACACTACTAATACTAAGACTGTTCTTTCTTGCGATAATAAAAATGACTCTGTAATATTAAACACATTGAAAGATTTATCTGAGAAAATTAATAGCATTTCACTTACAAACAACAATCCACCCTCCCATAATGAATCCTTGAACGTAGTTCAGTCAAGCAGACCCAAATTTGATCAAAGAAATTATAGAAATAATTACAAAACTAGACAGACCAATTTTCGTTCTTCCCCTAGAAGAAACTTTTCTAGAAATAATTTGATTTGTCAACTTTGTTCCAAACATGGTCACGTTGCTTTAAATTGTTATAAATGGAGAAATAGAGATAATTTAACTTATAAAACACGTAATTATGAAAACCGTAATTTAAACTAGAAAAGAGGTATGGAGATGCTGATGCTGCCATATCTCGAAAACTAAGGGTCTCATCAGCGAATGAACATAAAGTCACAAATGTGTCATCTTCAAATTCTCTTCCGAAAATTTCACATATTAGACTTGTAAATTCAGTTGGATCTCAAACTGTTGCTAATATTACTGTAGCAGATAATAAAGCTACCCAAACATTTCAAAACTTTAGTCATATTTCTAATACAGGGTATATTCCAAGTGACAGCAATGAGAGTTGCACAGATAATATTAAAGATCATATTTTATTTAATGTAAACAAAAATTCTTATACACTTCCTATAATAAAAGCTAAATTAGCCAATAATGATATAAAGTTTCTTATTGATACCGGAAGTAGTTGTTCACTTTTAGCCCAATCAACATTTGATAATTTAAAAGCAAATTTAAAATATAAAAGACTAGGTTCGTCTATTACTCTTAAAACGGTCAATTCTTATGTTGAATTTTCTTCATGTATTCGTGCAACTTTCAAAATTGAAAAAAAGTTTTTCCAACACAATTTTTATATTATTGACATACCACATAGTTCTAATTTTCATGGAATACTTGGCATGGATTTCATTAAAGAAAATCATGTCACTATTGACTTTTCGAAAAATTCCATGAGAATTGGAAAATTAGACTTTACTTGTTCCTTATTTGATTCGGGAAATGAAAAATTAGATGTATATAATGTTAACTCTGACGATAATAATATGAATGTTTACCTTCTAAAGAAAGTTATAATACAAACTGGTGAAAATATCTACATTACTGCAAAAACAAATAATAAGTTACAAGAAACGAATTACATATTTTGTACTGACTTAAAGGATCCTGATATAGAAATTTTAGATTCTATTGTATCACCGAATTACAAAAATGAAATTAATTCTGAAAATAATAATTCTCTTTTTACGTTACTTATCTCAAATAAGGGTAAAAATTCAATCCATCTAAATAAAAATATGCATATTGGTAAATTATTTTTAATTGATGAAATTAAAGAACCACATTTAGATAAAATTGAAGACACTTGCTCTAGTAATAATAATATACAAAATATTGAGGACCATATCCACTTAATTCAAGCTTCTGAGGATATATTACTAAAACGTAAAAATGATTTATCAAGTAAAGATTTTTGTTTGAATCATTTAACCCTTGATCAACGTAACACACTTGAAAATTTATTTTTAAGTAAATTTGCTGCTTTTTCCAAATCTCTCAGTACTCTAGGACATACTGATAAAATAATTCCTAATCTTAAGTTAATTAATGATTTCCCTATTAAAACACTTCCATTTCCGATTCCACAAGCTTTACAAAAAGAAGCCCAAGAGCAGATCAATGAATTAGTAAACGCCGGCATAATTGAGCGTAATTGCTCCGAGTGGGCTTGTCCCATATTGCTGGTAAAGAAAAAATCTGACGGTTCAAAGAAACAACGTTACAGACTTGCTTTAGACCTTAGAATGGTCAATACAGTCATACAAGGTTCCTCATATCCACTTCCTAAGATTCAAAATATTATTTCAAATCTTTCGTCATTCAAATACTTTACTTCGTTAGATTTCATGCAAGCGTACCACCAAATTGACCTTCCTAAAAAATATCAAGATATGTTAACATTTACATCTATTTTCGGCAGTTATCGATACAAACGTGTTTGTTTTGGTTTAAAGAACGCCAGTTCTATATTTCAGTCTCTAATGGACACAATACTCGACGAGATAAACATTAATGGCATATATGCTTATCAAGATGATCTGATTATTGGATCAAATTCATTTGAAGAGACTTGTGAAAAAGTAAATAAAGTGTTAGAAATTCTTATCAAATATAATTTAACATTATCCCCATCCAAGTGTGAATTCCATAAATCAGCAGTTAATTATTTAGGTTTCCATATTGAAAACCATACTATTTCACCCATCACCGCTAACATCGTAAAGATCAATTCTTTTCCACCACCAACGACAAAACGACAATTAAAAAAAATTCTTGGACTTGCTAATTTTTACAAATGGATTTTACCATCTTTCTCAGAACTTGCGCAACCCCTTGTGGAACTCACAAAACCCAAAACAACATTCAAATGGACAGAAAAACATCAGAGTATTTTTCAAAAAATTCAAAAATTATTCTTTCTTCCCCCAATGGTTCGACTTCCAGATTGGGAGAAAACATTCTATGTCAACACGGATGCATCAAAAACAGCCATTTCAGGAGCACTTATGCAAAAATTTAATGGTAAATTACTTCCTATAGCATACTTTTCCAAATCTTTAAAACCTTCTGAAAAGAAATATCCTGCGTTAAAATTGGAACTTATGGCAATTCATAAAACTGTCACCGCCTTCAAATACTATTTATATAATCGTGAGTTCGTAATTTTGTCAGATAGTGCTCCCCTTGAAAAATATAAGAAAACTACCAATCCCGCTGACGTTACCACCCGCTGGTTAATGGACTTATCTGAATATACATACGTTTTCAAACACATTCCTGGAAATTTGAACATCTTAGCGGATTATTTATCACGTTGCAATTTTGAAAATAATCAAGAGGATCTCAAAGATAATCCAAACTTAATTCATGACATACAACCACTACCAAAAGTTGATGTTGATGAAAATGAAAACAGACTCGAAATTAACAGTAGTGATAAAGTTAATAATGAAAATCAAAACAAATGCTCAGAATATGTTAATTATATGATTTCAGGAAATTCGAACTCTAAAGACCCCTTGCTAGAAATTTCAGACCAAACATTTGTGTCCGAACAAATTAAGGATTCTGAATTAAAAACAATTTACGAAGAAATCTTAAAAAACGGAAAGTCAGAAAAATTTCCCAATTACTTTATAAATCCTGATTCTAAAGTATTAATGCTCAAGAAAGAGAATATTCATAACAATTCATTCAGTTATTTAATTATTGTCCCAAATTCTTTAAAAGCAAAAGCATTGTCCATTGCGCATTTATCTCACTTTGGTTTGGCTAAAACCTATGAATTTCTTTCTAGAAGATACTTTTGGAGGGGCATTTACATTGATACCCTTAATTTCGTCTCTTCATGCACTAAATGCTTACAAGCGAAACATCACAAAACACCTCCTGCTCCATTACAAAAAACATATACACCCACTCATCCAAATCATACAATCTCCACAGACTTGGTAGGTCCTTTTAGTAATGGTCAATACGTCTTGACAATAATTGATCATTTTAGTAGACACTTTGAACTTTACCCGTTATCTAATATTACTTCTCCAAAAATAGTTCAATGTTTGTTTTCATACATTACAACCTTTGGTCGCCCTGCATGTATTCTATCAGATTTAGGTCGACAATATACATCTCAAGTTTACAATACATTTAATGACACTCTAGGCATAAAAATAATACATTCGTCTGCTTTTCATCCTCAATCGAACTCTATTAGCGAACGTGTAAACACATCAATTAAGTATTCAATTAATATATTATTAGAAGAAGGTCATTCATTTCAAAATGCACTATATATACACAAATCTCTCTACAATGGATCTACGCATTCTTCCACTCAATTCTCGCCCAATCTTCTACATTTTGGTAGAGAACTGGCACTAATTTTTGACACTTATAATTCAAATTATAATTACACTTACCTGGACTCTAATGTAAACATCTATAAATTAATGCAAGACCTTCAGGAAATTTATAAAAAAGCGTACAATAACATTCAAGATTCCCAATCAAAAAGAAATAAATATTTTCAAAGAAAAGCTAAACTAAGAAGCATCTGCACAAAAGATATTGTGTATCTGAAGTCTATGGATAAATTTAAATCTAAATATACAGGTCCTTTCATTGTCACAGTTAAACATTCCCCTGTTTCATTTTCAATTAAACGGTTACATGCTAGTGATGATAAGGCATTTCGTGTGCATATCGATAGAATTTTATTGGCACCTCCACGTAATAATCACTTATTTGACATTTATAATAATTCTAATTTTAATAAGAATCTCATTATTTCCAATGATACACATCAATATAATTTACGAAACAGAAAGTAATTTTTCATCAATATTTTTCCCTAGGTTAAAAGTTACGCAGTATAAATTTTTAAATATTTATAATGATTAAAGGTAGATTAAATAAATTTGATGTATACTTTCATTGCAACAGACCTGATCAACCTGTTGTGATTTTTATTTGTTGTGAAATTTCGCAGCTTGGATAATCAATGGCTGGTCCAGAAAATTATATCCTGAGCTGCATTGTCTTACAACAGCAGTGTATATCACTTTTGTTATTTTTCTTTAACTTACTTGTTATTTATAATTGCATTTTATTAAAAGTTAACATACTAGAATAAAAAAGTGCTAATGGAATTATAAAAAAAAAAAAAAAAAAAAAAAAAGTTTACATAGACTTTTGGTGCAGGTAATATGTTTTTATCACACACATATGCATATATCTCATATATTCCAATTACAATTACCTATAAAAAAAAAAAAATGAATAAATAAAGTCATGTGTTATTATTACTTTCTTTCAACATGTATTATTTGTTTAAACATTTTAATGAATATAAAAGTCTCACTATATATATTTGATAACATATAAATATACTTGATTTTTATTTTGTCAAAATTTCATATTAAAATTGCTTATACATTTGAACTATGTACTTATTACAACGAATCCTTGTCCTATACGAACTGAAATGGACTCGTCAAAGTTTCTCGCCATGCATGGTAACATCAAAATTTACTTTCAGCATCTTACCACGAACTGATAAAATATATGATGACTGAATTATTAGAATTTTAAATCAAAGGACTTGAGCTCATTTTGTTTGTGGATATATATTCTAACGACTTGTGTACACAGATTTATGGCCATATCACATTATATCTCATCACCATATAATATCCTTATTTTCTGTATTTGTATTTGTATTTTAATATTGTATAAGAATATTATTTTTTTTTAAAGTATGCATACTAGATTTTCTATTTATAATATGACAATGTACGTATTTTATTTGTATTGGAAGCCATTCGTTTTTTGTTTTTGTTTGTAATCAATCTATTTTACAAGATTGGAGATAATTTGATTTAATTTAAATTTTTGCTGAGCTGTCATATCATATAGACAATGTAATGGCTGAACCCATTTTTTTTCGGTCGACGGGGAGAAATATGTGATGTTGAAAAACATCACATATCCCTTTTTAAAATAAAATAATAATAATAATATAAATTACATTTTATTTATTTATTTATAATACAAGCAAACATTATATTTCTTATCCTAAAAGAATTTAATACAATTTTGTTTATTTCGCTTATGCTATTTTATTTTTATTTCTATTTCATTAATCTGTAATTTCATATAATTTATTGTTCTTTTTCCTGCTCTAAATCTCATCAAGTAATAATTAAATAAAATATCAAAGAAAGAGAAACCCATTCATTTTATGCTTTAAAACCGCAGACGATTTTTTTATTGTAGCTTCCTGTCTCCTGTCGAACGTTAAAAGATTCCGTTGAATCATAATAGCTGAAAACCATCTGTAATATTTTTATCAATTGATTTTGCACTTTTAGTCAAATTCTGGATGCCTGACAAAATTTAATCACATCCTATGACGTAATTTAATTTTTAGCCAATCCTTTAATTATTATTTAGGTTTACTATATATAAAATTTAAAATGTGTTCAGCCAACTTGATTTTGGATGCCAAGGAGATTTGGCGAAATAAATTAGTTAGCTTGCTGTCTGTCATTCTGTAAAGATGTTATATTTTTATCATTGACTGGAAATGTCGAAATGTGTTCTGTTTAGAAAAAGATATCGTAATGGCTTCCATTCTTCTTTTGGATGTCTGTCTTGAAATAATAAACAGGAATTCTCCATCGTGAATGTTTTCGAATATACTTATTCCATTTTGTCCAAGAATATCATTAATATATGTCTTATAAGAGTAATTAAACATCTCATTTACTAAATGGAAAATGACTCGATGCTATGTTTTGTTTTACGGAGCTTATTGAACCGGGTTCCCTGTACGTCATGGCCGCTTCCTACTTTAGATATCTCCATCCCAGCTCTACATTAAACCATTTATTAAACAAAAGATCAAGAACAAAAAAAAGCGGTTTATGTAGGATACTATTTATAAAAACTACGGTTTTTGCTCCCTTAAGCAACTACAAAAAATATCTCCCTTACAAAATCTTCACATTACATGGTTGGAATGATGGTTAATACATTGTATGTCTCTCAGATGATGAAATACAGTCCTTGCAACGCCTAGGAATGCTGAGTATTAAACTATTGATCTGATCTTGGGGAAGATTACTCTACTCAGTAAGCAATGCTTTCCGAAGTTCCGGTACGCATGTAGGAGGTGGTTGACGGACTACAACTCGTCGGAAAAGCATGTCCTACACATGCTCTATCGGATTCTAGTCAGGTGAGAATGCTGGCCATTCCATGCGGGTGATAGCTTCAGATTGTAGGCATCCGTGTATAACGCTTGCACGGTGAGGACGCGCATTGTTAACCATAAACACAAATTCTGAGCTCATGGCACCCCTAAACAAACGTACATGTTGTTCCCGAATGATTATCCTATCATTCTTCCGATTTGAACATGCAGATCTGTTCTGTTGCCCAACATGATCCCCCCCCCCCCCAAAAAAAAAAAAAAAAAAAAAAAGGAGCACTCCTGCCCCACAGTAACGGTATCGTTCAATGATGTTGTTTTGGTGGTAACGGGTTCCTTACGTTCTACATATGAAAGTCTGGCGTGAATTACACTGCCAGCTAAACCTGGACTCGTCGAAAAACATCAAACAAGCTCACTGTGCCGCTGTCCACATTGCATGTTCTCTACTTCAAGTTAACCGCTGGCACAGTGCATATCTGTGAGTGGAACACATCTAACTGGCATGTGAGCATATAGACCAATATATCCCAAACGTCTATACACGGTTTGTCTTGAAACTGTGGCACTCGTGGCTGCAGACAGCTGCCGAGACAGGTCTGGTGCTGTGCTTTATCTGCTTATTTTGGCAGTTACTGCCAAATGCCGGTGGTCATTCGGCATTGTAACTCGGGGCCGACCAGTACTGTAACGTCCACTGGCATTTCCATCATTTTGGAATCGTTGCCAAAGCCTAGAGATGACACTTTGAGCGATTATAAGTTCCCCCGATACTTCTGAGTACGCCCACATTCTAGTCGGCCGATAATTCTACCACGTAAAAAATTATCTGCATGCGTCCTCTGTGTCATAACCATTCGGTTGTTTCACTGAGCGGCACACAGAACGCTTGTGAACAATTTTCCTTCTTTGCTCCCATTCCTTATCTACCCCCTTCTTACACCTTCGTCATTGTATCATTATATTGGCGTCATCTGATAGCTTCCTATAATTTGCATATTATTCTCAAAGATGTCTGTGGTATTTCTACAGGTGAAATTTTTGCATTAAAGTTCGATTTCAGTGTGAATCTGAATTATCCTTAATTTATGGACATGAGTGTATATGACAGTGACACCTATCAGTTAACATGTATAAAAAATTTAATGAACGTACCTTCGTACAATAAAAATTTTACCTATGGAATTTTAGCAATAGATTCTGAGATACAGCTATCCGTAAATCGTAGAAAGGGAGTAAAAGAGTTCCATCTGCCCACCGATAGGTAACCAAATTAAATCAAGATAATTTTTCATAATAGCTATGTCACATACGTTTGATGCACTTATATGCTATGGAAGTTTAGATATAGCCTTCCCATAAACGAGGAAATATGCAGCTAGCAACGCCATTTGTCGGCTGATATGCACCGAAATTGAATATACATGATTTTATAATGGAAATCTTATATATTAACGTATATACACTTATACATTATAAAAACTGAGATATAGTCTTCCATTAAATGGGGGAAGTTGAAGCATAACAGCGCCGCCGCCTGCTAGGGGATGAAAAACAATTTATATCAAGGTACAACTACATATAGTTTTGTGAAATTTCGTGATATACAGCACTCAAAAAATTTTAACACACATATACATATCTTTTATGGTTAAATCGTATTTCGGTCGTCTCAAAACTTGTAAATCCACTGAAAACCGGAATTCGAAAATTTTTATGAATTTAATATATATATACACTAAGCGACAAAAAAAAAAAAGCCGCACTGCAGAAAAAATTACTTATACCTTTTTTATTTGTAATAACTTTAAAATTAATGTTTGAAACAAATAAAACTGTCTTGTTTGCATAATACCAAAGGTATGAAATGATACCTATGTATATTTTCGATTTAATAATTCGCTTTATTGCACTTTACGAAGTACTTTTTAAAAATCTGCATAAAACTTTCTTTTTGAACATAATGCAATAACTATACACTTTGCATTCTATTATGATTTATTATATGAAATAAACAAGTTATATTTTAATATATGAAATAAAACTATTTATTTGTCGGATCTAAGCAATTTTTTGTTAAAAATATGTATTCTGCATCGGGTTAATTCCACCTTTATATGGAATTACTGCATTAATGCGCAATGGCATAATTTTATACAGTGTTTTAATATAAATCTCAGAAATTTCAGTGTGCCAAATATCACAAATAATTTTTTCTAGTTCTGGCAGAGTTATAGGCTGCAAATTTCGAATCCTCTCCCCTCTCCCCCGCCTTTTTATAGACGAAACATTTTCGAGCGGATCGCGATTTTGACCATTTCCATGTCTGGTAAAGTAGAAATTCTACTATATCCTTTGCGGTATTTAACTTAAAGTGAAAAAAAAGTATGATTACTTACAGAATTATAGGTTCTCATGGGAATGTATAAGAAATTTTGACAATTTGAAGTGAATAAACTTACCACAGACGCCGTGTAGTAAGGTGCCTTATTATCTTCAAATGCTGTTTACGGAAATGTCTAAGATACCTCCAAAATAGTCGGTCAGGCACCACTTTTATGCAGATTGTGTTTTATTTCGAGTTAATTGATCCCTTGAGCATAAAAATTTCTCCGAGTGTTTGAAAAGTTATGCACCTCCGTACCATAATGTACGGAGAATGTGTCACTGTTTTAAAAGTGCGATTTTCATTAAGTCGGTCACATTTTCGTCTCCATTCTAAATTTTTTTAACTACACGAAATAAAGAAACCTTGATTCATCAGAGAAAACCAGTTCAGCCTAATAATTAACTGATAATGTTTTTAAATTTTGGTCAACTAAAGTATTGTTTTTTCTAATTCTTTTCCTTAATAATGGCTTTTTTCGCAGATCTTCCGTTCTTTAACCCGGTTTGTTTAATTGTTCCCGCATTGTTTTTGAAGAAAGTAATTTACTATACACTTTTTAAAAATCTTTTTTAAGTTCTGCATATGATACAAATCGATTTTTTAAACATTCGCATTTTAACTTGCGGTTATCTTGCTTGGATGAGCAACATGACCGCCTAAAGCCAAATTCCCAGTTTAAACGGCCAAAAAAATTTATATTTTGCTAAAATTCATTTTACCAATATTTCGTTAGCATTTAATTATTTTGCTATCTCACGTATTAAAATATTTTTTGATTTTCATTTAAAAATTAATACTTTTTGTGGTATCGTTAACTGCCTTATTCTTACCATTTTTGAAATAAATTCTAAAATTACAATTTTCCTGACAATTGCATTTTGTTTTAACACTAGACTCAAAGCTAAAGTGTATGTGGAGGACAACATAGTAAAATCTGTTCGAAAATTTGCTTTTTAAACGATAAAATTGGCGGTTGTAGAAGGCGAAAAGGAAAACATCCAAGTGCGGCTTTTTTTTTTGTCGCTTAGTGTATATATTTTTCCTATAAGTATTGAATAAATTAAAAAAAAAAAAAAAAAAAGAAAGAAAAATCACGTCGTATTCCATAGTAATATACTCAAATTCTAAATTGGATCATAATGTGTTACAGTTATTGAAAAATGTTATTACAAAGACCCTTTACAAAAATTAAAACATTTTCTTCCAAAAGAAAATTAAATTTTCGTTGTAGTCGGACCATTTTTGAGTAGAATTAGAGTGGGGATAGATAGAAATAATTACTGTTATTATTATTATTTTATAAATTAAAGTCTACTAGAAAGAGTATATTTCAGTTTTTGAAGCTATTACACGGAGTTGAAATGTTTTACAACTACTTAAATATTCAAATTTAAAGATATGCACAATATTTTTTTATGTGAACTATATATGCACTACTTAGTCACTAGTTTGATTTTATGTTTCAACAAAATGACACTCTTGAGTTTCCGAATTTTCGTAATTCAAATTAATCTCAATTTTTAATCAAAATTTAATTTTAAATTATCACTTTTAGGTTAATTATTAAAAATCAAACAGTTCACTCAACTTTATCGTTCAGTTGACAAATACAATTCCAAAAATAAATTAATCGTTCAGTTATTTAATACGATTTCAAAATTAACTGTGACTTTAACTGTATACAGCCACATGTTTGTTTAGCGATCAAGCTACTTATACTATTTTTTCATGTGTAATGTATGTTAAACTTTAGTTTTATTAATTATTACTGGTAATTCATTTAACTATTATTATTAGCATTTGAATTAATAATTTTGAAATTGCTGCTTGAATTTGAATAAGTTTGATTCTCATTTGGTTTTCACATATTATTCTTTCAGTTTAAACTTTTCCTTTTTTTGGGTGTTATAGGGTATAGCTTGTTGTAAATGTTCAGCAATTTGCATATAACAAGACAGAAATAAAACCTATTTTACATGCAATATTCATTCTATACCCTTGAAAACATAATGAATTTGCATGTTTCAATTTATGGTTGCTTGATATTCGTAATCTTTTTTTTTATATTTTATGTATTTTTTCTGTTTCATCTTATTCAATGTTCTAAAAGGTTTTCAAGATATATATCTTTATATATATATTTCTTTTGTGCGTGTGTATGTCACTGAACTCCTCCTAAACGGCTGGACTGAGTTTAATGAAATTTTTTGTGTGTCTTCAGGTGGATTCGAGAATGGTTTAGATTTACAAATGAAAGTTGTAACTTAATTAGTTCTTTTTTAATTAATTTTTAACCAACTCTTTCAACAACTTTTCCACCTAGATGGCGTGAGTTGTCGTAAACACGATGTCAGAATTTATTTAATGTTGAAATGAAAAATGAATTTTTAACCGTACCTTACGAAGTGTTTAAAATATTTTTTCAAAGTTAATATTTTAGAATCGTAAACACGATGTCAGAATTTATTTAATGTTGAAATGAAAAATGAATTTTTAACCGTAAGTATTTAAAATATTTTTTCAACGTTAATATCGTTAAAATGTTAAAATTAGTTAAAATGGTATATTCTTTAAAAAATTCGTCAATATCCGACGGAGTTATTTTATGTTAAAATGAAAAATGAATTTTTAGGCCATTATCATTTGTGCAGATGGAAAATGTACTAAAAGTTTTCCGAAAAATTTCCCGATCACAAATGTTGACGGATATCCAATATATCATCGAAGAAATCCCGATAATGGCGGACAATCTTATCATCTATGGCGGTAATCTATGTCAACAACATAGATATTGACATTGATAACCGTTGGGTGGTCCCATATTCGCCTCTGCTGAGCAAAACATTCAATGCTCATATTAATAGCAAGAAATTCAAACTTCTTCACACACCATAAATTTTAAATCAGCACAACCGGTTTCAAAAGGACGAAGCCTTTCTTCATCAGGTGCAAACACGTGCAACTGCCTTGGAGGCAAAAGCAAGACTGAAAGAAGGACAAAATCCAGAGGGGGAGGAGCAACACAAACAACCAATAGGAAGCAACATGCAGGGCAGGACCAATCAGAGAGGAACACACGTACACACACTCCACAAAATGAGGATTTAGGAAAGGGGTAAACAATTATTATTTTTTTTTAATAATATTAAACTAATAAGTAAATTTAATAAAATTTATTCATTAATTATTATTATTTTTATTTAAATTAGAATTATTTTATTATAACTAATATGATGTTATAAACATAATGAAGGAAATTATTTAATTGAATTAAACAAATTTTTCCAGGCTGTAGACAGCAAAGTGGAATCAGATTTTTCATTGACAATTTTATCACGATTAAGGTAAATAGCTAAATTTTCTAAAAAATCCAGTTCGGAAACGTGTTTGGCATGAAAGATAATTTTGGCACTCTTAAAATTAAAACTATGATCAAATTCCCAACTGTGCTTCGCAATAGAAGATTTAGAAATTTCTTGATTAACAACATACCGAGAATGTTCACGTAAACGACATTCAAGATTTCTTTTAGTTTGACCAATATAAGATAAATCACAGTTATTAGAAGGGACATTATAGATACCCCATTTTTGAAGCTCAGGAACAGGGGATTTGGTTGAAGGGAATTGGAATTTATAGAATTTATGGTGTGTGAAGAAGTTTGAATTTCTTGCTATTGTCTGTACGCCAGTTTTTTTAATTTATTTTTGGTGTGCTCATATTAATGTTCAGTTCTGCAGTTCAGTGAAGAGCATCAAATACATTTGCAAGTATGTGAATAAAGGCAGTGATATGGCTCTATATCGAGTTGAAAATACCAATGTGAATGCTCCTCCGGTGAATAACAACGATAAAATAACACTTTACCAAATTGGCCGGTACGTCAGCTCCAGTGAAGCTGTTTGGCGTATCTTTGCTTTCCGAATTCATGAACGGGATCCAGCAGTTCTTCATTTAGCCGTCCATCTTGAAAATGGCCAGCGCGTATATTTCACGAGCGAGACAGCGATTGATCGTGCTATAAATCCACCAAAAACTACACTCACCGAATTTTTTGAATTGTGTAATCGTGCGGATGCTTTTGATGCTTTTGCACGGACATTACTCTATTCAGAAGTACCACGCTATTTCACATGGGCTCCAACAAAAAAATGGATGCCCCGCAAGCAAGGCACGCCGATTGATGCATGTCCCGGTTTATTCAAATCAAACACCTTGGGACGGGTATTTACAGTCACTCCAAGCCAGACTGAGTGCTTTTATCTTCGACTGTTATTGGTTAATGTCATCGGCCCGTTGTCATTTCAAGATTTACTTAAAGTGAATGGACAACAGTATCCAACGTATAAAGATGCATGCCTTGCACTCGGCTTGCTGGAAGACGACAACCACTGGGAGTGTATGCTTGCTGAAGTAGGACTGAACTGTACAGCAAAACAAATTCGTCTACTATTCGATATAGTGTTGACTACATGTTTCCCGGCCCGAGCAGAGACATTATGGGAAAATCACAAAGATTCAATGACTGATGATATATTGCATCAACATCGTTCACGGTGCAACGATCTAACGATAGTATTCAGTGACGCTATGTACAATGAAGCATTGATTGCTATTGAAGATCTTTGCATTATCATTGCCAACTTACCACTCAGTCATTTCGGTATGCATTCAACAAATCGAAATGCATCTGATTTATTAAGCACTGAATTGAATCGTGAACTACAATACAGCACTGTAGAAATGGCAGCGATTGTTGCTCGCAATGTCCCACTAATGAATGAAGAACAAAGAACCATTTACGACCGCATCATGCTCGCAGTTTTGGCAGGACAGGGTGGATTCTTTTTTTTTTTTTTTTTTTTTTTTTGGGGGGGGGGATGGGGGGGTGCACCAGGTGGAACTGGCAAAACATTCCTTATTTCGCTAATTCTCGCCGAAATACGATCAAATAATGGCATCGCATTGGCTGTTGCAACATCTGGCATTGCGGCAACTTTATTGGATGGAGGCAGAACAGCTCATTCATTATTTAAACTGCCACTAAATATTCAAAATAACCCAGACGCAGTGTGCAACATAAAAAAACAATCGTCCATGGCCACAGTGCTGAAATAGTGTAAAATTCTTATCTGGGATGAATGCACTATGGCACACAAACATTCGATTGAGGCGTCGAACAGGACATTGAAAAATATAAAAAACAACGACAAACTATTTGGCGGCTCTCTGTTACTCTTTTCAGGTGATTTCAGACAAGCACTTCCCGTTATTCCGCGTTCAACATACGCTGATGAGATCAACGCGTGCTTAAAATCATCGTCATTGTGGCGTAATGTTGAAAAAGTACAACTGAAAGTAAATTTGTGCGTTCAAAAGCTTGAAGATCCATCCGCTGAAACATTCTCAAAACAATTGTTAGATATCGGCGATGGAAAAGTTACTACAGATGAAACTGAATGCATAAAATTACCGACCGATTTCTGCACAATCATTGATTCTCAAGATGCTCTTATTGACCAGATATTTCCCGATGTACACAGACGATATACAAATCATGAGTGGCTGGCAGAAAGAGCAATTTTAGCAGCAAAAAATGTGGACGTCAACGAATTGAATCTCAAGACACAACATTTGTTACCAGGAGACTTCGTGTCATACAAATCTAATGATACAGTTTGCGATGCCACCGAAGCTGTAAATTATCCAACAAAGTTTTTAAACTCATTGGATTTACGAGGCATGCCACCGCATATTTTACAACTGAAGGTTGGATCTCCGGTTATTTTGCTTCGTAATTTGAACCCACAACGGTTATGCAACGGCACGCGATTAGTCATAAAAAAAATAATGAAAAATGTTATCGAAGCCATCATTTTAAATGACAAATTCCGAGGTGAAAATATATTACTACTGCGAATTCCTATTATACCCACAGATGTGCCAATTCAATTTAAACGCCCTCAATTTCCAATTAGATTGGCATTTGCAATGACTATCAACAAGTCTCAGGGCCAAACGATGTCTGTCTGTGGCTTAGATTTGAGCACATCATGTTTTTCACACTGACAATTATACGTGGCCCTCGAGTGGGCAAACCATCCAGTTTGTTTGTATTGGCGAAAGATGGGATAACAAAAAATATTGTACAATCTGTTGCATTAAGGGATTCATATTGTTTTTTAGTAATATTGTTATAAGTAGCGATATGTATATAATTTTAAAGAATCAATTTTAATAAATTAAAAAAATAAATGATTGGTGTTTTGTTATTTTTATATTCTTTCACCGTTCACAGCGCTCCATACATCTTCCACTTATATACCACATCCTTACACACTTACAATAAGTTAGTTATTTTTTTCTAGCAAAATATTCTCTAGAAATAATTTATATGACAAAACAACGTTTGTCGGGTCAGCTAGTATATATATATATATATGTAACAATCTATAGAACAAACTAATCGATGCTATTTTATTAATTTATGGAAATCAAGACTATTTTCAATATTTTCATTAATGATTTTTGTTGATATATAAATATATAAAATGATTTCTGTATTACAAAAAATAACCCATACTGACACAACTTTTTGACAGTAACAAGTTAAGATTATCACCCATGTAATGGGCAACTTCCTCACACTCGTAAAAGCAGTTGGAGAATAGCTTTGACTTTTTTTTTTTTTTTTAAGTACGAGTCACAGAGCAGCATTTTTTTCTTCATTCCCTGAAGAAATTCAAAGAATTTTTTTTTTTTTTTCATTGCTTGCCAGAGAACACGCTAGTGAAAATTCCCTTGCTCACTGTTAGTCGAGTCGGAACAAGTTGGAGAAAAGACAAAATCCGACAAATAAAGAGAGTTTAAGTTTTAAGAGCAAAAAAAAAAAAAAAAAAAGAAAAGAAAGGAAAAAAAAGCAAATGACAGCTTCCTTACTTTGATAATGAAGAAGTTCAGCAGACTCTTGTCGTACAGCTGTGTCATTAACAGTTAAAACACTGTTTACGTTAATGATAAACGTTCGTGTGAACTTTTAAGCGGTCATATGGTATGCAATGTATTCATCTACAAATGTCTACGAAAGTGAAAATAAGGAAAAAAGAAGAAGAAAAAATGTGTGAAATTTACATGCAGACAGATTAAAACAACGATTGAAAAAAAGATGAATAATTTTCCGTCTGATAATTAATTACCTGAGACAGCAAAGGAAAAGATGCTGTATGTTGCGATTATTGTTATTATTTAAGTAATTGCGATAGCAAGTGCGTAAAAAGACAGGGAGTTTAGTACTGACGATATCCTGAGATAGCTAGAGAATAATTCATATCTATTTATCAAAATTTAATGCTTCAGATTTAATTTATAACTTCTCAGTTTTCAAACAACCAGAATGATTTTGGAGACATAACAGAATAACAATATTTTTTAAATATTTCTTATAATTAGTTTTTTAATTACTTGCGTAAAGATTAAAAAAACAAAAAAGGAACATGTTACATATTTTACTATGAAGCAAAATAATGTTTATGAAAGATCACATTAAATATTAGAGTAAAATCGAAAGAGATAACCCAAAATATTTTGTAGATATGAAACGGTTTCAGCACATGCTAGATTTTCTCATTAAAAGTTACGTGGTCTGACCAGAATATTTTTGTACAGGATCAACTACATATATATATTTGAATAATCTTTTCGTGTACGAAAAATTGTTTCATATACAATGTTTGACAAACGATAAGTGCTAATTTAATATTAAATTCAGTATTTATAGATATTTTATTTAAGATGCGCATTCCAATTTTTCAAAATTTAAAAACTGAAATTTTTATTAATTTGATTTTATTTTTATTTTTTGGACAGAAAAAATTTAGAATAAAAATTACTGCAAAATTTATAATTCTAGTTATTTGAAATTTGAGAAACTGGTTTAAAATGAACCTCGGCTTCATCTTAAATTTTTATATCTTATTTCACTTAGGGTTCATTACAAAATGTACAAAATTCGTTTGCACTTTAGAATAAATAACAATGTTTTCAAATACCCCCCCCCCCTTCCTTTAAAAAAAGGCAAATAAATTGACATACTAATCAATTTTCCCCCTTATAAAAATTACGTAGAACAATCAGTAGAGGTGTTGGTGTGGCGTCAAGACCGACTGACTACAGGCGGGACCTAGGGCCAGGTAGGAAGCTTTTTTTAAGGGGACCTAGTTTGTACTTATGCGAAGAAAACAACGAACATTTTCGAACGCGACCTGAGATCAAACCCAGCACTTCTCGTCTACCAGTTTCGAGAGCAGAATCTCTCACCTACTGGTGAAGTGCGATCCCCAGAGAAAGCTCTTTAAAAAAGTATATCCAATTCATTTCACCCATTCCTAAATTGTTTAAGTACAAATAAAAATAAAATAACGGTAAATTAGAGCTTATTGGGATTGACAAATTTTAAGAAAAAAAGCAAAGGAAAAAAAAGAAGGCGAATATGTTTTTAAAAAAGTTAGAGAGAAAGTTTTTTTGTAAGTTATTTTTGAAAAATTATTAGCTTCATTTTGCCTACAACTAAAAATATTTTACAAGTATTTTACAATGTTAAAACAAAGCTTTTAAATTTGAATGTTTAAGTGATTAAGAAACTGAAATTTACCACAGCTTAAAGTTTAATAATAGATTTATCAAGGAATTCATTTTATAAGGAAAAGAAGACGAGTGGTTACAGTTTCAGACAATTTTAAGCAGATGATCCATTTAAAAAACAAAAAAAAAAAAAAAAAAAAAAGTGTTATATCAGTAAGGAAGGGAGGGGGTGAGGACAACGAAAGGGTGTGAAATAAATAAGCTAACAGTAAAAATGTATGGAAAAAATAAAATAAAAATTAGATTGCATGAGGTACTAAAAAATAAAAATTTGTGTTTTTTAAATATAAAATAGTTTTAAAGAAATTTTAATACGATTAATATTATTATAGTTTAATGCGTATGTGTGCAAAATTTTATAACTATGACACACACACACACACACACACACAAAAAAAAAAAAAAGTTTACTGTATTTTTAATATATCTAAAACAAATTTCATCATAATTTCATTACTTAATTTACAAAATAAAAACAAATCAGTAGTTTTTAAAAATCTATTAGCTTATTAATAATATTTGTTAATGAGTTATTACAATTTTTAATAACCAAAAAATATTACTTGAACCTAATGATACTGTCTTCATGAAAATATTAATAAGCGAATTAAAATAAAATAAAACTATTGAATATCGATATTGAAAGTTTTCATGATATGAAATTATAGCATTCTTAGATTCAGAAATCCATTTCCTGGATGATAATTTCTAATCTCTAGTTTTATATAAAATGATAGCTCAACAAATAAGCATAATGAAAGTCAGTGACCTGATAGGGCGAAAGTATCACGTACGAAATGGATTTTGTAAAACTAGGAAAAAGAAATTTAGATTATAATTTAAATTGATTTCAAATACAATTGAAAAGAGAAATGAATATGTTATGTTTTGATTGCATTATTTTACTATAATGGAAAAAGTCAAAAGCTATAAAAATTTGCTGAAATATTGAAAAATATTTTTTATTTGTATTTTCTTCTATATTCAATAAAAGAAAGTATTAGATTTATAAGATTTTTTTTTTTAACTCAAGACTTTTGTTGATTGCCTACCGTTTAAAAAATCGTGGAAATGTTTTGACCTTTTTTTGGAGTAGTTTCTATCTTGTGTGTGTGTGACAAGTATTTTGTTACAGCTCTAAATCATGAATAAATGCAAAGAATTTTAAGAAATTTTATATTTAGTTGCGCTAACATAAAATGGTGTTAAAATACAACTTTTAATAAGACTGGATAGGGCAAAGTTTGTATAAATGTATAACATTATTTTTAACCCAATCATCGTAAAATTTAAAATATCATAAAAGTAATATTAAATAAAAATTTTGCATACGTACTCAGAGAAAAAAATCTTTTGAATTGACAAAAGTTTGGTTGGCATTAAAAAAAAAAAAAAAAAAAAAAATCCATAGAAATATGTTCCAACAGAAACTTTGTTGTATTAAGAAAAATAATTTTAATTGATTTGTTTTGCAATTCTAACAAAAACATTTTGTTTTTCTTACTAAACTATGGGAGTCTTCCACTTGCTCGCTTCGCTTACCAACCCCAGCGACAGCTTTCCTAGCTGGCTTTGACCACTACCACGATATTTAAATGAATTTACAATAATAATTCAAACGTTTAAATATACACTGTAAAAAAAAAAAAACTTAAAAGTACAGGAAAAATCTAACAGCTGGGGTGCCAATATTTCTCCGTCAAATATACAGGACAAAACTGTACTTTTAACAAAAAGCCTGCTTGATTTACAGGATTCCTGTGTAAAATATATGTCAGTGATATAATTTTACGGTTTTAAACTGTATATTTGACGAAGAAATACTGGCACCCCAGCTGCCAGATCTTTCCTGTACTTTTAAGTTTTATTTATTTATTTATTTTTTTTTTCAGTGTATATTTTTTGATTGGCTTCTATTTTAAGCAATTCAAAATACGATGAACAAATCCCGCTAAACACAGCCGTTACTGAAATGTAAATGACAATTATTTGTGTTTGATTGTATTAATTCATACAAATTAATGAAACACGGTTGCGCTAAATGTATAATATTCACTGATATGTGCTAAACATCATATATTGTAATGCCACTTCATGGCCTTTTTTTTTTTTTTTTTTATGAATAACGGGGAGGAGGGGGGTGGAAGGTTAACACACTTGTCGTAATAGATAGGTAAATAAAAAGTGCCGATTTTTATGTGATATAATAATTGCAGCTTCCAGTACATGACATTAAAATATCTAAAATAAATTTAACAATTTTATTTGAATTCAGATTGAAAACAAATTAATGGTTCTCAAAAATCTATTTATCAATGAAATACAAATAATTATACCTTATAAATAACTAAAAAATTATCAATCATTCCAAACATTAATGACCTAGATCTTCAAAATTATATATATTAGCAGATAAAAGAAATCTACATGCTGACAATTTCTTACAACTTTGAATTCTGTCATTTCTTAGATTATGACACCCGTTTAAAGATTAATAAATTCTAATCTCGCGTTTTTTTATTAAAATGATAGCTCAACAAATAAGCATAATGAAAGTCACTGACCTGATATGATGAAAGTATCACGTACGAAATAGATTTTGTGAAACTTAAAAAAAAAAAAAAAAGAGTTCGATTATAAATTAGATCGATTTCAAACACAGAAAAAGAAATGAACGATGTTCTTCGATTGTATCATTTTACTACAATGGAAAAAGACAAAAGCTAAGAAATTTTCCATCGTCCTTGCTTTCGTAAGCACTCTTCTTGTATTTCCTTTTATATGTACTTCCTTATTGTAAAAACTGATTTCGCAAAATTTACTATCGATTTAAAAAAAAAAAAAAATTGAATTTAATTATTCGAAGAAAAGAGAAGAGAGAAGTAAGTTAGTTTTTATTGAACCATTGAATTATAAATACATAAAGTCTCGTACAACGCGGTGGTAGAGATGACAAAACAGTTTTATTTTTTGAAAGTAATCTCTAAAAAAAAAAAAAAAGAAGAAGAAGAAGAGTTAAATTGAACGCGTGTCATTTGTTAATTATATTAAAAACACATTAAAGACACGTAAAATGAAATTTTATTTAAAAGATGTTAAAAAAAAATTATCCGAAGCTTTTCGCTGTAATAGTAAAGCAACATCAGGGATTTTTATTATTCGTTTCCAATGAGCAGTTTTTAAATGTTTTTTATTTTCACAGTCAACAGTTAAGTCTTTTAATAACGTGAATATCAGCAAAGTCAATTTGAAGTCCGGTAGTAAAGGTTGGATCAAGGAGCTAAGAAAAATAAGAGAAGCTGGAACTATTGAAATATCACACGAGGCTATTGTAGGAGAAAAACTAGTAGAAATAAACTATTATCTATTTTATAATATTGTGCCAAATTATTGGCAAAATTGCAGCATCTTTGGAATTTATTGCATTTTTGCATTTAATTATATTAATAGCTTCGGAAATGTAAATTTCTTGGATAGTAGATGGTGCTGTAATAATTTTGGCTTTATCCCATATAGGGTTAGCGTTTGCGTTGGCATAAATGAAGTCGACTAGAGTAGAACTATTTCCTTCTTTGATATTTCGTATATGTTCTTGTATTCTTTTATTTAAAGTCCTCTTAGTCTGTCCAATATAATAGAAAAGTTCTTTATTGCTTTCAATGAGAATTTGATAGACTCCTCCAGTGGGTCCACCACTAAATTTTCAGAGTACCAATCTATTGCTTCATACACTCGATTTAGTTTTTGTATAAAGCAGTTGTATAAAATTAGTGGTGTTAAAAAATAAAATTGTAATATTCATATGAGACAAACTTGCACCCGCGTTGTACGATACTTTACTGTACATAAATCGTGAAAACAAAAACCAATATTAAAATAAATAATAAATAAACACTAATATATAAGTGAAATCATGCGAGATTTCGTGTGCACTTATAAACAGCATATATATATATATATTAAATATCTCATTTTGTTTAACGTAACAGTTACAATATGTCCAAGTCTAGTATGTCATATGTTCGCACCTTTTATATGTCTATTTTTTTATTACTAGAATACGCTATATATATTGTCGTTTCTTAGTAATCTTTTTCAAAATTAATTAGTATAAAATAAAATACAATATTTTTTTACCAATATAAGCTTTCTCCTATGATATATATATATATATATATATTGGTTATAAGTGAAAGCAAACATTTAGTTCCCGTTTTTTTTTTTTTTTTTTTTTTTTATGTTACATTTACTTATTATGTATTTAAAATTTGAATTTTCTTGTTTTGATTTATGAAATATTTAAAGTAATACTGTGAATATGTAAAATAATAATTCATATTAAATTAAATATAACATTATTTAAAAGGATATGGTTTTTAAAAATTGAACACCAAGCAAAATCTGAACACCAAATTTGTACTGCAAACACCATACATTACTGAGGGGAAGAGGGGGGGGGGGAGAGATGCAACAATTGTTTCGATTCGAAATAAGCAAGAACCTTCCTCAAGCGAAAAACTGTAGGTAAGACTACAGCGTGAAAACGACAGCGCACAAAAGAAGTAACCTAATTTATTTTCACGAAATAAAATTATTCGGAAAAAAATATAAATAAATAAAAAACATTATGCTAGTAAATCAATTTTCATGTGAAGAATCGTGTTTATGAATATTTCAACAGACACATATAGTTTCTTAATAAGTATTAAATTAATGACGGAAAACCTACAATCGGTGCAGTCTGAAGTCCTTCATGAGTCAAGTGAACTTGAACCGCATCTCACCTCTCACTCGACATATAACTTTCAATCCGCAATCCGATCCTAACTCTCAGTTTCTGACCTGCAACCCGCAGTAAAGTAATGCTAAATTTATGTTATAAGATAATGAATTAAAATTCTATTATACAAAATAGTAATTTCATTAAACAGACAATTTAGGGAATATTACATAAACAATTACAAATATGTGACTAATTATAAACTCAAGTTCGGTATAAAATATAACAAATTGTAAATGTATTAAAACTTAATTTTTAAAATAAAATTCTTATCCAAATATATCAACAGTGTGTGTCTATATAAGTAGACAAATTATTTATCGGAAGACAAACAATTTACGCACATAAAGTTTTAAACGTTAAGTAATAATATTTATGTGTTTGTAACTAAACTCATTTTATGAGTCACATTGCTTGAAAGAAGGAAGAGAATGTCATCCAGTCTACGAATTAAAATTGATAAAATCATAAAAAATATTTTGAAAAAAACTTTTGAGGTTAGATCCGTGTGTGAATCTAAGGGCTAATATCACTTCTCTGCATGAAAATCAGCTCGAACACCATTTTGGCAATTTCTTATGTAAAATGACCTCCTGAATCCTAATATGACGCCCTTTTTGCCCTATCACTCACTGTATTTTAGGGACGGCCTCCTATTTTTATCACTTTTCGGTATTTTATAGCTATAAATTTGATTTTTAGGGGTGGGGGGGGGGGGATTATTTTAACTGTTAAATATTTTCTGAGGGGCTACAGAGTTGGAAAATTCTAAAACATGAACATTTGCGGCAAGGGAAAAATGGGGATTTGCCCCTAAAATGTGTTACATTTTTTTTTTTTTAATAAATCTATTACTGTTATTTATTAAACATTATATATATATATATATATATATATAGTTTTTAAGTGTTAAATGTATTCTTTTTCATTCTTCAAATTTATGTCTATAAAATCAGCGAACAGTGATAAAAATTAGGGGAGAGGGTGATGTCCCGAGAAAAGGGTGGGTGACTGGGCAAAATGGGCGCCATATTCAGATCCAGGAAAATTTTTACATAAGAATCAGCAAGAATAGCGTCAGAACTTTTTTTTTTCAGCGCAATGTATTTAATACGAACCTGACCTCGACCTGTAACCCGCGGGTATCTGCCGCTACCAGACCCGAGGGAAGACTGTTGTGTAGCTGTCTCACTATTTCGGATTATCGACTTCGAACTGTATTAAGAGCGTAAAATACCTAATATCTATCGCCAATAGCCGTGGCCCATGTTATTCTATGAGAAAATTTGTTTCCAGAATTACTAACTGTCCAATATATATGCATATTCAATGCCGTTTTCAAAAATTCAGAAAGTCCGCAATCATTAAATTAGTACTCATTTTCAAAAACTGTTTTTTTTTTTTTTTAAATTTTTAGTATTTCATTTTGTGGCTAAAATTTGAGAAAAAAGCACTTTGTGAAAATTCGCATTTTTGAACTCAAAACTCATAATCAATTTTTCGAAACCGAATACTAATTTAATAATTATGAATTTTCTAAATGTGAAAATGGAATTAATATATAAATATATATATACATTGGGTAATGAGTAATTGTGGAAACAAATTTTCCCATGGAATAACATGGGCTTCGGTTGTCCGCAGGATTAAGTATTGTGCCCTCGGAAACATTGTAAAAAACTAAATAAGAGAATGCATTTGTAATATAAATGTAAAATATATAAACCCACAAAGTTTCCTAATATTTTGTAAATATCAATCAAAAGAAAGGAACAGCTTGCAAAACAAAAACATCAAGCATGCGTCATGGATTGACGAATTTCATTGAAAGGCAGAAAAAGAAGTCCACCTTCAGAATAAAAGATACTCTCATATTCAACAACCCACATATTCACACAAGGAATTTGAAAGAAATTTTATTCAAAACAATCTTTGCGGGCATAAATCAAGAATCCTTTAACTAAAAGCACTGGAAAGTGAAAGTCAGAAGCCGAATGAATGCCAATCAAAGTCAATTTGCCTATGGCACGCGAGACTGATACATACAAGTAGGGCTGGATTATTTATCAATATATCCCCAAGTATCGATATTTTTTTAATATCGCGATAACAGTATTTAAGTTCTTGTTCTATCGATATATCCCTCTAACGATATTTCCTAACGTGCACAGCTAATTTCTCTAACACGCGCACAACTAATTTCTCTAACGCGCACAGCGCGATCAAGTCATATGCGATAAACAGCGTCCAACGCCATATCTTCAAATTCTGCTTCCCCGCCTCACCGTACGCCGTACCACCCCGTAAACACATAACAAACAGACCGCCGAATATCTTATACAAATACACCTTCTCTTCCTTTCCTCCTATTCACTGACTAAACTCGAAAAAATAACCCCAACCGGCTTCATTTGTGCGAACTGCGCACTCTCAAATCGAAACCACTACTTAAAAAGTTTGACCTTGAACGATAACATATAAAATGTTTCATTCCTCATTCATCAAGTTATCGCAGTAGCATATTATTTCCCATTCGATAATATCTCCAAACCAATAATATCGAAGTTGCTCATCGCTCGCAGGTGAAAAGTGAAAACAATGCAAACAGTATATCGCGTTTAGTTCATGGCAGTAGTATATTATTTTCCATTCGATAATATTCCCACACCAATAATATCGAAGCTGCTCTTCGCTCGCAGGTGAAAAGTGAAAACACTGGAAACAGTATATTGCGTTTAGTTATTGTTATCGGTTCGTTGACATATTGTTCGGAATTGCATGGATTGTTCGAAATATCGTCAAGTGGGTTTTTTTTTTCTTTTTTAAGCAAAGAATTAACTGAAATTGATTACTTATTTTTTTAAAATTGGATTTATTATTCTATCTTCTGCACATATAAGAAGAAAATATAAGATTTGGATAAACGTTTTTCCGGTTTTCGATGAATTTACACGTTTTGAGATTTCCTTGCATTTTAATTAACTGAAATTGTCTACTCATTTTTAAAAAGTGGATTTATTACTAGTTTCTGCGTACATAAGAAGAAAGAAGATACGAAATAAATTTCGATTTCCGTTTTTTGATATATTTACACGTTTTGGGATTTCCTTGCATTTCATTTAAGTGAAACTGATTACTTATTTTTTTAAAAGTTGATTTATTATTATATCTTCTGCATATACAAGAAGAAAGTGTAAGATTTGGATAAATTTTGATTTCCAGTTTTCGATGAATTTACACGTTTTGAGATTTCCTTGCTTTTCAATTAACTGAAACTGACTATTATTATTTAAAATGTGGATTCATTACTGACTTCTACATGCATAAGAAGAAAGTAGAAGACACGGGGAAAATTTCGATTTCTGGTTTTCGATGAATTTACACGTTTTGAGATTTCCTTGCATTTCAATTAACTGAAATTGACTACTTATTCTTAAAAAAGTGGAGAAAGTATAAGATTCAGAAAAAATTTAGATTTCCAGTTTTCGATGATGTTACAAGTTTTGAGATTCCTTGAACTCTAATTGACCATTTTTAAGATTTCCTTTCTTTCTTTCTTTTCTTTTTCTTTTTCTTTTTTTTTTTTTTTTTTTTTTTAGTTCGAACGCTCTATTTCATGGACGACTCGTGCCTATCGGCCAACAGGGGTCGCTGCTGTGCTGCAATTTAATTCCGTTTATTAGAAGGCAGTTGCTTTGCTTTGCAAAAAGTGATTGATCTTCAACCACTGGGCGGTACTAGTATATAAATATAATACAATTTCCAAATGTTATAAAAACATTACAAAATATAAATTCAGTATATATATCTTAAAAAAAAAAAAAAAAAAAAAAAAAAAACATGATATGGTAAGTAGATAAAAAATAAAATAAAAATGGCAAGAAATTGACCTTTAGAATACCGATGAGTTATAGGGTCTCAAATTAATATTACTCTACAACCGAGAAAGTTTATTCGGTGGCAATTCTAAAGAAAGTTTATAAACAGTATTTCTACTGTGCATTTCTTATTCACTGAAATTAATTTAATTACAACCATATCGCTATCAATGACTGACAGGAATATTAGTAAATGAACTTTCTTTATACTCAGGAATGGGAATTAGGCGCAAAACTCATACTAATATTTATTTTTAAAATTTCCGTATATAAATGAATCATTGATATATATATAGAGAGAGAGAGATAGATAGATAGTTAAGTTACGACTTCTGCGCAAAATTTTATTAATCATCTACATTCTAAGTACAACTTCATTTTTCTTAAGCTTATATTTTTATTATAATTATGTATCTTGATGATATACTTTGTGTAAATAAAACACATATCACCCATTAGCTCTCTTAAAATGTGATTTTGAAATAATTAAATCTTAAAATAGAAAGAATGGAGGACAAACTATTCAGAAATATACTTAAAAGTAATGGTATAAATTAAAAGAAACACAAAACATTGTGTTGCTATTTATGCATTTTCTTTCTTTTTTCTTTTTTTTCTTTTTAATAAAAAAAGATTTGGAAGTAATATACCAGAAAATATAAATATACATATAGAAAACACTCCACACTTGTATACATTAAAATTGGTGTTCATTTGTCTTTAAAAAGTAGCAAATATCTATTTTCCTTCTCTTGAAATAAATATCGCAATATATCACCAATATCGATATTAACTTGATGATATATCGCGATATTTAATTTCTGATATCGTCCAGCTCTACATACAAGGACGTCGAAGGCTTTTTCAACATCGAGGACATTTTCTTCGGAAGAACGCTATGGAAAACATTGTTAATATTCATGAAAAATTTTCAAGCATGCATAAGTATGGCAACATGTTGTTGTTGAAAGAGAATAATAAAGAAAAGCATCAAAACAAATGACGAAAATTTTACAAAAAAAAAAAAATAGGGCTTTTGTGTGTTTAAATGTTTCACCTGTAATGCTTTACTTGTAACAAATTTCTTTTCAAGCATAATACGAAAAGATATTTAACAACATAAGTTCAAAACTCTATTAACCCGTTAACGCCAGAATTAATTTTGCAAAATATTATTAGCTGATTATTTCACTTCTAAATTAATATCGACAACTGGCAGTAAAATATATTAACTTAAACAATTCTTCTGATAGTTATAAATTTAAAGCCTATCCCCATTTATTGACGTTTAGTGTTCTAGCGAGAAAACTTCGAGATAGAAACACTTTGAGATAACAGATTAATTTCTTATTATATGTTAACAAAGATCTCGAAAGTAAAGTATTATAATATATTTATATATCATTATTCAACTTGATTTGAGTTAGTATACCTGCGCAAAAAAACTAATATATGTGCGACGAACGAAAAATCATAAAATGACTATCCAAATTAGAAAATAATTAATAGTAGGCTCATAAAACTTTCAGGGATCATTTAGAGTAACACTATAAACTGTCACTAAAAAGCAGAAATCATTCCAAGAAACCACAAAGAATATAAGTGTCATTTTATTAGCTGTCCTCAAATGAGTACACTGGGCGCTAACGGGTTAAGAAGATTTTCTGCCTATTGTCAACGAGAGACACGGCCCATGCTATTCTATGAGGAAATTTGTTACAGAAATTGTTCATTATCTAATGTGTTTTTATTAATATTATTATTAGGTTTTTCCATTTAAAATATTTCTAACCGTTAAATTTGTTCTTAATTAAAAAAAAAAAAAAACTAAGTATATTTTTCGCGCGTTATAGCTTCAGAATGAAGTATTAAAAACTAAAAAACTAAATTTTTAGAAAACGAATTTAATTATAGTAAATTATCTGAATGTAAAGTTTATTTTTAAAAGTATATTAGATGAGTAATTCTAGTAATAAATTTCCTCCATAGAATTACATGGGATTTTGTAATCGAAGACGAAGAAATTTTAAAAGTCAGGTAAGTAAATACCACCAATTAAGGGCCCACTTCACTCACCTCCGCCGGAAGCCGAACCTAATGTTATTCTATGGGAATTTTTTTTTTTTTTTTTTTTTTTACAAATAATTTATTAACTAATACATATTTTTAAATTCTGTTTTCACATTCTGAAAATTCCCAGCTGTTAAATTAACGGACTCTTAAAAAAAAAAAAAAAAATTAAAAATTTTTTAGATTTTATTTTGAAGCTGCAAAATACGAATTTTCAATATGTGAAATTTTTGCATTTTGCAATTTCAAGATAAAATATTAAAAATTAAAAAAATACATTTTTAAAAAAGGTCCGTCAATTTAACAGTTGGGAATTTTCTGAATTACACAACAGAATTTAAAAATATGTATTAGTTAAGTTATTTGTAAAGAAAATTTTCCCATAGAATAAAATTGGCTCGGGCTTCCGGCGACGGTAAGTGAAGGGGGTCGTTAAGAAATCATTCCAATGCAATGATTGTTAGACCCATATTCAGCCTTGGAATGATTCCTCATTAATTAAATGAGATTTTCATTCCTTTACAGTTTGAGGTAAAGTTAGGTCAACATTAGAACTCCGAAATACTTAGCGATGATTGATTTTCACTTTAAGTAACCTTATTGGGTATTTAAGCAGTTTTCAGCTATTAAACTAGATGCCCCAATCTGTTTAGCCATCTGTGCATACGAGGATCGGAATGTTCCATCATACAACTATTTTAAAATTTAATTAATTGTGCGGTTTATATATGTGTGAAATACTATAGAAAATTACCATGATATGAACAAATGTTAAAAAGATCATATGACATCATATATATTTATGACCAAGTTTAGGGAATGTGGAATAGGTACAAATTTTTCACATATTTGGTAACAAAGAAAATGAGGGAAAATTTTAACTGGAAGTATATTAGGTATTATAATGAATGTTAAGTTCATTAGAGATTGACATGCGCATTCTCTGCACAAAAGAATACACAACTCTCAACTCTGTAATAACAATTTTTTTCTACTCTTCAAAATTAAAAATGTATATATTAATTTCAATAAGTAATTTGAAGTTTGAAGTAATTAAAAAAAAAAAGGAAAAGGAAAAGAAAAACATTAAAAACTTCTTCAAAAGCCTTGAAGAAGGGAAAGACCCTGCAATCGTATTTTACACTTTTATTTATTTATTTATTTTATTTTTTTACATGCTGATGGAAAAGTGTTTAAAATAGACTGGGCAAATATTGATTATTAAAATTTAAATGTTTATTTACAGGCATTTACAATTTTTGTTCTAAATTTTAATTGATAGAATAATTTAGACATTGAAGAAATGGTCACTTTAAATAAAATCTGAAAAAGGTTGGATAATATCAGCATTTTAGGATAATAAAATGAATAGTTGATGATACATCCTTAGCAAAGTTAATATACAATTTAAAAATTTGTTTTTAGGGGATCTTATTTTAAGTTCTGCTTCTACGTTAGCTACATAACACAATATATATATAAATAAATAAACGTAAGGTTTATACTTTATTAATTGTTAATTTCGTTATATGATTTTGATTTTATTTTAATAGTTAAAAATAAACTAAGAAATTTGTTTTTTAAATAAATTAAAATTAAGTTAGATAATTTTGAGGTTTTTCTTTTTTCTTTTCTTTAAAAAAAAAAAAAAAAAACCTGTTTCATTTCTAGACATAAAATACTATATAATTGACTTTTATAATCTATATAAATAAAGAGAAGTGTCTGCGTTCTGGTGCTCACACTACTGATCGCAGAGCTTCCAAATTTGGCATATAGGTACCTGCAGGTGTGCACCTCATCGAGATTTTTTCGAATTTCGAATTTGAATCTTTTAAATTAATGTTTTTTCGATTTTAAATATTGGCTTCAATGTTTCATTTTTCATGAATTTATTCTTCGATTGTTATCGTCTGCGTATCTTAGCAACGGCTATTATGCAATTCATTTTTTATTTAATACATTCATCTGAAGGCGATTTTCTTTTATTATTATTATTATTATTATATTGAAAATCAAATGGTAATGCAATAGAAATAAATTGTTACGTTTATGTATAAATTTTATATACAATAGCAACTTTTTATTTTTCATTTCTTTAATTAATTCCTTTAAAAGAAAAATCTTTTTTATTTTAATTATTATTATTTATAATATTTATTGGGTGAAAAAAATGGTAGTTTATAGAAGAAAGGATAAACTGATTAAAATTCGTTTTTAATGCATTTAATTCCTTTTAAAAGAAAATCTACTTTTTTATTTTATTTTATTGCACTGGTCGGAATCAAATAGTAATATAGTGTAAATAACGGGAGCTATAATACACATGGTTCAAAAACTAAAATATATAATAGATGCTGAGATACAGTCATCTTTAAAATCTTAGTTCTTAAATAACAGAAAATCCACAAGTCGTCGATAAATACCCAGATTGAAGTGCCCGGGAAAGATCTTTCTGTAGACAGTGGGAAACTGGACCCGATGCAGTACGGGTAGAAAAAAGATCTGCCTTAGGCAACGGGTACTCGAAGAAGCACTAAAGCGATTTCAGTGTTTATTTTATTTATTTATTATTATTATTTTTTTTTTTTAAAGTTTTTATTTGTAATGTCATGTAAAAAATAAATACTGATACAATTCTTTTGAAAATTCATTTAAATATAGTGACCAGCGAAGCGGGCGTAGCCTGCTAGTAAGTAATAAATATGAAAACAGGATCCAAATTTTAACAATGTCCGAGATTGGAACTTGCTAAAGAATTACAGAATCAACAATGGTAGTCAAACTATTTTGTTAATATTACCCCAGCTCTGTTTAATGTGTTAAAACGCATTATAAATTTATTCAAGAAAAACATTTCTAAACATATTTAAGATCCAAGATCCAAAACATCACAGACTGTTTATTTTTACTTTTTAGAGATAACAGTAAATAACATCCATGTAAGAAAATCTGTAATAATTAGAAAATAGCCACACACCATCCCTTGAACTCACGTATAGTTTAAACATGATCCACGAACAACGTATTACACAGGATTGCATTTAAAGAGAAATAACATTATCGGCCCATTAGACACCATTTGATAACCAGGAAGTACGATGAGAATATCGTGACAAGAATATTATAAAATCCCAAGACTTACATTCTCCAGCAATTAATTATAACACATACATTTTATTTTAAGTTTCATAACGCTGAATAATTAAAATAAAGAACTATCAATTTTTATGTGAATGGTCGGTCAAAGAAATTGTGTTTATAAATAACATACTTTGTATTTAACAAACAATTACATCACATATAAAGAGAACAAATTATATCCTCAGGCCATTACAAAGGAATGTGAATGTCGTGTTTTGTAACAGGTGATATGACCCAACAAGATCCTTCGGGAAGGATTGTAAATATAAACTAGCATTGAGATAGGCTGAAAAGTGATTAAGAAATATTGAATGAGGAGTTTTATTTAAACTTTTCTCGCGAAATTAAAGTTACATGATAAGAGTTTTGCAGTTATTGCAGGAAAAAAAAAAAAAAAAAAACTAATATTATATCACAAATGTTTATTAACCCTTTCACGCCCAAGGGAAATATTTTTCCCTTCTACAAAAATCGTTATCGATTGTTCAATTATTATTGAATCGATATTTTTTTTTACTGAATGTCAAAATAAAACGTATGTCCAAGGCAGCAAATGTGTTTCTGAACGAATAATAATAATAATAATAATAAAAAGTATAGAAAATAGGACACATAATAAATGTGTTATGTGCAATGTCCACTTGTGCTTCACAAGTAAACGAAATTGTTTCGTAGAATACCATAACTAGCTATTTATTTTACTTTTCTGATAATTTTTATATTACAAAGCAATAAATTTGCATTACAAAGCAATAAATAAAATACCGATATAATAAACCTAACTCTTCGTTTATTTACTTTTATGGTCCATAGGGAAAATATTTCCCATGAAATTATAGGAAACCTATACACCCTGCTATGTTTTTCTGGTGATATTCTCTTACTTTGCACCCACAATAGCTAAAATATTGTGTTGTATTGGCATATTTAGTCTTGGAAATCTTATGGTCCTGAAAGGGTTAAATATAAAAGAAAATTTCATATTTCAATAGAAATTTATATTAGTAATTAGAATAAGTATTGTAATTATCATATATATCAGTATTTATCATATTAAATTTCTGAAAAAGAAAACTATGTCCAACCGGTTCTTTTTTTTTATTTCTAAAAATTAAACATTTATATATAGTACGAGTCTAAGAAACTTACTTACAAAATATCTAAATAAAAGAACTTAGTGTAGTGTAGTTTCTAATCAAAATATACCATTTTTATCAAAAGCTAATAATTAAGTGAAAAATATTTCACTAAGCTCTTAGAAAAAATTCAACTCATGTTAAAGAAATAAACAAAAACGGGGGGGGGGGGGGGAAGGAAGCTGAGTAAGAAGTTTTGATACATTTTTACACGGCAACTTAAAAAAAAAAATAATAATAATAATAATAAAAAATCTGAAGTTTTGTAGATCTATATATTATCGGTCAACATGCAACATTTGTTTCTATGTCGGAATAATGCGTTTCATGAATATATTCAGATTTATTTTTCAATTAAGAAATTCGAGGAAATTTACCAAAAGATTATCACACATAATGCATCTACATTATTCAAATTATTCCTGTAATAATTAAATCTGGGTAAAATTGCGGTAATTTTATTACATGCAAATTGAAAAATTATTCACTATGTTCATAGAAAATATGCATTCTTAAATGTCTGCATGCATTTCTGTAAAGATAAAACCGCCCTCCTTTATGAACTACAAAAAATTCTCAGTCTCAATAGTCTCAATTACCATTTTAAATGTTCCTATTGCATAAGAAAACATTTTTAGTTGAAAAAATTATGTTTCAGACTTACTTCGTTTTATCAACTTTATGAAATATTTTTTTTATTTATTGATATTTTCCTTTTTGAGTTATAAAATATTATATAGCTAATATTTGGATAAACCTATAGAAATGAATGAATTTTTAATAGAAAGCTTTTATATTGTCTATCAAAAATACATCACTTTGACACTATACAAACTATAGGAATTTCTTTTTAATTATGTATATTAGCGTTTTAGCTTAAAATATTTTATTCAAAGTTAAAAAAAAAAAAAAAAAAAAAAAATGCATCAATTAAAAATGACGTATTTTATTAAAATACATGTGTGTATGATTTACTTTTTTTGATTGATTGATTGATTGGAGGAGTTTCCGCCCTCCTCTAAGAACAAGTTTTGATTTCTTCTTCGACTTTAGCCGAGACCTTTATATTAGTGTCAAAAATTCCGGTATACCTGAATAATTCTCAGTGATCAAGTTTATAAAATTTTGAAAATATTTCTTCGGGTGGAGTTGAAATCTTGTTTATTTGAAATAGAATGCTGCATTGTTTTCTCCTTCCTTAAAAAAAGTAAATAAATAAAAGAGTTTTACTTATATGTTTTTAAATATTAACAAGAACGATTTCAATACTTTTTTTTTTTTTTTTTTTTAATAAGTATATACAGTTTTTGAGGAATCTGTTTTCTCAGTCTCTAAAACTAAATTCGTACTATTTTTTACACCCTCCAATAACTCCATTGTTTAAAAAAAAAAAAAAAAAAAAAAGAAGACTCAAATTTATGGGTTTTTGCCCGTACTTCCAAATACCCATATTAATTAATGTTTCCCCCGTAATTTCACACTATTTTGAATATAATTTTTTATATAAAGCAATTTTTGTATTATTTTTTCGAAGATATGTACTATACTACAAACGATTAATGAAGATTACTATAATAAAAAAAGGTGATATTCATATTATTGACTGCTGATAACCTTGTGGTATAGCTGAGAATATCAAGTCATATCAGAAAATACGGGTTTGTCAGTTTCATAGTTAAAAAACAGCCTGCTCTAAAAATTAAATGGTGGAAGGCACGTAAATAAATTTGGGTGTTTTTTTTTTTTTTTTTTTTTTTTTTAACAGTGTTATAACTTTGATTCTTCTGTTATTCTGACAATTCTCATTCTAACTTCTGCACTTGGATTATTAGTAAATTTAAATATAATATTGGACGCAATTACGTATAAATATTTTATAGCCACACACACACACACACACACACACACACACAAATAAATAAATAAATAAAATAATAAAAGTGCTGAATTCCAGTTTAAAGCTGGCAAAACTTTTGTTTGATTCCAAACAATCTATGTAAAATAAAACTTACATGCAACAGAAGTATTACATCATAGACTTTCTTCCAATTGATACGTGTAGCTTTTGTTACATAGATAACAAAATTAAATTTGCATATGTTGCTATTTATGAAAAATAATTTCAGGTAATTCATTCTGAAAACGCTAACATTAAAAGAGAATAATAAAAAAAAAATCTTTCGAATTTTTTCACGAAAATTGTTGTTTGATTAAGTACATTAGACGTGTATTATGTATTAAATGCAAGAAATTGGGCCGTGTAGAATTTGTGTGGTTTTGAGGGCACACCATGCATATGATTATATAGGTAATTTATATCGTTTATTCTTTGTCAAATAATCTACATATTGTAACCTGTATATACTGCACTTCAAAAGAAATAGTACAGTTATTTATTATAAAGCCATTAAATTCAATTCTTATAAAAAGCGATTAAACGTGCTTTAAACACTTTATTTGATGTAATGTTTTTACATACTTGCATACAAGGACAACCCCTCAACAACAAATATAAACGTTTTCCCGAAATTTTAAAAGCAGGGTGTTTTGAAGTACATTTTATCTAATCTTTTTATACGGATATCCTCAAATTTTCCAAAGGAAAATTATAGAAAAAATGTTACAACAGATAATTTGTGTAGCTTTGTAAAGCAACGAATACTCATAGTTTCATTTTTTGTTATCTAACGAACACAACAAACGAAAAAGTAGCACAAACTATGGTTTTTATCTATTATTCACCGATAGCTAAAAATAATAGATTACAAAACAAAAGAACTGGCATAAAATGTGGTTGTATGACACGTTTTAATACCTAAAGAATGACATATCAGAAGAAAAAAAAAAGGGGGGGGGGAATTTCACGGTTATCTGTAATTAAAGCATTGCAATTTTAGTGTAGTAAATAATACAAATTTTCATATTTTACTTTCGCTTTTTATGTAGCTATGCACTATCGTAATATACTATCAAGTGGGGCCAATCCCAAAATTGCAGGGTAAAACTGAAAAAACAGTAATTTAGGTACTTTAGAGGAAGACGCAAGTTTGATCCTAGCACTTTTATGTGTCAACAAATGGTAATACTGGCCAGCATGTGTGTAAAAAGTGTTATCCCAGTGAACGCGTGGATTATGAACTTATCTTAATTTATCGCCATTTTAGATCGCGTGAGCATTTAACCTTGTGAGTAAAGCCCTTCTAATATTCGGTTGTTCAGATTTAAATTTCATAAACAGATGTTTTACTTTAATTAAGATATAAGCAATATAAGTGAGTTCTTTATTATACACACAAGGTAGACAGAAGCGGCCTTAACCTTGCAGCATTACGAAAATAAGCATATGGGTCTTCACCCATACTTGGGGGAAGACGCAACATGGTTCAGAAATAAATTAAATGACCTTTAAATTTTATGTTTTATTGTATATACTGTATATTATAGTGTAAAATATAAATAGAATTAAAATAATATTATAATAATTATCATTTTTATAATATTATTTTAACAAACTTTCAAGTCCAGTAAGTATCTCTCCTGATTACTCGGAGCAAGGCAGCCACAGTAGGAAATGGAACATCTGGGTTTTCAGCTACTAGGATTTATCTTTATAACCCACAAACAATCCCAGATCTTGCGTAGGCTGTCTGTTGGTTCCAGCAATGATACAGATGTTGCTTCCACAAACGGTTCATATGACAACAGGCCTACACCAGCAGTTGCTTCCACCAGCTAAGCTAGGCGGTCGACTGTAACCAGCAGTTGCTTCCACTGGCACAGAAAAGCCATTGCCTCCACTGGTCTTGCATATCGAATGCAAGCAATGGCAGCACAAAGATTGCAATGGTGATCATTTTCTCTAAATTAAATGTTGTGCAAGCTAACTTTCAAACGTGTACTCTTTGTTTGTCTTATATTTCTTATTTATTACGGCGTTGCATCTTTCTCATAACTGGCAGCATCCTTTCCTGTATATATGGGGAAAAGATGCCACAATTACACGAGTTTGTTTAACATTAAATATGTCAATTGTGTACAGGCTGGGAAAGGAATTAATAAGCATGTATGATTAATTAAACATTGAAATTGAAGAACATTGTGTATTTCTTTCATTATCATATCATTTCTGTGTTTGGCTGTACTAAGCAAAATATCCTTATATTTATGGCGTTTTTCCCCAATTTACCTTGCATATGTTGTGGTAGTACAAAATTAACATTGTTCAGGTTTACCCTACAACGCATATCTTCATCTGTGATAATACATTATGGTGCATTTTAAAAAATATCCCTAAAAGTATTTGTTGTGACAAACAGATTTATATTTAACATATATATCAATTATTTATTGTATAGTTAATACAATATATATATATATATATATTAATACAATGCATATCATACACATAAATTATGTTTGTCACAATACACATTTTTAGAGCATGTTTTTAAACTGTACTATAATGAGTACTGTAGTATTACTGCAACAGTAATAATTATTGTTTGTTCAGTTTTACCCTTTAAATTATCACATATTATAAAATTAATTTTCTCTCTAAAAGACAGATAAGTATTATAAATAAATAAATTTATAAATTAAATTACTTAATCTTAAAGAACCATTTTAAATATAGCAATATAACTAATTTTTAGCTATGAATAATAACTTAAATTCATGCATATTCAATATTCTTTTTCTAATTTTTTTATATCTTCCTTTTTCTTTACTTTTTTTTTAAGGAAACAGAAGCTAAATCTTTGATCACGTCTCATTATTCAAATATTCTCTAACATAACATAATTCTAACGTACATTTTTTTGGGTTTGGAAAAATATATTTAACATATGCTTATTAATAATAAATGAATGTTTTAATAATGCATTATTTAATCAAATTATAACAAATGTATAAAAATCGGCATGAAACGCAAAAAATTTCAAGCTTAAATGCTTTCAAAGTTGTACGAAAAGAGGAAATATGTATCACATAAAAAAAACATTCCATGTGGAATTTTAAATTCCTTTTAATGTCAATTTTGCACAAGTATTCGAGAGTCAGTTTTTAACTTTGCAAAAGTATAACAAAGGAACGAAAATCTGTACTTATTGAATGAATTATGAATTTTGATGATATTAACGATAGAAAACCAGTACTGCTGTAACCTCCAAATAGACTTAATGATTTTTTTTAATTTTCTCTATAATGCTTATTGCAAAGATATACCCCTTTCTCAGTCATTACCATTGGATGCGGGTACAATTGAGATTGCCCCAATGTATTGTTGTCAATTACCTTCCTTTATCGAGAATGAGGCAAATAAATGTGTCATCGTCACGAACTTCGGTAAATCAAACTGAAAAATCAAATCGGTACCTGCTTGAAATTTGCGAACAATGCTACCTCAACAGTTTCAGAATAGTTGATAAACTTTGTCAGAGGTCAAAGAAGATTCCAAACGATGGCAATATCGTGCCATCTACATTCAGTTTTCAAGACAGAAATTATTTTTTTTAATTATTATTATTGATCCCATATTTTCTTGATACGTTCTGTTACACTGTTAAAAATTTCTGTAAATTTAATGTAAATATTTATCCAGAGTCTCTGTAAATTTACAGTAATTCTTAGTTAAAAGTGAATAATCGAGATTCTCAATCTTTATTCTGTATTTTTACCAAATTTTATTATTTAAATTTTTTAATTAAAATTAAAAACGACTATTTCTACTTTAGAAAAAGCATTCTGTGTCCGAAATACAGTCTCACCAATAATTAAATTAATATTAGTTATTAAAATGAATGTATAAAATAAGTTTTTTAACATCTCCGTTTATTTTTCTCTGTAATTTTACGTAAGACTTAAGGTAATGGATTACAGAGAGTTTTATGTTGAAATTTTTATCAGTGTAATATAAATTAAATAAAAATATACTTTTGAAGATTTAGATTAAAAATGTTTCAATCTGCAAATCCACTTGATTTGTTCATAGGTACAATTGGATGAACGTGCACTGCAGTAATAAATAAGAGAAAATTTAAAGAGACATACTGGGTCACATACTTTTCAGGCAACTCCTAACAATACTGGTTTGCATTGCAGTGATGGCAAAAACAAAACTATGTTAAACACCGAAGAAATTTAGAAAGATGGCTATCTATTACATTGCATAATAATGAAAATTCTGTTTTTATAATTTTGCTCAGTTATTATATTTTAATGTTTATTCCTTTGCCGCCAGCGCAACAATGACATCTTGGTACTCTAAAAATTATGTATCTTAAGATTTCATCACTGAAAAGATAAAAAAATTAATTTTTTTGAAAATAGTAGAGACGCTCAAAAATAGGACACATGGATTTAGCAATTTTTCTGAAAGCTTCTATAGTAAACTTAATAATAGAAAATATGTATTCCAATGAAGCCTTATTAATATTAAATGTAAAACACGAGTTAAAAATTTAAAATTTGATTAATATGGTGGAAGCCCTACATCAGTAATAATGTAAAATGTGGTTAAGTTTTCTCATAACTACCTTATACAGGCTTCTGCCCGGCGCATAGAAATGATTGAAAATGAGCATTAAGACACTGAATTCAAGTGTAATAATTTGATGAATAAAAATAATATTTTAGTTATATCTAATATCCGATTTCAACACAATATGCAGTGTGAAAACAAGGAAACATTTCATTACTCATAATTCATGATAAACGTAAATGTATTAAAAAATAAAATAAACATACAATGAAAACTCAGGACCAGGTATAAATTTTAAAGTAGAATCAAGAGCTTTTTTTCTTCTCCCAGAAACAGAAATGAGTAATTTTTGAGAAATTCTTTTATTTGCAGGGGAGAAGAAAAAAAAAAAAAAAAAAAAAACGTTTAGAGTTTCTGAGGAAATTAAAATATTATACGTTAAAAGCGTTACTACTAATTCCCCCCCCCCCCCTCTTTTGCTTAAAAAAATAAAAGAAAGCAAGTAAAATAAATCTCTTGTAGCTGTTTTAGACAATCGTCAACATATTTCTATGAAAGGTTTTAAAAATTTGACCTTTTATAATATTGGTTTCGGTTACAATATTAATTCACAAAATTTCCTCAAACAATATTTTCCCCCTCTATTCTAAATGATATGAATGTGGTTTTTCTCTTTTGCAACATTCGATACTAGCAACAAGATTGCACAAATTTGTCGCTAAAAATGTTTACAAATAAAAATTACAGAAACTAATAATATTAATAATAATAGAAAATAAATATACACAACTGGATCTCAAAAGTTACGATAATTTCGAAAATAAAAGAAGAGCAAAGGCTACTAAAATACTAAAAAAAATATGAGTATTAAAAACTTCCAGTAATGATTTGCCTCTTCTTAATAAAGCTCTTCCACTTTCAAGTACTTTTTAAAATTCTAAATGTGTAGAAGTCAAAGCCAATTGACTGCGCGTGGGTCCTATGCCTGGATGGAATGCACTCGATGGAAGTATTTTTGCCCGTATTTGAGTGAGTTTGGGGGAAAAAAGAAAACTCCAAATGGTTAGGTCGAAGAGCGCTACCTGGGATCGAACCTGGCAGTTTCTGTTTACCACTTCGAGATCAAAACCTCCCAGACAATACTAGAGTTAAAAAAAAAAAAAAAAAAGATTTTTAGGTACATTAGAAACACATAACAGTAGTAAATTTGTTTTTCTCATGCTTAAATGATTTTTTTTTTTTTTCCCCCTCAAACAAAAGTATTGAAAACTTTCTTATATGTTTTAATTTTTTTAATTTAACATCTTATAAATTTAAACAATTTACTACTTAGATAAAAGGTTTCACTATTACAGAAACAATGTTATTTTTTCACCCTTACAATTAAAAGTACCCCTGATAATATTACTGTTGCTTTTTATTTATTTATTTTTTTGGAGGGGGGGGGGTGTGACGTGAGTTGTTAGTGGAAAACAAATAAGATTAGATATCTTATATATTACAATTAGATTTTAAGTATTCATTTATATGCCAGGTTCATCTTTTACATTGAATGGAGTTTATGTCAGAAATGTATGTATATTGAGGGTACTTACCAAAATTAGCAGAGTGGCCTTTTGTGAACTAAGCTGTCTCAAAGAAAAATATATGCATTACAGTTTATTACACACTACATGAACCACTAAAAAAATCCTTTATAGATTTGAAATATTTTATTTCACTTGATTAATATGTTGTTTTTACATTTCCATCTATGTTAAGTACTTCATAAATCCCTTTAAAAATAAGGGACAAAACTTATTACTTCTACGGCATTACAATTCTTATCGTACCGTAACTTAAACACATCGTGAGATAGGCATACTGTAGATTACAATCGAAAATTTTCTTTGTAGTTTTCATTATACGAGGGTTACTTTGTTACGATTCAATGATGTTTTACATGATACTTTAATTTTACTATGATGACTTTACATTAATTCAAATATTGCCTTAAAATTATGAAGATAAGCTACGACATCTTTCAACCCACGCTATCTGAGCCGTTGGTTCTCCTCCGTTCAAAAAATCCCGCAGTCGTTGCCATTCTTGGGGAAAGAATTCAGAGAGGCGGCTTAAGCCACACCCCTTTGAAGTGGTGACGTCAAGGCTCACAAGCAAGTTCATGTAGGCAAAATGTTTTGCTATAGTATGTGGCGGAATTCAACGCCACATATATCCCCCCTGGGACAGAGGAAAAAATGTAAAACATACAGTAGAAGATTACAGTTCATACAGTCTATCTATAGGTAAATCAGTTTATATAGTCCTTTTATCATGGACATCATACCCAGAGCATCTAGCAATGTTGTGGTATACCTAATACCTTTGCTTTATACCCTCATTGGTATTATACATATATTTCTGCCTTAAGTTTTTTTTTTTTTTTTTTTTTTTTTTTTAACACACTGTGAAATTGCCATGTAGTACAATATTCCATTTTGGTAAAAAAATTTAATCACAAAAAAAATCTTTGGTAAAGCCAAATAAAACTACAAAATTTTAAAGCACAAATTGAAATAATAAAACCTTGATTAATACACTTATATATTCAATAAACAGATTTCTACTTTAGAGTAATTATTAATACCCTTCTTTATATAATATTGACTAAATATCACACAGTACAACTGTAGAGAGTAAAACGAAATAGGAAACATAACTTGAATACAATTAATACTTTAACATAAAAATAAAAGACAAAATAAGGAACTGGTTTCAAAACCAAGAAGGGACGGAAAAAAACTAAAATCAATAAAATGTTCCCTAAAACAATCAGTCTATAAACTATCATGTGAAATTATATATGACAACAGATTAGAGGTCTGCACAAACCTCATACAGAGATACAACCCAGACAAGTGTTAAACTTAACACTCTAGAATATCATCTATTCATGTAGCATTTATTTATTTTTTGTTTATTTGTTTTCATATCTGTATCTGTATCTTTTTTTTTTTTTTTTTTTAACATCAATCATAAATGTTCTACTGCCTTATTATTACTTGTTGACAAGGTTACAAAGCTCACAGAATTATAATTTATTTATTAACACTATATTAGCAACATTCATTAGTTCTCAAATTTTTTCCCTGCATTACTGAAGTGTCCCAAGATATATAGTATATAGCGACCAGCACCGAGAATGAATATATTCCAAAACACATCAAAAGGCAAAAAAAAAAAAATAAATAACAATTCCAAAACTGTTCCTATGGCCACTTGGAACAGAAAAAAATTGTTGTGAAGAGATCAATGCCTGTTTCTAAGATTGTATCTATTCTGATTAGCATCAGTTATTGGAGAACTGTATACAGTGTCATTTTCTAAATATTGTTTTCTATGAGGAGCAGATCTAAGGCGATCCACATGCACTTTAAAAATATGAGCATGAGTGTCACCAGTAATACAAATTTTGTAATTATACGGATTACATCTTTCAATGATTTCATATGGACCTGTATACTTTGGCTTGAATTTATCTTTAGATTTTAAATAAACTATTTCATTAACTTTAAGATTTCTAAGTTTTGCTTTTTCCATTTGTTTATTGTTTTGTTCTAATTGCTTTCTTTCTAAATTAGAGTAGCATTCTCTATAATACTTATTGAGTGATGTCAAGATATGAGCTAAGTATTGGGTTTTGTCAAGTTGTATGGGATGTGTATCTGGTTGAAAAGTGTCAAATATTAATGATAATTCTCTCCCGTAGTGTAACAAATTAGGGGTGAATCCAGTTGAAGAGTGAACAGACCCATTGTACAAATTTTTGTGTATGTTTAATGCATTAATAAACTGATGTCCCTCTTCCATTAAATTTAACACTGTTGATTTTATGCTTGTATTCACACGTTCACTTAAAGAATTGCATTGTGGTCTACCAGAACTTGTGTGCATAAGTTTTATGCCTAGAGTCTTATTAATTGTGTTGAAAGTTTCTGACGAAAATTGTTTGCCTAAATCAGTCAAAATTTCACTGGGCCTCCCATGAGAAGCAATGTATGAAAATAAGTGTTTTGCCACATTTTCAGTTGTAATACACTGCATTGGGTACAATTCTAGATGTCGGCTAAAATGATCAATGACAGTCATAACATATTGGTTATTTTGCAATGGCCCCAAAATATCTAGTGAAATATACATTCCAGGTCTCTCAGGAATCCAATTAGATCCAAATGGTGCCTTCTGAGTTGCATATGGTTTGGACTTAATGCATTTATTACATGATAATACAAAATTTAGAGTATCAGAGTATATACCAAACCAAAAATATTTAGTTCTAACAAAGTGATATGTTTTCTCAACACCTTGGTGCGCCAGATGAGCAATGGATAATACTTTATGTTTTAGGGAGTTAGGTACCACAACCTTATGTACAATATTATTCGAATGCTTCTCTTTGTAAATGTACATCAGTACTTTGGTAGATGGGTGAATAAAATACCTTTCCCTATTCTTTGTATGTTTGTATGTGTTTTCTGTATTCTGAAGCTGTTTATAAATTTTTGAGATATCTGAATCTTTCAATTGTTCTTCCACAAAAGTACAATTTGAGATTTCTAATAAAGGGTCTTGTGTTTTTGTATTGGATATTGTTAAGTAGTTTAAAACATGCTTATTTGGATTAATCTCACAATGACTATGTTCTGTTTTTGATTCTACCCTCATTTCATTATCACACATAGCCCTCATTTCATTTGCATGTATGTCATAATCATATTCAAAACTATCTTCTAATATCGCTGTATTATAATCATGATTATTATCTATATTTTCTTGTCTTTCATTTCTATGTGTATACTCATGTTCAAATTGGTTAATGTGTTCCTCATCCTGCACAAAAGGTAAAATTTGATTTGAATTTAAAATCTCTGGATTAGTAGAAATACTTTCATGGGGAAGAGTTTCAGGAATTCTTGATAAAAAATCAGCCAGAATATTTAATTTTCCCTTTACATGCTCAACAGTGTACGAATATTCACTGAGTTCAAGCAACCATCTAGTAGTTAAATCCGTCGGAGAGGTAACCTTTTGGTAATGTTTTAAAGGCAGACTATCCGACAAGATTGTAAAATGTCTGTTATACAAATATTGTTTAAAAGCCAAGACAGATTTATAAATCGCATATAACTCAAGTTTAATGGCAGGATAATTCTTTTCAGATGGTGACAGGGCCTTACTAAAATATGAAACAGGGTGCAACTTATTATCAAATTCCTGTAAAAGGACACCTGAAATAGCTATCTTGGATGCATCAGTATTAAGAATAAATTCCTTATCCCAATCAGGTAACCTTACAAAGGGGGCCGAAAAGAAAATTCTTTGTAATTTTTCAAAGGCCTCTGCATGACATGCAGACCAGTGGAATTTTGTTTTGGTGGATGTTAATTCAATTAACGGTTTAGTAAGTTCAGCATATGAAGGAATAATTGATCTATAGAAGTTAGTTAATCCGATAAAACTTCTAACCTGTTTAGTTGTTTTTGGGGTAGGAAAAGATGTAATTTTAACAATATTAGATTGAATAGGGGCTACAATTCCCTGTGAAATTTTAAAACCCAAATATTCTATTGTTGACTGATGAAAAGTACATTTTTCAGGGGACAGAGTAATGTTGTAAGATTGCAATGCATTTAGCAGTATTGTAAGTTTGTGTACAGTCTCTTCAAACGAGTTTGTACAAAGTATCAGATCATCCTGATATGCATAAATACCATCTAAATGAAGCTCATCTAATATTGAGTCCATTAAATACTGAAAGGTTCCTGCAGCAACTTTTAACCCAAAAACAAGTCTTTTATTTTTAAATGTTCCAAATGGAGTCGTGAATGCTAAAATGTCCTGATATTCCTCAGGTAGGGCAATTTGCCAATATGCATTTTTTAGATCACAAATAGTGAAAAATTTAAATTTCGCCAATTTGCCAATAATTGTTGAGATACGAGGAAGTGGATATGAGGAATATTTTATGATGCTGTTTAATAATCTCAAGTCCATGGCTAGGCGATACTTAGGGGATCATTTTTGTTAATAGCCTTCTTTTTTATCAATAACATAGGGCACGCCCACTCCGTATTAGTTCTTTCAATTAATCCAGCAGCTAATAGCTCCTCAATATGCTCTAATGCTTGTTTTTCCAGAGCCTGTGGAATGGGGAATGGCCTGGTTCTAATGGGATTTTTATGTACAAGTACAAAATGCAATTTTGGGATAATTTTATCTGTACAACCTAACGTATCCAAGGATTTAGAAAAAGCTGCATAATGTGACAATAACACCTGTAATAATTGTTGCTGTTGCTCAGCTGGTAAATGGCTCAACCTAAAATCATTAGGTTTGAGTTCAATCTTTCTTTTATTCAGAATTTCTGGTGTCGCCTGAATTAAATTTATGTGTTCTAACTCATTTTCTTGAATTAAATTTTGTCTAATTTCTTCTATCTCAATATCACACTGAATTTTACCCACAATTGAATTTTTGTTCAGATGAATAGTTTCATGTTCAGATTTGTTAGCAATAAGTATTGTGAACTGTTTGTAATCCTCATTTAAATTTTTATTTTCCTGAATACTGTCATCAATATTGTTTACCTTGTTCACTATCGAATAAATAGCAGGGTCACATTCAATATTACTGCTATTTATTTCTGGTTCAAACATAAACTCATGAGAAATGGGAACCTGGGACGTAACAAAAGTTGCACATACTTTTTCTCCAGGTGGAATAATCACTTTTCTATTTAAAATTGCATATATTTCCTCAACATTTTGTTGATTACTGTTCATAATGAGAGGGGTTTCCTTGCCATCAATCAGTATAGAATGAGAACCTGAACATAATTTAATGTTATATTTCTCCATAAATTCATACCCAAATATACCCTCAAATTTAGAGTGTTCAAATAGATTTACCAAAAAGAATGGGTGTCTAAAATGCACTTTATTGATTTTAAAGGAGATTTCAGCACAAGCTGCGAAAGATACAGAGGAATTGACAGTAGTAATATGCACATTCCTGCTTAAGAATTTATATTTTATGTGATTTTTGATACTGTCAAACAGTTCTTTTCTGATAATGCTGACAGTCGAACCAGAATCAACCAACAATCTAATATTTTGTTTTCCTAACTGTGCACCAATTATGGGCAGGGTAGTTTCATTATCTTTAACACTATAAATATGTTGGTCTGGTTCATTACTATCATTCCAGGAATTAGATTCTGCTAGTGATTGAATTTGCCTGAAACTATGTCCACTAGCGGTAACAAGTTTCTTATTTAGTTTTCCTGATTTTGATTTATTGACTGTCCATCCCTCTGAAATCTTTCTGAAAAATGTCTATTATTATAATTTGATTTGTATGGGTGTTTTCTGTCAAACTTTCTGTTTAGGTTTGTGCTATAATTGTTTCCCTTGATTGAGTTTGAGTTTTGAGTTCTTTTAAAGGAAAAACAATCTTTGAGTATGTGGCCATTCTTTCCACAGAATTGGCAAAGTACATTTGTTTTGTTATGTTTGTTTATTACAGAATCACCTACCAAAGTGTTTGAACTATTGGCTTGTGCCCATTTATAGCATTGTTTTGCTGTGTGCTCGGGAGATTCACACAGTTGACATACATTCATTTTATTTTGAATCAAATTTATTTGTTGTTTTAATTCAGTGATTTCATTTATATAGTTAGAGTGATTTGAATTGGTCAAACAAGATGCGACTTGAGCATCTTGTATCTTTTGTGCTAACGTTACAGCTTGTTGATAGTCATTAATGCTTTTTTCATATATTTTACATTGCATATCTGATGGCAATGCAGCCATCAGCTGTACAAACTTTATTTGGCTCATGGCTTCTTCCTGCAACTGCGGATAAACCTTAGCAGCCATAGCATTGATTCTGTGAGCCAAATGTTTAATGTTTTCCCCGGGTAGTAATCGAATGTTATTAAATTCTGTAGCTGATACTTTAATAGAGGATGTTGAAAAAAATTGTGAAATAATTTCTTTTGCCTCATTCAGGCTTTTTGCGGATTTTAATTCCCTACTTGTTAAATAAAACTCAAGGGCATTGCCCGTCAACTTGGATTTTAAAATTGTTACTGCTTGCTCATTATTATAGTTATTAAATTTTACTAAATCCTCTAGTTGGGAGAAGAAAAAATCAATCATTGATGGCTCACCATAAAAATTTTGAACATTAATGTGAAACTGTTTTCTTTCCCTGGCTGCAATGGGAGGGGAGGCAGGTCTATTTCTTAGTCTTCTAGACATGATAAATGTAAGGCAGAATAAAATAACCAAATTTTTTTTTTTGTACGTTTGACATTATTAAATTACTCTGAAAACAAACAAAATAACTCAGTAGTCAAAAGTGATATGATACATAGTAGATCTTCATGTGCTATAATTTGCAGATAACTCCATTTATCCTGAGTTGGAAGAAAAATTATTTATCCCTTTATTTACTTTGTTTTATTTTCAAAGTTCTTTTATGAATGTGTTTTGCACACATTTAATAATTAGTGCATTTGGGAAAAATAAACAAACTGGAAGGCTATAACCTATGTTTTAGCCTGTGTAAATGTAACATAGTGTGA